>CM075871.1:19015988-21415988 GCA_038021265.1 Cyprinella venusta
AGTCAGAGAGATGCCAAGAGGATCCTCATAGGACAGAAACTCGACTTCTTTTGGGACACATTGATTCTTATCTGGATTGGACCAAAACTCATCTGGACACAACATACACTCAACAGCATCTGTGGGTAAGAAAAAGACAGAATGCAACATTAGAGAAAACATAAAGAGAAAATAATTATCAAATTATATTACTATTTTACCAGCTATCTCCTGACCTGTTGTATTAGAAATCTCTCCAGCAGCACATGGCAGGCAGTCAAAACAGCAGACAGGAAGACCCTTCTTTGTAACTTTTCTGGTTCCTGGTGGGCAGCTCTCACTGCACACAGACTGTGGGGGCTAAAAGAGACATCATGTTTATCTCCTTTACATAATGGCAAGCTTGGCTTTTTTTTCTAATTTATCTTATCATAGCTTTGATTTGTATGTATACCTGCAAAAATTATTACATTTCAAATTCAAAGTTAATTACTTTTTTCATCTCAAAGTTCCAGTAAAATGCATCCTCATCCAGTGTGAGCATCATTCCTGATGCTGCCCCTTCATTTACGACACCGACCTTATGGAGCTTTATTGACCCATCAGAGCTCGGCTGCCAGTTCAACACATCATAGATGGCCAGAGCATCTCCATTTTTGTCAAATGACACGTGATCCCCAAAGCCTGTGGTGAAGTTCACTTTCTGTAGGTAATGAACCAGCTGTACAGTTTGTAGACAGGACAGGTGTTATATGTTTATCTGAAATTTGAATTAATATAGAGCATATATTTTTCTTTTCCACAGTCAGCTCATCTATATGCCTGGGAAAAATCTGCATGACACCTGTGGGTCTTACCTGCCAGGGTTTCAGATTTGTTATGCCAGCACAACTGTTCCCACTAAATGGTCCTCTACCCTCTTCACACTGCATCAGGTCATGAAGCGCATGTGCTAGGGCATAAACTGCCTTATACACATTATAAGATGCCCTCAACCCTGAAACATCAGAGTATGGTGAGTTTGTGGAGCTCAGATCCTCCAGTCCTGTACACACCTTTTTCACTTGCTCTCCTTCTGTCTCTTTACCCCCAGTTTCAAAACTGCACCCAAACATGTTCTCCCAGAATATCCTCACTATATTATTTCTTTGATCATTGTTAGGCCGAACACGTAACAGAAAGTCATGAAGCCCCTCAATCTCCCCACGCCTGATAGCAATGCCCAGTGTGCCCCCCAGAAAGGGCAGGAAACGTGGTGTGCGAAACACAGGTGAGGTGACCCAAGCTTCACTTGCAATCCATTGCCTGCCTGTCATGTTCTGCAACACATATGTATCCATCAAAGGTATCAGTAAGGATGAAGCAGAAAAAACAACCACCACTCTAGTTGTAGAGGCCTGAATCACTCCCATTATACGCTGAATATCTCTGGGGTTGTTATCATTGGGCAGTATTTCAGAAAAAGCAACACAATGTCCAAACCGCTGCATTTCCAGCTGGAAGGACTGAGCAGCGTAGATTCCGTAGTCATTATCACTGTAGACGAGACCAACCCAGGTCCATCCAAAATGTCTCAAGATCTGAACCATAGCCCGCACCTGGAAGGCATCACTGGGGATCGTTCTGAAGAAAGAGGGGTACTTTTTCTTGTCACTTAAACAGGAGCAGGTGGCATAATAGCTAACCTAATTAGAAGTGAGGAGCAGAGACAAGAGACAGAGAAAGATAAACAAATCATATCGTTCTAAAACCATTATGTTTCTTTTTTACTTTTGTTCTTTTTTTATTGTGAAGCAGGTTTGTTATGTTTGCACACAATGTTCTGCTATGATTAATGAAAATATTACATAGTAGATAATCAAATATAATGTGTTCCTAAATAATCATTTGGTAAGACTTTTTCTTAACGAAAAACAAAAAAAAAGATTTTTAATATCATACCATAGGCAGTCGAAACAGCCCCAAGACACTGGAAATTGCAATAGAATGAGTAGACCCGGGATCACCTATGATTCCAATCACTGGTGGTGGTCCTTTGCAGTTGAGGTCAGAGATAGTCTCCTCTGTTCCACTAACCAGAGCTGTGGCACCACGAAATGCCACTCCAAGCCTTAAGCAGTTGTCGTAGATCTGGTAACCAAGCGTGATGTTAGGCAGGAGGTTGGGGTTGCTATTAATCTCATTAATGGCAAAAACCATTGTTAGTGCTTGCTGGAAGCTTGTCATATAGAAGCTAGAGGAGACCATACAAAATAAATTGTCATTAACTTTGTAATTCTAACAGTAAAAGTAGATAAATTAATAATAAGAGATTAACTGTATTTCATAACAAGATATTTCCAAACGTATACTTTGTATACTATGTGTGTGTGTGTGTGTGTGTGTTTCATTCAATTAATGATTCAGTCCTATAACCTGTCATGCAACATGTTATCAGTTGCCTTGACTAAATTATCTTTGACCAGTTATAATATATACACAGTCATAAAATCATTGTCTTAAGGTTTCTTCGGTTGGTGTAGTTCAGACTCACAGCTCACATTGTGGTAGTTTTGGCTCTGTTCTGAAGCTCAGCACAGGGAATACTTTGAGGTACCTCTGAACCTCAAACAGACCACCAATGAGAAGGTCTCCATTCTGGAACATCCCATTCAATTTAAAGTGTCCCTGGAGCTGACAAGTACCTGAATTGACCATCAAAGCAACACAGATATAGTTACAAGACAGGAACAAACAAATATACAGAATTACCCACATCCCTCTCTCCTTGTCGGTCTATGTCACTCTTCACTCAGCTCACTGATTTAACATATAAGATTGTGAGTGGTACATTCTTTTATAAATAGCAGGCGGTGCCAGTGGTCTCTCTGGAAATAAGGACGTCATGTTTGCTATTTTGGAACCCTCCATCAAGTACAACAATTGTTATATAAAAAAATTATCAATATTTTAGATTTTTACTAATACTTATTTATTTATGTATGTATTTATTTATTTATTTAACCTTTATTTTACCAGGGAATAAAATCACATTGAGATTATTACAATCTCTTTTACAAGTGAGCCCTGGCCAAGAAGGCAGCACATAGAGGATAACTTACACAGGCAACAAGTAACAAACATACTGGGATGCACAAGAATATAAAAAATAAAAACAGAAAATCACATTTTAAAACAATCGCAAACATGTTGACAAATTTGACCAGGCAGGACTTGAACTCAGTATGTGAAATAAAAACCAGCAGTTTTAGCTGATTTTGCAACTCATTCCATGAAGTTGGAGCACTGTAACTAAAAGCAGTTTTGCCAAGCTCTGTTTTAGTTTGTGGAACATCATACAGTATGTATCTACTTGATTGTATTTCGATTTACTAGGTGCTAAAAGTGTAGTTAAATATGAAGGAGTGTGTCCAGTTATTGATTTGTACACAAAGGTCAACCAATGTTTGAGCCTTCTTGTGTTATGTGATGGCCAACCAACCATTTCATATAAGACACAATGATGGACAGAGTACTTTGCATTCAATATAAATCTCAGTGCTGAATGATACACAGAATCCAATGATTTCAACAGGGTCTTTGTGGGGTGTCTGTAAAACATATCTCCATAATCTAAAACTGGCAAAAAGGTAGATTCAACCGGCCTTTTCTTGGCTTTCTTTGTAAAGCAAGAGCTGTTTCTAAATAAAAAAAAACAGCTTTAACTTCAGTTTAGTGAATAACTGTTTAATATGCAAATAAAAAGACATGTTTTCCTCCAATACAAATCCCAAATATTTGTATGAGGAAACTAATTCTATTTGCCTGCCTTGTAATGTGTGGAGCTGCGGCAAGAAATGTTCAGGCTTACAAGTTCAAGTAAAAAACATGTATTTAGTTTTCTTATCATTTAACACTAAATTTAATGCGTGTAGATTGAGCTGAATATTTTCAAATGATTTTTGTAAATTTAAAATTGTCTCAGCAGGTGATTTTGCAGAACAATAGATAGTGGTGTCATCAGCATACAGGTGTACTTTTGCATTAATAACATTTTGAGTAAGATTATTAATATATACTGTGAACAGCAAGGGCCCCAAAATAGAGCCCTGCGGAACTCCAGAATTAACAGTAAGTTTCTCAGACATGTAGTCATTTAAAAGTACACGTTGACATCTGTTATATAAGTAGCTACTGACCCAACCTATAACAGCATCAGAGAGGCCAATGCAAGCCAACCGTGATAATAAAATAGCATGATTGACTGTATCAAAGGCTTTTGTTAAATCAATAAATAACGCAGCACATGATTTATGATCATCTAAAGCACCAATTATGTCATTAAAGGTGCCCTATAATGTGAAATTGAATTTATTTTGGCATAGTTACATAACAAGAGTTCAGTACATGGACATGACATACAGTGAGTCTCAAACACCATTGTTTTCTCCTTCTTACTTAAATCTCGTTTTTGAAAAACACCCCTGAAAAACAGGCGAATCTCCACATAATACCGACTCTGACGCAATTGTCGGGATCATTAATATGTATGCCACAAAATATTTGCATATGCCAGCCCATGTTCAGTGACAGACGAGACGGAGCTGCGCAGTCGAAGCATCGCCGTTGATCAGTGTTTGGATGTACACATGAACACAAAAGTATTTTTAGTTCCTTCATCCCAGCCTCTGAAGAAACAATGGGTTAATTTTCTTTTCTCTGGATATTTCCAAACATTTGACCGACGACTGTTTCCTCAACTTCCCAAGAGCTGGCCTCGGACCGAGCTGATGTGTTATTGTTGTTCAAGTTCAGACAGGTAACGTTAATCTTTTACTCAAAATCGTTCAATACTGTTTATGCATCAGTAAGTCAAGCCAGGGACTTCACATCGTTTCTTTTAGTAGGATGAAAAAATAATAATAATTGTGAATAAATTATATACAGAAAGCGATCAATATCTTTCCACACAGCGCGAGTTTATCTGGACACTTGCCAAACTCGTTATGAATTCAATGACGCACGTTACACTGCACAACAAAGCTCTAACTGTATTTAAATGATCGTGTTTGCATTGGTGAAAAAGCATTAGACTAGAGAGAGCAGAAACTGCATTGCAATGATAATATCTTCATCCTCGCGATCGACAGACTGTCCTCTGCTTGCTCAACAGAGCAACATTTTATGTGATGGGAATAGATCTAAATACTTCAAAAACATCTCACGATTCATTAATCTCGATGGCTGTAATAGTAAAAACATATAATAGCTGTAGTAAAATTATTCTCGAGAGTTTCACATGTGATACATAGCTATTTCATATGCTAGCATGTCAGCCAATCACAGCAGAGGCCGGTTACACACAGCAGACACGCCCCTTCAAACAGAGTGTTCAGATCAGAGGCTAAAATCAGGCTAGGAAAAATGCATTTTATTTCAAATTATGACTATTTTTGATCTAAAAAACATACTAACATTATAAGGGCAACCCAGGAAACATTATAAAATAATTAAAAAAAAAAAAACATTATAGGGCACCTTCAAGTACTTTCATAGTAGCGGTGGTAGTACTATGATTTTTTTCTAAAGCCAGACTGAAAAACAGGTAGAATACTATTACTAACCAGGAATTGTTTTAATTGTTCACGGACGATAGATTCCAAAATCTTAGCTATCACTGATAATTTAGAGATTGGACGATAATTGTACAAATTTAGATTGGTCACCACCTTTCACCATTGGTAAAACCAGAGCAAATTTCCAATCTTCAGGAACAATATTCTGTTCCAGAGATAAGTTTAAGATATAAGTCAATGGCTCAGCAACGATTTCTGCTGCAATAGTGTATTCTTAAGTCCTCCCTACGGGTAGGCATACCATGACATATTTCCTCTGACATATGCTACCCAGTGTACCTTGGTATTCCTGTGCTAAGTAGGACTACTCGTCCGTGCCAATTTCACGACAGGGGATCAGACTTTTGCAGGGCACTCAATGGAAGACAGCTGTGAAGGTGGCGTGATTACACAGGGGACCCCCATTCTCCGTCATCCGACGTTACTCAGAGTGACTACGAAAGGGAACGTCTCGGTTACGAATGTAACCCTCGTTCCCTGAGTAGGGAACGGAGACGTTACGTCTCCCTGCCACTTCCGCTGTACCGCTGGGTAGACGCCTGAGTTCTGTCTCAGCTCCTCAACGAAGACATAGCTGCGTTTGCGTCCGCATTCTCCTTATATACCCATGCAGTGGGGCGGAGATACACTATGCAAATTCAGCAGACCCATGGCATATTTTTGCTATTGGCTCGTTTTTTAATGCTTGAAGATGATTGGCTTTCTAGGCAAAAACCCCATTCTCCATCATCCAACATAACTTCTCAGTTCCCTACTCAGGGAACGAGGGTTACATCCGTAACCGAGACGTTTTCTATGTAGCCAACAGAAAGAAGGCTGATGCCCGTAAAACAGGTGGGGGTCCACCTCCACCTCCCCTCAGCCCAGCTGAGGAGCTGGCACTGTCCCTTAATAAAGGGCGACCTGTGGGCGATGGGATTCCAGGGGGCAGTTCGTCAGACTCAGATACCATGACAAGTGGCTTAGTAAAATGTAGGTGAACCATGTTAATGCTTATGATGCTTATGATTTATTGATGTTTAATGTTCAATGATGTTTAATTGATGTCAGCATTTTTATAAAGAAAATCATCAACACTGTCACCATTTTAAAAAGGCATTTTGAATGCATTTTACAGTCATTGATTCACTTGTGCTGTGTGCATGCTGCTTTGAATGCATATACTGTATACTGTAATCTTCTTACTAGTACCTGTTCCTAATGTCCTTCTTTTTTAACCATTGTGCATCAATTAAAAAAAGTTATTCATAGCTAGAGGACAAAAATGTCCACTTAAAAACTTAAACTTAGCTCCAAAAAAACTCCACTTAGCACAGACTTAAAGCCACAATCTGTACTTTTTCGGCTTTAAAAATAGCAAAAATAACTGTATCTATGTTATATATTTCTATTAGATGTGTACTTACATTATCCCGACAGTTTCCACCAACTTTCAAATACGGAGAAATTTATAGTTTAATTCGAAGAAACGGGACGTTTCTTTATTTCCGTTTCGTCGTCCGTCTATGGCGTCATATAACCTTTGACTCCCCTATTTTCTCTAACTTCCTTGCGGAACCCGGCGAAACCACCAAACACAAAGGGGAACACTGGACTACCACCAATAAAGCATAGAAAATGACGAAGAAAAAAAAGTAACACGTATTTTTATGCGTGTAAATCACGTGCCCGCTCACGAGCGCTCACTCAGACGAGATGCACTGTCCCTCGGTGCTGCTCGCGCATATAGCGCTCCCCGTTCCGGTCGTCTCATTCAAATCAGCCAACTGTTGCTGTTAGCGAGCCGCGCACATTGAATACTCATATGAGTCAGGTTGCGAATGTACATGCCCGCTTTAGCGCGCTCATGCTTACTAAATAAACGCCTCACCTGCGACGCAAGCTCTCACTACATTCCCTTTAGCCTTTAGCACATAGTGGATGCATAACGCAAACCCAGTCGTTTGACTGCAGTATCTTACGTGCTTATAAAATCCGGTGTGCCCGAAAAATGTTCTAAAATAGGTCATTCATTGAAGGAGCGTAATATAAATATTTATATTCGTCTGTATTATAGTTATGAACCACGATTACCTTTGCCTGCACCTTCTGCTGCTACAGCCCAGTAAAGCTCAAACGTACGGATGAAAGATATGACCCGAGAAGGGTTCGGGGACAGGAAAAGCATGACACAGGTAAACATTGGGGTTGCATTTAAAGCTTCTTGACAAGCTAAATCTACAGAGAGATGCCGTATATCCGTATATTTTGTAAAAACGATCATGTCATGTCATGAGCTGAGCTGGTTGTCATTGACAGCGACAACAATTCCCGTGTGAGCCCACGCTCTTTCCTGACGTCATCAAAGTACGTCTTTGTTATTATGTGAAATGAGTGACCCCTGGTGGCCAAAAAAAATTACATATTGTACGTTTAAGTTTGGTATAATTTTAAAGAAGACCTGTGGCAGAAGTAAACAGAAGTGGCAGAAGTTATAACTGAAGTAAAAATAAATAAGTAAATCCAAAAAAGTGGGTAATAAACCTAATGTGGTCTGTGTCCTTAATATTGATGAAGCAACAAAAGAAAAAGAGAACAGCATTCACTGCTTGTTATAAGGCTAGTTATAAAGAATGCATCATTCATTGAAAAGAATACTATTCTACTTTAGAAAAAGTGATTTTAATTAATTTTAAGATTTTTTTATATTCACAGTAGTTAAATCTGTATTTGTATTGCATGTTCAAACTTTAAAATCAATCATATTAACTAGGGGTGCTCAAACACATTTTACCTTTGTCTTTCCCTTCTGTTATGGCAGTAAAAATACATACTTTTTTTCATAGATGGCGTATCATAAAAAATGGAGGAGGCAGAATGCTGAATTGCATGCAATAGTGCTGTCTAGCAGTGACACAGAGGAGGATCATTCTTCTTTTACTACTGGGTCTGACCTGGGTGCGACCAGTAACAGTTTTCAGAGAGAAAATGATGCAGAGGGTGCTGCAGACATTGATGATCTTGCTGATGATCATGATGGCCAGCCGTATGATAGTTACAGTGACAGTGATCATGGGACTGAAACCGACACCTCCTCAGATGAATTAAGTGATGTGAGGAGTGATTTGGCTAAATGGGCTGTTCAGAATAAAGCAACACGAACATCAGTTGATGAGCTCCTCTCTGTGTTAAGAAAACATGGTCATCGGCTGCCTAAAGATGCAAGAACACTGTTAGGAACTCCTCGCCAAGTAGAAGAACGGGAATTATGTGGTGGACAATATCTGTATTTTGGTCTTGAGTCAGGAATTTTAAAAATATGTTCACAATACCCTGATGAGTTCTCCAGAGAAAATCATGTACTCCTGAATTTTAACATAGACGGTTTGCCATTGTTCAAGTCATCAAATCTCCAGATTTGGCCAATCCTTTGCAGTGTCAAAAGGTTTCAGCCTTTTATTGTAGCTTTATTTTGTGGCAATGAAAAACCCAATTCTGTGAGTGATTTCTTGTCAGAATTTCTCGAAGAGCTTACTAGGCTCCAACAAGATGGAATTGCTTTCAAAGATGAAACCTTAAAAGTGAAAGTTAATGCTTTCATTTGTGATGCTCCAGCAAGAGCCTTCTTAAAATGCATAAAGGGACACACTGGATACAACAGTTGCGAGCGATGCACAATTAAAGGACAATATGTGAACCACAGGGTTGTGTATAATCACCAATCACAAGAGAATGTTTCATCAAGAACAGAAGAGGAATTCAACAGGCAGTCCTACTCTTCTCACCAATGTGGACACTCACCCCTCGTAGATATAGGCTTTCCATGCATACAGTCATTTGTCTTAGACTACATGCATCTTGTCTGCCTGGGAGTGGTTAGACGCTTACTGAATTTCCTCAGACAGGGTCCAAGAGAGTGTAAACTTTCTCAGAGACAAATTGGCGAAATTTCATCCAAACTTGAGTCACTCAATGGAACATTGCCAAGGGAATTTGCCAGACAGCCGCGGTCCCTTGGTGTTCTGGACAGATGGAAAGCAACTCAATTCCAAAAATTTTTACTGTACACTGGACCTGTTGCTCTTTGTTCAGTGCTGCCTGAGAGCTTCTACCACCACTTCCTGACACTGACTGTTGCCATGTCCATACTGCTGGACTCTGATGACTACACTAGGAGTGCATATACTGCCTATGCTGAAGAACTACTGATGTATTTTTATAAAGCATCAACTAAGCTATACAGTCCCATCTTTCCTTCTTACAATGTTCACTCTCTTACACACTTAGCAGAAGATGTTAGGAATTTTGGAACTTCACTAAATGAGATAAGTGCTTTTCCATTCGAGAACCATCTGCAAAAGCTGAAGAGAAGTGTCAGGAATGCAAAAAAAACCCATTACACAACTTTACAAGCGGATAACTGAAATGGATAATGCCAAAGTGTGCATTACACCAGCACTCCACCGGACATTTTTGTCCACCAAAAAGAAGAACTCCTGTTTTCTTGTTGGCAATGGTTTTGCCTTTGTAAAGGAAAAGACAATGGATAAAGTGTGTGTGTGTGAGGTGTACAACCTTGACCATTTAGACAGTTTCTTTGACACTCCATGCAACTCCAAACTTATAAACATTGCGCTTCTAAGGGATAAAAGAAGACCTGGAAAATGAAAGCTCATTGAACTGAAAGACCTGATAAGGAAAGCTGTCTGTCTTCCATATGGAAATGGATTTGTTCTGATACCAATGCTTCATGGCAGTGAAAAGCATTAAGAACTGTCCAAGTGTGTGCAAGAGGTGTTAAAGACATGGTAATTTTTTTTCACACAAATGTTCTGTTTCAAGGGATGTCACTAATTTTTTGTTGTATTATAACAAAAAAGCACATATCAAACACCGATATCCCACTGTGAAGGTGTTCATACTTTAAATATGTGTGTACACCTGTAAAAATATTGACACGGTTTACACCTGGTTATTGTGATTCATATTTAAAGGGATAGTTCACTTTGAAATTATTTTTTTATACATTTTATCTTACCTCAAGGGCATCCAAGATGTAGGTGTCTTTGTTTCCACAGTATTTTCAATTTTGACATTTTTCGGTCAAACTGTATGGAGTGAAAACAGTCTTAAAACCATCCACAATTGATGTTTTATTAACAAGGTTCGGGAGGATCACGTTCTAATGATCAATCAATCAAGTCAGCCAGCTGTCAGCAATCAGTAATCAACTGGTTCACTCAATCAGCACAAGTAAAGCATATAAAAACACACAGTCGACTCACCCATATTCCTCGACTGTTCTCAGCATCCCTCCACCACCCCGTCTCCTCACACTTACCTAATTAACTTCCTAAACAGAGATACGGGGGGAGTACTCTGGGTTCGGGCCCAATTTCCGAGCTCGGAGCCCTCCCCCCGGACAGCACGCCAAATACGCATAACTATTTTTATTCTCTGATCATTAGTGAGTGTGAACTCGTGAAATGCACGCGAGAGATCCGCATGCACACGCATCCGTCCACAAATGCACGCGAGATATCCACACTCGCAAACCAATCCACAAATGCACGTGACAGATCCACACACGCAAATAATCCACAAATGCACGCGACAGATTCACACACACACACATAGAAATCCACAAATGCACGCGACAGATCCACACACGCAAACCAATCCACAAATGCACGCGACAAATCCACACACGCAAATAATCCACAAATGCACGCGACAGATTCACAAACACACACACATAGAAATCCACAAATGCACGCGACAGATCCACACACGCAAATCAATCCACAAATGCACGCGACAGATTCACACACACACATAGAAATCCACAAATGCACGCGACAGATCCACACACACATAGAAATCCACAAATGCACGCGACAGATCCACACACGCAAATCAATCCACAAATGCACGCGACAGATTCACACACACATAGTGTAACGGAGGCCAGCTAGTAGTTGCTGTGCGAGTAAACCTCACTCCCCGATCTCAATAGGCGTTCTAGCGACAGATGCTAGAGGCTGCAGTCTTTAGCCTCCTTGTTAGCGCGCCTGACTCTCATGCCGGAGACCCGGGTTCGAGGCCCGCTCGGAGCGGGGCGAGTAGGACCCGGGCGTTAGGGGTTACATTGGTGCCGTGACCCGGATGAGAGTGAGGTTTAGGGGGGTGAGTGTAACGGAGGCCAGCTAGTAGTTGCTGTGCGAGTAAACCTCACTCCCCGATCTCAATAGGCGCTTTAGCGACAGACGCTAGAGGCTGCAGTCTTTAGCCTCCTTGTTAGCGCGCCTGACTCTCATGCCGGAGACCCGGGTTCGAGGCCCGCTCGGAGCAGGGCGAGTAGGACCCGGGTGTGAGGGGTTACATTGGTGCCGTGACCCGGATGAGAGTGAGGTTTAGGGGGGTGAGTGTAACGGAGGCCAGCTAGTAGTTGCTGTGCGAGTAAACCTCACTCCCCGATCTCAATAGGCGTTCTAGCGACAGACGCTAGAGGCTGCAGTCTTTAGCCTCCTTGTTAGCGCGCCTGACTCTCATGCCGGAGACCCGGGTTCGAGGCCCGCTCGGAGCGGGGTGAGTAGGACCCGGGTGTGAGGGGTTACAATAGCAATCCACAGATGCAAGCAAGAGATCCACACACACACACACACACACACAGCGATCCACGAATGCACGCGACAGATCCAAACACCCCCCCCCCACACACACACACACATTGCTTTGCTCACAATCCACAAGCGCTTATCTATACCTGTAATTTCCTTCATGCACAGCGAATCACGTGACTTTTGAGACTGTTGTTCCGCGGTCTTGATTCACGAATGCACACAAGCCGTTCTGTCCCCATTACCTGCAAGGATGCGATTTGGTGTCTTCCTCCAGAGGGCGCTAAACGGCCTTTGAGCTGAGTCTCTCAAAGGGCTGGATTCATTTAGTTTTCTGATTTGTGAGACAACTGAAGTCTAAAAACTTTTCAGTAAGTATCGTATCCATAAATGCAAATATAGAGTAAAACCAAACCTCTTTTTTACCCTTCAACATATAATCAGAATGTTTAGCCTATCAAG
Organism: Cyprinella venusta; assembly: GCA_038021265.1. Lineage (NCBI taxonomy): Eukaryota > Metazoa > Chordata > Actinopteri > Cypriniformes > Leuciscidae > Cyprinella > Cyprinella venusta. The sequence continues at coordinate 19,028,644 of CM075871.1, forward strand.
AAAACCATTCGGATAACTGGACAGCTTTAAAAAGTCTTTAAATTATTTCAGTAACTGTTAGCCAACTTACTAGGCTGTACTACATTTTCTTTTGTTTATATTAATGTAATTCTGAATGTACTTTGTGGTAATGTAATAACCCCTCCCCCCACACACATATTAATTCGAGAATAATATATTTTTAGCAATTATGTTTTGCTTTCCTTATTTTTAAAGAAAGGATTAATGCTTCCACATAATTTAACCAACAAAGTAAAAGATTTCTTTCAAAAGAATTCACAAGTATTACCCTCAAGTAAACAATTCTCAAGCAAACCATTACGTGCAAACATTTGAGATTTGCCTCATTTCAAGCTTTATATAGGTAGGCTGTATTTTGTTTCAGTTCATTTTTGAGATGCGCTCCAGTTCACAGAGATCATCAAAGTGCTCCTGATAGTTTTATTTTATTTTACAAAAGCACAACGTTTTCTTGTTATTGTGAGTTTAAATAAAGTAGTTGCAAATGGTGTATTCTTTTTTTTCTGTATGACCAGAAATGATAGTATTAAGTTGTTGACTCCACTGTTGATAGGAAAATGCAAGTGATCGCGCCCGTGCCTCTGTGCCATGCAGCAAGCGGGCCACACTCCGCACACACCCTTGGATATGCGTAAACATCTTGTGTTTATTAGTGATAATCTTAGAGAAAATCTAGATAATCTTTTATAATCAGGGATCTGGATATTGGAAAGGGGGCGCTGGGCCAAAAAAGGTTAAGAACCACTGATGATCATGTCTTCACAAATCACATTTCACACATTTTTCTTAAATATTGATTTAAAGCATTTGGTATAGTATTCAATATTATTGTAATTTTATATATATATATTAGTAAACATGCAAAGTAATAAAGGGAGAAACAGACAGTGTTTAAAAGTGTAATGGTGCATGTCTGACTATTAAAGCTCATAAAAGCTGGAAATTCAAAGGCAGAAATACCAATGTAAGAAAATGTTACAATCAGCATAGCTTTATTCATGTTTGCCTATTCTTCCCATGATGGCTTTTTTAGTGTTTCTCTCTGGATGTAATATAATGATGTAGCACTTTGGAGCAAATATTGCCCCCAATAATCCAAAACTAGAAGCTAAAATGGCAAATATCTCCACAGCCACGGTGTATTTCCCTGGTGAGCTCACATATGCTGGAACAAACGCAATCCACACAGCACAGAAGATCAACATGCTGAAGGTAATAAATTTAGCTTCATTAAAGTTATCTGGAAGATTCCTTGCTAGAAAAGCTAACAGAAAGCTTACTGCAGCCAGGAGGCCAATGTATCCCAGCAGAATGGCAAACCCGGTCACTGAGCCAATAGCACATTCATACACTATTTTAGATCTGATATACATGATGTTTTTATGGGGTGTTGGAGAGGCAGTTGAGAGCCAGATTGCACATATCACAACTTGGACTGCAGTGAGGATGACCACAGTGCCTCTTTGTTGAGCTGCTCCGAACCATTTCATGGCACTTTTACCCTCAGGTCGGGATGACTTGAACACTGCTATTACCACCATAGTCTTGACCAGGATGCTGGAGACGCACAGGACAAAACTAATACCAAACATGGCATGTCTTAATTGACACGTCCACAATTGTGGCCGGCCAATGAACAGCAACACACACAGGAAACACAGTTTGAGTGACAAAAGTAGGAGGAAGCTGAGCTCTGAATTGTTGGCACGTACTACAGGAGTGTTACGATGCTGTGTAAATATAACCATCACAAGAGCACAGAAGTAGGAGCCAAGCAGAGATGCAGTGGTCAATGAGATACCCAGAGGATCCTCATAGGAGAGAAACTCAACATCTTTGGGGATACAGCGATTATTTTCTGGGCTGGACCAGAAATCATTTGGACACACTGTACATTCATTAGAATCTGTGAGAAATGTATATAGAAAAAAATATTTGTGTAACATTTGAAGAGTTCTGCACAAAGCGTACATATTTCTTTTTGAAAATCACTCATCACCTGATGTATTGGAAATCTCTCCATCTCCGCATGGCAGGCAGTCAAAACAGCAGACAGGAAGACCCTTCTTTGTGGCTCGTCTGGTTCCTGGGGGGCAACTTTCACTGCACACAGACCGTGGGGGCTGAAAGAAACATCATCTGTTATCACTCATGGGTTTGTATGTTTCTGACTATCTTTAATGCATAATAAATAGCTTGGCCTTTTCATTTATTTGTTCTAATTTGTCTTATCATAGCTTTGTACAGCATTAAGACTATACATCAGCAAAAGGGATAGCATTAAGTTGAAATGGTAGTTACTTTTTTTGTCTCAAAGTTCCAGAATATTGCATTTTCATCCAGTGTGAGCATGTTCCCTGTTGCCGCCCCTTCATCTACCACACCTACTGTGCGAACAAAAATCGACCCATCAGAACTTGGGTGCCAGTTCATCACATCATATATGGCCAAAGCATCTCCATTCTCATCAAATGACACGTGATCCCCAAAGCCTGTGGCGAAGTTCACTTTCTGTATGTAGTGAACCAGCTGTACAGGTTAGAAAAACAAATATTGCTCAAATATTTCTGTCTATTATTCGTTTAGCACAGTAAGCTGTGGGCCCTATTCTAGTGAGTTATACCTGCCATGGCTGTAGGTTGGTTATGTCAGCACAGCTGTTCTTACTGAATGGTCCTCTCCCCTCTTCACACTGCATCAGGTCATGAAGAGCATGTGCTAAAGCATACACTGCCTTATACACATTATAAGAGGCCCTTAGCTCTGATACATCATTATATTCATTAACTGTGCTGTTCAGATCTTCATGGACTGTACACACTTTTTCTCCATCTGTGCTTCCACTCTCAAATTTGCACCTAAACATGTTCTCCCAGAAGATTCTCACCATATTATTTCTTGGATCACTGTCAGGATGAAGGCTTATTAGAAATTCATGAAGTCCCTTAATCTCTCCACGACGGATGGCAATGCCCAGTGTGCCTCCAATAAGGGGTACAAAACGTGGAAGGTGGAGGACAGGTGAGATGCTCCAAGCCTCACTTGCAATCCACTGCCTGCCTGTCACATTTTGCAGTAATAACTCATCCATCAGGGGTAACAGATCAGTTGAAAATGCCACCACTACTTTGGCTGTAGAGGCCTTAATCACTGCCACTATGCGCTGAATGTCCCTGTGATTATCATAAGGCACTATTTCAGAAAAAGCCACACAACCTCCAAACCGCTGCATTTCCTGGTGGAAGGCCTGAGCAGCGTAGATGCCATAGTCATCATCACTATAGAGGACACCAACCCAGGTCCATCCAAAATATTTTAAGATCTGTACCATAGCTCGCACCTGGAAGGCATCACTGGGGATTGTTCTGAAGAAAGAGGGGTACTTTTTTCTGTCACTCAAACAAGAGCAGGTGGCGTAGTAGCTAATCTAATTAGGAAAGACAGAAAGGCAGCATAATGGTTAGGGTGGCTAGAAGACAAAAAGTAATTTCATTATTATGCTCTCATTATTATTATATTAATATCATATCTTACCATAGGAAAACGAAACAGACCCAATACACTAGAAACTGCAATAGAGTGAGTTGACCCAGGATCCCCAACAATAGCTATTACTGGTGGTGAGCCAGTGCAATTGAGGTTTGAAAATGTCTCCTCTGTCCCACTTATAAGAGTTGTAGCAGCCCTGAATGCTACTACAAGTTTCAAACAGTTGTCATAAAGATGGTAACCAAGAGTGATGTTAGGCAGTAATTTTGGATTCTTGTTTATCTCATCTATAGCGAAAACCATGGTCTGTGCCTGCTGGAAACTTGACATATAAAATCTAGAAATAAACACAGATATTTTCAGTGACAATGTCAAAAATCATTGGTTTTACACACTCAATCACAATATGAAATAATCTGCATTTATCTAGAGAGTTCTTACAGATTTATTTTAACATTATACACATTCTATTAAGAAACTGATTTTGGTTCGTAATGGATATTGCTTGTAATCAAATAATAAAAAAAGCAAAATAATGATATTTTTCCTGTTATTGTCATCTCATTTTGGTCTTTAACAATCTTCAATCTGTATAATTTCTCATCCTTTGCTTTCCACACTCACTCCTCACACTTGGGCTGTTCTGGCTTCATTCTGAAACTCAGTTCTGGGAAAACTTTGAGGTGCTGAACCTCAAACAGGCCTCCGATGATGAAGTCTCCATCCTGGTACATCCCATTCAACTTGAAGTGTCCCTGGCTTTGACAGGAGTCTGAGTTGAAAGCAGGAGGGATAAATGTAAAGGACAGATACAGGCATAAGTTTAGAGTGATCAGCATCTCTCTTAGTTGTTCTCTGTATAAGTGACATCACTCTCTCCATTCCTTAATTTATTATTGTTCTATTTTTTTCTTTAGAACAGGTGGTCACATTGAGCTTCCTGGGAATTAATACGTCATTGTGTGTTACTTTATGTTATTAAAATATCATTGATGAATGCCAGTGCAGGATGGAACATTTTTGTATTAGCTTTTCTGTAGTCAAAACACGCGCACACACACGCACACACACACACACACACACACACTGAACATTTCCTGTAACTCTAATAAACAATACAATTTATTGCATGATTGATTCAAGTACATTTGGGATCTTTTCTTACAGATTTTACAGTAGATACATCAGAAATCAGTAGTTGATAGTTTTATAAGCTGTTTAACAAATGGGCTGTTCAAATAAACAACTGGATTTGCATGTACAGTATATTTAATCATCTTCAGATCAGATTAATGGGGTTAATTGATTCTGGGTTTGAAGACCTGAGCTGGTGTGAGTCACCCAGTGGGTTTGTAGCTTCTGTTTCTTCTGATGGACAACATGTTACACAATATATCATGTAGGTGGCAGTCATGCATTGGACACCATTTTGTACTTGTTTTGGTCATTATAAGAGCTTTGCATACTCCCTAATCCCTATTCAGCAGTGCATATTAACAAAGAACTGAAACACATTCATATTTGTATTGACATAGAGCACCTTTGCTAACAATGCACATTGGAATAAATAAAATAAATATTTATTATGTATTAATATCAATGTTTGTATATGCATTATTAATTAATATATGAGTGTCACCCTTGGTAATAGTTAATAGTTACATGCTATTTGTGAAGAACATAATTTTAATTCAGATTGACAGAGAAACCCCAAACAAAATCATCAAATTCAATCATAAAATTCAAACACTGCAAAAACAACCTAATAAATCTGTTAGACACCTGTTACCTGTTAAACACACCAAAGGTAGAAATTGATATAATTTCCTAAATTTTAAATAAACTTGTACAAGCAGGAGAGTGAGACTTCGTAGGATATTACAGCAGATAATAATTTATGTGGTCATCATGTAAAACTATTTCTTTTGGGTTGGTCTTTCCATGATTGCTTTTTTAGTGTTTCTTTCTGGATGTAAAATAATAATGTAGCACTTTGGGGCAAATATGGCCACCAGTAATCCTAAACTGGAAGCTAAAATGGCAAATATCTCCACAGCTACTGCATATTTCCCTGGAGAGCTCACATATGCTGGAATAAATGCAATCCACACAACACAGAAGATCAACATACTGAAAGTGATGAACTTTGCTTCATTAAAATTATCTGGAAGCTTCCTTGCCATGAAAGCTAATAGGAAACTTATTGCTGCAAGGAGGCCAATGTATCCCAGCAGTAGACAAAAACCAGCCACTGAGCCAATAGCACACTCATATACTATTTTAGAACGGATATAATGACTGTTTTTATGGGGTGTTGGGGATGCTGTGGATAACCAGACTGTACATATTAGTACCTGTGTAGAAATTAAGGCCAACACTGTCCCTCTTTGCTGTGCTGAACCAAACCACTTTATGGCAGATTTCCACTCTGGTCGAGATGACTTAAACACAGCTATTACCACCATAGTCTTAACAAGGATAGTGGAGATACACAGGACAAAGCTTATGCCAAACACAGCATGTCTTAACTGACATGTCCACAACTGCGGCCGGCCAATGAACAATAGCACACACAAAAAACACAGTTTGAGTGACACCAGGAGCAGGAAGCTGAGCTCTGAATTGTTGGCGCGTACTATGGGAGTGTTTCGGTGATGTGCAAAGATGACCATCACAAGAGCACAGAAACTTGTGCCTAAAAGGGCGGCTGTTGTCAGAGAAATTCCCAGCGGATCTTCAAAAGATAGAAATTCCACTTCTTTGGGTATACAATTATCATTTTCTGGACTCGACCAAAACTCATCTGGACACCTGAAACATTCAGGTGAATCTGTAAAAGAAAGAAAGAAAGAAAGAAAGAAAGAAAGAAAGAAAGAAAGAAAGAAAGAAAGAAAGAAAGAAAGAAAGAAAGAAACAAACAAACAAACAAACAAACAAACAAACAAAGAACAAGAGCACCATATATAGGGAAATTTATCGCTAATATAATATCTATATATATATTTCATTTGTAGACATGAATCTACTCACCTGTTGTATTAGAAATTTCTCCATCTCCGCATGGCAGACAGTCAAAACAGCAGACAGGAAAGCCCTTCCTCCTGACTCGTCTTGTTCCTGGGGGGCAGCTCTCACTGCACACAGACTGTGGGGGCTGAAAGAGACATCATCTGTTACAACTCATAGGTTTGTGTGTTTGTGACTATCTCTATTGCATAATAAATAACTTGGCCTTTTCATTTGGCAGGGGTATCATTACTTTTGAATTTATGGGTATTTGCATTTACTTAAAAAAATATATGTATGAATATTTTGTGTATAGAGTTGAGTGTATAGAGTTGATCCAGTATGAAAACCACTAATTTACTAATTTGTTGCTACTTATCAGTCAATTAAATGTTACTGATTTTTGTTAAACGTTCAGACATCTTCATCAAGAGTTGAAGTAACATGCTATATGCTAATTGCCTTTTTTGTCTCAAAGTTCCAATATAATGCATCGTCATCCAGTTTGAGCATCTTCCCTGTTGTCGCCCCTTCATTTACCACACCGACTGTGCGGACAACGATTGACCCGTCAGACCTCGGGTGCCAGTTCATCACATCATAGATGGCCAGAGCATCTCCATTCTCATTAAATGACACATGATCTCCAAAGGCTGTAGTGAAGTTCACTTTCTCTAGGTAGTGAACTAGCTGTACAGTTTGTAGACAGGACAAGTGTCATACGAAATATAAATATATTACTTATATTATGTGTATGCACTATTTATTTGAGTTGTACCTGCCAAGGTTTAAGGTTGGATATGTCAGCACAGCTGTTCTTACTGAATGGTCCTCTGCCCTCCTCACACTGCATCAGGTCATGAAGCGCATGTGCCAGGGCATAAACTGCCTTATACACATTATATGAGGCCCTCAGCTCTGATACATCAGTGAATGCTGTATCTGTGTTGCTCAAATCCTCTTGTCCAGAACATTTCTTTTCCCCTTGTTCTTGCTCTTGAGCTATATTTTTGCCTCCAAACTTGCACTCAAACATGTTCTCCCAGAAAATTTTTATTGTACTGTTTTTTGGATTATTGTCAGGACGAAGACCTTTTAGAAAGTCATGAAGTCCCCGAATCTGTCCACGACGGATGGCGATGCCCAGTGTGCCCCCCAGTAGGGACAAATATTGTGGAGTTTGTAGGACAGGCGTTGTTGTCCAAGCCTCACTTGCAATCCACTGCTTACCTGTGACATTTTGCAACAACAACTCATCCATCAAGGATGACAGATCAGTTGAAAATGCTACAACTACCCTGGCTGTAGAGGTCTGAATAACCTCTACAATTCGTTGAATATCCCTAAGGTTGTTATCATAAGGCAGAATCTCAGAGAAGGCCACACAACCCCCAAACCAGTGCATTTCCTGCTGAAATGACTGAGCAGCGTAGATGCCATAGTCATCATCACTGTAGAGGAGACCAACCCAGGTCCATCCAAAATGCTTCAAGATCTGTACCATAGCCCGCACCTGGAAGGCATCACTGGGGATCGTTCTGAAGAAAGAGGGGTACTTTTTTCTGTCACTCAAACAGGAGCAGGTAGCGTAATAGCTAACCTAATACAAAGCAGGAGAAACAAAGACAAAGGTCATTTTAATTTTTAAACGTAAAAAGCAAGGACATGAGAACAATATATAAAATGTTTTTTTTAGTTATTTGGAAGTAAATATATTTAATGGAGAAATAATAACCTTCATATCTTACCATAGGAACTCGAAACAGTCCCAGCACACTGGAAATTGCTATAGATTGAGTTGAACCTGGATCCCCCACAATCCCAATCACTGGGGGAGGGCCAGTACAGTTGAGGTCTGAGAAGAACTCCTCTGTACCACTAACCAGGGATATTGCAGCCCGGAATGCCACTCCAAGCCTTAAACAGTTGTCATAGATCTGATAACCAAGTGTGATGTTAGGCAGCAGATTGTTATTATTAATCTCATTTATGGCAAAAAGCATGGTCAGTGCCTGCTGGAAACTTGCCATATAGAATCTGGAAAAATCAAAATGAATTGTATAACTAAGCAGAAATGTATGTAGTCTACTGTATATTTGAAATTGATTGATATTAAGAGATTGTTAATAACATATTATATATATATATATATATACTGTATGTTAATAACATATTATATATATATATATATATATATATACTGTATATCATACAATTACAAATACAATTCCTTTTCCCCCTTTTCTACTGTTAGTTTGATTGGTTTGCAATTTCAAGTGGAATAACTATACTGATGTCACAAGGAACCGATCGTTTAGAAAAATAGCGTGAGAAGAAGTCACAGTAGCAGCGTTCATTCTATTGTCATCCTTTTCTTTAAATCTCATTTTACTTTTCTTTTACACCCTTTGTTCAGCATAGCTGTTCTCATCCTGCACAGTCCAAACTCACTCCTCACAGTGGGGAACTTCCGGCTCAGTTCTGAAGTTAAGTTCTGGGAAAACTTTGAGGTGCTGAACCTCAAACAGGCCTCCAATGATGAAGTCTCCATTCTGGTACATCCCATTCAATTTGAAGCGTTCCTGGAGCTGACAGGAATCTGAGATGAAAGCCGCAGCAATATAGTAAAAGGACAGATACAGGCAGACGTTTAGAGTGATCCACATCTCTCTCCTTCTTTCTTTTTTCTCAACTACTGAATTCACTGCATGACCCAGTGTGATATTCTTTTATAGAGAAGGAGGTGTCACTTGAGAAATGAGGACATCCTTCTGGGTTACTCTAACTTGTCATTTTCAAATCATGAGTGGAAAGCAGCTTAAAAAATATTAAATAAAATCAGAAACAATTTTTAACATTTCTGTTCTTGTGGTTCTCATTAAACATTAATGTTCCAAAAACAGATTGATTGGAAAAAATACTGGTCGACCACTATTGGAAAAAAAACTGACGACCTCAGTGGTGAAAGAATTTACTTTTTAGGCATGAAAATGCATGCTCTACGCTGACATGCATTACAGGTAGTGCAATTATATTCATAGGAAGTTTATGCAAATCTGGGTTAGTAGGAGAAACATTTTCTCAGTACTTAAAAATACACTCACACCGAACACGAATAGAGCGTCAAATACACGACTATCGCGTCTAGTTAGATGCTTGAATATCTTGAACCCATTCGCACATCCGCGTCACTCGTAGGGTGGCCATTTCCATAAATATGAAAAGGAGGACGGACGGACGGACGGACGGGCGGGCGGGGGGGGGTGGGGGGGGGGGGGGGCATTACATATAGTATTATAAATTCAGACGTTTGTGATATATATCTATATATATAAAAATGACATATAAGATTATCTTTTTTTAAATTAGATTGAACATGGGGATTTTTTTTAGATTTTTTTTTTTTCTGTGAGTGAGACTGGAAAACCCGTAGTGGATTAGAGCGGAGTCATAACAGAACGTTTAGAGTGCAGAGAGGAACGGGCTTTTGCTCCAGCTTTGCGTCCGCTCCGTTAGGAGCTAAACTCTAGATTAGTGTATTTTTTAACTAATTTGCGGTAAATCTAGTCGATCACGAGTGGCTCATCAGGTAGATCTATAGATAAACTCATCTTTCAGGGATTTGACCGGCCGGGTTCACACACTTTTGTTTGAGAAATCGGGGGTGTGGCGTGAGAGCGTGAGAATTGGCTCAATTTTGCGTGAAACTCACGCTCAATGCGTGAGAGTTGGCAACCCTGGATTCAATCATGTGTTTGACTAGACTAGAGATCTTACGGCATAAGACGCTATGCTGCTGCGTCTCAATAAAGATTCTAGAGCGTTTTTTTGTTTTGTTTTTTTTGGCCGATTCAGATCAATTCCAAAAAGGAGGACAAATGAGTGTCCGGCTTGAGGCTGTGCCGGACGCCGGACACGGAGCTTAAAATCCGGACTGTCCGGCCAAAATCCGGACGTATGGCCACCCTAGTCACTCGTGAATAAAAAACAACAACAACAACACAATTTCTTTCTGGCATACTTTTCCGTCATGTCTGAAATAAAAGATATTGATGCTCTGTACTTATTGTGGAAGTCCCAAATACGGAGGAAAGCCAAACGCCGACGTGTCTAGGTTCACAGCACCAGAGGATGGACACAAACTACCGCGGAGCGCCTTTCCATCTGTCTCATGTCACGGACAGTTTCATAAAATAATGTCAACACCAATAAATATACAGCATATATTGTATATCAATTGAAATATTATGTTTTACTGTTGTGCTTTTTTTTGCCAACAACAGCTGATCTATCTAAACCAAGATGGCAGCTGGCAAGTTTGGTGTGCTTGTGATGTTTTTAGTTTACATAATTATAAGAAATGTCTTAGTCAATGGCCCTAGAAATGGCATGGAAGAGTGCTTACAAAGTAACTTTGTCCACCTTTACAAATTTTTAGTTACCAAACAGTTAGACTATGGGAAGAAAACTCTGTTGGAAACATTCCTGTATCCCGGCTGGTACTCAGCCAGGTGTAAATCAAAGGCTAGAGTTAAACGGCAAATTAACGGTGGAGATTTAATCATCTGTATGTGCCTGCTATTGTCTGGGGATATACACCAATGTCCCGGTCCAGTTCCCGACTTTGGGCCAAGGAATGCAGCTGACCTGGGTGGAGGAGTGCATGGAGTTTTTGAGAGGACAGAGCTAGGCTTGGGAAACACAACGATATCCCTGGATGAGTGCAAACAACCCATGAATTCTGATCTACAGCTCTGTTCAGTTCAGCCACTCGATGCGGTTTTGGTGGATGCCAGCAAAGTTAAGCCAAATGTGGACTCATTCCTTTCGACAAGGGGACTTCACTTGCTCCATCTTAACATCAGAAGCCTTCTCCCTAAAATCACAGAGATACGTCTCCTCAGTAACAGCAATAAGGTGGGACTTTTTTGTTTTACTGAGACATGGCTGGACGACTCCATTAAGGATGCTGAAATTGAAATAGAGAACTATTTTTTAATCCGGAGAGACCGAAACCGTAAAGGTGGAGGTGTGTGTGTCTATGTGAGATCGGACATTGGTTTTAATCAGAGAACGGACTTGAATAATGACCAAATTGAAGCAGTCTGGCTAGACATTCTGTTGCCGAAGACCAAGCCTATTTTAGTTGGAGCATGTTACAGGCCTCCTGACAAGACAATGTTTTTTGAAATTCTGGAAGAAGTTTGCTCAAAGTGTATGGACTTTGTCGAATCAGAAGTTATTATGATAGGAGATTTTAATACTGATATTCGAAAAACTGAACTTTCTGGCTATAAGGCGTTGACACATTTATGTCGTTCATTTGGTTTACATCAGCTGATCAAAGAACCAACACGTGTCTGTTCTTTCACTCAAACTATTATTGACCTTGTTTTAGTGTCACAAAAGTCTAGGATAACAGAAAGTGGGGTAATTAATTATGGTCTGAGTGATCATTCTATTGTTTTCTGTACTCGAAAGATCAAGAAAGCAGTGCTCAATTGTCATAGCTCTATAAGAATCAGGTCGCTGAAAAGGTATAGCAAAGAAGCACTTGATGACTGCTTGAATTTAATAAACTGGTCTGCTGTGTTGCAATGTAAGGAAGTTGATAAAGCATGGTGCTCATTTAAATGTTTGTTTTTAGAAGTTGTAGACAAATTAGCCCCTTTTAAAGTTGTAAGAGTTAAACAGAGGACAGAACCCTGGATAAATGATGATATTCTCGAGGCAATTAGGATGAGAAATAAGAAGTATGACGCATTCAAGAGAAACAAAGATGATCAGAATTGGGCAGAGTACAAAAAGTTGAGAAATGAAGTGAGCAGATTAGTGGTCAATGCTAAAAAGGCCTATTTTAATGAGAAAATCGTGCAATATAGAAATGACTCAAGTAAGTTATGGAAGTCTCTCAAGCAGCTTGGCTATAGTAACAGGTTGAAAACAAAAACTAGTAACATAACTCTTGATTTGGGGAATAATGTCACAGCAGGAAAGATGGCAGTGGCAGATAGTTTTAACAACTACTTCTCATCAGTTGCTAGTAAACTGGTGGAAAAACTACCTGTCCAGTCAGGGCAGTACGGTGAAAATCACATCTTTGACTTTTACGCTCAGCAAGAGGTCAAAGCAGACAGCTTCTCATTTGAAAAGGTGTCAGAGGCAGTTGTACTTGAGAAGCTTAAAAACCTAAATAGCTCAAAAGCCACTGGCCTTGACAATATTCCATCTAGATTCTTAAGAGATGCTGCTGAGGTTATAACCCCATGTATTACCCATATCATAAACATGTCTATTGAGCAAGGATATTTTCCTAATGATTTTAAGCTTGCCAGAGTGATTCCACTTTACAAGAAAGGGAGTAAATTAGACCATGGAAACTATAGACCTGTTTCTATTCTGTGTAGTATGTCAAAGATAATTGAAAAGATTATTTTTGAACAGATTGACAAATATTTAGCATCACACAATCTACTCTATGAGTTTCAGTCTGGCTTTCATATAATCACATTCCACTGACACCTGTTTACTGTATTTAACTGACCACATTAGGAGGGAGGTAGATAAAGGTCATTTTTGTGGTATGGTCATGTTAGACCTACAGAGGGCATTTGATACCGTTGACCATGGTATTTTGCTATACAAATTAAAAGCCATTGGTTTTAATGACTTAGCAATCAGATGGGTGAGGTCTTATCTGAAGGATAGGAAGCAGGTGGTGGATATTGGAGGAACAATGTCTCAACCACAATTTATAGAATGTGGGGTTCCTCAAGGGAGTGTCTTGGGCCCACATTTCTTCCTTCTATATATAAATGACCTTAAGTCTGTATGTTCATGTGGACTTTTTTTATATGCAGATGATTCTGCACTATTGGTTTCACATAAAGATAAAAACATAGTTGAAAGAACTCTTAGTGTAGAACTATCAAAAGTCAGCTTGTGGATGTCAGCAAAAGGTGCTTACAAAGGTAAATCAAAGAGTACGTTTTTTATCCAGAATCTCTAAGTTTTTGGACAAAAGAGCAATGTTAACTCTGGCAAGTGCACTAATTCAGCCTTATTTTGATTATGCGTGTTGCTCTTGGTACAATGGTGTCTCAAAGCACCTGAAACATAGGCTTCAGACTGCTCTAAATAGGGTTATAAGGCTTATTTTGAACCTCCCCATGAGATCTCATCTTGATATTTCTCATTTTGAGACTATTGGGTGGTTAAAAGTAGAAGATCGAGTCTCTCAGATTCACCTGTGCATGGTACATAGGACTGTGTATGGGGTGGTCCCCAAATATTTGGTTAATTATTTTAATAAAGTGAGAGATGTTCACAACTACTCCACCAGGGGCAGTTCTACTGATTTTGTACCTCCTAGAGTTAAGAGTAATTCAGGTAAAGAGTCCTTTTTGTATGTAGCAACAAACTTGTGGAACAGGTTGCCAGGAAATCTAAAGATGATCAGAAGTTTAATAGGTTTTAAGCTGGCACTGAAAAAATGGCTCAGATGTCAATCTTAGTATGACAATATTTTATGGTTTTGTCTTGATGGTTCTGTTTAATGAATGTGTATGTGTGTATATGTATGTGTATATGTCATGTGTATGTACATGTGTTTATGTAAGTATTTATATGTGATGATTGATGCTTGATTAGTTGCCACTTGCTTTGTCCCCCCTTCACCCGGGACCACAATGGAAATAAGCCCTAGGGCTTTATTGTGTTATCCTGACTTTGTTTTGTTTCTTTTAATGTATGGTGCAAAGATGTATCATATTTTAAACAAAAGGGTCAAATAAATCAAATCAAATCAAATCTCGTCGTCGTTTGAAGAGGGATGGAGTGTGATGTGTAGTCACGTTGCTGCCAGATTAATTCTGAATAGCTTCAGAGTCTGGAATGGCATAATAGAGAAGTGTTTTCTCTCTCGCAAGGGGGCGCTTCTCTGAAGTTTAAAATCATTGGTTACCCGTAAGCCAATCAGTAAAGTTTATTTATGACGTATGTTATGCGCCGACACAGCCGCATCGAGACATTGGCCGTTTCTCAATATGCCTTCTTGTCTGTACTTGTGTTCTTGTGGACTTGTAAAACGTCATCAGTCGCGGCTCAAGTACTGTCCCAATACACAAGTTTGCATTTAGGGAAGAACGGTTAAAAATCCCGGATGTGTTCTTGACACTCCCATTTTACCGAGGATGCATCGGTTGGTAACTTGTGTGAACTTGACGGCAGAAATATCCCATAATTCATTTCGGCATTCGCGGAAGGAGCGGGAAGCAGAGAGAGGCAGTTCAAAAGTTACCTGAATATTACCGGCGTTGTTCCCCGCCGTTGGCTAGTGATGTAAACAAACAACAGAAGCAGAATTAAAATGAGACACATGTTGCTTTATTGTTGTGAATTTACATTACATTGTAGTGTATGTAGAGTAATCCCGTAGGCTTGGGCGATAAAGCCTGGCTGTATAAAAATTCTCGTTGTGTTTGGGCACTGCAGACAGCGTCTGTGCGGATAACGTTACTATTGCGCAATACCAGCAAGAGATCACATCGTCTCAAACTGTCAGCAGCGTTCTGTGTGCTCGTCACCTCGTGAGTTCGTTCTTCCAAGAACAACTAGCAAGAGCTTTCTTCCCAAGAACACAAGTCCATTCTTTGCATTCTTCATTTTGAGAAACGGCCATGATACATCGAACTCAAATCTATGAGCGAACTTCCAGGGAGCGCCGATTTTGTAAAGGCAGCAAAATGTGTGCCAACCGGGAATAAACAATTCACAAACTAGGTTATTTATATGATTTACTGAGTTGCGGCCGCCCCGCAGCGTCAGCACGTGCCCTGCTCAGTCATGACTGATTTAGTTTCCGCCGCCCTGCAGCGCCGCGAGGACGAGCCCCTGCCTGCTTTCACGAGTCATGACTGATTTAGCGTCTGCCGCCCTGCAGCGCCGCGAGGGCGAGCCCTGCTCTCGCGTGTCATGAATAGGAAGTTCATTTTACTGATTCTCTGACACCGTGTCCTAACTACACGCGACGCGATAAAATTCCAGCGACAGCAAGTGTATCTGTCCACACTAGATGCGACGCGAATGTGAGATGCCACACATTCAGAACAACGTAAGTCTATGGTGTGAGCAGAGTCTCTCTGTGAAAGAGCACTGTTGGCCCACACTCGCATTGAATATGGGTAAGGACATAATCAAATCAAGAAATAACATTATTAAAAATCAAAACATTAACAAAATATACCCATTGACTAATTTTGTTATGAAGTACAGTCGTATGTTTGCATAGAATTCATTTTGAACGCTATATTACATGCTTTCAAAATCTGAGGTAAGTTATCCGATATCGCTTGTGGCACAGTGACCTATTTTTAACTAAAAATAAATAATGTATACTCATAACTAGTGTAATAGAGTTTCTAAATTACACCGTGTCCTAACTACACGCGACGCGACACGCGATAAAAGGTATCTTTTCCATGTTAATCAGAGTTTTTGTCCTAACCAGACGCGACGGCGACACGCGAAGTTTCTAATTTACACCGTGTCCTAACTACACGCGACGCGACGCCGCGACATGCGATAAAAGGTATCTTTTTCATGTTAATCAGAGTTTTTGTCCTAACCAGACGTGACGGCGACACGCAAAGTTTCTAATTTAGAAACGGTTCCTATTTCTGCGACGTCGAAATGCAAAAATAAAAACGGCTGCATCTGTGTTGATGAGAGAATGAAAGTGTATGTGCGTTGTGCAAGCTACATAAGTTAATAGCCAAGCGTGCTGGATTTTGTTGGTATACGTTGCAAATAGAGGGGCAGCAAAATTGTTTTTCGCCTTGAGCGGCAGAAGTGCACGCGCCGGTCCTGGCTGTAAACACTTGATGATGCGAGCAAAATACCGGAGTGAACATGGCTGTAAACGACTTTTGCTTCAGTTTGGAACCCCCCGGAATGTTCTCCATAACAGAGCGAATTGCATCCCGTGTCTGGTTTCCCATTTCTGTGGTCGTTTCGGAATCGGTTTTCGATTTCTCTAACGTACAATGTAAAACTCGGCGCTTAGCGTCTACGTCACGGCTCTCAGCCCGCCCTCTGTTCGTTGATTGGCCGGCTGTTTTCAGGCCGGTGGAAAACTGAAAGATAGGCTGCTATCTCAGACGGACTACAGGAGCGAAATGAAATTAGCGGAAGTAGGAAGTCTGACGTAGTCAGGCTACTTCTCTGCTGGCCCTGACAAAATATAATATAATATAATATAATGTAAATAATATAAAATATTTAGCCTATATATATATGGTAATATAGTATATGATAATAATATAGCCTATATATGATTCTACATGTTATACTTACCAAGTAAACAAACATGTGGACATGCATTTCATAACTATTTAGCTTCACTAAAATATCTTTAATAATTTACAAATATTTACTGCAACCGCATTACACAAATAAGTTTTATTGAAACATATGCTTTTCCACAGTTCCCAAAGTCCTTGAAAGTTTGTATATTATTTATTTATTCCTTATTATTTGTGCATTTTGTTTATAGATATTTTATTTATATTTCATAACAGCACTGCTGAAAGTTTAAAATAGACATTGGTCATTGAAATTACTTTATATTGTATAATTTGTATATTTTCTGTTCAATGGCACTTTTTAAAAATGTTGCACTGTTAATAAATGTAGTCAGTCACATTTCCTTTGTCTGACCATATGCAAGGTGTTTTGTGGTTTTAGCTCTACCTCAAATTGGGTTAAGTATCTGTGCCTGATTTTTTTTTTTTAAAAAAAGGCTTTTGATAGATTACCCATTAGTCTGTGGCCACGTTCACACAAATACCAAACGGGTATTTAGAGAATTGAATATTTCACTTGAATTCAATTGACTTGAATATTTCTCCGTTTTCAATAATAACATCGTGCACACACCCGCATAAATACGCCGTCGAGCACCATCATATCTATGCCAAACCTTTGGGCGGCAGTGTAGGGAGAACGATATAGCCATGCAAGCCAATCAGAATCCTCAGAATCGACAAGAGAGAACCTAAAACGCCGTTTCTCACAGTTGACACAACAACACGTAACCAGCGTTTTCAGAAATTTCCACTTTGGAGTTTTTAGAAATAATCATTTTCTGTGATAAAAACGGTGTTTTTGGTGTAAATGAGAGGCCAAAAATATCTGCATTTTCCCTTCATGTATACAGGGCCTGTGTTAATATCTGGTATACAGGTTTTCACATATATTGCAGGTGTAACGGGTAAAAGAAATTTGTAATGAATTATGCCAAAATGTTTGTTCATGTTCTATAATGTACCAAGTGCATCTAAGAAATAGATATGGGGACACCTACAGGCGAATAGAGTACCTATTAGTGCTATTCGCCATTTTCTCTTCAGTTTATGCGAGCTGTTGAGGAGAATGGTAGGTGGAAATTCTCTCTCCGGTCAAACAGAAATAAAGTGTTGTCAGTGGTGACTATTTCTCTTTTAAGAACAGAATTGTTCTTTTGAAAGTATTTTATTTCATAATTGAGTCATAAGAGACATAGAGTTTATGAATTATTTGTCTTTTACTGAAACTCATTGTCGAGCTCATTATGAGCACATGGTTTTCGTTGTATTTGCTTATATCCACATGTAATTTGCTTCATATTTATTTTTGACAGTTATGTAACCGGATGAGCTGTATTTCAAGTCTGTGTGGTGTTATTTCACAT
This sequence comes from Cyprinella venusta, assembly GCA_038021265.1. Classification (NCBI taxonomy): domain Eukaryota; kingdom Metazoa; phylum Chordata; class Actinopteri; order Cypriniformes; family Leuciscidae; genus Cyprinella; species Cyprinella venusta. Next base: position 19,046,888 of record CM075871.1, read on the forward strand.
ATCTCCAGGTATGATGTACTGTTTGTATGTTATGTTTTCTGTGTTCAAAGAAAAGAAAGAAAAGAGACTGAGCTTTTAATCGCGATAAAAACGTGATTTATTGTTTGTTGAATTGATGAAAGAGTTTATGCGAGCTGTTGAGGAGAATGTCATTTGACCGGATGAGCTGTATTTCAAGTCTGTATGGTGTTATTTCACATATCTCCTGTAAACACGTGATGGGTGTTGAATCGTCTCGACTTCGTCTCCGTGTAGTCCTTTCCGGGAGCGTCGAAAGAATGAACCAGAAAAGGGGGTTACACAGGCACATATATTTGTTATGTGATCCTGCCATATGTCTTGTCCCATGTTCAGCTGTTCCCCATTGTGTTGATTAGTCTTCACTTGGGAATACTAATCAACAGTTTAAACACGCCCCCTTGTTATCTTGTTTAGCTTGTGTTCCCTTGTGTTTAAGGCTATGTTTACATGGAAACGATTCTGAAGAGAAAACGCAAAAGTGGCGTTGCGGCATCTTTTTTATTCTGCGTTTAGACGAGCGTTTTGTGTGGGAATTCCGCGTGCAAACGGTGATGCAAAAGTGTGTGAAATTCAATGTAGTATGCACTTCAGGCAGCTAGGAGTGCATACTACAGCAACACCAAGTGCACGCGCCTGCATACAAACTTCACTGTCAAAGCAGACTTTTGCGTTTTTACCGTTTACATGGGAACGCGACGGTGGAGCGTTTTTAAGATTTCCACTCTGGAGGGTGGTTTCACTTTTTTGCATTTTTAAGCCTCAAAAACGCCGTCGCCGTGTAAACGAAAGGCACATCCGATAAAATATTTTTACGTTTTCACCCGCGAGCGTTCTCGTGTAAACGGGGCCTAAGCCCTGTGTTTTAGTTCAGTCCTTGTGAGTTCTTGATATTGTAATATTTGTTGTTGTCTTCTCCCGTTCCCTGTTCCTGTTCTGAGTGTTCTGTCGTGTACCCTGGTTTACCTGTTTGTTTGTTTATTAAAGTGCTTGCGATAGGATTGACTCTCCGCTTCATTCCTGCCAGCATCATTACAGAATGTACATGTTCTCATATATGTACACATATATTGTGCATACATTCTGCAGTATATATGTTCATATATTTTGATATCATTTTACATATATTTAAAATGTATTCCACAATATATTGAACACATATCTATACATGTCAGGGCCGTATTAAGAGCTCACTGGGCCCCCGGGGCTATGAGTTACTGGAGGCCCCCCCCCCGAGGCCCCCCCCCGAGGCCCCCCCCCGCATATCCATCTGGAAACCTTCCGTTGAAGTAGTTTTGGTAAGGGGCGAAAATACTGGTTAGCTGATTGGCCTATGTTGGTGATAGACGGGCCAAATCAACCAATCAGATCAACGAAGCATATGACGTACCGTAACTCTTGCCGAAACCAGTCGGGAGAAGAGCAAAAACATCTTTTCCTCTGAGAAAAGCCTCCAGAGCAGTGTTTTGCTCTTCTTTCAGTGAAGAAATACTCTGTAATTCCGATAAAACTTGCTCGATAGCCACGCTGATGCTAGTTTCATCCGCTGAAGCCGTCATGTTCTTTAGACTGAACTGTCGCGCTTCTCGTTGCGTCACACCTCAACCCGCCTCAAAGCCAACGCTGATTGGACGTTCGTTTGGTGAACTGGTCCCAAATTTTCTTTAACGGAGAGTGTCCAGACTGATCTGCGAGTGAAACCTTGAAAGCTCGCGAGATCAGGATGGTCTCGCGAGGTTAGATGTAATCGGAGAGATAACAGAACGCTTACGCCCGTTTCACACATACTCCGTTTGCAGTGTGTAGGCGGTCCGTATTTTTTTCCGTACCCATGTTAAAGGTGGGAATACACTGTGCGATGTCTGTGCGATTTCAGCAAGGTACCTACTCACACTCAACGAGTAAATCGCATGCGATGCAAAGCCAAAGTTCAGGATTGATGTGCTCACACTGTACGGTCCGATCGTCGAGCTGCGACTTCACTGCTCACACTATACGTGTAATATCTGCAATAACCCCCTGGATTGCGCATATTTACGTGTATGTATCCAGGGATATTGTCAAAACAAGCATCTTCTATCAGTATCTAGATGATTTAGCATTTTCAATTTATGCATTTAATTATTATTAGCATTATTGTATTATCATTATTAGTGGAGGCCTATAGGCTAATTTTATTATTAAATTGATTCGCTATTATAATTAATTTGCCACGCAATATTTTCACAGCACATAACCAACGTGCTGTGAGGATAATAAAATATTACATAATCTTACTCATTAAAAATTGTCTAAAACATTTAGGTCGATTACAATGAATTATAGGCATAACTATTAACAGTCTATAATATGTCCGAACATTGCCATAATTAATCATCAATGAAAATTAAAAACAGGTTTATTTCAAAAACATTGTTTGACAAATTAATAAAAGAGGTGTTACATCGCAGGTGGCTTGGAAGACGGTGGGTAATATATTATCTATTTTGCAACACAAACTGGAGGTAAGCAACAGTAATTTGTAGCTATTGAACTACAGAACTTAAAGATCTCCCTCTTTTCGTTTTTATTTTATTTTTGCCACAGATGAAATGGTTAAACTTCTGTTTTCGCGCAGGTGCAGTGAGGGAAAAAAACACTGAGTTTAGGGCAATCGGTTTATAGCTTTGCTTCAACAGTGCGATATAGTCACGAGGAGCGACCATGACATGCCAGAAATGTCCGATTGTCGATCGTGAGAGGTTAATCGCCTCTCGTTTCTCCCTGTACACTGCACGAACACTACACGACAAACGACGCACGACAAAGCTGAAAATCGGTCCGATACGAAAAAGAGTCGCACGAGTAAGAATTCGGCTCAAAATCGGACGAAAATCGCACAGTGTATGCCCGCCTTTAGTCTTTGCCCCGTGATGTATTCTTCACTGCATGAGTCCATGAGAACATGATCATCATCGTGAGAGCCGCCTGGCTCGTCGCTTGTCACACAGTAACTAAAATGGCAGATCTTTGCGAACGTCTCTATTAATGATAATGATTCCATTTTAATGCATGGAATACAAGGCAAAGTGCCACTAAATAACAGGTCTAATTTGTGGGGGGCGTTAGTAAGGCTTTGGTAATCAGCAGTGATGTAGTGGTGCCTGGAGAAGTGGGTATACTCTTAATTTATCCCCCAAAAATTTTTAAGTGTCCCAGCAAAGGATGAACGCTCTGTGTTTTAAACAGTGTAAGACGAGTCTTGCATAGTAGTTCACCCCAAAATGGGCCAGTAGTATTTGCACATTATCACATGACTTTTGCTGCTTGACCTCGTGGAGCAATAATTATAAATATCAGCCACAGAAGAGGTGCAGTTTTTACAATTGCCATAATACTGGCCCATAGACTATAGAAAGAGACGACTAAATAATTACGTGTCTTTTGAGTGACTACTCCTTAGTCCATCCACACATGAAAATTAGACAAAACACTATGCTTACTTCATCTTGAATATATCATATTCAATTAGTTTATTTTAACATATACTAAAATCATCATCAAAATCATATCTTTAAAAATTAACAACAATAAAACAATAAAACAATGTTAAAACAACAATATATATAACAAAAATATATACATTTTACGCACAATGACATACGCATGCAGGGTTTCTATTATAAGTGCTTATATTTTTGGCTCAAGGGACTTAACTTCAGTAGGTAAGTAGGCTAATTTTATAAATATGAAATAACAAATAACTGATTTTGAATTTATAGTCAGGCTTTTGAAAGGTTTAAAAACATGCCCAGCACTGTCTAGCCCTGTACTACAGTATATTCCAGACACACTTGCTCTCTGCTGGGGTTTTCCCACTGCATTGTCTAGAACGCACAGAAGAGGCAGCACGGTGGCTCTTCAACCAGGTCCTTGTATACTTTCTAGGATAAACTTTGAAGTAGGGGGTCCGTTGATGTTAATCATCATTAAGTTTGATATGTTTGAGACCAGCAGGACAGCCCTTTTGTCTGTGCTTATATTGTTCATAAGGCTAAAGTTCCTCTCACACTCTGCTGTGCTGACAGGGAATGTTTCCATACATTTAATGAGCGGTTTCAGGTCATTAGGCTCACTGTTGGGCTCTTCCAGTAGGTCTCGCATCCCATTCAGTGTTTGGTCTGTGCACAAGTTAAATCGCTTACACAGTCGCTTAACTTGTTCTTCACCATGGCGGATGCTGGGGTTTGATGGCCATTTACTCTGATCAAAGATGCTGAGGTCCTTGATGATCTCATCTTCGAAAGACAAGCGTTGCTCATGATTGTTCATAAGGCTTTGTAAGAACTGTCCTGGATTGATAGACTTGAGCTTTGTATTTCTTTGCAAGACTATAGATCGATACACCCCACTCTCTTTTGCTTCTAAAGCCTCACCATATTTCTCACCTGGACTCTCTTTAAATGAATGTATCACTCTGATTTTGCGTGTCAGCAGATGCTCTGCTCTGAGGAGAGTTATAGAACGAGCCTGAAGCTCCTGTGACAGGACACTTAGTTCATCGAGTGTGTCATACATGAGCCCAAGGTCACAAATAAATTCAGGACTTTGAACACGGTCCAATAAACCTCTGTACATTTGCTTCTCTGTGTTGGACCTCCTCTCATCAGAACAAGCATTCTTAAAGTACTGCACAAGAGCTCCCAGTGATGTCCAAACAGCATGAACAGTCCGAAAGCTACTGGCCACCCAGCGTACATCCAAGACTCTGCCAATGCGAAGAAGTTGTGAGCCTACTTCAGCTGCTGCATCTTTGAGTTCACGCTCATTTTTGTTTGACATACTATACAGAGAATATAGCTTGTGCATAAAAGCTTTAAAGTGATTGACTGAGTTAACCTCATCAATTGCATCTGACACAGCTAGTTCAAGCCTATGGTTCATACAGTGCCATGAAAAAAGCTTTGGGAATTTTGAGGTCAACCTGGCTGCTACTCCTGACTTTTTTCCTAACATGACTGGCACCATCAGTCACAAATGCTACCCAGTTTTCAAGAAGCCATTCTTACGTAAAGCCAGCATTAGTTAAACAAGCGAGTAAACCCTCTACTATGCCACCTGCTCTCTGATTGTCCAGTTCAACAAGCTCAAGGAATATGAATTCAGGGCTTTCTTCTTCTTGGATTGATGCTTTAACGGAAACTGTCATGACAGCTTTGTGACTTAAAGAAGAGGCCTCGTCAATTAGGACAGCTAACTTACTTGATGATGCTATTATGCTACAGATGATTTTTTTCTGCATCTCATTGGCAACATGTTTAATTATTTGTGTTGCACTGTAACGAGAATGAAGTATTGAACCCATCTTTAGACCATTCAATTCCTGCAGTTCAATGAGGCTCTCGTGGTCAGAAAAGGGTCTGTTCTTTTTGGCCAAATGGTAGGCTGTTCGAAACACAGCTTTCGGTTTCCTTCAAGTAGGACTCAGTCATAGCCTCCACCGCATTCTCAATGACAGCTTCTTTCTGTTGTTCTCTCATCTTCACAACTTGATTGTGCGCCTTAGACAAACCATGTTTCCTCACTTTATTTCTTAAAACTGACAGGCTTGTCTCTCTACTTCCCTGGCCAGATGCTTGAATTTCAAAGTTCATCCATTCTTTTGAGAGAGATACACCTTGCTCCTTGACGATGACAATGGAGTTTACACTGCTGCAGTACAAGCACCCTGTGAAGCAAAAACAATGTAACTGCTGTATTCATATTTATATTTGTGTAGTGTCCATGTCTCCCACATGCATGCAAGCACACAAATTGTATATTTATCTGTGTTCTCTGCATTTTAGAAGCTGTCAAATCAAACAATCTCTCTAAACTTACCCAATTTTTTGTTTTTGTATCCTAACCAAGGGTACTTGGATTTAAAATCTTCTTTTTGTTTGGCTGTCCACAGGTCTGGGCAGTCATCATTACTGGTATCTACATAAAAAACAACAACAACATGAGTGACTGAATTATGGGCTATAAATATAACTATAAAATGGACATTTATATATGTGCTTGACTGTGAAGTTTGTACGCAGGCGCGTGCACTTGGTGTTGCTGTAGTATGCACTTCTAGCTGCCTGAAGTGCATACTACATTGGATTTCACATACTTTTGCGTCACCGTTTGCACGCGGAATTCCCCACACAAAACGCTCGTCTAGACGCAGAATAAAGAAGATGCCGGAACGCGACTTTTGCGTTTTCTCTTCAGAATCGTTTCCGTGTAAACATAGCCTGAAATAAATCAACTTTTTGATGATATTCTAATTATACGACCAGCACCTGTATACTTTACAAACCAGTGGTGGGCCGTCAGGGCCAGCAAGGCCTTCTCTGCTGGCCTAAACATTATCAGAATCACTGACTTGCACTTTAATATATTTTTCCATGAATGAGTATTAAATTATTCCCAATAGTTCGTTATTTTAATATCATAGCTTTTCTCTTGATTGCGCTGCTTCCAGTAGTGTGTTTTTATGTTATAGCTTGTATCCAATCATATTTCAGCCATCATGCGTTGCCGGGTAAATAAATCTGCCTGGAGGCCTTCAGAATCGACAGAGCGGGCGTCTGTAACTTAAAATGAATGCCGTTGCTTTAACCAATCAGATAATCCGTCAGATTTAATCAACCAATCAGATTTCGCTTTGACTGGAGCGGGGCCATCTAGCTGGCATTTGATAACGTCTGTATTTTCTCGTTCTTTGATTGGATGCTCAGAGCGCGTAACGTTAGAGCCATATCTGCGTACTATTACTAGTATCTGCATCTGTAGCGAACTGCTTAATCTAAATATTCCTGCAGATGTAATAGTTTTTCAACCCACAAATTAATGTTTCTTTCCCTCCTCGACCCTCAGCAGAAAAAAATCCCGTATTCAGCCCGAGCTAAACGCAGATACGGAACTCTATTCGATCTCTCCGGGTAAAAACAGAACTGACTAATGTTAAGTTATGCCACGAATGGTTCTAAAGGCAAAAGTCCCGCTGATCGCGTTGATTTTGTTCAAAACTCTGTGCGAGAGCATGGGGCAGCTGTAAACATCGTCATGTTTTGCGGTGACTGTGTGTGCTTCTGTCGAGCAGGCACTCTCAGCCATAAAGTGAATTAAAACTGCTAGAAATATGACGAGACAGACACGACATTGTTGGAACTGAAACGCAGATAGAACCTGCAGTCTTCTTGAGGAAAGAAATAAGGATGGATTTTGTGTAAAAATAATCTTGGTGAGTAATATGCTTTCCCCCCCTGTGGTGAATATTATTTTCTTCTTAATTTTTCTTATAAATTTACGATCGAAACTTTTTTTTTTTTTTTTCAAACATGCATACTATTGTAACGTCTGAAAAGGGACTATTGTACGTTAACCCTTGAACGACAAGATAAGGGAGGCTCCGTTTCTGAATTTATAATCTGATTCGGAACGCAAGAACTACTGTACAAATGCACCAACCGAACTCACGCGCTCGTTTCTCGCGGCCTTTCCCGAACTCACCGCATTAATCCAATAAATGCCGGTGCAAATTAAAAGCAACAATTATAGAGAGTCTTTGCGCTGATACACTATTGAAAGTTATTAATTCAGGTAGGACAGAAGGCCTAAGTGTGAAATGCACGGCCCGCCACTGTTACAAACTATATTAGTTTTTGGTTTGGTTAAAAATGGGCATAAATTCTGTTGAATGTTATTCTGCATCTGGTTTGAATTAAATGGTTAAGTTCTTTTTATATTTGTCACCTCATTCTTTGTAAATATTGCATCTGTGCCAACCAACCCCATTGCATGTGCCAACTAACCCCCATAGTGGGGCTGGTTGGCACAGGTGCACAACATCACTTTAATGATGAATAAGACATTTTTAGGAATAATTTATTAACATTAAATGTATCTGTTGAGTAGCTGAGATCTTAACCTTTCAATTGTTACTGGTTAGACTATTTTAACATATAGCATGGCTGAGAAATATGACAGAGAGTGAAAAGTGTGTCAACCAACCCCGCTCTCCCCTATTGTGAGCACAGTGTATATCGTTAGCGAGCGTTTATATCTATAAGCACGTCTCTCACCTAAAGGCACCTGTCCTGTTCTCCACTGGTTCTCCTCACATCACAGCTCAATTAGTCTCTCACCGTTCTGTCTGACATTATCCTGGCCTGTCCCTGCTCTCTTTAGCATAGCAGGCTCATAACTTCATGGTCTGGTCCGTCATACGAGTATTTCCTCAGCGTCCGAAATGTCATTGCGATCCATTGTTCCTGTTGTTTGAATCGACGGCTCTCCCGCTCATTGCGTCACGACCACCACGCCCATTTTCAGACGCGGAACTTAAATTTTCTCACAAAAACGACTCCAGAAGCTTCTGTAGCGTATTTATAAGTATATTTTAAAGAAAATCTAGTTCCTACATTGTTTTTCTATGCATTGACTCGTTGGGTCCTCACCTGCAATATGCCCTTTAAAAAGGGATCTGTATCCAGATAAGTTATCCGGATAATAAAAAACGCATGTTAATGCAAGATACATTGTGATCGGATCTGCCTGACCACATCTGGAGCTCGCAATGTGTTCGGATCTTTACTAGGCGTTAACGCAATCTGGTTGTTGAACCATATGTATATTTTACTCCTCCCAAAAATGCTAAAAAATAAACGAGTGAAAGCGTGTTATATAGGCTATATATAGGTTATATGTTATAGTCAGACATGACGGCGCAACTGCGACACGCATCACCGCAGATGAGCAGCTGAGCGTCTATTCATCAAACCAACGTGCAAAGATCGCAAATAAAAGTGAAAGTAGGCCTAAGTCACAGACGCTTAACACACAATCATTTTCAAGTAAAGAAACGAAATGATCTTATTGATGTCTTTGATTTTGAAATTAGCTGATTTAACCGGATTTAACATTTAACAATGTTATTTAAAATTTAACAACGAATTTTTCATCAATTAATTTCTGTTCTGGCCCGCCATCTAGAGTCAAAAAAATTTTTTGGCCCGATGCCAAACTTACTCTCCGACCCCTGGCCTATGCGTTCAAATATTAGGCTATATCTAGATGTCTTTCACAAAATATCAAATATTTTCTGTGATAAAAAAAAATTAAATAAAGCTTACATGTTTGAAATATACAAAAGCAGCTATATTGAATTGTGAAATGTGTGGCAGGTGAATAGTTTTCTGCAGTAAATATATATATATATATATATATATATATATATATATATATATATATGTATATATATACTATTTATAAATATTAAAGGTTCCTAATATGGTCCATTTTTGACCTATGTGTGTAAACTTGATGTAGAAATGCAAAAACTGTGTTTGTTTATAAAGTAAGAAAGTTAATAAAAATAAAAAATAAATATAATTATTTGTGGAAATCAAAAACAAGATATTTAAAGGGGTGGTCCATTAAAGGTTCACTTTTTTGATTTTAAATAGTGTGTAATGTTGCTGATGGTGCATTAACAGTATCTGCAAAGTTGCAGCGCTGAAAGTTCAATGTAAGCAGAGATATCGTCTTTTAAAAACCAGGAAGTGTAAACGCCTACAAAAACGACTCGATTGGGACTACAACGGGTTATGGTACGTCACTAACCCGCACATTTGCATCAAACACTCCCTCGGAATATGCAGGAAATGGCATGTGCATATTTCTGCAGCACGTCGAGTGAGTTGTGTTCACGCAGCTGTCAGGTCTTCTGTGTTTCAAGCTTCCCACGGATGCTATACTTCATCAACAATGGATAATTTATGTTTGATTATATTCCTGAAAGTGACGATCGTAATCTAGCTCTCTGTGCTGCGCATTTTACGGAAGACAGCTTCCAGAATCTCCACGAGTTCAATGCAGCAAGAAACTATTAATAAACCATGAAGCAGATCCAACCTTAAAACCAGAGGCAGCAGTTGTTGGACCACAACCTGTAAGTAGGCTAAGACTTAATCGTTTTAAATGTATTTGCATGTATAATTCCAGACGTAACGTTAGCCTGTGTTGTATTTATTTATTTATTTATTTTTCAAAATGCCAGCGCTGGCTTTTATAGCCACTATATGCTACTAGTTATGCTAGTATATTGTGTCTACGACAAACGGGTACAAACATTATGGAGCTGAATTTTGTATAAGTACGTACTAATGTTTTAAACGTATTTTTCATGTATATATGCTTTATGACGTTATTTTCGATTTGATCAAGAACGTAAACTTGCCAACGCTGTTTGAGTATAACATTAGTAGCCAGTCAGTTGCTATCGTTGCCAGTCAGATGCTATAGAGAGCCTAAGTCCCGCCCCTTCCGGTCGGCCACCATGGGACCTAACTTCGGAAAAATATTGAATGGTAGTCAATGGCAAGTGATAACTTATTTTTTTATTCCGTCTGAACTGTGCCCTCAATTACACATATGATGTTTGCTAATTTAAAAGATACATTTTAAAGTAAAGAAAGTCGCAGTTTGATGTAAAAGCGTTGAGGTATAAGACTGTGAAAATACGTAATTACAAAGACTACAAACCCCAAAGGCGCACATTTTCTCTCAATGACAGAAGCTAACTTTACTGAGGCTGTCTGTCATTGTTTCTACAGTCTTACGTTATAATCGTAACGTTACGCCGTCCTACCTGAGTGTTTTGTACCAGACTGCACACACACGAGCAGCGGATCTCGTTTCGCTTCCCGGGAGATGTAGTTCACAGAGCGATTTTCACATAAAACTAAACGTTATTCTTCTGTTGTATGACAAACTGCGACGTTTTTGACTTTGAGAATCATCTTTTAAATTGACAAACATCATATGTGTAATTGAGGGCACAGTTCAGACGGAATAAAAAGATAAGTTGTCTCTCCCCATTGACTTCCATTCATATTTTTTCCGAAATAAGGTCCCATGAGCCGGAAGCGAAGAGGCGGGACTTAGGCTCTCTATTGTGTCAAACAAACGTGTATATGGTTAAAAAAATATGGCAAATTATCATTCAGAAACGTTTAGTAAGAGCCGTGTGTGGTGTGGTTCTGTTTTACTCGCTTCATCGCGGCTTTCTCGGTCTGATTCTGCCTCAAACTGCTACTGCAGTTAGACACCATTATTTACATCTGGACCGGAGCTGGCGTTTCCCAGTAAGGCAATAGGCGTTAACCTTCCGGACAACGTGAGCGACAGTTTAGCCAATCACAACACACCCGCCCAAACGAACCAATCTGAGCCCACGACGTGTTTCTGAGGGAGTGTTTTCATAGAATCAGGAAGTAAACCGCTCGTTCAGGGGACAGAGGAGAGCGCGGCTTACAATAAAGGTGAAGTTTATGAAAAATAAGACTTTTTAAAAAAGAAAAACCACGAATACATGTTATATTGCACCCCATACACACAATCATGCAAAGAAAAAGAGGTCTAGACCACCCCTTTAATGAATACCTGGATTAATAAATGATAAAATACATTTCTTTCAAATATTCAGCGAAACATGAATATGGGACCCATGACCCATTTTAGACACATGTTGCGCATTAGAAGGGTAGTGACACAACAATGATTTTTATTCGAAAAGTAAGAAAGGAAAAATTTAAATAACGATTTGTATTGATCTAAAACAAGTTAATTGAGGAATATCAGGTATACTGATGAAATTAATTTCTTCCAAAGATATATTAAATAAAAACTCAGTTAAAAACTATTTAGACCCATGTTGTGCATCAAATGGTTAAACAATTTAAAAATTAGCTAGATTCCCTATAGCAGCAATTCATTTTGCAATCAAGATTTTAAATCTACCAAAGTTAGATTCATGGGCTGTTCATACAGGACATGTATCTTACACTGTGTGTTGAATTTAGAAGAAACAGTTTGAATTCATCTAAAATATACTGTGAGAAACCACTCTCAAGCCCACAGAGTTTTGTTCCATTCCATTAAGCTCCATCCTGATTTCTGCTGTATTTCAATACAAGATCATATCATATCATATCTAACGATATTGTGTTGTGTACTGCCTATTCTCGCATTGACTGTAGGTGGTGGTACTCAAAGATGGAATTTCTTCAATAGAAGAAAAAACTGTAACACCATTATATATAATGAATTATGAAAGTATTTAATAATGCATTAAAGGTGCCCTATAATGTTTTTTTAATTATTATTTTATAATGTTTCCTGGGTTGCCCTTATAATGTTAGTATGTTTTTTTAGATCAAAAATAGTCATAATTTAGAAATAAAAGGCATTTTTCCTAGCCTGATTTTAGCCTCTGATCTGAAGGGTTTGTTTGAAGGGGCGTGTATGCTGTGTGTAACCGGCCTCTGCTGTGATTGGCTGACATGCTTGCATATAAAATAGCTATGTAATGTATTACATGTGAAATTCTCTCGAATAATTTTACTCCAGCTATTATACGTTTTTACTATTACAGCCATCGAGATTAACGAATCGTGAGATGTTTTTGAAGTATTTAGATCTATTCCCATCAAATAAAATGTTGCTGTGATGAGCAAGCAGAGGATGAAGATTTTATCACTGCAATGCAGTTTCTGCGCTCTCTAGTCAAATGCTTTTTGACCAATGCAAACACGATCATTTAAATACAGCTAGAGCTTCGTTTTGCAGTGTAACGTGCGTCATTGAATTAATAACAAGTTTGGCAAGTGTCCAGATAAACTCGCGCTGTGTGGAAATATATTGATTGCTTTCTGTATAAATTTAAAAATTATTAACAATTATTATTATTTTTTCATTCTACTAAAAGAAACGATGTGTACCTGGCTTGACTTGCTGATGCATAAACAGTATTGAACGATTTTGAGTGAAAGATTAACGTTACCTGTCTGAACTTGAACAACAATAAAACATCAGCTCGGTCCGAGGCCAGCTCTTGGCAAGTTGAGGAATCAGTCGTCGGTGAAATGTTTGGAAATATCCAGAGAAAATAAAATTAACCCATTGTTTCTTCAGAGGCTCGGATGAAGGAACTAAAAATACTTTTGTGTTCATGTGTACATCCAAACACGGATCAACGGCCATGCTTCGGCTGCACAGCTCCGTCTCGTCTGTCACTGAACATGGGCTGGTATATGCAAATATTTTGTGGCATACATATTAATGATCCCGACAATTGCGTCAGAGTCTGTATTATGTGGAGATTCGCCTGTTTTTCAGGGATGTTTTTCAAAAACGAGATTTAAGTAAGAAGGAGAAAACAATTGTGTTTGAGACTCACTGTATGTCATGTCCATGTACTGAACTCTTGTTATGTAACTATGCCAAAATAAATTCAATTTCACATTATAGGGCACCTTTAATCATGCCTTGTAATGCCTTGTTATTGTAATTTTTAAAGAAAGTCCATTTTGCCACACTTATTAATGCAATGAATGGTCTTGAATATGAATATGTAACCACAGTTATAATAATTATAATGGCAAAACTTTGCAATAAGGTCTCATTTGTTAACATTAGTTATACCATGGTCTGGGTGAATACTCGATTCTGATTGGCTGCAGGGTGTCCGTTAAAAAGTGATAGAGGACACCTAGTAAAGTAGTTCTGGTGAAACTGCCTGTTTACCATTCGAAATTAATAAATAAATGCGCTGCCTACAACGGCTGTGAGTAACCATAGCAACAGGCAGTCACATGCTCTATCATCTAACGTTGGATATTATAGCCTAATACAACAATGAATGACTTCGTGCTATTTCTTTTAACATTTATGGAGAACATGGCAACTTTGACGACTGGAATGCTGCTGAAGAAAGAAAAAATGTAAATAAAAAGGCGCTGCTGCTCTGCTCCATTGAACTCTATTGGTAACGACGGAACTTGCGACCATAGTTGGCTAACGATGCTTTCGGGAAACGAGCCCCTGAATGAGACCTTGCGGGAGTTTTACGCAGCAGACAACCAAGGCAGGAGAAGGCTGAACGTTACAGCGTTTCAAGCCTAAGGAGCCTGAGGCAAATGATCCTCTCTTTGATCTGATTAATTTATTGCCCTCTACAACGTTAAGCGCAAATCGCTGGAGCTCAGAGCTAATTGTTTTTTTTATTATTATTATTGTTGTTTGATTAATTGTTTTATGTGTAATAAAAAAAAACTATGCCTACTGTGGTGAGCAGGACGGCCGAGGGACGTGAGAGAAAGTCACGAGGCCGGTGGTGCGATTGCTCGCATCTCGCATCTCTCACGGAGGAGCGGAGCTATAAAGGGGGAGCGACGGAGTGGATGATCGAGAGAGGAACAGGCCTGCTTTTGTTTGTATTTTATATTTTATTTGGTAAGCCAGCAGTCGTCCGTGAGGGGCTGCTGGCCGGTATTTATGTTTTATTTTGGGTAGCCAGCAGTCGTCCGTGAGGGGCTGCTGGCAGGTAATTTGTGTATTTTGTTTAAATAAAGTTTTATTTTTGGATTGTTATCCGGTTTCTGCCCCCTTCTTCCCTGAACCCTGTTACACCTACCTTTGTGTTTCATGAAAAAAAAATGCATTGTGAACCTGAAGGGATACGAGCTAAGCGGACTATAAATATCTCTGGTTGCTAAATAAACAGTCAGGCAAATTATTATTTGTAAAAACTAGATTTAGCCTAATTAAAATATAAACTAATGCTTTGAAAATGTTTTATTTGGCAAGTGACCATGGTATAAGCGGGTTAATGCCCTCCGAGGTGTCCATTGTCAGGTTTTAATGGACTTCGGCAGAGGCAAACCGTCCTCCGCTGCGTGTCGGCCGTTTTACGCCTCGCCGTCGTCCATTAAAACCTGACAATGGACACCTCGTCGGGCATTAACCCTTACTTAATGTATTAACTAACATGAACTAACCATGAGCAATACATTTGTTTCTGTATATGTTCATATTTGTTAAGTTCAATGTTTGTTCATATTCACAGTGCATTAACAACCAACTTCAAATGTAACAAGGAATCTGCGAATTATAATGCATTTTATCTTTGGTTACAGTTATTTATGAAGACATATAATGTATTCTACATAAAAACATGTGAAGTGATACCAAACATAATTAGCACTTAGCCTATTAATCAATTTGAGTATGGATCAGATGGAATGCTAAATTGCTAGACATTTATCTGAAAACCACCTGAGATTATTTGATTCCAAACAGTTACTAATTGTTCTCAAATCGCATCAAAGCTGTTTATTCAAGTTTCAACAAGAAATAGTGTCAGACTGGAGACATTTAAGACTGTTTAAAATTAGTTATTTCAGGTTGCTTTTCCCATGATGGCTTTTTTAGTGTTTCTTTCTGGGTGTAATATAATGATGTAGCACTTCGGGGCAAATATGAAGACCAATAATCCAAAACTGGAAGCCAGGATGGCAAATATCTCCACAGCCACTGCATATTTCCCTGGAGAGCTCACATATGCTGGGATAAATGCAATCCACACAGCACAGAAGATTAACATACTAAAAGTGATGAACTTTGCTTCATTAAAATTGTCTGGAAGGTTTCTCGCCAGGAAAGCTAACAGGAAACTTATTGCTGCAAGGAGGCCAATGTATCCCAGCAGAAGAGAAAAACCAGCCAATGAGCCAATAGCACATTCATATACTATTTTAGAGTGGATATAATGACTGTTTTTATTGGGTGTTGGAGATGCATTTGATAGCCAGACAGCACATATCACAACCTGGAGGGCTGTTAGGACCAGAACTGTGCCTCTTTGTTGAGCTGCTCCAAACCATTTCATCGCACTTTTACCTTCTGGTCGAGATGACTTGAACACCGCTATTACCACCATAGTCTTAACCAGGATGCTGGAGACACACAGGACAAAGCTAATGCCAAACACAGCATGTCTTAACTGACATGTCCACAGCTGCGGCCGGCCAATGAACAGAAACACACACAAAAAACACAGTTTGAGTGACAATAGCAGCAGGAAGCTGAGTTCTGAATTGTTAGCTCGCACAACTGGAGTGTGGCGGTAATGTGCAAAAATTACAACCACTGCAGAACAGATGAAGGTGCCAAGCAAGGAAGCAGTGCTCAGGGAAATGCCAAGAGGTTCCTCATAAGACAGAAACTCCATTTCTTTGGGAACACACTGATTTTTATCTGTATTTGACCAGAACTCATCTGAACACACTATGCACTCAATGGAATCTATGTGTAGGGAGAGAGAGAGAGAGAGAGAGAGAGAGAGAGAGAGAGAGAGAGAGAGAGAGAGAGAGAGAGAGCAAGATAAAGATAATGTTGGTAAAAGCTATGATTGAATAATAATAGTTTCCGTTGATCTCCGTTCTTATGATTACATGACTCTCTCGAACCTGATATATTAGAAATCTCTCCATCTGCACATGGCAGGCAGTCAAAACAGCAGACAGGAAGACCCTTCCTTCTGGCTCGCCTGGTGCCTGGGGGGCAACTCTCACTACACACAGACTGTGGGGGCTGGCAGATACAATTTTTTTTTTAAAACACACATAAAAATAATATATGTTTGTAATATATTACGAACAGTGTATACTCTTTCAGTGACCATTACTCACATAACATGACATGCATATGGTAGTTATGTTTCCATAGTTTAAAAGACTTTTAAAAAAATAATATTAGTTACTTTATTTGTCTCTAAGTTCCAGTATATTGCATTTTCATCCAGTGTGAGCACCTTCCCTGTTGCTGCCCCTTCATCTACCACACCTACTGTACGGACAACTATTGACCCATCAGAGGTCGGCTGCCAGTTCATCACATCATAGATGGCCAGAGCATCTCCATTCTTATCAAATGACACATGATCCCCAAAGCCTGTGGTGAAGTTCACTTTCTGTAGGTAGTGAACCACCTGTACAGTTTGAAGACAGAACAAATATATATTTATGTTTTGTATGAAAATGTTTTGTTTTTTTTCCTTTAATTATTCTATTTCATTATATTTTCTGATAAGCTGTGCTTGCGTCCACAGCAGTCATCTTACCTGCCAGGGTTTCAAGTTGGATAGGTTGGCACAGCTATTCCCATTAAATGGTCCTCTCCGCTCCTCACACTGCATCAGGTCATGTAGTGCATGTGCCAGGGCATACACTGCCTTATATACATTATATGAGGCCCTCAGTTCTAATACATCAGTGTATGCTGTGTCTGTGCTGCTCAGATCCTCCTGTCCAGTACATATTATTTCTCCCTCGCTTCCTCCAGTGTCAAAACTGCACCTGAACATGTTTTCCCAGAAGATTCTCACCATATTATTTCTCAAATTACTGTCAGGATGGAGGCGAAGCAGAAAGTCATGAAGTCCCTGGATTTCCCCACGCCTGATGGCAATCCCCAGTGTGCCCCCCAGGAAGGGCCAAAGACGCTGAGTATGAAAAACTGGTGAAGTAGCCCAAGCTTCACTTGCAATCCACTGTCTGCCTGTTATATTCTGCAATACCACTTCATCCATCAAAGGGAGCAGATAGGCTTCTGTTGAGAACACCACCACCACTCTAGCTGTAGAGGCCTGAATCACTTGTACAATGCGATGAATGTCTATGTAGTTGTTATCAAGAGGCAGGATTTCAGAAAAAGAAACACAACCTCCAAATAGCTGCACTTCCTTTTGGAAGGACTGAGCAGCGTAGATGCCGTAGTCATCATCACTGTAGACGAGACCAACCCAGGTCCATCCAAAATGCTTCAAGATCTGTACCATAGCCCGCACCTGGAAGGCATCACTGGGGATTGTTCTGAAGAAAGAGGGGTACTTTTTCCTGTCACTCAAACAGGAGCAGGTGGCGTAGTAGCTAACCTATTAGCAGAGATCACAGCGACAAGGAAAACTGATTTTATTTTTCATTGTTATAGCAATTACTCTTTTACATGAGCAAACAATTGAACAATTGAGCAAATTGAAACATTTTATAGAAGGTGATAGAAGTTTATATTCATCTCATCCTACCATAGGTATTCGAAATAGTCCCAGCACACTAGAGATTGCTATACAGTGAGTAGATCCAGGATCCCCCACAATCCCAATTACTGGTGGTGAGCCAGTGCAGTTGAAATTGGAAAGGGTCTCCTCTGTCCCACTAAGAAGTGCTGTTGCTGACCTGAATGATACTCCAAGCTTAACACAGTTGTCATACAGATGATAACCAAGGGTGATGTTAGGCAACAGGTTAGGATTGTTATTGATCTCATTTATGGCATATACCATAGTTTGTGCCTGCTGGAAACTTGCCATATAGAATCTAGAAAAAGCAGCATAAATGATTATATTGTCACCCTGAAGAATATCACCATAAACATAAACATAAAGAGAAATAATTATTTGTACAATCACACGATAATATTATCTCTTTTCTGGACTTTAAGAGGAGTTATCATTAGACATGTTTGAAATTAATATGAAGATTATCAAATACAAGTCAATAATTTTTTTTTAAACAGATTTTGTTCTGCATGTTGTTCTTTCTATTTTCTTTTAAATGTCCTTTTTTAGCCATCTGTTTAGCCCCGGCTCACCGCTCACAATGCATCTGTTCCGGTTCTCTTTTAAAATTCAGTTCTGGGAACACTGTGATGAGATGAAATGCAAACAGGCCTCCAATGATAAAGTCTCCGTCTTGGTACATCCCGTTTAACCTGAAGTGTCCCTGGAGTTGACAGGAGCCTGACCTAGTGATTGATGCTGCAGAGATAGAGGTAAAGGATAGATAAATACATAAATATAGAGAGGTCCACATCTCTGTTACCCTCTCTCTCTCTCTCTCTCTCTCTCTCTCTCTCTCTCACCTAATTTACTCATTAATGTATGATGTGCAGCAGTGTTTTATAGTAGAGGTGGTGCCACATGGGCTTCTCAGAAATTACGTCAATCACTGTGTCTTTGTTTCAAAATTTGCAAAGAAGAAATGCTGTTACCTAAATTACTGTTTAAAACTGTGTGGGGTTGTGTTATTTTCTAGCCATAAACAATACAATTTGTTAGAAAAACTCATTAAAATAAAACTCAAGGAGAAATATATATTTTTAAAAATAAATGGTTGCAAGTAATGTGGAATTGGTATCATGTAATGTGCTAGCCAGAAAATAATTTTCTAGATTTCATTCACTCTTCACACACTCCACACAGAACACAATGTGCTGATGAGTGAAAAGATTTCACATAACCCACTGCAACCCCCTAACTGTAAGTCATGTATTAATGTGTATCCACTTGACAACAAATGAATACTCTTCTTCAAAATACTGCTTTAACATACCTGCATGTTTGTGCTTTTGTCCAGCTTACAACTGCTAAGCTTAAAGATTCATCAATAAATTATATACTGATTTACAAATGGTTTGTTAATCATTTGTTTATGATTACCATTGTTTAGATACATATACTACAATTTTGACATTTATAAGTGAATAAAAATGTGTCAACTAATGACTTAAAAACATCTAAAAAATGTACGATAATTTACAACACATTTCTAAATCGTTAGCATACCATTTATTAATAATTTATTAGCATATAGTCATTTTTTAAAAAAATGTGCTCATCACTATCTAATCATTTATAATGACTCGTAAATTAATAAACAAGGCCCGGTTCCCCAAAATGTTCTTATCTCTAAGTAGTTCTTAACCTATTCCTTAACCTCTCTCTTAACCTTATGGCACGGTTCCCGACACGTTTGTACGCTAAGTATATCTTCTGTAACTCACACTTTCGTAAGGTTTGTCTGGACCATTTGTAAGCTCTCTCTTCGTGTTGTTTGAGCTTAAGACACTAGTCGCCGCCTCTATGCAGCAGTCTTTAGAAACTTACACACATTTTCAAAACTATGTCACCTTTTTTCAAAACTCTAAAACTTTCAAAACTTCACAGACAAAATGCAAAATGCCTCACATCTCCTTCAAAAATGTAACTGCATTCAAAATGCCATAAACACGTGTCAGAATGAAGCATTTGCATCAAAGGGCAAACACTGATTTCACAATAGTACATTTTTTGATACACCATCTAAACATACACTTTATTTGAAGGGGTGTGCATAAGACTGACATGACACTGTCATAAACATGACATAACACCTGTCATGAACATGAAGGAGTCTTTATGAATGTTTATGACTGTTATCATTAAGTGTCATTCGGTAAATTATGACACTTTTAATGCAAAGTTGACATTGTTTAAAATGTCTTTGCTATGACAACTTGACATTAACAAAGACAAAAAATGTCTTTGTTATGACAACTTGACATTAACCAAATTATCAAACTTAAAGAAGTTATTTAGCTTTGTGTTAACATTACATTACCCTGTCATATGTTATGGTTGGTTTTAACTTTGGTTGGCATGACACCATTATAACTGTGACATGAATATTTTACTTGTCCTCAAGTAAAGTGGAACACATTGTACTATAAAGATGTCATTAAGGGTTATTACACTGTCAAATGCTTTAACAAGGGTGTCATTAATATTTTCCCTTAATTCCAATAAAGTGGAACACGTTGCACTAGTTATGATTTCTTGATTAATGTCAAGTTGTCATAACAAATAAATTTCTATCTTGGTTAATGTCAAGTTGTCATAACAAAGACATTTTAAACAATGTCAACTTTGCATTAAACGTGTCATAATTTTTTTGAATGACACTTAATAACAACATTTATAAACTTTCATTAAGACTCATTCATGTTCATGACAGGTGTTATGTCATGTTTATAACAGTTCATGTCAGTCTTATGCAGTGTTGCCCATTGTGTTTCTAAATCTAAAGCTCTTTGGTCTTCCGTACACTTATATCTACATTTCAATAGAATGTTCTACAGTGAAAGTAATCTTCTGAGAGGGGTAACAAGTGTAATCACCAATGCAATATAGAAACAGAAAATATTTATTAGGCCAAACATTACTGTTGTGTACAGTATAGAACAAAACCACAAAATGTAAACCAAAAGTATATTCTTTATAATACAGTAAAGGACAAAATTGAGTGTGGGGGGTCTCTGTCCATTGTTGGCATCAATTGTTCAAAACAGGTAATCTTTGACCTACACTGTAAAAAAAAAATCAGTAATTTCAAAGTTTTATTCCTTTTTATTTCACAGTTTTTTTCCCGTATTTTTGAAATACATGAAAATATATATATATAAAAAAATCAAAAATAAACTGTAAATTCACTTGTGTAATGTAAAATAACATTAAAAACCTGCAGCTGTGATTAACCATAACATTTCTGTCATTTTAAAGAAAATATGTCATTTTTGACGTAAACAAACTGTTAAAATACATTCAGGAATTCACTGTATTTTCACAAATATTATTTTTATTACTTCAATGAAAAAACTGTTAACAAATAGTTTAATACTGGAAAAAACATTTCTTATCTTTAAAATTACCACATGTTCACATTTTACAATAGACTAATATATATTCATTTATCCTAGACTGCTTACATGGCACACGCAAATGCACGTATCCGATTCATATCCGATTTATTACCACATGAATGAGGCCTGTATCCGATCTGAGAAAATCGGAATCCATGCGTTTTTTTCCTGCTTACACGTTCATTAGTCATAACTATGGAAGCTTGTTTCCGCCACTGAATAAAAAAATAAAATAAATAATTGCGACTTTTTATCTCACAATTCTGACTTTTTTTCTCACAATTGCGAGTTTATACCTCGCAATTCTGACTTTATTTCTCAGAATTGCGAGTTATAAAGTCAGGATTGCGTGTTATAAAGTCAGAATTGCGAGATATAAAGTCAGAATTGCGAGATATAAAGTCAGAATAATTGCGAGATATAAAGTCAGAATTGCGTGATATAAAGTCGCAATTCTGAGAACAAGACAGAAGTGCGACTTTTTATCTCACAATTCTGACTTTATATCTCACAATTGCGAGTTTACATCTCGCAATTCTGACTTTCTAACACATAATTGCGAGTTTATTATGTCGAAATTCTGACATCTTTTCTCAGAATTGTGAGATATAAACTCGCAATTGCGACTTATCAGGCCAATTCTAAGGGGAAAAAATAGGCTACTAGTTTAAATCTCACAATTCTCACAATTCTGACTTTATATCATGCAATTGCGACTTTATATCAAACAGTTCTGACTTTATAACTCGCAATTATGACTTTATAACTCGCAATTCTGACATTATAACTCGCAATTCTGACTTTATAACACGCAATTGCGACTTTATATCTCGCAATGTCTTTATAACTCGCAATTCTGATTTTTTAAGTCACAATTCTGACTTTATATCACGCAATTCTGACTTTATTTCTCGCAATTGCGACTTTATATCACGCAATTCTGACTTTATATCTCGCAATTCTGAGAAATAATGTCAGAATTGCGAGAAGTAAACTCGCAATTGTGAGAAAAAAAGTCAGAATTGTGAGATAAAAAGTCGCAATTACCTCTTATATTTTTCATTCTATGGCGGAAACAAGCTTCCATACATAGCCGATCTGTGCCACATGAGAGGAAAAAAATCCGATTTGGGTCACTTGAACCATGCAGTGTAAACGAGGCCAATTGAGTCTTCTTAGCGCGCTAAGAGTGAGCGTTATCGGGGAACCGGCCCCAAAACATTTATAAAATGTTAGCATATCACTTATTAATAATTTATGAATGTATAGCCATGTTTTGTAAGTTCATTATTAAAGGGATAGTTCACCCAAAAATGAAAATTCTATCATCATTTACTCACCCTCAAGTTGTTCCAAACCTCTATGTGTTTATGTGTTCTGCTGTACACAAAGGAAGATATTTGGAAGAATGTTTTAATCAAACAGATTTCAATCCCCATTGACTACGGGATTGAGGTCTGTTTGATTAAAACATTCTTCCAAATATCTTCATTTGTGTTCAGCAGAACAAATAAACACATAGAGGTTTGGAACAACTTGAGGGTGAATAAATGATGAAAGAATTTTCATTTTTTTGGGTGAACTATCCCTTTATCTAATAGTGACATAACAGAACATTATTACAAAAGTGTTACCAAAGAAAGAAAGAAAGAAAGAAAGAAAGAAAGAAAGAAAGAAAGAAAGAAAGAAAGAAAGAAAGAAAGAAAGAAAGAAAGAATAGCACACAAAGTGTTTCCTTACCTGTAAAAATGTGCCATAACACTCTTGGTGTTATTTGTTATATCCAGTAGATGGCAGTCAGCTAATGACAAGCTGTATAACTGTCATTACTCACTTTATCTAAGACTTAATCAACCTTTAAATTTAAAGGCCACTGTATCCCTTACAAACAGATGCAAATACATAGACATATTTGAACATTTCAAGCAAAAAGCATTGGTTCAGCGACAAGGACGGCAGCTCAAAGGAACTCATTACGGACTCAACGATCAATATCCACAAGAAATCATCCGCAGACGTAAGCTACTTTTCCCCATCCGCAAGACAATGATCAACCAAGGTAAAAAAGCAATCATCACAGTGGACAAATTATATATTGATGGACAATTATTTAGAGACAAAGATACTACTCCCTGGCTTTACTAATCACTGAAAATAGCAATGTAACATATACAATCAGTTTATGCTCAATTTATATTCAATAATCTTTATATTCTTTCATTAAACCACTTGCACCACGCACGCACATTGTAGTCTAAATGCACCTAAATAGCCTTGCTCACTGTTTATATGTTCTGTTGTTGGTTATAGGTATCTATGTTTTCCCTGTTTTTTTGTCATTTGATGTTATAGATTTACACACACACACACGCACACACACACACACACACACACACACACACACACACACACACACACACACACACATCCATACACACAGATTTATACTCACACAAGGTAACTGTGAAATATACATTATAGGTTCATGCAATTGAAATTCTTAACTTGGAATATTCGTGGAGTTGGCTCACAAACAAAAAAAAATAAAGTTTTAAATTATCTAAATAATACACAAGCAGATATATGTCTAATACAGGAAACACACCTCTCACAATATACACAAAACAGCTTAAAAACTACACATTTTAACCACTGTTTTTCCTCCTACTATAATTCAAAACAAAGAGGAGTATGCATCTTAATAAACAAAAAAATACAGTTTAACCACCATACAACCATTTCAGATCCTGAAGGCCGTTTTATCATTATTAACATCTCAATCAATAATAATCCAATTACAATTAGCAACATTTATGGACCAAACTCTGATGATTCCTCATTCTTTACAAATTTCTTCTCCTCTCTCTCTAACATTTCCAATGGTCCAATAATTATAGGGGGAGACTATAACACTGTAATCAACCCATCACTCGACAGGTCAAAACATACAGGTAAATCTTGGCAGTCCTCCAAAACAATAAAACAATTCATGAGTGATTTTGGTCTTTGCGATGGTTGGAGGCTACAACACCCACTTGCCAGAGAATACACCTTTTACTCTAATGTTCACCAAACCTACTCCCGCATTGATTTCTTTCTAACCAGTAATTCAATCGTACCAAACATTTTAGAAACCAAAATACATCCGATTATTATCAGCGATCACTCTCCGGTAACCATCACGTTTAAAACTCCTGCAGTACCAAAGCATCCCACCAGATGGCGTTTTAATACATCACTCTTGAAAGATCCAGAATTTGACAGCTACTTCAAAAGAGAGTGGACATCCTTCCTTGAAATAAATGACTCTCCAAAGTCGTCAGCATCACTGCTCTGGGAAACATGGAAAGTAGTTTTAAGGGGGAAAATTATATCATATTCAGTACATAAACAAAAAAAGGAAAGAGAAAAAGAAGTCCAACTGGAAGAAAGAATAAAAGAATTAGAAATTCTACATGCAAATAATCATTCAGAAAGCATCTATAAAGAAATTAAAGAAAAAAAAATGTTGCTTAATGAAATAATAAACAAAAGAAACCAATTTCGGATTCACAGACTCCGTCAAGAAACTTTTCACCATAGCAATAAATCCGGAAAATATTTAGCCAGTCAAATTAAAAGAAATAAAGAAAAAACAGCTATAACCTCCATCAGAAACTCGGCAGGGAAGCTAACAAATTCACCAGCTGAGATAAACAAGATATTTCAAGATTACTATACAAAATTATACTCATCTGATCTGGATCCAAACCAAGAAGACATAACCCAATTCCTTGATAACATCATTCTACCAAAACTCAACATGGAACAAATAAACACACTAGAATTATCAATCACAGAAAAAGAACTTCACTCCGCATTGAAAAGCATGCAAAATAATAAGGCACCAGGTCCGGATGGCTTCCCTGCTGAGTTCTACGAACATTTTTGGTCGACTTTATACCCACTATTTAGCAGAACAATAACAGAAATAAAACACAATGCAAAGTTCCCTTCCCACATGAATACAGCACTTATAACACTCATTCCTAAACCTAACAAAGACCACACCTTCACATCTAACTATCGTCCTATCTCACTCATAAATGTCGACATAAAAATAATTAGCAAAGCATTAGCCCATAGAATTGAACAAATCATACCGTATATAATCCATCCTGATCAGACCGGCTTTATAAAAGGTAGACATGCATCTAATAATACCCGCAGATTGTACAATTTAATCCACTACTCATCAATACAACAGAAAGATACTCTCATTGCCACATTAGACGCCGAAAAAGCTTTTGATAGGGTCAACTGGAAATTTCTATTCACCACGTTACAAAAATTCGGCTTTGGAGAGTCATTTATTAACTGGATCAAGATTTTATACACATCACCATTGGCCACAGTCACAACGAACGGTCTAACATCACAAAGCTTTACACTGCACAGGGGGACGAGGCAGGGATGTCCACTCTCTCCATCCCTATTCACCATTTTTATTGAACCTTTAGCAGCAGCTATCCGTCAAAACCCAGCAATCAAAGGTATTGAAACACCACAACAAACACATAAAATCTCACTTTATGCAGATGATATCCTACTATATATACAAGAACCCCTAACATCTACTCAAGAAATAATTAAAACAACCCAGTCCTTCTCAAAAATATCAGATTATGCAATAAACTGGAATAAATCCTCCATCCTCCCTTTACATAAAACCAAATGGGATGTGGCACCCCATCAATCACCTATACCTATATGTCATGATCACATCACTTACTTAGGCATTAAGATTTCCTCCAGACTGTCAGAGTTGGTAACACTCAACTTCACACCACTACTAAAAAAAATAGAAGACGATTTGCTCAGGTGGCTCAACCTCCCAATCTCCATAATCGGCAGGATAGCGGCAATAAAAATGACGATTTTACCAAAAATTAATTACCTATTCTCAATGATTCCAACCCACCCCACACTCACCTGGTTTAAATCACTAGACTCCATTATAACTCGCTTCTACTGGAAAAATAAAACGCCAAGGATAAAACTCACTACACTACAAAAAAGTAAGGCTCAAGGAGGACTAGAAGCACCAAATTTCCAATGTTACTCAATGGCTAACCAACTGCAATACATATACAAATGGATTCACCCCACCCAATCTGATATTATATGGCTAGATATAGAACAATCACTATGCAAAGAATTAAATATAGCTGATATACCGTTCCACACCAAATCAATCAAACAACACACATGTTTTAATGCAGTAACTATAGCCACCACTCTGACAGCCTGGTGGAAATTTCACCAAATCACAAACTCTACATTAGCTCCATCTAACCTCACTCCACTATGGAACAACCGTGACTTTATAAGCAATAAAAAAACATTGAATTTTCACACATGGGCGGAAAAAGGTATCACCCACATTAACCATATTTTCAAATCCAACACATTTAAACCATTTCCACAACTGGCCCAGGAGTATGGCATCGGGAACAACGAATTTCTAAAATACCTACAAATCAAATCTTCTGTCCTGACAAAAATAAACATCAGAGATACAAATTTAGAACTTCCACTGGCAATATCAGACTTGGTCAACATTTCCTCTCCAAAAAAACTTCTCTCTAAAATATACAAAATGATCTCAAATCAACTTCAGACCATATACTTACCAACAATAAAATGGGAAAACGATCTTTCAATAGCACCTGATGCCAACTTCTGGACCCAAATCTGTAAAAACATCTATCTCATGTCTAAAAATGCGAATCTTCAGTTAATACAATACAAAATACTTCACAGAACACATTACACAGGCAATAGATTAGCTAAAATGGGTTTCACATCAGAAGTTTGCACACATTGCAATCAAAATGCTACAGATACATACATCCATGCAACCTGGCACTGCACTCCAATCAAACACTTTTGGGAAGAGGTCACACAGGCACTATCCACTATAGTTGGCTGCCACATCCCACTGTCCCCTTCCCTTTGCTTGCTGGGGGACCTCACAATAATCACTGATAAAACTATAAACTCTAAAATACTCCTCATAGCGCTAACCATCGCCAAGAAAACTATCCTCATGAACTGGAAAACCAGAAATAAATTACACATTAACATTTGGAAAAATCTTATAACAGACTTCATTGCAATGGAATTCACATCTCCCCTTCATAATTACGCATCTGAAACTAACCTCTGCCGTCCAACACTTTCTGACCTCTTACAG
Organism: Cyprinella venusta; assembly: GCA_038021265.1. Taxonomy (NCBI): domain Eukaryota; kingdom Metazoa; phylum Chordata; class Actinopteri; order Cypriniformes; family Leuciscidae; genus Cyprinella; species Cyprinella venusta. Next base: position 19,074,507 of record CM075871.1, read on the forward strand.
CTATGAATCCTTTCTCTGTTCTTAACTCCGACTCCTCACACCTTCTTAGCCAACCCACGAATATTCATTTTAGTTGTTTGAAGTTGTTTCTGCCATCATTGTTATTGCTATCTTCATTGTTACTGTTATGATTACTACCTTCACTTTTTTACTTTTTATTTTTGTTGTTTTATTGTTGTAATTGCTGTTGTTGCTGTCCTTTGCTCTAACCGTTTTGATCACCACTGCCATCATCATTGTCCTTCATTATTAATATTATTATTACTATTATTATAATAATTATTATTATTATTATCATCAATATTGCCATTGTCGATGCTGTATTAGAATTAAGTGTCATTGTCAGCACTATTGCAATAACTTCCCCCTTATCTCTTCATGGGTTTTTAATGCACCACAACATAGAATAGGGGAAAAAAAAAAAAAAAAAAAAGGAAGGAATAAGTATATTTGGAAAATCCTCACAAATACCAAGGCAGGCAAGACAGGCGAGAAGTGGTTTCAACGGGACAGCATCTCTGTCCCAATTTGAGACCCTCTCGCACTGTACTCCCTATTTTAATGCACCTTAGACATTGCACATAACACACAAAAAAAAAAATAGAGAAAAAAAAAAAAAAAAAAAAGAAAGATAGGGACTGATGAGATGTGGGGGAAGGATATCTTATATTATATTATCTTATATTATATTATTATATCATATTTTTTTTTTTACAGGATTGACAATGGCAATTGTTACATAGGAGGGAGGATGGAAATAAAAATTTATCAACACAATATGGACAGTATGGTGGTAGTGGGGAGTGGGATGGTGATTGCAATGACAATGGTAAATAATAAATGGTCACTTTGTATACGCATACACACACATACCCACACTCACATCCACTCACACACACACACTCAGATCAACACTTAAATCACTCTTGTCACTGCTGGAATTATAGATTTACAAGATTGCTCACTACTGCACTATGTTGGTTTGTTTGTTTGTTTGTTTGTATGTATGTCTGACTGTTAAATAAAAAAAAAAAAAAAAAAAAAAAAAAAAAAAAAAAAGATGCAAATACATAGACATCCCTCTCAAATGCACATGCAATGTCCTTCATGCAGTGTTGGAATAGTCTATTTATAATTTACTACTGACTTGGTTCCTGCAGGCTGATGTATATATTATTATGCCTTTATGATAATTTTTCAATATAATCCACATAAAACAAGAAATAAAATGAAATGAGTAAAGTTTCAAAAGTTTTAGAATGATCCCTAATGCATTTCAAAGCACATTGATCTGAAGCACTGTCAAATCACATGACCTGGGAGACCACCCACAATGTGTATCATTGGCCAGTCTCTGTTGTATCGTTTGGCATCATTGTGACATATTTTATATAGCTGGGAATTCTAGACTTCCATACACTCTGGTGTCCTCACTAGCTGTTTCCATGGTCGGATTTGAAAGATGCAGCAATGGCCAGTAACATGCCAGTGAGTGAACTGGCACCATTTGGTCTTTTGCTTTTGCTGTACTTCTCAGTATTTCTCTGCACCTCAATGGACAATACATGCTGGACATTGGGTGATTTTAATTCACCAGTACTGGAACAAGATGGTGATATTGTAATTGGAGGGCTCTTTCCCATGCACTATATAGCTTCGCAAATGGACCATAATTACTCTGAACAGCCACAACATCAAGAGTGCAGCGGGTGTGTTTGAAACGGCATCCAGAGAATGGAAAATAACAAAGAAAATATAAAACGCCAGTTGGTTTAAAAGAATGAATATAAACCTTAAATGTAACATGAATGAGATCAGTGTTTTATTACTCATAACTGCTGTATAATTATGCTAAAAGAATGATGTTCATCACTTTTATGAACTGTTTTCTTTTTCAGACTGTTTGTTACCTTTTCACAACTGCTACAACCAGCTCTATTTTTGTTATTTTTGCTCTATGTCCATCTTCTCAACAGGTTTGATTTTCGTGCATTCCGCTGGGTCCAAACAATGGTGTTTGCCATTAAAGAAATCAACAATAATTCCAGTTTATTACCAGGAGTGACACTAGGTTATCGGATCTTGGATAGCTGTGATCATGTGCACACAAGCCTGCGGAGTGTGCTTTTTCTGGTGAACGGCACCTCCAGTCAAACGCAGGCTGATGCTGCTGGCAGTGCCAAATGCCTTTCCACTGCCCCGGTGCCAGCTGTCATCGGTCTGGCATCATCTTCGCCTACACGGGCCGTGGCACAAACTTTGGGTCCATTTGGAATCCCACTGGTAAGAGTCTGAGTAAGAGGTGATAGAAAAAGATATTTATTTATCAACCTTCCTGGCCTTTAACAGTGTATAACTGCGAGCAAATTAATTTGTTGAGCATGTAAATATGAGCTCTGTGTATGTGAATATGTATAAACTCTGTTTTTACCTCTCTAATTTTCATGAATTAATAAACATGTCCACCTTCAAGGAAATTGCATTTATTAAAAAGCTCAAAAAAAACACATCAGAAATACTCACAGCTATAAACTAATACTGTCTGTTATCATATATTATTGAATAAATAACATGCCAATTATGGTCCTGAAAAAAATCTTTAACAGGCCTTTTTGAACGTTTAATCAATAGGTTACTCACATGCACAAAGCTATGGCTTTTAGTGCATATTATTTAATCTACTGATTCTCTATTCTATTGATTACTGTGAATTGTAGTTTTACATTTGAGATAGTTGTTTCAGCGCCAAACAAAGGGAAAACCTCTAGGGAAAAAAATATTTTTTGCAATTTTATGATTTTATTAATTTACAATGTAAAAAAAAGTCTACAAAAAACACTGATTCAAGATCTTGCTTTCACCTTTTACATCTCCCCTAATCTCCCCTTTTCTGTTTTTCCTTCTCGATCTTTTTCTGTTGACCCACTTCAAGATAAGCTACTTTGCGACCTGTACCTGTCTCACAGATAAGAAGGAATACCCTTCTTTCCTTCGTACTGTTCCCAGTGATGTATTTCAGGTGCAGGGACTGGTCCAGTTGATTTCCCACTTTGGATGGCGCTGGGTGGGAACAGTGGGCACAGATGACGACTACAGTCACTATGGTATCCAGGCCTTTACTGAGCAGCTAGAAAGAGTTGGTGGCTGCATATCCTTTCACCACACTATACCAAAAGCACCTTCCCAGGCACAAATACATTCTATTCTTAATAGCCTGGAGGGTTCCACTGCACGAGTGATTATAGCATTTGCCACTGAAGGGCAGCTGCTGGAGCTCCTGGCTGAAGTGGCTCGCAGGAATTTGACGAGGTGGCAGTGGGTGGCCAGTGAAGCCTGGGTGACAGCTAAACTTCTCACTATCCCTGAACTTCACCCTGTCCTGGCTGGAACAGTAGGCTTTTCCTTCAGGGGCACGACTATTCCAGGCTTGGCTGAGTTTCTCCTTAGGGTAAGGCCTTCACCGAGACCCGAATCTGTTTTCAATAACATGTTTTGGGAGGAACTGTTTGGATGCAGCCTAGGTTATGAGGACAGTGGTGATTCTGAGTTGCCGCTCTGTACTGGCTCAGAGGATCTGATGGAGACTGAGAATAGCTATACTGATGTATCAAGGGTGCGGATTTCATACAATGTCTATAAAGCAGTGTATGCTATTGCTCATGCTCTACATCAGCTGTTACAGTGTGGCTCTGAGGAACAAAGCTCAGACCACGTCTGCAAAACTGAATCAAAGTTCTCTGCATGGCAGGTAATATTCATGTGTTTGTTCGAACCGTCTTGTATGTTAGCAATTTTAAAATGTGTACAAATGATTATTTTGCTATCAATTATATTCAAATGTATATTCCCTACTGTAAATATATTTATGTACATTTTATTTTGCTTGTCTAAAACTAAATAGCTTCTTCACTACCTGAAAAAAGTGAATTTTACAAACCAGTTTAAAGAGAAGGTTTACTTTGACAACAATGGAGAGCCTGTGCCCCTCTATGACATCATAAACTGGCAGAGAAATGGAAGGGGTACCATTCGGTTTCAGATGGTGGGCACTTATGATGGCTCTGCCCCACATGGACAGCAGCTTAAGATAGATGAAGGGTTAATTCAGTGGGCAGGGGGACACAGTGAGGTGAGCCTGTGCCCCTATGGCAAACAGTTGTAGAGATGTAAGTTTTGTGAAATTCCTGATGTTATAACGTTTTGTATGCAGGTTCCTGTTTCTTTATGCACCCCTCCCTGTCCCCCTGGAACACGCCAGGCCACTCAACCGGGAAAGCCTATTTGCTGCTTTGACTGTTTGCCCTGTGCAGAAGGGGAAATCAGCAATATATCAGGTAAATATATAATAGCTTAGATGACCTATCTATCTATCTATCTATCTATCTATCTATCTATCTATCTATCTATCTATCTATCTATCTATCTATCTATCTATCTATCTATCTATCTAGCCTGTTCTCACGTAAATGCGTCTCTATAACACGCATCGTGTTTTATCGTGTAATTTATACGTGAAAATGAGTTTTTACGTGCGTATGAGACGCAGTTTTTTGCGTGCAATTGATACGCAGTTCATTTGCGTATAATACACACGCACCCCACACCACTAATTGCAGCCAAACAATACACACGCACCCTACCCCACACCCAAACTTAACCTAACCAACCAATGCGTATCATATGCACGTAAAAACTCACTTTAGCGTATACATTACACGACAATACACATGCGTGCTATAAACACGCATTTAGTGTGATCGGGTTGATCTGTCTGCAACAATATTACAGTAAAACCAATATTAAAGTCATGATTTTAACTACATCAATATCAATAACAGAAAGACACAATGGTGCCCGTTACGTTTGTATGACACAAGAGCGAGTCTGCAATGTCAGCAGTTTCACCCAAGTGAAAAATAAAATACAAAAATGTATTTGAAAAAAAAAAGTTGATGTTTTTTTGCGATAAGTATACTATAAATACATTTACATATTTATGTGCTTAATAAAAATACAGTGCAATTGTGCTTTTAGTATACTAAACTGCTAAATTGGAACAAGTAATTATGTACTTACAGTTTTTTTTTACAATCACTTTGTTACTATTTTCAGAACCTTGATGTCATTTTTCACAACTCTTGACAAAACAAACAACCAATGATCAAAATGCACATTTTTCAAAACTCTAATCCTTTTCTCAATTGCTTGGATACAATACACATAAAACATTTGATCATTTGTTCATTCAACAAAAAATGCCTGTTCAATATGACACAACTTAACATCAAAGTACTACTATTTCAAAAGGCAGTTTACACGTTTCATTTCAAATGAGTGTCTATTCATTTCCTTACAGTGATTTAACTATCTATTGATACAACTGCTCAAAATGATAAGTAACTGTTGCAGTAGCAAACTCTTAATGCATAGTTGTAAAACAGACACAATCTTCCATGTTTACAGTAAATCATGAAAGTTTCAAGATAACAAGATTCATTTTCACCAATTAGCGTGGGGCATGAACAAATTAGACTAAAATATCCATGGATGTAGCCTATAGTAATATTATATATTTTTGCTTTGATTCCAATAAACCTATGTTGTGATTGGAGTGTTTTGCATCAATATATCACACACTTTGTTCAATGATTCCACTAGGCCTATAGTACCATAATGAAATCTGTATTATCTATTTTGTTCTACAATATTTAATGTTTGTACGAACAATAACACAGTGAAACTATCGGTTGCTTTTGTGTGGGTGATATATAATTATGTTTCACAGTAAATTTGTTTTTTGAACCAATGATTGTGCAAGTGCAAGATTTCTTTAAAGATGTGAATGCACAATGCAATGTTTTGAAAATTAGACAGCCTGTGTTACAAGTGATGACCGTTTTGAGTTTTGTGTCTAGAGTTTTGAAAAATGACATCAAGGTTCTGAAAATAGTAGCAAAGTGACTGTAAAAAACTGTGGTAACACTTTAGAATACGGTTCCTTCTAAAATGAATAACTACACAAGAAATAATGAGTAACACAATATTAACAATCTAGTAACTATTATTAACTAACAAGAAACTCTGATTAACAAACTAGTAAGTAATAGCGCACAGACGAAAGTGGTAGTTCACTATTAAGTAATCAATAACTACTATTTTTTAATACTTCCCACAGAACTACTGAAAAAGTTTAATAAGAATCTAGTAACTACTATTAACTAAAAGAAACTCTTATTAACGAATTAGTAAGTAATAGCTCACAGATGAAAGTGTTACTAGATACTTCTGTGGGAATTACTAATTATTTGGATTCGTATTATAAAGTGAAGATCATTGGAACTAACTAGTAATTGCTCAAGTGTTACTAAAGACATTTCCAAAAATCTCAAACGTTTGCACAAATCATGACTAGATCATGTAGTAACACTTGAGTAATTACTAGTTAGTTCCAATGATCTTCACTTTATAATTTAGTGTGTTAACAATTGGGAAAAAAACTGTATTAAGATAATTCTTATAAATAAAAAGAAATACTACAAATAAAGTTTAAATATAAGTTTATATCAGAAAGTCTAAAGTGATACATGAATAAATTATGTGAATGGTTTTAAAGTAAACTTAGTGTGAAATAAATGTATTTTAAATAGATTGTGGTATATACACATGAGTGTGTAGGACTTGATCTGACTGCTGAATGATAAACAGAATCAAGTATTCCAGATAATTGTGTAATACACACATTGCTATGTGGAAAATGTGGTTGATCAACAGTGTATGTTTATGTCTACTAGGTGCTACTGAGTGTACCAAGTGTCCCCAGTTCTACTGGCCAAACAAAGAAAGGGTTTCTTGTGTTGCTGGCATAGAGGAGTTTTTGTCATACCGTGAAATCATGGGCATCATTCTCATTTCTTTGTCTCTCTTTGGTGTCGCTGTGGCAACTGTTATCACAGTGATTTTCTTTCTTTTTCGAAGCACACCCATCGTTAAGGCCAACAATTCTGAGATGAGTTTTCTACTGCTGTTGTCTCTCAAACTTTGCTTTCTTTGCTCACTGGTGTTTGTGGGCCGGCCCTCACCATGGACGTGCCGTGCCCGCCAAGCTGCGTTTGGAATCAGCTTTGTTCTATGTATCTCATGCATACTGGTCAAGACCATTGTGGTGCTTTTGGCCTTTCGTTCCACTATGCCTGGGTCCATTTCTATAAAGCTATTTGGCCCTCCACAGCAAAGGGTTTTCATCTTTTGCTGCACGACAGGTCAAGTTATTCTGTGTGCTTGCTGGCTAGCACTAGCACCTCCTTACCCCTACAAAAACACATCCTATCAGGGTGGTAAGATTGTACTAGAATGTAAAGATGTGTGGCCACTAGGATTTTATCTGGTGTTGGGCTATATTGGGCTGCTCTCTTGCATGTGCTTTGCTCTCGCCTTCCTTGGAAGGAAACTTCCAGATTCATTTAATGAAGCCAAGCTCATCACTTTTAGTATGCTCATATTTTTTGCAGTGTGGATCTCTTTTATACCAGCATACAACAGCTCACCAGGGAAATATACAGTGGCTGTTGAGATATTTGCCATTCTAGCTTCCACTTTTGGACTTCTGTTTTGTATTTTTATACCTAAATGCTATGTAATTCTGTTGAGGCCTGATTTAAACACTAAGAAGGGAATGACTGGAAAAATATCCAAATGAAATGTTATCAACATGACACTGACCCTGTCCATCTGGATAGCATTTAATTCCAGTTTATCATATATGTTTGCCTATTGTTTAAATATATGGGAGCCACTAGTCTGTCACTAGTCTATTCCATGCAATGAAATAAATTACAAATGTTACTTAATTTTCTGTATTTTATTGTCAGATGTGTCATTATAATTACTTGATACCCACTTTGACATAAATAAAGCCATTTTAAATAATAATAAATTTAAATAAAACTTGGTACTGCTATCTATGAAGCCTGTATTTATAATGCATTATAAGGGTATTCTAAATGCATTATAATAAATGCATAATACCTTACAAACAACCTTATAATATGTTGCATCATCTGATAAATTACCTTCACACTAGTTACAAAACAGTATAATACTTACCTATTTGTGGTTACAACTTTAAGAGTACAATGCATTATAACACCAGATGAAGCCTGTATTTATAATGGATCATAAAGGTATTCTTACTGTATTATAATGCACGTATAATGCCTTATTAACAACCTTATAATGTGTTGTATCATCTCATGAATAATGCTTACCTATGTGTCCTTATAACTATTAAGAGTATGATTTACAACACAATCAACATTTTTTTTTTCCACATAAGTTATAATGCATGAAATATCACATAGTTTCATATCTTTAACTTTCCCAAGTCTGATATCTTGACAATATTTACGTAAGATCTGCATAGTATCATGCTACATCTTATGAGTGGTATTTTACTGCTTAAAGTAAAGTGACAAAAAAAGTCTTCTTTTAAAGCAACCCCAAGGAACTTTTCCTCTGCGGTCGTCCTACAGGTTGGAAGGGGAATTGTCCATTATCGCTGTCATAAATAATTTAGCCTACCACAGCCTTCTGTCGCATGCTTGCTGTTTATCCAGCACTGGCTTTGGAATCAAAAATGGCCACATACAATTTGAGGAAGTGGTGGGTGAAGCTAATAATATTGGACATGTTTCCCTTTTGCACTAGTAATGAATTTCAAGGTCAATGTACTGTATCCTTGGCCTAAGTAATCAAATATTAGGCTATATCTAGATGTCTGTCACAAAAATATCAAGTATTTTCTGTGACAAAAAAAAATGTATTTAATAAAACTTAGATGCATGTAATTGTCACAGGCCCTGTCCACAAGGACACGGTTATTTTTATAACCGGAGTTTTTCCCTCCTGCGTTTAAAAAAAAAACTCTGTCCACATGAAAACGCAAAAACAAGACATCAAGCGCTGTCAAGAGCATGCAACACCAGCAGGCGGCGATGTAAATCTAACCGTAAAGCCACGTTAGTCAATCAGAAGCCGTCAGCGGTGCAAAAACTCCAGTTTCGCTGTCTACACGACAACACTGCAACCGGCGTTTCAGAAAATACTCACCCTGGCAGGGGTTTTTCAAAAATGTTCGGTTTCAATGTCCTGATAATGCGTTTCCGTGTGGACGAACAACCGAACCGCGTAAAAAAATGTCAAGGTTATAAAAATACCCTTGTCCGTGTGGACATGGCCACAGTTTGACTCTTTGTTTCCCCTGTCTTTGTGATTTTGGTTCAGTCCAGTTTGTTTTCCCGCTCTGTCTCATTAGTAATTTCCGTCACCTGTGTTTAGTTAAGTATCCCATCAGTCCCCATTCATTTATGCCCTGTGTTTTCCCTCAGTGTTTGTGGATCGTCCTCTTTGTATGGTGTCTTGTATCTTTAAAGGCCATTGCACACTGAGTACGAAATTTTCGTATGCGTATTTTCGTGTTCGTCCGTCTAAAAATTCGTCACGCATAGAAACCTTGCACACCGAGTCCGTTTTGCACACCTTTGCGGGAAAAAACGCAAAAATACCAAATGGATTCGTCAAGCAGTGAGGATGATTTTGTTGCCCTCTCTCTTAATGAAAAGAGAAGAAAGAGAAAATATTACGTTACGTCCATCCAATCCTGAAATTGCGTTGAGAGGAAGGAGAGTTCTTATCAAGCATTCTTATCACCTTATCAAGGAGTTGCAAATTTATCCTGAGCGATTCAAAATTTACCTCAGAATGTCAGTGGGACAGTTTGATGCTTTGCTAACGATTCTGGAGCCACATATTAAAAACACCAATTTCCGTGAACCAAAATCGATTCTGAACGGAGACTGGCAGTGTGTCTAAGGTATGGACACACACACAAACACACACACACACCCGGGCGCGGCCCGGTGGAAGCGCTGGGCAGACAGAACAGCTGTGTAGGCTATGTGTATACATTGTGCCCAAATAATACATTAGTTATCGAATTGGCTGATCAATCACACCTTATTCGATCCTAAATTTCAATCTGATTGAAAGGGGAGGTTTATTAATTTCATAGTCCAGTATAGAGAAGAGAACATAAACACTTGATCGAATTGAAAACCGAAACTGAAAGCACGGCGCATATGTGCAATGATTTGAGGACGAGCTCCCCCCGGCCCTGAATTGTCAAAAGACCTCTCAAAATGCTGGCTCTGGATGCGAAAAACGCAGAAAATCAAACCCGATCCGATTAATTTTATGACGGACGAAAGTTTCGGAGGCGGTGTGCAAGCGTGATTGACATAACGTGAGGTTGAATATTTTTTTTTAACGTGCGAAAATTTCGGATGCGAATTTTGCACTCAGTGTGCAATGCTGGCCTTAAGTCCTGGAGTTTCCTTTCCGTTGTTCCTGTATGTTTATTGAACTAAAGTTTGTAAATAAAATACCTATATGCAGATCCCGTGTCCTCGTCTTAGCAACCAGTACAAAGCCTGACAGTAATAAACAAAAGCAGCCGTGTTGAATTGTGAAATGTGTGGCAGGGGAATAGTTTTCTGCAGTAAATGTATTTAAACTATTTATAAATATCAAAGGTTACTATATCGGTAATTTTTAACCAATGTGTATAAAATTGTTGTAGAAATAGAAAAAACGAGTTTGTTTATAAAATATAAAAGAAAAGTAATAATTAGTGGAAATCAAAAACAAGATATTTAATGACTACCTATAATAAATATGGATTAGTAAATTATAAATGATAAGCAAATATACATTTAAATATTCAAAATAAACAGGCATATTTTGAGGTGCATGCTCAAATACCATATTTTCCACACTATAAGGCACACTTAAAAGGCTTAAATTTCTCAAAAAACGACAGTGCGCCTTATAATCCGGAGCACCTTATTTTTGGATCAATCGAGCTTTCACGAAGGCAGGAATAATCTCAAAACTGCCAGGCAACAGCACGTACAGTAACGGTCACTTTGTGCTTTATGGAAATCAGAGTAAAAAATAAGAACTGCGCATATGCATAGAGTGTCAGTCAGATTTTGACAAGTGAGGAGAGGATATAACCGTTCTGCCGACTCTCTTGTATTCTTTCTTTTATATTCTTTTTTTCTATTGTGACAAGAGTTGGATGTTTGTTTGTGTAATTTTTCTCACTCGATCCCCATGGACGAGTGTGACGTTTGAGTGGTTTTATTAAAATAATAAATACAACAACTCTCGTCTCTCGTGCATCTTTTCATCCGACATCTAACGTTAATGTTTTATTTCTGGGCAACATCTCAACTTTGGTTACAAGCAGCAACAATGACTCGGGTAATGACAAGAGGGAGCGGGGCAGGTTGGAGACCATAGAATTCAAGGGATTTGTGGATGGGGAATGAACTGAAATAAGTGAGCTTTACGTGTCATACGTAACTGAACAAAGTTGAGTATGCTCTAACATTTGATTTAGTGGTATCAGACTTTCTTTTACAACCGAACGTGTTTACTGAATTAGCGAAAAGTTCCCCTCCACGTTTGGGAGAATAGTGAGCAAGGCTGGGAGATATTGTTAATATGCACATTAACGTTTGAACAAGTTGTTAGAACACTTAATAAAGTTTGACTGCAGTATCTTATGCACCTTATAATCCGGTGCACCCTATATATGAAAAATGTTCTAAAATACGTCATTCATTGAAGTTGCGCTTTATAATGCGGAAAATACGGTATATGTTCTTTTACAGTCTGGTTAACCACATTCATGTAAGTTTTATATAATGCGTAAATGTATGAGGCGACCAAGAGGGGGTTAGTTCCTGGCAAGCCAGTATTCCCATTCAATGTGTTAATATGCAATGACTGAGACTTGGCTGAAGATTCAAGTGCAGTCTTTATCAAGGGTTGTCAAAAGCAGGCAATGGTCCAAACATGCTGAAATCAAGATAATCCTAACAGGGTAAAATATAAACAACCAGGTAGAAGTCAAGAACACAGGATACAGGACAAGAATACATTAGCTCAGACACACAGTGGCAACATACTAGCAAGACTACACAAAGAAATCATGAGACAACACTGCTTAAATCAGCTAGAGCAAACAAGATAACAATCTAAGCAAAGGATTGTGGGGAATGTAATCCTTAATATTAAAACAGACAAAAGGAGTGCCCTCTGTAGGACACTTACGAAGCAGCTAACAGACGCTCCAACAACAAGCAAATAAAATCCAGGAGGGAGGTGGAGCGAAGGTGGAACAGGGGGAGGGACAGAGGGCCAGGTCCGTGGAGAAGAAGCAGTACTGGAGACAGATGTGGATTGAGTAGCCAGGGTGGAGCCAGCAGAGCAAGTGGCCAGGCTTGAGTAGGCAAGGAGGGTGTCAAGAGTGGAGATGGTGGTGCTACTGGCCAGGGTGGAGCAGAAGGCCACAACAGTGGAGCAGATAACCACCAAAGAAGAGCAGATGAGACTGAAAACCCCCACGGCAGAGTGGAAGGAGCTGGTGACCACGACGATTGAGCTGGCGGGGCCGAAGACCACCACACTGGAGCTGAAGATCCCCAGGGCATATCTGGAGGAACTGGAGACCACCGCAGCTGATCAGGAGAAACTGGAACACAGGGCACAGTGGTTAGGGTTGGCCTCAGGGGTCATGGCAAAACAAACAGAGGGTTTATTTAAAGCCTCTTTGACCATAACAGGGCAGGCAGCACATCCAGGAATACTGTCTATGACAAGGTGAGCAGAGTATTTTATCATGGTCTTCTCGGACGAGACTCAGGGACTTAGAACGGCCTCTCTGGCTGAGACAAGACAGACAGAGAGTTCAGTATGGCCTCTGTGGCAATAACAGGGCAAACAGTAAGGTCATTCAAGACCTCCGTTGTCGAGACAGGACAGGCAGGGAGCTCTGGGGCTTGAGCATGTTCTGGCGTGGATTCATGGGCTAAAGAGGACTCTGGAGCAGACTCATGAGCTGATGGTGTGTGCAGGGTGTGTGCAGCCCAAACACACAAAATGGCCACGGCCATTTAAGTACGCGTAGCCGCTAGCAGAGCAAGCAAGGTAACAATACACAGGTGTACTGAATGAAGCCATAATGAGTACAGGCAAAGGATTGTGGGGAATGTAGTCCTTAAAATTAACACAGAGACAAAAGGAGTGCCCTCTGAAGAAGCTCATGGGCACTCCAGTTGGAGGATGTGACACAATGACCTTGAGGTGCTGTTTCAAATGTTTAGCTGTCTGTTGCCATGGTGGTGCTATAGCCATTTTGTATATCTTCCATGCACACTCTAAATGTTGCATTGTGCATGTTGTATAAGGTTGTTTATGGGCATTATGTGTGCATTATAATGCATTAAGCATATGATGCATTATAAATACAGGCTTCATTTTGTGTTATAGTGCATTGCACTTTTAAATGTTTTAACTACAAATTGGTATTATAATGTATTGTAAGTGTTGTGATTATTTATCAGATAATACAACATATTATAAGGTTGTTTGTTAGGCATCATGCATGTATTATAATGCATTAAAAATACAGGTTTTATAGAAAGTGTTACCAAAATCCTTTGCCTTTCATTTTATAAAATGAAGTATCAAAGTTGGCATGTGCAAACAGAATTGTAAAGAGAATTTACAAAAAATATAAATTGACAAATGTTTTCATTATATATTTTTCCATTTTTTTTAACATAACTGTTACAAGCACAATCATTAAGAAAAAAAAGAAGTATAACAACTGATGTGTTAAAAATCACAGAATATGTAATTTGCGAGTGTTTGTATGCATCACTGTGGGGATTGCACTGTGTGACTCAGAGGGCTTTTGATGGTACTTTACTCATTAGGTGTTTTTTAGTATTCTGCTCTGGCCTAAATATAATTATGAAACACTTAGGAGCAAAAATACAGAGAATCAGACCAAAGCTTGAAGCTAAAATGGCAAATATCTCCACAGCTACAGTAAATTTCCCTGGAGAACTGACATAAGCTGGAATAAAGGTGATCCAAACAGCACAGAATATGAGCATACTGAATGTGATGAATTTAGCCTCGTTGAAGTTATCAGGGAGCTTTCGGGCCAGAAAAGCTAAAATAAAGCAAAGGAAAGCTAGGAGGCCAATATAACCCAGTACAGCCCAGAAACCAACAGCTGATCCTAAACTGCATTCTAGAATGATCTTTTCTTTGTAGTGTTGCATATTATTGTAAGGATATGGTGGAGATATTGTTAACCAAATCACACATATAAGGATCTGTACAAGAGTGAAACCAAAAACACTGAGTCTTTGTTGTGCAGGCCCAAACCATTTCATTACATTACTTCCTGGAAGTGTAGCCTTGAAGGCCATTAACACCACTATTGTTTTTCCGAGAACACAGGAGATACAGAGGACAAATATGATCCCGAATGCTGTGTGACGCAACATGCAGGACCACTCAGTGGGCCGACCAATGAAAGTAAGTGAACAGAGGAAACACAGTGTCAATGAGAAGAGCAGCAGGAAGCTCAGCTCTGAGTTGTTGGCTTTTACTATTGGAGAGGCCCTGTTTTTGTAGAACACTAAAGCCATGCTCAAAGCCACTAAAGAGCCCACAATAGAGAAAGCAGCCAGGATAATCCCAAGGATCTCATCCCAGGAGAGAAACTCCACTGGTTTGGGAAGACACTTGTCCTTCTCTTTATTGGGCCAGTACTCAGGTAGACATTTGTGACAATCTAATGAATCTGGAAGATGAATAAATCAGTGCTTAAAAGTCATTCATGAACCACAGAAAGAAAATGGAGACAAACAGGTTATCAGATTATGTAAAAAAAAACCCCATCTTATTCTTACCCCATCTTACCCAAGATTTGTAAGAACTTTGTGCAGTTTAAACCATAACTTTTGTTTCTTTATGCTAAACTGTCTTTTATGTCACTGGGTCAGAAGAACCATCTGTGATTTATCCAGACCAATGTGTCTAAACACATTACCTGTTTCATTACTGATTTCTCCTTTTGCACAGTTAATGCAGTCATAACAGCAAACAGGTCTTCCTTTTTGCACAGCCTTCCTAGAACCTGGAGGACAGCTCTCACTGCACACAGACACAGGCACCTGCAGGAGACAAACAGCATCAGAGTCAGAAATGAACCAAGACTTATTTTTTCTCACTGAATAATACACTTTAAAAAAATAATATAGTAAAAAATAATATATAATAATATAAATGTTTATATTATAAAATGTATTTATTTTTATATTTAATTTTATTTTTATATTATAAAAATTATATTTTATAATATAAAAATAATAATAGAAGTGTAGGACATACATTTATGACACTGTCCTTTTATATTGTTAGAAGAAACTATATCATCAAAAAAAATCCAAAAACAGACGTATTTCACAACTCTCGTAACACATCTTATACCTTTTCACTGCCATCATACCAAAAGATAGCTCTGTGCAGACTGAATTCTTGTCCTTTAGGCTGGGATGCATCATATTGACCCACTGTAACAAAATCAACTGAACCGTCTCCCTGAAGCTGCCAATTCACAAGGTCGTAGATGGCCACGGGGTCTCCATTGGCATCGAATGAAACAGAATAATTATTTTTGGAAAAGTTCACAAGTTTAAGCTGATCAAAAACCTGCATGATAGACATGAAAAATTGTGATGACATGGGTTGTGACTAAAATTATTTTCTGATAATCAGTAGCTTAAATAAATAGTGGGTGTTGTTGTAAAAATATAGTAGTTCTATATATAAAAAATAAAATCTAAATCTAAAAAATCTAAAAAATAAAAATCTATATATATAAAAAAAAATTCTAAAAGTATTCCACGATAAGAAACCGTACCTGTCTGGGCTCAACTTTGATGTTTTTGTCACAATACTTTCTGTTACAGACAATGCCATGTAGGGCATGAGCTATAGCATATGTGGCTTTGTACACCATGTTAGTGATCCTCAACTGGGACGTGTCTGTGTACGGATTCTGTAATGCACGCAGGTCCTCTGTGCCATCACATGCTGGCATACCAGTTGAAGAACCTGTCTGCCGTTTTAGACTACAGCTAAATGAGCTTTCCCAGAATTCTGTCAACAGGGGAAATTTCAACGCCTGCTTTGGAGACAGGTCAAGTAAAAAGTTTCGAAATCCCGGGATAACAGACCGCGGGATTCCAAAGCCTACAGCACCGATACACAAATTAAACCGCAGCATTTCTGGGTCTGTAACCCACGCCTCGCTGCCAATCCACTGCATCGGAGGAGGAGGCTGCTGACTCAGCTCCTCTAAAAGAAGTCTCATATCACCTGTGGCCAGGAAGGCAACTATTACATGAGCTGTTGATCTGCGAATGACATCAGCAACTCTTTTTAGTTTACTGCGCGGCTGGGTCCTGTAGTAGGCCTCAGAATACTCTACACAGATTCCCTCCTCCTCTGCAGCCTTCAGGAATGATGCCATGCCATTGTTCCCGTAGTCTGAATCACTGCGCACAGCCCCGATCCAAGTCCACCCGAAGTACTTGACCATCCGTGCCAGTGCAGCTGCTTGATGGTGATCGCTTGGGATGGTCCTGAAGAAAGTAGGATACTGCCGCTTGTCACTGAGACACGCGCATGTTGCGTAATGACTCACCTATAGTGCACCAAGAGGGGAAGAAAACATAAAATAAAATGTGTTATCCATATGGCAAAAATACAATGATATTTAAGTTTATGGCATAACATCACATTTTTATTTATTTTGGGTATCACTTGGAAGACTAAAATATAGTTTTACTGAGTAAACACCTGTGGAATTCCAAAAGGACTGAAAAGCCTTGACATGCTTATAGATGGTGTGGAACCAGATTCTCCAACTAGAGCAAGAACTGCAGCTGATTTTGCACAGGAATCGGTATCGTTAAATATGAGATCTAGTCCGTTGGCAAGCTGAAATGATACTTTGATTGCCATTGGCACAGAGCCACACGAGTCATATATATGATACCCTAATGTGATGCCCGGTAAGAGATTAGAGCTGTTGTTTATCTCTTGGATAGCAAACTGCAAGGCACGAGCAAAACGCAGCTCTCTGAAGTCCATGCTGTTGAAGTACACACAAAAAACTAATTAGGTTTAAGAAACCTTTTTACATTTACATTTATATTACATTACATTTAATAATTTAGCTGACGCTCTTATCCAAAGCGACTTAAAATTGCTATATATGTCAGAGGTCACATGCTTCTGGAGCAACTAGGGGTTAAGTGTCTTGCTCAGGGACACATTGGTGTCTTATCCACAGCGCCATCACCACCACCATTTTTAAAAAATAAGCATGTGAATGTTTTGATGGTCTGATTCTGATTAACTTAATCAAAAAGACAGTTATGAAAATTTTGCAAAATAACAATTCACCCAAGAACGCTCTGTAAAAAAAATAAAATAAAAAAATAAATAAATTATAAATTCTAACCTGCCACTGCACTCCAGTGGTTGTGGCCGCTTAGTATACATGTGCTTCTCTGTCCTTAGATAGTAATGAATGGTGAAAGCCCCTCCAATGATGAAGTCTCCGTCCTTGAAGAGAGCAGGGGGCTGAGGGTCACCTTGGAGGATGCATGTGCCTAAATTAACCCCACACACAGCAGGAACAAGTCTGGTAATACACAGTGTTGTCACTATCAATAAAATATTAACATGCATTTCTCCTGCTTGGCAAACCACCCTCACAAATGTGAGGTGGGAGTTAATCCTTGTTTTATATACTCACCAGTCAACATACTGTTGTGTGTTACTGTAATGAAAAAACGTTAGAGGGTGTGGTTAATATTTCATAACAGTAAATCATAATGAAACAACTTGTCTCAAGTGAATCAAAACACACAAACTGGCACCTTCTTTAAGGTAATCCCACCCCCGCCAGCCTCAAGAGAAATTAGGTTAATTAGTTTAAAACTTTAAATTGTTTAATTTTTGTTTTATTTTAATTGCTTTTGATCTCCTTTACTACTTATTTTGCAAGCAGTTTGCCAAGTTTTTATGTTTTAGTGAAACAACCATGATGCATTCTGCAATGCACGCAGCCATACATAATAACAATTACTACAGCCATAGAGACACACATAATTTGTGAAGACACTTATGACTTGTGCATTCACTGTCTCGGTGATGAGCATGCACGTAGTTCTTGAGGGCAAAGAAGGTGAGACATCTGAGCCCTTGCAGCCGTCCTGCCCCATGTATGATGAGCTGTTGGGGGTTCGGGAGAGGAGCGCTTCAGACAGGCTCAATCTGTCATGGGAGTGAGCTAGGGAAGAGACTTCATGTGGCAGGTTAGACGAGTGTTTTATTTCCGGCCATAAATTCTCTGTGTTTGTGTATGTAGCTCTGTTGAATTGATTAATTAATCCTTGATTTTCTTCTTTACCACTGATTTATAAACAAGCACTTTCTATTTTTATATCTATTTTAAAACAATTGGATTGCTTTGATATCGCTACTTAGATCCAACTTTCAGAATCTCGGCTACTAGGCTTTAATCCGCTAGCATTTCACGCGTGGCCTCTTGCCTATCAGCCGTCTCATTTTACACCTGTTTCACTGAAAGGACACGGTTATGTCCGACATTTCAGTCCTAAATTAGTAGTGATATTTGTAGTATCACTACTAATTTACTGTTCATCTGTTATAATGGCGAAACTATCAGATGCGTGTCTAACGTTACCTCTTGAGTGCAGGTGATGACACATTCGAGCTGTTCTCGGTGAAGTTGGAGCTGGAATCGGTGGAGAAACAGATCCGTGGTCTGCTGGAGAAGCAAGCCGTGCTTCTGGATCGGCGATCAACGCTTGAAACATCACGCGCCCATGCTCACAAGTCAGTGTATATAACTCTTTCACTCTGACTTTGTCTACTCTGTGCGTTTCTCTGGCCAGGAGGATGTGATCATCTCTGGGTTCATTGACTCTGGCACCGACACAACACCATAGACCTTGGGTGATCCCACAGTGGAAGACACGAGCCAGGACCAGAGCTGCCTCTCCGCCCCTCTCGGTCTTCGAGATCTCCACCTGGAACCGCTTCTCCCCTCTCCGCGAGTCAGAAAGCGACAACGCCATGATCATCAGCACTTCCATAGTCCGTCATGTCCATGCTAACTCAGCTAAGGGTAAGGTGCACACTCACTGCTTTCCTGGTGCTCGTGTTCTTGATGTCGCTGCACAGGTTCCCGAGATCCTGAATGATGACGAGCGCGTCGGAGCTGTTGTGCTGCATCCGGGAGCGAACGACATCAGGCTGTGGCAGATGGAGGTTCTGAAGAAGGACTACAGGAGCCTGATCGAGACGGTACGCACCACAGTTCCTGAAGCAACGATCATCGTGTCTGGACCGCTTCCCACGTACCGCCAAGGACAGGAAAGGTTTTGTAGATTATTTGCATTAAATGAATGGTTAATGTCACTGTGTAATGGACAGAAACTGCTCTTTGTAAATAATTTGAATCTGTTCTGGGAGAGATCTTGGCTGTATCGTGCTGAATGCTGATGGACCCCAGCAGATGGACCCCAGCAGAATCGGAGCGGCTGTTCTGTCGGACAACATCTCCAAGACGTTACACACCAGATGACTAGTAAGTCAAAATCCAAATCACAGTCTTTGCTGTCCAAACGTAATCTATATACGTAGTGTAGAATATTATATAAAAACTGTGTCTATTCCCCGCTTAGTGAGGCCAACCAATAAATCTAGAGTAGGATCTAGGAAAAAAACATGTTGTAATTAAACCAGAAAATCTAAATATCAGTGAACAAAAACAATTTCTAAAGCTAAGTCTTCTAAACATTAGATCGCTCACACCTAAGGCGGTTATTGTAAATGAAATGGTCACAGTTAATAATTTCGATGTACATTGCCTTACTGAAACCTGGCTTAAACCAAATTAGTATTTCGGTCTAAATGAGTCTAGTCCACCAGGAAACTGTTATAAGCATGAGCCCCATCTGATCGGTCGTGGCGGCGGTGTTGCAACAATCTATGGAGATATTCTTAATGTTACTCAGAAAACAGGTCACAGGTTCAGGGTTGGGAAGTAACGGAATACATGTAACGGCGTTATGTAATCAGGATACAAAAATCCAGAAACTGTAATTCATTACAGTTACATCAAAAAACGTAGTAATCAGATTATAGTTACTTTTTGAAAAAGGGGGGATACTTTCAGGATTACAATGGTTTCATTTAAAACTAAGTAAATCTGTATTTTGGCATAATAACGCGACACGAGTCACGTGTGCCACCCGCTGGTGGTGACACGTAACATAACAGCTCTCGACAACAATCTCCTCCTCACACACCGATTGAATCACTGCTGCTAGAAACTATGCTGCCCACGGGTAAAAATGCTTTAATTTCTTGGAAATTCCGCTGCTATTTTGTTTTTAAAGAGGAAAATTCCAACAACATGGTTTATGTAGTGTTGTGCCTTGTTGTTAGCTTATGTAGCGTTGTTAGCTTGTAAAGTTACTGCTTTAAAATTAAGTGGTTTGTATGATCGCAGTTGTAAGTTTTCTAGCGATGCTGGAATCTGTAGAAATTAATGAGTAGCTTTTTTTAGTACCTAAAATGTCCTTTCATAATCTCTTCGTTCTCACTCTCTCTTAAGGAGATGTTCACTGCTAACGTAAGGAAACTACGCCCAACGGCCCAAGTTCACTCAGGCAAATTAAGAAAGATCACGGCATTAGTCAACAATTTATTTCCTGTTTTAAAATAAACTAATATATAGATTGTGTAGAATTTTTAAATGTTTTGTTTTTATTATTTCCTTGTAGCCTACATAATACATAATAATCTGTAAAACCATACTGTAGCCACTAGATATCTCTATAGCTCTTTAAATTAATATATTTCAGGGATGTGAAATTCTTAAAAAGTAAAAGTTTTTTTTTTAAATAATATCTATCCTTGAAGTAATCCAAAAATAATCAGTTACATTACTTTCATATTCTGGTACTTGGAATACATTACTGAATACTTTTTTTATGAAGTAATTTGTAACTGTATCGGAATACATTTTTAAAGTAACCCTCCCAAGCCTATATATAAGGGACATCTATTATAGTGCTGTACAGTAATACACAGATAATATTTTATTATTAGTTTGTAAACATGTGATTGGGGAAGTGCGTTGGTCCGGTCCCAGGCTACTGATTTATATGAAGATGAGTTAGGAATGGGCTCCAGATATCAAGAAATTTAGAAATAATATTTTTGTTAGTATATGTTATTTTTTCAAATGTGATGTATTCTATTAGAAGGTTTGTCTAGTGATTGATGTGTATATGCTTTTTGGACTTCCAATTTTGCAAAATTACTTTCTTGGCGATAGTTAGAGAAATTAGGAGTAGGTTTTTGTAATTGATTGGGAGATTATCAACTTCCATGCAGTTGTTCAGTAAGCAAAGTGATGGAGAAAGAGGGATTTCACAACCCATGATAACGGACAGTTTTGTGGTCACTGATATCCAGAATGAGTGAACTGATTGACAGGTCCATAAGTCATGAAAATAATCATCTGTACTCCCCAGTGTGCACTGTGTCCCTCAGGCCCATTAAAAACATCTTCTTTTCGGTGATATGAATCCTGTGAATAATCTTGAACTGTATAAGCTGGAGGTTAGTATTATTAGTCATTGAAAATGTGTTACAGATTTCCTTCCAGAGGTCGGTGTTGGGGGAGAAGGTTAAATCTTTTTCCCATTTGTTCTTGGGTATTATAATTGTTGTATCGTTGTTCAATAAAATTTTATGTAGTTTTGATATTAGTTTGCTGGTGTTAGTGATTTTCATTATATCTTCCATTAACTGAGAGGGATGGAGTGGATTATTAATTATGTTAATCTTGGATTTTATTATGGATTTAATTTGTTGATATTGTAAAAACTGTTCTCCTCCAAGACCATACCTCTGGACTAATGTTTTAAACGATATGAATTGGTTGTTTTCAAATAAGTGATGGAGATGAGTGATTCCCTTTTGTCGCCAAGATGGAAAATGTATTGGTTTATTGCATAATTGAAAATCAGGGTTGAACCAGATGGGGGTGTGTCTACATGATGTTAGTGGGTATTTGTTAATTTTGTTTACTTGTCACCAGGCTGTCAGAGTTGATGCAATTGTAATGTTATTAAAATACAGCATTTTCTGAATTGATTTTGGTAGAAAGACAAGGTCTGAAATTGAAGTACCTTTACAATGGTTTTGTTCTAGTTCTATCCATGAATAATTATATTTAGTTTTATGAATCCATTTATATAAATATTGTAACTGAATTGCTAAAAAGGAATTGCACAAAAGCCTTGTGATTTTGTTTTTTGTAATTTTCCCAGTGATATTTTAGGTGTTTTATTTTTCCAGTAGAAATGAGAGATTAATGAATCAAGTGATTTAAACCATTTTTCGGAGGGTGTTGTTGGAAGCATTGAGAATAGATAATTGACTTGTGGTAAGATTTTCATTTTAATTGTAGCAATGCGACCGATAAGTGATAGTGGTAGGTTAGTCCAGCGTTTTAGATCATCTCCAATTTTTTTTTAAAAGTGGAATATAGTTAAGATTATTCAACTCCGACAGTCTGGAGGAAATGTTGATACCCAAGTATGTAATGTTGCCAGTGTGGAGTGGAAGAGATGAATCATGAGTTGTGGAATTCCAGGCACCCTCAGAAAGTGGTAATATTGTTGATTTATTCCAGTTTATTGTATAATCAGAAAATTTTGAGAAGGTATTAATGATTTTAAAGGTTTCTTTTAATGAATTATAAGGGTTTTGTAAACATAACAATAAATCATCTGCATAAAGACAGATCTTATGTTGAGTGTTGACGTTTTGTATTCCTTTGATATTATCATTTTGTCGTATTGCTGCTGCAAGTGGCTCTATAAATATAGCAAATAAAGAAGGAGAGAGTGGGCTCCCACTGGTTATTTAAAAAATTAAAGTAACAAAATGTTGGTCCATTGCAACAATATTAAAAAATTGTTGCTAACTACAAATGCGTCCCATATCAAAGTGCGCACCTGAAGCGCTCTGACCGGTCTAGCCTGCGGAGGATTGTTCTCGTCGCCTAGCAACTGTGACTGACAGCTGACGACGACGAGCGGGAGTAAGTAAGGAGGTTTGCACTGGACTTTTTATATCCATCTGCTTTAAAATATTCAAATAGGATTGACAGCCTGTATAAATATATTCATCATGGTCCATTTCTGTAGACAATAAAAAGAATACCCTACAAAATCGCCTACAAAATCACTTGTACGATTAACATTTGAATATAGGCTATGTGCCTATGTTTTTTATCATTATTAATATTTTTAGGCTATTTCATTACATTATTTACGTAAGTTAACACCCAATATTTGAATAGTTTAGAGTGTAATCTGGCTATTCAGGACACAGCCTCTAACTACGCAGTAAACCAGCTCTGGTCAACTCTTAAGCCGAAATATTTTTTGGGAATTGAAATTATGTGCGATATATATATGCCATGAAAATATAAAACATAAAATATTAATTAAAAGTAGCCTATAAAACAAAATAAAAAATTACAATAGCCAATTCTGTCTCCATAGCTGTTTACTCAGTTTTATTAAATGAATGATCAGGGTGGTAGCTGTAGCCTACTCTCGCACTGTTGCACCAGGAGTGGTAATATGGAACACCTGGTTGCGCAATTAGGAATCCGAAGGCTACACTCGGAGTGTCCTCCGAAGGCTGGGTAGGCTGGGTTCTTCGAAGGACGCGTCCTTTAAAGGACGCAGCCTTTACATTGGGATACAGCTAGAGTCTTATACCTAAGTTAGCCTGGGGGTAAGGTGTCTAATTTTTTTGGTCTAAATTAAGTCAGTATTTACTTTTGTGAAACTGTCAAACTTGCATTAGACTAGTCTATGAGCAAATTTTAGACTTGTCTAACACTATAGACTGGTCTAAAATAGCTTTGTGAAACCGGCCCCTGTACCATGTCATCCAAGCCCAAAAGAGCTGGATGTGAGAAAAAGTACCAGAGAGGGCAATGAGTGTTCTCATGAGAGGCGACTACTTCAGGGTGGAGCCGCCATTCCCTGGGCTTCAGCCCCTGCCTCAACAGGATATCTGCTCCCACATTATCAACTCCAGGAATATAAAAGAAATTTATCCTGGGACCATAAAAGAATCTGATGCGCCATTCTAGAAAGAGGGCATGATTTCAGACCTCCGTGGTGGTTGATATAAGAAACCACCGACATATTGTCTCACCTAACGAGAATATGATGGCCTCTGAGGTCTACAAGGAAGTGCCTCAGGGCAAAGAATACAGCCAACATCTCTAAGTGATTAATATGCCATGAGACATGACAGTCCTTCCAAGTACCTCGGGTGTAACGGCCCTCCATAACCACACCTTAGCCTGTGCGGGACCTATCCATCGTCAAAGTTTTTTTCTAACATGTTACAGGAACCATAAACCATGGAACCATGGTTTCTTGCACATGACAAGAGCACGAAGGCATCTGTGCATAACTCTGATCGTGCGAAAGGGCTTCCCTAGCAGAGAAAACCCCTTGGTCCTGAGCCACCACTGCAAGGCCCTCATGTGGAGCAGACCAAAAGGAATTACATTGGAAGCTGTAGCCATGAGCCCAAAACTCTTTAAAAGAGCTTAACAGTGATGGCCTGGCCTAACCTAATAATCTTCAAAAGGGGGGCCTTGGCCAGAACCTAGTGGTATTTGGGGGGCCTTGTCATGGAAAAGTTTGGGAACCCATAAGGCCATAATTTGGCCTGTTTTTTTATAATACTCCATTAATGCAATTTCAACTATTTCTGAAGTGTTTATTTTATACAGAATACCACTTTCTCACATAACGCAAATAAAGGAGCCCCTGCACGAGTGATTCTCAAGTGATATATGAATTGATTCTCCAACAAATTCAGCACTATCGCCACGGACACACGACCGCACCTGGTAACGTCGCACGTAAGGTATATCTTAAGCAACTTCCTAAGGTATAGTTCGGGGAACACGCCTAGAAATGTTACACCTTTAGTTAAGTTATACCTTAAAAGTCTTCATAGCGGGGGGCGCTAGCGAGCAGGCAATGGAGTAAGTTGCAAGTTTAGAGAGCTCTGCACAAAATTGTATTTTTTTACCCTTTTAAATGGTGCTTTGGTAAATTGTGTGATACAAAAAGACTACCCAAGATTGTTCTGCATCTTCGAAGACGATTTACTTCCTGATAAATGTAAATGGCGAGCAACCTGCACAAATACAAATATACGGGCAAGGCCTCTGCTAACAAGACGAGCGCCGACACACCTAGTGTTAGCAACGTAACTAACGCAACACCTGAGATGAGCTGAATCTGAACAGATCAGCTGGGCTGAACAAGCTCAACAAACTCGAGAACAAACTGATATGACGACGGAGATGAAGGAAGAGTTATTGTCCTCTATAAAATCAGAGATGACCACACTTTTCCAAACTGAGTTAAGATCAATCATGGCTAAAGAGTTTGACGGAGTCAGATCAGAGCTACAAGCAGTTAGGCAGGAGATACCCAACAACACATCAGCCTTTCGGTCAGAACTGGAAGTGATCAAAACAACTGTGTCGGACATGGAAAGAGGACTCTCAGGATGTTCGGATGATGTCACGGAGCTACAAAATTCTGTGCGCAGGCTGGAGGGAAATGTTCAAAATCTACAGGAGAAATGCTTGGACATGGAAGGCCGTATGCGGAGGTCAAACATCCGCATTTTGAATGTAGCTGAGGAAGATGGCTCCAGCACCCCTTCTTCTGTTTCAAGGCTGATTAAAAAAGTTCTTAAAATGGATAAAGACGTGCTTATCGACAGATCCCATCGCACTTTACAGGCGAAACGGATGGATGGCAAACCAAGAGCTATTATTGCAAAATTACTCTATTATCAAGATTGTGTCGAAATCCTCCGCCTCGCTCGGGGAATTTGGCCCGCTACAACATAACGGCTCAACCATACTCATCTTTCCTGATTATCCACCAAGTGTAGCCCGCGCCAGGTCGGCGTTCAACGAGGTCCGTAAACTTCTTTGAGGTAGAGAGGGGGTCCGCTATGGTCTCCTACATCCAGCCCGATTCCGGATCACGTACAATGGACGGATAAGCAGTTTCAAGATGCAACGGAGGCCATGACGTATGTTAAGAACAACATTCTGCGTGAGGTGGCTTAGCTTCGTTTTTTTTTTTTTTTTTTTTTTTCTTATCTCTATTGTCAGCAGACTGTCTTTTTGATGAGTGCACGAACTTAAGTTTGATAAACAACAATGCAAAATATAACAGGCGTGCTGATATGGGACTACAGTTATTTTCTTTGTTTCTTTATGATTATTATTATTATGTTTTGCCAGTCTTAAGGTCTGTTAGGACATAAAAAAGCGCCACCTTTTCTTTCTTTACTTTTTTTTAAATTTGATATATTGGGGTTATATTAAAATAATTTTATTAACATATGTGCAGAGCAAGCTGCAGAGCTAGAGTTCTCTAAAAAAGCACTTTATGTGTGGATTTGTTATTTGCGAGGGGTTATTTTTTCCACCATGTTCTAGTTGGTGACTGGGGAAATTACTGTTGCACTAATTTGATTGCTTCTATTTTTTGTTTTACTAACTCTGGGTTAGGGAAGGAACTCCTTTCTGTTTACATTGCACAAATGTTACTTAGGATCCGTACTACAACAGTTTATAAATACTTAACACTAATATAAATGAACGCTCACACTGATGTATCAGGTACTTGCCAGATAAACCTTGTAAGTTGGAATGTTATGTCTCTAAATCACCCAGTGAAACGCCGAAAAGTACTCTCACACCTTAAGGAGCTGAATGCAGATATCGGCTTTCTGCAAGAAACCCATTTGAACACATCTGACCATTTTAGACTTAGAGGAGGATGGACACATTTTCCACTCCATTTTTCATTCTAAATCTAGGGGAACAGCTATTTTGATCAAAAAGACTATCCCATTTGTAATGTCAAAAGTTGATGCTGACTCTGCTGGCCGTTATATAATAGTAGTGGGCAGACTGAACAATACCCCAGTAGTTCTGGCAAATGTGTACGCACCTAACTGGGATGACAGTGCATTTTTTACCAGCCTCTTCTCTCGAATACCCGATATAGATACACATCATGTTATATTAGGAGGAGATAATAATTGTGTACTATCGCCTTCACTGGATCGCAGTTCACCCAAGACCATGCAACTAACTCGTTCAACAGTAGTACTTAATCAGCTTCTTAAAACTTACGGAATGACTGATGTTTGGCGCTTTCAGAATCCTGGGCGCAGAGGCTACTCCTTCTATTCACCGGTTCACAAAACATACTCTCGAATCGATTATTTCTTTGTTGATAATAGTTTACTTTCTAGAGTCAGTAAATGTGAATACCAAGCAATAGTGATATCAGACCACGCTCCACTGTTAATTACTTTAAACTTGCCTACCACAAGCAGTGGGTATCGGCCGTGGCGATTTAATACATTACTTCTCTCAGATACTGAGTTTGTTAAATTTATTTCTAAGGAAATACATGAGTTTTTAGAACATAACCGGACCCCAGGGGTGTCACACTGTCTAATTTGGGAAACGTTAAAAGCCTATCTCAGAGGCCAAATCATATCATATAGTGCCCGTGTAAAGAAAAAACAACAGGAAAGGCTTAAAAAGATAGAAACTGATATCTTGCAAATGGATGGGGTTCTCTCACACTCGCCATCAGTCGATTTATTTAAGAAACGATTGGATCTTCAAACAGAATTCAATTTGTTATCTACAAAACTTATTGAGAACCTTTTGAATAAATCCAGACACAAGTCTTATGAACATGGCAAAAAGATAGGGAAAATCTTAGCTCATCAACTACGGCAACAAAGTGTTGACCAGTTAATTCTCGAAATTACAGATGAACACGACAAAAAACTTACTGATCCATTAGAGATTAATAATAGGTTTATGGAGTATTATTCGCAATTATATACATCGGAATCCAGTAGAAATGAAGTACTGTTTGACTCATTTTTAGCAAATTTACTCTACCTACTATTGATGAACAATATGCCTCAGATTTGGAAAGATCATTTTCAAAGACCGAAATATTGAAAGCAATTGCCACCATGCAAAGTGGAAAAATCGCTGGGGCCAGATGGTTTTCCGAGCGAATTTTTCAAAAAATTTTTCCTCAGAACTCTCCCCTATTTTACTTGCTGTCTTTGAGGAGTCCTTCATCTCAGGGTCGCTACCAGAAACCATGACAAGCAGTTATTTCTTTAATTCATAAAAAGGGTAAAAGTAAATTAGATTGTAGCTCTTATCGACCTATCTCATTGTTAAATGCTGATAGTAAGATATTTGCCAAAATTTTAGCATGTTGATTAGAAATTGTTATACCCTCAATAGTGTCTAATGATCAGACTGGTTTTATAAAAAATCGATATTCATTCTATAATATACGCAGACTTTTGAATATCCTCCATTATCCCACTCCACCCGATATACCACCTGAGGTGCTTCTGTCACTTGATGCTGAAAAAGCATTTGATCGGGTGGAGTGGGACTACCTCTTCTATACCTTGAAGAAATTTGGCTTTGGTGCCAAATTCATTTCATGGATTAATGTTTTATATTCCTCTCCTGTAGCAGCAATTCGGACAAACAATAACATCTCATCTTTTTTCCAATTAGGCCGCGGACAGGGTTGCCCATTATCCCCCGGATTATTTGCACTGATGATTGAGCCCCTGGCAGTGGCAATACGGTCCGATAATACTATTAAAGGCATACTGAGGGATGGATCCGAACATAAAGTGTCTCTTTATGCGGATGATACCCTCTTGTATGTGTCTGACCCGCTAAAGACCCTGCCTGATCTACTGTCATTACTTGATAGTTTTGGTAAAATATCAGGATATAAAATAATTATGCAAAAAAGCAAACTTATGCCGATTAACACTGCCAGACTAATCTCATTTAACTCCTTACCGTTTAAATTGAGCAAAGATAAATTTAAGTATTTAGGTATATGGTTTACTAATAATTACAAGAACCTCTATAAAACTAATTTTATTCCATTGATAGATTCTATAAAACAAGATTTTGAGCGTTGGAGTACATTACCGCTATCACTAGGAGGCAGGATAAGCACTGTCAAGATGAATATCCTACCTAGATTTCTATATCTGTTCCAGTGTATCCCGATATTTTTGACTAAATCGTTTTTCCTACTGATAGACAGGCTGATATCAACTTTTATATGGAATGGGAAAAATGCACGCATCCGTAAAAGTGTTTTGCAGCGACACCGAGATCATGGAGGACTATCATTACCCAATTTTCAGTACTATTATTGGGCAGCCAATGCTCGTTCTATGCTATACTGGTTTAACTCGCATGCTAGTGGTCCTAAATGGCTGTCCCTTGAGAATTTGTCATGCCATCCTGCTTCTTTACATGCATTGCTCTGCTCAACATTGCCATCGCCTCATCCAATATCTAAATACTCTCTGAATCCAGTGGTTAAACACTCCTTTAAAATATGGAGACAGTTTAGAAGACATTTTTCACTTAAAGACGTGTCAGTCTTCGCTCCCATAGCAAGAAATCACATGTTTACTCCTTCTATTATAGATGATTCTTTCGACGCTTGGTCTGTAAATGGCCTCAGGGTACTAAAGGATATGTATATTGATGGCACTTTTCCAACCTTTCAGCAAGTGAAATCTAATTTGTGCCTATAAATTTTTTGATATCTGGCAACCGGTTCTGGACCAAATTAGGAAGGTGGATCCCTCTCTACTCTCAATTTCAGAGGAGTAATATATTGTACTTGTGTTTTCTTCCCTAAAACATGTTAATGAATGTTTTTTTCTTTTTCTTTTTTTCTTTCTGCTTTTCAAATTAATATGTGTATTGGTGCAACAGGTGGGGATTGTTCTTGGGTGGGTGGGTTAACATAAAAAGAAAATGTATTGTAAAAGTGTATCTTATGTTTGATAATATTGTTCAATAAAAACACTTTGAAGAAAAAAAAAAAGTCTTCATAGCGTGCTGAGACAACATTATCGGGAAATGCAGCCTTGATTGCTCATGACGTGAAGCCACCATATTGTTCCCACAAATTCTATTGAATGAATACATTTATTCATTTAGCTGACGCCTTTTATCCAACTTACAATTGCTATATATGTCAGAGGTCACACGCCTCTGCAGCAACTAGGGGTTAAGTGTCTTGCTCAGGGACACATTGGTGTCTCAGAGAGGATTCGAATCCGGGTCTCTCGCACCAAAGGCATGTGTCTTATCCACTGCGCCATCATCACCCACAGAAAATGAACTGTGAACTAACGAGTCTGCATTTTTATATTTCAATACTATACATTCTTACAATGAAAACCTTCTAAACATATCTGATTATTATCAATGCTGAAAACAGTTGTGCTGATTAATGTTTTTTTTTTGTGTGTGTGTGTGTGTGTGTAAACCATAGTAACAATTTAACTTTTCCTCTGCGGTCACCCTATGGGTTGGAAGCAGAATTGTCCATTACCGCTGTCATAAATAATTTAGCCTACTTCAGCCTACTGTCGCATGCTCGCTGTTTACAACAATGGCAGACATACCAACCTGCAATAGTCATTTCAGGGAGGTATATCTTGGTGACTGGATTGTTGACGGAGGGGTTGACTAGCTTTCGTGAGGCACACTCGCAAGGTCTCTCCCTCTCTCCCTCTCTGACGTGCGCACACTATGTATGTTATGCGTGCAGTATATTCTGTCTTGCATGCTCGCTCTAGATTCCGGGAAATTTGAAGTAATTTGCGGGCATCGGGGAGATGCTATCAATATGCGGAAAACTCCTGGGAGACTTAGGATGTCTGCAATGGCCACAGACATTTTGAGGAAGTGATGGGGGAAGTAATGTATGCAGTCGAATTTTGTAGATCTTTTTGTGCTCCGGTTCCTACCCGACCCGAAGTTACATAGTGCAAGTAAAAGCGATACAGACCACATTCAGGCTATGGCAGGCATGTCATTCAACCTAATGTAAGTTGATGTACCATCACAAGGGTTTTGGAAATAGATTATAAAGGTTGAAAAGTCACTTAGTATTGCTTTAAAAAAGAAAAAGAAACTCATATTTTAATTCAGTAAGGATGCAATAAGATGACAAAAAAGAGAGAGTAAAGATTTCTGTTTCAAATAAATGCTGTTTTTTCTATGCATCAAATAATCCTAAAAAACAAAAATATGAAGCAGCACAACTGTTTTAAAGGAGCATTTCACCCATTACAACATAAATCTTTATTGAAAGTGGATCATATATGTAGTCGAAATGTAAAAGAATTATTTAATTTGGTGCCCTCTTGACCGAGAAAAGACAGAAAATAACCAAGGGGCGCCTGTATATGAAAAAAACTACATGTCCCAGAATTCCACGCTTTGTACAGCGCCGCAAGCCACACCCTCTCCAGAACCGCGCAAACAGCGCAGACAACACTCTTCCACAACAACACTCTTCCGTCTACAAGGCTAACATTAGCTGGCACCAGAGTTTGAAATTCATTTCACACAAAATGTCTAGTTGGCTGTGGCGAGCAGGACGATCGAGGGCGAGGCACATAAGAGGACAGCGCGAGTGATAACAGACTAAACGGAGACTATTTGGTGAAAATGAAAGCCACCTGTGAGGCGAGCGCCGGTTCCGCGTCTCTCACGGAGAAGCGAAAGCATAAAACGGGGAGCGACGACAGCAGATCGAGAGAGAAACAGGCCTGATTTTATGAAGTTTTGTTTCTGTTGTGTGTAACGTTACAGCAGTCGTCAATGAGGGGCTGCTGGCTTTGGCTTATACTTTCGTTTTGTATGTGTTAATTTTACTATTAAAATGTAATTTTACTATTTAAATGTTCGCCAGTTCCTGCTTCCTTCTTTCCACAACAACAAACCCCGTTCACGTTACATTGGCAAACTTTAAGTGAATTACTCCTCATTTGTATTTATTTCTGTTTGGTGAATAACTGCATGTTACCTGGATGTTAAGTCAGGCGAAACTATCACAACTCAAACGTCCGTGTGCTCGTCTGATTCAGAGATTTCCTCCAGCGAGAGTACAGGCAACAGCAATCCGCCCAGCGCCAGAGTCAGTGCGGGGTCCTTGACCGCGACAGGCCGCCGCCTCGGCGTCTCCTGCTCCTCCATCAGCCTCAGCTGCTCTAAACTATACTGGACTCGTAAAGATAGCCACGAACATCGGATTCGAGCAGCAGAATTTCAAAATCCTCTTCTTCCATATCATGTTTAGTTTCTTCCGTCCTAGTCATAACTTATGATCTCCACAGCGCTTGTTAGCTTAGCTTCCAAACAAGATGGCGGATATTGATTTCAGTTTCTGCAAGTGAAGTCCCACCCACTGATCTGTAATAGGCTTGTAGGGTGAGTGGGTCCAACACCCTGGCATAATAATGAGCTAACATGTGTAGTTCTTAAAGATTTTCATGAAATATGACTTCTTGCTTATCGTGACGCAAAATGACGATTTTAAAACACTTAAATCCTTATTTCTCCCATCTCAGGGGAAAATAAAGGAATAAACCATGACCATTCAAAAATATGACTGGGTTTCTAA
Source organism: Cyprinella venusta (assembly GCA_038021265.1). Taxonomy (NCBI): domain Eukaryota; kingdom Metazoa; phylum Chordata; class Actinopteri; order Cypriniformes; family Leuciscidae; genus Cyprinella; species Cyprinella venusta. Next base: position 19,107,188 of record CM075871.1, read on the forward strand.
AGATACAAAGCTTAATGCAAATGGGTGAAGTGACCCTTTAAACACTGAGAATAATCATAAATGTTTCTTGAGCATCAAATCATATTATAATGATTTCTGAAGGATCATGTGAAGCTGTGATGCGGAAAATTCAGCTTTGATAACAGGAATTAATTACATTTTACAATATTTTCACACAGAAAACAGTTAACCTATTAAATTAATAATAATAATATTTCACAATATTATTGTTTTTAATGCTGTCTCATTTTTAATGCTGTCAAACATTGAAATTTGTACTAACACAATTAGTGTGTGTTTGACATTAGTGTATGTTTGAAGTTTTACTTATTAGTCATATGGTTCATAGCGTCTTAGAGATGATGATCAGGACAAAAAACTCGTCTGCTACGGTGCAGGGCATCAGTGTGGAAGGATCTACGAACACAACAAACCATTTGTCACAGAGCCAACAATATTAGTATACAATGCAAGGTTTATTAAAAGGGGAAAAAAGCTACAGCAGAGGGGAAATGTAGAAAAGAGAAAGAATATAAAGAATATACAGAAAATAATTTCTTAATTAAGATAAAAGAATTTGTTTTTAGGTTTGCAAATTCATTTATTGCTCATACAGTGTCACTCACTTTTGGATGTCAAAACCTTCTTAAAATAAATCATACAAATTAAAACTGTAAATTTGAGAAATTAAAGAAATAAGAAAATGACATAGGCATGGTGATATAGCAGCTAGGTGAAAAATATTTTGACAAAATGGATATGAAGTTATTTAATGAGCTTCCTAGATTCACCTGTGTTTCCTACATCTCTGGCAGCAGCTTTCTTCAGAAATGTTGAAGCCGTGGAGCTTCCCCTCTGTTTTAGAGGGATTATTTTGTTGCTGCTGAAATCACAGAACCTTTTTTTAATCAATATTTGTTTACTATTGAGCAGCTAGTTTCAGCCAATGTTCAAGTACGTTTATGTTAACGTTAAATAAATTAGCTCACTCCCAAGTAAAACCTTTATGAAAACTCTCGTTTGCACATAACAGCTGATTAAAAGCCCAAAGTTAAAAAAAAGAGCTCAACCGAGTTAACGTTAACTTTAGATTAACCTAACTTACCTTGCTGCTATTCTGAAAACGGTTGAGATGCTAACGGACTTCTTCCGAAGACACTAAAGCATGTCTTTAAAGAAAATATTCACCAAAAGCGTGTCAATTACAAGTAAGAGAGGTGTCAAGAACAGTTGTGTGTATTATTTGTGGCATTTTAGAGACTAATGCTGCGTTCCAGGCAGGTTTTTGAGCACGTACATCACGACTTCAAACCACGACTCACGACTTTGTAGTGTTCCAGGCCAGGCCAAACTACCTGAGTGCAATATACATACTTATTTTTCAGACACATAACACTGTAAAACATAATCGTGTGTGTATTATTATCATTATTATTATTATATTATTAATTTGAGTGCAACGTTATATTGTCCTAAAGTGTATTCTCACCATGTACAGCCTGCAGAAACACTGCATCCGTAGGGGCTGCCATTGTTGTTTTGTATGGTTTTGCGGGCTATGTGACGTCAGAACTCGTAACTGGGAGTACATCGATCTTGTATGAGTTCACGGGTGGGAAGTCACGGGTTTGACTGCCGTTCTAGTGCACTTTCACGGGTATAAGGTTGGGAAAACACGGGTTACAGGTTGCCTGGAACACGGCATAACCTGACATGAAAGCAACAGTGAAAACAGCGAGAGAGGGAGTTTTGCTGCTTGTCAGTCGCAGTGGTCCATGGCCACGGGTGCACATAACTGGTACGCAGGTACGCATGCGCAACAATAATTAGGAATGCGTAATGCGACTTGTGTTACTCCGCGTGTTTGCGTACTTAATCTTCTAATCTAACTTTACCCACGACATGTTGCTTGTCAACTAACTACTGCCAGAGATGTCCAAAAAACAACAGACGTTAAGCAGCTTTTTTGGCATTTCGCCACCTTCAAAGAAACGCCAACTGGAGCCAGAGCCGAAAAAAAGACTTTTTTCGGAAAAGTGGCTCAAAGATGTGCCGTGGCTTGAAACGAACGACGAGCGCACTGAAATGTGGCGCAAGATTTGCCGCTCAAATCCACATCTAGCAGACAAAACAGGTGCGTTTTATAAAGGCTAGGGCTGGGCGATAATATCGCACGATATTGTCTGCGCATCTAATCAGTAAAGCCGGTTCATTGATTAGTAGTAAATCACCTTCACCTGCTTTCATATGGAGCGGCATTTACTACAAAGAGCCGTAGATCACTGACAAGCTGAGCCAAATCGCGATAATATCGAGGACATATCGATAGCGATATTTAATGCGATATGGCTCAACTGGTCAGTTAATTACGGCTCTTCGTCACGACAAAATCTCCCGTGTTAAACTAATACACCTGGGGGTGTATATAAGTCCACACTCAAGAGCGTTAAAGTTAATGAGATAATTATGTGATTAAATGAGTGATGATTGAGCATTATTGAAGACACCTAAAGCAGAATCACAAGGAAAAAATCAAAAAAATTTAGCCACCATTATGGAGGTGAGTGTTTGCTTTAGTTGGTCTTCTTGACCCTTATATTAAAAATTTTATATGTAATTTGCTATTGCATCTGAGTTAATCCTGTCAAGGATTACAAACAAAGATAAGCAATTATAAAATGATGACAGTTACATAATGACTTCCATCGTTTAAAATTTATGTCTATGATTTATTTTGTTGATTAGTGTATAACTGAGATTCTGCATAAACATCTGGAATGTTAAATATAATGTAATTTCTCTAAAGTTGTTTAAAAAAAATCTTTCTTTAAGGCACACACAGACCTCAAGATTCAGTCAAAGCTTCTCAACAACGGTGACGAGTAGAATATTCAAGTAGGAAAAGTAAATTACATAGACAATTCAGATCATAATTTATTCATACCGCAATGCATGATGGGAGAAATTAATGAGTTGTGATTGGTGGCAATATATCACCACGGATGAGATAGACAGGCTGATTATTGATCTCTGTGTTTCTGTATAAAGATGACAGTGATTTGATTAAAATATTTTATTAAATATTTGAGGTTACAAGAAAGTACAGATATGTAACATAACTACAAAACTGTAGCTAAGAAGTTAACAAATCATCTGAATACTTATATTTTTCAGATCATTGCATGTTTAGGCTATGTCAAAACATAGCCATCACTATCAGATCAAGTTGCCTTTGTTCATTTGACTGCTATAAGTCAAAATCGCTAGGCAAACAATATTTAAAATGAAAATATAAGGGTCAAGAGCCCAACTAAAGCAGACAATGATCTCCATAACGGTGGCTGAAAATTTGTGATTGTCCTTCAGTGATTCTGCTTGTTATCATCAGGTGTCTTCAATAATGCTCAATCCTCACTAAATTAATCACTTAATTATCTCATTAACTTTAACACTCATATCGTCCATCTGAAAGCATGTGAATGTGATTTACTACTAATCAAGGAACCGGCTTTACTGATTAGACGCGCATACAATATCGTGCGATATTATCGCCCAGCCCTAATAAAGGCTCAAAGAATTTCAACCATCCTTTATTTGACAAACATGAAAAGAGCAAGGAGCACACGAATGTGGCGCAAGCTATTGCTAATAAACAAGCTAGCCGAGAAGAAATATCCAGTCGCCCACTTGCCAGATGGCGAGACAAGCTGAATGAAGAACAGCGACAAGCTCTGTTTAATATTTTTCTCCTCGCCTTCCATAAAGCTAAACACGCACGTCCTATGTCTTCCTATTCTGAGGATATTCCTTTACTGAAGCGGCTAGGAGTAAATGTCGGAGGTGCATATCATTCACGTGAAGGCGGCTCGCGCATCATGCAAAGCATCGCCAGTGCCATCAGCGGGGAGTTACGAGCCAAGTTGCAGTCTGCTGAATTTTGGGGGCTGCTTTTTGATGGATCTGAGGACATCACAAAAACTGAGCAGGAAATCGTTTACATTGTTTCTGTGTCCAGCACCGGAGAGTTTACCTCAGATTTTATTGGACTGATTGAATTGGGTGCTGACCGAACAGCGCAGGCCATAACAGACGGACTTGTGAGACTTTTCCAGGACACAGGCTTGGATGACTGGACAACGAAGTTGGTGGCTGTGTGCACAGACGGGGCTGCTGTCAACGTCGGTATGTACAACGGCGTTGTGCCAAAACTCCGGCAACTTGCTGCGGTCGGAGACTCCCTTGTGCACATTCTATGCACCGCACACACACTGGAGAACTGCGCAAAATCAGCTGATCGCAACGTTCCTTACTGTGAGACATTTAATCGCTCTGTGGTCAAGCTGCTGCAGTTTTATTTACAAAAAGGTGGAGCAAAAAAAACTGCTGAACTGAAGAAGCTGTGTGAAGAAAATGGGATATCTTTTGTGAAGCTGGGTAAGTTTCATAATATCAGATGGTCTGCATGGAGGCATGAAACGCTGTTAAAAATATCAAGACTATTGCCAGCCATTAAAATGCAACTGGCTAAGAGTGATAACAGTGACTTACAGCATATCTGCTCAGAGCGTTTTCAGTGCTTTCTGTCAAACAGGCTTGACATTGGTAACATTTTGAAGACCACATCCATTAGGTTTCAGAAGGAAAAGCTGACCATTGGAGAATGTAAGGATGAACTCATGGTGGCCATTGGACAGTTCACACTTCTGCTTGATAGTGAAGGCCACAGAGCACACACTGTTTCTAATGCTGATGCTGACAGAGATCTTACTCAGGGGGTTAATTGAAGAGTTTGAAATTAGATATGACTCCCTCAAGTCATGTGATCATTTTTTAGTATTTGATCCTTCAACATGGCCTCAGGAAATGCAAGACCTCCACAGTTTTGGAAACACGACAGTTTGTAGCATTCTCAAGAAATATGAGGCCACATTGCAACTTGACAAAGACACCACTGTGACAGAATGGATGCGCTTAAAGCAGGCAGGAAAACGTCTGGGAGCCTCTTCTGTGTATGACTTGGTCCAAATAGTAAATACAAGTAACCCAGATGATTACTCCAACATCAACAAGATGGTTAAGCTGTCTCTTACGCTGCCTTTAAGTAGTGCAGCTTGTGAGAGGGGATTCTCACATCTCAACATAATTAAAACCAAGTACAGATCTCGTCTGTCACATGCTCGTCTCACAGCCCTGATGCAAATACACCTGTCAAGGCAGACCACAGAGACATTTGACCCAAAGCAAGCTGTTGACCTGTGGATGGAGACAGCTAATCGGAGGCTCAACCAAGGACAGGGAGGTGCATCTGCAGCATCTTCATCTACCATGCAGGAAGCTGAAGCAGAGGACACTGAAGAGGACAGTGGTGGTGACACTGAGGAGGACAGTGAGGAAGACTGCACTTAAGACCACGCTATATGTGCTATAGTACCAAACACCATCTTCTGGTACTCACCTGAGTAACTCACTGATAAAGTTATGTGCACCCCCTGTCCATGGCAACTCTGCGCAGCTCCAGTGTTTGAAAGCGACTCAAAAGTTCACACGCACGGCCATTGATAAACCCACGTCAAAAGCATGCAGCATTTACAAATATAAATATCTAGAATTAGAACATTACTAAAATAAAAATCACATATTCAAATTATAATTTAAAACTAAGTTTGGAGATCTATGACCCTTTCATATGTTGCCCACACATAACAAACTGCAGTCACAATTAATAATATAAAATACAAACTTTTTGACCACATTAGTTATTTTTGCTAAAGCCTAGCCTACTTCTGGTAAGTGGTAATGCTTTTCCTTGGGCTTAAGTAAAAATACGTCTGTGAAAAAAAGTAGGCCTAGTATGATTTAATTAATTTCAGTTATTTTGAGATAACTACATTTTCATGTCAATCTGTGTTCATTTTGACCACGAACCATGCACTATCACTTTAATTCGCACTGTCACTTCAAAACGTTCTTTTGGCAGCACTGCACTGGATTCACTAGGACTAACGCTTTCTCTTCTATTCTATTTAAAGGTGCCCTATAATGTTTTTTTTAATTATTTTATAATGTTTCCTGGGTTGCCCTTATAATGTTAGTATGTTTTTTAGATCAAAAATAGTCATAATTTAGAAATAAAAGGCATTTTTCCTAGCCTGATTTTAGCTTCTGATCTGAACACTCGGGTTGAAGGGGCGTGTCTGCTGTGTGTAACCGGCCTCTGCTGTGATTGGCTGACATGCTTGCATATAAAATAGCTATGTATTACATGTGAAACTGTCTCGAATAATTTTACTCCAGCTATTATACGTTTTTTTTACTATTACAGCCATCGAGATTAACGAATCGTGAGATGTTTTTGAAGTATTTAGATCTATTCCCATTACGTAAAAAATGTTGCTGTGTTGAGTATTGAGCGAGCAGAGGACAGACAGCCTGTCGATCGCGAGAATGAAGATATTATCATTGCAACGCAATTTCTGCCTTCTCTGCTTTCACTAATGCAGACACGATCATTCAAATAGAGCAAGAGCTTCGTTGTGCATTGTAACGTGCGTCATTGAATTCATAACGAGTTTGGCAAGTGTCCAGATAAACTTGCACTGTGTGGAAAGATATTGATCGCTTTCTGTATACAATTTATTTACAATTATTATTATTTTTTCATCCTACTAAAAGAAACGATGTGAAGTCCCTGGCTTGACTTACTGATGCATAAACAGTATTGAACGATTTTGAGTGAAAGATTAACGTTACCCAGGGCTCTCAAGTCTCACGCATTTGGCGTGAGACACACGCTTTTCAACCTGTTCACACGCTCACACGCCACACCTTGTATTTCTCACGCATAGACATTACGAGGATAACGCACACCAAGTTGCGGCGCTATTTTTTTAAACAGTGAAACAGGTAGAAGAATCAAGTGAGTTCCCCGTAGAGCTTTAAATACCCTGCCACGCACTAGCTAATCAAATAAAAAATATAGCTATCGAACAGCCAATCAGAAAATAGAATTGCAGTATCTTGGTAAGATTTTCACAGAGTCCAGTAAGTCATCTCATCATTGCTGGGAATATATGTGTCTAGACAGCTGGAATGTTAGCTAACAGTTTGACGTTAACCGGTTGAATCCCTGCTAGTTTCAGCAGCTATTCCAGGGCTCGAAATTAAGGTTTGTCTAGGACAAGTGGATTTTTTGTAGGACAAGTAGAAGAGAAAATTAGTTGTCCGACCGGACAAGTTAAATTTCAAACAAAATAAAATGCCATGTTACTTCACGTTATGTGCCACTCGTTACGTCTATTTTACAGATTTAATTTTACCGATTTGAAACGAACACATTTTTCGTTCTCCCTGTGAATGTCCTGAATGTGACTCACAGAAAGACGCGTGCCAGTATAATGTGCATGCACAGACCGCGCGCCAGAAGTTCTCTTTCGCGCTTGAACGAATCAACAACACACACAATTAGGCCAAAATGTAATTTGTCGAGTATATTCATAACATAAGAGCAGTTTTATGATGGACATAAAGAGTTGTGACTCGTGAGAGAATGAGGCGCGTGTGAGATCCACGTCTCTGTCCACAGCGACTGCTCTTAAAGGGCCAGCTACCAATAAAACATTCAGTCAGTAAAGTTAATGAAAGAACAAAGGGAAAAGAGAACATTACTCACTGCTCTTGACTAAAGAACTTGTGTAGCTTTAATAAGGAGTATTCTATATATAATTTATAATTTATGCAGCGCAGACTGTTTGATAACTTTATTTAATTTCTGTATATGTCCTACCTGTTAGACAGTTAATTTTTATTCAGACATCAATGGCTTATTGATCATTATGGGTGTTATCAATCATTTAGTTGTTATTGCTAATTTCAGAATTATCACTAATCTGTGTGTGCATTTGGTTTAGAACCCAAAAAGTTGATTCATTAAACCATTTGTTTGTTATATCGCAATCGCATATCACAACCGCAGTATTGACCTCAATGATCGCATGGCTTGGCACTAGATGGAACCCTGTCATCCATCATGACAGTAAAAATGGCTGGCCTGGAACCCCAGTGCTTCAAATGGGAGCCACCCACCAACCCCTGTGCTGAAGGCCTCAAAATCTGCTACCAACACCTACAATAAATCTCTACCATTATCTCTCTCTCTCACACACACACACACACGCACGCACAAAGAAATGCTCAATTAAATAAATATTATTCTATTTGTAAGAATATGTGTCATCTATCAGATCAGAAACCCGTACACACCAAACCCTTGCTGCCGCCGTGGCCGCTGCCGCCGCCACCTTTGCGGTCGCCGCCAAAATCTCACTCTGAACTCAGTTCAAAACTTGAGAGCCCTGGTTACCTGTCTGAACTTGAACAACAATAACACATCAGCTCGGCCCGAGGCCAGCTCTTGGGAAGTTGAGGAAACAGCCGTCGGTATCCAGAGAAATATCCAGAGAAAATAAAATTAACCCATTGTTTCTTCAGAGGAGAAAGGAACTAAAAATACTTTTGTGTTAATGTGTACATCCAAACACTGATCAACGGCGATGCCTCGACTGCGCAGCTCCGTCTCGTCTGTCACTGAACATGGGCTGATATGCAAATATTTTGGGTCATACATATTAATGATCCCGACAATTGCGTCAGAGTCGGTATTATGTGGAGATTCGCCTGTTTTTCAGGGGTGTTTTTCAAAAATGAGATTTAAGTAAGAAGGAGAAAACAATGATGTTTGAGACTCACTGTATGTCATGTCCATGTACTGAACTCTTGTTATGTAAGTATGCCAAAATAAATTCAATTTCACATTATAGGGCACCTTTAAAAAAAACTGCACTAAAATTAAACTGAGAGGGGTTATAGTAGCCTACTTGTTGTCCTACTGTTAGTTTAACTGCTTCTATTGTTCTCATTTGTAAGTCGCTTTGGATAAAAGCGTCTGTTAAATGAATGTAAATGTAATTCAGTGATAAATACAACGATAAATAGTGCTGAGCATGTCTGAGAGACTGAGAGTTTTAAATTGTGCAGCCTACAGCTCTACTACGTCTAAAAAGATCAGCCATTTCTCATTTTTATATCAAATCCTTTATCAAAATGTTTAATTCTAAAATACATTTTTGTTGTTTGAATGCAAAGAGCGGACCCGCGCAAACGTCGGCCTGCCATATGGTGGGCCGACCCAAAGCCGCTGTAACGGAACTGGGAAATAGAGCACTGACTGACAGGAGATCTACCTATGCCTGGCCGATGCCTCTGCGACGTTATAGGAAGGGAGGCCGATGCTCGATGTTTGGTCGATGTCGGCCAGACGTACTGTGTGCTATCTGGGTGTAGTATACTAAACAGTAATTTAAATCTATTGAGTACTCCTGCCCCGAGAGCAGTGGGTAGTACACTAAAATAACAGTGATTTGAACTTCTGCCCTGAGAGCAGCGTGTAGTACACTAAAATAACAGCGATTCGTACTCCTGCCCTAAGAGCAGCGCGCAATACACTAAAATAGCAGGGGATTTGAATCTATTGAGCACTCCTGCCCTGAGAGCAGCAAGTGATACACTAAAATAACAGTGATTTGTACTCCTGCCCTGATAGCAGCGCGTAGTACACTAAAATTACAGCGATTTGTACTCCTGCCCTGAGAGCAGCGCGTAATACACTAAAATAACAGTGATTTGAATCTATTGAGTACTTCTGCCCTGAGAGCAGCGCATAGTCCACTAAAATAACAACGATTTGAATCTATTGAGCACTCCTGCTCTGAGAACAGCACCTAGTACACTAAAATAACAGTGATTTGAATCTACTGATTACTCCTGCCCTGAGAGCAGCACGTACTACACTAAAATAACAGCGATTTGAACTTCTGCCCTGAGAGCAGCGTGTAGTACACTAAAATAACAGCGATTTGTACTCCTGCCCTGGGAGCAGCCGGTAATGCACTAAAAAACTGTGATTTGAATGTATTGAGCACTCCTGCCCTGAAAGCAGCAGGTAGTACATTAAAATAACTGCGATTTGTACTCCTGCCCTGAGAGCAACACATAATACACTAAAATAACTGTGATTTGTACTCCTGCCCTGAGAGCAGCACGTAGTACACTAAACAGCGATTTGAATCTATCGAGTGAATCTGAGTGTAAGTTAATGTTTGCTTACATCCTGTCTAGGTGGGAGATGAGGCCCGGGGAATGGAGACTCAACCATAGACAGTATAAGAAGTGGACAGAGCCATCTCATTGGAACTCCATTGAGACAAGTGAAGCCCGTTTTTGGCAATTTTTTAGCACTTCCGTTCCTGACATGCAGACTCAAACTGACTCAAACAGAGCTTGGCGACGTAGATGTGACGTGAGCAAACTGTCTATCTTCTAGTGGCTGTGGCATGAGAAATCTGAATCATTCCCTTTCCGAAACTTGCAGAGGCGGAGAGTGTGATTAGGAGCTTTCCATGAGCTTGGAGGAGGAGAAACTTTTGCTAGGTATTCTGATTAATTATTTCGTCATTTTGTCTCCTCATTTCCCCGATTGCCCGCGAGCTTCTCCTCCTGTCCATACGGTAATCTCTCTACTGTGCGACAGAGAGTCACTTGGTTATGACGCAATCGTTAGTTTTATGAAAAACTGCATCTACGGGGCCATAACATAAGCTACAAGGTAATGGGGCATTTTATACATTGTCGTGTTTCTTTAGAAATAAATAATGGACAAATGGGGTCTTCAAAGGCCTCAGATCTAAAGTTACTCGCTGTCAAAGTGATGCCAAAATGAATGGGAGTCAATGAAAATACTAACGCAAGTGAAGTTCTGCTACAAGATGGCAGTTCCCGCGAGGGTTCAACTTGGGATGGATTACCCCCTTGGACTCAACCCGTAAGTGTTCTTGATTTGGAAAAGGTATGATAGGAAGTAGACCTGTTCACTCAGCTTCTGGGAGTTCTAGAAAGGGTTCGCAATGACAGAGTTTTGGCCGGCCCAAGTCTGACGTGAAGTAAAACATTTATACGTTTTGTTGTTGTTGTTTCTTTGACAATACATGGATTATGGAAAACACTCAAAGCGGTCTTGTGACCGACATTTGCCTGAGACATACCGGTTGATAAAAAAACCCTGCTGTATAGTGATGCACAGAGCTCTTAGGAGTAAGAATGGGTAGGCGTAAAATATTAAGCAATGTTAAATGAGAGAGAATTATTTTTTTAATGATTTTTACATCTTAACTACAGAAACATGATAAAATATAGCAGTATTAATGAACTACACAAGTTGTATATGTACTGCACACCATCTATTTGACCAACTAAGTATAAAACTATACCAAAGCATATTTATTGTGATTTTCAAATTAATATATTTAATGATTTTTTGTTTGTTTGTTTTTTTGCAACCATGGTACAATATACATAACATATTTGCACATGTAGCACAAACATGTAAAATAGTTTCTCAAAGTGATTTTGATGGCACTTTACCCATTAAATATTTTTTGGTATTCTGCTCTGGCCTAAATACAATAATGAAACACTTAGGAGCAAAAATACAGAGAATCAGACCAAAGCTTGAAGCTAAAATGGCAAATATCTCCACAGCTACAGTAAATTTCCCTGGAGAACTGACATAAGCTGGAATAAAGGTGATCCAAACAGCACAGAATATGATCATACTGAATGTGATGAATTTAGCCTCGTTGAAGTTATCAGGGAGCTTTCGGGCCAGAAAAGCTAAAATAAAGCAAAGGAAAGCTAGGAGGCCAATATAACCCAGTACAGCCCAGAAACCAACAGCCGATCCTAAACTGCATTCTAGAATGATCTTTTCTTTGTAGTGTTTCAAATTATTGTAGGGAAAAGGTGGGGATATTTTTAACCAAATCACACATATAAGGATCTGTACAAGAGTGAAACCAAAAACACTGAGTCTCTGTTGTGCAGGCCCAAACCATTTCATAACATTACTTCCTGGAAGTGTAGCCTTGAAGGCCATTAACACCACTATTGTTTTTCCGAGAACACAGGAGATACAGAGGACAAATATGATCCCGAATGCTGTGTGACGCAACATACAGGACCACTCAGTGGGCCGACCAATGAAAGTAAGTGAACAGAGGAAACACAGTGTCAATGAGAAGAGCAGCAGGAAGCTCAGCTCTGAGTTGTTGGCTTTTACTATTGGAGAGGCCCTGTTTTTGTAGAAGACAAGAGTAATGCTCAAAGCCACTAAAGAGCCAACAACAGAAAAAACAGCTAGGACAACCCCAAGGATCTCATTCCAGGAGAGAAACTCCACTGGTTTAGGAAGACACTTGTCCTTCTCAATATTGGGCCAGTTCTCGGGAAGGCATTTATGACATTCTAAAGAATCTGGAAGATGAAGAAATCAGTGTTTAACAGCCATTTATAATAAACAATATTTAGACATATATTCATGCATACAATTATATTAATTTCAAAAAGCATAATTAAAAGAAATAAATTATTGGAAGTAGTTTATTAAAATATTGTTATATTGTAATATTGTTCACTGCTTAGTGGTATTTAAAAAAAAGGGGGGGGGGGTTGCCGTGTCTACTAAATTTAAGTAGTTAATGTAAAGTAGCAAACATGCAGAAACATGCAGAAAAAAACTTCATTAGGAAATTCCATCATAAAAAGGCCTCTCATAGCTGTGTCAAGTTCATTTGACTTTTTTATGAAAGGCAAGATTTAAAAAAAATGTAATTCAGTTCCTCAAAAATGTGAAGATGAAATAAATAATTTAAAAAAAGTACTTTCTACCTTTAAAAATACAGTATATACACATGGCTTGACATTAACCTTTTTGCTCACTAGCCACTGTGGCTACTGTTTTTTTTTCTCAACTGTTTACGTTCACTATGTTACATTCACATAACTGGCGGTGTTTACGTAAAAACTCGCCAAGACCGTCATTTTGAAGTTATTTTGTGTGTATTTGACTGTTTAGGCGTATATACTTACATGTCCATATATGTACAGTGGTGGCCAAACTTATTAGAACGGTAAGATTTTTTAATTGTTCTAAACAAGTCTCTTCTGCTCACCAGGGCTTTATTTATTTGATAAAAAAAACAGTAATATTGTGAAATATTTTTTAAAATAACTTATTTATTTATGTTATTTATATAATTTATTCCTGTGATCAAAGTGATCAAAGCTGAATTTTTAGCGTCATTACTAAATGATTTGGGGGGGGGGGGGGGGGGGGGGCATCGCGATTGGCATCTGATGAGTTTTGTCGGGTTGATATCAATAGTGCGCGCTCTGTAGGCATATTATTGATATTTTGCTGCTATGTGAAAAAGTCCAGCAAAATGTGCCGGCGCGTTTGATGACTCCAGAGGATTAACTTTAGCCTAACCATAAATTGTGATTAAAATATACATGATCACTCACATCAAGACGCCGCTGCGCGGTGGTGGAGTCCCTGTCCATGCAGGAGGAGCAGTGTGGCACTGCGTTTGGAGCTGTGTGGAGAAGCCCATGTCCACCTCTATTCCGTTCCCAATCCTGACCACTGTACTTAACACAGATGAATCTACATTAACTTGAAGCTATCCTACCTGTACTACTAACTAACTACACAAAATAATCTAAATAACTAGGCTATATAAATGCTGTGCAAAATAGATGTTACAATACTCTATCCTGATCGTTTTCAATACTCGTAATTCCAACTCTTAACTCGCAGTTGTTTTGACGAAACAAGATGATTTTTAAACCTGCGTACCTCACGAAGAACCACAAACATCCAATAAGAAAATTCAAGGGCAGTAGCCACTGTTCAACCTGAAGAGGGCAGTACTAAGGCGTTTTTACACCATATATTATAGAATTAAAACACTTTATACCCAAATGTCAAAAAAAGTTACTCGAATAAATGATCAGCATTTTAAAAAGCCCCATTCTTGCAGATCATTACCTAAAAAAAGTTGGTTTAGGGTTTAGTTACCCTTTAATTTCTTTCCAAAAAAAAAAAAAACCTCTTATTGACCCCAAAATTTTGAATGGTAATGATAATGTTAAAATAGCTTTATATATTTCGTATAAATTAGTGGTTCTCAATGGGGGCAGGTTCAGAGAACAACGTTGGAAGCAAGATTTTTGAAAGGGGGGCGTTCAGGTGTTAATGGGGGGGCGTTCATGAGTTTAAATATAACACTAATTTTTATTCATTTACTTTTATTCATTTTAAGCATTTGATAATTTATTTGTAACTAGTGCAAAGTGCCCGTGCAAAATCAGTTTTTGTGTGTTTTTAGTAACTGTTGATTTGGTGTGTTTGAGTGTTCATTGTTACATTTACACAGCAAAAATTCAGTGACATTTTTATTTGTGCGTAGCTAATCCAAACAACGTCAAACTCGGCACTGCACCCGTAGCAAGACGTTCCTGAAATTTATAGATCGATATATAAACACTTTAAGTGGGGTATTTAAAAAGTGTTAGGACTACATCTCTTAAATAATGTTGAAAAACATATGTGCAGATTGTGAGGTCATATTGTCAGTGCATGTCTAGGGTGCAGGTAGAAAAAAATCTTCATCAGCCTCAAAAAAACCAAAAAACAACAACAAACAAACAAACAAAAAACATTCTTCCACTTTATTCCTGACCGCAAGTCCACCGTCAGTGTTGTAGTTTCGCACTAAGCAGGGTTTTTTTTTTGTTCATTTCTATTGCATTGCGATTTACGATTGAAAGCAGTAGCCTACCAATAATGTCAAAAATATAATGTGCAGGGTGGAGCCGAACCCGAATAAAAGTTGCGTTTCCTCTCGAGACCGCAGTGTGTTTGAGTGATGTTCAGGAAGAGGTGACTGACACAGGCTGCTCCACACAGAAGGCTCGGCTGAGCGAAAAAACACTTAATTGCATCACTATTTTTGTTGAATAGATTTTTGTAGCTTAACTTGGTTCCGGAGGCAGTTTATTACTTTCGAGAAGCGGAGTTTGATCGGGAGATTATTTCATTACACTGCATTGACGTCTGCAGACCGCGCCAAGTATGACACACAGGTGCCATGGAAAACCGAGCGTTGCCATGGATTCTAAAAGTAGAGCAATGCAATCATTTTAAAATCAATAAACTCCTTTTTAAAGTAATATTTTTAAATTATTGATTTATTTGGTAGGTAGCCATGTATTAAGCGGATTTAACCATGGATGGGGTCTGTTATGATATTTTCTTTTCTGTGACGTTCCTTACATATGCATTGCTGGATTTATAGAAAAACATCAATCAATATTGCATATCCATAATTATTATAATGGATATAATTAAAGAATACTTACACTGTCATAAATTAGATGTGTAGACTAACACACACAAAAAAACTTTTTACGCCTATTTTGAATTTTACTCGAATAGCCACAAGTACAAATACTTTTTCCCCTCAACAAATACAAATACAGATACCGGCTGCTTTGCACACCCCTAATGTGCGGTCAAGTTTGGGTGTGTGTATGCTGTTAAAATGGCTGATATGAGTTTTGACGAGTTGTATTAAATACAAATTAAATTTTTGACGACTAGAATCCAGTGCTGACTAGAATCACGCAGCGGAGGAATGGAAAGTTGACAAGCCATTAAAAAGTATTGACTTAAGAAACATATATTTTCAAGTCATGTTCCCATTCACACTAAATAACCACTGGTATAAATGCTGTTCTTTTGAGCTTTCTACTCATCAAATAATCCTGAAACAAAATTGTATACAACTGTTTTCAACATTTATAATAGTAATAAATGATTATTGAGCATCATCATATTAGAATGATTTCTGAAGTATATCATGTGACTGATTTAACAACAAGGAAATCAATTGCATTTAAATTTTTAATTGTAAATTTATAAATATATTTGTCTATTGTATATTTGTCTACTGTCATATGCTTTCAGTGTGGAAAATTATCCCTTACAAATTGTCTAATACTACATTCTCTATATTGTATAAGAATATCCTGATAATGCACCTGTTTCATTGCTGATCTCTCCATCAGCACAGTTAATGCAGTCATAACAGCAGACAGGTCTTCCTTTTTGCACAGCTTTCCTAGAACCTGGAGAACAGCTCTCACTGCACACAGACACAGGCACCTGCAGAGGAGACACAGGCCTAGTTTACACTGTCAGTGAAATGTGACCCAATTCCGATTTGTTGCTCATATGTGACACAGATCAGATGTGTTCTATGACAGTGTAAACAGGAACAAAACGCATGCATTCGGATATTTCCAGATCAGTTTCAGGCCTCATTCATATGTGGAAATAAATCAGATATGTGCCAATGCAACTGTCATGTAAACATGCAGATTGGATTTTCTGAAGCATTAGGCGACGTCTCCGAGAGAAACCCCCGACGCACTTCTGAAAAGGGACGGATGGCCGACGAAACGTTGTGTCATAGGAGATTTTTTTAAGAGGGCCATTTAAAACGTGCTAGGACTATAAACATGCTCAATTATATTGGTAACACTTTACAATAAGGTTCATTAGTTAACATTAGTTAATGTATTTACTAACATGCACTAACCATGAGCAATACATTTGTTACTGCATTTGTTCATCTTTGTTAATGTTAGTTCATGAAAATACAGCTGTTCATTGTTTGTTCATGTTAGTTCACGGTGCATTAACTAATGTTAACAAGATTTTAATCAAGTATTAGTAAATGTTGAAAATAACATTAACAAAGATTAACAAATGCTGTATATGTGCTATTCATTATTAGTTCATATTAACTAATGTAGTTAACTAATGTTAACTAACGAACCTTATTATAAAGTGTTACCATATTTTTAAAACATAAGCGCAGCCGCTCAATTAAATAAATAAATAAATAAATAAATAAATAAATCATCCACACCCGTTCTACTCCTGAGCGCAACTCCACTGTCAGTGTTGTAGCCTACAGGCTCTAGGCAGTTTTTTGTGTTCATTTCTATTTGTAGGCTCTTTTTTGTATAACCAGCCTGGGGTGCGTTTCCCGAAAGCATCGTTAGCCAACTATGGTCGCAAGTTGGTCGCAATTTCCAATCAACTCTATTGGAAAACGACAGAACTTGCGACCATAGTTGGCTAACGATGCTTTCGGGAAACGCACCCCTGGTCTCATTGTTAATACGTAGGTATTTTACGTTTTTGCAAAGATAGAAAACGTACTTTTTAGTACGTTTGGATAAATGCTTTATATGCATTAATAAATGCTTTATATAATTAATTAATGATAAATTATTACAAAATGGTAATGTTAAAGAATGTATTTTTAAGGTTTTATAGTGTATTGTTTAACCCCATGCAGGCAAAACGAGCAAAATGTTAATATTTATGAGTATAATATCAATAAATGCTGAAAACGTAATTAATAAGACAGTGGAATGCAACAGAATGCAAATTATCATGAATTCATAATGCTGGGTTGTTTTAACCCAATTTTGGGTAAAATGTGGACCAACCCAGCCATTGGGTTAAAAATGTAATTTAAAAATGTAACCCAATGGCTGGGTTTGTCCATATTTTACCCAAAATTGGGTTAAAACAACCCAGCATTTTTTAGAGTGTGTGTAAATTAATGCATGAATTATGCAATACTATCTCATGAATCATGAGGAACTAACACAAGTTCAACGTTTTTCATTCATGCCTTTATGGATGAGCAAGACCTGAATTAAAACATTAACTAAAATGAGCACATCATGAATTATGATTTATTACACATGATCATGATATTTTCTTTGTTCACAGTTATCCCACCATTAATATCACATTGTTCATCAGTGTTTCATAGGACCTAGTCACCACTTTAGTTAAGGGGCCACACACATGATGAAGTCATTGATAGATAATGCTTAGTTAATGATGACTTCTGTATTTGATTAACAGAATTTGTGCGCTATGAGCTGTGATTGGTCTATTTTGGGGTCCGTCCAACACAGTAGTCATTATTAATTAAGCATTATCTATTAATGACTTTATCATGTGTGTGGCCCCTCAACTAAAGTGGTGACTAGGTCACTGACCTAGACAAAGAACAAAGAAAACATCATGATCATGCATAATAAATCATTATTCATGATGATGTGCTCATCTTAGTTAATATTTTAATTAAGGTGTTGTTCATTCATGAAATCATGATTGAAAAATATTGAACTTGTGTTAGTTCCTGATGATTCATTAGATATTAATGCATGAATGAATGCATAATTCATGCATGAATTTATACATGAATTCATGATAATTCATGTACCCTTACTGTAAATTGTTACCGAATGAAGAATGTGTGTTTATATGGTTATAAGTTAAAAAAAAAAATCCAGGGTTACTTTATAACATTCATAAATTATGAATTAATAATTAAAACCATAGAGAATAGAACAACACATTTGCATACCTTTTCACTGCCATCATACCAAATGATAGTTGTGCTTAGACTGAATTCTTGTCCTTTAGGCTGGGATGCATCATATTGACCCACTGTAACAAAATCAACTGAACCGTCTCCCTGAAGCTGCCAATTCACAAGTTCATAGATGGCCACGGGGTCTCCATTGGCATCGAATGAAACAGAATAATTATTTATAGCAAAATTCACTTGCTTGAGTTGATCAAAAACCTGCATGATGAAGAAATAAAAAAGTTAAAAAAAAGAAAAGTGTTTTTACAATTCTTTGCTGAATAATCAGTACTGAAATAGGCTAGGTGTGGTTGAATATAGCTTGAAGGTCAACAAAAAAGTAAAGGAATAGGCTACAGTAGAATTTTAAACGCATAGGCCTATATCCCAGAAAACTTACCTGCCGGGGCTCAACTTTGATGTTTTTGTCACATTGTTTTTCGTTACAGACAATGCCATGTAGGGCATGCGCTATAGAATATGTGGCTTTGTACACCATGTTAGTGACGCGCAACTGGGACGTGTCTGTGTACGGGTTCTGTAATGCACGCAGGTCCTCTGTGCCATCACATGCTGGCATACCAGTCGAAGAACCTGTCTGCCGTTTTAGACTACAGCTAAATGAGCTTTCCCAGAATTCTGTCAACAGGGGAAATTTCAGCGCCTGCTCTGGAGACAGGTCAAGTAAAAAGTTTCGAAATCCCGGGATAACAGACCGCGGGATTGCAACACCCACAGCACCGATACACAAATTAAACCGCAGCATTTGTGGATCTGTAACCCACGCCTCGCTGCCAATCCACTGCATCGGAGGAGGAGGCTGCTGACTCAGCTCTTCTAAGAGAAATCTCATATCACCTGCGGCCACAAAGGCAACTATTACACGAGCCGTTGATCTGCGAATCACATCAGCGACTCTTTTCAGTTTACTGCGCGGCTGGGTCCTGTAGTAGGCCTCAGAATACTCCACACAGATTCCCTCGTTCTCCGCAGCTTTCAAGAATGACGCCATGCCATTGTTCCCGTAGTCTGAATCACTGCACACAGTTCCGATCCACGTCCACCCGAAGTGTTTGACCATCCGTGCCAGTGCGGCCGCTTGATGATGATCGCTGGGGATGGTCCTGAAGAAAGTAGGATGTTGCCGCTTGTCACTGAGACACGCGCATGTTGCGTAATGACTCACCTAAAGTGCAGAGTGAAGACAAATAACATATTTGTCATAATATTTGTCGACTCGAATAACATAAATAGTTATCATAATAAGATTATGAACATGAAAGGACCTAAGTAGCCTAGAACATGTTGATAAGTTCACCAGTGTTATGGTCAAAACTACAATATTTTTTACACTGTGACACTTTTTTTAATAAGACAAGGAAATTGTATTGTCTAAGCACCTGTGGAAATCCAAAAGGACCAAGAAGTCTTGAAATGCTTATTGCCGGTGTGGAAGCAGAATCTCCAACTAGTGCAAGAACTGCTGCTGATTTTGCACAGGAATCAGTGTCATTAAATAACAGATCTTGTCCGTTGACATGCTGCAACGCTACTTTAATTGCCATTGGCACAGAAGCACAAGAGTCATATATATGATAGCCTAATGTGATGCCCGGTAAGAGATTAGAGCTGTTGTTTATCTCTTGGATAGTATACTGCAAGGCACGAGCAAAGCGCAGCTCTCTGAAGTCCATGCTGTTGAAGTACACACATAGCCTCCTGTTAAAAAAGAGCTAACCCTGTTTGCTTATTATTAATGTATTTTACTATATATATATATATATATATATATATATATATATATATTGGACAATCATCAGCTATTTACCCTACTTAAGGACTGAATTTAATTTAGAATTAAATTCTAACCTGCCACTGCACTCCAGTGGTTGTGGTCGTCTAGTATAGGTGTGCTTCTCTGTCCTCACATAGTAATGAATGGTGAAAGCCCCTCCAATGATGAAGTCTCCGTCCTTGAAGAGAGCAGGGGGCTGAGGGTCACCTTGGAGGATGCATGTGCCTAAATTAATCCCACATTCAGAAGGGCAAAGCCTAATAATATACAGTAGTGTCACTGTCATTAAAAGATAAAAATTCATTTCTCCTTATAGGCAAGTGACCTTTGCAATTGTGATGTGAGCATTAATCCTTGTTTTATACTCACCATCCACTGCTGTATGTTATAACTCTTTACTGTAAAACCTAAGAGGGTGTGGCTAATATTTTAAATTACAGTAGTCAATAACAAAATGTCTCCAGTGTATTATAAAGTGTATCAAAACACCATAATCATTACTTGCCCTCTTTAAGGTCCTCTGGTATGGGGTGCTGTTTGTAAAGCGGCTCACGTTGAAAATAACAGCAACATTTTGGCACATTTAGCTTCCAAACTGTGCTTTAAAAACTTGAAAAATGAATTTTTGACGGTCACTTTTTAGAACATTTACATCTATATCGGTAAACATAGAGATATTTTAAATAGTTAGGGGAGAGCGGGGCACAACCTAACGCATTTTGGTTTTGGCTCGGTTAATTAAAAAATAATTAGGTTAGATTAAGTTGTTTTTTGGTAACACTTTATAATAACTACACACTAATAATAATTAGTTAAGTATGAGTAAACCATTAATTCATCATTCATAAAGCATTAATAGACGTTAATAAGCAGTTTATAAATACAGCTATAAATGCTTTCTTCTTGATTTAAAAGAATATCTATAATTTGTTAAATAATTGTATTTTCATCCTTTATTAATGATCAATTTATCATTTCTAAATGAAGAATTGCATTTTTTAGGAACCAGTTATTTAAGAGTTGTCAATGGTTCATAAGATTACTCAGAGCCTGTAAGTAAATTATTAATAAACTATTTAAATGTACATTCATACAGCTTATCATTCAGACATGTAGTGATGGTTACTTAGTGTGTTAATAAATGCTTTATTAACATTAATGCTGTAATTCAGGGTTAATTTGGGTAGTTATAAAGCATTTAGTAGTGGTCAATTAACTATGTTCGTGAGCTCATCTAAAGTGAGGACTATTCATGCCTTGTAAAGCATTTATAAAGGCTGTTAAATATTTCTATGTTCTGTATCACTGCGTTGTGTTTGTTACATTTGACTGTTTAGAAGATTTACGAGTCTTTAAATAATTGTCTTTAAAAAACTTTATAAATGCTTTACAAAGCATGAATAGTCCTCACTTTAGATTAGCTCACAAAAATAGTTAACTAACCACTACGAAATGCTTTATAACTACCTGTATTTACAACATTTACTTACACTTTCTAAGTGATCTTATGAATGACTGACAACTCTTAAACAACTCTTTTATAAATAATGCTATACTTCATTTAGAAATTATTAATTGATCATTAACAAAGTATGAAAATACAATTATTAAACGCATTATAGATATGCTTATAAATCAAGAAAAAAGCATTTATAGCTATATTTATAAACTGCTTCTTAATGTCTATTAATGTTTTATAAATGATGAATTAACTGTTTACTCATGCTTAAATAATGATTAATAGCGTGCAGTTATTATAAAGTGTTACCTGTTTTTTTTTTTTTTTACACAAGCAACACACACATCTCTGCTACGAATGAACACTTAAAGTTTTTTTTCTAGGACCTACCATTTTCGTGCAGTTGTACTGAAAGTGACAGAAGTGCAAATGTTACAACTTACCCCATATGTGGGGTTAGTTGTAACAGACAGAGGGGTTAGTTGTAACACTTGTGTGTAACACACATAATTCAGTACTATTTTATTTGTATAGTTTGATTTTGTTTGTGCTTCTGTATAGGTAGATATCCATACATCCATCCCTCATCCAACCATCCTTCTATTATGGATCAATATCATGGATAGAGACATAGAAAAGGGCTGCACAGTTTTGCAATATAAATAATAATAAATAAAATCATAAAATATTGTAATTGCAATTGAATTAGATTTGTGTGTGGCAGCTGCATGTCAAATTATTATTATTAATAATAATAACAACAGTAATAATAATAATACAAATGAGCTTTAAATAACAAATTGTAAGGGTTTATTGCATTAAAAACAGACCATATTTTTAATAAATAAACAAGTGATCAATGCATAGTAAACTAAATTTTAAATTTTTATTTTAAATTCCAACATTGTTTGAGAAAGTCCAACAAAGTTAAACGTATAAATAATACTCAAACCTGAAAAGTTGTGTGGCTCCCTGTTTTCATTTGATTATTGGGTCATTATACGAAAACGTGCCATTTTGTGTCCCTCAGAAAAAAAAAGCTGTGTAAATCTTAATAAACCACAAAACAAATAAAATATTTCATAATTTAGTTTCCATAATATGTCTCATTATATAAGAATAAATACATTTCTGTTTCTTTTGCTTTTAAAGGATTTTAATCACATTTTTGTGCAAAGCATCTTGCAGAAATGTTGAAAATGGCCTGTCCCTCAGTATGATTTTTCTACTTCTACTTGCTATAGAGGCCAAAAAAGTCAAACTATCATAAAAAAACATATATTTGTATAAAGCTTTAAGTGTCAGTTCATTAATCATGAATGGATTTTATTCGTAACATGTGTCAAATAAAATTAAAAAACACAATTTAGTCGGGTCCCTAGGTTCTCGTCAACCCTGTTACTTATTGTGAAAACACCCCTTTAAAGATAATGGACTGTTCCAAAAGTTGCATCAGTTCCAGGAAGTGACATCATCTGCCTTTTATGAAGTTGATTGCGGAAGACAAGTA
Organism: Cyprinella venusta; assembly: GCA_038021265.1. Classification (NCBI taxonomy): domain Eukaryota; kingdom Metazoa; phylum Chordata; class Actinopteri; order Cypriniformes; family Leuciscidae; genus Cyprinella; species Cyprinella venusta. The sequence continues at coordinate 19,130,365 of CM075871.1, forward strand.
AGTGTTCTCTTCTTTTAATTAATTTTCTTTGAGTTTATGTAATGTCTGAAAGATGGGGACACGCTCATTGTGTCAGCCCTGTTACCAGAAAAGCATACGTTTAAAAAGTTAATACAAATTTAAAAATGTACATATAAAACATAATTTAAGCCTCTTGTTAAGGCACAAAATGTGGTGTCATTAGCTATACCTCATGGCTAGTAATGGCCGCCAATAACTTTTTTCGTCATCCCTGTTACCGTCAACCCTGTTACCATTCCAGGGTAACAGGGTTGACGAAAGTATGCTTTTGTGCGTCTTCCCCGTATTGTATACCCAAGAAGGGTTAAATCAAGGGCAAATGGACTTGGTGCTTTCATATTTTAAGATGTTTTGCCTCTCATCCAAGGGGTTTCTTCAGTTCTAAATGACTGATGGGCAGTGCCAGGTATTTAACCCCTGTGGGGTTGTCATCCCTGAGCCAACCCTTCTTGGATAACTATTATGACTGTGAATTTTCATAGATGTACTAATTCTTACTAATATTATTTACATAATATACATGCTTTTACAGTTTTCATCCTTAAAAATCATGTTTTTATATATATATATATATATTCTAGTGATAGGTAGCTAAAATGTGTTGAGGTTACTGATCTATACTGATACAAACAAATGCATTGTGTTTTATAAATGTGCTTTATAAACCAAAAGTCATTATTATATTTATTTATGAGAAGTCAATACATTAACAAGGTTGTTGTTAAAGAGTTTCGTGTATTTTTATTTGATTTGATTTTTTAGGATGCCTCTTTCTGCAGCTGAGAAACAGCGCAGATACAGACAACGTAGAGATGCTGATCCTGAGAGACGAGAGGCATATTTAGTAAAAGAGAGGGCAAAATGGAGAAAGGATAGAGACACAGGGAAAAAGCGGTCAGTTAGTGAACTAAATGACAGAGAAAGAAGAGCCAAGCGGCGGAACTGGAGAGCAGCACAAGTGAAATGCAGAACAGCCAAAGCAGCAAGAGCAGCAATCATAGATCAATTAATGTCGCCACCTCTAAGTCCAGAACCAGATGTAGAGCCAGCACCAGGGCCCTCAAGGTTAGAGTTAGAGTAAATAGAAGTTATGGCTTTTGTTCAATGTTTCAATTGTGTACATTTCAATTTAAGGTGTGAGTGAGTGAGTGAGTGAGTGAGTGAGTGCGAGTGACAGTTGTGTGTGAATGTTTATGTGTGTGAGTGTGTGTATTTGTTTGAGAGTGTGTGTGTGTGTATGCGTGCGTGTGTGTGTGTGTGTGTGAGAGAGAGAGAGAGAGAGAAAGAGAGAGCGAGAGAGAGAAAGTGAGTTAGTGAGTGAGTGACAATGTGAGTGAGTGTTTATGTGTGTGAGAGTGTGTTTTTGTTTGAGAGTGAGTGAGTGAGTGAGTGAGTGAGTAAGTAACAGTGTGTGTGAGTGTGCATCCATGTTCATGTACAAGTTGTCAGTACAAGTATTTCATTAATTAGTGCATAATTGTGTTGCAGGCAACGTGATCAGGGGCGTTTAAGGTCAAAGAGAGAGAGAAAGAGGCTACACCATGACCTGGCAAAATTGAGGAAAAGCCTGGAAAAAGAAAAACAAAAGACAAATAAATACAAAAAAAGATACTTCCGCCTTAAGAATAAAACAAATTCCCCTTCTTCTAAAGTCACACATCAATTGAGCACCGCACCTGTGCAGTCAAAAGTTCGAAAAACCCTGAAATTTCATTCTGCACTATTGAGGGACATAAAAAGCAAATATACAACTTCATGTGATGAACGAGAGAGGCAGATTATCTCCAAATTGGTATCCGGGCAGATTGTGAAAAAGTACCGCATGCAGAAATATGGACAGAGTGCCATTGGTCTTCCTAGAAGAAGGTGGAAGAGTTTAAATGGAAATGCACTTTCTTTCTCACGAAAAGAAAAGCTCCGCATTCCAACACATATAAAATCAAGTATCAGATCCTTCTATGACCGGGATGATGTCAGTCGGGTCACCACTGGGAAAAAACAGACAATAACGCGAAACAAAGTCAAAAAACAGAAGAGATTTCTTGTTGATACACTGTTAAATCTTCACAGAAAATTTCAGTCTGAAAATGCAAACAGAGCAGTATCCTACACTCTCTTTTGCAGACTTCGTCCCTTCTGGGTTGTACATCCAAGCATTCAAGATAGAGACACATGCATGTGCAAAATCCATGAGAACCTCGGCTTTGTGGTTGACAAGTTGAAGCAACTAAATTTGCTTCACAACTCTAACCTTGAGAAGCTAATAGAGGAGGTATCTTGCAGCACCAGCAGTAAGGAGTGCATGTATGGAGAGTGTCCAAAATGCAAACTGAAAAGCTTCCCACTGGATACTGTTACCAATGCATCAATGCGTATAACATACACACAATGGGTACTGGAGGAGAAAGAGATGAACAGAATGCCAAAAGAAAGTGAGACTGTGTCATTCAAAGTGACAGCAAAAAAACAAATCGAAAGCTCTTTAGATGAGCTCATTGAGCATTTCACGTTCCTGCTGCATAAGTTCAAGAAGCATGTGTTCAACATCAAGCAGCAGTTCTCATTCTCCAGAGAACTAAAGAGATGTCTGTCCTCACATGAGTGCATTATACATGTGGACTTCTCAGAAAACTACTCATGCAAATACAGTGGTGAGATCCAGGCTGTACATTTCGGTGCCTCACACCAACAGGCAACATTGCACACAGGTGTGTTATATGTTGGTGATAATGCTAGCCCTCTCTGCTTCTGTACCATCTCTCAATCCAAGCAAAAAGGTCCCCCCGCAATCTGGCAACATCTTGAACCAGTACTGGACTACATACAAGCCCATCATCCATCTGTGTCTGTGGTCCACTTCTTCAGTGATGGCCCTTGTACTCAATATAGGCAGAAAGGTAATTTCTTCCTGTTCAGTACTGAGTTGAGCAAGAGGGGTTTTGTGAGTGGCACCTGGAATTTCTTTGAAGCAAGCCACGGCAAGGGTGCTCCTGATGGTGTTGGGGGAGTTTTAAAAAGAATGGCAGATCAGCTTGTGAGTCAAGGGCGTGATATCCCTGATGCCATCACACTCTACCGAGCGCTGCTGACCACTGGCACCACAGTGAAGCTCTTTTACGTGGAAAACGAGAATATTGTGGATGCATACCGTAACTTTCCAGCAAACATCCCATCGGTCCCTGGGACAATGAGAATACACCAAGTAGTCACCAACAGAAAAGGCCACTTGATCTCCAGGGACGTAAGCTGTCTGTGTGCTACAATGAATAACCTGTCCTGCACATGTTTCAACACTCACCACTTCACCTTCCCTCCACTGTCAGCTACCTCAAGCACACCAGTCAGACCTCAACCAATCCAGTCAGAGGAGCACCTGACAGAAGAACTTCAGGAACCCCATGAGATTGACTGGAATGACGACCAGATTATCGGAAAATGGTGTGTCCTGACATATGACAATGAGATCTACCCCGGAATCATTGTGGCAAAAGATGAAGGATATGCCCAAGTGAAGTGCATGCACCGTGTTGGCCCGAATAGATTTTTCTGGCCATCCCGTGAGGACAGCATCTGGTACATGCTTGATGACATTTTAAGAATGATTCCTGCTCCTCTTAATGTGACAGCACGGCACGTAGAAATACGGAAAGACATCTGGTCAAAACTTATTGGTTAGGCAGACAGGAATGTTACATTGGTCATTAGTGATCATTGACTTTTGTTTATTCTGTTAAAGCCAAACACGTTCAACAGTCCTGAGCGCCAGTAGTTAAAAAGTTGTTATGTACTTAGTTGAGTTCTAATGACTGTCTGCTCTGCTGGGTGGGAATGGTTAACCAAAGAAATCGCTGCATCACCATCCACCTTCAGGATAGAAGCAGGAAATGGCCACTCTGAAATGTTGTTATGGGTAATCTTTAAACCCAACACACTCACCAAATGCCTGCATGATCATTATATGATCTGCATTTTGTTTTTTATTCTTTTTTTATAGTGGCCTTTAGTAAGTGATCGTTATTTGGTTCACTTGTTTTTTGCTTATTCTGTTAGGGCCAAATATGTTCAGTTGGTCATGTAATTGCAATGTAATTGTAATGTTTTAGTAAAACAATTGATTTGCATGTACATCTCCAGAATCCTCGTAATTTTTTTTTTAGAGCTGTCTCCAAAATATGTGGATTAGTCATGTTGAATTAAAGGTTTATGAATGTCCAATTAAGACTCCATCACACCAAATGTAACTCAAACAAGCAGTATAACCAATACGGTAATTGTTGTCAACCCTGTTACTGATGTGTCAACCCTGTTACTTGTATAATATTCTAATATCATTTGAAAGATAAAAATAAAAATGTAATCATCTAATTGTAAATGTTTAGTAAGAGAGGCTAATAATCCACTCAAAGTTGAATTTAGGTGTTTTATTTTTGTTTCCATACATTTTTCTTAAAACAGAAGATGCTGGGAGAGTGTCATTTTGAAATGAACATATTCATTGACTAAAAAAAAAAAAACTTTTAATATTCTCAATTCACAAACACTCTTAATGTAACAAGGGGGGTTTATCTTTCACATTATATTAGATTTGTTCTATAAATGTTTTTAAAACCTTTTCAAAAAGTTATTAATATGTCGGTAACAGGGTTGACCAAACACACACATTTACGTTGGTTATATGAAAAAAAATGTAAAAAATAAGATAGCCTGAGATGGCACGGCACATTTTCCTGAAAGCTAAGGATCTACTTCATCTAAAAAGGGGCTTAAAGATTTTCAAAAAAGGACTTTGAAAATCAAACATTACAAGTGGGAAATGGCACGTTTTCGTATAATGACCCTATTATTGTACACTTGGCGGCTTAGTTGTAACACTGTGTTAAGACTAACCCTGCTGCATATTATATATTTTAAGCCTAGCTAACAGTCGCTAGGAATTACTGACATGTTTAAAAACGGTGCTATGTTTGAGTCAACAAGACAGTGATTAAGGCAATATAAAGTTAGATTTGGAAGCGTAGGCTATAAACCCAACTCAGAAACTGAAAAAAAAAACTTACGGTGAAAAAATTTACTTTCATGGTGTCAAAACACTCTTTTTCCAGTATCTTCATGAAATATTATCAAAACTTTCCCCAAATTCGCGGGAGACCGTCTTCTGGCAGCAAGAGAAAAATATCGTAAACACAGCCTGCTTGATCCTGACGAACTATGTAAACGGTCCTACATTTAACCCCACGTTAGGTTGTGCCCCACGCTCCCCTAAATCTAAATATTAAATGTTACACCTAAATGAATATTAAATCTAAATCTAAATATTAAATCTAAATGTTTAATCTAAATTTGAATGTTAAATCTAAATGTTGAATATAAATGTTAAATCTAAATTTTAAATCTAAATCTAAATGTTAAATATAAATATAAATGTTAAATATAACTATAAATGTTTAATCTAAATGTTCCAGATGAAACTAAATATTTAGCTAATATGCAAATTAAAAATGTTGGTAACCGGATTTGTATTGTCAAATAACAAATAAAAACCATCTCATCCGGGGAAATGCATTCTTGGACATGGATTAATAATAATAAACACGTTTGAAGAAACTGTATTTGAAGAGTAGGCTACTTTGAGATTTTAGTGTCACTTTGAAAGGTGCGGGACTTATGACCTGTAGTCATAATCGCCACCCACGAGGGGGCTCACTTTGACTGCTCTGTCACGTTCGTTTGCAAAAAGGCCAGCAGAGCTGCTTTCTGATCAGCTAAAATGTCAAACGAATAATTATTTTAGGTAGTTATTATCGCGATAATCCATGTCCAAGAGTCCATTTCCCCAGATGAGACGTTTTTTATTTGTTTTTTGACACTATAAACACTCACCTCCTCGAGCTTTCCGGATATCATCATTTTCAATTTGTATATTAGCTAAATATTTAGTTTCACTCGAAACATTTAGATTTAGATTCAACATTTAGATTTAACTTTAAGATTTAGATTCAACATTTATATTTAACATTTAGATTTATTATTTATAGATTTAACATTTACATTTAATATTTAGATTCAACATTTAGATTTAAATTTAACATTTAGATTTATATTTAAAATTTATATGTAACATTTAGGCTATATTTAACATTTAGATTTAACATTGTCACAGAACGCTCAACGACGCCTCCTCCTGGTTTCATCAGATCCCTCTCTCCTGCATATTAGGACTTCATTCCCTGCTCATTATCCCCTGATTAATTGCCCATTAACTCATCAGTCCCACATGTGCGCCCTTCATCTCCCCTTTATCTGGACTGCTATGTTCATTGTTCATTTGTGAAGTCTTGTTTTACCGTTTCTCTGTCTCATGCTCATTTCCTCATATTTGCTCTGGTGTTTTTGACTTGGACTGTGTTACTCGCTTTTGTACCTCTGCTGCCTGCCCCTGACCTTAGCCTGCTTGATTTACGCCTTTGGATTGCCCTATCCAGTGTTCAGAGTTTGTGTTTGCTGCCCACCTTGTCTCGGGCCTCGAGTTTATGACTGCTTACCTCTGTTGGCTTACCTGTGTTAATAAATCACTGCAAATGGATCCGTCCGCCTCTGCCTCTTCGTCACAGAAGACTTCACCTAAACAGGATCCAGCAGATTTCCATCGACTGGCCTCCGAGGTATCCACTCAATCGAGTGTGCCGCTAATCAGCAGCAATTAGTGAAATTGACTAGTCTCACAAGCCCCTTTTCCACCAAAGCATTTTGAGAGCCGGTTCGGAGCCGGTGCCCGCGCGCAAACCAGTTCTTTGTGTTTCGACAGCCAAAGAACCGGTTCGCGGCCGCGAGAACTGGTTCCAAAGCGGCACCAACTCTTTGCTGGACTAGAACCGTTCTTTTAGCACGTCATGTTTACGTCGGGGGCTGGGGCGGGTTTTAATGCGTTCTAAACATATTTTCTGACCATCGCAAATGGTCGAAACCGCATCGAAACTGCAGAAACAAGCAAGCGTTTTTATTTATTTATTTTTTTAAACATAAGCAAAGAAGAAAACAATCGCGATTGAACAAATAAATGGAAAGAAAAAAACACAAGACAGGGGTAACTTATCAGAAAAGATTACATATCAAACGAAAAGTTTAAAAGACTTACATATTTCAATTGTTTTTAAAGTTTTCTTGGTACACGAGTTAGAGATAATCCCAAAGCAATGTACTTGCAAGCGACGTAAACAGTGACGTAACGACGTCGATCCCTGAGCGCTCTAGTCAGTGGAAAAGCAAACAGGTTCTGAACGGGTTCGCAAGTTGAACCAGCTCCGAACCAACTTTGAACCAGCACCAGTTCCGAACCAGTTCTTTTTTCGGTGGAAAAGGGGTAACAGAGGAGCTCGTGAGATCCGTCCGAGCGCTAACCCCACCGAGCGTGCCGGATAATCAAGCTCCGAATCCAGCTGCACCTGCTCCCGCTCCACTTGCCGTGAGTCACCATTCTAACCAAGCCAAATTATCTCTCCCTGAGAAATTTGATGGCTCATCCTCTACCTGTTAGGGCTTTTTGTTGCAGTGCAGTTTGTACTTTGATCAGCAGGCTCAGTCCTTTCCCACTGATGAGAGCCGAGTCTCTTTTATATGTTCTCTACTCACCGGCCGGGCATTGGAGTGGGCTTCTGCGCTCTGGTATGGTGGTCAGCTCTCTTTCCCCTCCTATACTGAGTTCTTAACCCAATTCAGAGAGGTGTTTGAACATACTGCGGGAGGAAAGGACCCGGGAGAACTGCTGCTCACGTTACGCCAGGGGAGTTCTACCGCGGCGGACTACACACTCTCGTTCCGGACTCTTGCAGCTCAAGCTGGATGGGAGGAGGAACCATTAAAGCTTCTGTATCGCAAGGGACTCAACCCGGACCTCCAGGGAGAGCTGGCGTGCCGCGACGACGGTAAATCTTTGAGTCAGATCATGGAGCTCGCCATCCGCCTCGACAATCTGATTCGCGCCCAACGCACACTCCTCAGATCCAGTCATGTTGAGTGTGCTTTCTCCAACGCGGAGTCGGAGCCTATGCAGATTGGTTACACTTTCTACAGCAGAGTGGGAGAGGAGACGCCGTAATCATCTCTGCATGTATTGCGGAGAGGCGGGTCATCTGGGGGCCACCTGTCCAGTGAATCCAGCGCTCAAGAATTCTTCTGCGGTGAGTTTTCAATCCTCCTCTAAATTACTCTCTGTGGACAGTTCTTTAGAATTTAACGGACAGATTTTAAACATAAAAGCCTTGATTGATTCGGGAGCTGCTGGGAATTTTATCGCCCTTGCTTTTGCCAAAACTCATCGTGTTTCTCTCCTCGCATGCGAGTCTGGTGTGACCGTGGAGGCGCTGGATGGACACCCCCTGGGGTCTGGAGAGGTGCAGTACACCACGCAATCCCCCACGCTCAGCTTCGGGACTTCGCATTCAGAAACAATCCAATTCTTCACGATTCACTCACCTATGCATCCTGTAATTCTGGGGCTTCCTTGGCTAGTGAAACATAACCCTCAAATTTCCTGGTCTGATGAGAGATTTTCCAGGTGGTTCGAATTCTGTCAGATGCATTGCGTGGCTGCTGTCCCTGGTACTGAAACCCCCTGTGCTGCACTCAAAGGAGTGGATCTTCTGGAGATTCCCCCCGAATACCACGACCTAGCCCTGGCTTTCAGTGAGTCTGAAGCTTCTTCCTGCTCACCGTGCTGGCGACTGTGCTATTGAGCTTTTGCCTGGGGCCGTACCACCACGCGGGAGAGTTTACCCGTTGTCTCAACCCGAGACCGAGGCCATGAGAGCGTACATTGACGAACAGCTGGCTAAAGGTTTCATCACTCCCTCCACATCTCTGGCTTCTGCCGGGTTCTTTTTCATCAAAAAGAAGGATGGGGGCCTTCGGCCGTGCATTGACTATCGTGGTCTCAATGAAGTGACGGTCAAATACCGCTATCCTCTCCCGCTGGTCCCTGCTGCTCTGGAGATGCTCCGCACGGCCCGCTACTTTACAAAGCTGGACTTACGGAACGCCTACAACTTGATTCGCATACGGAGTGGTGACGAATGGAAGACGGCGTTTTCCACTACATCTGGGCACTACGAATATCGTGTGATGCCGTTCGGTCTGTCCAACAGTCCTTTTGTGTTTCAAGCCTTTGTTAATGACATTTTCCGGGATATGTTACATCAGAAAGTTATCGTATATATTGATGATATTTTGATTTATTCCGATTCCCTTGAAGAGCATGTCCAGGATGTCCGTGCAGTTCTTGAACGCCTGATTGATAACCAGCTTTACGCCAAGCTCTCCAAGTGCGAGTTCCACCGGACACACATCTCCTTTCTGGGATATATCATCAGTGCCGACGGAGTCCTGATGGATGACAGCAAGGTTAGTGCCGTAGTGAATTGGCCCCAGCCTTCTTCAGTTAAGGAACTGCAGCGTTTTTTGGGGTTTGCTAATATCTACCGCAGATTCATCCGCAACTTCAGTGTCATTGCAGCCCCTCTCACATCTCTGCTTTGAGGAGGAGGTAAATATTTTAAATGGACTGCGGATTGTACTGTGGCCTTTGCTCAGCTTAAGGAGAGATTCACGTCCACTCCCATTCTCCGTCACCCGGATCCCGAGAGGGAGTTCATCATTGAGGTGGATGCGTCTAACACTGGAGTGGGGGCTATTCCGTCTCAACGGTTTGGGGATCCGGCGAAGATGTTCCCATGTGCCTTCTACTCACGAAAACTTAACTCTGCGGAGCGCAACTACGACGTGGGGCATCGCGAGCTTTTGGCTATGAAGTCCGCCTTTGAAGAGTGGAGGCACTGGCTGGAGGGAGCGCGTCAACCCTTCACTGTACTCACTGATCACCGGAATCTTGAGTACATTAGGTCAGCTAAACGTCTGAATGCTCGCCAGGCTCGCTGGTCCCTGTTCTTTTCAAGATTCAATTTAAGATCACCTACAGGCCTGGCTCCCAGAACGGCAAAGCTGACGCCCTGTCCCGCCTGTTCGACGATCCTTCTGAGATATCTAAGCCTGAACCCATTGTTCCCACCACTCTGATTGTGGTTCCAGTTCAATGGGACATCATCTCTGAGATCACTGCGGCTCTAAGTAACCATCCCGCTCCACCTGAATGTCCTGCTGACCGTCTCTTCGTTCCTCCTGGCCTCCGCCACCGTGTGCTTCAGTGGGTTCACTGTACCCCCAGCGCGGGTCATCCAGGTATCGCTGCTACTACACAGCTAGTCACCAATCGGTTCTGGTGGGCGTCACTTCATCCAGATGTCATAAAGTTTGTTCATCAATGCCCTGTCTGTAACACTGTTAAAACCTCCCATCTCAAGCCCGCTGGACTATTACAACCGCTGCCTGTACCACAGCGCCCCTGGTCGCACATCGCAGTGGACTTTGTTACGGATCTTCCTCCCTCACAAGGGTTTACTACCATCCTCTCCGTGGTGGATCGTTTCTCTAAATCCTGCCGGTTCATACCCCTGACCGGTCTGCCCACTGCCTTACATACTGCTGAAGCTCTGTTCAATCAGGTGTTTCACCTCTTCGGGTTGCCCGAGGACATCGTAACTGACCGCGGTCCCCAGTTTACCTCCCGCGTCTGAAGAGAGTTGTGTTCTAAACTCAAACTCAATCAATGTTAGCCTAACGTCTGGTTATCACCCTCAGGCTAATGGGCAGGTTGAACGGTTAAACCAAGATCTGATTCGATTCCTGAGAACATACTGCCACCAAAATCAGCAGGACTGGAGTTGTTTTCTGGCCTGGGCGGAGTATGCCCAGAATTCCCTGTTAAAACCTGCTACTGGTCTAACCCCTTTTAAATGTGTTTTAGGTTACCAGCCTCCCCTCTTCCCGTGGGCCGGGGAGCCGTCCGACCTCCCAGCCGTAGATGCTTGGCTCCGGCGCAGCGAGGCCACATGGGACGCTGCTCACGCCGTCGATCGGAGGAGGCGTGGGGGTCCCAGGTATTGACCCGGTCTGTGGGTGTGGCTGTCGGCGCGAGATCTTCGCCTCAAGCTCCCGAGCAGGAAACTGTCTCCTCGCTTCGTCGGACCATTCAAGGTTCTTCGTCAAATCACACCAGTTTCTTTCCGTTTGTCTCTTCCTGCTCATTACAAGATCTCACCTACATTTCATGTGTCCCTTTTCAGACCCGCCGTCGCCCCCAGGAGAGAGGGGAGCCGGGAGGAGGCCGTTCCTGTGCAGACTCCTCCCATTGAGGTGGACGGTGCTGAGGCTTTCCGGATGCGCGAAGTCCTGAACTCCAGACGTCGTAGCGGGGTGTTACAATACCTTATTGACTGGGAGGGGTACGGTCCCGAGGGGTCAGGTCTCAGGATATCTTGGACCCCACATTAACTGCCACTTTTCATCGGAATCATCCTGATCGCCCCACTCCAAGACCCCGTGGTAGACCCCGTCGTCGACCAGGTCCTCGCTTCCAGAGCCGCTCGCAGGGGGGGGGGATGGGCTCTGTCACAGAACGCTCAACGACGCCTCCTCCTGGTTTCATCAGATCCCTCTCTCCAGCATATTAGGACTTCATTCCCTGCTGATTATCCCCTGATTAATTTCTTGGACTAAATTAATTGGACTGCTATGTTCATTGTTCATTTGTGAAGTCTTGTTTTACCGTTTCTCTGTCTCATGCTCATTTCCTCATATTTGCTCTGGTATTTTTGACTTGGACTGTGTTACTCGCTTTTGAACCTCTGCTGCCTGCCCCTGACCTTAGCCTGCTTGATTTACGCCTTTGGATTGCCCTATCCAGTGTTCAGAGTTTGTGTTTGCTGCCCACCTTGTCTCGGGCCTCGAGTTTATGACTGCTTACCTCTGTTGGCTTACCTGTGTTAATAAATCACTGGAAATGGATCCGCCCGCCTCTGCCTCTTCGTCACAAACATTTAGGTTTAACATTTAATATTTAGATTGAACTTTTTTTAAATAGTTGACAAATATACATGCAAATGCGCTAAAAAGTGACCGTCAAAAATTCATACCAGTTTTTTAAACATAGTTTGAAGCTAAATGTGACAAAATGTTGCTGTTATTTTCAGCGTGAGCCACTTTACAAACGGCACCCCGTACTTTGGTAACCCATAGAGATACGAGTCAGTAAAAGCATGTTTATTTATTTATTTTTTGGGTTTGATCTGCCCTTTCTACATAAAAGATTCAGACCTCATTGATATGGCTGAAAAAAACATTCTTCATATTCTCAATATGAAGAAAAGTATGTGAGGTAACACTTTATTTCGATAGTCCAATTTAGACATTCTACTAACTATAAGTAACTTTTCAACTACATGTCAACTAACTGTCATTAGAGTATTAGTAGACTGTCAGCTTAATATCTGCTAACACTTTATTTTGTTGGTCCCCCAACAGACATTCAACTGACTATAAGTAACTTGTAAACTACAAGTAAACTTATTCTCCTAACCCAAAGCCTAACACCTAACCATAACCTAACAGTCTACTGACAGTCTACTATAATATACTAATACTCTAATGAGAGTTAGTTGACATGTAGTTGAAAAGTTACTTATAATTAGTAGAACGTCTAAAATGACTATCGAAATAAAGTGTAAAGTGTTACTTGTGTTACGAGCCTGGCTCAAAAGCAAGCAACAGAATATAGGGAAAGTCCACACACGGAATAGTTTATACGAGATTTATTAAATAAATAGAATTAGGCTATAACAGAATAAACTTTGCACAGCCAGTAATAAATTTGGCTTTTTACAAAAGTGAAAATGAAAGCAACAATAATAAAATTAAACGAAAAGAAAAAAAACAAAAAAAAGAAAATCCTAAACGGTGCGGGAGAGATGCAAGGAAGGCAGCCCTTTGCTGGTCTCATCTGAAGCGTCTTTAAAGGCTGTGATCAGGAACCAATTACCACAACTCCAAACACCTGCGCCTAGCTCACCTGTAAGAGACACAGCACACAGCCAGGAGGAGGAGCAAGGCAAGGCCGTAACACCCCCCTCCTTACGACAGAGGCCTCTCAAAGAGAGACTCTGGAAAATTTACACCCCCCTTTTTTTTTCAGCACCCAAACAAACCTAGCAAATAACATATCAAATTGCAAAAAAAAAACATGAAAAAAATTTCCATATATGAATAAACATCAAAATGTTAAAAACACTCAACTTTTGTTCTAGGGGTTTTGGCTTGGACACTCCGCCCAAGCCTACAAAACAGATGCAAAATGGCCACTTGAATCCAGCAGGCTCCCCTCCCCTCCACTCAATCCCTCCCTCGAACCCAAGGCTCCAGCAAGTCCCGGTACCTGGAAAGCCAAATTTTAAGGAGACTAGGCAGAGAAAGAGATGAGAGATACAAGAGAGAGAGACAGACAGGACAAGACACTGACTCATTCCAACTCACACAGGGCACGGGACAAGGCGTCAGCCATGACATTGTCCACTCCCCGAATGTGACGGATCCGTAAGCTATACGGTTGTAAAAATAACGCCCAGCGCATAAGGCGCTGACTTGGGCTCTTAAGTGAATATAAAAACGTTAGTGGGTTGTGATCAGAATAAATGGTAACCGGAACAGCACCCCCACTTAAGTAAACATCAAAGTGTTGTAATCCCCATATTAAAGCTAGTGTTTCTTTTTCGATGGTCGAGTAATTCAACTGGTGACAGTTAAACTTTTTTGAAAAGAAACACACTGGCCGGTCTACACCTTGCTCATCCCTCTGCAGGAGCACAGCCCCAGCACCCACGTGGCTAGCGTCGACCTGCATCTGGAAGGACTGGTCCATGCGGGGAGCCGTTAACACAGGAGCAGAGGTTAACAACAACTTCACATTATCAAATGCGGCCTGACATTTTCCTGTCCAATCAAATTTTACACGGCCCTTCAAAAGGTCGGTCAATGGGGCAACGACAGTAGAAAAGTTAGCACAAAACCCCCGATAATATCCCACCATTCCTAAAAAGCGTCTAAGCTCAGGTTTGGTAGCTGGAACAGGGAAATTATCGATAGCCACCACCTTAGCATGTACCGGCCTCACTTGGCCCTGCCCCACCACCTTCCCCAAATAAACAACTGTCGCCTGAGCAAACTCGCACTTAGCGAGGTTTACAGTGAGGCGAGCCTCAACCAGCCGTGTAAAAAGAGCCTTGATACGCTCAAGATGTTCAGACCACCCGTCACTATACACTACCACATCGTCCAAGTAAACAGCACAGCCCTGTAAACCCGAGACTACGCGGTTCATTAATCTTTGAAAAGTGGCGGGCGCATTGCGTAAACCAAAGCTCATAACAGAGTACGAATACAGGCCAGACGGCGTTATAAAGGCTGAAACCTCCTGAGCCCGTGGAGTCAAAGGAACCTGATAGTATCCTTTAAGTAAGTCAAACTTACTTACGTACCTGGCCGAACCCACCCGGTCAACACAATCTTCAACCCTTGGGAGCGGAAAAGAATCGGGCTTTGTGATGTTATTTAGCTTCCGATAATCGGTACAAAATCTATACGTCCCGTCAGGTTTACTGACTAGAATACAAGGTGAAGCCCAACTAGAATAAGAGGGTTCTGCCAAACCATTATCCAGGAGATACTTCACCTCTGCCTCTAGGTGCTGCTGTTTCTCAATTGATACACGATAAAACCTCTGCCTTATCGGCTCAGAATCGCCCACATCAATGTCGTGCTTGATCAAATGAGTACACGACGGTGTATCTGAAAACAAAGCAGGAAAGTTACAAATCAACGACTCAACTGCTAATGCCCTCTCCTTAGACAAATGGCCAAGTAGTGTATCCAAATTAGATAACTTCTCAGAATTCTTCAACCGAGGCTGGAGCACACAGTCGTCTGGGCTAGCCACCTCCTCCTCACCACATGCTGCCACCATGTGTGGAGATAAACTAGATATCCCAGCAACTGCAGCCAATGCAACTGACTTCACCTGATCATCAGTCTCTGCTGCCCCAGAAACCGGAGATCTGCTGTAATAAGGTTTCAAAAGATTAATGTGGCAGAGTTGCGTATTACGCCTGCGGTCAGGGGTTGAAAGTAGATAATTTAAGTCAGACACTTGCCGAACAACTGTATAGGGACCTGCAAATTTAGCAAGAAAAGGTGAACCGGCTATCGGCAACAGCGCCAGAACCTGATCCCCAGGGCTGAATACTCTCGGCTCAGCTCGGCGATCATACCAACTCTTCATTTTCTTCTGAGCCTTAGTTAGATTTTCTACAGCCATCTCACAAGCTAAGAACAATTTTCGGCGAAAGCCGTTCACATACTCCAACAAGTTAGAGGGACTCTCAGGACACTTCAGCTTATCCTGCAGTACAGCTAATGGACCACGAACTCTATGGCCGAACACCAAATCATTAGGTGAGAAACCTGTGCTTTCCTGTGTTACCTCACGTGCTGCAAGCAACAACCAGGGAAGCCCTTCCTCCCAGTCTTTGTTAAGCTGAACGCAGTAACCTCTAAGCAATGACTTGAGCGTCTGGTGAAAACGCTCCAGAGAACCTTGACTCTGGGCGTGATAAGCGCTACTAAGCTGATGTTTAACATGTAGCTGTTTAAGCACTTCTGAAAACATATGCGATGTAAAATTAGAGCCCCTGTCACTTTGAATACTCTGGGGGATGCCAAAGATGGAAATAAACTGAGAGAGAGCCTTCACCACCGACTTTGTAGAAATGGTACGTAAAGCATAGGCAGCTGGGTAACGGGTGGCCTGACACATCACAGTCAAAAGGTAAACACACCCTGACTTAGAAGGAGGCAAGGGTCCAACACAGTCGATTAACAAATGCTCAAATGGGTTCCCTAAAACTGGAATAGGGTAAAGTGGAGCTGGCTTGATCACCTGATTAGGCTTTCCAGTTAACTGACATGTATGACAGGTCTTAATGAAGCATGCCACGTCCTTCTTCAGGCAAGGCCAATAGAAGTACTTCATAAGTCTGTCATATGTTTTCCGCACCCCCAAATGCCCTGCTACATCACCATGAGCCGTCTGAAGTATCAGGTCTCTAAACTTCACTGGCACTACTATCTGGAAAACAGGATCCTCAAACATCTCTTTAGTCTGGGGCATCCACTTACGAACTAACAGCCCATCTTGAACAAAGTAACCCCTTGCTGCACTATGTCGCTCGTCAGCAGGCAAAACCCCAGCAAACAGTTCACTCAATGTTGAATCCTCTTTCTGAGCTACAGCAAAATCGTTAATAGACAAAGAAGATGGTAAATCGGGCAAAACAATAGGCTGTAAATCAGGCTTACGGTTTTTCTCTTGAACCTCAGTTCCTGAAACACGGTTCATAGCACGTGTTACCGCACAGGCAGTAAACACCTCAGGTAAGGTCTGCAGGCTACAATCAGTACCTGATGGGTTAGATGGAACACTCTTAACCATCACAGGAGGCGGTACATCACGCCAAACCCGCTCTCCAGCCAAGTTATTTCCCAAGATGAGATGTACGCCATCTACAGGCAACGAATGGCGCACAGCAATGACAACTTCACCCCGAACCAAGTCTGACTGTAGCTCAATCCTATGCAGAGGAACAGTTACAACCTGCAACCCAATTCCCCTCACTAAAACATGACCCATGCTGGACTCACTAGAAAAAGGCAAAACAGACTCTAGAAGGAAAGACTCACAAGCCCCCGTATCTCTAAGAATTTTAACTGGCACCTTTTCAGAACTGCCCACCAATGAAACGAAACCATCTGTAATGAAAGAAGAGTAATCATTGACATTAGCTTTAATTACATCAGACCCGCTATACTGACTAGAACCCTCAAGGCTGTCCTCGGAGAATTTAGAGGCCACACCCCCTTCAGGGTTTGACCTAATCTCTGTGTGGATGAACTCAGACCGTGCACGCGCATCAGAAACGGCAAGAGCAACAGGTCTTGCCGTGCCAGATTTGTTCCTCTGGCCCTTTGCTCTCAACACTGGACACTCGTTCTTCCAATGCCCCTTCTCTAAGCAGTAATGACAAGCATCCGGATCTGCCCTTCCCCGAGACTGCTCCTTGGCAACAGACTGACTAGCGGGAGTATTAGACAATACTGAACGTTCACTGAAACGTCCAAAGCGCTGCTCGCGGTAGCCCCTTCCTGAATTGTTTTCTTTAATATTTTGCCTGTGCGTTAAAACATATTCATCAGATAAAACTGCAGCATCTGCAGCTGTTGTTACCTTCCGCTCATTTATATATACTGCAATTCGATCAGGGAGGATGTTTCGAAATTGCTCCAAAACAATTAAATTACACAACTCTTCAAAGGTAGAAACGCCTACTGCGGCACACCAACGATTGAAATGACAATTCAGCTCTCTTACTACCTCTGTATAAGTCTGCCTTTCTCCCTTCTTCCAATTACGAAATCGCAGTCTATATGCTTCTGGAACTAACTCGTATACTTTAAGCACAGCATCTTTCACACTTTGATAAACCTTTCTTTCAGTCAACTAGAACGCTCTGGAGTAACAACGTTCGTTCAGAATCACTCCAAGAACGATCTTCTGCAACACTTTCAAACAGTGAAAAAAACACGTCCGGATCTTTCTCATTAAACCTGGGCAGCAATCTAGCCATATTAGAAATATCAGGAGAGCGTACTGGTAAAATCGGGACATCGCCACCCGTATCACCACTAATTTTCCCTTCTGCAATCAACCTAAGACGTTCAAAAGCAATTTCTTGCTCACTTCTAATTTTATCATATTCTAATTTACGTATTGCTTCTCTCTCTCTACGTTCAGCCTCTCTCTCTCTACGTTCTGACTCACGTTCAGCTTCTCTCTCTCTTTGTTGCATTTCTAACAACTCTTTTTGTTGCTCAAATGTAAGACCAAAATTACTGCGAGACTCACCCTTTTCCAATGGCGTTGATGCACCTTCAGGCTCCAACTCATCCATTGAAACTGCTGGGAGGATTTTTCTTTCAGCCATTTTAATTCTTACAGCCTGCCTTAACTGCGCCAATTTCACATTTCTTTTCAAGCCCAATTCAAATTTATAATGTTCACTAACCTCAAACAATTGCTCCTTAGTCAACGTATCTAAAACCTGATCTGATGGAGCCGCAAAAAATCTATCCAAAGTATCCATTTATTTACTCTGCCCTTTTCCTTAACCCCCCAAACGAGAAAAAAAAACATACATACACATATAGCATATATATATATATATTTTTTCTTCTTAAACACAGTTATCACTGTAAGTGCGGCCAACTGCAGCTACAAGACAAAAACGAAACAAAAAAAAAACAAACAAAAAAAAAAACAAACGGAGCTACCCATGCGCCAAGTTTAATGTACCTAAAGTTTCAATTACTCTGCATTAAAAACTATTAGTTCAATAAACTAAACGTTTTCAACTAAATGCATTTGAAATCTTAAGTAATTTAAACTTAAATTATGCTGTTTTTTTCAACAATAAAAAAATAACTTTTTTAGAGCAACGAGTTTCCTTAAATGTTTTAAGTTCAATCAACCTGTAAAGGCTTACAGTTATGCACAGACAACATATGTGAAACCTACAATCTGGATGAATGTTGTGAGTAGACAGAACCCAAAACTTTAATTTAAATATAGCCATTTACTATAAATGATTTAATAAAGATATGCCTGCATAACAAATAAGGACAAAGGATAACAATCTTTTTTTTTTCGCAAAATGGAGCGCAGATGGCACTCTACTGGTCTAACTGTGTATCATCTGGCATGGAAAGAAAGCTTGGAAAAATATTGGATTGGAATTGTATCGAGAAAGTCTGCTCATTTCTCCCAGATTATTGCAAGTAATCAAGATAACCCAAGAAAATTGTTGAATTCTATCAACAATCTTTTGAACAGAAATAACATCTCCAACGTCCCTCCTTCTGTTCAATTATGCAACAAGTTTCTTGTGTTTTTTTGGCAATAAGATCGAGGGGATAAAAGAACAGATTACTACTACTATACAACTGTTGCCACAAAATTAAGCAACATGGAATTTTTTGGTGTTTGTCTTTCAGAATTCTCCATGTTAGATTATCAATCCCTGTGTGATGTGGTTTTAAAAATGAAGGCTAGCTGCCACTTCAAGTGTTGATCCCATGTTATGCCATCTGCACTTAAAATTGCTACTGTAACCCCTGTTCCAAAAACAAATTGCACTGACTTTGAGAATCTGACAAATTTTTGTCCCATCTCTAGTCTCCCTTTTATTGCTAAACTTTTAGAAAGTATTGTTGCTTCACAATTGCTTTCCCATTTGTCTGTAAATAACCTCTGTAATCTGGCTTTCGTAAAATGCATAGCACTGAGACAGCATTAGTCAAAGTCTCAAATGACTTACTGATGGCTTCCGATGCTGGATGCTTATCAATACTGATTCTGCTTGATCTCAGTGCTGCTTTTGATACTATTGATCATAGCATCTTTCTCTTGCACTTAGAGTCTGTCGTTGGTGTATCTGACTCTGCTTTGAGCTGGTTTAAGTCCTATTTCTCAGATCACAAACAATTTGTTGTGTTAGGTGGCTACAGATCTGAGGTTGGCATGGTAAAATTTGGTGTTCCTCAGGGTTCAATTTTGGGACCCTTACTTTTCGCTCTTTATATTTTTCCTCTTGGCTAGCTCTTGAGGTCTCTAGGTCTTGATTTTCATTTGTATGCGGACGACACCCAGATATATGTTCACTCAAAATCTGATGTAAATGTGGCCGTATCGCATCTTTCTAACTGTATCACAGTTAATAAAAACTGGTTGTCTGCAATTTTTTATGTTTAAATAGTGACAAGACAGAGGTGATGCTTATTGGTTCGCCTCACCATTTACGCAGAGTGCAATCTGTAGTGTTACATGTGGATGGCTCGGTAATCCAGTTCCAATCTAAATTAAAAAAACTTGGGAGTAATTTTCGATTCTAATCTAACATTTGATCTTCATGTACGTAACACTGTTAAAGTTTCTTTCTTTAACCCTTTAAGACTGTTACAGTTTTTTTCAATTGCTAACAAGCGCTTACCTATACTTTAGATACTTTTTCTAAACTCTTAACACAGACTCACACCTACAAAACACAATTGGCCAAATGGATAATTTTCTTCTCAAAAACACATTTTGTTAAATATACACTAACTCTTCATTTCAAAATAGAACAGATCTTTCTCTGCACACACTAACTTTACCAAAACACTGGAAATCTTACTCAAAATGAAATTATTCTGTCAAAGAATAACACTTGTTTTCACTTCACAAGGTACATGCAGTCAATCAAAGTACACCAGGTTTCAAAATACTGGCTATTGTTGAAATTACAAAAACTGCATAGACTTTGACGTTTCAGTTTTACAGGTATTTGCATGAAAAATATGTAATCCACCTTTTTTACACTACATTTGTTGGTTGGGAAGTGTCCACATAATGTTCACATTCAAAAGCATTCCAGTAAAAAAAAAAATTCAAGTTTTTTTTTCCACCTCTCACTGCATCTCTCACTGCACCTCTCACTGCATCTTTCACTGCACCTCTCACTGTATCTCTCACTGCATCTCTCCCTGGGCCCCTTGCTCTTACTCTTCCTTTTCCAGACGGTACAGTGTTTGTCTTTTTCTGTTTCCAAAAACAATACTCTTTACTGTAAAGGCCTCCTTTTACTGTATAAGTGTCAAAAATAAAAAATAACCCCCGACACTGAATCTAAGCCAGACTGAAAACAGCTGTGGTTAGCCCAATTTACCCAACATAAATAAGCTGTGGGTCAATTATTCAATTGTTTGTTTATTATCAGCTGAGATATATTGTTTTTGAACTGATATCATTGCAGAAGCAGAGGTTTTTATACTGTATCTAAGGTTTGGAATATTGTTTTTGCTATTTTGGGATGGTGTGTGTTACTGTAACATTTGTAAATACTACAAAAACAATCCATAATTTTGTTGGGAGATATAGCTTGTCTGTTAAGAAAATGTA
Organism: Cyprinella venusta; assembly: GCA_038021265.1. Classification (NCBI taxonomy): domain Eukaryota; kingdom Metazoa; phylum Chordata; class Actinopteri; order Cypriniformes; family Leuciscidae; genus Cyprinella; species Cyprinella venusta. The sequence continues at coordinate 19,151,369 of CM075871.1, forward strand.
AGCATTGTGGAAATGTGTTCACTGACTGCATATTGTGTGAAAACAACATGAAATGTGTGAATGGTATGGCCACAAAAGATCGATGTTGTGCTAATTGTGTTTAGAGTTTTGAAAATGTGACAACTGTTTGGACAAATGCTTGTTGGCGACTGAAAAAACTGTAATTGTCAACTGTCTGTGAGGAGCTGAATTATAGATTGTGAATGTACAGTATGTACATTAATAATTTGTGTCTTAACTATACAGGCATTTCACTGCCTCATCTTAAAGCTGCTTGAGTCTTGAATCTTCTCTCATCTTTCAGGCCTGCGGAACTTGTGGTTATGAGCGTTACTGGCAAAACCAAGACAAGGTGCATCGAAACATGCCTGCCTGCAATCTTTTACTCAGCGGTGCCATCCACTTCTCAGGTTGCATGGCTACTCAGACCATCAGGATGCTGAAGCTGTTTGGACTGCAGTGCATAAGTCCCGGCACTTTTTTCTGCCATCAGCGCTATTACACTATCCCTACTATCGTGCAGGCCTGGAGGAATGAGCAGAGGGGGATCATCAGGGAGTTGAAGGAGACTGGAGGTGGATTGATCGTGTCTGGTGTCTGCAGGTAGAATGATCCAGCTCACGTCACTGATGTAGAACAGGCCAGTGTGTTTTTGCATTAACCTCGAAATGTAACTGTTTTTGACGTTCTTAGATCAGATTCTCCTGGACACTGTGCCAAGTATGGTAACTACTCCTTGATTTAGGATCGGATTAACTAAGCTTTGGATGTTCAACTTGTCCAAGTAAGTTGATGTCACACAGAAATCTTGTGTATGATTTAATTACTGATATTACTGATACTGTTCAGTAATAATCAATTGGTTTTACAGAGCTCAGAAGTCCCAAGCAGCTCTTGGTGTGAGCTAGAGGGTCTAAAGCGGAGTATGCAGTTCCTGATGGACCAAGACATGCAAGTGTCTGCTCTGATAACAGACAGAAATCGGCAGGTAATGATGCTAGGAGAGATCTAAAGCTGAACAGTATTGACATGCACAGTATCACTTAAAATAAATTCTAAATTATATAAAATCAATTTGTGTGTTCTTTGTTTTAGGTGGCCAAGTGGGTACGTGAGAAAATGTGTTCAGAAGGAACAAGGCATTTCTTTGATGTCTGGCATATTGGGAAAAGTATGTATTGTGATGTTGGTAGTTCTATATAACAGATTAGTTCTGTGTAATCAAGTTCACTTTCCTAATAATTAGTTTGCTCTGCTCTGTTTGTCTGCTCTGGAACAGGTGTACAGAAAGCACTGGATGCTGCTGCAAAAGAGAGGGACTGTGAGGATCTGAAGCTGTGGAGGTCAGCCATTATCAACCATCTATACTGGACCGCTGCTTCCACCCCTACAGGAGATCCAGATGAGATGCAGGCAAAATGGCAGAGTATGAGAAATCATGTACAGGACCAAGGGCGTAGATTACGCGGGGGACGTGTCCCCCCCACATTTTATAAAATGTAAATTTGTCCCCCGCACTTTTTCATAGGGGAAGTGTTCACGACATGTTGAGGTTTTCGCAAGCCAATGTGTATTTATACAGATTTAAAATTCAAAGAGAAAAGATCGTCTATCTCTACTGTATATACACGTGACTTTCACGTTGCCATGGTAATCAGTCACTCGCGCTCGTGCATCACCACACGCCCGTGCTCGCACCCGCACTGAATCCATCATCGAAGGTCGAAATGAATTCAAAACGGCAAAAAACACGTCACACTTTTTTTCGCAAAAAAGTCAAGAACTGTAAGTTGTAATGTGGTATCCGAAATTGGTTGCTCATTGTCATTGATGAATAACTTTGCCTAATTTTCTGCCATTATCTAACTTATTTGCTTGAATCATGCAGCGTTGCACTTGACTTGTAACGTGTACATGATGTTTACCATATGCTAGACCTACTTTTAGCTACCAAGTAACCTTTCCACAAGGGATAGATTGACTTTATTGATTTTAGTATTTTATAGTTAATGGAAATCAGATCAACCATTTATTTGAGTTAATCAGTATATGACTGATTAACAGTAATGTAGATGCTAAATGCCCTAATACATGTTGATACTAAAACAATGCAAAGTATATGCTCTTAACCTTGCAGTTTTTCACATATCATGTAAGCCTCAATTTCTCCATTTCTTTGCACAAAACTCTCCAGAAAGTGTCATTTAATGGTTTATTTTTCAAAAAATTTTCCCGGGGGGGCATACCCCCGGACCCCCCTACCGTTTAATGTCCCCCCCAGGTTAAAAATTGCTCCTACGCACCTGTACAGGACATACATGAACACAGCACTCCTGCATTTACCAGCTGCGCACATCCACCGTTGAAAGGAGAGGCAAGAAAGGAGTGGCTTGAACCAGGTACAATATAGTAGCCTTATGTTAAAAGATGTCAAATGTTTTGAAGCTAAACTTTTTTCAGTGCTTGTTACGTTTAGTTTGGTTTTATCAATACGTAACCCCATGTATACTAATAATTACTTGTGTTATGAAATGCAACAGACTATATGACAGAATATGTTTTATTCAGGATCACCAGCAGCCACTAAACTGGAAAGTGTAGCTGCCAGGAAAGCACTGTTAAAGGATATTCGACAATTGTCGCCTCAGCATCAGACATTCTCCCTGGAGGATTCCCTCATTCTGCACTTTGCTCCCAAACACACTGGCTTTTCTTTTCTTGGGATGTACAGCAGGTAGGGTTATCACTTACGTATCGATAGTAATAAAATTAGGATTTTTTTTAGTGCTGGGCAACTATTAATCGCATCCAAAATAAAAGTTTGTTTACATAATGTGTGTGTACTCACTGTGTATAATTATTTTTTATATGTAAATACACGCATGCATGTATACATTTAAGAAAATATGTTATTTATATATGAAATTAATATTATATATAAATATAATATTATGTTTAAGTAAGGAATAATTGACGACAGGCCGTTGAATTATTAGAAAAATAATGCACACCCGAGGTGGTAATTCGCGTCGTGACCGTTACACCTCGGGTGTGCATTATTTTTCTAATAATTCAACGGCCTGAAGTCAATTATTCCGCTTATTCTACAGTTACCACACCTCAAAACATTGTTCAGATGATTCATATCAAGACGTTTGTCAAGTTTTTGACATAAAACGCTCTTGTATGTAGGACTAATTTCTTACGCATCTAATCCCATGCCTCCGTTGCTAATTCCAAAACGTCATTTTAGAGTTAGTAACGGAGGTTTGAGCCACTGATAGCAGACTAATGTAATGAAGGGGGACACACTTACAATTCGCTGAAATATTCGAAGACCGACTGTTTCCATCGACTGTAGCAGGTCTAACTAAACACCCACTGCAGACACAGACTGAACGCGCATTTGGGCATGATCAGTCAGACGTATCAAATTACATCCATAACTGGCCTTACAAATGCAAAGTGCAGTAACTACGCAAACCAAGAAACGGAGAAAAAGGCCTTTAAAGTTGTTATACCAGCCAGTCAGCATGTTATGGGTAGATTATGTGGTAATGCATCTCCGAAACGGGACATAATTTAACCCAGATATCTTTTCACAAGACAGAATACATGTCATAAAACCCATTACAAGTCTTAACTCATTTTTGACCAAATGTGTAGTTGTACTGCGCCTAAACTTGTCCCGGCTTTATGCAGTCATTAATGCAGTTATATGAGAGAGAGAGAGAGAGAGAGAGAGAGAGAGAGAGAGAGAGAGAGAGACGATGTGCGTCAAAATTATTTATTTATTTATTTATTAACTTTGATTTAATGAATTCGTTCATTATTGTTTTCTATAATTGACAGTAGATAACCCAATAAATGAAAAACACAAAGCCCTTTTAACAAGTAAGCCTATCAATAATTATTTATTTGTTATATTATCTGGAATAATTACGAAAATCCGTGCATTAGGACTATTCATTTATTTATATAGCCTATTCAGTTTAATTTTCTATTTAGCCTATTATAGATAGGACTATACTTTATTAAAATTAAACTGTGTGTGTCAATTGATTGTGAAGTTAGGCATCGAAAATTGCAGATCAAGCGCATGGGGCTGTGCATGTCTCTTGTTATGAATTGGATCCCATTTTCCATTAACTACGCGCAGGGATATGGAACTGTAATGCGGTTCAAACTTGCCTGAAACTACTTTAGCCGTGCGTTTCCCTGAAAATAATTGCACACCTTTAGAACGTTCTCAACCAATCAGAATCAAGCATTCAACAGCCCTGTAGTATAAATATATATACAGTATATACATGCAAATGTTTCTTAAATATATACATGTGTATATATTTATATTGCCCAGTACAAAAAAATTGCAATACTTTTGTAGCAGGTAAATGATGACAGAATGAATATGGCTAAAAACTAATGCAGTCTTGTATAGCAGCCCAAAGTGTTATTGATTGATAAAAAAAATAATTGCAAAGTTGAGTCATTGTCTTAGACCCATTTGAACTGAAAACATTAATGTCATGTATTTCTGTTGCATTTCACTGCATTGGGTTAGCTTTGGAGACCTAATATTCTATCTACTTATCTCCTACAGACTTCTCTTGGCAGCCCTACATTTCAATAGTAATGGCAACAGAGATGTAGCTCAAACCAATGAGGGTGAGGCATGCTACGCCGTTCGCTACCCGAGGTTTCGGAAAGGTGGCTGGGTAGTCCACCCCATCAAGGAGAAACCATCTTACGGTTAGTAGATTTACTTAGTATCTCAATATCTTTTTATGTGAGTCAACCATGTTATTAAATGTGTTCTAAACATCTCTCCTCAAGGATACACAACAAAACTTATGATCTCTCTGGTAGAGGAATACTCCAAGTCACCACAGGCCCTACAAGAAAGCAGTGCTGTCTTGTCCTCTGCTGCTCCCCCATCACCAATTCCCTCCAGAAGGTTCCCAAGGATGAGGCAGTCAGCCTCCATCTCGCACGACACTCGTGTTTTAACACGTAATAAAAGATAACTTTGACCAGTACAGTTTGTTTCACTTTGAATTTATTAATCGTCTTCCAAGTGGGGCCACTGGAATCCTTTGTATGTTTGTCCCTCCTCTGCAAACTGCCTCCTTATTGCTGACACAACACATGAAGGTATGGCTTTCCTAATGTCCCGGCCTAGTACTCCGTACGCCCAGCGGACAACCTGCCTGTATGCTGTGTATCGGAACTGCCTGTGGTGGAGATTGGGACCTAATTACATTTTGATCATACCATGTTTTCATAGTAAACAATTCCAATGGTAAATGTTTTAATGTCCTGTTGGCTGATATTCTACTGTACTACACAACACCAAAGTTGTTTTTATAGTAAATATATGGAAACCACTGAGTTTAAAAACCTGCTTAACAGGATTTACTATTTTGGTGTAGAAAAGCTGGTTCTTTACATTGCAGTGTGAAATCATTTTTGCTCAAAACATACTCTGGCCTGCTGGCTTGGAGAGGGCAATGCTAATGTCTGAAGTTCAAGTACTATCTGCAGCACAAAAGGATTCAAACAGGATGCTTCAAACCCTGGATGGAGTGTGAGGCAGGTAATGTCTTCTGGGGGATCTAGGTTTTGGACAAGGGACCAATAGGCGTCGACCTCCCTACAGCACACGCTCTCCACTGCTGATGGCATAGCCTCACATCTACCACACAAGCACCTGATAAACAAAATGCCAAGATAAACTCACGCATTTATCTGCATGCCTTACACCCAGTCCACGTGACAATAAAAGATCCTTGTAACAAAGATTATATTTACATGAACATCATATTCCCCTCCTAACCGGAACACAAACTGCTTTCATACACATACCCCCCAGTACATGCGAGCTCATTTACATAATGTCCGTCGGAAATACTAGTATATCAGCCGGCTAAGTTCGGAAAATCTGGGATCTAAATTAAACATTTTAAGATGCATGCTGCTAGCATAGATGGTGAAAATATACATGGATGCTTGAAAAACAACAAAGTCGACAGCAATATTGCTAAATATGATTTATTAAAGATACTGCAATGTGATAAACATGGAGACAACGTTAGCCACAGTTAGCTAATAGCTATAGCCTGTGGTCACTCACCAAGACACCTGACCAATCCTCCATCGATTCTGCTCACACCACAACTCTATCTCTCTCCTCTGTCCATTTACCCTTCCCCTTAACTCTGCCTGACCCCTCTCTCGCCAAGGTGGCTCATAATTATATGGCAATGGCCCATCAGAAGAGTTGACATGAACCCCGACTGCAACCTCTTCAATGTCTGACTCCATTACGAAGAGATGAGATTTACCGGCCGTTACGTCACATCCGATCAGAGCATTTTTGACAGCGGAAGTTATTTTACCCACACTTTCTTTTAAATAACTTTTTTTAATGCACATTTATGATTAATTTCTTCACGCAAATCGAGTTCCTACACTATTTATCTACACGTCTATTCACAGGGATCTTCAACTTAAAAGATGGGCTTTAAGTGAAATTACTGAACTTAAATATACAAGCTTGTTAAAAAATATCATTTTAGAAGAAAATTTCAAACGGCACTTAGAGGCTTTTGCATCTGAATTCTTCATATATATATATATATATATATATATATATATATATATAGCCTATAGATAACGTAAGTATTATAGATAACTGTTGTCCGGTTTTATTTGCTAATTTCTGATCAACAACTAATGTAGAAATTATTATATAGCAAACACCGCTACAGAGGTGACCGGATGGACCTTTCTGTTGACAGTTGAGAGAGACCACGATCAACCGTGGGATATTAAAAAAAAAAAAATACCGCGAAATTCAGTGCGGTCAATATGACCGTCTATGGCCGAAATAGGTAAATATGTTCATTTTTTTTGTTTTGCCTTACGTTTACATAACTTAATTTATATGAAAAGCATTTTAAATTAAAATACAGACAATTTTAGGAAAAGTCAGATACCAGCAAGATTTTATTATTTTTTTCAACAAAGTTATTGTAGATATAAAATTCAAAACGATCAAAATGACCGTTATGGCCATTCTAGTGTTAAGGTATGGTTACACTTTGTTTAAGGTATAGACTTTGGTTTAAGCATGTGTCTATAGTGTTCAAGCAACATACAAAAACTGTATAACGAATATACTTTTGGCTTACACATGTTTATGGTTTTGTCGTATACTGTACACTATAGTAATGTTTGGCCTAATAAATGTGTTCTTCTGTTTCTACATTGCATTGGTGATAACAGTGTACTTGTTACCCCTCTTATAAGATTACTTTCACTGTAGAACACTGTATTGAAATGTAGATATAAGCATATGAAAGACCAAAGAGCTTTAGATTTAGAAAAACAATGTTTACATGGTATATCAAAAAATGCACTATTATGAAATAAGTGTTTGCCATTTGATGCAAATGCTTCATGCGTTTATGGCATTTTGAATGCAGTGTTACATTTTTGAAGAAGATGTGAGGCATTTAGCAATTTATGTGTGCAGTTTTGGGAATTGTGTGTAGAATTTTGAAAAAAGGTGACATAGTTCTGAAAATGTGTGTAAGTTTCTAAAGACTGCTGCACAGTGGCGGCGACTAGCGTCTTGACCTCAAACAACACTAAAGCCGCCTTTCCACTGCACACGACATTCGCATACGATATTCGCATTCCGCCCCCTAGTGTCATTCGCATAGAACTTTCATTACGATCGGACGCGGCAAGATGGGAGAGAAGTTGATTCTGGCTGTCTCGGAATACCCTATCCTGTATGATATAACGCTCGAATCATACAGAAATATTACCAGAAAAAATGAAGCTTGGAAAAAAGTTAGTGAGATTGTCGGTCTGCCAGGTGGGTTTTGATAACCAAATGATGTGTACAATGAATGCTAATCTTTGTCCCGCCTAAATTACCAACCTGTCTAGCCTTTAAATGCAGTTGTATTCTTCCACGTGCAACATAACAATGACCAATGCGATCAGTTTTTAAATTTTGTTTAATTTAAAATGTAAAGTTATGCTCATGTACTAGGCTACTGTGATATGAACTAGCAGTATGAAATTAGTCTGAATTTAAAAAATATATATAATTATTGTTAACTAGCATGCAATGGCAGTGTTGGGTGTAGGCTAATACATTAATAATGAATAATCCGGGATAAATAAGGGATTACTCATCATGTTTTTGTAATTTGTTTAGTTATGATGCAAGTAAAAAGTTATGTCAGTTAAGTGTACAGTTATGTGAGTTAATTTAAAGTTATGTGAGTTAAGTGTACAGTTATGTGAGTTAATTTAAAGTTATGTGAGTTAAGTGCACAGTTATGTGAGTTAATTTAAAGTTATGTGAGTTAAGTGTACAGTTATGTGAGTTAATTTAAAGTTATGTGAGTTAAGTGTACAGTTATGTGAGTTAATTTAAAGTTATGTGAGTTAAGTGTACAGTTATGTGTGTTAATTTAAAGTTATGTGTGTTACGTGTACATTTAAGTGAGTTATTTTACAGTTATGTAATAATTGGTTTTCAACTTAACAGTGGATGAGTGCAGGAAAAAGTGGAGGGATCTCCGTGATGTTTACGTCAAGGAAAGGAGAGAGGAGAAGAAAAGAAAAAGTGGATCAGCTGCCAGCCAGAAACGCCCTTGGCGTTATTATCACATCATGTCATTCCTCCTTCCATTTATCACTTCTCGGCCCACATCTGGGAACATGGAAGTAGAGAGAGGAGAGGGGAGAATAAATGAGGGAGACAGTGCAGCAGAAGTGATGGCAGAGGTACAAGTTCAAGAAAATGAGTTAGGACAGGACACAACAGACATAGTAGAGATCAGTGCAGAAGAGAGTAGGATGGATGGTTCAGGAGAGGACATGGCTGGAGAGGAGAGCAGGAAGAGGCAGGGTGGAAAAGACTTTGCCCAGCCACGACAACGCCGGAGGAGAGTTGAGGGATCCATGTCTTCTTTTGAGCGGACAATCGTCGAAGCCATACAAACGTCCAACTGTCCTGCCCCTGCTGGATCAGAAGATCCTGATATGCAGTTTCTGCAGAGTTTGCTGCCAGCCCTGAAGAGACTTGAGCCTAAATGCAGGGAACTCACCAAGCTGAAAATCCACCAGTTAATTTTGGAGGCTGAGTTTCATTGTGAGTTTTGAAGATCTGTTTTTTTATTTTTAATAAAGATTTTATGATAAAATATGAATAATGGTGCTAAAATTATCTTTCCTTTTCATGCAGAAATTTTCTACTGGACCTCCTGTCTGCTGGACCTCTTTACACACTCACAACACATACAGTACACACACATAAACACAAGTTATTATGTTCTGACAAGTTTACTTACACAAACATGTCATGCCATGAAATGTTCACTGACACACAAACACACACAGACACACTGTTCTTAAATAAAGATTTTGATTACGCATTTATTTGAACTTGTGTTAATTGCTACCATGCATTTTTATTTTAGCAAACAGTACCAAGATAAATTAGCTTTGAATATAATTGTCTCTATAATTACTCTATTTATTATAATTAAAATAGGTTTAATAGCTTTAGCATGAACATAAATAAAAGACTCCATACACACTGAACTGGGAAAAAAGCCTTTTGTGAAACTGTGGTGGCCCTTAAAAGGGCCTTTGGTCTGTTGGAAGAACTTCTACACCAGATGCTGCCATGGAACCTCACCATGTACAGAGGAAAAGTAAGATGCGTAGGTTTCCCTCACATGGACAGCCTCCCTCGAGGAATTGTTAGCACCTTGACGGGCGATGCCTTGCATGCTGCTGTTTGTTCGCTCCATTGGTGCAGAGGGGTTAGTGGTTTTGCTTCTCCGCAGGAGATTGTGGAGGACACATGTCGCTTTCACACATGCTTCGACATTTTGAGGGTGCTGACCCATGACCCTGTGGTACATCCTGAACCTAGATGCAAGAATGCCAAATGTATTTTCCACAACTAGCCTGGCCCGGGACAGACGGTAATTGAAAATGCGTTGGTCTCTTTGCAAGTTCTTTCCTGGATAGGGCCGCAGGAGATGGCGACGGAGTGGGAAAGCTTCGTCTGCAACAAAAGCATGAGGAAGTGGGCCTAGATGTTCAGCACCTGGTAGATGGGCATCTGGTGGGATTTTCAGGGTGCCAGCTTCAAGGGCCCTGCCAAAAGTAGAGTCCCTCAAGGTTCCACCATCACTTCCACGGCCATAAGCACCCACATTTATCACCCTAAAGCAGTAGTTTGCATCAACTACTGCAAGTAATACGATGGAATAGGTTCCTTTATAATTGTAGAAATGGGAGCCTGAGTTGGGTGGAGCTTGGATGATGACATGCTTACCATCAATGGCCCCTAAACAATTAGGGAAATTCCAGCGCACATTGAAGTCCTGGGCGATCGTCTGCCAATCTTCTTCTTGTGGCACTGGCATGTACTGATGTACCAGACCCTCCCAGATCGCCTTTGCCACATCAGGGACAATGGTGGACACTGTAGACCAGCCCACTCTGAAGCGATAGGACAGTGAGTGATATGAGTCTCCAGAGGCTAGATATCTGAAAATATAAAACAAATTGGTGGTAAACATTTATATTTTAAAAATGCAGGTAATGCTGAAAAAATTGCATGAGAATAAATTATATTTACAAATAATAAATAATTATACATTTAACATAGACTTGATTTGGATGTGTACAGTGGTCATTTACAACAAACTAACCAACAAGCTAACAAACAGCAAATTTACCAACAACAAAATTGTGGGCATAAAAATGTATAGTATTTATATAATTAATAGTACACCTGGTAAATAAGATAAAAAATGCTGTAAAAAATAAATTGCATCGTTTATCCTTTTTGATCTTTCATTAAAAAAATGGAAAAAATCTAACCTTTCATTGAAAAATGAAAGTAAATTGAAAGTAGGGGGGAAATTACATTATGAAATAAATGTTTACCACATATACACACATATATAAATGCACACATAGGCCTATATACGTTTCTATATTACTGATTTAAGTTTATTATACCTGAGACAAATTGCCAGGCGCTCGGCTGGGCTGATGGACTCCCGGAATGAAGTATCCTTTCTGGTAATTTTTGGGCCAACAGCCTGGAGAATTTCATCAAATTCCTCTCGTGAGACCCGAAAATACTCACGGAAATCTTCCCCGTTCAGACGCATTTCTTGCACTAAACGGTGATACTCGCCGAGACGTTTCCTCCAAGCCAGGTAGTGTTTTACCCACACTGATTTGGAGTATTTCTTTTTGCGTCTCCAGTAAAGGAGTGCAACAACAAGAGCCTTTATTCTCTGTGCATTTACCATGGTTGAATGGGTTGAATGAATGAGTGAATGAAAACAATAATTTTGGAGGGAAAATGAATACGGTATTTACACCAATAATATTTATATTAAATTTATAGTTTTTAAAACTTATTTATGAATAACCACGCCCTTTTTTAAGTATTAAGTGTTTCAGATCAAGTTTTTAAAAAAATTATTAATAATTATCAACTTGCGCACACTGATTTGATTGGACTACATTGGAATACATCACATCCGGTCGGCCAGTCGCATACGCTCTAGCCGCAGAAGTTCAGATATTTCAACGGATCCAAAGCTCAAATCGGATCCGAATTTCCCGCATACGCATATGATCGGAACTCCCCGCAGCTCCCGTACGACTCTCCATTGGAAATGAATGACTTCCGGTACGACGGCGGTCGTTTGTCGTGTGCAGTGGAAAGGCGGCTTAAGAGAGAGAGAGCTTACGAATGGTCTAGACCAACCTTACGAATGTGTGACTTTCAGAAGATATACTTAGTGTACGAATGTGTCAGGAATCGTGCCATAAGATTAAGAGAGAGGTTAAGGAATAGGTTAAGAACTACTTAGCCATAAGAACGTTTTGGGTAACCGGGCCCAAATTAGACCATAGCTATTGCATCTGGCCACACAGTCATGCCAATGTCTATATTTTATCCCAGCATCTCATCGAGCAATCTGAACAGTGGATGCTCCTAGCAATAGAGAGAATGTCAACAGATATTTCAAATTCAAATTGAGCATCTGGTCCAGACTATTCAACAGAATTATCCTGGTTCAGCAACCATCACAACACCACCACAGGAGACCATTGAGAGGCCCTGGAAAACAGTGCAGGAGCTGCAAGCTTTAATATTAAACCTTGAGAGCCCAGAGGGGAAAAAAGGATGGTATGTTGATATAGCACAAGGGTCGGCAACCTTTTTGTTACAAAGTGCCATTTTTAAGTTCAAAAAGTAGATCTGTGTGCATGTAGGCTAATTTATCTGAATGAAATACATACACTTTTCGCATTTGCTTGTGTGCCAGCGATTATCCCTGCTCCACGTGACATTGCAACTCTAACATTTGCTTTTTAATATTTATCTTTATATGTTCCATAGATACAGTTTTTGAGCCTGATGGGAGGCAGCAACAGTGGAGATGCTGTGAGGAGAATCCTTAGAAAAATAGCTACCAATGAGGATTGGTCAAATTACAGCCTGAAAGGCCGAAAAGGAAAACTGACCTTCATAGGGACAGCCCTCCACCATATTGTTTTAAGTCTCTCTTCTTCTCACGTCATTATGCAACTTTTAAAGAACAAGCGATAAACAGAAAAATGTCTGTATTGTCCGTGTACCTTCGGAAAATTTGTTTTCTCATTTTTAATTTCTAAACGAAAAAGAAAGGGCCCGGTTCCCCGATAATGCTCGATAACACTCTAAGAAGACTCGAAAGATATATTTTACCAAAGTTGTTTATGTTCCCAAGTGTGTTCCCCGAAGTATCATTCATTTTATGTAACACGTTCAGCATTTACAGAACATAAAATTAATATAAATCTGTCCTATTCTATTTACTGTTGATTTATTTTCTATACGCATATTCTATATGCATGATCACATTAATATTAATACATAATGAGTTAAACGTTAAACGCATGCTTATTCCTGATTAAGGTTGTGCAAGAACAAATGTGAAGAGTTTCTGCATTCTAGTTTGGTTCCCACAGGTCCTTGACAACACTGGGGGCGGTCTTAGAACGTTCTGGGAACATCACATTTCCAAATAAAACATGGTCCCCTAAATGTTCCGAGAATGTCCAGAATGTTCCGTGAAGGTCGCAAAATAACGTCCTCCGAACCTTTAAAGAACTCCACATCATGACCGTCTCCGAACGTTACCAGAACGTTAGCCTACTAGGCGACGTCCTTGAGACCAGTGGGGACGTTCTGAGAATTTCCTGGGAACGTAACATTTCTAGCTGGAAAAATAACAAGTGCAAGTGTTAGAATATTATAAAGTTGTGTTTAAATGTTATTTATGTTTTATTTTAAAGTGTTGAACTCAAAAATAATATTATGCTGAATGAATTGCACATAATTATACATCCGTTAGGCAAATATGTGTAATTATAATGTCAATGCTTAGTATATATAAAAAGCAGAAAACATATTTTAAAAATTTATGAATGAAATTCAAGATGTGTTTTGCAATAATTGCACAATATACCAAACTTATTTGTCCATACAGCATGCTTAAGCGTAGTTAAAAAGGAACAAGATGAAGACAACATAATAAATTTGTTTTGTTAATTGGCTTTATTTTTTTCTTTATAAATTTGTGTGTTCATGAGAACTGGCCAAGAGAACTGAAACCCAGCAACTTAGGCCATGTCCACACGGACACGGGTATTTTTATAACCGTGACTTTTTACGCGGTTCGGCCGTTCGTCCACACGGAAACACAGTATCAGGATACTGAAACCGAACATTTTTGAAAATCCCTGCCAGGGTGAGTATTTTCTGAAACGCCGGTTGCTGTGTTGTCGTGTAGACAGTGAAATCGGAGTTTTTGCAGCGCTGACGGCTTCTGATTGGCTAACCTGGCTTTACGGTTAGGTTTATATCGCCGCCTGCTGGTGTTGCATGCTCTTGACAGCGCTTGATAGCGTGTTTTTGCGTTTTCATGTGGACAGAGGTTTTTTTTTTAAAAGCAGGAGGGAAAAACTCCGATTATAAAAATACCCGTGTCCGTGTGGACAAGGCCTTATATACAAAGGAGGAATTAAGGAGGAACACCTAATATTAAAGAGGAACACCTGTGGTGATTAATGAATCTCCATTGCAACTAAGTCCATGAAAACAAAACTAATAGAATATAACTGTTACAAGCATAAACGTGATATCTAATAATGAATGATATCTAATAAGTGTGTCTTACTGGAATTTTGTTGATACTTTACCCATTAAATGTTTTTTAGTATTCTGCTCTGGCCTAAATATAATAATGAAACACTTAGGAGCAAAAATACAGAGAATCAGACCAAAGCTTGAAGCTAAAATGGCAAATATCTCCACAGCTACAGTAAATTTCCCTGGAGAACTGACATAAGCTGGAATAAAGGTGATCCAAACAGCACAGAATATGAGCATACTGAATGTGATGAATTTAGCCTCGTTGAAGTTATCAGGGAGCTTTCGGGCCAGAAAAGCTAAAATAAAGCAAAGGAAAGCTAGGAGGCCAATATAACCCAGTACAGCCCAGAAACCAACAGTTGATCCTAAACTGCATTCTAGAATGATCTTTTCTTTGTAGTGTTTCAAATTATTGTAGGGAAAAGGTGGGGATATTTTTAACCAAATCACACATATAAGGATCTGTACAAGAGTGAAACCAAAAACACTGAGTCTCTGTTGTGCAGGCCCAAACCATTTCATAACATTACTTCCTGGAAGTGTAGCCCTGAAAGCCATTAACACCACTATTGTTTTCCCCAGGACACAAGAGATACAGAGAACAAAAGTGATGCCAAATGCTGTGTGACGCAACATACAGGACCACTCAGTGGGCCGACCAATGAAAGTAAGTGAACAGAGGAAACACAGTGTCAATGAGAAGAGCAGAAGGAAGCTCAGCTCTGAGTTGTTGGCTTTTACTATTGGAGAGGCCCTGTTTTTGTAGAACAATAAAGCCATGCTCAAAGCCACTAAAGAGCCCACAATAGAGAAAGCAGCCAGGATAATCCCAAGGATCTCATTCCAGGAGAGAAACTCCACTGGTTTAGGAAGACACTTGTACTTCTCAATATTAGGCCAGTACTCAGGTAGACATTTGTGACAATCTAATGAATCTGAAAAAGAAAAAAAAAATCAGTGCTCAACAGTCATTTAAGAAGTAAAGGAACAAGAGCGATTCTAAACTAGAGTAATGGCTACACTCCACTGTTTAATGAACAACTCAGAAGGTAAATTACATGATGCTAATTTTTGGAAAGGGGCAGTTTAGAAAGCGGAACAGCCCCTACTACTGACTGTAGTCTTTAGCCTCTGGCCAAAAAATCCTAAGATGGCGCAAGTGGCTTTGCGTCATTGGAGGATTTTTTCCAGACAAAAAATACATAAATCTCTCGTCTCAAGGAGATAGGAGGGTGGAAAGCATCGTAATTTGAAAATACTTCAGGTTTTCTACTAATACAAAGCTTAATGCTAAATCCTGAAGTATCCCTTTAAACCTGGCAACTGTAAAAACAGTAAAAAAATAATGAAAAAAAAAACACAAGTAACAGTTTTCAAAAGAGTTCCGCATAGTTACTTAAGTGCAAATGATGATACTCAGTCATAGGATAGCATTTACACTGTAGTCATAAAAGAGTCAACTACCTTTAAAGGGTTAGTAAACCCCAAAATTTTAAAGTATCCCATAATTTACTCACCCTCAAGCCATCCTAGGTGACTTTCGTATTTCAGCCAAACACAATCGTAGTTATATTAAAAAAAAAAAATCCTGACTCTTCCCAGCTTTATAATGGGAGTGAATGGTATCATAGATTTTGAAGCCCAAAAAAGCAAATCCATCCATCATAAAAGTAATCCATACGGCTCCAGGGGGTTAATAAAGGCCTTCTGAAGCAAAGCAATGCCTTTAAGTAAGAAAATGTCCATATTTATAGATTTATAAACTAGAATCACTGGCTTCCGGTAACAGCCGTATGCGAGTCGAGTTCTGGCCGATGAGTAAACTCTAAACTCGCGTATGGCAGTTATCGTAAGCAAGTGATAATAGTTTATAAAGTTATAAATAGGAATATTTTTCTTACAAAAATGCATCGCTTCCCTTCAGAAGGCCTTTATTTACCCCCTGGTAGAGGCCTGCATTCCCACAGCTCTCCCGCAGGACCAGATCAGAATTCTTGCTTATAACTTTGAGTGACAAATGTCATATTTAATTATTTTTTTTACTGTCTTGACAGTAATATGTAAAAAGAATTTTGTATCTTGACAAATAAATAAATAATAATAAAAAAATGTGTAGCCTACATTTTATGTGTTATACCCAATCTCTCTCTTACAGTATGGGAAATTTAAATGTGAGATTCTGGAAATGAACTCTAAATTCAGCGGGATCGGTCGGGAAGAAAATCATTCTAAGTGAGTGAACACAGAGTGAATTTTAAGCGGGAGCGAATTAGATCGTAGCGGGATGAAAAACTCTCTTGTTTGGCTGAAAGAGAAAGTCATATACACCTATGATGGCTTAAAGGAACACTCCGACTTTTGGGGACTTTAGCCTATTCACCTTATCCCCCAGAGTTAGATAAGTCCATACATACCTTTTTCATCTCCGTGCGTGCTATAAGTCTGTTTGACGCACCCACCGCTAGCCTAGCTTAGCACAAAGACTGGATGTGAATGGTTGCAGCTGGTATACTAATCCAAATGAGTGACAAAATAACGCAAACGTTTTTCTATTTATATGTTGTGATTTGTATAGTCACAGAGTCTACAAAAAACAAAGTCAAATGAGACACAGACATCTTTTAACCGTATAAATACTGGGAACTATATTATCTGAAGGCGAAGCACTGCTACTTGGGCGGAGTGATAACCGCATCACCTGAGATGCGCCGTGGAGGGGAGCAGAGAGTTTGAATAACAGAGTCAGCAATTTATAAATAGTAAAAGCGTAGTTTACAGTCATGGGTTTTTGCTGTATTGTAAATAGCTGCGACAATAAACAGGGGAGATAATACCATGATGTTTCACAGAACTCCAACTAAAAATGATGATCTGATGAAGAAATGGCTCTGGATATTGATCCAAACACACCTAAAGAGATTATCAAGGGACATTATGTTTGCGTGCTCGGTATATTTCACTGGGGACGACTATTTTGAAAAAATGGAATTTGCCACACGGAAAATAAGCGTGTGCTGATCGGGATGGCCATCCCATAGACAAGGACAAAGTGGATCACCTGCGGCTGCGGACCTGTGGTAAGTGTTCCGTTATGTTTTTAGATGACCTACTGTAACAGTGTCGTTATTAGCCAGATCTAATAACGTTAGTGACACTATTTTATGAATAGAGTATGAATGTGTTTTTATCTTGATGCGGTGCGGACGCGCTTGGGAAAAATGCGCCCTGCACCCTGTGCGCATACATTTGAAGTAATGAACTTGAGCGCGCAAAAGACGCGACATGAGCAGGCCCTAATGTTTGTATTGTTTTGTCATTAATGCGCTCTATCGCCCCTGTAACAAATGAAAGGAGCTGTAAACTCAGGAGGACTGTAGCCTTCACCTTGCTAATGAATCAGAATTTTTTTTTTTTGAGAAACCGTGCCTTAGCTATTACTTTCTAGCCTATAATGCAATTATACTGTATTATATGCTGTTGAATACATTTGGTTCAGCTAATAAATTGCATTTAAAATATCGATTCCTGTATTAATAATTCTTTATTTATGTTCTGTGATATTTATAAATCAGGATGCGTTTTTGGTTGGAATGAAACATCATGGTATTACCTGGTCTCTCCTGTTTATTGTCACCGCTCATACAATAAAGCGAACACCCATGATAAACTATGCTTTTCTATCTCGTAATTGCTGACTCTATAACTCCAACTCTGAACGAATTTTCTGCTCCTCGTCACGGTGCATCTCAGGTGCTGCGGTTATCACTTCGCCCAAGTAGCAGTGCTTATACGGTTAAAAGATGTCTGTGTCTCATTTGACTTTGTTTTTTGTAGACTCTATGACTATACAAATCACAACATATAAAAAGAAAAACGTTTGCGTTATTTTGTCACTCATTTGGATTAGTATACCAGCTGCAACCATAGAGAGCCTAAGTCCCGCCCCCCCCGCTTCCGGCTCATGGGACCTTATTTCGGAAAAATTATGAATGGTAGTCAATGGCGAGAGACAACTTATCTTTTTATTCCGTCTGAACTGTGCCCTCAATTACACATATGATGTTTGTCAATTTAAAAGATAATTCTGAAAGTCAAAAACGTCGCAGTTTGTCATACAACAGAAGAGTAACATTTAGTTTTGTGAAAATCGCTCTGTGAACTACATCTCCCGGGAAGCAAAACGAGATCCGCTGCTCGTGTGTGTGCAGTCTGGTACAAAACACTCAGGTAGGACGGCGTAAGGTTACGATTATAACGTAAGATTGTAGAAACAATGACAGACAGCCTCAGTAAAGTTAACTTCATTCATTGAGAGAAAATGTGCGCCTTTGGGGTTTGTAGTCTTTGTAATTACGTATTTTTACAGTCTTATACCTCAATGGTTTTACATCAAACTGCGACTTTCTTTACTTTAAAATGTATCTTTTAAATTGACAAACATCATATGTGTAATTCAGGGCACAATTCAAACGAGATCAAAATATTTGTTGTCTCTCGCCATTGACTACCATTCAATATTTTTCCGAGATAAGGTCCCATGGTGGCCGACCGGAAGGGGAGGGACTTAGGCTCTCTATTCACATCCAGTCTTTGTGCTAAGCTAGGCTAGCGGTGGGTGCGTCAAACAGACTTATAGCACGCACGGAGATGAGAAAGGTATGTATGGACTTATCTAACTCTGGGGGATAAGGTGAATAGGCTAAAGTCCCAAGAAGTCGGAGTGTTCCTTTAAAGCAGGGGTTCTCAACTCCAGTCCTCGCGACCCACTGCTCTGACTATAGGCTTTATGCAGAGCGTCACGTGACCAAACCGGAAAACAGGTCTCATCGCATCCGCTTGTCATAGAAAGTGTTAACGGCCATAAGAACTGACTATGATATCTATGGATTTTTAAGGTAATCAGCTAACCTACCTAGTTCACTTTGTTATTGGCGTTTTATTCCATTTAAATATCTAAACGTTACTGTGAAGAAGAAAAAATATAAAACGTTTAAATATCAATCTGCACATGTGAGGGACATTGGTTATTCTAATCTTTGCTCGCTCCTTTTAAGTTATCTTGAGTAAGACCGCAAAAAAAATCATGAAGCACATGAAAGACCTGGACCGGAAGCGATGAGACCTGTTCAAACAGAATGCGGAAGTAAGTTGTGCATAGAGCCTATTGTGTATGTCTCCCTTATTTAACACACCTGATTCAGATCCTCAGCTCGTTAGGATAGCTGAGGATCTGAATCAGGTGTGTTAAATAAGGGAGACATACACAATATGCAGAGCAGTGGGTCGCGAGGACTGAAGTTGAGAACCCCTGGCTTAAAGGGTTCGTTCACCCAAAAATGAAAATTAAGTCATTAATTACTCACCCCCATGCTGTACCAACCCCGTAAGACCTTCGTTCATCTTCGGAACGCAAATGAAAATATTTCTGATTAAATTTGAGAAGTGGATCACTGCTACATAGGCTGCCTTAGGGATCGTAACTTGACGGCCCAGAAAGTCATCAAAACAAAAATAACAACTTTATTCGACTATCTCTTGAACTCTCGTCTCAGGCCCAGAAGGAAGAAAAGGAATAGTTGAATAAAGTCGTTATTTTTGTTTTATTTCTGCACAAGAAGTATTCTCGTCATTTGATAAACTTATAGTTGAGCCACTAGTCACATGGAATATTTAAAATTTTCTTCAATGACTTTCTGGGCAGTCAAGTTTCGATCCCTAAGGCAGTGATCCCTACGTAGCAGTGATCCACTTCTCAAATTTAATCAAAAATATCTTCATTTGTCTTCCGAAGATGAATGAGGGTTACCATATGTAACTGAGTAATTAATGATTTAATTTTCATTTTTGGGTTAACTAACACTTTAAAGAGCATATTGCAGGTAAAAAAAAAAATCTAAATTTATAGATAACCTTGTATGAAAATACCATATGAAGAAGTTAATGCAGGATTAAAAATGTTTTAAAACAACATAAGGGCACTAATTTAGTAGATAAAATGAGTGTTTCTTGGACTGCTCGTAAAAATGGCTTTTTTTCAACATCGCGTCATTTTACGTCATGTTAGGGGGCCTCAGCCTCGGCTCAGTAAAGAGTATGCTGGTATTCAGTGAGAGCGGTCGTCAGTCAGTATGCTCTCGGTAATTTTTGTATTTTAATTTGCCATCGTCATGGTAAATTATTGTGTTTGTGGAGGCTGCAAAAACTCCGGCCTGTCATGACTTCAAGATCGAGTCCACAAGTTTCCATTACAAGAAAAGGGACAGTGCAGCCTATATCTTTCGTTCCTGGTGCGGTTCGCTTCGGCTTCGGAAAACGCGGTCGTGTGTATCGCTCACTTCAGATCAAATTATTATCATCCCGGCGGCAATATGATGGAGTTCAATATGGGATGCCGAAGCAAGAATATTAATCGCCGTATACTATACCAATGGCATTAGAGATGTTCCGATACCCTTTTTCTCTCCCCGATACCGATTCCGATACCTGGACTCAGGGTATCGGCCGATACCGAGTACCGATCCGATACCTGGGTGTTTATAGTATCTATTCAGCTGCAATTCATTCTAGTACTGTATGAATTGATAGAATTATTATGGTGTGCTTCAAACTTATCCCTAAATTAAACATGAACAAATACATAGAGTTAACTAGTATTTTTATTATCTGAATTACAATTCATTGCAATATTTATCTTAAGTGGAAAAGAAGTTAAAATGCAGCTACACATCTAATACTGTAAACTAAAAAAGGTATTTTAGATTTACAAAAAAACTATATATATATATATATATATATATATATATAAATAAAGTGCAACAAATAAATCTAGGAATCTAAAAAGATTATATGAATGATATAAGAAAATAATCATAATTAAAAGTAATAATTAAAATAATTAAAAGAAAATATAACTGAAGATCAATAAACCATTTTGTTAAATAAACGACATTTCAGTTTGGACTGCGGCTGGTCATCCATCCAGAATAATAAACTCAATAACTTTCATGTTGTTGGTTATATTTATTATTCGTTCGCTGTCTTTTTAAAACATTTCTCTTCGTTTGAGGCCCTGTTTACACGAGAACGCGTGAAAACGTAAAACAAATTATTGGCTGTGCCTTTCGTTTACACGGCGACGGCGTTTTGGGGCTTAATAAAAACGCAAAAAAGTGAAATCTTAAAAACGCTCCTAAATGGTAAAAACGCAAAGGTCTGCTTTACAGTGAAGGTTGTATGCAGGCGCGCGGGCTTGGTGTTGTAGTATGCACTAGCCGCCTGAAGTGCATACTAAATTGAATTTCACAGACTTTTGCGTCACCATCTGCTCGCGGATTTCACACCCAAACTGCTCGTCTAAACGCAGAATAAAAAGTGATAACGCAACGCCACTTTTGCGTTTTCTCTTCAGAGTCGTTTCCGTGTAAACATAGCCTTAATGAAGCTTTCAGAGATTGTTGATTCTGACGCGGCTCATCCTCCGCCTGCCATCGTGTTCTGCGGGTTGACGGGTCTTCAAATGCTTAAGTTACTCATATTGAAGGTTCTAATACTTGTTCTTCCCCTCAAAATTGCTGTATTGCATGAGACATGTCGCCGTTATACTGGCTGGCTGGTCCAGTCTGAAATACACAATGCAGCCAAACTGAGGACATTATGCTAGGACGCACGCGCGTTTTCTTCTTCGCTGCTGTAAACAGTGGTTGTTGCACAAGTGGGAGCAGCGAAGAAGAGTTCATCTCCGTTTTGCAGCGGTTAGCAAAGCCAGCGTGTATAACTAGACATTGTTTAATAAAATGGTATCGGATCGGTGCGCGGATAGAAGTACTCGCCGATACCGATTCCAGAATTTTTATTGGTATCGGCGGCATTTCCGATACTAGTATCGGAATCGGAACAACTTTAAATGGCATCAAATAGTGTGATATAGGTAACTTAGTCATGCCCTAAATAGAGGCAACTTGTTCAAATACTCAAATCTTTAATTTTCTGTTTATGTTATGACCCAGGTGAAAAATATGTATTAAAAATGTACCTGTATGCTTAGTACAATAGAAATATACTCAAGTATAGTTTTTTATACATTTAAATAGTATAAATCTACCCTAAACATACTAATGTCTGCTAGCCTGTTATAGGATCATAATAATCTGTACAATATTGTGAGCACAGTGTATATCATTAGCGAACGTGTATATCTATAAGCACGTCTCACCAAAAGAAACCTGTCCTGTTCTCTATTGGTTCTCCTCACACCACAACTCAATTTGTCTCTGACCGTTCTGTCTAACATTATCCTGGCCTGTCCCTGCTCTCTTTAGCATAGCAGGTTCATAACTTTATGACTTGGTCCGTCATACGAGTATTTCCTCAGCATCCGAAATGTCATTGCGATCTATTGTTTTCCTGTTGTGTGAATCGACTGCTCTCCTGCTTGTTGCGTCACGCCCGCCACACCCATTTTCAGACGCGGAAGTAAAATTTTCTCTCAAAAATGGCTCCAGAATCTTCTGTAGCGTATTTATAAGTATATTTTAAAGAAAATCTAGTTCCTACATTATTTTTCTATGCATTGACTCGTGGGTCCTCTAACTTGCAATATGCCCTTAAAGTATGAGTTATTATGGGATTTGCAATCATTTTCATTTTTGGGCGAACTAACACTTTAAACAGTGTTCAAATCAGAGCTTGTTTCAGCTTGTTTTGAAGCTGAAGGTAATGCAACCTTCTATAGAGGGCTAAAATGCTACTTTTATTGTGAGTGCACCAAAGGAAACGTCTCAGTTACATATGGTAACCCTTGTTCCCTGAGTAGGGAACGGAGACGACTTGTCGGAAGAGTTTCGCAAGACACACTCAGTGGATTTTGATAACATTGAGAAAATGTAGGAGGGAACATTGTGGAGCCCCTGGTCTGCCCGAAGGGAGGCACTGGAATACACGCATGTACTAGCCCATAGAGTAGTGAAACATACGGGAGTCCTTGAGGTAATCCCAGCCCGTAGGGTGGAAGCGTACTCAGCAAGGACGACAGAATGAATCTGTCGAGGGGAAGACACGGAGCTAGCCCGTAGGGTAGCTGGAATGTGGAGAGTGGTCACGTGGAAACCACCGTGAATGTCACCCATTAACAACTTCTTATGAGAGGTAATAGACCTGGTGCCGGGCGAGCCGCCTCGCCTGGTGCCGGAGGGTGATAGAGGAACTCACAAGGTTAGCCGTTTGTTGGGGAACCAACAGAGCAAAAAAGCGCATGGATC
Organism: Cyprinella venusta; assembly: GCA_038021265.1. Lineage (NCBI taxonomy): Eukaryota > Metazoa > Chordata > Actinopteri > Cypriniformes > Leuciscidae > Cyprinella > Cyprinella venusta. The sequence goes on from CM075871.1 coordinate 19,174,889, forward strand.
CGGCTCATAAGGCGGTAGTGGCACAGCAAGCAGGCAGAACCTATTCCCTCACGTCACTGGCTGTAGAGAGTAAATGGGTAGAAACTGATTCAACACATAAGCTATAAAACCTGGCAAAAATTTTTGGTGTCACCCAGCCTGCAGCTCTTCAGATATCTGCCAGCGAGGCACCTTGTGCCAGCATCCAGGAGGAAGCGACACTCCTAGTGGAGTGAGCCATCAACCTGGGTGGGCACTTTGAGGGTGGAGGGAGACAGCCTTCGCTCCAACCCATCTTCCAAGTTCGGGGGTCTTCCTGGTGGGAAGAATGCCAAATGATGAACAGGTTCCACTTCAACACAGAGACGCCTCACAGAGGGGGCTCCAGCGGAAGTGATGGTATCTACTACAGCTTGAGGTAGGTCACCTAAAACCTCCGTGTCCCGTCAAGTGACCAGACATGGAGTCTCCAGAGGGCTGAACGCAGGTGCCACAGAGTGCCCTGTCTCTGAGAAAGCAGGCTTCCTCCGAGGAACGGGCCAGGAGGTGCTGTTGCGAGGAGTATGAGTTCCGGGGACCAGGTCCAGTTGGGCCAAGGCTCAACTAGCAAGACTTGCTCCTCGTTCTCCCTGACTTTGCACAGTGTCTGAGTGAGAAGGCTCACTGGGGGAAATGCGTATTTGCATAGGCCCCGGTGCCAGCTGTGAGACAGTGCATCCATACCTAGAGGTCCTCCAGTCAGGGAGTAGAACAACTGGCAATGGGTTGTATCCAGAGAGGCAAACAGATCTATCTGAGCGGCTCCGAAGACTTGCCATACCAGCTGGACCGCCTGGGCATGGAGTCGCCATTCTCCCAGAAGGGGCGGTTGCCGCGAGAGCTCGTCTGCCGCACGGTTGAGCGCACCCAGGATGTGAACATCCTAATATCCCAACAGCTAAGCGTACTGCTTGCAACTCAAGGCAGTTGATGTGCCAATGCAGCTGAGGCCCCGTCCACAGACCTGAGACTGCATAGGCCCCCCATCCGATGGCAGAGGCATCCATGGAGACTACAGCATTCCTGGACACCTGGACTAGGGGCACTTTGACCCGTAGAAACACAGGGTCCAACCAAGGAATGAAGGTTTGGCGACAGTGCTGGGTGACTTTGACCTGGAACGTGCCGCTCTGCCAATGCCATAGGACCTTGTACTGACATGCCTGACCCCCGAACGCAAACCGAAGAAACGGTCAGCGTCGAGACAGAATGGAGACATCGCTGCAAACCAATCCTGGGGACGGATGCAATCGAAAATGCGTTTCTGCGTAAGCATTTTGAACGCCAGCTTGTGAAGGGTTTCAAAACACGCAGATCCAGGATTGGTCATAACCCACCGCCTTTCATGGGTACAATGAAGTAAGGGCTGTAGAACCCAGACCTCATCTCAGCTGGAGGGACTGGCTCGATCACATCCTTTGCCAGCAGGGAACGATCGCTTTCCTCAGGTCAGGGGCGTCGCCACTCTGCACTTGGGTGAAGAGAACACTACTGTACCTGGGAGGCCAGCAGGCAAACTGAATTGCCAAACCGGATGGTGTGAATGAGCCACCTGTACGGTCTCAGAAGCACTACCCAGGCTCCGAGAGACCGAACCAACGAGCCCACTTGGACCACCGGCATACCCACGGAGGGGCAACGAGGTGGAAGTCAGTGACCCACCCTCGGAGGCATTGCTGTGGCCGAAAGTGGGTGTGTCTGTGTGTGTGGTGCAACACTTACTTGCCTCCAATAGGGGAAGCAGGAAAGGCCCATCTTTCTTTGGAGCGTTCAAATGCTGACTGTCCCGTGACGAAGGTCGGAGGGGAAACAAGAAGCGAGGCTGGGGGGCGTCAAGTTCTGGCTTCCGCGCCTCCTGGCCCAGCGACAGACGAGAGTGACGAGGCCGAAGCGGCGTTACTGGCATCTGAGCACTTGGGAGAGGGCACCGGGAGGCAAGCAGCAGGGAAGGCCCATCTTTCTCTTTCATCTTTTTCCCGTGACGAAGGTCGGAGGGGAAATGAGGAGCGAGGCTTGAGGGCGTCGATCCTGGTTTCCACGCCTCCTTGTCCAGCGACAGACGAGAGCAACGAGGCCGGAGCGGTGTCACTGCCATCTGAGCACTGGGCGAGGGGAATGAGAGTGGTGAGGCAACGTAGTGGCACACACTGTCATTCTGGGCCTCTTGGAAGGAAGAGACTGGGAGTGGCGAGGCTATTGAGAAATTGAGCGAAGAGCAGCCACCACGTCTCCCGGGTTGCCCATCTCAGGGTCGATTACCTCTCCTCTTGCTGGGGGCTTAGATGAACTACGAGCGGGCTGTGCACTTCTCCTGCAGCCGACATCCCGCTGCTTAGCTGGCTGCTGCTTTGGCTGGGCAGGGGCGGCGACATGAGGGCGCCCTCAGCGACAAGCAGCCGGAGGCGCAGCCGGTGGGGACGGGGCAGCCACAGACCGTCCCTGTGGCATGACATACTTGATCACCTTCGACTGCTTCTGAACAGCAGAGAACTGTTGGGCGCAGCTCTCCACCGCCTCACAGAGGAGGCCACCCTGGGATATGGGGGAGTTCAGGAACCTATTCTTGTCCGACTCCACCACATCTGCAAGGGTGAGCCATAGGTGTCACTCCTGGACCACAAGAGTGGACATCATCTGACCGTGGGCCATGTGCACAGCTCAACCCCGACTCAGAACTACCATTGTGTACTGCGTGTTTTGGCTTCACACAGACTTGTAGTGGAGAAGAGGTGGTCCGCTATTAGCAAACCCACCCCACCAGTAAAGGTAGTGAGAGAGGAAAAAACTTTTTGCAGATTTTGGCATGTTTGGCTTTCCAAAGCACCAACATGGGGCAAGGCAATTATGTATTGCACTGCGCCCCCAGAGTAGCACGGGAAGTGTGGCTGTCAAGTCTGAACCTGATTCAGCATGAGCATACACACCATTACAGTGGGAACTCAGCATCATCATTTCCAAAGAGTCCTCTCTCCGATGCAGCGATCGACATCTGCCCTCCACTGGAGCACTGAATGAAATAGCTGCCCCCTCATGAAAAGGACCAGAGATTCCACGCAAAAGCTGGCAGGCATGCAAAATGGTGAACATCCTTGATGGCACACGGCACGCTGAACACTCAACCCCTGGAGAAAGGCAAGCGAACAATGCGCCGACATGGTCATGCTCTCATAAGAGAGCATAAACCACCCACAAACAAGAGTCTCAGCATGTTTGCAATGCGCTAGAGGAGTGAGGGATCCAAGGAGGTGGTCTCGTCAGAGAACGCTCACTGTAATTCTCTATCCTCTAATCATCAATGCTCAGGGCTGGCCTGGCAATCGGGGCATACCGGGGCAATTTGCCCGGTGGGCCAATGTGTTTTGTGTTTTGCCGATACATACTGTAATTATTTTTTATTTAATTTTTGTCTGAACGGCCTATAAAACTTGCTCATCGGTGGTCCACTGCGTTTAGTTTTGGTTAATTGGCGGCGCTGGGATCTTTGTGCCGGTGAAAAAAAGTTTTTTTTTTCTTTCTCACAGACCGGCACATGAAACACGTACATCAGTGGCCCATTGGTTATTTTCTTGATTGACTCTGGGCCGGTCCAATAACATCTTTAAACACCCCCCCCCCATTTGAACTCTGAGTGAGCGAGCTGTGTCAGTGTGTATCTGTCAAAATAGTCAGAGCGATGGAGATGAAACGCAAGGAATGAGTGCAGCGAACTGTGGTAAGCAGAACTAGGCTCATTTCAGAACAAGCTACCCGAAAAACTTCAAATAATAGCCCGGCTGGGCTTTTATTTTCCCAAATCGTCGAACTGCACCGGCTTGTATTTGGGACAGGCATCTATGAGGCCAGCCTTTATAATTTTGTGTTGAGATGTTGTTCATAGAGTCTATGATATCTAAAAATCTCCAAATGCTCCATGTGAAACTGCGGTCTTTCAAACTTTTACTATCATGTCAATTGATTTGATTAATATGCGAGAATAAGACAGGAGTGCTCGTGTTGTTTGAAGACGTGTGAGTGTGTGCGCAGCAGTCATTCTGTTCTACATCACTCAACGATCAAAATAGGCTTTGGCGGGACAAAAATTTGTTTTGGAGGCCGCCAAAAAGCAGACGATCTGACGGTTTAGAAGATTAACTCCCCGAAAATGAAAAAAACAGACCCGGCCTCTATTTGAGACAGGCCTTTATTTACCCAAACCTGCAACCACACCAGGCGTGTAAAAGAGACAGGCGTCTATTTGGGATGCTATTATTTGAAGTTTTACGGTATTTAGGAACCCACTACCAGTTACACATTATTTCCACATCTGCATATTTGACAATTACGCATTTTATTAGAATTGTAATGAGACAATTATGCATTTTATTAGAATTGTAATGAGACAAGTTTGTAAACCATGTTTTTCGCCAAAATAAAAGATTGATGATGTTTCCGTCAAAATAAGATATCATGTGTTTATCTCTTTCAAGAATAGAAATTAGCACGAAACTAATTATGAAAGTTGCTTTTATTTTTCAGTGCATTTGTTTTCCAACATATGGCTATTCTACTGCCATGGGATTAATATTATGACTAGTATTATGTAGTAGTGTAATGTAAATAATAATACATTTTATTTATAATGCACTGTTCTTTAACCCAAAGCAATAAACAGACACTATGTCACAACTAAAAGAGTTTTGAGTTTTTCTTTGTTCAATTTGCACTCTGAATATGGGTTGGAGCCAATGTTCCCTCTAAGCTGCGCGCGTGCGCGGACGCACACCTCTGATGTCGCGGCCGCGCACTTCTGAAGCCATGCCGCGCAGAAAATAATAAAATGCCACGTAGAGGACTGACGCGAAATGTCTGGGAAAATCCATTTGATTGTACTTTAATAACTTTTGCTATGAAGTGCAGTTGTATGTTTGCATAGAATTCATTTTGAACGCTATATTATATGCTTTCAAAATCTGACACCGTGTCCTAACTAAACGCGACGCGATGCAGGGACAGCAAGTGTGTCTGTCCACACTACACACTAGACGCGACGCGACTGTGAGACGTCACACGTTCAGAGCAGCTTGTGAGCGGACTCTCTGTGAAAGCGCACTGCTGGCCCGCACTCGTATTGGAAATGGGTAAGGACATAATCATATCAAGAAATAACATTATTAAAAATCAAAACATTAACAAAATATACTCATTGACTAAATTTGTTATGAAGTACAGTTGTATGTTTGCATAGAATTCATTTTGAACGCTATATTACATGCTTTCAAAATCTGAGGTAAATTAGCCGTTATCGCTTGTGGCTCAGTGACCTATTTTTAACTAAAAAATAAATAATGTGTACTCATAACCAGTGTAATTTCTTCATTCTGTCAGCCGCGACGTTGCAGAAATAGGAACCGTTTCTAATCACTTCGCGTGTCGCCGTCGCGTCTGGTTAGGACAAAAACTCTGATTAACATGCAACCTTTTATCGAGTGTCGCGGCATCGCGTCGCGTGTAGTTAGGACATGGTGTCGTGTTTGCGGACCAAAGCTCAATACGAGAGGCAACGAGAAATGCAAATACATGTGAAATAAAATAACATCATGTTTTAAAGAAAAGTGTTGGAAATAATGGTTGATGGACACAGAACGGTGTGTGTGTGGGACTTTCAGGCATGTTTAGATTACTATAAAAGAGTTCACATATTCACTTTTCTTGAAAATATTTAGCTATTAGCTATTAATAACATACTATGTAAACAAATTGAAGCATTTAAACTGATATAGCCTATTATGGTTAATTAAACCATCAAAGTTAAATGATTGTTAATTCCTTATGAATTTCCAATATTTTCTTTAGCAGGGGTTTCAAATTTTTTAATGGCAATGAGCCCTAAACAATACACAATTAATTGACTGTACAAAAACACTTTATGGTTTTCCCAAACCATCTCAATGTAACAGCTTACTTTTCTTTCTTACTATATTCTATTATTGTAAAGAATTGAACTGTCCTGCAGAAGATTTTGTAAATTGTTTTTCATAGTATTTCTTGGTAAAGACTGTACAGTTAACAGCACAGTAATAAAATAAAATAAAAATCAGATAACCTAAAATGTGCTTCATTTAGTGGCATCTTAATGAATTGCTTGTTTTTCAAGAATATGATTTAATATCAATAAGTTACAACAAGGGTCAAATAAAATAGAAATGGCACATTCAAGTTAAAAGTTACAACTGAATGTTGAAACCATTGTGTTTCTACGTATGCTGGTCAGGTATAGGTACAGGTACAGCTACAAAAAAATATGTTTGCTCAGGTGGCGAAAAATGTCCGCCCAATAGAAAAAATTTTTGCTCAGCAAGAAAAAAAATTAGAGGAAACATTGGTTGGACCTCTTAATTTTAAACTCTCAAAGTGCACCAGATTGATGAATTTAACATTAAAAAGCACAACATTTTCTTACGGGGGAGCATGCCCCGTAAGAACAACCCTAAAGGGACAGAGGTATACTCAATCCAGATTTCACAAAATACTGTGGGAAAAAATTGGTATTGCTATCCCAACGCAGCTTATAGCTTGTTTTAGGATGACTGTGGAGTATAGTTCAATTTAGTAGTTATTTCATCTATTAACGCTTACTCACTCCTATTCACTTACACATATTCAAGGGCGTGCAAAGTTTGGTTGTGTTTATGATCATATGTAGTGGGCCAGTCTGGGCCAAAATGTCTGGGCCGATTTTTTGTTCCAGTCCAGCCCTGCCAATACTATTAACCAAAAATAACCCTCCACTGTTGGCCACCAGAAGAGGAACTAGATGGGGGAACAAGCAAAGGCGCGCATCTAGACCACCGAATGACGCACGCTGGGTTACCGTGACAACCCGCGAGGTCAGCCGGCAGCTGGACGGCACACGGCCCGGTGAGCGGCACAAGTCTTTACGAGAAAGGGGAGACAAACAACGCGCCGACGTGGTGAAGCTCTCATGAGAGAACAAACCTCTCATCATGCTTGCCCAGGCACGTGAAACAGCGATCGTGGCCGTCAAATGAGGACAGGAAACGACCGCATCCAGAAAAACACGGGTGAAACATCATCCTGAAAAGGATGCAATCTTCACCCATGTTGCTCTTTTCACAGAAAACACTCTCTTATTGTGCTGAAGCACGCAGGGATAACGCGGCAACACAGCAGGGAAACTGCAAGCCCGCTGTGCACACTAAACTGATTACCAGCTGTGATGACAGCTCTTTGAAAAAAAACGGCAGATTCGCGGCAGCAGCTGGCACCCAGGAAGATCGCTGAAGATCACGAAGATCGCTGAAGCGCCATGACACCAACAAAGAGAATAATAATAATTTGTTACATTTATATAGCGCTTTTCTCGGCACTCAAAGCGCTTTACATGGGAGGGGGGAATCTCCTCAACCACCACCAGTGTGCAGCATCCACCTGGATGATGCGACGGCTGCCATAGTGCGCCAGAACGCTCACCACACACCAGCTTACTGGTGGAGAGGAGACAGTGATGAAGCCAATTGCTATATATGGGGATGATTAGGAGGCCATGATGGACAGAGGCCACTGGGCAAATTTGGCCAGGATGCCGGGGTTACACCCCTACTCTTTCGAAAGACATCCTGGGATTTTTAATGACCACAGAGAGTCAGGACCTCGGTTTAACGTCTCATCCGAAAGACGGTGCTCTTTGACAGTATAGTGTCCCCATCACTACACTGGGGCATTAGTACCCACACAGACCACAGGGTGAGCACCCCCTGCTGGCCTCTCTAACACCTCTTCCAGCAGCAACCTGGCCTTCTCAGAAGGTCTCCCATCCACGTTCTAACCAGGCTCAGCCCCGCTTAGCTTCAGTGGGCAACCAGTCTTGGGCTACAGGGTGATATGGCTGCTGACAAGTCTGGAGAAAACAGATATGGCTGCTGAGAAGTCTCGGAGAAAACAGCAGAATCGTTGAGTGTGAAGATAAATTGTTAATCTTGACACTCATCCACTCGGAGGTCACTTAGTTCGGCTTCAAAGCTAAAAGCAATTGTGTGTGCGTTCGCTTCCGCTTTTATACCCGCATTGATAGGCGGGACGTGGAATGCAAATCCCGCATGCCAATATTTATTGGCTCGTTTATCGTCGTTTATCGTCTCCCTAGCGTGATGCCGATTCTTTGGAAACTCCTCCGACGAGACGTAGGAGTTCCCATATGAAAGGGAACATTATAAATAAATAAAAAATGTACAAGTCAATAAAAATAAGTCTTTTAATGATGTTTAAAAATTATCAATGCATGATATTTAATTTACTTTTTTAAAAAACACTATCACTATGTTTTTGAAAATAAAGATTATACAATCACATGTATTAAAGAGGTAAAGGAAATATTACTTTTTACTCGATTGTTGTTTTATTATTTATTTTCTTTAAAAATAATATTAAAAAGTTATGGTATAAATTATTTGATAACATATTTTACAGTGCCTTTATTACACAGGTACTTACTTTATAAATAAAGGTAAAGTATGAATAATTAGAAGCATCTAATCCTAAACCAAATCCAAAACTTTTTTTTAATGATATTACTCAGCTTTTAATTGTATAAATACTAGTGGTGGGCCGTTATCTGCATTAACATGCTGCCTTAACGGGAAACTCTTATCCAGCGATAAAAAAATTATCACTGCTAATCTATTCTCAAAGTTGGGTTGGGAGCTGGATCTATATTACGTAAGTTATGATGAATTTCAGCTTGATATTTTAGTGCAGATGTATACCTAGCCAAATTGCACTGTAGGGGAATTGCAATATATTTAATACCAATATATTGAAACATCTGTTTATCCATACTCCCTTAATAAAGGAGTCCAGACATTAGAAAAATATCAGTCTATGCGTTTTATATTTAATATGAGGGAAATACACATCTGCAAAAGATGTGTATTTAAAAAAAAAAAAAAAAAAACAACTTTTAGGTGGCAAAAGTACAAAAAGTAATACTACCCAAGGGATGAAGAAGGGTTGGCTCTCCACAGAACTTAAAATATTAATTTTGTCTTATTTTTTGTGTACGCATTTATGAGGGAAAAACAATGTGTTACGTGACAGTTCCCAGTTACGGACGCGACCGCTCTGAAAACAGCACTGAAAGACTGCTTTAAAACTTTCACAGAGACATTTCATTTGTATCTTAATTTTAATCAATGTTTCATTAACCAATTTCTTATTTAATAAATAAGAAGTAAATATAGCAGAATAGATAATCACAACACGGAGGCACTGGCGCGTGAACTGGAGCTCGTCTTGCGAGTCATAAATGAACCGAAACACAGCGTATAATGTAGGCCTACTCAGGAGTACAGTGGGTGCTGTGAGGTGCGAATGCATAATGTAGAGAATAGTTACGAAAATGGAGAGATAGCCTTTGTGTTTTATTTAACATAAGCTTACTTGGGTCAACAAGTGACACATTATTACATATGCATTCATCAGATATTTTATGTTGTTGTTTTATTTTTTTAAGGTTTTCATTTTAAAATTGGTAGCAAAGAGCCCCATGATGAAGCTCCACCCCCACTGTACTGAGAGTCTAGCTCCACCCCTGCCCATCTTACAACCTACCTGCGAGGTTATTTATTTGGGTATATATATTCTGAATGCCTTCGGCAGAATTAAAATGAGCCATTTTAATCTAGAATAATTCCAAGATTACAGTGAGATTAATCTAGATTAAAAAATAATAATCTATGCCCACCACTAATAAATACACTGTAACATATGGAAGCTTGTTACCACCACAAAATAAAAAAGGGTAATTGAAACTTTTTATTTCACAATTCTTTTTTGTCTTGAGTTTTCATCTTGCAATTCAGATTATTTTATCCCAGAATTGCGTCATAAAAATTCGCAATTGCGAGTTATAAAGTCAGAATTGCATGATATAAAGTTGCAACTGTGTGTTATAAATTCAGAATTGCCTGATAAAAAGTCGTAATTGCGTGTTATAAAGTCAGAACTTTATGATATAAAGTTGCAATTGCGTGTTATAAACTCAGAATTGCCTGATAAAAAGTCATAATTGCATTTTATAAAGTCAGAACTGCGTGATATAAAGTCACAATTGTGTGTTATTAAGTCAGAATTGCGTGATTTAAAGTTGCAATTGCGCGTTATAAAGTCAGAATTGCGAGTGCAATTCTGAGAAAAAAGGTCAGTCTTTTTTTCCTCAGAATTGGACTTTATAATTAGCCATTGCAACTTTTTATATCTCACAATGAGAAAAAAGATATAAAGATATAAATATAAACAAGATATAAACTCACAGTTGTGAGAAGAAAATTCTGAATTGTGAGTTTATATCTTGTAATTCTGACTTTAGTCACACAATTCTGAGAAAAAAGTCAGAATTGCAAGATGTGAAGTTTTGAGATGAAAAGTCTGCAATTATCGTTTACAATATCGTTTTATTCTGTGGCGGGAACAAGCTTCCATATGACACCTTAATAATAAATAAAATGTAGCCAAATATTTCTAACTATGCATGTATTTTAAACTAGATTTTTAGAACATTTTTAATATAATTGTTCTTAATCTTAAACACTCATGTAAGCATTGACCCAGTAGTATGTCTGATTGATGCACCTGTTATATGTACCTGTTTCATTGCTGATCTCTCCATCAGCACAATTAATGCAGTCATAACAGCAGACAGGTCTTCCCTTTTTCACAGCTTTCCTAGAACCTGGAGAACAGCTCTCACTGCACACAGACACAGGTACCTGCAGGAGACAGAAACACAGACTATCAAGGTCAAAAATTAACCAAGTGAATAGATATTATTTATAATTAATTAAAATTTAATCTAGGGATGGGCTAATTCGGTCTTCGAGGGTCACAGTCCTGCAGAGGTTAGCTACAACCCTGATAAAAACTGTAGCTAGTAATCCAAAAGACATTGATTAGCTTGCAGGTGTGTTTGATTAGGGTTTGAACTAAAATCTGTAGTACAGTGGCCCCCCAGGGTGGAAGCTGCCCATGCCTGATGTAGACAATATTATACGTTATAGGCAACACTTTGTAGTTATACCTTTTCACTGCCATCATACCAAATGATAGCTGTGCTTAGACTGAATTCTTGTCCTTTAGGCTGGGATGCATCATATTGACCCACTGTAACAAAATCAACTGAACCGTCTCTCTGAAACTGCCAATTCACAAGTTCATAGATGGCCACGGGGTCTCCATTGGCATCGAATGAAACAGAATAATTATTTTTGGTGAAGTTGACTCGCTTGAGCTGATCAAAAACCTGCATGAAGGGCATGGAAAACTCAAATTGTTGTAATTTTCTGAATAATCTGAAATATTGGGTGTGGTTAGGCTTAGCAGATCTACACAAATGGAAGATTGTATTAAGATTTTTTTTTCTTTAAATCGAGTATTGTACAAATAAAACTTACCTTACGGGGCTCAATTTTGATGTTTTTGTCACAATACTTTCCGTTACAGACAATGCCATGTAGGGCATGAGCTATAGCATATGTGGCTTTGTACACCATGTTAGTGATCCTCAACTGGGACGTGTCTGTGTACGGGTTCTGTAATGCACGCAGGTCCTCTATGCCATCACATGCTGGCATACCAGTTGAAGAACCTGTCTGCCGTTTTAGACTACAGCTAAATGAGTTTTCCCAGAATTCTGTGAGCACGGGAAATTTCAGCGCCTGCTCTGGAGACAGGTCAAGTAAAAAGTTTCGAAATCCCGGGATAACAGACCGCGGGATTGCAACACCCACAGCACCGATACACAAATTAAACCGCAGCATTTGTGGATCTGTAACCCACGCCTCGCTGCCAATCCACTGCATCGGAGGAGGAGGCTGCTGACTCAGCTCTTCTAAGAGAAATCTCATATCACCTGCGGCCACAAAGGCAACTATTACACGAGCCGTTGATCTGCGAATCACATCAGCAACTCTTTTCAGTTTACTGCGCGGCTGGGTCCTGTAGTAGGCCTCAGAATACTCCACACAGATTCCCTCGTTCTTCGCAGCTTTCAAGAATGACGCCATGCCATTGTTCCCGTAGTCTGAATCACTGCACACAGTCCCGATCCACGTCCATCCGAAGCGTTTGACCATCCGTGCCAGTGCGGCCGCTTGATGATGATCGCTGGGGATGGTCCTGAAGAAAGTAGGATGTTGCCGCTTGTCACTGAGACACGCGCATGTTGCGTAATGACTCACCTAAAGTGCGGAGTGAAGGAAAAAAAAAACTGGTTTCAAATATTGTTTTCGTTAACAGCGCCAACATTTTTTTTTCTAAGTTTTATAGAAGACCTAGAAAAAGCACCTGTGAAATTCCAAAAGAACCGAAAAGTCTTGAAGTTGTTATAGCCGCAGTGGAACCAGATTCTCCAACTAATGCAAGAACTGCTGCTGATTTTGCACAGGAATCAGTGTCGTTAAATAACAGATCTTGTCCGTTGGCAAGTTGAAATGCTACTTTCATTACCATTGGCACAGAAGCACAAGAGTCATATATATGATACCCTAATGTGATGCCCGGTAAGAGATTAGAGCTGTTGTTTATCTCTTGGATAGCGAACTGCAAGGCACGAGCAAAACGCAGCTCTCTGAAGTCCATGCTGTTGAAGTACACAGATAAAAAACTATATTATAGTAAATTGTTTTTAAATATAAGCACCTATCTGAACGTTTGCTTGTTATATTCTTAATAACTCAGTTTACCCTACATAAAGAAAAGAGCGCAATCAATTCAGCGCAATCAATTTAGGCCATTCAAGCTTGTTAGTTAAGGATTGTAGGCTATACTTTTGTCAAATTCTAACCTGCCACTGCACTCCAGTGGTTGTGGTCGTCTAGTATAGGAGTGCTTCTCTGTCCTTAGATAGTAATGAATGGTGAAAGCCCCTCCAATGATGAAGTTTCCGTCCTTGAAGAGAGCAGGGCGCTGAGGGTCACCTTGGAGGATGCATGTGCCCAAATTAACCCCACACACAGCAGGAACAAGCCAGGTAACACACGCCACTGTCAAAAGTTTAACATGCATTTCTCCTGCTAGACAAGCAGCCACTCCAAACATGAGGTCAACATTGTTTTATATATCCACCAACCTGATGGGAAATAGGTGGGGGTGTGGGGGAATGTTTCTCATAAGTGTGTCAAAATTCAAAACAAATAAATTATGAGTTATTTAAGGTCAGCTGTCAACCCAAATCAACATGTAATGAGGAAAACATGATTGCTATACATTTGGTCTGTTGTTTCCTTTATTTTTAAGATATTCGTTCAGTGACACACTAGTATTATGGTGAGGCATTCTGTAAATGTATCCATAAATCATATTGAATAAATGTAGCAAAAAAGTTGTTTAAACTCAGTTTCTCTTCTATAAATATTTAAATAATAATAATAATAATAAGCCCCCCTGGCACAGTCATAGGCCAAAATGTCACTGTCATAGAAGAAACTACGGTGATTACGAACATTTGGTAAATTTCACTGCAAGACATTTGACCGGGATCATGTCTGCATGATCATAGAATGATGTTTGAGAGAAATTGTGAGTGACACAATATATCCTTCCCATGTGAAAGATTTTTATTTCATTTTTTTTCTTTAAATAGTCAAGGTCCAAGGTTCAATTTATTTATAAAGCACATAATAATACAACAGGAGTTGACCAAAGTGCTGTACATTAGATAGAATAACTGTACATAACATGCTGTACATAGGATAAAAATCACTGAAACACAGTTAATAAATCATTAAAAACCAATTACACCCATACATACTCATCAACAATCAGGTTATAGATAAATTGAATAATCATACAACAAATTATGGACACACCATGGCCAAATTTTATGCATTTCCTTGACTTATTTCCAAAAACCTATTTCATCAACACATACTCAAGGACAGTCAAATGCTAATGCGAAAAGGTAAGTTTTTAAGTAGTCATTGGCTGGTTTCACAGACAAGTCTTAAACTTAGTCCCAGACTAAAATGCATATTTGAGCTGTTTTAACTGAAAGAAACTTCCTCTGACACATCTTAAAATAAGTCTCTGCCATGGTTTTGTCTCGAGATTCACGCCATTATATATATATATATATATATATATATATATATATATATATATATTTATATATTTATGGCACATTTATAAAAGCTACTTAAATGTCATAATTTAACTAAGGCCTGTAATCATTGTCTATGAAACAGGGCCTTAAACCTTAATTAAAAAATACCTTTATCATTTTTAAGCTCATAAACATACTGAATGAAACATTAGCATGTGAACAATAAAACTATCAATGCATATTTATTTTGATTTATTAATTTTTTTGTTCTAGCAAGAATTGTATAACATACCATACATATTTCTGCATATTTCACATAGAATCACCAGTGAGAGAGCCCGGGATTACATAAAAGGGAACGCCAACCCAGACAATCACAACACATCCACTCCATTCCCCATAATCCTAATCCTTTGCCCTGACCATCATCCATTATCACTTTCACCTGTTTCTCATTATCCTGTTTAGCTCACTCTAATAAAGTTCTGCTCGGGCTTTAAATTTAAGCTCGAACCTGACCTGAGCTGACCCAAACATTGCGGTTATATTTTAAGCCCGAGCCTGACCTGAACCAGAGGTCTGTTTCTCACAGTAAATAGCTTCTCTTTTTTTTCTCTCTCTTTTTTTTTTTTTTTTTTTTTTTTTTGCAATATGCTGTATTTTATGATTGCTTGCTAGGATAATGAAGAAATGAGGCTACATGTAGAATACAAACACCGATTCACCAAGGCACAGCAGCCTCTCAGCAGTCACCACACAAGGAAAAAAAAAGACTTACTAATTACGAAACTTTGATGTGGTTGAACAGGTGAAAAAGTCACAAATTCCCCAGGAACTCAAACATTAAACTTCAAAACAAAATGTGTGCAGTTGCACAACTATTTACATAAATATAGCCCATCCTTCTCAGCACGAGTTATGAAGGAAGAGAACAGCATCGACAGTTGATGGTTTCAGCGCCGTTTCTGATTGCAGTGTTGTGAATGAAATACTGCACGCGGTATTCATATATCATTTTACAAAACTGTTTTGCACATGTGCTCCCGTACACACTATTTTGATCACAACACTGCAATCAGAGAAGGATGGCTAAAACTACAAACATCTATAATTACGATCACAACAGAGCAAGCAGTCAAGCACACGGCACACATATATATGTATAGCCTATATAGTTTTTCTAAGTTACAAACCCGAACCCGAGGCTATTCATTAAACATTAGGCACAATTTTTTTTTAAAAAATAAAAATTAAAAATAGCAAAAATAACTGTATCTGTGTTATATATTTATGCTGACAGTTTCTACCAACTTTTCACCAATTTAGCAGCGATTATGGGCCCAAGCCGGTGGCACCGCAACCCTGGTTCCTTTAGTTACCTAAAGGTATTTTTGCTATTTTTAAAGTAAAAAAAAAAACAAAAACATATTGTGCCTTTAATGTTTAATAAATAGCCTCGGGTTCGGGTTATATTATCAATTATATTATTATCATTTTTATATATATATATATATATATATATATATATATATATATATATATGAAGAGTTCAGATGCAAAAGCCTCTAAATGCCATTTGAAATTTTCTTCTAAAATGACCATTTTTATCAAGCTTGTATATTTAAGTTCAGTAATTTTACTTGAATGACAATTAATAGGTAATCTTCATTGCAATTTAAGTGAAATTACTGAATTTAAATATACAAGCTTGATAAAAATGATCATTTTAAAAGAAATTTTCAAATGGCACTTAGAGGCTTTTGCATCTGAACTCTTCATATATATATATATAAGCCGGTGGTACTGCCACCCTGGTGCCTTTAGGGTTATTGTGCACTTGACTGATGCAAGCTCTACAGGACACTTCTTTTCGACAGTGTGGGTGCAAAAGTGTGCATCGAGGGCACATTTAAACAACAAAGTATGTGTGAGCAACCTTCTGAAACCTAAAATGAAAAATGAGACACCCCACAGACAGTCATGGATTTAACGGACACATGATATAAGTAAACAAGACTGAAAATTCATATGAAGTGTGCCATTTGGGACAGGGGATATGATCCTGAACACAGTTCAATGTTCCCTCTAATTTTTTTACTTGATAACCTTTTTTCTATTGCACGGACATTTTTCGCCACCTGAGCAAAAATATTCTTTATATATATATTCTTTGTATATTCTTAATATACCTGACCTGTACATCATATGTAGAAACACAATGCTTTGAATATTCAGTTGTAACTTTTAACTTGAATGTGCCATTTATATTTTATTTGACCCTTGATGTAACTTATTGGTATTAAATCATATTTGTGAAAAACAAGCAGTTAATTAAGAAGTCACAAAATGAATCAAATTTTAGGTTATTTAATTTTTTTCCAGTACTGTTACCTGTACAGTCTTTACCAAGAAATACTATGAAATATAATTTACAAAAGCTTCTGCAGGACAATTCAATTCTTTACAATAAAAGAATATAGTAAAAAAAGAAAAGTAAGCTGTTACACTGAGATGTTTTGGGAAAACCAAAACCCGTGTTTTTGTACAGTCAATTAATTGTGTACATGAAGCATTAAACTATCAAAGTTAAATGATTGTTTGTTGCTTATGAATTTCCAATATTTTCTTTAGCAAGGGATTTCAAACTTTTTAATGGAAATGAGCCCTAAACAATACCCCTGTGAGGTTCTTTATTTAGCCTTAAAATATAATAAAATATAGGCCTAATATAACCTAAACAATACCTTTGTTAGATTCTTTATTTAGGCTCATAATATAATAAAAAAGAGGCCTAATATAATATAATATAATAAACGAATTGAAGTATTTGAAGGGATATAATATATCAGTATAATATTATAATATTATTATAATATGAAAACAAACTGAAGCATTTAAATATATCTAGCTAAATATTTTCAAGAAAAGTGAATATGTGAACTCTTTAAAAGTAATCTAACCATACCAAAAAATCCCCCACACACAAAAACATCGATTTAAACTAATGATGTATTTTGACTTCACACGGGTGGGTGTGTAATTTTTACTGTTCTGTTTCCATCAACCGTTATTTCCACCACTTTAATCAAACCACTCTTCCTTAAACATTATGATGTGATTTTATTTCACGTGTCTTTTTGTCTCTTTTGTCCGCACACAGGACTCACTGCCAATCACACGTGCTCACATCCTTCTTAAGCTGTAAACTGCATTCACCAGCTCCCCTTCAGGGACTACCGCTGCGTGTAATCGCAGTGGGAACGCCCCCAGCGTGACGCGTCTGAAGCATGAATGAAATCAGTCAATGGCGAGAATGAGCGTACGGCGAGTGACGTCATAGACCAGGAAGGTATAAGTATCCCCTGAGCACACAAGCCGCCAGCTTTTTTACTTCAGCAAGCTCTGATTGTGTGTCTGAAATCTATCGATTGTGTTTGTCTGTTTTAGACAGGAGTTTCTCACTATATATATTTTATATATATTAAAAAAACAATATGAGTGAGCAGTATAGTTGTTTGGCAGTGCAGCATGCCCAGTCGGCTCTCGAGGGAGTCGATTGTTATCATTGCGAGCGCTTTCCACTGAGAATAAGGAACTCTGCACTTGTGGTGATCGCTCTTCGAGGAGAGCGGTATGCTGCGAGCTCCCCAAGGCTCGGGTCCCGCTTCTGTTGAGGCAGAGCGGCGGCGCCTGTCTTGGGGTTCGCAGTGCCTCTCACCCGGTGGAAGCGCATGCTGCGGCGGTTACTTCTGCCAGTGTAGAGGCACGCGATGTTGAACTGAGATTATCCAGTTCTGAGGAGCTGGATGTCGAAAGTATTGCATCAGAAGAAACTAGTTTGTCACAGTATACTGCAAATGAAGGAGGTTTTTGGATGTGTTTTCTCAGGCTGTTGATAAGCTCAGTATCGAGTGGCCAGCTGATAGACAGGAGTCTAATAGTAAGATATTATATATTTCTGTCTACACGACCTCAACCTTCTCGCCGGTGCTTATGTTCTTCCCAGGATGCCCTCAGGGGTCTGCTCTACTAACCTTGCATTTACAGGGCGTAGAGAGACTCAGCGAGCGATTTCCTGAGGGACGCTCGCCCCCTCCGAGGGGGGTTGTGGAGTGCCAGACCAGCTGTTCCCTGCCAGTGTGTTACAGGGTGCTGTGTCTGTCACTCAGGATGTTCATCCACAGGCTGAACGTCATGACTCTGAGGGTGGTCCCCATCGTGAAAGACTTGAGTTCACTGCACAAAAACATGGTGCCCTGTCTTTCCCGAAGCCCTCAGGAGTCTGCTCTACTAACCCTGCCTTTACAGGGCGTAGAGAGACCCGGCGAGCATTTTCCTGAGGGATGCTCGCCCTGTCTGACACAAATCAGATCCGAGGACTGGTTTGTCACGATAGATCTAAAGGATAACTACTTCCATGTATCTATCCTCCCTCAACACAAGAAGTTCCGGAGGTTCGCTTTCGGGGGCGAAGCATACCAATATCGGGTTCTTCAACAGGCGGTTCGGCATCAAGGTGTCGTTCTTGCTCACATCAAGAAACTGGGGCTGAGGCTCAGTGCCAAGAAGAGTTTTCTTTCTCCATTACAGAGATCCACTTTTCTGGGTGTAGTGTGGGATTCGACGACAATGCAGGCACGATTGTCACCTGCTCGTATTGCTTCGATTCTTGACGCAGTGGATCAGGTCAAGCTAGGCCAGGCATCCACTGTAAAACAGTTCCAGGGAATGTTAGGTCTCATGGCAGCTGCGTCCAACGTGATACCTTTTGGCCTCTTGCACATGAGACCGTTACAGTGGTGGCTCAGAACCAAGGGATTCTCCCCGAGGGGAAATCCGCTTTGCATGATCGTGAGTTCGCGACGGTGTTATCGCGCCCTGATCATGAGGAAAGATCCTTGGTGTCTGTCCCAAGGCCGGTGTTAGGAGCTCCTTGTCGTCGCGTTATGCTAACGACAGATGCCTCTCTCACGGGTTGGGGGGGGGGGCAATCATGGATGGTCGCCCGGCTCAGGGTCTGTGGGAGGACAAACATCGTTGTGGCACATATTTGCCTAGAGATGTGGGCGGTGTTTCAGGCTCTGAAACACTTCCTCCCAGACCTAAGGGGCCACCATGTTCTTGTCCGGACAGACAACACATCGGTGGTATCTTAGCAACCATCAGGGGGGGTCTGCGTTCCCGAGGTGGTGGTCGTGCTGAGGTAGACCTATTTGCTTCTCGATGGTACATCCGTGGCCGAGATCACGTTTGTACACTTTTCCCCCAATTGCTCTGATCCCGGGAGTTCTGGAGAGGGTTCGCCGGGACGGGCTCAGTCTTCTAAAAAGAAATTGCCCCATTTTGGGTTGATCCTTCACCCCGCCCAGAACTATGGAGACTGTGGGCTTGGCCTCTGAGGGGGCCCAGCTCATAGCTTCTGGTCTCTCGACTGAGGTCGTTGAAGACCATACTTCAATCCAGAGCTCCCTCCACGAGGAAGTTATATGCCACGAGGTGGGAACTTTTCACCTCTTGGTGTGGAGAGAACCAGCAGGACCCAGTTAACTGCCCAGTTGGTACAGTGCTGGATTTCCTGCAGGACCGTCTCTCCACTGGGTTATCCCACTCCACACTGAAGGTGTACGTGGCGGCCTTAGTTGCTTACCACGCCCCTTTAAGTGGAGGTTCCCTAGGGAGACACCCACTGATATCTCGCTTCCTTTGTGGCACCTTGAGGCTGAGGCCTGCAGTTCGCACAAGGGTACCAGTTTGGCATCTGGCCATCGTCTTAGAAGGTCTCTCCCTAGCTCCTTTCGAGCCCTTCGAGGAAGTTTCGGAAAAATTTCTTACTCTAAAGACTATACTTCTTCTATCTCATCTCTAAAAAGAATAGCAAATATTCAAGCACTTTCAGTGGCTCCCTCGTGCCTGGAACTTGCTCCTGGTTCGGTTAAGGGCTTTCTCCGTCCGAGACCAGGTTATGTTCCTAAGGTACAAACTAGTTCTGCAGGTTTTCCGTCCTCCGCCTTTTCTGGCGTCAGACCAGGAAAAAAATAATTTGCTGTGCCCCTTTAGGGCTTTAGATGCTTATGTCCACAAAGCTACCCTGTGGAGAAGAGCGGAACATCTGTTCGTCTGTTCTTGGGTCACCGACCAAGGGTGTCCTGCATCTAAGCAAAGGATGAGGAAGTGGGTGGTCGAGGCCATCTCGCTTGCTTACAAT
The DNA here is from genome assembly GCA_038021265.1 of Cyprinella venusta. NCBI lineage: Eukaryota > Metazoa > Chordata > Actinopteri > Cypriniformes > Leuciscidae > Cyprinella > Cyprinella venusta. Next base: position 19,195,204 of record CM075871.1, read on the forward strand.
TCGGCCCATCAGCCTTCACCTTTGGCTGTAAGGGCTCATTCCACCAGGAGTATGGCTGATTCTACAGCTCTTCTTTCAGGAGCTTCTCTTCAGGACGTTTGTGATGCGGCAGGCTGGTCCTCACCGCACACTTTTGTGGGGTTTTTTATTCCCATGACCTTAGCTCCACTCCCGGGGCTCTGTTTCTCTCGTCGGTTTGTGTATCCTATTGACACACTTCAGGGATTTGGTCGTATGGGGATGTGGGTATTGCGTTCCCACTGCGATTACACGCAGCGGTAGTCCCTGAAGGGGAACGTCCCGGGTTACGTATGTAACCCTAGTTCCCCGAAGGGACGGACGCTGCGTGTCCTTCCATAATCCCGGCATTCCCTTGGGTGGCTTGCTTCAGTAACTTTAAGCTGGCGGCTTGTGTGCTCAGGGGATACTTATACCTTCCTGGTCTATGACGTCACTCGCCGTATGCTCATTCTCGCCATTGACTGATTTCATTCATGCTTCAGACGCGTCATGCTGGGGGTGTTCCCACTGCGATTACACGCAGCGTCCGTCCCTTCGGGGAACTAGGGTTACATACGTAACCCGGGAGGTTTTCACTCTACAGCGGTTGACCAGAGCACTGAAATTATTTCTCACTTAATCTACAATCAAATGGATTTCCACACATTTCGCGTCGGTCCTCTGCGTGGCATTTTATTATTTTCTGCGCGGCAGCGGCTTCAGAAGTGCACGCGCTCAGAGGGAACTTTAACACACACACACACGCTCAGTTCAATCACGCCTCCCTCCCCCTCCTCTCTCTCTCACACTCACACACACACACACACACACACACACTCCAGCTTGAGAGAGAGGCGCGCGTGTCGAAGTGTGTGTGTGTGACAAGGATCGGGCGCGATCTAACTCTCTCTCTCTGTGTGTGTGTGTGTGTGATTTTGTGTGTGTGTGTGAACAGTGGAAACAGGAAATATAATCTGCTATTTTGTTCATACATGACAACTTTCAGACTGCAAACATTTTACCTATATTTGTGTACACTCGCAATAAAACACAACATCCTCTTCTTACATACGTAATAAATATAGAAATATAATTTGACACAAGAGGGCAGTATAGCCCTATTTATGATTTTGAGTTTAATTTATCACCCGAAGAGTCTCAAAAGCATTCTAAAAGAATGGCAAAGTTTGATGCTTTGCCACAGCAACAGTATCAAAGATATCAAGAATCCATTCACAGGTCTACATCTGCCGTGTATTTACATTATACAGATGAAGTTTGAAGCAAATCGGGTAAGAATAAATGGGTGATTTCAAAGCATTTTGAAAGTGACACACTTCCTGCTGCCAGTTGGTGGCACTATAACTTTGACTCACAATAGTCACATGCATGTGATAGGCCTCTTACAACGAACACACTGCTGAAGTTTCATCAAGATGAGTTAATGTATAAAGAAGTTATAACACACTTCCTGTTTCACGTTTCTCGCCATAAATTTGTTTCCTCGCCACGGCCAAACCATTTGAGAAATCAAAAATCCCCTAGCAATTTTTCATGCTCAATGTTTTGACTTCAGGCTTACTGAGTTTCGTCGAATTTGGATCAGTGCTCTAGGAGGAGTACTTTAAATTCCATTGCATGCGTTTTACAAACAACCCTTAATAGCCAACTTCCTGTTGGGCTGGGGTAAAAAGAAAGAGTGAGAAGTATATATGAACCGATGAGATCTATATGTATATCCAGTTTCATATTATAACATGACAGCGTGTGTGATTTGTGGACCAAGTTTTCGTACTCCTTTCCAGGGGGCGCGGTCAAGCCCCCCTTCTACGCCCGGGTGCCATCTTCAGCCCGACCCTGATGGCCACGGGTTCTGACCCATGTGCAAAGTTTCAAGAGTTTTAGAGCACGTTAACGGCCCCAAAAGTGCCCAAATTGTCGTAATAATATAATAAATAATAAATGATATTAATAATAGAAAAAAATAATCCTAAGGAAAACAATAGGGCCTTCGCCTTTTCAAGGCTTGGGCCCTAATTATTAGTGAAAGGTGACCGTGTTTTTTAAACAACTATTAAAGGTGCCCTCTGGCATTTAAAATCAAATCATACACCATATTCCATACCAGATGGAGGCAGTATACCTCCAGAAATACCTCCGCGGCCGCGTGCACTCTCATGTCTTCAAACAACACGGGCGAGCGCTGTGTTGCTCTGTCTCCCTCACGCATATTAATCAAATCAATTGACACGATAGTAAAAGGTTGGAAGACCGCAGTTTCACGTGGAGCATTTGGAGATTTTTACATATTAGAGACTAAATGAACAACATCTCAATACTAAATTATAAAGGCCGTCTCATAGACAATCTGATGCATTTCGACGATATTGGAAAATTAAAGCCCAGGCTATTATTTCTAGTTTTATGGTATTCATTTTGTTCATATTACATTTTTATCATTAGTTTTAATTAATTTGACAGACAGCATTCCCTGATGTGGACCAAGCTAGCGTCTTTCAGAGCTGCCAACTCTCAGAACACTTTTCACACACTCTCACGCCACACATCAATTTTGTCATGCACAGAAAAGGACACGGAGACCGATCTCAACTCTCAGATTCTGTTAATTTTATTACGCAATTCAAACAATAAATACAGTTTTGGCGCTTTACACGACAGATCCCTAACGCACGTGAACCGATCATCTCTACCAGCTAATGGTAAAAGAACACGAACACTGTTGAAAGATACAGTATGTTACAACTTACCAAAATGTATTCCTCATGCATAATATCGACCAATCATTTTTTAACTCTTCCCTGAACTGAAATGTAGTAGTGGGCTGTATTTTCCACACGACTGACATCAGGTTCAAGTACACACAAGCCGCGCGACTTACTCGTGTACTGCAGTTTGGCTGGTGGTTATGTTGCTCGCCCGCATACCGCCTCCCATGGCAAAAACTGGTATTACGACACCTGCCAGGCTGGGGCTAGTAATTTAGCTTGCTAATTCAGGTTAATATCTCGGCAGCACTATAACTTGTCATTTTTTTAATGACATCATCAACCTTAATTCTTCTTATTCTTTTGATGCGTGTAGCTCATTTTTGGGATATTTTAACCTCAATTTTACAGAGGGCACCTTTAATACTAGCTAAATGGAATATTGAATTAATAGCGGTCTGATAATTCATATCTCTCTGTTCGAAAAGACGTGATTTTCAAAATACTTGTGAATGGGTATTTTGAATGTGGGGAATGAGTGAGGAATGTGGGGAATGATAGAGCATGCTTGTTCCAATGAACATCGTATTGCTGGTTCGCTTGCGCTCTCTCTCTCCCTCAGAGGGCTGGTTGTCATTGAGAGCGACAACAACTCCCGTGAGCCCACACTCTTTCCCGAGGTCATCAAAGTAGTCTTTTGTTATTATTTTGATTGAGTGACCCCTGGTGGCTAAAAATTGCATACTGTACATTTAAACCATGGGGTGGTGATGGCGCAGTGGATAAGACACATGCCTTTCGCGAGTTCACACTTACATACAATTAAAGGGAATAAAGTATAATGCGTATTTGGCGTGCTATCGGGAGGGTTCCGAGCTTGGAATTCGACCCGAACCCAGAGTACTCACCCCGTTTGTAAAGTGGTTTAGGACTGGAAGAGTGGAGAAGGGGTGGTGGAGGGACGCTGCTAAACTGTCGGAGAAATGAGGTGAGATTGCTGAGTCTATAGACCTTATGCACCAGAGAAACGTGGGCGCCGTCATCTTTAGAATATTGTCTTTGAACTTCCGTTTTTTATTTCTATGGCATCGCTGTCGAGGAGTAATTAGCTGGTGAAGTGGATTGACTTAACAAAAGTTGAGTTAACAAAAGTTATGATGAGCATTGCAATGTTTATCATAAGCATTGTAAAGCAGATGTCTTAACAAATGTTGACCGGGAAATTTTTTACAAGCTGTTCACTCATATCTATGCAAGATCGCTGAGAAAATACAGACCGGAAGTCAAAAGACATTGGCCCTCATTTATCAAAAGTGCGTACACCAAATTCCCAGCGTACACCTTGCGTACACTCAAAACCACGGTGAGTTTGAGATTTATCGATATGGACGTTGGCGTACGGCACGCTCGAATCCTACACCAGCTCAGGAGGTGGTGTACACACGTTTTGAGTTAGTGAGGAAATGCGCAGAAAAATTCCTAACACCACAAAACGCACTGACAAACTAAAAGATGTGATATATTATGACCCACTGTAAAACAAACAAAAAAACAACATAGTAATTATAAACTTCAGTGTTTATTTTTGTGTAACGTGGACTTCAATGTTTAATTTGTGTGACTTTACCAAAACATTTGATTTGTAAGCATAGCATATGTATTCCTTCAGTTGCAAGCCCGCTTTACCCTGACTTTTCAGGATTATCCCCGGCAGGTGCGCACGGAATGGGTTCGGTAGCCTAATGAAAGGCTTTCAATGACCAAAAAATAATTCAGACTGACAAAATAATAAAAAATACGTTCTTCTTCTTTTAAATGATAATAATATAATACAAATAATATAACGACATCCTTCTTCTAAATAACAATAAGCATCATTAATACAAATCATAATAATGAGAAGAATACTATTACAAATTGTCATGCAATTATTAATGTGAATGAATGGTACTTCACATCACATCATCATCATCACTATTATACATGTGACGTGATTCGAAATTGAATGCTAATTTCAAAAGACGTGCTGTAAAATAATGCATTGTGATAGGTCATTTCGGCTCCACGTCAGAGAAGTTTATCTTCTTTGCCGTCTCTTCTTTGTGTCCATGGCGTAAAATGAGGGCGTGGGGGGAGCGGAGACTTGAATATTTAGGGGCGTGTTATTCTAATGACGATCGTTTTCGGCCGCGGGATTTATCAAGGGCAGGCATTGCGTACACCTGGATTTCAAAGGTACGCACAGCTTCATAAATCAGGCGGTGAGAGGAGTGTAAGCATAATCTTACGCCAACATATACACCCGTTTCTACGCAAGATTGATAAATGAGGGCCAATGAGCGCAGCGCTGAAATGGGGCGGGATTACATAAGGTCTATATACATGTTTTAATCATGATTGCTGAGTGCTCTCCGCACGTGTTAATTATCTGAATGTGCTTCTTCCAAACTTTGTTAATAAAAAATAAACAATGAGAGACCGATTATATGGTTTGAATTTTCGTATGGTTCGAATCCACTGCGAGACACCAATGTGTCCCTGAGCAAGACACTTAACCCCTAGTTTCTCCAGAGGCTTGCAACCTCTGACATATATAGCAACTGTGATAAAATTGTTAGCTTTTGAATAAATAAATGAATAAATGTAAAATGTAAATGTAAACATTAACCTTCGGGTTAACGTTTAATGAATAGCCTCGGGTTCGGGTAGCAGACCTCTACTCTGTAATAGTCCGGTTTTCACATTCATTCCCTGCAAAGTCTTGTTAGTTGTTTACACTGCATCTCTGAGCTTGAAGTGCAAGATATGTCAACTCAATATCATTATTGCGATATCACGTTGCTCGATATTATATCGAAAGTCTTGAGATAATTATTAGGGCCCGATCACCGCTGGTGAGAGGACCATCTTGGAACTGCTCCGTTTATAATTAGAGCCCAAGCCTTGAACAGGCGAAGGCCCTATTGTTTTTCTTTAGGATTATTCTTTTCTATTATTTTTCTTACGACTATTCGGGCACTTTTGGGGCCCTTAAAGGGATAGTTCACTTTGAAATACATTTTTTATATGTTTTAGCTTACCTCAAGGGCATTCAAGATGTAGGTGTCTTTGTTTCCACAGTATTTTCAATTTTGACATTTTTCGGACAAACCGTTCTTGTCTGTCAGTCATATAATGGAGGTTTAGGGGGTCCACCTCAAAGAACATGAACAGAGAAACAGTCAAAATTAAACATGATTTAATGACTCGTAAATATACACTCGTACATGTAGACATGAAACGAGCGGTTTGTGTGAGAAAAAGAACAGTATTTATATCGTTTTTAGCTCGTGTAATCACACTCACATCCAAGTGATCTGAATCAGTTGTCCAATGTTCAACTGAACCATGCCCAACGTTTCACCGGAAGCGTCGACGTCACTCATTGTTTACACAGAAATTTCGGAAGTTTTACCTTTCACTATGAAGATCTAAACATATTTACATCTCCAGGAAATCACAATGGAAGATGATATCAGTATATCAAAATATGTTTAGTGAAAGGTAAAACTTCCGAAATCTCAGTGTAAATAATGCGTGACGTACACACGCAAGCGATCACTTCCGGCGGAACGATGAACATGATTCAGTTCGTTTCAGTTGGACATTGGACAACTGATTCAGATCACTTGGACACGACTGTGATTACACGAGGTAAAAACGATATAAATACTGTTCTTTTTCTCACCGCTCGTTTCGTGTCTTAGGCCATCAATGTGTACTTACTTTTACGAGTCATTAAATCATTTTTAATTTTGACTTCTCTGTGCATGCTCTTTGACGTGGACCCCCTAAACCTCCATTATATGAATGACAGACAACAACGACTTGACCGAAAAATGTCAAAATTGTAAATACTGTGGAAACAAAGACACCTACATCTTGGATGCCCTTGAGGTAAGATAAAACATATCAAAAATTAATTTCAAAGTGAACTATCCCTTTAACATGCTCGAAAACTTTTGAAACTTTGCACACGGGTCAGAACCCGTGGCCATTAGGGCCGGGCTGAAGCTGGTACCCGGGCCTGGCAGGGGGGCTCGACGGGGTCTGTAAACTTTGTCCATAAATCAAACATGTTGCATGTAGTGAAATGAAACTTGGAACTCGGTCAGCGTGAAGTCAAGACATTGAGGATGAAAAATTGCCAAGGGATTTTGGACGGTTTGGCCGTGTCAAGGATACGAAATAATGGTGAGAAACGTGAAACAGGAAGTGTGTTATAACTTCAGCATACATTAACTGATCTAGATGAAACTTCAACAGTGTGTTCACTGTAAGAGGCTGATCACATGGATGTGACTATTGTGAGGCAAAGTTATTGCGCCAACAACTGGCAGCAGGAAGTATATCACTTTCAAAATGCTTTGAAATCACCCTCTTATTTTTACCCTTAAAATTCAAGTGCTACATTTCAATATATTTGTTTTCTTTAAAATTCTAATTACAAATAATTTATTACTGTATAAAATGAAACTCTGACTAAATATATATATATATATATATATATATATATATATATATATATATATTAGGGCTGTCAAACGATTAATCGCGATTAATCGCATCCAAAATAAAAGTTTGTGTTTACATAATATATGTGGGTGCACTTTGTATAATTATTTTGTACATATATAAATACACACACATGCATGTAAATTTAAGAAAAAAATATTATTTATATATAAAATATTTGTAGTTATATATAATATAAATTATGTATAAATCTATATTCAGTATATACATGAAAATATTTCTTAAATATGTACAAGTGTGTGTATTTATATGTATAAAATAATTATACAGAGTGCGCCCACATATATTATGTAAACACAAACTTTTATTTTGGATGCGATTAATCGCGATTAATCGTTTGACAGCCCTAATATATATATATATATATATATATGTGTGTGTGTGTGTGTGTGTGTGTGTATATATAAATACGAGCAGCGATTACGGGTCCAAGCCGGCTGACACCACAACCCCGGTTATAGCGCCACCAACTGACAGCAGGAAGTGTTTCACTTTCAAAATGCTTAGAAATCACCCTCTTATTTTTACCTGATTTGCTTCAAACTTCACTACTATAATGTAAACACACGTGGATGTAGACCTGACCTTTCAGAAGGTTGCTCACACATACTTTGTGGTTGAAATGTGCCCTCGATGCTCACTTTGGCAGAGCCCACACCAATGCAAGCTTTACAGCACACTTCTTTTCGACAGTCAAAGCAGGGTTACGTTTATGCACGTCGTGCACAATAACCCTAAAGGCACCAGGGTGTCAAGCCCCCCTGCCATGTCCAGGTACCAGCTTCAGCTCGGCCACGGGTTTTAACCCGTATGCAAAGTTTCAAGAATTTTTGAGCAAGTTAAGGGCCCCAAAAGTGCCAAAAAGGTAGTAAAATAATAATAAATATAGCTGCGAGCAGATATGAAGGGCCAAAGCTGGCGGTGCCGCCACCTAAAGTTACCTAAAGGCACCGGGGTTGCAGTGCCACCAGCCTGGGCACTAATCGCTGCCCGCAGCTATATCATGCTGACAACATACTTGAAACACGCTAAAACATGCTAGCAAACACTTAGCTAAGTGCTAAAGCATGCTATTACTGCAATTAAATAGGAATTATCTGTAACTCAGGCATGGAATATAAAATCTGCCCCAAACTTCAAACATTTGATAAGAGTCGTGTCCTGAACACATCTACATGAGAATATTCAGTTATAGTAATAGCGCCACCTACTGACAACAGGAAATAACATGTATAACACATTGATGCCTTCCTAGCAACATGTTAAAAATGCCATTGAGTTCTAAACATGCAAGAAACATGTTAAAACAGCCCACTCTAGGTCTGCTAGCTGCTACACTGCATTGACAAAGAATGCAAAATCAAGGATAATTTTTGGCTTCAATATCTTGAGAAAAGATAACTTTATCCGTATCATAAGCTAAACTTACACAATACAAGAGAACCTCTCATAAGAAAACGTCTCGGTTACATATGGTAACCCTCGTTCCCTGAGTAGGGAACTGAGACGTCTCGTCGGAGGAGTTTCCAATGAATTGGGATCATGCTAGGGAAACCAATTGCCTTCCAGTGAATAAAAACGACCCAATGAATATTGGCATGCGGGATTTGCATTCTGCGAATGCATTCCGATTTGCATTCCGTGAAGGTACAGCAAGCATGGCGAGGGGATGAGACGTCTCCATTCCCTACTCAGGGAACGAGGGTTACCATATGTAACCGAGACGTTCCCTTTCGTCTGGGAACTCCTCCCTCTCGTCGGAGGAGTTTCCAATGAATTGGGATCCCAAATAAAATGCCATGGTGCTGGCTAGCTAGGAGGAAATCACACTGCTGTTCCGCAAGACCCGCTCAGTGGATTTGGATAACACTGGGGAAACGTGCCCGTGTAGGAGGTAACGTTACGGAGCCCCCAGCCAGCCCAGAGGGAGGCACTGAATATGAACTAGCCCGTAGGGTAGTAAAACATATGGGAGTCCTAGAGGTAGTCAACCTGGGTGGGCAAGGCACGTCCTTGGATTCATAAGCCCGGATGATAGCATCCACTAGCCAGTGGGCTAACCTCTGCTTGGAGACAGCCTTCCCCTTCTGTTGGTCTCTGTAACAGACGAAGAGCTGCTCTGAGGTCCTGAAGCTTTGCGTTCTGTCCACATAACAACGTAGTGCACGTACGGGACAGAGAAAATCCAGGGATGGGTCTGCCTCCTCCATGGGCAGCGCTTGCAGGTTCACTATCTGATCTACAAATGGAGTGGTAGGATCCTTGGGCACATATCCAAACCAGGGTCTCAAAACCACATGAGGAACTCTAGGCACGATTTGTCGACCGAAAAAGCCTGCAGATCCCTGACCCTCTTGAAGGAAGCTAGAGCAATTAGAAGAAACAAAATTTTTAGCTCTACGTCATTTAAGGGCTCAAATGGGGGCCTTTGAAGCACTCTCAGCACCAGGGCTAAGTCCCAAGAGGGTACAGGGTGCAAATTACAAAGGGGATTTAACCTCCTAGCACCCTTAAGGAATCTGATGATCAGGTCGTGCTTCCATAACAACTCCCCGTCAATCACATCATGATGGGCAGCTATTGCGGCCACATGTACTTTGAGGGTGGAGGGAGACAGCCTTTGCTCCAACCCGTCTTGTAAGAAGGAAAGCACAACACTGATCAGACAAGTTCAGGGGTCTTCCCGGCGAGAAGAGCACCAAACAACGAACAGGTTCCACTTCAACGCATAGAGGCGCTTCGTAGAGGGGGCTCTAGCGGAAACAATGGTATCTACCACAGCCTGTGGTAGGCCACCGAGAACCTCCACGTCCCATCCAGGGACCAGAAATGGAGTCTCCATAGGTCTGGAAGTGGGTGCCAAAGAGTGCCCCGTCTCTGAGAAAGCAGGTCCTTCCTCAGAGGAATGGGCCAGAGAGGTGCTGTCACGAGGAGCAGGAGTTCTGGGAACCAGGTCCAGTTGGGCCAGTACGGCGCAACTAGTAAGACCTGCTCCTCGTCCGTTCTAATTTTGCACAGTGTCTTTGCGAGAAGGCTCACTGGGGGAAACACATATTTGCGTGGGCCCCGGGGCCAGCTGTGTGCCAGTGCATCCATGCTGAGGGACCCTCCGGTCAGGGAATAGAACAATTGACCGTGGGTCATGGCAATGGGTCATGTCTGGAGAGGCAAACAGATCTATCTGAGCGGCTCCGAAGACTCGCCATATCAGCTGGACCGCCTGGGGATGGAGTCGCCATTCTCCCGGAAGGGGTGGTTGCCGTGAGAGGTCACCTGCCACACGGTTGAGCACACCCGGGATATGAACAGCACGAAGCGACCTCAGAAACTTCTGACTCAATAGGAGGAGATGGCGAGCGAGAACTTGTTCTTTTCCGAGTCCTTCATATCTGACAGGGTGAGCAATAGATGTCTCTTCTGGACCACAAGAGTGGACATTGCTCGACCCAGGGAACACGCAGTGACTTTCGTAAGCTTAATAAGCGTAAGCGTCATCTCCAGGTAAGGCTCAGACAACACTACCACACATGAAGGGGGCAATGCAGCCGAGTCGTCATCCCCAGATCGCGACTCATCTCTCTCCGATGGTCCTCCAGAGGGCCCCCAAAGGAAACGACTGGAGCCACACATGATGGCGCAGCACGCTCCTCTGAAGACCCCAGTGGCACGGCTGAAGAGGAGGGGGATGTCCGAGGGGGTCTTTCTCCCAGCAGATCATTCCTCACTGTAACCCTCAGACCACCAATGGGATTAGCCGAAGTAGCTTTCTGCTGGAGTGAACCAGAAGAAGAACTAGATCGGTGAATCTCCAAATGGACTCCCCCTCTGGTGAGGGATCGCAGTCTTAGTCTGCAATGAGAACATGACTCATCCATGAATGCTGCCTCAGCATGCGCGAGGCACAAGCACGTGAGACAGCGATCGTGACCATCGGCCGGAGGCAGAAGTTGACCGTATCCAGAAACACACGGGTGAAATATCATCCTGAAAAGGACGCAAACTTCACTCGTGTTGCTCTTTCAGAAAAGAAACGCTCTCTTTGTTGTGTCGAGACACACAGGGACCAACGCGGCAACACAGCGGGGAAACTGCAAGCCTGCTGCGTGTACTCAACTGAATACCAGCTGTTACAACAGCTCTTTGAAATCAAAGCAGATCGCGTGAAGCAACAGTTGATACCGGGAGATCGCGAGGATCGCTGAAGCGCCGTCACACCAACACAGAGAGATTCTTCCTGAAACAGCAGACTCGTTGAGTGTGAAGATATCAAACCAATCTTTGTAGCTCATCACTCATAGGACATTAAGTTCAGCTTTGAAGCTAAAAGCAAATGTGTGTGCACTCGCTTCCGCTTTATTTTCGTTGGAAACTCCTCCAACGAGACGTAGGATTTCCCAAACGAAAGGGAACTCAATTTTGACAAAAATGTCAGATGGAACCTTATAATTCCAATGGGGCAATATTTTAGTAATCATCAAAAATTAGGAATCAGTCATTCAAAAGCTTACGAACTCAAAATTCATCCTGTGAAAACTGTTTTGAAATTGGACAACGTTGTGTCACCATGGAAACGATACTCTAAGGCCATGTCCACACGGACACGGGTATTTTTATAACCGTGACTTTTTTTACGCGGTTCGGCCGTTCGTCCACACGGAAACGCAGTATCAGGACACTGAAACCGAGCATTTTTGAAAACCCCTGCCAGGGTGAGTATTTTCTGAAACGCCGGTTGCAGTGTTATCGTGTAGACAGCAAAACCAGAGTTTTTGCACCGCTGACGGCTTCTGATTGGCTAACGTGGCTTTACGGTTAGGTTTATATCGCCGCCTGCTGGTGTCGCATGCTCTTGACAGTGCTTAATGTCTTGTTTTTGCATTTTCATGTGGACGGAGGTTTTTTTTAAAACGCAGGAGGGAAAAACTCCGGTTATAAAAATACTCGTGTCCGTGTGGACATGGCCTAAATTCTTGGTTACCTCCCCATGGGCGATGTCCAGTTTCTTATTAAAAAATTTATTTGAACTACTTTACAATCAACACCTAATTTTATAATCTTGACAAAACACTTATTTTCAGAAAAGTCTTAAGTTCCTTATTTTGTGATTGAAGTGATATTTGGACAGAAATGTATTAATTAGTTACAGGAAAAAAATCAATGGAATGTGGGTGACACCCACTATCTATTTTTGGTACAGTGCCTAAACAAAATCTTGGAGGAATTGCAATTTCTGTAATATCAACTTCAAATTTGGAACACATCTTGGATAGACATATGACTGTCACGGATACACCAGCGTCAGCACCAGACACCATCACTCCGCCCACGCGCTCCGTCTCCCCGGACTACTAATCACCCTCACCTGCCATCATCACCTGTTTGTTATCACCGTCCCAATCATCAGCACTATAAAGGACACTCTCATTCATTCACCCTCTGTCTGGTCCAGGGCTCCCAACTCTCACACATTGAGCGTGAGACTCATGCAATTGAGCCAATTCTTACTCTCTCACACCACACCCCCAATTTCTCACGCTAAAGTGTCAAGCCAGTCGGGAAAATACCTGAAAGATAAGTTTATCTATAAATCCACTAGTTGAGCCACTCGTGATCAACTAGTTTTACCACAAATTAGTTAAAATATCCTCTAATCTAGTCTAGAGCGATCATGCATGCGAGGCAGATGTTGAACTTCTTACGGTGCGGACGCAAAACCAGGACTGGAGTCAAAGCCAATTCCTCTCTGCACTCTAAGCGTTCTGTTTTCACTCCGATTACATCCACTACGGGTTTTCCAGTCTCACTCATAGGAAAAACTGCTCCGTGTTCGCGTGAGCAAAGTGCACACATTTCCCTAAAAACAAACTGCATTAAAACAGAATGCCTATTTTTAAAGTCTTGTGCTGTTTTAAGACAAAAAGCCATATCATGGTTTCGTGTTTTAGTTCATTGGCAAAATATAATGCTAGAGACCTTCATGTTAGTTTATACATTTTACATCTCATGTTCTGCAAAAGGCAGATTCAAACTCACGTCCGAGCGCATCAGATGCTCTTTCATGAGCTACAGGCTCTACGATCTACGCCACTGTAACTGTTCCATGATGGGCGTGTTTTTGGTATAAAGACAGGCACTGAATACACAGAGCACAAAATGAGATTCAAAAGCGTAGATTTTCAGTGAATAATGACTAAAATGGACATACTTTACAATAAGGGTGTGTGTGTGTATACATATTTAGGCTATGCCCCCCCTCCCCCCCGGATAACGTTAAGTCTCACGCCAAGCTAAACTCAAAAGTTGGCAGCTCTGGTCTGGTCTCGTCGACACATACGGCTACAGACTCCCTTCACTCTGTGAACCTACTTCCCGTTACCTACCTGCTACGAAGCCTCCATCCCGTCCATCTTCTGTCTGCTCTTCACTCCAGTCCGGTTCCGCTCACCCCGTCTCCAGCCTGTCATCCTCCCGCTTCAGATCCTGCAAAGATAAGAGACTCATTATCTAGACTGTTCGATATCATCTGCGATACCTGCTAACTTGATACTCACCTGCCCTTGACCATTTGCCTGCCGTCTCAATAAACTCTTTTTAACTTACCTGTCTGTGTTCTTCTGTTCCGTGACAATGGCATTGATTTCTTTAGTAATTCTAGAGTAAAACTTATTTTGTAAAATATTTATTTACATAAACTATAAATATTTAGTAAAGTACATTTGGTTTACAGTACATTTAAATGTCAATAACTTTTCATACTTTCATTTTTTGAAGTGCAATAATCTGCTGAGTGTCTTTAAAGGTGCCATCTACCATAAAAAATCAAATCATACATATTCCATACCAGATGGGGGCAGGGGCCGCGCTCGCGTGCACTCTCACGTCTTCAAACAACACGAGCAAGCACTGTTTTGCTCTCTCTCCCTAGTGCATATTAATCAAATCATTTGACACGATAGTAAAAGGTTGGAAGACCGCAGTTTCACATGGAGCATTTGGAGATTTTTAGAGATTAGAGACTCAATGAACAACATCTCAACACTAAATTATAAAGGCCGTCTCATAGACGCCTGTATAAAATATAAGCCGGTGCATTTCGACGATATGGGAAAATAAAAGCCCAGGCTATTATTTGTAGTTTTACGGTACGGTTTTACGGAGAGCATTCGCTGATGTTGACCAAGCTAGCACCATTCAGAGCTGCCATTGCATTCGCCTGACTCATATGAGTATTCAATGTGTGCAGAGACGTGCGGTCAGGGTAGGCAGGGTAGGCAGTGCCTCACCAAAGACATTTATTTTATTCCAAATATTAATTTTTGTAACAAAAAAAATCAGGAACACTCATAATACTCCTTTAGCCATAGTTTGCTCCTAAAAACCTTTGTTTCATGCAAGAAATTCAAGGCCACGGCCATTGAGGCAGAGGTTTGCAGTGCCTCTTTGGTCCATAGACCGTAGTGTACGGAGATTTGCGCATGCGCAGTCAGTTCTCATGCTGTCTTGAATTATCAACATTGAGGCAGAGACCGAGAATGCTTCATATCACGTGATCCACTCGTTCTCACTCAATCTGCGATTCTGACTTTACTCTGAATGCAGGCAGCGATGTGATGATGCCTGATATTAACCTGGGTTGCTGAATTACCTGAATGAATATATAGTGGCTTAACTTTGTTTTAAAAAGTGGGTGGGACAGGTTTGTGTGCACGTATGTGTCTATAAATGTATGAATAACGTGAATAAATATTACCGATTATATTCCACACTTTGACGTGAGTCTTTGAGTGGTCCAGTGGTAGAACTTATGCCGAGCATGTCCGAGGTTCTGGGTTCTAATCCATAATCATATAGGTTTTGTTTTTTTTTTCATCAAAACCGAATATGTTCATCAATAGTTGTACTATATTAAGCAGGGACGTTTGTGTGCATTTTTGTTTTGTGATTTCACCGGAACGAACAAAGAGTCTCCGATTGAAGCGCGCGTGCATGTGAAAACTGCGTGAGCCACGCTGTAATACAAGCTGTAATACGCTGTAACCGCGCCACCGATCGCAGCGGCAAATTTCGCCCCTGATAATATGCAACATTCACAATATTGCCACAATATGCCAATGTCACAGCCTACCCATGACAAGACTTCACCGCACTTTACTGAATGTGTGGCGGCTCGCTGACAGCAACGACTGGCTGTTTTGAGTGAGACGATCACTGTGAACGGGGAGCGCTTTATGAACATTCTGTGACGCGCGAGCAGCGCCGGGGACAAGTGTGTCTGTTAAGAGTGAGCGCTCGTGAGCGGGAGGCACACATAACCTGATTTATACGAGGTTGAACTGGCCGTGTGACAAAGCAGGCATAAGATGGACACAAGCGCGAGTTTGCAGGCAAATTTAATAACGCGGAGCGTTGTTAACTAATTGATCCAAACATAAGGCGCTCCGGATAATAAGGCGCACTGTCGGTTTTTTTTAGAAGATTAAAGGCTTTTAAGTGCGCCTTATAGTGCGGAAAATACGGGGTAGTTATGATATATAAAAAATATCAGCTCTCAGATTCTGTCGACTTTATTACGCAATTCAAACAATACATACATTTTTTGTGCCTGTAAATGTTACACGACAGATCCCTAGCGCACGTGAACCGAACACGAGCACTGTTGAAAGATACAGTATGTTACAACTTACCAGAATATATTCCTCATGCATAATACCGACCAATCATTTTTTGAATTCTTCCCTGAACTGAAATGTAGTAGTGGGCTGTATTTTCCATATGATTGACATCAGGTTCAAGGACACCCACAAGCCATGTGTGTTACTCGTGTATTTCAGTTCGGGTGGTGGTATATGTTGCCCGCTCGATACCGCCTCCCATGGCCCAAACTGGTATTACGACACCTGCCGGGCCGGGGCTAGTAATTTAGCATGCTAATTCAGGTTAAAATTTCGTCAGCACTATAACTTGTCATTTTTTAATGACATCATCGACCTTATTTCTTCTCATTCTTTTGATGCGTGTAGTTCATTTTTTGGATATTTTAACTTCAATTATTACAGATGGCACCTTTAACTAACATTTGTCTCACATTCTCAATCTCTAGCCTGAAGTCTTCTTGACTTTTAGTTACTATTACTATTATTATTATTATTATTTGTAAAGGGTATGTATTGCTGTAGTATCCCTGTAGAAGTGTAGGTTTGAGTTTGATTGTTCGATAATAGTCCTTTATACTTTGTTGTTTGTAGTGTCCAGTAAATTGATATACTCTTACAAATACCCATTGTTAAAGCATTGTGTGATTACTGTATGGTAGATTTACATGCCTCAATGTGTACACTTGTTAACAATTAGACATCAAGTACGTCTCATAATTCATTAACAAAATAGCAGTAATAAGTATACAGATAATAATAAAGTGAGCAAACATTATCAAAAAACGTGTTTATTCGATTACTGTTCATTTTCTATTTTTGGTTATTTATTGCATATTATTATATTTCTTTCACTTTGTGCTGGACTCAAAACTTGATCAATTGTATTATTTGTCTTTTCCCATTAGATGTTGCTTGGTGTTTTTCTCAGGCTTTAGTAAAATAATATAAACCTTGGGGGTGAATAAGCAGAGGAGCAGGCCAAAACTAGACGCTAAAATGGCAAAAATTTCCACAGCAGTTGTAAATTTCCCAGGAGAACTGACATATGCAGGTACAAATGCCAGCCACACTGCACTAAATATAAGCATGCTGAAAGTGATGTATTTGGCCTCATTAAAATTGCCAGGCAACTTCCGTGCTAAGAATGCCAGAAAAAAGCAGACACAAGCCAAAAGGCCTATGTATCCCAACACACACCAAAAGGCCAGATCAGAGCCCACACTGCAATCCAGGATGATCTTGGACTGCTGATATTTAGTGTTTCTATAGGGGAAAGGAGGGGATGCTACAAGCCAGACAGTACATATTACCACCTGAACTAGAGTGCAGCAGAAGATTATGATTCTTTGCTGTATTGGGCCCAACCATTTCATTATATTGTTTCCTGGTCGGGTAGCTGTGAAAGCTGCCAGCACCACTAAAGTCTTGCCCAGGATGCAGGATATGCAGAGGGAGAAGGTGATGCTGAAGGCAGTGTGTCGTAGCATACAAGACCAGGATGTGGGTTCCCCAATAAACACCAAAGCGCATAGAAAACATAGAGTCAGTGATAACAAGATGAAGAAACTGAGCTCTGAGTTATTTATGCGTACAACAGGAGTGTTTTTGTAATAGAGAAATACAGCAAACACAGCTAAAGTGAGGCAGGCCCCCACTACAGCTGTTACTGTTAGGGTTATTCCCATTGCATCATGGGACAGGAATTCAACCGCTTTTGGAATACACACTGTTCCATCAGCATTTGACCAGTAGTCTTCAGAACAGGCCATACATTCTAATGAATCTAGAGAGAGGGAAAGACAATAAAAATTAGGATAAAAGTCACTTTCCCCCCCCTGAATTATTGAAATTGTTCTCCAACCTGTCTTATTACTGATTTTGCCACTGTCACAAGGTACACAGTCAAAGCAGCACAGAGGCTGGCCACGACGGACAGCCTGTCTGAATCCCGGAGTGCAGCTGTTGCTGCACACAGACACAAGCACCTGTTTAAACAGCACAACCACACATATATTAGTAATGTATACTAGTGTATATAAAAGGGTTTATTCAGTATTTTACAATTAAAGCTCTGTTTTAAGATCTTTTCTGATGAAATAGAATGGTTTAGATTGAAATTTGGACAAAAGCGATTTTTGTGTGATCTTATCAGTGAACACCTCAGACCACTCGGTGAGTTACCCGTCTTTGTAAACTGAAGTTTAATTGGAAACCTAAAATTCTCGGGACAGCAGCATTTGTCCAAATCTTAACCGTTCTATTTCATCAGAAACTATATTAAGACAGAGCTTTAATTGTAAAATAGCGAACTAACCCTTTAATAATGTATGTTCCTGTAGGTCAATAACATTATTCATTATTTGACAAGAAATTAATAACCTGTATAACAAGTATAGGACATACTGACTGAAAAACAATGATTAATTTGGCCTTTTGCACTTCCTTCCCACAGACAGATCTTCCATCTTCAGAATATAATTCTTTCATATTTCAAATTGATACTTACCTCCATTTGACCCTACAGAACTTCAGAACATGGATTCTCATGTACTGAAATACACTGTGAGAACAGCTTGCCTCAGTCTGATGTCCGGGCCACATGATAGCCTTCTCCTGGATAACCAGTTCTTGGCCAGATTCTTGTGCGCCATCGAACATCCCCACATTAACAAACTCAATGTTTCCATCTGAGCCCTGCTGCCAGTTTATGAGGTCATAAGATGGGATAGAATCGCCTTTCATGTCAAAGTTCACTGTCTCTCCTGAAATAGTGAATGACACTTCTTGGAGATACTGCTGTAACTGTGTTTAGGAGATAAAACCAAGACTGTTTACATTGTACAGAATTATGACTTTCACATTTATGACATTTAAGCACTCATTATTTTGAGTACCTGCCATGGGTAGACATTATGTTCACTTGCACATGTGGAGTTTTTGAACAGCCCTTTCCCAGGTGTACAGTGAAGAAGGTTGTGCAGGGAATGAGCAATGGCATACACTCCTTTATAAACATTATAGGAAATTCGGGGGCTGGAAGTATTAAAATAGGCAGAGTGCTGCACCCTAACAGTCTCGTGCCCTGTACAAGAAGGCAGGTAATTATTTAAGCTGGAATTGGAGGGCGAACAGTCATATAAAGCCCCCCACAGCTCGTGAACCAGAGGATTTGAGGGGTACGTTTGTGGGTTCACTGTTGTGAGGTACTCACTTAACCCAGGAATTTGGCCCTGTCTTATACCAAATCCAATGGTCCCTCCAAGGAAAGGGTAATATTCATTTCCTGTAAACACAGAGGCTGTAACCCATGCCTCACTAGCAATCCACTGTATCCCAGTGACATTCTGTTCCATGTAGTCTCTTAAGAAGGGTGTGAGCTCCCCTTCAGCTGAGAATACCACTACAACCCGAGCAGTGGAGTGGTTCATGACTCGAATGATTTCCAGCGCCCTCCGACGCTCGTATAACAAAGGAATCATCTCCTGATAAGCAACACATATGCCTGTATCCTCTAACTCCTTCAGTAAGCCCTGAAGGGCAAAGCGACCATACTCGTGATCTCCTCGTACCACTCCCACCCAGGTCCAGTTAAAATGCAGCAGGAGTTTTGCAATGGCCTTTACCTGATAGGCATCACTAGGGATGACTCTAAAGAATGTAGGGAACACTTTCCTATCACTAAGACATGCACAAGATGAAAAATAACTGATCTGTCAAGAAAAAAAGAGAGGAAAATTCTGTAACAAGAATATTATTAGATCTTGGGTTGCACAGCGTGACTAACATGGTTAACTCTCCATTAATGAAAATGTATTTTTCTCAATTTAATTATTTTCTCACAAAAACAAAAAAGCATACAAACCACAATGCACTTTAAATTAACAAAAAAAAATCGTTTTAAATGTTTATTTTTAGACTCACCATTGGTATCCTGAAAGGCTGCAAAAGTCTTGAAACTACAATAGACTGAGCTGACCCGGATTCTCCTATGATAGCAAGCATTGGACCAGGACCTGCACACATGGGGCTTATTTGCTCATTTGGCCCATTTAGAACAGCTACTGCTGATCTTTGCCCAGTCAGAGGGTATGCACAAGAGTCAAAGATTTTGTAACCCAGAGTGTATTCAGGTAGAAGATCGGCTCGCTTGTTTATTTCCTCTACAGCAAGTTTCATTGTAAGGGCCCAGCGGAAAGCTCTCGGATCAAATCTGCAGATGAAGTAAACAGAAAGAATGAAATAAAAGGCATCTTTTTTTTAAAGGCCAAACTTAAGTTGTACACAGGTTTAAATGCTACTACCAAAATACCCATTTAAGATATTTATAACTTACAAATAATATTATCCTCTATAGGAAGTTTAAAAAATAATAGTTTTGTTACTCACCCATTACATTTCACTGGTGCCGGTTTGTAAGTACAGTTGAGATCTGGCATTTCCTGATTGTAGTGCAAAGGAAAAATGCCACCTATTAGAAAATCGCCATTAGCCATGAGCCCTGGCTGAAAGTCACTTTGCAGGACACATTTAGAAGCATCTTCAGAAGTGAGTGCACTGAGATAGCGAACCAGAAGCCACAGGAGAAGGACAGTCATGCTCTCTAATGCCTGCATCCCTCAGCATGACTACAGTGGGCAGGACACCCTCTTATATATATATATATATATATATATATATATATATATATATATATATATCAGACACAGGGTCTCCATGCATCTCATTATGTGTCTTGGTCATATGCCATCATTAGGATTCAAAATACTGATATTCATAAATATGCTTTATTAATATGATTCCTGTTTACAACAGTAGCACAACCCATGATCATATACATTGTATTCATAAGAAAGAGAGTAAATTTGTCTTAGTTCATGATACAATTTGGTGATGTATATAGTCTCACGTTATTTTAAGTATATACAAGTATGTACACAGTCTGTTTCCTATATCCCTATATGAAGATATCACATTAGAATAAACTTAACAAATCACATTAGATAATAATTATATATTATTATCTTAATTAATGGTAAAAATTTATTTTAATTCAATATTTTTTGGGATACTTATTCCACATTCAACATCCCATTGCATCATTTAATAACTTTTCCCATGAGATGTTGCTTGGTGTTCTTTTCGGGCTTTAATAAAATAATGTAACACTTTGGGGCAAATAAGCAGAGGAGCAGGCCAAAACTAGAAGCTAAAATAGCAAAAATTTCCACAGCAGTTGTAAATTTACCAGGCTGGCTGACATATGCAGGTACAAATGCCAGCCACACTGCACAAAATATAAGCATGCTGAAGGTGATGTATTTGGCCTCATTAAAATTGCCAGGCAACTTCCGTGCTAAGAATGCCAGAAAAAAGCAGACACAAGCCAAAAGGCCTATGTATCCCAACACACACCAAAAGGCCAGATCAGAGCCCACACTGCAATCCAGGATGATCTTGGACTGCTGATATTTAGTGTTTCTATAGGGGAACGGAGGGGATGCTACAAGCCAGACAGTACATATAACCACCTGAACTAGAGTGCAGCAGAAGATTATGACTCTTTGCTGTATTGGGCCCAACCATTTCATTAAGTTGTTTCCTGGTCGGGTAGCTGTGAAAGCTGCCAGCACCACTAAAGTCTTGCCCAGGATGCAGGATATGCAGAGGGAGAAGGTGATGCTGAAGGCAGTGTGTCGTAGCATGCAGGACCAGGATGTGGGTTCCCCAATAAACACCAAAGCGCATAGAAAACACAGAGTCAGTGATAACAAGATGAAGAAACTGAGCTCTGAATTATTCACACGGACTATAGGGGTTCCTCTGTTGTACAAAAATATTCCCAGCACTGTGATAGTCAGAAAGGCTCCAACTATAGCTATCACAGTCAGCGTGATTCCCATTGCATCATGGGAGAGAAACTCAACTACTTTTGGGACACACACTGTTCCGTTTGCATTAGACCAGAAATCTTCAGGGCATGGCAGACAGTCTACTGAATCTATATTTAAAAAAAGAAAAAAAAAAGAAAAAAAGTATGAATCACAGTGCAGGAGAGATTTAGAATTTAAGCAATTGCATGAATGGCAGTATAAATAAATGCAAGTAAGTATTTACACATTTTATAAATATCACTCAGCATGCAGTAAAGTGCATCTACCTGTCTGATTACTGATCTTGCCACTCTCACATGGAACACAGTCAAAGCAGCACAGAGGTTGCCCACGACGGGCAGCTGTCCTGAACCCTGGGGCACAGCTATTACTGCATACAGAGACAGGTACCTATGAAAAAAAGTAGGCCTAAATATAATCAAAATTTCTATTTCATTTCATAAATGTATTTTCTGTGTTTTTTTCCTCAGTTATACGGAGCATACATTAACAAATGTTTCTGATTTAAAGCAGCTCAAGGACAACATAGTGAGTTATTTGAAAAGAACAACAGATGGCAGTGCAGTGCACAGTCAACACCTTGCCTTGTTCTGTTGTTTAGACCACATAATGGCCTGTTCCTCAATCACCAGTTCTCTCCCAGAATTCTGAGCACCATCATAGAGGCCAACTTTCACAAACTGAATATCTCCACTTGACTGTCTTTGCCAGTTTATCAAATCATAATATGGAATTGAATCTCCTTTATTATCAAAGTTAACATTTTCTCCAGATACTGAGAAGGAAACATCCTCAAGATAATGCTGAAGCTTTAGAGAACATAAATAAACAAAATAATAAATTAAAATTAAAGGACCAGAAAAGACCAGATAAATTACACAATTAAATTTGCAATGACATAAGTAACCGAAATGGAAAATGTTCCAGGTATAAAGCCTAAAACAGTTTTACCTGAAATGGAAACACATTACTGAGGTTTGCACATGATGCATTCTCAAATGGACCATTTCCAGGCCTGCAATGAATGAGATTATGTAGAGAATGAGCAAAGGCATACACTGCTTTATACACATTGTAGGTCACACGTGGGCTGGAAGTGTTCATGTAGGCAGAGTGTTCTTGTCTGAGAGTTTCTTTCCCTGTGCAGGAGGGCAAATTACTGTTCAAGTTGGACGTGGAGGGGGAACAACCATACAGAGCCTCCCACAACTCCTGAACTTGGGAGTTTGAAGGGTACCTTTCTGGGGTCACTGTTTTGAGGTAATCCTGGAGACCTGGGATGTGTCCTTGACGTATTGCAAACCCAATTGTGCCATCTAAGAATGGATATGTTTCTGCTAACATTGAAGCTGTTACCCAAGCCTCACTTGCAATCCACTGAATTCCAATGATATTTTGAGTCACAAACTCTCTCAAGAAAGGGTAAAATTCCCCTTCTACTGAAAAAACAACAACCACCTTAGCTGTAGATTCCTTCATTACTTTAAGAATCTTTAGGACTTTTTCTTGGGTATAGTCTTTTGGGATCATTTCATGATAGGCCAAACAAATGTTAGTATTTTCAATTTCTCGCTTTAAGCCTTGTAAAGCAAATCTGCCATAGTCATGGTCTTCAGTGACCACACCAATCCATGTCCAGCCAAACCTTTTTAACAGCTGTGCAATAGCTTTGACCTGATAATCATCATTGGGAACCACTCTAAAAAATGTTGGGAACTGCTTCCGATTACTTAAACATGAGCAGGTTGAGAAATAGCTTATCTATAAAACAGAAGAAAAAAATACCATAAAATACTATAAAAAAAATATATAAACACTGAGCTTATGTTTCCAAGATAAAGAACATAAACAGAAAAAAAAAAAAAAAACTTATTACCATGGGTATTTGGAAGGGTTGCACAGTTCTGGAGAGAACAATGGATTGTGAAGATCCAGATTCCCCTATTAATCCTACTAAAGGACTAGTTCCAGAACACATTGAACTCTGAACAACATCCTGCCCATTCAGTACTGCCAGGACTGCTTTCTGAGCCGTTACAGGGGTAGAGCAAGAGTCAAAAATCCTGTAAGCCAGTGTATGATTTGAAAGGAGATTTTTTCTATTGTTTATCTCCTCCACAGCAAGCTTCATTGAAAGAGCCCAGCGGAAAGCTCTTGGATCAAACCTGCATTTAAAGTCACAAAAATAACGTCATAAAATTGCTTTTAGAACATTGGTTTGCCATCTTATTATTTGATTTTGGCAAACGCAATTCAAATTAACTTGAGCATTCAAATATTGAATTGCCCAGAAATTATTGGAAAAAAGCAAATATCCTTACCCTTGACACTGTGCTGCCAAAGGTCTCTTAATATAGTCTGTTGATGGAAGTTCTACTCTATAGTGTAAAGGAAAAATTCCTCCTATTGTGAAGTCTCCACTCGACAAGAACACTGGAAGATCAAAGTCATCCTTTGGAGAGCAAGTTGAAGTCACAGCTGCACTAGAAAGGTGAAATACAGAGACAAAAATGTAAATCATTGTTCTTTCAATCTCCAAAAAAACTAAGAGCTAAGAGATGTTTCTATTTCCCAAAGTTTTTATATAGTTAGCTACCCTGCATATCATTATGTATGATGTCTCCATGGGTTACAGAATTTGCTAAATCAGGTGGCGTGTAATAGCAACCATGCAGCAAATAACAAATGAATATGTAATATCAAATTTAAATACTATGCCTTATCGGAAAATTAAAGCTTTATTATTATGGAACTTTGTAAGTAAAATTTAAATAGTGAGCGAGTACATCATAAAACCATTTTCCAAATATTTTTTTTTTTGCCTTACCCTAAATCTCTTTGAGCTTATGATAATTATTTATATTTTAAAGTTGTCAGGACAGATTTCGGGAAAATGCATACTTTTATTATTTGTCTGTGTATTTTTGCCATATCCGTAAAGGAAAAAAGGTCAGGCTACAACTGTCACAGTGTCTGGTTTATGTTCCCTGGTGTCCACTAGAGGTCCTCTTTACCCACGGTGTCATTCACTTTTGGAACTCCATTCCCCACAATCCTGTCTGCGCTCATCACTGTTCATTGCACTCAGCTGTTCCCCATCATGATCGTCATGTTCTGTGTGTATAAATACCCTGCCCCTGCATCCCAATTCGCTTACTTATACTACGCCCACGCCCTAAAAGTATGTACTCTTTTTGTGAAGAAAAAGTACATACTTTTGAGTATGTATCAAAAAAGTAGGCAAGGTTTGGGACATACTATCACGTCATCTTTAACGGACGGCTCTGTCGCGTGCTGCGTGCATCCTGTCACCATAAACTGCCCTGTCAATCATCTCGTCACAGTTACAATCCTCCATTCTATCTAATTTGATTTCCTACCGTATCGGAGCACGTTAATCTGTAGGTCATGGGTCTTTCATGTGTATACTTTCCTTGTGTTTTGCAATTTGAATATAATGATGCATTTAAAAAGTAATAAAACGTATTCTTACAAAAGTTCACAATGCTGCTGCAGATGCAATATAATGTGGAGAACATTGAATAAATTAATTTTCGTCAGGTCAGATAGTGTTAATTAATCACTCAAACCTCTTTATCTAAACCTCTCAGCATAACCGCGGGACTCGCTCGTCCTCCGTGTCTGTAGTTTTTTTAACACTTTTTACTTGTGTTTGTAGTTCTAACCGAATCCTCGTTCAACGCGCAAAGGGTTGTGGGCAATATCAGCCGTTAGAGTGTGCATCGATCTACACTTCGGATTCTGACCGGAAAAAGTAGACCATCCGGGTATCTTTGAAATACTCATTTCGACATACTACGGTTTGGGATGCACTAATTCTATTTTCGAATACTATTTAGGACGGATAGTATGCGAATTGGGACGCAGCATGCCTGTTTAGTGTTTGTTACAGAGTCCTTGTTAAATGTCACACTACTTCCTAAGTTTTGTTTTGTTTTGTTTTGTTGTTGGATTGCTTTATGGATTTTGACTTGACCTCCCTTGCCTAGACTGTTGTGAATACGGATTCCTCTAATTAGGGATGGGAAAATGAAGCCTCGTGAATCAATGAGGCTTTCCCCTGACTGTTCCGGGAAAAGATTCAAAGCTTTGCGAGTGTCAAGAACAGCGCCATCTGATGCTTATTTAACATAAAGCAGCCAGAAGCCAGATGAAGAAACCACAACACACTCCATATAGTTTCAATGTTATGTGAACAATACAAGCCTTCCACGTTTCTGTTTGATTTGTCCATTAAATAAATTCCTTTACCCATTGAAGTATGACAATAAAATATGAAATGGGCTTATATGATTCAATCAGATCTGCTAGTAGGCATACTATCTCTATCTCTACACAAACACACACATAGTAAATAAGGATATGCATTGATTAACTTTCAAAGTACAGCACTCTCTTCACAAACCCATCAACCAGAATGAGCCAGGACTTGTTAAAGAGGCTATATGCAGCTTTTTCCCCAAAATAAACAACAATAGCCTTTTTATTTTACCATTTATGACTCAAACATCTCCGGATGAGCATACTGACACCTTGTCGGCTCACAGTGGGAGCACCTATAAGCCTGTATCTTATTTTTCCTATTTTCTATCGGGTCCGAATTTTCCCGCGCTGTCTGCGGATGTGACGTCAAGCGCGTTCATGTTACATATATTCTGCAAAGCATCCAGGCGGCGCTACATTTGAAAAAATGCAGCGCGTCAAAAAGCTGGCCGATGCCCATCTTTATGCAAATGAATAAAGTCCTTCTCTATATGATTTCGCATCTACCACAGATTTTTTTTTGTAACAATGTGTTCAGTCGTACATTAACGGTGCAGTCGACGCTGTTGTTTACATCCGAGTGCCTCCATAATGGCCGCTCATCCGGGTTACCGCCCAGAACGTTACGTCGGTGAAAAACCCTCAGTCAGATCACTCTGCCACCCCACAACTGCTAGTCAGCAAGTAGCCTACACTCGCAAACAGAACTCTTATCTCAAACAATATATGTATTTAACTGGTCTTACCTCTGTAAACATAATGTTGACCTCCTTGCTGCAGATGACTTGTGAAGTGTGCACGTACGAGCGCGCGCTGCGAGAGCGAGCAGAAAGGAAGAGCAGTTCTGTTTTTTGCCCACAGGTGTCAGTCGCGAGTTTAAATTTCAGGAAATCGCATATAGCCTCTTTAAGTAAGATCTGGGATTCGAGCCTACTGACACCCAAAGCAAAGCAAAACGGTCATGTGATTGGACAGAAAGTGAGGCTTCATTTGCCATCGATCACGTGACTCCAAGAAATCAATACACAACCCGATATGGGGCTTCAATAGAAATTGCGTTGCATTTGCGATACGCACATCAAAGCTTCAGTGTCATACGTAACATCACTACCCCTAATAAATTACTGCTCATGGATCTTACCTGTTTTGTGTGTACATATTGTGACAACTACTACATGCAGTGGAAGTAGCTTAGCCACAACAATGGAACCTCGGAACAAAAAGGTTTTCCAAGCAAAAAGGGAAAAGGAACATATTTGTAATAATACACAAATTAACATAATTTGCATAGCATCACACTGGCTGTGCATTCACAACAAACCAATGTTTGTGTTGGTAACCATGCCAATCCCTAAACCAGTTACTTTTTTTTCTTTTTCTAATTTGCCTATAAATAACCTTGCTAAGTTAAAACATCTTTATACCAGGTGTAAACATAGATGAATTGTGGTGATTCATATAATCTCTCCTTGGAAGAATCCTGTCATGATCGGGAAGGAGAACAGGGCCCCGTTTCAGTAAGGAGGTTCACCCAACTCTGAGTTAAAGCTTGAACTCTGAGTTCACTTACCCTGAGATGGGAAACTCTTGCTGCGTCCCAATTCGCATACTATCCGTCCTAAATAGTATTCGAAAATAGAATTAGTGCGTCCCAAACCGTAGTATATTGAAATGAGTATTTCAAAGATACCCGGATGGTCTACTTTTTCCGGTCAGAATCCGAAGTGTAGATCGATGCACACTCTAACGGCTGATATTGCCCACAACCCTTTGCGCGTTGAACGAGGATTCGGTTAGAACTACACACACGAGTAAAAAGTGTTAAAAAAAAAACTACAGACACCGAGGACGCGCGAGTCCCGCGGTAATGTTGAGAGGTTTAGATAAAGAGCTTTGAGTGATTAATTAACACTATCTGACCTGACGAAAATTAATTTATTCAATGTTCTCCACATTATATTGCATCTGCAGCAGCATTGTGAACTTTTGTAAGGATACGTTTAGCCATTACGCCATTTTTAAACGCATCATTATATTCAAATTGCAAAACACGAGGAAAGTATACACATGAAAGACCCATGACTGGCAGATTAACGTGCTCCGATACGGTAGGAAATCAAATTAGATTGAATGGAGGATTTTAACTGTGACGAGATGATTGACAGGGCAGTTTATGGTGACAGGATGCACGCAGCACGCGACAGAGCCGTCCGTTAAAGATGACGTGATAGTATGTCCCAAAGCTTGCCTACTTTTTTTGCTACATACTCAAAAGTATGTACTTTTTCTTCACAAAAAGAGTACATACTTTTAGGGCGTAGCATAAGTAAGCGAACTGGGACGCAGGGTCTGAGTTTTCGGTTACAGAACAGCTGAAATTAGTTAGTTCAATCAACTCTGAGTTGACTGACTGAGTTAAACGCGTGCACCACAACTATAAAAAGCCATTATCATTGGAGCGCAGATATTATGAGTCACCATGGCAACAGCGCCAGACAAAAAGAGGTGTTGGGTGTAATTATTTACCAAATAATCTAAATATTGTAATTTAATTAAAGGGATTACTCTTAATTCTTCTGTAATTTAAAATAAAATATGATCCAATTACAATAAATAGGCTACTACATTAAACTATAGACCAATACAGTATAAAACAATAGTGGATGTAACATACATTTTTAAAAGGTATAATTTTTATGTAACCTTCTACACACTTTGATCCATTCAAGAATAATTCATACAGTTGTATGTAGTTAATTTAAGTGCAGTTTCTTGTCTCTCCTCCTTATATTAATCAAGTGGTTGAGGTTGATATAGTAGTAAACCAATACTTTCTAGAGATAGTAATTATTACATTAATCCAACTACACCATTGAAGATGTCATTTCTTGTTAATAATTCATAACTATTTTAGAGTAACTTACTGTTATAATATCAGAGGTGAAACTGGAAGAATGATATTCAACCTCAAGTAGCTATTACTGTACTTTGATAAATTTTTACTTAAGTAAAAGTAAAAATACCAGTCTAAAAATCTACTCAAGTAAAAAGTAGTTAATTTAAAACATGAGTAAAAGTTGCTGAGTAACTTGTTTAACAGCGCGGATGGGGTGGGGGACTCCCCCATGTGGGGAGAGTTTCACATTATGAGAACAGTCTCAGAAAATATCACGGTTTATGGTATTAAACGTACAGTATGCAATTTTTGGCCACCAGGGGTCACTCATTTAAAATAATAACGAAAGACGTACTTTGATGACGTCGGGAAAGAGCGTGGGCTCACGGGAGTTGTTGTCGCTGTCAATGACAACCAGCTCAGCTCATGACATGACATCACCGTTTCACAAAATATACGGATATACGGCATCTCTCTGTAGATTTAGCTTGTCAAGAAGCTTTAAATGCAACCCCAATGTTTACCTGTGTCATGCTTTTTCTCCTGTCCCAAACCCTTCTCGGGTCATATTTTTCACCCGTACGTTTGAACTTTACTGAGCTGGCTGTAGCAGCAGAACGTATAGGCAAAGCGTAATCGTGGTCCATAACTATAATACAGACGAATATAAGTATTCATATTACGCTCCTTCAATGAATGACCTATTTTAGAACATTTTTCATATATAGGGGACACCGGATTATAAAGCACATAAGATACGGCAGTCAAACGTTTGACTGGGTTTGCGTCATGCATCCACTATATGCTAAAGGCTAAAGGGAATGTAGTGAGTGTGCGGCGCCGGAGGTGAGGCGTTTATTTAGTAAGCATGAGCGCGCTGAAGCGGGCACGTACATTCGCAGCCTGACTCATATGAGTATTCAATGTGCGCGGCTAGCTAACAGCAACAGTAGGCTGTTTTGAATGAGACGACCCGGTTACTGTGAACAGGGAGCACTTTATGCGCGAGCAGCACCGGGGACAGTGTGTCTGTTTTTTTCTTCGTCATTTTCTTTGCTTTATTGGCGGTAGTCCAGTGTTCCCCTTTGTGTTTGGTGGTTTCGCTGGGTTCCGCAAGGAAGTTAGAGAAAATAGAGGAGTCAAAGGTTATATGACGCCATAGACAGGCGACGAAACGGAAATAAAGAAACGTATCGTGTCTTCGAATTAAACTATAAATTTCTCCGTATTTGAAAGTTGGTGGAAACTGTCGGGATAATGTAAGTACACATCTAATAGAAATTTATAACATAGATACAGTTATTTTTTGCTATTTTTAAAGCAGAAAAAAATACATATTGTGGCTTTAAACAATTATTAAATATATAAACTGCATTATTAAATTACGGTTATTATTATCATCAGTTAAAATTACAGTTAAATAAATTAAACATTTGTTCAATAAAACACATGTAATCAACTTCAATAATTGATTATGAATAAGATTAACATCTTATTTTTTTATCATTAATAACTTATTAAATTATGTTTGAAAAATAATTTACTTCTATTAAATGGTTTTTATTCCAATTTTTTAATGATTTAATAGAAATATATAATCAAAAACGGTGGTAATCAAATAAAAGTTTAGCAAACGTTTTAATCCTTTTATTTTATGTCAAGTGCTGCAAAACAGATTTAGTCAATTAAACCATGGACAAACAATATATATTCCTTAAAGAATGTGTAAATACATTTTAGTATTATTGTTGGTGTTTAAACAGCACTTCCTCTTTAACCTTTTCACACGTAAGTTTAAAATACTCTAACTGACCCCCCAGCGTGAGTTTTTCAAGACGACCGTTATTTAGAACTTGCCACTTTAATGTTTCCATGGTGACGCGTCATTGCTTGTCACGTGACACAGCACACCCAGAACAGAGCGCGGAATGAATGGTGATCTGCTTTTATGGCATTTTTCCTTTTTTATTAAAAACATTCAAAAATCTATTAGCTATATCATAAAACAATGATATTCCGATTGTCAAATATGTGCAAGTGGATGGGTTTTGTGGTTTAGACATCTTTATAACGATCGCGTTAGTTGAGCTGTATGCGCAATGGGCGGCGCCATTTTAGTTTCATTTTCAGTTCAGAGAATCGGATCTGTTGGTTTATAACGTCAATTCCTCCACTTCTCACGAAATACATGAAAGTAAGTGGCTGGTGAACTGGGAGAAGAATAGGGTCAAATGTTAAGCTACTTACACAATGTGTTTTTGATATGAATAAAACGTGTCGATTATTATTGCCGCTTCCATAGACAGCTGTGTGTATTTTACAAACTCAGAATCATTGTTTTGCTAGTACATATGTGTATTTAAATGTCTGCAACGTAAAATAAACATTATGTGGTTGAAAACACTCAATAGTTGTGATATATGACAGCACTGAGTGCGTCTGTCTCTGGCTGAGCGCCAGTCAACGCGGGAGAGCAAGTTTGAATTTAGCAGTTGATCACGTGACGCACTAAACGTTCTAATCACACCGGTGTGATCGTACGCTCCAGGGACCAGCCAAGACTGATCACACCGGTGTGATCGTACGCGTGAAAGGGTTAAAAAAGGGGAGGAGACCGCAAGAAACTCTGGGTTTACTGAAGAAAACCTGCTCCCGATCAGGGGTGCGTTTCCCGAAAGCATCGTTTCGCCAACTATGGTCGCAAGTTCCGTCGTTATCTGCATAGTTTAACGAGACGGTTGCTGCGTCCCAATTCGCATACTATCCGTCCTAAATAGTATTCGAAAATAGAATTAGTGCGTCCCAAACCGTACCCAGATAGCAAACTGACATTGAATCAACGTGGAAACATGACATCGAAACAACGTTGATCTGACATTGTTTTGCTCATCGAATTAACGTTGAACCAACGTCAGACGCGTCATTCTTTCAAAACTAACGGAAAATCAACTTGAAATCAACGTTGTTTCAACGTTATGAAAGCAAACCAATTTTCGATTTTTATTTAGCTTTGAAGAATGCCATATCTGACACTGGTTCAACGTTAATTCGATGAGCAAAATCAACGTTGTTTCAATGTCATGAGAGACGTCGTTTCCACGTTGATTCAATGTCAGTTTGCTGTCTGGGTAGTATGTTGAAATGAGTATTTCAAAGATACCCGGATGGTCTACTTTTTCTGGCCAGAATCCGAAGTGTAGATCGATCTTCTTCTTCTTCTGTGATTTTTATTGGCAGTTTGCAAGCTATGTGCATTACCGCCATCTACTGGAATGGGTGTGATCACATTGGGAGAGAAAAAATAAATAAATATAAATAACAGAGAGTTAGAGCCCAAGCTTCAGCTGGCGCTACGTGTTTAGCTCCTCCAGCATCAACCTCGACTCAACCTCCATAGAAAATAAAACTAAAATAAACAATAAGACTAAATTCTTTTTGCTAACTGTGTTTTTTTAAGAAATTCTATCACTGCTTTCATTGTAGACTGTGTCCCTGGTAGTTTCAACAGGTTACTTAAATTAACAAACTTTGTTACCCTCTTAATATTTTCTCTCTCTTCATTATACTGCCTACATGTCAAAAGTACATGCGTCACGGTTTCTATTTCCTCACAATATGGACACATACCTGTCTCATGCTTCCCTATTATATGTAGATTGCTGTTCAGTCCTGTATGTCCTAGCCTCAGCCTATAAACCATGTTTCCTCCTGTCGTGTTAATGAACTCATTTTAATAACCGTAATACTTTGTTGTGTACTATATAAATGCCTACCTTTCCCCCCTTATCCCATTTATCTTGCCAGATTTTATGAATACCATCTTTAATTATTGTTTTAATTTCTGATTTGCTAAGTGGAACCTGTATTTCTACTTGTTCTGTTTTAAGTGCTTCTTTTGCCTGCTCGTCAGCCTTCTCATTGCCCTCAATACCGGTGTGCGCTGGAACCCAAGTGAAATGTATTATTAGTTTCTGTTGCGTTATTCTGAATATCATCTGATGAACTTCATCTAAAAGATCCTGCCTGCATTCAGATTTCCCAGTCTGGATACTTGTTAAGGAGGACATAGAGTCCGAACAAACAACCGATTTGTATGGCTTCACTTCTTCTACCCATTGTAATGCCATTATGATGGCCGTCATTTCTGCAGAGAAAATTGAGAGGTAATTTGAGGTTCTTTTTTGTATTGTGACTTTATATTTAGGAATGTACACAGCGACCCCCATTTTACCAGTTAGATCTTTGGATGCATCTGTAAATATTTGTACTGTATCATTATATCTTGCTTCTATATACTGTTGCACACTTTTATACAATCCCGTCTTAACTACGTTTTTAGATTCTATATTAACTAAAGGATAACAGAAAACCAAGGTGGAGTTATACTCAAGTTAACAGTTTTGCTGATTCCCATTTCATCTGCCTCTTTTTTACTACTCCATCCAAAACTATTTTCCACAATGCAACCATATTCCCAGCATTCCTCTAACACCAGTTTTGTAGGATGTATATTCTCATGCCCTTGTAAGTTTACCCAATATGCTAGAGATAGCTGTAACCTCCTAAGATCTAAAGGCATCTCCCCTACTTCCACCTGCAGTGCAGCGATAGGTGATGTTCTGAAGGCTCCACTACACAGCCGGAGAGCTTTAGCCTGCAGCCGATCCAATTCTGCCAATGTAGTTTTAGCTGCTGTTTTATACACTATACAACCATAATCAAACACGGAACGTATAATTGCTATATAAATTCTTTTTAAGGAGGAGCCTGATGCCCCCCAATTGTAACCTGATAGACACTTTAAAAGATTAATTGCTTTCTTACATTTTTCCACCATTTTCTGTACATGATTTTTAAAGGTCAGTTTACTATCAAACCACACACCTAGATATCTTAACTCATTAACCTGTTTGAGAGATTGCCCATATATCCTAAGATCTACTGTCGGTTTTACCCTTTTCTTAGAAAAACAGATAAATTGTGTTTTTTCCACAGAAACATGAAACCCCCATTTAAATGACCATTTTTCAACCCGACTAATTGCTGTTTGCATCTTTTGCTGTAATCAATCAACTTAAAAGAACATCGTGTTACAGAGCAGTGGTGGCATGGAACTCGCTCCCATTATTTTTGGTCTCAGAGAGTCACAATGTTAGTTTTTCCAAAAGATTGAGACTGTATTTATTTACTTTGAAGTAATTGTAATTTTTGTAATTAATAATGACTGGACAATGAGCTATAATAATTGAAATGTGATTTTCATATTTTGTGTTGTACCCAGAGAGTGGTAATATTTTGCATATATAAGAGCTTGCATTCTGATGTTATGTTGTTTAGTGTGTGTGTGTGTGTGTGTGTGTGAGTTTGATGATTTATGATGTTGTACTTCTGTATTTGTCTTTATTGTTGTACAGCTTTGATGTTAAGTTTTTGTTGAAAAATGTTGTGACCCCAGGAAGAATAGCTGCTGCTTAATGTAGCAGCTAATGGGGATCAAATAATAAACAAACAAACACAACATTATAGCTCTCTGAAAGACTCTGGAACACACAGATATCTCAGCTATAACGAGGCATTTCTGGAATTAAGGAACACGCTTAATTCTTACCTACTGTAGTGTGAGGTTTTATATCTTATTTACTTCAGGTATAAAGAACACAAATAAGCGGCAGACTAGACTTTCAGTTTTCTCTGGGAGTTTCACTCACAGACAACAACAGCAGCAGCATTCAACTCAGTGCGGCGCACCTAAGTCACACACAGACTCGCGGAGGTTCGGATCTCGCATCCGCAACCAAAAATGAAAAGATAATTTCTTGATATATGCTTACAATTTAGGTTGAACTGCCCGCATCCTCCACCAAAAATGTAGCAAAAGCAACATTTAATAATATACATAAAATGTATTAAGGGGGCCGGAACGGCCAATTTAGCTCAAAGGGAATGATTCATTGATTCACAATGAATCTATGGAACCGAATCACTGAACCGAGCAAATGACTCATTTAGAGTTCATTTGAAAGGACCGTAATTATAACCTTTGCAAGGATATAAATTCCAAATCTATAGTGAAACACTATGTCTTAGCAAGGTAACTTTAGATCGAACAGTACAAGACATTAAATGTGCAAACACAACACAAGAAAATTTATCTTTTCAAATATATGGAAGACTTTATTAGCTATTCTAAACACAAAACTAAGGTCTAAACAAAATCACACACACATTCATACAGTCGCGAAAAGAAAAAGAGTGAGAGAGAAAGTTTCAACTTTCTATATGCACTTAAGACATGACCTGCAAGAACCAACAAGCATTAATGTAAACCTTCGTTTCTTAGGGAGGTTATTCAAGTTACATTAAAGCACCAGTTCAGCTAAGAGTCTGAAGTACTTGTTTGCTTGCTTGTCTTTGCGTGGCTTGGGTCCGTTGCGTAGCTGTCTTCTCGTGTGCCTGGATGGAAGATCCTGAGCTTGCCGGTCACGTGTGACTGGCAACCGAATGAAAAGTCTTTGCAGTTTGAAGCGCGTTGCAGGAAGATGTTTAAAAACGAAACTTTGCAGCAAACTTAACTTTGAACCGAGACTTTTACGAAAAAGAAAATAAAGGAATGAGATGAAAATAAAATGAGTCAGATGGCTTGAATGAGCTGAATTAACCCGGATCTTGATGGGTTGTTGTCTAATTTGGTCTTCTCTGGTCTAGTCAAGGTAGAAGCGTGCAAGCACGCTCTTGTTGTCTTCAGAAAGAAGCACGGACAGAACACTCTCTTGCTGTTTAGAGAGAGGCGCAAACTTAAGGTTATCTGAGCTGAACAGAACAAAACTGAAACGGAACATGAGGTCCTTTGTTCAGATCTTTAACTTAAACTCAGTCCAGCCTTCCAGAAACTTCTGACCAATGAGAAAATGGCATCAATTTAGGAGGCGGATCTATCTTCTGCTAATCATAAATTAGACATGATCTGTCTGGTTCTCCTGCACTTAGCAGAGAAACAAGAGAACACAGTTTAAGATTATATATTATAATCGTAAAACAAAGCATTTTAGACAGATTTCAATCAAGCCATCTTTTGAATTAAGAGAATACGATTCGTTTGAGAGTAAACGAGGCATTCACACTTCTAATGGTTGTATAACAGTTACAAGAATAGTTAACAACAATTACATGATTAATATGTGATCTAAGCATTAACAAGCACATATATTGAAGAAACAACTGTGTCAAACATAGAATTGAATGTTTGAGTAGAAGTTCATTGAAAAGTGTTCTGAATTGAGTTTATGTGATTTTATGTGTGAGATCTCAGATCTCAACAGTGAGGTTATAATGTGTTTAAGGAGTAGGGGCTTGTGTTATGTCTTTGTCCCGCTCAACAGAGATGATGCTGAGGGAGGTCAAAGGTGGTCAGGCTTTTGGTGGTCAGGCATCTTGTTCCACCATTTCTGAGCCGATTTGTCTTGGTAAAACATTAACATATTGACACGTTTTTCCTGTTTAGTACCCATCTCTTGGGCCTGTGGGGCAATAAAAGTCCTTCTCTGAGGGGGGAGGTTGGCCAGAGCAGACAGCTTGGAGCCGCCTTGGGACTTTGGAATGTGGTGTCCAGAACTTGATTCTGGAACGCTGAATCACATATGGATGAATCCCATGAGAGATTAATTTGATTAATTTGTGTTTGGTTCGCCTCAATTCTCTACAGAAGAGAGGCCAAAACCGGTGTAATGTGATCTGCTTTCCTTGCCCCAGTCAGCAACCTAGCAGCAGCATTTTGTACCATCTGTAAGCGTGCAATGGATGACTGAGGAAGACCAAAATATAATGAATTGGAGTAGTCGAGACGGGAAGTAATAAAAGCATGAATGACTTTCTCCAGATCATTAAGAGTTAAAAATGATTTCAGTCTCGAAATCATTCGCAGCTGATAAAAACTTTTTTTCTGCGTTTTTGACAACTGTAAACTTTGACAAATTTGTTTAGTTAAACAAAGTTCAGAGTCCAGAATGACACCAAGATTCCTAACCTGGGAGGAGACTGATGGGAAATGCTTGCCGAGCTCATTTACGAGACTACTCATTGACTTAGAGGGGCCAAAGACAATCACTTCCGTTTTATTTTCATTAAGTCTTACAAAGTTGTTTGAAAGCCAATCTTTAACGTCTCCTAGGCAGGCCAATAAAGGTTGGATAGTATCACCAGCTTTCAATGGGATGTACAGCTGAGTATCATCAGCATGTAGATGAAATGCAACTTTATGTCTCCTAATAATGTCTCCCAAAGGTTGCATATATAAATTTAAAAGGAGGGGCCCTAGAATGGATCCTCGAGGCACTCCACAGATGATAGAAGCAATAGATTGTAAGACTGGAAAACTGGTTAAAGAGAAAATATCTGACCAGTGCCCTCTGAAGACAAATGCCATTGCTTGCAGATTAACATTTGACACCCTACCCCCTCCACATCCTCTCTCTCTCTCTCTCGCTCTCTCTCTCAGTCAGTAAATTGAAAACTCACACAAGAAGCTATGTTTTTAATGTTAATGTGATAATCATTGGGGAGTGTTTGGTATCATTTTCAAAGTCTCAGGGTGACTGGTAATAATGTCTCATTCCCAAAGAAGTAAAAGAAAAGGTAATAAGGTTTTTTAAGAAAGAAAGATCTTGCACAAAGAAGGATGTGTCTTTTGACTTCACACGTCTGGCCTTTTGTCTGAGTGCAAATCACAACTAAGCAAATGGTCTGCGCCCAATAAACATGTTGGGGGAGATTCAGTAATTTTCCATTGTAACCTGGTGATTTAGATATCAGGTGAGGTCTGATTATAAAGGGAGATGTAACAAGAGTTCGTCTTGTAACAAGAGTTCTTTCTGTATTCAGATTGGCCCGTGATGTTGTGTCTAGGCTCAGCTCATGTAATATGTTGGGTAAAGTTCTTTGTTCTTTGAAACATTTAATGGTTTGCATTGATTATCTTGTGGAATTCTAATGATACATTTACCTGACATAATAAATTGTTATATTTGGCTATTCTAACAGACTTTGACTTTATTTTCATTAGAGTTAAAACAAATAGTCAAGCATTAACGTATTAAATGATGCACAGATATCATTGATAAACCTTTTCATTTTATGGAGTCAGATGAAACGAGTTACTGTAATACATAGGATTAAATGTGTTGCATTTAATTAAAATTCACTTTGCCATGGAAAAGACGGAACACGCATGAAACCTTTACCACGAATCGAATTCCGCCATTTGGATCGATTTCGTGGCCCATTTTACAAGATGAAGAAAACTTACCCAACTCAACAGAGAAAAACCTGTCTCTCAGATATGAATTGAACCACTGCAAAGCAATACCCCCAATACCAAACAATTTTTCTAACCGGCAGAGAAGAATATCATGATCAACCGTGTCGAAAGCAACTGTAAGATCAAGAATCAGCAGAACTGAGTTTTTACCACTATCTGCTGCAAGCAAAATGTCATTGAATACTTTAAGCAAAGCTTAAAGGGTTAGTTCACCCAAAAATGAAAATTAAGTCATTATTTACTCACCCCCATGCTGTTCCAACCCCGTAAGACCTTCGTTCATCTTCGGAACACAAATAAAGATATTTTTGATTTAATCTGAGAGCTGGATCACTCTTCCATAGACTGCCATAAGGGACTGGCTCTTGACGGCCCATAAAGTCATTAAAGAAAAGGTTTAAATATTCCATGTGCCTACAGCGGCTCAATTATAAGTTTATCAAGCGACGAGACTACTTTTTGTGCGAAAAAACATAAATAACGACTTTATTCGACTATTCCATTACTTCCTTATGGGCGCATGCGCGAGAACTGAGACGAGGACGTTCTCCTTCGACTAGCCGGCTGCTCACCGCTTAGGAGTATTACTGCCACCTACCGTATAAGATGATGATAAGGCACACTGTCGTTTTTTGAGAAGATTAAAGGCTTTTAAGTGCTCCTTGTAGTGCGGAAAATACGCTAATTGAAAAGCGTATGCAACTTTTCACCTCTTTGTGTGGAGAACACCAGTTGGACCCAGTTAACTGTCCGGTGTCGGCAGTGCTGGAATTCCTTCAGGAGTGTTTCTCCACAGGGTTGTCCAACTCCACACTGAAGGTGTACGTGGCGGCCTTATCTGATTACCACGCCCCTTTGAGTGGAGCCTCTCTCGCGAGACACCCACTTGTTACTCGTTTCCTTCGTGGCACCTTGAGGCTGAGGCCGGCAGTTCGCACGAGGGTGCTGACTTGGGACCTGGCGGTTGTTCTAGAAGGGCTCTGTCTAGCGCCATTTGAGCCTATTGAAGAAGTTCCTGAGAAATTCCTCACTCTGAAAGCCATCTTCCTGCTAGCTATATCTTCTTTAAAAAGAATACGAGATATTCAAACTTTGTCGGTCTCTCCCTCGTGCCTGGAATTTGCACCCGGCATGTGAAGGCTTTCCTCCTCTCTAGACCGAGATATGTTCCCAAGGTCCCAACCAATGTGGTCAGTACTATTGTACTGCAGGCTTTCTGTCCTCCTCCCTTTCTGACGTAGGACCAAGATAAACTAAATCTGCTCTTTCCTGTTAGGGCCCTAGATGCATATGTCCACAGAGCTGCCCTGTGGAGAAAGACTGAAAAAAGACAGTTATTTGTTTGTTTTGGACCCCCTAAGAAGGGCTGTCCTGCATCTAAGCAGAGGTTGAGCAAGTGGGTGGTCGAGGCCATCTCACTTGCCAACGAGTCTCCGGACAGCTTTCTCCTTTGGCTGTCTGGGCTCATTCAACCAGGAGTATGGCTGCCTCCAAGGCTATTCTGTCAGGAGTATCTATCCAAGATGTTTGTAATGCGACAGGATGGTCATCACCGCACATATTCGTCAAGTTTGATTATCTTGACTTCAGCTCCACTCCAGGGGCACAGGTGCTTTTGTCTGAATGTGTACTCTGACTTCAT
This sequence comes from Cyprinella venusta, assembly GCA_038021265.1. Taxonomy (NCBI): domain Eukaryota; kingdom Metazoa; phylum Chordata; class Actinopteri; order Cypriniformes; family Leuciscidae; genus Cyprinella; species Cyprinella venusta. The sequence continues at coordinate 19,235,185 of CM075871.1, forward strand.
ACGACGGACACTTAATCGTATGGCGGCGTTGGTATTAGAGTTCCCTTAGCGGTTACACGCAGCACGAAGTTCCCTGATAGGGAACATCTCTGGTTACGTATGTAACCTTAGTCCCCTGAAGGGAACGAGATGTTGCCTATCAGAAGCTGTTGCGCTGATGTTTTCAGGGTGCTTTATAGTTTCCTGGTCGATGACGTCACCCGCTTAGGTTGTTCCGTCTCTCCATTGGACTGACTCCATACGTGCTTCAGGATGCACAATGCATGGGCGTTCCCATAGCGGTTAAACGCAGCGTCTTGTTCCCTTCAGGGAACTAAGGTTACATACGTAACCAGACGTTTTTTCGGGGCCGCAGCTTTTCGAGGTGAAGTCTATATACACTTTTATTATTCTGTTTTTGAATTTATTGTCTTTGTATTATTCTGACATTTTTTTTAGTAAAACAAAAGCATGTTTGGTGATTCGAAAACCTCTTAAAAGCAGACTCAGAGTGATTTTTTTCCTAAAAAAATCGTTATGTGAATTGGGAAATTTTATATTAAGCAAAGAGCCCTATGACACGGACCTAGGACTGAGGCAGGAGGGACACCGCAGAGGATCCTATTCCACCTTCCAACACCAAACACCATCAGGTGAGCATATTATGAAATGTAATCTAGATTGCATCTGAATGATAAGGGGGAGGTTGATAGGGATTACAGCGGTATAGAAACACCACCTAAAGAGAAAATCAACCGAATAATTCTCATCTCATCTACTCTCCTTCTGAATGTTCAATGTCAGTTAGGTGACGGGGTAGGTTTAGGTCTGGGGTATGGTTAGGATTAGATAACGTCATCTAACCGTCGTTAAAGGGTACCCTAAAACGGCGGATGTTGACGTATGGTCAAAAGCGTCAGTTGTATGATGTCTTGGGATGAGACTGTGTTATTCTGTATGTATAATTTTCGGTCCCACTTTATATTAAGTGGCTTTAAGTATTATGTACTTACATTGAAATTAATAATTTGATACAATGTACTTATTGTGTACATACATGTTTTTACATTGTATTTATATTTTAAAAATACCAGCATGTAATTACAGCTATAATTACTTTATGTAATTACATTTGTAATTACACAGTTGACCCTTCCCTCACCTTAACCTACTCTTGAATCGACCCATACCACCACATCTGTCCCTAACCTTACCCATATCACACCTCAATAGCAGCAAAAGTGTTTTACAATACAACAGGAACACAATAATACATTTTACTAATTGTTTAATGTAAGTGTACATGATACTTAAACCCACTTAATATAAAGTGGGACTCAATTTTCTTTTGATTTTCTGTCTTAAAGTGACCAAAAAACATTTAACTGCAATTCACCATCAGTGTCGCCAAACTGATCTGTCTCCAAAACGTTCGTACACATGGTTCAGAGTTTGCATGCCCAAATGTTCCCATCAAGTTTGTTTTTATAAATCACAACTTATGCATCGGAAGTGGCGTACACCTCTTTCAGGGCCTGTTTTGTGCGCACACAGCGGTTATAAATGAGCCCCCAGTTCACAATGGTCTGCCCTAAAACTAGATCCATATAATTGAGAAGCCATCTCCTCTCTAAGTGGGTAGTTCAGAATAGGCAGCAATGGACCTTATGTCAGTAGACAATAATCTAACTCTGGAAAAATAGAAGTGAAATAAGTGATACTGATGTACAATTATGTCTATTCCCTAGCCTGAGTTGCAGGCCTATATTTTTCATGTCAAACACAGGTTTTTGTTATCTGTCCACGTTAAAAGTTACAAAAATGAAATGCATGACACATACAAGCTTTATTTTAATAGAATTTTGCAACAACATGATAGTAGCTTTAAATGTACAATTTTAAATGTATAAATGTCATCTGCAAGGAAATCATAGTAGATCTTTTCTGTATTGTTTCATGAGTCATTTTTGCTGTTATGTTACCCAGTGTCACAATGTATTTTATGGCATTTTATTGGATGTACAAATCAGTTAACCTTTCATTTGTCTATTATTTAGTCATTATATAGCACTGAACTGAACTTACGATGACATCACTGTTTTCTCTAGAGTGGCTCTCTCTCTCTATATATGACTAAATTAATAACTTTAACCAAAATGAACCATCACCAAAATAAACCATCACTGTTGCATTATTTTCCTGTTCTCTCTGTAAAGCTGCTTTGAAACAATCTGAATTGTAAAAAGTGCTATATAAATAAAGCTGACTTGACTTAAAGGCAATATATTTTTAAAGACGTCTACATGCATTTTGTAAATATGATATTGTGTGTGTGTGTGTGTGTGTGTGTATATATATATATATAGATATATAAACATTTAAAATATCCTAAATGTATAATCTAATTTTATTATTGTAATATTAAAATATTAGCTACAATTTCTTCAATATATCTTCTTGAAATCTTTTATTAAAGATATTGTCTCAGAAAATTTTTTTGGTTTTATTTTGTAACTTTTCCCATTAAATGTTGCTTAGTGTTATTTTCAGGCTTCAGTAAAATAATGTAACATTTGGGGGCAAATAAGCAGAGGAGCAGGCCAAAACTAGAAGCTAAAATAGCAAAAATTTCCACAGCAGTTGTAAATTTACCAGGTGAACTGACATATGCAGGTACAAATGCCAGCCACACTGCACTAAATATAAGCATGCTGAAGGTGATGTATTTGGCCTCATTAAAACTGCCTGGCAACTTCCGTGCTAAAAATGCCAGAAAAAAGCAGACACAAGCCAAAAGGCCTATGTATCCCAACACACACCAGAAGGCCAGATCAGAGCCCACACTGCAATCCAGGATGATCTTGGACTGCTGATATTTAGTGTTTCTATAGGGGAAAGGAGGGGATGCTACAAGCCAGACAGTACATATTACCACCTGAACTAGAGTGCAGCAGAAGATTATGATTCTTTGCTGTATTGGGCCCAACCATTTCATTATATTGTTTCCTGGTCGGGTAGCTGTAAAAGCTGCCAGCACCACTAAAGTCTTGCCCAGGATGCAGGATATGCAGAGGGAGAAGGTGATGCTGAAGGCAGTGTGTCGTAGCATGCAGGACCAGGATGTGGGTTCCCCAATAAACACCAAAGCGCATAGAAAACACAGAGTCAGTGATAACAAGATGAAGAAACTGAGCTCTGAATTATTCACACGGACTATAGGGGTTCCTCTGTTGTGCAAAAATATTCCCAGCACTGTGATAGTCAGAAAGGCTCCAACTATAGCTATCACAGTCAGCGTGATTCCCATTGCATCATGGGAGAGAAACTCAACTACTTTAGGGACACACACTGTTCCGTTTTCATTGGACCAGTAGTCTTCGTGGCATGGCAGACAATCTACTGAATCTATATAAAGAAAGAAATAAAATAAAATAATTAAATCAAATGATGGAGGATTTATATATTCAAGTAGGAAAACATACATCACCTGTCTGATTACTGATCTTGCCAATATCACATGGGACACAATCAAAGCAGCACAGAGGTTGCCCACGACGGACAGCCTTTCTGAATCCTGGAGTACAGACATTACTGCATACAGACACCGGTACCTACAGTATATCACAATTATTTTCATGATAAAGTAAAAAAGTGCACTGACTCCTTTAAATTGCATTGAAGCATAACATCCCTTATTATAATCAATGTTTTTATATTAATAGGGGCTAAAGGATCACATAGTGACATTTATTTGAAAAGAACAACAGATGGCAGTGCAGTGCACAGTCAACACCTTGCCTTGTTCTGTTGTTTAGACCACATAATGGCCTGTTCCTCAATCACCAGTTCTCTCCCAGAATTCTGAGCACCATCATAGAGGCCCACTTTCACAAACTGTATATCTCCACTAGAGTGTCTTTGCCAGTTTATCAAGTCATATGATGGGATTGAATCTCCCTTGATATCAAAGTTAACTTCCTCTCCAGAAACAGAAAAGGAGATTTCCTGTAAATAATGCTGAAGCTTTTGAGGATAACAAAGCCAAAGAAGAGGGGGACAATTTGGTAAAAAGAAAGACACTTCATCACATACAATATAATTGCTATTCTGTCTGAAAACCAGTTCTCATCAAATCCTAAGGTACTTCTACCTGCAATGGAAACACATTACTGAGGTTTGCACATGATGCATTCTCAAACGGACCATTTCCAGGCCTGCAGTGAATGAGATTATGTAGAGAATGAGCAAAGGCATACACTGCTTTATACACATTGTAGGTCACACGAGGGCTGGAAGTGTTCATGTAGGCAGAGTGTTCTTGTCTGAGAGTTTCTTTCCCTGTGCAGGAGGGCAAATTACTGTTCAAGTTGGACGTGGAGGGGGAACAACCATACAGAGCCTCCCACAACTCCTGAACTTGGGGGTTTGAAGGGTACCTTTCTGGGGTCACTGTTTTGAGGTAATCCTGGAGACCTGGGATGTGTCCTTGACGTATTGCAAACCCAATTGTGCCATGTAAGAATGTATACGTTTCTGCTAACATTGAAGCAGTAATCCAAGCCTCACTTGCAATCCACTGAATTCCTGTGATATTTTGAGTCACAAACTCTCTCAAGAAAGGGTAAAATTCCCCCTCTCCTGAAAAAACAACAACCACATTAGCTGTAGATTCCTTCATTACTTTAAGAATCTTTAGGACTTTTTCTTGGGTATAGTCTTTTGGGATCATTTCATGATAGGCCAAACAAATGTTAGTATTTTCAATTTCTCGCTTTAAGCCTTGTAAAGCAAATCTGCCATAGTCATGGTCTTCAGTGACCACACCAATCCATGTCCAGCCAAACCTTTTTAACAGCTGTGCAATAGCTTTGACCTGATAATCATCGTTGGGAACCACTCTGAAAAATGTTGGGAACTTCTTCCGATCACTTAGACAAGAGCAGGTTGAGAAATAACTTATCTATTAATAAAAAAGACAAAAAACAACAACAACAACAACAACAAAAAAAACAATGTACACATATAACAGAAAAATGTATAGACAATACAAAAATCTTGCAAGAGTAGTATCAGACATCAGTTATATATATATATAGTATATATATATATATATATATATATATATATATTTATATTTACCATGGGAATTCTGAAAGGCTCCAGAGTCCTGGAGACGACAATGGATTGTGAAGATCCAGATTCCCCTACAATTCCTAATAAAGGACTAGTTCCAGAACAGATTGAACTCTGAACAACATCCTGCCCATTCAGTACTGCCAGGACTGCTTTCTGAGCCGTTACAGGGGTGGCACAAGAGTCAAAGACACTATAAGCCAGAGTATGGTTTGGTAAAAGGTCTTTTCTGTTGTTAATTTCCTCCACAGCAAGCTTCATAGTGAGAGCCCATCGGAAAGCTCTTGGATCAAACCTGCATTAGTATATATATATATATATATATATATATATATATATATATATATATATATATATATTCAGAATTATTTATTGGACAAAGAATAAAGTAAACAGTAAACAATAGATTTTTATAAATTACAGATTAGGAAAGAAATATGGGCAAAAAAAGAGAAATGTCCTTACCCTTGACAGTGTGCTGCCAAAGGTCTTTTAATGTAGTCTTCTGATGGAAGTTCTACTCTGTAGTGTAAAGGAAAAATTCCTCCTATTGTGAAGTCTCCACTCGACAAGAACACTGGAAGATTAAAGTCACCCTGTGGGTTGCAGCTTGAGGTCACAGCTGCACTAGAAAGGTGAAATACAGAGACAAAAATCTGAATCATTTTCCTGTTAAACTCCACGAGAAGAAAAAAAAATCATAGTGATGCTTCTCTTACCTTTGGTTTTATATGTTAGTCATGCATATCATTACCATTAACAGCGAGTCCCACCTTCTTTGTTGTGATTGGCCATCTCCAACATTTTGACATTGACTGGAGTACAACAGAGGAGCATCAAGAATAGCAAATATTGTGGGAGATTTAAATGTATTGACACCATTATATGAAAACTGAACTGACATCACTCTTTTCTTATATATATATATATATATATATATATATATATATATATATATATATATATATATACTCACCTAAAGGATTATTAGGATCACCATACTAATACTGTGTTTGACCCCCTTTCGCCTTCAGAACTGCCTTAATTCTATGTGGCACTGATTCAATAAGGTGCTTAAAGCATTCATTAGAAATGTAGCCCCATATTAATAGGATAGCCATTTTAGTACAGTTAACTCATTGTCATGTTCAAGAAACCAATTTTAAATGATTTGAGCTTTGTGACATGGTGCATTATCCTGCTGGAAGTGGCCATCAGAGGATGGGTACATGGTGGCCATAAAGGGGTGGGTATTGTCAGAAACAATGCTCAGGTAGGCAGTGGCATTTAAACGATGCTCAACTGACACTAAGGGGCCTAAAGTGTGCCAAGAAAGCATCCCCCAGACCATTACACCACCACCACCAGCCTGCACAGTGGTAACAAGGCATGATGGATCCATGTTCTCATTCTGTTTACGCCAAATTCTGAACTTACCATCTGGATGTCTCAACAAATATCAAGACTAATCAGACCAGGCAACATTTTTCCAGTCTTCAACTTTCCAATTTTGGTGCGCTCTTACAAATTGTAGCCTCTTATCCCTATTTGTAATGGAGATGAGTGGTACCCGGTGGGGTCTTCTCCTGTTGTAGCCCATCTGCCTCAAGGTTGTGCGTGTTGTGGCTTCACAAATACTTTGCTACATACCCCGGTTGTAGCAGGTGGTTATTTCAGTCAAAGTTGCTTTTCTATCAGCTTGAATCAGTCGGCCCATTCTCCTCTGACCTCTAGCATCAACAAGGCATTTTCGCCCACAGGACTGCTGCATACATGATGTTTTTCCCTTTTTTTCACCATTTTTTGTAAACCCTAGAAATGGTTGTGCGTGAAAATCCCAGTAACTGAGCAGATTGTGAAATACTCAGACCGGCCCGTCTAGCACCAACAATCATACAAACTCAAAATTGCTTAAATCACCTTTCTTTCCCATTCTGACATTCAGTTTGGAGTTCAGGAAATTATCTTGACGAGGACCACATCCCTAAATTCATTGAAGCAACTGCCATGGTATTGGTTGATTAGATAATTGCATTCAAGAGAAAATGAACCTGTTCCTAATAACCATTGTAGATTGTAGATAGGTGAGTGTATATCAAATAGAGTAAAAACAAAAAATGAACCATCACTGCACTTACTTAAACTGGACTATGACACCATTTTCTTTTAGATCTGCTGAACAGTTTATTTCACATGTATATTACTAAGACAAGAAAGGAGACAGCAAATTCATAAATCGTGACATTGTCTCTCTCACTGTTGTAAGGTCTGACTCTGGACCCATCAGACACACACAAATTATTAATTATATACAAAGGTTTATGAAACTCCAAAACTAACATCCCAAAGGAACTAAACAACAGGACTGAAACAGTGTTATGTTACAGGGTTAATATGGAGGTTTTACGACCACATTCCTTTGGAAGAGAGTGCATGTGCAAGAGAGAGACAGTGGGAAGACAGGAACAATCTTTAATACAGACTTTGCTGCATAAATCATAGACTAACTGAAGTATAACTGAACACGCTTCATAGCATTGTGTAAATGATTTACTGTCTTGTGTACTATTATGTATATATAATAGTATGTACCTTATACAATCAACTAACGATCACTGCAAACCTTGCCTGTATCATGCCTCCTACCTAATTAATCCTCATTTAATGACTCACAATTTAATGTACATCACATTCTTTTTGAATGCAGTGTTGGATGTGTTATATCTATCTGAGCATTAATGTAGGTATACGCTTGGGACAATGACTCGCAAAGCAAACTTCCCACTCTGACATTTCACCATGCTTATGGTCCAGTCAAACCATTGAGGTTAGATCTTTCTCAGGCTTTATAAGATACAGTCCACATGTGACCTCCCGCTCTTAGTTTTTCACCCAGCCGCAAACACTGTTTCTGGTGATACTGGGGAACCCACTCCCCCTCCACGGGGGCCCTGAGGGCCCAGTAGGCCTTGCTTCCAACCAGATACGGACTCATGGAGGAGAGAGAAGACTCTCACACAAAGAACCAAGGACAATCTCAGGAGTTTGTAACCAGGACTCCAACCAACAACGACTCCAATCACCCACTCTTCTGACTTCCTCACTTCTCCTGGGTGATCGGCGTGGCCTCAACAGGCCAACAGGCTCCAGGGCCCCAGGCTTTGACCAAACTAGCCATGTGGTCATGGAGAAAGATAACTTTCAAACAACTTCCACTTGCCACTGCCGGAAACCCTCAACAACTTCAATTCTCCACAACTTTAAGAATTGTTCCTACTACAAATGCAAGTATTCAATGAAATGTGAAAATGAAATGCTGTTGGTTCTTCTCATAGATGGATCTTCTCCATCGTTCAATCATTCCATCTCTGACTCCTTTTTCTTTCACAGGTATTCATGTATGTTTGTTTAGTTTATTCATGTTTATGATTTAGTTAATAAAACGTGTGCACTTTATGTATTTGGTTCTGATTCATTTGCAAACAAAGTCTCTCTCACGATCTTTATCTTGCTACATGTTCAATGCGCTGTATATGCTAAGAAATAATTATTCTTCTGTGGCTATGGAAGACACCCTTTTCTTAGAATAAATGAATAATGAAAAGAGTTTGTTGGACGAACTGATTAATTGATTGTAATATTAATTTAGCCATGTCAAGTCAACCCAATTAACTGACCAAATATTCATAAGTAAGCATAATAATTTATTATTGATTATTAATATTTCTTATAGCTAAGTTCCTTGCACAGTCAAAATAGTATTGAAATAAGATACTTTTAGTTGTTATTAGGCCTATCTTGTTCTGAGTTACAGTATGTTGAATGGATATGGAATATAGCCTATCTGTTGTGAATATGCAATAATTACGGGCTAGCCTACTAATGATATTATTATTTATAAATGAATAATTACACTTGTTTAAATGTACATTTTGGTGTTGTTTTGTTTTTAAAAGATAGCCTAATATAATGAACGCATTAATCTCTCAATTGGGTATTTATCATTAAAGATATAGAGTTTGCAATCTAACGGTCAAAATGACCGCTTGTGGCACTTATAGTGTTAAGTTTGTTATAGTGTCCATGCTACAGATCTGAGGCACCCCAAAGGGGCAGAGGCACCTATTGTATCTGTTTGTTTTATTATTATTTTAAATTATTATTACATATTTACAGTGTTTACAGACTATAGTAATAAAACCAGCATAGCTGTGGTGAAATTAATTAAAAAAATACATTTAAAGTTATTATGTGACCATTTTATTAAACCAGAAGTGCATTAAAGATTACAAATGTTCTAATACTTTTTAATTTAATGTTTAAAGGTTGTCTTGTGGTTGAATGTGTTTCAGGTGTGCATTATAATTGGTTAAAAGAACTGATTAAATTCATAAGGGCTTGGTACATTAAAGATTGACAGCAGGAGGGGCCTATGCTTTTTGGTTTGCTTGTCTTCAGATGAAAAGTTAAATCCATCCCTCAATCGCAGATTGTCTATATATGCTGCACCCATTAGATTAATTTCTCTTTGTCAGTTATGGCATGGCTTTATGCAATGTTGCTTACATTTTGGCCTCTTTGTATTGGTTTGCAGAGTCAGCTGAATAGCAAGGACAACTGTGTCTTTCAGGGAGATGAGGATAAATACAGCTTTTACCAGGGGGGAGATGTGGTTTTGGGAGGGATTTTCCCTTTGCATTCCAGCCCTATATCATCATTATTTTCTTTCAGGACCAAACCTAAACCAACCATGTATAAATTGTGTGTCATGCTTTTATAAACTGAGTTGTGTAAAACAATTTAAATGTTTAGAAATTGTTTTAATTTTCTTTATCGTGTTACAATTATGCAATGCATTCAAAAAGTGTGTGCGAAATCTGTTGCAGCTTCACCCCTCGAGCACTGAGGTGGATGCAGACGATGATCTTTGCTGTAAGAGAAATAAACCAGCGGCAAGACCTTTTGCCAAACCTAACTCTGGGCTACCACATCAGGGACAGCGGTGATGACATACCAGTATCTGTCAAGAGGTCTCTTCTCCTGGTCAATGGACAGCCTGAGAGGGACAGTGGACAAAGCTGTGAAGACACACAAAAGCAGCCGAGCCCTGTAATTGTGGGAGATGCTGCATCAGGAATATCCATGGCTGTTCTGAGAACTCTAGGCTCATTCAAAATACCCTTGGTAAAATATTTATCATTATTCATTTTTGCCTTTCTTTCTCGGTTATGAAGGCTGTAATGTTTTATTGATTTAATGCTATCATATAAAGTATTGTTTGACAGATAGATTAATATTACTTACCTGATCTTCAGAAAGATTAAAATTAAACTTTAAATCTTACTGAAATGTGCTTTTTACATTTTAGGTGAGCTACTTTGCATCCTGTTCCTGTCTCAGTAACAAGAGAGAGTTTCCAGCATTCATGCGGACAATGCCAAGTGATCTATTTCAGATTAAAGCTTTGGTGAAACTTGTATATTATTTTCAGTGGACATGGGTCGGGGTGATTGGTGTGGATTCAGACTATGCTCGGTTTGCCATCCAGCTCTTCCTGAAAGAATCAGAAAGATTTAATATTTGTCCTGCTTATGTCCACTTTTATCCTGTTGCACTGACACAAGATGCTGTGGAGGAGCTTGTGAACATCTTAAAAGCCTCATCTGCAACAGTAACAGTAAACTTCTCTGGGGAATCAGAACTACATAGTATACTAAAAGAGTGCAGACGCCAAAATGTTACTCATCTTCAGTGGATTGCCAGTGAGGCCTGGGCCACATCAAAAGCCCTCTGGGAGGATTTTGGGGATCTGTTAAAGGGAACATTGGGGTTTGCCATACGGAGAGCGGATATCCCACATCTTAGCAGTTACCTCAGGAGAGTAAATTTTTCTATTGCCGAGACGTCCCATTTTCTCTCTGAGTTTTGGGAAGAGACTTTTTATTGTCGGCTGAATGGGTCCTTAAACACCCATTTACATGGAGAAAGGGGACAGAACTGGCCACTCTGCAATGGCAGTGAGAGTTTGGATGATGTGTACACTCCTTATACAGATGTGTCACAACTCAGAGTGTCCTACAATGTTTATAAGGCTGTGTATCTCATAGCACATGCTTTACACGACATGAGCACATGTGTCCCAGGAAAGGGCCCCTTTCAAAAGGGGATATGTGGGAGTCTGAATCAAATTCTGCCATGGCAGGTGTGTGTTACTCACCATTTTACGTTCTCTGCATTTATAGTGCTGATAAGGAATTATCAAACAGTGTACAAGTTTTAAAGCAATGGTTAGATATAACATCTTTGTATCTAAATATTTCCATCCATGCATTTGAATGTTTTTGCTTTGCATCATCCTTTCTCTCAACCTTCATCTAAGCTCCTGCACTACATGAAACAAACACATTTCACAACATTAGGGGAAGAAGTCAGATTTGATGACAACGGTGATCCAGTTGCATCCTACGATCTGATGAACTGGCAAAGAGGGTCTGACGGCTCCCTTCAGCTAGTGAGGGTGGGATTCTATGATGCCTCCCTTGAAGAAGAAAAGGACCTAATAATAGATGAGCCAGTAATTATGTGGCACAGAGGAGAGAAGGTGTGTGCCATCCCACTCATCACCAGATATTGTTTACTATGTTTGTTTTGCCTTCAAATCTTCCCAGTTATTATGGCTGAACTTAATCAAATCCTGTTTTGTAACTTTACATGGCAATGCACTGTGGATTTCATTTTGTACTAAACATTTGTATAAAACATGGGTCACACTATAGTTTAGGGTACAATTCTCACGATTAACTGAGCATTAACTATGACTTTTCCCTCAATAAACTCCTAATTACTGCTTATTAATAGTTAGTAAGATAGTTGTTAAAGGACAACTCCGGCACAAAATGAACCTTTGGTCTAATAACAAATTGGTACCTAGTCAACCGTTCTCTGAGATTTATTTTCATGTTAATCGAATGTAAAGAGTTTTATCTTTAAAAACTATTTAGCATATAAGAGTAATTAAAAATAAAAATTGTTAATTAATACCACTAACAAGGCTCAAAATAGCCCCATACTAACATGGTAACATAATGAGGATCCCTACATGCAAACTGAAGCATTGAGAACTTTGTAAGTGTGCAGACAGTTTAATAAGAAATTTTATACTAATTTACCTTTATACTAGCATTATATACTAAACAATTTTTAGAGATAAAACTCTTTACATTCGATTATCATGAAAACAAATCTCAGAGAACGGTCGACTAGGTACCAATGTGTTACAGACCAAAGGTTAATTTTGCGCCGGAGTTGTCCTTTAAGTTTAGGCATTGGGTAGGATTAAGGGATGTAGAATATGAGCATGAAGAATAAGGTATTCAAATGTGTTTTATGAGTACTAAATTACAGCTACTAACTTAGTAATATGCATGCTAGTAAGCAACAGTAAGAATTATACCCTGAACTAAAGTGTTACCAAATTATGTTACATGTAAATAATCCGTTGTATTTTTTATTTTATATAAGGTTTTAAGTTGCATATTTCTATATGCAATTAAAGTATGTGGTGATATGCACTCTCATTGAGTTCAGACTACATATCTACTGCTTGTTCTGTTGTGGTTATTAGGCACCAGAATCATTGTGCAGTCAAAGCTGTCTGCCAGGCTCCAGGAAGGCCAGGCAAAAAGGAAAGCCAGTTTGCTGCTTTGACTGCATACCGTGTGCCGAAGGAGAGATCAGTAATAAAACAGGTGTGAATTTCCTCACAGCTCCTCACTTAATGGAATTTTGAAAATAATTATAATAATAATAAATAAATAAATAAACAAAACATAGAAGTCAATCGATCAATAAATGTAAAAAAAATATATAAAAATACATTTTATGCTCCCCTTTTCCAAATTTTTCCACAGACTCAAATGATTGTCTGACATGTTCAAAGGAAACATGGCCAAACCAAGCTCGAGACAAGTGCATTCCAAAAACATTAGAGTTTTTGTCTTTTCAGGAGCCCTTGGGAATAATCCTGTGGGCATTTTCAGCATTCGGGGCCTGTGCAGCATTAGCAGTGCTTGGTGTGTTTATAATGTACAGGAAAACACCAGTCATACGAGGAAACAATATGGAGTTAAGTTTCCTTCTCCTCCTGTTCCTCTGCGCAAGCTTTCTGATTGGCCTGACATTTATAGGGAAGCCCACTGACTGGTTATGCCGGACTCGGTATCCAGCCTTTGGAATCAGCTTTACTCTCTGTATTTCATGCATCTTGGCAAAAACTGTTGTAGTTTTAATGGCATTCAGGGCCACCCTCCCTGGCAGTAATGTCATGAAGTGGTTTGGCCCTGCTAAACAAAGATCAAGTGTAATCTTGTGCACTTTTGTGCAAGCACTTATTTGCATAATATGGTTAACAACTAAGCCTCCTGTTGCTGCATATAACACCAAGTTCATGAGTGCAACAATAATTGTTGAATGTGCTGTAGGATCTGAAATTGGTTTTTGGTGTGTGTTAGGATATATTGGCCTCCTTGCTTCTTTGTGTTTCTTATTAGCATTTTTGGCCAGAAAACTACCAGACAACTTTAATGAGGCTAAATTCATCACATTCAGCATGCTTATATTTTTTGCTGTGTGGATAACATTCATTCCAGTTTATGTGAGCTCTCGTGGAAAGTATATGGTTGCTGTCCATGTCTTTGCTATTCTAGCTTCTGCATTTGGTCTCTTGCTGTGTATTGCTCCTAAATGTTATATAGTACTTTTGAAACCTGAGAAAAATGACAAAAAACATATGATGAAAAAATAACAAAAAAAAAAGAAAAAAAAAGAAAAGTGTAATAAAACAGCACAGTAAAATAATGCATAAATAGACCCTGAGCAGAAATTAACTATACAAGTTATCCAGTAAATATAATTAGATTTAAATAAATTTTGTCATTGGTATTATTTACATTTGACTTTTGACATTCACTTTCATTCATTATTATTATTAATAAATTTTGAATGTGCACATACTAAACACTGTAAATGTAGACTTTTTTTGTAATAACAAAATGCATTTGTATGTTATATAATTGACACTGTAGCTAGCTACAGTAAGATTAGCCCTAAATACACAACTGAGCAACTTTCAACTTCCTTGTAAGGTAGCAAAACATATTGTTTACAGTTTTTTACAATCGCTATGACCATTTTTTCAATACTTTTAACAAATTTTCTAAACTCTTAACACACCAACACACCTACAACACACAATTGGCAAAACGGTTAATTTCATGCTCAAAATCACACACTGTAAACTAAACTCCAACACTAATTTTCAAAAAACAATAATCCACTAACACAATACACTATGTCTACCAAAACACTAACACATGTTCTCTTCCAACAGGGAATTTAGTCAATCATAGCACAATGTCACAAAAAACACTAACATGAGATGGAATTACAGAAACTGCATTATTTTATATATACAGTATGTCAGGTCTGCCCTTATACTATAGACAGTATATTGGATTGTTTATACAGTAAATTGTTTTGCACAGCAGTTTATTTTGAAGCTTCTCTACAGTTTTGTTTGGGTTTAGCAAATGTGTGCATTTTGTTTCAGAAATTTGTTGTAGAAATTCAATACCAAAAAAAAAAAAAAAAACGAATGACCCTTCTCAGAATAGCAGAATAGAACGGTTTATGAAAAAAAATGAGACAGAGACAGAATTGGTGCAGTAAAGGCTTTATTTGCAACAGGACATTTTTGCAAGATAAAAAAATGCAATACTGGCCATTTACAGCATTACTGTATGTGAAAATACTAAATATATTGACTGTAATCATCCCGGTCTTCTCCATTTGGCCACATGTTCTCATCCACATCACACACTACTCTGGCAAGGCATCAATTCATCTTGGGAAGAATCATTTGGCATTCCTTATTTACCCCTGGCTGTGTTTAGCTGGAATGTCTTGGGATGCAGAATCCATTGCATCCAGGAGGGACATTTGGTCCTGTAGACGATGGTCAAAAAACTTTTTTTGTGATCAAATTTTTATTTACAGCAATTTTCCCTCATTTTTTTCATAAACCGTACATTCTATTCTGAGAAGGGTCATTCGTTTTTTTTTTTTTTTTTGTATTGAATTTCTACAACACAGGAAACAAACTGCACACATTCGCTAAAGCAAAAATAAAAATAAACTGCAGTGCAAAACAATCTACTGCATAAAAAATCCAAAATACTGTCTATTGTATAAGGGCAGACCTGACAAACTGTATATAAAATAATGCAGTTTTTGTAATTCTATCTCTTGTTAGTGTTTTTTGTGACATTGTGCTATGATTGACTAAATGTCCCTGATGGAAGTGAACATGTGTTAGTGTTTTGGTAGATATAGTGTATTGTGTTAGTGGATTATTGTTTTTTGAAAATTAGTGTTGGAGTTTAGTTTACAATGTGTGATTTTGAACATGAAATTAACCGTTTTGCCAGTTGTGTGTTGTAGGTGTGTTGGTGTGTTAAGAGTTTAGAAAATTTGTTAAAAGTATTGAAAAAATGGTCATAGCGATTGTAAAAAACTGTAATAAGCAAGCTAACAAGGAAGGGTAATGTTATAATCGCTGACATAGCAGACTGCATCAGTGACAGAACAGTAGGTTACATTGGTTACACAATCATATATTTGTTTTTTGACACGATTTATTATAATGACTCAGCATAATCTATATTAAAGAGAAAATAATCACTTTTTCCGATGTTTAAAGTGAATAAAATAACATTGACTAAAGGGGGTCGCACGGACGAGAAGCGCAGCGACGCGCCGCGTCTAGGACAACTCAGGTATCGCACACCGGACGTGCACTTTTTCATCAGTGTATGGCCAGCAATATTGTAATGTTTAATGACATGCAATGAAGATAATGTCTGTTCTATGTTATTATTGTACTGAACAATTACAGTTTTTTACAATTGCTATGACAGATTTTTCAATACTTTTAACAATTTTCCAAAACTCTTAACACAGTTAGCACTACATCTGGCTGTGTAAGCTATACTATTAACACATTTCTTGTTGCTTTAACACAAAATGCATACAATGAACACAAATTTAAAATGCTTGAACTTCTTTTACACACAAGCTCAAACAAGACCAAAACAATGGATTTTTACTGCCAAATTTACCATTGCTTTAACACTGTATGTCAGAACAGATAACACCATGTTCTAAACCTAATCTTACAGGCTAAAGTCGAGGTAAACAGCTGTTTATATTGTGAAAAACAAATAAATCCCCTGTATTTTATTCTATTGTTACTGAGAAACAGCTGATTGAATAATGCAAATATGGGACAAAGTGACAATGTGGCATTTCACAATTCCAGTGCAGTCATGACCTGGTTTGATCCCATCAGAGGATGATGTCCCCTTTCCCTTTCTTAGCCTGGAGATGGAAAATTTTTGACCATCGTCTATAGGTATGTATGCAAATGCTTGTATATATGGAGGTGTGTGCATACATATGTCTATATATACTGTATAGACCATTTCAAAAGATGTAAACAACACTGGTCCAGAAGCACTTCCTGTTTCAGTTTTTTAACACTACATAAAAGCTGGGATAAAATACAACCAACAGAACATTTAAAACTGAATCAAAAGTTAAACAAACATCTTTAAAAAGTTTTCTTTACATGTGAAATAAAGAAAACAGTTACAAACTAAAACAGGAAGTGCTTCTGGACCAGTGTTGTTTACATCTTTTGAAATGGTCTATATGTAGGCTACATATATATGTACTCTGTTTCTGTGGCTTGTACATTCCTGTATGTATTACCTTCTAAAGGGAAAATTGCTGTAAATAAAAATTTGATCACAAAAAAAGTTTTTTAACCATCGTCTACAGGACCAAATGTCCCTCCTGGATGCAATGGATTCTGCATCCCAAGACATTCCAGCTAAACACAGCCAGGGGTAAATAAGGAATGCCAAATGATTCTTCCCAAGATGCCTTATGCCTTGCCAGAGTAGTGTGTGATGTGGATGAGAACATGTGGCCAAATGGAGAAGACCGGGATGATTACAGTCAATATATTTAGTATTTTCCCATACAGTAATGCTGTAAATGGCCAGTATTGCATTTTTTTATCTTGCAGAAATGTCCTGTTGCAAATAAAGCCTTTACTGCACCAATTCTGTCTCTGTCTCATTTTTTTTCATAAACCGTTCTATTCTGCTATTCTGAGAAGGGTCATTCGTTGTTTTTTTTTTGTTGTTTGTTTTTTTGTTGTTGTTGTATTGAATTTCTACAACACAGGAAACAAAATGCACATATTTGCTAAACCCAAACAAAACTGTAGAGAAGCTTCAAAATAAACTGCTGTGCAAAACAATTTACTGTATAAACAATCCAATATACTGTCTATAGTATAAGGGCAGACCTGACATACTGTATATATAAAATAATGCAGTTTCTGTAATTCCATCTCATGTTAGTGTTTTTTGTGACATTGTGCTATGATTGACTAAATTCCCTGTTGGAAGAGAACATGTGTTAGTGTTTTGGTAGACATAGTGTATTGTGTTAGTGGATTATTGTTTTTTGAAAATTAGTGTTGGAGTTTAGTTTACAGTGTGTGATTTTGAGCATGAAATTAACCGTTTTGCCAATTGTGTGTTGTAGGTGTGTTGGTGTGTTAAGAGTTTAGAAAATTTGTTAAAAGTATTGAAAAAATGGTCATAGCGATTGTAAAAAACTGTAAATACAATCGTTGGCTGAGTCTGCCGTCTGAAAACTTTACCTCAGAGCATCCGTTAACTGATTGAATTGTGAATCTCACCTGAAAAATCCAATAACATCAGCAATTGTCATTCAAGCAGCTGATTTCTGTAAATGAATGCAAAACTAAATGTATATTGCAGCATAGGGTGAAGTCAGGATCCATCAGCACCGATATTGAGACAATAATAATTTAAATTGTAATATAGAACTGTAAATGGCGCTCTGTGGCGCTGCAGGGTTTTGAACACGGTCCTGAGCCATCGCTGGGCGCCGCTGACAGACGCCAAATGGCACCGCCGGTGTGTGTTCACTCATTGAGAATAATGTGTTCGAATTTTAATGACGTGGCGCTGCGCGACGCTACGCTTCTCGTCCGGTGTGCGACCCCCTTTACTGGAGTTCCACAACTACTCAAAGTCTCAAAGATACACAAAAGAGAGGCACACACTCCATGCAGCATCTTGCCTGGATCCTCGCTTTAAAGCTCTCGCATTTCTTTCAGAGGATGAAAAAGTAGAGACATATAGCAGAGGTGAATACCTTGAGGTATTCTCTCTTTTGATTATTAATAATTCTACTTTTTTAGAGAATGATTACAGTTTTTCTCAATTGTTTACACACAATTTCTGGTACTTGAGACACAATGACCACAACATGTAACTCTTTCACCAACCCCCTGAACCAATTCTGCTGAACTACAAGCACAATTACTGCTTTACACTCAAATTGCAGTTCTAAAACACAATTTTTTCATAACACTACACATAAATTCTCTGCATTTGGCACAATTTTCATGCAGAAAATCTCTTGTTTTCACGAGGAACATACTGCCATTCAAATATTCGCACTGACTCGTCACATGGGAAAATACCCGTCACACAGTTTTACAATTAGCAATCAGAGCTTTAGCATAAAATACCTAAAGCTCTATTGAGAGGATGCAGCATATATATATATATATATATATATATACATATACATATATATATATTTTTTTCTGTAACAGCATACACATTTCACATTTTTTCTGTTGTTTTGTATGTAGACCACTGTATGTGCAACTTTGTGTTGGTTGGGGTGTATGAAATGTGCAATCTATCTCCCATTGTTTTTGTGGAAAAAAAAATATATATATATATATATTTGTTACCGTGTATTTGTGTGTTCTGGGTATAAAAACAATATTCTCAAATATTTTACTGTACAACACACTTATGTATGTAATGTCTGTACAAACAAAAACAAAACAAAAAAGGCCCAAGTCATTATGATGAATGGAGAAGAAGTGTTTTCCATTGATCATAGTGTTTTACATTGAGCACATCAGTGTTCAACTGGTTCTTATAAATGTCTATTCATGTGACGGTTTGTGTGTGTCATTTGAAAACAAAATAACATTTTGAGAATATATAACATTGTTTTTAATGTACAGTTTCATTTTGTACTAGAATTGAAGGGTTTTGCCGATTGTGTGTGTGTTTTTAGATTTTTGTGTAGAGTTCTGAGAGCATGAGGCATACTTGTAGGAAATGTGTGTAAACAATCGAGAAAAACTGTAATTAATAATCTGATTAATTTAATGCTTTGTATCAGTTGTGTGCTTTGTATGCTTTGTGACTTATTTCACTGCTTCCCTGTGTTAGTTGATGAGGCAAGAGGATGAAGTCCCTGAGGGGGCAGGTAATGACATGGCTGAGGGGTATGATGACGGTGAGGAGGAGGGTGCAGTTCAGAAGGTTTGCGATGAAGCCCTGAAGCTGGATGAAGATCCCACGCCCTCTACCTCAAGACCATCTTCTCTGACTTCACTGCTTGGCCAAACATTTAATGTTGCTGGCACCACAGCAGAGCCCAAGTCGGCACACACCAGGGCTGAGGAAGAGGTTCGCATTTATCTGGGGGCCCCTTCACTTCCTTTCACCGATGACCCCCTTGAGTGGTGGAGCACCAACCATCATGTGTATCCTCTGCTAGCTAAGCTGGCCAAACGATATTTATGTATCCCAGGTATGAGCGTTGCTGCAAAGAGAGTGTTCTCCACTGCGGGAGACATCGTGTCAGCACAACGGAGCACACTCACGCCACAACATGTGGACCAGCTGGTCTTCCTCCATAAGAATCAGGGCCCGGTTCCCCAAAAAGTTCTTATCTCTAAGTAGTTCTTAACCTATTCCTTAACCTCTCTCTTAACCTTATGGCACGGTTCCCGAAACGTTCGTACACTAAGTATATCTTCTTTAAGTCACACTTTCGTAAGGTTGGTCTGGACCATTCGTAAGCTCTCTCTTAGTGCTGTTTGAGCTCAAGACGCTAGTCGCCACCACTGTGCAGCAGTCTTTAGACATCAGCGCAGCGCAGTACAAGTCAAACTATGGTATGTTGACAATGTTGTGGCTCAACAATGATTTTATGTTATGGACATTTTAAGACTAATAATAAAATATATTCGCAATTGATACAGGCCTATTTATGAGGTTGACTTTATTTGGTATCAGAACTAATATGGTGGTAATTAGCCTTGGCTATTTCGTAATGTCATTAAAGTGTTCAAATTGGCAATCACTTTTGATAGGCTAATTAAAATCTGGTAATCTGGTACACAATTTGGCTCTAAATGGCTAAGATCTATAAATGGGTAAGCATGGTGATGTCCAGTAAGCGATCAACTATGGCAGCGATCCAACGTGTCCTTGTGTTGAATCAAAGACGGCGCCGGCCGCGGAGCCGTTTAGTCCATGTCAATTTTTTTATTCGGCAAAACTTAAGCCCTTTTGACATTTTGCCTGACGTGGCTATATTAAAAAAATTTCGCCTCCCAAGACGAGTCATTATGGAGCTGCTGGACCTTCTCAGACCTGCACTTGCCAGGCTAACGCAGCGGAATTTTGCTTTAAGCCCTGAAGTCCAGCTTCTTGCAGCGCTAAGGTTTTTTGCCACAGGGAGCTTCATCGAGGTTGTGGGAGAGGGCTACGGCCTAAGCAAGACCTCGGTGTGGAGGTGCGTCCACACTGTCACCAACGCCCTGCTGTGGCATTGCCGGGGATTACATCCGGCTGCCAGCAACACGTCAGGAGGTCCAGGAGGTGCACCAGGGCTGTCATGCCATTGCTGGTATCCCCAGAGTCTTGGGCCTGGTGGATGGCACACTCATCCCTATCGCCAATCTATCAGTGATTGATCAGGCGTACATGTCGCGAAAGGGATACGCGGCCATAAACGTGCAGGTTATAGTGGACCATAAGGGTGTGATCTCCGACCTGGTGGCAAGGTGGCCAGGCAGCACCCACGACAGTTTCGTCTGGGCCAATTCTGCCGTGGGTGAACAAGCGGAGAGAGAGGAGTTTGGTCAGAGCCTGTTCCTCGGGGATAGTGGATACCCTCTGAGAACATACTTATTCACACCGCTGACCAACCCACAGACTCGGGCTGAAAGAGCCTACAATGTTGCACACGTTCGCACGCGCAACGTTGTCGAGTGTGCAATTGGCATCTGGAAGTTGCGCTTTCGGTGCCTGCACAAGTCGTCAGGAGGACTGCGCATGAAGCCTCACAGCTCTTGCGCAGTTACGGTGGCAACGGCCATACTCCATAACATGGCTGTCCATGGAGGCGCACCTATTCCGGAGGGGGAGGAGGAGGAGGAGGAGGTGGTGGAAGCGGATGAGGAGGAAGATGGAGAGGGAGAAGTTGAGGTCCTCTATCCTCCACAGAGGGCTGCCCTACATGCTGCCGGGGTTGAGGCAAGGCAGCTTTTGATTGCAAATGTTTTTGGTTGATATATATATTCTTTTTGGATTAAAAATACTTGATCATCAACAAGATTGTATGTTATTACATGTATGTGTATTGTATGTATGTGTGGGATTAGAATCACACACAGAACATTTAATGGATGTTTGAAACTCCCGTTTATTTTTCAGAAAACAAAAAATTCCATCATAATACGAATCAAAAGTCCATTCAATCATGGATGATGGTTAATGATAGCTCAGCAAGTCACTGTCACGGACAGACACAGACACGGTCACTGGTGTGACTGTTGCTCAGCATCTATAAAGTCAAACACATACCAAAATCAGATTAGGAACTGTGAGGAAAGGAACATCAAAATCTATAAACCAAGAAGAACTGGCTCACCTTCAGATGGCAGCAAGATTGGTACTGAGATTGAGGGCCTGTTGAATTGCGCCTCTGCTAGGGCAAGCTGCTGCTTGGCCAGTTCCAGCTTGGCTCTCTTCAGCTCCAGAGACTGACGAGCGAGCTCATTTGCTTCGGTCAACTGGCGCTGAATGTCATGTAACACAACCAACTTCTCCTTTTCAATGTTCACCAACTCTTCGCTACACCGGCATGGTGAGATTGTAGAGCGACGTCGTGATGTCGTGTAGCGAAGTCCTGGCGATGACGTGTGTACTGGAGGTGTTGGCGTAGTGCACCCTTCCGGCTCGGGGCTGCCAGGTGAGGAGAGTGCTGCAGGTGGCTCGGTGTCTGGGGAGCATGGCACATTGGGGGATGGCGATGACCTGGAACATGAGGCCTGTTCACCACTTCTAACGTCAATCCCCCCAGGGATTCCATGTGAGACTGTGTCCCCCATGATCGCCAGTGCCTTCTCCTCAAGTGCTGTTAAGGGCTGCACTGAACTGGTCCCCCCACCTGTCCTCACCCGGTCTCTACGGACAGCAGAACATCTCACCTTCACCTGGCTTGAAAAATCATGCCATTTTTTCCTTACATCCTGCCAGGACCTTGGTGTGCCTGATCCAGAGGCAGCCATCTTCCTTGCTATGTCGCTCCATAGCTCTTTTTTGTTGCTGTTGCACAAGTTATTTCGAAAGCTGGAAAACAGTGTCACCTTGTGCAAGCTCACCTCGTCCAGCAAAACTTCAAGTTCCCCTGACGAGAAGCTTGGTGCCCTTTTTTTACGTTGCTTCCCCACCATATTCAGTATCTAACTCTCTCTCTCTGTTCATTGTAGATAGGTTGCTTTTTATTGAAAACATTAATCAATGGCAATCAATACCACATTAAACAGAAGTAACTGCAGCTGCTTGACAATCAATTATGATTGTAAAGTACCTTACCATTACAGTTTTTTCCAACTGCTTACACATTTACACACTTCACACACAAAATGCAAAATGCCTCACATCTCCTTCAAAAATGTAACACTGCATTCAAAATGCCATAAACACGTGTCAGAATGAAGCATTTGCATCAAATGGCAAACACTTATTTAATAATAGTGCATTTTTTGATACACCATGTAAACATTGTTTTTTGGTAATCTGACCTTTGACCTATTATAGGCTTATACTACAGTAAAGCAGTGATTGGTTAGTGATCAGTAAAGCAATTAGTGTTTGAGGAGTGTGTGTGTGACCTGGTGAATAAGTGTTTTGTTTGGTTGTTTTTGGAAAAGGAAAGCAAGTAAATTCCTGCTAGATTTTTGTGTTTTAGGTAGAGGTGTTTTGCCAAAAACATTTAAGCAATTGACAACTGAGTCAAAGGCTGAGAAATAGCTTATGGTTTTGAAGATTTGGTGTGTAGGTTTACACTTTGAGTGAGAGGTTTCAGGGCTGGAGTGGGACTCATTTTCAGCCCTGGAGTTTCATGCCTTTGACTGGCCCACTTTAGTTCCTGACTGACTATATTAAAATAATGTAATGAAAACCTCAGTATATAAGTCAGCAATAGTGCACTCTTCTGTACAGCCTTGTAACTCATTGTATTTTTTTTAAAAAATATCATTTTCTATTCAGTGCAAAAGCCATACACAGGGTTTTATAAATACAGAGGTCCCAAAAGTGATCTTGCTAGTGTTCGTGGGCATATTATTTTTCCACTGTAATTGTCAAAGAACTTAGGCTATGTTATGTATATCTGTGTTAAATAGGAATTAGGAAAGTTATTCTCATTCTGGTCACAGTATGCAATAGGCTTTTGCTCTCCTCTCTTATCTCCATCTAGTCAAATCAAGTCAAGTCACATTTACTTATATAGCACTTTTTACAATACAGATTGTATCAAAGCAGCTTCAAATCTCCTTCTCTTGTTCTTCTTCTCTCAGTCTCTTTATCTTTACCTGTAAATATCCCCTTCCCGAAGCTGAGCTTTGATTGATACAGTCTTTGCAAACTGATTATTTATGTCGTCGTTTAAAATGTCTATCGTAAAACAGCTGTTTAGTTTTGCCACGTACATCTTATCTCATGAAGCGTCGCGTTGGGATTCGTGAACATAAATCCTGCTTTGATCGGTCACCTCAAACATTTTGACATATCACAATTTCAGAATTGAATTAATAGTCTATATTTTACTGATAACTTAAACTATGTTACGTAAAATAAATGTTACTGAAATCTTTTGAGGAATGTTTCATTTGCATAGAACGTGTTATCTTTCTTAACGCCGTAATGCACCTTCACGTGAAGTGCAAAATCGATTCCTGAGCAATCGATGCCAGCTAATTCAGCACCTTCACTTGGGACAGCGCCTTCGTAACGTCGAACGTAAGAGGAGCGAGTTAAGAAGCTTCCTAAGGGATACTTCGGGGAACACACTTAGGAACCTAAACCTTTTCGGTAAGATATATCTTTTTCAGTCTTCTTAGCGCGCTAAGAGTGAGCGTTATCGGGGAACCGGGCCCTGGTCATTTCAGAGATGTGAATGTTTAGTACAACTTGATTACAAGTTAGTGTGTTGCCTTTTGTCACTGTGTTCTACAGTACAGTATATAAGCTGAAGCTACAGTAAGTTGTTCAAAAATGTTCATTTTGTCTTCTTAATGATTCAGTTGGACAATTTTCTTCTTGAAAGACAAGGTGTTCAGGTGGAGAAAAAACTTTTTCTTTACCTTGACAATTTCGACTGCAACCTGCAGTCTTCCTCCACCTAAATAACACCTTGTTTTTCTAGAAGAAAATTGTCCAATTTCTACAGTCTGTTGGTTCTGATCTACTTCCTAAAGGAAATAAGCCTTTCATTTATTTGTTATTGTTTAGTTAAACTTGATGAGTCACAACACAATGTGATGTATTAATTTCTGTGCTCTACAGAACATAAGATACATACAAATAATTCTGAAGTGATAACTACCTGACACAGAAAGTGTTTTGAGTTGTTGTTACTCAATAAAAGAGTTAAGTAATTTGGCTGCTGAGTTTTTTTTAATATGTAATCACTTTGTATGGTATTTTCATTTACTGTTGTGAAATGGAAAATCAATTATCTCTAATCACTAACCGAGAATCGTTAATAATCGAAAATCGACTGTAATCGAATCGGGACTTCAATAATCGAAAATTTCACATGATATATGTGGTATACGTTTTATATTAGCATTCATGTTAAAGAAAACTTTTGCATCTACTAAATTGTATATTTGTAAGTCTATCTCAAAAGATATTGATGTTAAGGGGGTATCTTTTCAGATATGGATGGACAAGACTTTCTGTAATCTGGTGATCTCAGACAAGACTTTCTGTAATCTGGTGATCTCAGAACCATGATGGTGGGGCAATCCATGATCTAGCAATTTGAAAAAATATGTATGTGCTGTTTATGAAATAATATTATGCAACAACGGCTGGTGCTAGTTTCATATTACTCCTCCATACCTCGTTGTACAGATAAGCCACTATGTTCATCTGAAAAGGTGAGTCTTGCAGTTTATTTTGATATGTTATCCTTGGAGGCTACAGTCAGGCACTTCTCGACTTATTCAACTATGACTCAGCTGTGAGAAAATGAGCGAAATTACAGATTATTGCAACTTTGTTTTATTTTAATTAGATTTTTCAAATCAAGATTACTCAGACCATTTTTGTTCTACAAGCAATCTAATTGTCACAGTCCGTCTGCACCAGTCTGTCTTGTCATCAGCACTGTATCACCTGTTATCACCTCATTATGTTTGATTCCTGCTTGTATTTAGT
The DNA here is from genome assembly GCA_038021265.1 of Cyprinella venusta. Taxonomy (NCBI): domain Eukaryota; kingdom Metazoa; phylum Chordata; class Actinopteri; order Cypriniformes; family Leuciscidae; genus Cyprinella; species Cyprinella venusta. The sequence goes on from CM075871.1 coordinate 19,261,005, forward strand.
TCTCCCTCATTCAGTCAGTCTTGGTCGGTCGTTGTTGAATGTTACCCTGAGTTTGTGAGTGCCTGTCTTCGAATACCTGTACCTGTTTTGAGTCTTCAGTAAAGTAATTGGATTGGAGCATTTGCCTCTTCTGTCTTCTTCTGCCTGCACTCCACAACAAACCGTGACAGAACGACCGACCAAAAGTAGTGGCAGCATGGGACTTCTCCTCACCCCAGCTCTCATGCTCTTCAACATTTTCCAAGATGGTCAGGCCATAGAGGAGTATGTCGCCAAATTCCTGGAACTCTCTGCTGGGGTAAGCTGGTCAGATGATATCTCCAAGACTGTCTTTTGGTTGGGCCTGGACAATCAGCTGTACCAGCAAGCCCCAGCAGCAGCGTTTCCAGGAACCCTTGCCGGTCACCTGGACCATGTGTTGTGGTTGAGTGGGTCAGCCTTCACTGTTGGTGAGGCTGAAGATGACAGCACCACTCAGCCACACACACCCACCATCTTCACCTCACCAGCCATCATCGCCTTCCAGCCTGAGCCCTCTTCATCGCTGGTTCCCTCAAGCCCCGCCGAGCCTGAGCCCTCTTCATCGCTGGTTCCCTCAAGCCCCACCGAGCCTGAGCCCTCTTCATCGCTGGTTCCGTCCAGCCCCACCGAGCCTGAACCCTCCTCATCGCTGGTTCCCTCAAGCCCCGCCGAGCCTGAGCCCTCTTCATCGCTGGTTCCGTCCAGCCCCGCCAAGCCTGAACCTTCCTCATCGCTGGTTCCGTCCAGCCCCTTCGAGACTTCCAGCCAGAGACCGTTCAGCCTGAGCCCGAGACCATGATCCCACCCAGCCTCTCTCTCCCGCCTCCTCTCATCAGTCTTCAGCCCTCCTCATCTCCTCTGCCTTCTGTCAGCCCAGTCACTCACCCTCCAGAATTCTGTGGATTAGTGGGCTCGCTGTGGGGCTTCCAGTCCCCAGCATCATCCTGGACTGTGGATTCCTGGCTTCTGCCTACAGCTGCTTCGTCCAGGATTCCACATCGGCCCATCACTCCACTGTCTCACCCTTGGCTCTTACCTCCCTCAGCTCCACCGTGGTCTTTCAGTTCACCAGTTGCGCCAGGCTCCCTCGTCCCCCCGGATTTGCTTTGGTCTCTCGTCAACCTTCCCTCACCTCTGGACTTCTCTCCTCTGGCTTCACCTTGTCCCTTCGTCCCCCCGGCTCCCTTGGACTCCTCTCTACCTTCTGCTCATCCTTTGTCCTCAGTCCCTCTGTCTTCACCGCGCCCTTCAGTAACCCCATCTACACTTTGGTCGCCTGAGCCTGCGGATTCCCCCTGTCAATCTGAACCCTCCGCTCCACCGTGTCCTAGCAAACTTCCGTCTTCTCCCTGTCATCGGTTCCGCCTCTCTCTGTCATCGCCACCAAACCCCACCACAAATTTAGATGTTCATTGTTCTTGATATACTGGTATTTCTGTTATTTTCAAAGCAAGGTACATCACAAAATAGAGAAGTATGGCAAGCAAGTGTTTAATACACTGTTCAGATGATGACTCTAACCTTGTAGCACCTACCCTTGAGGGGACCCTCGAGCAAGATTCATGCCAACGCATTCTGACACGATTCAATGAGTTCCTCAGCTACCATGATGATGGTGAATAAACAGAAACATTTTGCAATGGCCAAATAAGTTTGTGAATAAGGTATAATTATTTTGTTTTTCTTCTGTATGGCATGTTCTGTTCAAATAGTTAAAAGATTTTTTTCATTCTCTGGCTCAACGGTTTGTGTCATTGAAGGCTAATTTCTGTGACAAAGCTACCACTTACAAAAGGTTATCATGTTGAAATATCATCTAGAGATATGGACTAAAAAAAATCAAACAAGAATTTGCCACCTTGGGTGGTACCGATTAGTGAAAATTGTGGCCTGGGCTCATGGACTATTACTGATTCCCTGGCTGCAGAGAAATGCATCACAATCTCATCCCTGAGGCCTGTCCTTCAGCATCTGACTGAATCCAGTCAATACTTTTATAATGAATTTTCTCTTTGGTTCTTTTACAGTGATTAACATGGCCAGTGTACTTGACCCCCGCTTCAAGTTGAACTTCGTGGAAGAGGCAGATTCAATCAAAAGACAGCTAGAGGAACAGTTCTTGCAGGAGTCTTCTGGAGAATGTGAAGATGAAGGGACCAGTGTCTCCATCCCTGAGGCTCCAAAAGGCTTGGCTGGTATTCTCAAAATAATAACAATTAAAAAACAGGAGAAAAACAATCAGCAGACAAGGTGAAATCTACACTAGCATTTCAAGACGTTTCTTATACACAGCCTTGCCTACTATTTCTAGTGATAAAGATTCACTGCAGTGGTGGACAGATAATGAGGAGGAGTTTCCAAGGTAGGCAAAACTGGCACAGAAGATCCTTTGCATTCCCGCCACCATTGTTGCAACAGAAAGAATTTTCAGTTCTTTAAGGAAACATTCAGACAGTGTTTCGCTCCAGTTTGAAACCAAATAAGCTTAACATGCTTGTCTTCCTTTACAAAAATCTGCCGTAGATTGAGAACGCAGAGAGTAAAAATGCATGTGCCTTGTGTTTAGCAGTATTGTGCTTGTTGGGTAAAAAATAAATAAAAAAGTAAAAATGAATTTGACTGATAACTTTTTTCCCCAAGGTCTCTATAGATATCGGCATATCGCAATATATCAATATCATGAATTATTTTGGCCACAATAATCGTGGTGTGAAAAATCTAACATTGTGACAGCCCTATCTTGAATTATATTTTTTACTAGTGATACTTCAATTAGAGATATCTATAATTAGAATGATGCCTACACTATCAATAATAGATAGTAAATTAAAGTTGAAAATTGTCAAAATATAAATGCTTATGTGTAATGCATTACAAATATATAATTTATATAAAATAAAAATAATAAAGAATTAGCAGCAAAAGATAGGCAATTTTGTTACTAATATGCTTTCACTGTGAACTGCTTTAATTCTGAGAAAGAAATAAAGGGAGAGTGGCTTTATTGCGTCATATTTATGTAACATTTCCTTATGTCTGAGGTTTAGTTTAGGGTTGTTATCTCTTCCCAAGAATAAAACCTACTCTGTAGCAGTTAGTACAATTCTTGGTAACACTTTATAATAACTGCACGCTATTAATCATTTGTTTTAACCTTTAGGTATTTATAAAGCATTTAATACTGGTCAGTTAACTATTTTGTGAGCTCATCTAAAGTGAGGACCATTCATGCCTTGTAAAGCATTTATAAAGGAGATTTAAAGGCGCATCAATCTTCTAAACAGTAAAATGTAACAAACACAACACAGTGAGAACATAGAACATAGAAATATTTAACAGCCTTTATATCTCATTTATAAATGCTTTACAAGGCATGAATAGTCCTCCCTTTAGATGAGCTCACAAACATAGTTAACTGATCACTACTAAACTAAATGTTATAAAACAACCCCAATTAACCCTGAATTACAGCATAAATACATGTTAATAAAGAATTTATTAACACACTAATAACCATCACTATATGTCTGAATAATAAGATGTATGAATGTACATTTAAATAGTTTATTAATCATTCACTTACACGTTCTAAGTAATCTTATGAACCACTGAAAACTCTAAAATAACTGGTTTATAAAAAATGCAATTCTTCATTTAGAAATGATAAATTGATCATTAATAAATTATGAAAATACAATAATTAAACAAATTATAGATGCTTGTTTATATCAAGAAGAAAGCATTTATAGCTGTATTTATAAACTGCTTAATGTCTATTAATGCTTTATGAATGATGAACTAACTTTTTACTCATGCTTTACTAATGATTATTAGTGTGTAGTTATTATAAAGTGTTACCCAATTATTAGCACAATTCTTAGGTTAAATAATTGGTCAACTTTTATGGATTATATGAATCTTTTTGCTAAGGAACAACTGTGGACTATGGCTTTAAGTAAGAGTGAATTTTGCACACATAAGTTCAGCCCTGTAAGCATTAATCCTGTAACCTGATGAACTAGACTTGAATAAAAAAGTACTATTTTTTCATCATATGTTTTTTGTCGTTTTTCTCAGGTTTCAGAATTACTAAATAACACTTAGGAGCAAATATACACAGCAAGAGACCAAAGGCAGAAGCTAGAATTGCAAAGACATGGACAGCAACCATGTACTTTCCACGAGAGCTCACGTAAACTGGAATGAATGTTATCCACACAGCAAAAAATATAAGCATGCTGAATGTGATGAATTTAGCCTCATTAAAGTTGTCTGGTAGTTTTCTGGCCAAAAATGCTAATAAGAAACACAAAGAAGCAAGGAGGCCAATATATCCTAACACACACCAAAAACCAATTTCAGATCCTACAGCACATTCAACAATTATTGTTGCATTCATGAACTTGGTGTTATATGCAGCAACAGGAGGCTTAGTTGTTAACCATATTATGCAAATAAGTGCTTGCACAAAAGTGCACAAGATTACACTTGATCTTTGTTTAGCAGGGCCAAACCACTTCATGACATTACTGCCAGGGAGGGTGGCCCTGAATGCCATTAAAACTACAACAGTTTTTGCCAAGATGCATGAAATACAGAGAGTAAAGCTGATTCCAAAGGCTGGATACCGAGTCCGGCATAACCAGTCAGTGGGCTTCCCTATAAATGTCAGGCCAATCAGAAAGCTTGCGCAGAGGAACAGGAGGAGAAGGAAACTTAACTCCATATTGTTTCCTCGTATGACTGGTGTTTTCCTGTACATTATAAACACACCAAGCACTGCTAATGCTGCACAGGCCCCGAATGCTGAAAATGCCCACAGGATTATTCCCAAGGGCTCCTGAAAAGACAAAAACTCTAATGTTTTGGGAATGCACTTGTCTCGAGCTCGGTTTGGCCATGTTTCCTTTGAACATGTCAGGCAATCATTTGAGTCTGTGGAAACATTTGTGAAAAGGGGAGCATAAAATGTATTTATATTATTTTTTACATTTATTTATAGATTGACTTTTATGTTTTGTATATTTATTTATTATTATTATAATTATTTTCAAAATTCCATTAAGTGAGGAGCTGTGAGGAAATTCACACCTGTTTGATTACTGATCTCTCCATCGGCACACGGTATGCAGTCAAAGCAGCAAACTGGCTTTCCTTTTTGTCTGGCCTTCCTGGAGCCTGGCAGACAGCTTTGACTGCACAATGATTTTGGTGCCTAATGACCACAACACAACAACTCTACATTTACTTCAATGTCTCTTTATATAGGGATATTTTGACAAACAACCATAATGCCCTACAAAGGCAAAGCACAGTAACTACACATTGGGGTCAAAAATGAGTTAAGACTTGTAATGGACTTTATGACGTGTTCTGTCTGGTAACAAAAAAATATCTGGGTTACATTATGTCCCGTTTCGGAGATGCATTACCACATAATCTACCCATAACATGTTTTACTGGCTAGTATAAAAAAATTAAAGGCCTTTTTCTCCGTCTTTGTTTGCATAGTTACTGCACTTTGCCTTTGTAGGGCAGCATACTTTATGCACAATTTTCTAAATAATTTAAAATGTTGCAGGATCATCTAAATCATGGGTGTCAAAATATGCTGGAGGGGTGCTGGAGGTTTCTAGCAAGTCTGAAGTCCTTGGGCCTGCCCCAATACCTGTGCTTGCAGTCTTTGCAGTTGAGCACTTGTCTACTTTCATAATACTATTTCCTGTATTTGGTCCATTTGTTCAAGTGACATGAAAACTGCAGTGTTGCAAAAATACAAGCTTTTTATAAAAGAGCTTAATTTACACATTTTGATTTTAAGTGGATCCTATTATGCTTTTTCACTTTTTCAACTTTAGCTAGTGTATAATGTTGCTGTTTGTGCATAAAAAAGATTTGCAACGTTAAAAGCTCAAAGTTCACTCCAAAGGGAGATATTAACCATGTACAAATTCATAAGTCAACACCATTGATGAGTATTTTCTCCTTAAAACTCCAGTGAACAAATGACAGTCTCAAAAACGCGGTTTGAAATGCTGATGTTTCTGACGTCAAACTACCTTGTCAATCACGTTAATGTGTGATCCTCAACGAGTGTATCTCTGAGCTAGTGTATGTGAGTGGAGGTGAAGCTAATATTTAAAAAATCATTGCCCACAGAATAACAAAAACTTGGCGAGGCCTGGTTGTGCTGCTTTCGAAAAGATGAAGAGTGTTATGGTTGTTGTTTCCACCCCGAAAAAGTTTGTCCTAAGGCTGCCCAGATAGCAAACTGACATTGAATCAACGTGGAAACACTACATCGAAACAATGTTGATCTGGCATTGTTTTCCTCATTGAATTAACGTTGAACCAACGTCAGACGCGTCATTCTTCAAAACTAATGGAAAATCAGCTTGAAATCAACGTTCTTTCAACGTTAGGAAAGCAAACCAATTGCAAACCAATTACCAATTTTCATTTAGCTTTGAAGAATGCCGCGTCTGATGTTGGTCCACGTTAATTAAATGAGCAAATCAATGCCAGATCAACATTGTTTCGATGTCATGAGAGACGTCGTTTCCACGTTGATTCAATGTCAGTTTGCTGTCTGGGTGGCGAACTTAGAGTTGTTGAAAGTTATTTTAAACACTGTTCCTGAACATTGCAACGTTTGTCTGTGCACTGCACATTTTAAATATTTAACCCAATATCTAATTTTTCTCAAAATCTCACATTTTTAGCACATGCGATTTCTTGAACATGATGCATGAATGGATATGCTTAGCATCAAAGCGGTATTAGAGATACTGTGGAATTAGTATACATCCACAACTAGCCAAAACTAAAAGTGTGGGTATGGGCTCTATGCACGGCGGTATTTCCGGTGAAGATGTAAGGATGCTCGATAACTTCTGCCGATCGTAGAGTCCAATGCAATACCGAGAATTTATATTGAATTTTATACTCCATGGTTAAACTAAAGAAATGTTAGTCACAAAAACAGATAAAACAGACACCCCTCGTTGTATTTATGCTTCTTTTTAAAATTATATTAAATAAACATAACTATATATAAAATTACATCTAAACGTATGTACGTTTCGTTTCAAAGACGTGAGGACAGTAAATTTTGAAGACTCTGCCATAATCCCGTTTTCCTCGGTTTTCCTCCGCTTTAATCTCCACAACCGGAAATGGACGAGCATCCTTGCGTCAAATGCGGAACTTATGCGTGCATATAGCCCATTGGGCTAGATCCCTTGATTAGCTGGTTCAGGTGTGTTTAATTAGGTGAGGCTAAACTCTGCAGGACAGTGAGCCTCAAGGATCAGGAATGAACACCCCTGATCTTCATAAAATAATGAATGTACACATATATAATAATATATTAAAATGTGTATATGTTTAGTACAAAAAAATCAACAGTGCATTTCCATTTAAAATTATGAAACTGGATACTTCTTAGTTCAGCGGTAAACATTAAGTAGAGTTGAATGAAAAGCAAACATAGTAAAAAATATCTGGTAATGAGTGGGATGGCACACACCTTCTCTCCTCTGTGCCACATAATTACTGGCTCATCTATTATTAGGTCCTTTTCTTCTTCAAGGGAGGCATCATAGAATCCCACCCTCACAAGCTGAAGGGAGCCGTCAGACCCTCTTTGCCAGTTCATCAGATCGTAGGATGCAACTGGATCACCGTTGTCATCAAATCTGACCTCTTCCCCTAATGTTGTGAAATGTGTTTGTTTCATGTAGTGCAGGAGCTTAGATGAAGGTTGAGAGAAAGGATAATGCAATTCTTTAAAACACATTAAAATACATAAATGTGTATATATATATATATATAATCCCCCCCCCCCCTTATTTTTGTATAATTTAGCAGTTGCTTAAATATTTGCACAATAATAATTCATTATTAACACATTATAGAAGGAGGATGTAAAATATAAAGTAACACACGCACACACACACACACACACACACACACACACACACACACACACACACCTGCCATGGCAGAATTTTATATAGGCTCCCACATGTCCCATTTTGAAAGGGGCCCTTTCCTGGGACACATGTGCTCATGTCGTGTAGTGCATGTGCAATTAGATACACAGCCTTATAAACATTGTAGGACACTCTGAGTTGTGATACATCTGTAAAAGGAGTGTACACATCATCCAAACTCTCACTGCCATTGCAGGGTGGCCAGTTCTCTGCCCTGTCTCCATGTATATGGGTGTTTAAGGACCCATTCAGTCGACAATGAAAAGTCTCTTCCCAAAACTCAGATAGAAAATGGGACGTCTCAACAACAGAAAAATTTACTCTTCTGAGGTAACTGCCAAGATGTGGGATATCAGCTCTCCGTATGGCAAACCCCAATGTTCCCTTTAACAGATCCCCAAAATCCTCCCAGAGGGCTTTTGATGTGGCCCAGGCCTCACTGGCAATCCACTGAAGATGTGTGAGATTTTGCCGTCTGCACTCTGCCAGGATACCATGCAGATATGAGTCCACAGAGAAGCTTATTATGATAGTGGCAGAAGAAGATTTTAAAATGTTCACAAGTTCCTCTGCTGCATCTTGTGTCAGTGCAACAGGATAAAGGTTTACATAAGCAGGGCAAATATTAAATTTTTCTGACTCTTTCAGGAAGAGCTGGATGGCAAACCGAGCATAGTCTGTATCCACACCGATCACCCCGACCCATGTCCACTGAAAATAATGAACCAGTTTCACCAAAGCTTTAATCTGAAATAGATCACTTGGCATTGTTCGCATGAATGCTGGAAACTCTCTCTTATTACTGAGACAGGAACAGGATGCAAAGTAGCTCACCTAAAATATGAAAAAGTAAGATTAGCAGTGCAATAGCAACTTCTATATCAACATAACATTGTATATGGACCAAAATGATCATCATGCGTCAATACATCATCACAGTTTTCATTACCAAGACAAATAAATTATATTATTGTTACTACAATATTTAAAATTTTATTTTACTAAAGGTATTTTGAAGGAGCTTAGACTTCTCAGAACAGCCATGGATATTCCTGATGATGCCTCTCCCACAATTACAGGGCTCGGCTGCTTTTGTGTGTCTTCACAGCTGTGTCCACTGTCCCTCTCAGGCTGTCCATTGACCAGGAGAAGAGACCTCTTGACAGATACTGGTATGTCATCACCGCTGTCCCTGATGTGGTAGCCCAGCGATAGGTTTGGCAAAAGGTCTTGCCTCTGGTTTATCTCTCGCACAGCAAAGGTCATCGTCTGCATCCACCTCAGTGCTCGAGGGGTGAAGCTGCAACAGATTTCAAAAACACAATTTATGAATTTTCCTGAATTTTAATGAATTAAACAACTGCAATGAAGCCAATAAAAATTTAGTTCGGAGGGACGAAGAACAATTTTCCACAGTTGTATTCTTTTACGCATTATCTATAAGAAGAAATTTAAAACACAACACACAATTTATACTTAACACACAATTTATACTTAGTAGGTTTAGGTTTGGTCCTAAAAGAAGAAACTGATGATACAGGACTGAAATGCAAAGGAAAGAGCCCTCCCAAAACCACATCCCCTCCCTGGTAAAAGGTGTATGTATCGTCATCTCCCTGATAGATGCACCTATCTTTATTTTTATACTGACTATGCACACCAATACACAACAGAAACCAAAGTGTGAGGAGGGTGGCATAAAATAGTGCCATAACTGACACATAATCTGGTGTGAACAGAATTTATAAACAATCTGTAATTGAGGGAAGGCCTTATGTCATGAAGAAACACGCCAATAGAATCTGCAGTTCCTACTGTCAATCTTTAATGTACCAAGAGACTGTGAATATAATGCCTTCTTTCTTTGAGCTAATGGTAATGCACACCTCCTCCACATTTTAACATGATAAAAAAAATACATAAGCTTGGTATTTTGTATTTTGTTAATTTCATTGTAACTACTGCTCATGTATTAAGGCAAGACACTGCAAGGTGAATAGAGAACAAATTTTAACTAGAGATCACCATGAAACTTTACCAGTTGATTACTCACATGAATAGGATAAAAAAATGGAAACACTTTACAATAAGGTTCTTTAGTTAACATTAATTAACTACATTAGCTAACATGAACTAATAATGAACTGCACGTATACAGCATTTACTAATCTTTGTTAATGAAATTAACATTTGGGTATTTGTTTGTAGCTCCGGAGAATTTCTTCATTAATCCCAGATTTTCTTCTTTTCCACTCATTTATAGACAAGCACTTTCGATTTTTATATCATGTGAACTTATCCTCGATACTATTCCTCATAAAAAAAACAATTGGATTGCTTTGATATCGCTACTTATATCCAAACTTCCGAATCTCGGCTACTAGCCTTTAGCCCGCTAGCATTTCATGCGTGGCCTGTCGCCTATTGCCTGTCTCATTCTACACCCGTTTCACTGAAAGGATACGGGTTATATCCAGCATTTCAGTCCTAAATTAGTAGTGATATTTGTAGTATCACTACTAATTTACTGTTCATCTGTTATAATGGCGAACGCATGAGATGCGTGTCTAACGTATGAGATGCGTGTCTAACGTTACCTCTGAGTGCAGGTGAAGACACATTCGAGCTCTTCTCGGTGAAGCAGGAGCTGGAATACGTCAAGAAACAGATCCGTGGTCTGCTGGTGAAGCAAGCCGAGCTGTTGGATCGGCGCTCAACGCTTGAAGCATCACGCGCCGATGCTCACAAATCAGTGGTTAGTAACGTTAACTATTTGACCCCGACTTCCTCTACTCCATGTGTTCCTCTGCCCAGGAGGACGCGATCATCTCGGGCTTCATTCACTCCGGCACCGACACAACACCATGGACCATGGATCACACAGCGGAAGACACGAGACAGGACCAGAGCTGCCTCTCCGCCCCTCCCAGTCTTCGAGATCTCCACACGGAACCGCTTCTCCCCTGTTCGCGAGCCGGAATGCGACGACGCCGTGATCATCGGCACATCCATGGTCCGTCATGTCCGCGCTACCTCGGGTAAAGGTAAGGTGCGCACTCACTGCTTTCCTGGTGCTCGTGTTCTTGATGTCGCTGCACAGGTTCCCGAGATCCTGAATGGGGACGAGCTCGTCGGAGCTGTTGTGCTGCACACAGGAGCGAACGACATTAGGCTGCGGCAGACGGAGGTTCTGAAGAAGGACTACATGAGCCTGATCGAGACGGTACGCAGCACAACGCCTGAAGCAACGATCATCATGTCTGGACCGCTCCCCATGTACCACCAACAAGGACAGGAAAGGTTCAGTAGACTATTTGCATTAAATGAATGGTTAATGTCACTGTGTAATGAACAGAAACTGCTCTTTGTAAATAATTGTAATCTGTTTTGGGAGAGACACAGGCTGTACCGTGCAGATGGACTCCACCCCAGCAGAATCGGAGCAGCTGTTCTGTCAGACAACATCTCCAAGACGTTAGGCACCAGATGACTAGTAAGTCAAAGTCCAAATCACACCCTTTGTTGCCCAAACTTAACTAATATGCATAATGTGGAACATTATATAGAAACTGTGTCTATTCCTCGTTTAGTGAAGCCAAACAATAAATGTAGTGTAGGATCTAGCAAAAATCTTATTGTAATTAAACCAGAAAATCTAAATATCAGTGAACAAAAACAATTTCTAAAGCTAGGTCTTCTAAACATTAGATCGCTCACACCTAAGGCGGTTATTGTAAATGAAATGGTCACAGATAATAATTTCGATGTTCTGTGCCTTACTGAAACCTGGCTTAAACCAAATGAGTATTTCGGTCTAAATGAATCTACTCCGCCAGGATACTATTATAAACATGAGCCTCGTCCGATCGGTCGTGGCGGTGGTGTTGCAACAATTTATAAAGATATTTTTAATGTTACTCAGAAAACAGGTCGCTAGGTTTAATTCATTTGAAGTACTTGTGCTAAATGTTACGCTCTTAAATGTAAGAAGGAAATCCATATTATCTCTAGCCTTGGCTACTGTATATAGACCTCCAGGGCCATATGCTGAATTCCTAAAAGAGTTTACAGACTTTCTCTCGGATCTATTGGTGAATGTCGATAAAGCAATAATTGTTGGAGATTTTAACATTCACGTAGATAATACAAATGATGTTAGGTGCTGCATTTACAGACTTATTAAACTCCTTTGGGGTCAAACAAAACGTTAGTGGTCCCACTCATCATCTAAATCATACACTAGATTTAATTATATCGTATGGAACCAATCCAACTGATATAGATATTATACCGCAAAGCGATGACATCACTGATCATTACATGGTGACTTGCATAATACGTACTGCTGAAATATGTCATGTTGCGCCACGTTATAGACCAGGCAGACCAATCCTTCCAACCACTATAGATAGATTCTCAAATACCTTACCTGATCTATCTAAATTGCTAAGTGAACCCAAACAAACAGATGAATTAGAGGAAATGACTAGCAGTTTGAGCACCATTTTCACTAGTACATTAGATATTGTTGCACCAATTAGATTAAAAAAGGTTAGAGAGAAAACTTAAGCACCCTGGTACAACAGTGATACGCATGCTATCAAGAGAGAAACCCGTAAGTTAGAGCGCAAATGGAAACAAACTAAGTCTTTAGAATCGCGTGGAAAGACAGTATGTCACGTTATAAAAAGGCTCTAAAAACAGCCAGGACTGAGCATCTCCGCAAACTAATCAAAAATAACCAAAATAACCCAAGGTTTTTATTTAACACCGTGGCTAGACTAACAAATAAACAGACATCACCAGAGCAAAATATACAGTTACAGTTTAGCAGTAATGATTTTATGAATTACTTCAGTGAGAATATAGAAAGCATCCGAAACACAATTATAAATGTACAATCCTCTATGGTGTCTTATGATTCAGCCTCAATTATGGCCCCTTTAGAACAACTATGATAGGACAGGAGGAGCTAAATAAACTTATCATTGCATCTAAACCAACAACATGTTTATTAGATCCAATTCCCACTAAACTACTAAAAGAACTATTACCCGTAGTGGAAGAGCCTCTCCTCAATATTATTAACTCGTCTTTATCTTTAGGTCATGTTCCAAAAATATTCAAGCTGGCACGAAACCCACTCCCTGTCGGCCACGCGATCGATTCCCTTATCCATTTGCGTAGAAAAGAAATGTAATATTATGATTTCCGTCATTGTTTTATATATATTTTTGATACTTGATATTTGTACCAGGCCAGCCCACATTGGCCAGCGGCCCACCGGGAAAAGTCCCGGTGCTCCAGATGGCCAGTCCGCCCCTGGTTAACGTTACAAATCTGGTGAAATGGCGCACGTAACGTTAACGTGCAGCTTATGCACAGATGACGTTTGTGATAAGTTTTGACAGTATTTGTGACTTCACAACAGCATTATACTTAATAATTATACTTAATACTTGATTTTTAAATAAAGTAAATTCAGAATGTGAAGCATGCAATGTAAAAGTGATTTTATTTTCTCAAACTCAACTGCTTTATCACTGCTGATAAAATGAGCCATTTTTTAACAAGATGAGAAACTTAATGTTAAGTGACGTTATCCCTACTGATGTTATCTTAGTGGAACCTCTCATTGCATCAAAGATGGACCAGACCTTCTCAATGCGAAGACATGAGATTGTGGATGCAGATGGAGCAGTGGAGCTCTTTTTACAGAGAGACAAGTAAATTAAGTACTTATGCATATCCCTTTTTCCACAATGAGGGGGGTTACACACCACACTTTGTCACAATCTTCAAGTCTTCAAGAAGCATTGGAGAGAAATTGGATGGGCTTATGCAGCAAATTAATACAGAGGTGAGTTTACTGCAGCCTTCATTTTTTTATTATTATTCTGAGTTGATCATGGTTTTGCTTACAATCTATCTAGCTGTTTACTTAAGTGTTGTGTGGTTTTGTTGATAAACCCTTTAACTGTAATCTTAAAGAGTACCTATTATGGCATTTAAAATGTTCCTAATATTGTTCTGGGAGTCCCCAACAACAGTTTTACAAGCATGCAATGACAAAAAACACTTTTGTTGTCTTATAATATGCATTTATTTTTACCTGAACTGCCCACCGACTCCCATATGAATCGTTTTAGCGAGTCGTTTTCCAAAACCCGCCTTTGCGTGACGCTAATCTGCGCTGATTGGTCAGAAGACCTAGTCAGTTGTGATTGGTACTCTCTGTGCAGAAAAACGGAACTCTTATTACCTTAAATGGGTTCTCAACTCCAGTCCTCGCGACCCACTGCTCTGCATATTGTGTATGTCTCCCTCATTTAACACACCTCAGATCCTCAGCTCGTTAGGATAGAGCCGGCTCGCGAATCCATACTTTATAGCGTTTAGGTTTGTGAAGCAATCATCTTCAAAATGACGCGAACACAGAACAAGGTTTGGGCTATACTTGTGTGGTATAGCAGTACTTGTATATATGAACTGCAGACACTTAGTCTTCAAATTCTCCTCACTTGGCAGGTGAAAAAAGTTTGCTTTTGCGTCGCACTTCAAAACACAGCGTCTCGTTGACATGATTGTTTTCCGAAGCCCAGATCTCGAAAAACGACAGAGTCCAAAAAGGTGCGGTGGGTCCAAACCTCCATGCTCTCAGACCTCCCTGGCCAGCCCAGGCAGGGTGGCCCGTCCTGGGCCAGTTTCAGATTTGGCCGCCACCCCTGGAGCTCCGGTTTTCCCTAGCGTCTCGCGCAATAAGTGGGCGTTTCTTATTCAAATAACTTGTCAAGTTGACGTCAACCAGACAAAGGAAAAGCATCGTTCTTCGAACGATTCATATCAGCGACTCGACTCTTGTTTTTGAGAGACAATAACTTTGTATACGATGAACTTTCATGTTTAAGACTTTGCAGGATGTTTTCGTTCACTTAGATCTATGTTAAACACTACATGAAGGGCAATTTTCAAAAACCCAAAATAGGTACCCTTTAATAGTCACTTCTCCACTTAAAGGGATAGTCCACTTTTTTGGGAAATAGGCTCATTTTACAACTCACTCAGAGTTAAACAGTTGAGTTTCACCGTTTTCGAATGTATTCAATACATTCGAAAACGGTAAAACTCAACTGTTTAAATCTGGGGGAGTTGTAAAATGAGCCTATTTCCAAAAAAGTGGAGTATCCCTTCAAAGGCATAATGGTAATGACATGAGTGCGTTTTTGTAAAAAAAAAAAAAAAAAAAAAAAAAAAAAAAAACCTTACTAAATCTTATCGATTTGTTCTCGCATTGCATCATAAAATTTAGATTATACCATTAGACTTGCATGGAATACTTTGTCTTTCTTACCTTTCTGGGGCTTTAATGTTCTAGATGCCTAGACTGAACCAACCATTGGTCAGTATCATGCATTTAGATCATGAGAACCACAGATAAACCCAGGCATAGCCTTTAGCACCTCACTATCATGGCAAAATGTAACTTTATTTTTTCTATGGTAGGCTATTTGTATGAAGAACAGTAGCCTAAATACATTATTAAATTCTGTAATTGTAGTCCATTAGTCATTAATACATTGTCTACACTAATATAACACAATTCAATATGCATATCCCACATTTAATGTTACAGTTAATATTTCTATGCTAACATTACAGTAAATCCATGGTAAATGGATTCAGTAAAAGTTCAGATTCCGCCTGTATTGTTGCGCACAGTGTTTCTCCTGTTTGTCAGTGTTGTTTCATCTGCCTTTAAATTGGTTTAAATAACTGAGACGTGTGTTCTCCACTGAATTCAAGCGCTTCTCACTGGATCTCGTGAGCGAGACGATCAGAGTAAACACCTCTGCTCTCGTGAACTTGCGCTGCCGTTTGGACTTTCAGCCGAGCTGATAAATGGTCCGTGTGGTGCGCGGTTCAAATGGGTTTTGTTCAGCTTTTGGCGCACAAACATTAATTGAACTCTTGATATCGTTTTATCAAGAAAAATATTGTGATAATTATGGTTTTATCGCCCAGCCCTGCTTAAGGAAGAGTAAATCATGGGCTAAATTTCATTTTTGGGTAAACTATCCCTTTAAGAGTCGTAATAAAAAGAAAGAAAAAAGATAAATGATATAAACTAATACATGGATTAAAGGCAGTGTATGCAGGGCAGCTAACTGATGATTATTCATGCCTTTTCACTTTTCCCTGTTGTAATATTTTTTTGTTGTTTGGTTTCATTCAGGTCAGTGCTCGAATTGAGGGGGGGGCTGGGGGGATCCGGGACCCCCCATAAGGTATTAGGGACCCCCCATAAGAAGTAAAAAATAGAATTAGGGGGGGTCCCTCGGATATTTTTATTTTAGTAAAAAATAATAATAATAAATCTGATTAAATGCATGCAATTGATACGGTAAATTTCGTGAATTGATTATTTATATTTTTTAAGTTGGCTAGTTGCCATGTCGCTTTAAAATGTAAACGCCCCGCCCCACATCTAAAGAGTGCTTTGCGCATGACATCGTTGACTGACAGGACTGTTTGAATGGCGCTGCTTTGTTGAAGCCATAGAAGCTAATTTTAACTTTTCAAAAATGAAGAAAAATAAACCTCCACTCGAGGTCGGGAAGAGAAAACTTCTTACCGACTTTTTTGAGGGGTAATTGTCACTCTCTATTTATCTTTCTACTTTATATCTACCCACACCATGTCGGGGCTTTTGTATTCCTTGCATAAATTGGAAACATTAGGCTTAAGTTACTAATTTTTTTCATCATTAATAGTCCTGGTTCTATGGGAGTGCTAGAGATCTCGACGGAGATGGATAACAGTTTTTCAGTAAAGGGAGCGATCGTTGTGTGATTTAATTTCCATTCAGAATTTGTATAAAACTTGTTTACATGCTTCCAGGATCAATGGCTACGTAAACACAAAGTTTTGGGAATTACACACGCATTTATTATGCGGGATTCACTCTTGAAATGGCAATAATTGACATTGATTGCCATGACATTGTTTGTTTCTGAATAAAGCAGTCTTTTTCACTGGAATGGTCGTTGAATAGTTGCTGACTTACTCATTTATTAATAGTGCTTTTCCGCCACCTACTGGACGCAACTATATAAAAATCGCATGTGCTGAAACAGTTGGAAAATCCCCACAAACACACAGACTGACAGCCTGTTTTGTCAAAATCTATATGTTTAATATCTAATAAACAAGTTCCATCCATTTAATCAAGTATTTTGGAACATTATTACCACAGTGTTACATAATCCACATTAATCATCCAGTTGTTTTTAGGGTAAAAACTAGGCTACATTGGTAAATAAAGCTAGAATCATTCTGTTGGATGTACACTACTGTTCAAAAGTTCAAGAGTCTCTTCTGCTGAAGAGAAAAAATTTGAAGCAAAATACAGTAAAAACAGTAATTTTATGAAATAATATTACAATTTAAAATAATAAATAAAATATAATTTATTTCTCTGATCAAAGCTGAATTTTCACCATTGTTTCTCCAGTCTTCATCACATGATCTGAAATATAAACTTTTGTAGCATTATAAGCTACCATTTAAAAGCTTGTGGTCAGTAAGAATGAATTTAAAATGTTAAAATTAATACTTTTATTCAGTATGGTTGAATTAAATTGATCAAAAGTGACAGTAAAGACATTTATAATGTAACAAAAGATTCTATTTCAGATAGAAACTGTTCTTTTGAACTTTCTAATCATCAAAAAATCCTAAAAAATAAAATAGGCTAAATGTTTTTACTACACAAATGTTTGTTCATTAGAGTGATTTCTGACAAATCGAGTGACAGTGAAGACTGGAGTAATGATGCTGGAAATTCAGCGTTGATCACGCATTTCATTCACAAAGAAAACAATATTTCACAATATTACTGTTTTTTATCAAATCAATGCAGCTTTGAGCAGAAGAGACTTTTAAAAACATTTTAAAAATTGTATCGATCTCAACTTCTGAATGGTAGTGTATATTTTATTTCATTATGTGTATTTATTTAAAAAAATATTGAAACCAAAACATGGCATTGTCTAGTGTGCAGGTAAAGAGGATCTCCAAGGCAAGCACAGTCCATTCCAGTTTAGCAGAGGGCAGTGGCAGGAGCTCAGCACAGGTTAGCAGCGACAAGATCTCAGAAGAGGACAAATGCAGTGATAACAGCTTTATATGGGTCTGTACCACCAACAGCAGCTCAGCACAGATCAACAAATGCAAAGAGCAGGTCAGCAACAGCTCAGAACAGCTAACTCCCACCAACAGCTCAGAACAGCTAACTCCCACCAACAGCTCAGAACAGCTAACTCCCACCAACAGCTCACAACAGCTAACTCCCACCAACAGCTCAGAACAGCTAACTCCCACCAACAGCTCACAACAGCTAACTCCCACCAACAGCTCAGAACAGCTAACTCCCACCAACAGCTCAGAACGGCTCAGCACCACAAAAACTCAGAGCAAGGAAGCTGATAACTGGAGAAATCAGTTAGAAATATGGAGGAAACAATACTCCCCATGGCTGTACATCAATGAAAACAAAATTGGATGTACTGCATGTAGAAATGTTAAACGAATGTGTACAAACAAAAAAGGTGTTCAAGTGGCAGAAGAGTGGGCTTTAGGGAGGGTCCAAGCAATGAATGTACGTGCCATGAGAAAAAAAAATATGCAAACACCGGGACAGTCAGGCTCATCAGAGGGCCCTAGAAATTGAAGCCCAGAAAGAAAAAGAGGTCCTCCCCAAACTAACCGAGAAGGTTAACGATGAGCTTATAAGAGAAACAGCCAACAGTATAAGAACAGCCTACTTTGTGGCAAAAGAGAGATTACCATTCAGTAAAATGAGCAGACTGATAATGCTGCAAGAGGTCAGTGGAGGAAAAATGGGCCCTTCACACCGATCGGATCATACGTGTATCGCTATGATTGAACACATTGCCACTAAAATGAAGAAGTCAATGATATCCGCATTGAAGTCCAATGATTCTTTTGTGAGTTTGACAGTTGATGAAAGCAGTAACTTTGGCAAAAGCTATTTAATAATTTACTTGAGAGCAGATGTGACAGGCAAAGATGACATTGAAAACATTTTCCTTGATCTTGTAGAGCTAGATAAGGGAACAACAGCAGAAGCATTGTATCAAGCTCTTAAGAAAACCCTTTTGACAGCAGGTTTGGAAGATGAATATTTAAAATCACACCTGATCAGCATCGCCACAGATGGAGCATCAGTCATGACAGGAAGAGAAAGTGGACTGATTGCAAAGCTGAGAAAAGACTTCCCTTCATTGAAGAGCATTCATTGTCTTGCACACAAGCTAGAGTTGGCAGTGCATGATGCATGCAAGTCTGTAACTGGATGTAACCACTTTGAAATCTTCATTTCAAAGTTGTATACCTTTTACCACCAATCTCCAAAAAATGCCAGACTGCTCTATGATGCTGCCACTCATGTTAACATCTCACTGCTGAAGATTGGGCAGATTTTCTCCATTCGCTGGGTTGCCAGCAGTTTCAGCACTGTCAGAGCTGTTTGGCGGGACTTTCCAGCACTTGCCACACAAATGCAGAAAGCTTCTGTGGATGTGTCCCGCACTGATTTGGATCAACGAAAATGCAGTGGACTATTAAGGAAACTCACCGGCACAGGCTTTGTTCAAGACCTAGCACTGATGAAAGATGTGCTGCGTGAGTTACAAAGCCTCTCTCTGAAACTGCAGAATCGAAACACATCTCTCACTGATGCCAGTCGGTGGACTCTTTTGACTATGGAGGTCCTGGAGGCCATGAAAACAACACCAGGAAAGTCACTTGCAAAAGCAGAAGGGAGGATAACAGCATGCATGTTCAAAGGCATCACACTAGAACCCACCAAGGAGAATATCAACAAGGGCCAGTTCCTACAGGCCGTCATTGATAATCTCTCTGTACGTCTCCCTGACTCAGACCTAACCAAGTTTCTGACTCCACTCGAACCATCCTGTTGGCCCAAGACCGTAATTCCCTTGTGCTGTATGGTGAAAAGGAAATCCATGACCTTGCTAAGCATCTAGGAGTAACCACCAGAGCTGCTGTTGAGGAGTATAGGTTGTGGAAACTTGAAGGTAACAGTCCTGGGAAGACGATCAAGAGGCTGATTACAGCAAGCAAAACCTACCTGGCCACCTCAGCTGAATGTGAACGCGGATTTTCAGCCATGAGTGATACCGCTAACAAGAGGAGAAATTGCCTGAGGGCCAAAAGCCTTTCTTCTGTCCTGTTTCTAGACGTCAATGGCCCTCCAGTGGAGCAGTTTGACCCAAAGTCGTTTGTGCTCTCTTGGTTGAAAGACGGCCATCGGCTGTCAACTGCAACCAAAACAGGAAGGCAAGCGCAAACAAAACCAGACAGACCACTGTGGTCTGTTCTAGATTAACAAATTTTCTTTCACCAACATTGCCTGTCACATCTGAACTCTTTGCTGTGCCATCTACCTTGTTTGCTTGCTTGGGCTTCCCAGAGCATTAAAAACCCACTCCTGATGCTTGTTTGCATTTGATCTACTTTAAAAAATACTGCAGTGACAATCAGTCTTTGTCTGGCTTGAATGTTATAAATACTTACTCTCTGTGCACCCATGGAAGGACTCTTCGTCTTGAGTTTTCCTGGATGTTATTTGTGTCTCAGATATGACTTGATACGTGTTTTCTGTAACACATTATTTATAGTTATGTTAAGTTCTCCATTTCTGTTGTGCGAAAAGAAACTGAGTTCAGGGCTCTAGAGTGTGACCAATTTGGTCGCAAATGCGACCAAAATTTGAAAAGGTGCGACCAAAATTTTTCCTAGGTCGCACCTGTGCACCTAACGTTCTCGCATGATCGCATCCGCTGACTCTCCCCAAACGAAAATGTTTTTCTCCTTGCACATATAGTAAAATGCTCCGTTGCTGTGTGATACGAAATAAATTGCGACCTGAACGTGAACACCAGAGAATCAGTAACGGCAACCAGCAGCAGAAGAAACAGACGACGAAGAAAGTTTTAAAAATGTTGGCTTTTTATGGCTAGGTATATATTCTCATATTCAAAAACTAATTCTCATTTTACGAACCCATTGGGCTATGCTGTATTCAGTTGATGAATGAACGGAAGATTGTAGCGCGCAACGCGCATCCCATCCAACACATCGCAATAATCTTTGTGCTTTGTTACTATTGATATGAAACAAAGTCTCAGATTTTAAATTAGGTCCGTTTTCTTACGAAATTCAAGAACATAAATAGTGTAGGCTATTGACGCTGTGGCGTGAGATCGCTCTGACTCAGCTCAAGTGAAGCAGCAGCGCGGAGCGCACATGAGCTTCTCTTCCGCCTTAATAAAACCATTTACAGCGTGAAATAAACATGAACGAGCATCTGAAAGTGTGTTAAAAGATAGAGTACAACTTAGCGAAATCCGTATCTTTCATATAGAATCGCTCAATCAGTGATTCATTTCAACCGCGTCAGTAAAAGGCGTGTAAACAATGTAATGTAACGTCACATTTACCTCAGAGAAAAAATAAAATCCAGTGACCATAAACTCCTTAGCCAGCTAGAAAAATTAACTCTAGATCAGCATTTTGCCAAATATATGCACCATATTACATATTCAGTATAATTTTTAACGTTTTTCAATATTTAATGCATGTTGTTTGAAAAAAAAAATCTGACAAGCTTTTATGTAGCCACCATTTAAATGTTTATATTTTATATTACATTATTATTATAAAAATAAATAAAAGTGTAAATTAAGTGTTTGTGTACAAATCAGGTAATTTTTACCTTCAATATTATAGTAGGCTAATGAAGTCTATAGGCTACAACTGACTCCCAGTTTACAGCATTAGTTGAGATTTGTTTTCCTTGAGAAAATTTGCCATGTATTGTACCTGATATCCAAAATAATCAATATTGAATCGAATTGTGAAATTGGTGTCAATACCCTGCCCTTACTTGAACAATGTAAAAACAGCACTTTAAATTTTTTTTAAAGATTTATATTTTTATATACAATATAATTGTGCTTCAAAAAAAACTACATCTTATTCTTTTTTAAAAGCATTTACATAATATATATGAATATACGGAGCGTGATAAAAAGGTGACCTTGAAATTGTGGCGTTAAATGTGATGCGAGACGAAAAAATTTGAGTGCACCTAAATTTTGTGCTGGTGCACCTAAATAAAAAAGTTAGGCGCACCAGTGCAACCAAGGCAAAAAGTTAGTCTGGAGCCCTGGAGTTTATTAATACTTTCTGTTGAAGAGGTAATTTCTCATTTGAGATTTTTGTTATCCCTGCTTCTGAAGAAATGCTTACCAGTAAATACTTACCGGTCCTGAGTTTTGGTTTGTCTTCATACACTGGTTCCTGAAATTATGATGATGATTGTTATGGATGAATCTTGAGTTGACTTTTAAGAATCTCCTACATGCCTATGTTAAACTTATAAACTATTTCAAAGACTGTATCCAGTTTGCCCAGTTGTCCTGTACATTTTGAGTAAAGTTCCCACACGTAGGTTCACACCATCTACATCATTACAGCCTGATAGTATTTTTCCATTCTTTTGCTAATGTTTAAGTATAATAAAAAAGTTGTGAAGATATATCCTTTTGAAGTTATTCACTGACTGCTCTTTTACCACTGCTTTCGGAGACATTTCGGATGAAATAATTATTTCTGTGCCACTGTTGAATCAGACAGTGATACCATCCAGTAAGTCTGGAAGCCATCTGATTATTTTCTACTGTTTTTGAGACATTTCAGTGTATTTTGAAGTTACTTGCTTTTACAGGTCTTCAAGAAGCTTATATGTATATGCAAGATATATATTTATCTTTATATATATATATATATTTATGCAAGACTGCAAGACTAAACCTACATAGCCCCCCCCCCCGGGAAAAAAAAATTGGGGACCCCCCCATAACTGATTGATTCAGGTATGTGATGTTGATGAAGCCTGGGCACAAGTATCTGTTGGGGACTGTCATTGATGAAGAACTTCTCTCTCTCTAACTCTCTGTCTACTGCCATCATTGTTGAGAGAGGTATTGTAATGGATAATCTGCAGAACCTGCCTCATGCAATTTGCATCTATTTTGGTCAGTCTTATGCTTTAAATTTGTATTTCGCAAAAGAAATAAACACTTTTAACTTCATTCAGAAATTAATGCTTGGTTTGGGACAAAACAAACTCCCAACAAAACAGCAATCTATGAAAAATTACTTTGTCTTTCTTGCTTTTCTTCGGCTTTAAAGTGCTAGATGCCTAGACTGAACCATTGGTCATCCAGTATCATGCTATTAGATCATAACCACAGATAAACCCAGGCATAACCCACCTCACTATCATGGCAAAATGTCATGACCACAAGTCAAGTCAAGTCAAGTCACATTTATTTATATAGCGCTTTTCACAATACAGATTGTATCAAAGCAGCTTCACAGTGATAACATGAAAGTAGTACAACACAGATCGATAATATTGTTAAATATTAAATATTAAATAATCCTAAATAATCCCGACTAAGCAAGCCAAGCAAGCCAAAAGCAAGGCGACAGTGGCAAGGAACCAAAACTCCATCAGATTGGATGGAGAAAAAAACCTTGGGAGAACCCAGGCTCAGTCGGGGCCAGTTCTCCTCTGGCTTACATTCATATTGTTTATTTATAATTATTAAATTTAAAATTTGTTTATGTCTAAAACAGCCCCATAACATATCGCAGGCGTTGAGTCGTCTCTTCACAGGCGTTGGTCTTCTCATCACAGGCGGTGGGGCATCCGAAACCCCCGTGAGATGCTGGATACAAGACTGGACCTGACGAAAGCCATTTTTCTCGGGACAAGCGTCCCGAGATAACAGCAGAAAGGCAGATGGGAAATAATTAGCATAGCTGATGTTCATAATTAGCATAGCTGATGTTCATAATTAGCATAGCTGATGTTCATAATAATTTCCATTGTACGGGTGTCGGTGTTAGAAAACCACTATCTCACGAACTCTCCGCAACCCAAACTCTCCGCAACGCAACTCAGCCATACGGACCGACCCGTTTGTCTAAAAGGCTATCGAGCCCCACTGGTGCGTTAAGCAATTTCAGTGGCAAACGGTTCCGTATGGCATAAAAGAGGACTGAAAGGTAAGCATTATGTGAATGCTTGACTAAAGAGATGCGTCTTTAGTCTAGTTTTAAACTGTGTCAGCGAGTCAGAGCCCCGGACCGTATTGGGAAGGCTATTCCAGAGTTTAGGAGCTAAATGCGAGAACGCCCTCCCTCCTTTACTGGACTTAGATATCCTAGGAATGACCAGAAGCCTTGAATTTAGTGATCTTAAGGAACGCGGTGGATTGTAGGGCGAGAGAAGGTCTATTAAGTACATAGGAGCTAAACCATTTAAGGCTTTATAGGTCAGTAGTAGTACTGTGTAATTGATACGGAACTTAATAGGTAACCAGTGCAGAGATGATAAAATCGGTGTTATATGATCATATTTTCTTGACCTAGTAAGAACTCTAGCAGCTGCATTTTGGACTAACTGTAGCTTGTTTATTGAGGATGCAGGACAACCGGCTAATAAAGCATTACAGTAATCTAGTCTCGAGGTCATGAATGCATGAACTAACTTTTCTGCATCAGAGAGAGATAGCATGTTACGTAGCTTAGCAATGTTTCTAAGGTGGAAAAAGGCTGTCCTTGACCACAACATCATTGCAAGTTTCAAGGCCCAGAAATGTAGTAAAAACATTGTAAAAATAGTCCATGTGACTACAGTAGTTCAGCCTTAATATTATGAAGCGAGTCTCTTTATGATCTTTATGAGTAATATTATGATCTCTTCTCTTCAATGTCATTTTCCTACACTGTTGATGTAGTGTAAACAGCCCAGTGCTTCTGCTATGTCAGAGCGTAGGCTTATTATTGGCCAGCAACACACATGACTAGTGTTGGCCAATAGTGAGAGAGCGTTCTGAAGAATGAATGTCTGAAGAATGTCCGTAGAACCCAGAAGCACTGGGCTGTTTACACTACATCAACCCATTAGTTTGATTATTTTTATTAAGTTGCAATGACATTGTAGTCAATGGAGGGACCGAAAGCTCTCAGATTTCATAAAAAATATCTTTATTTGTGTACCGAAGATGAACGAAGCTCTTACGGTTTTGGAACGGCATGAGGACGAGTAATTACTGACAGAAGTTTTTTGGGTGAACTATACCTTTAAGATGCTGTCAGCATATTCATTTTTAATGTACATGTGTGACAGAGACATTGCTTTTCCATTGTTTAATTTTTTTGCAATTTTATATACCAAGTTTGGTCTCCGAAGTGTTATTGATTAAAGTGAGTAATTGTTATTTATTGAATTGTTAATGCTGTTTGTTGAGGATGTGTTAGAGTCAGGGTATGGTCTCAAATATATTTATTTTTATTCAGATTTTATATTTTAAAAAATATGTTGTTGTACTTAAATGTTTTTGGGTAACACTTACAATAAGGTTAATTAGTTAAACATTTCCTAAAACATTAAAACCAATGATTGTATTGGTTAACATTAGTTAATGCACTGTGAACTAACATGACCATTATTATTAACTAACATTAACAAAGATGAATTAATACAATAGCGAATGTGTTACTCATTGTTAGTTCATGTTAGTTAATACACTAACTAATGGAACTTATTATAACGCGTTTGTTTTTATATTTACCTAAAGTAAGTGACTATTTACACATTGTATACCCCAGTGCCAACTTCTGAGGACCACCCCTGTGTCAGTTGCTAACTAATACAATAAAACAAAAACAACAAATTAACCTTTGAACTGTATCATTGGCTTAAATTTATTTGTCCAGTTGTAAATGTTATCTTTGTAAAATTGTGAAACTATTCACAATGATTTATAATAGATGATTGATAGTACTTAATTTATTGGAGTAAAGCTTACTTGCTATTTTTAAGGCAATCAGTTTGCATGGTTTTAAAAAGTAAACTGGATTGCTTTTGAAGTAAAGTAAACTCAACTAGCATAAATGAGTACATAAATGAGCACAAATGAGTACATCTAAACTAAATGAAATTAGTTTTAAGTTACTGGAGCTCTCTTGTAAGTGAACACTACTAGACATGCACATTCCTATTTCACTTTACTCGTTTTTTTTTTCAAAGCAATTGGTTTGCATGCTTTTTTCAAGTTTACTAATTGGATTTTACAGCTTTGTTTTAATATGCTTACCAACTGCTGTGATGTGAGGCATTACTGTAATTTTTGTAACAATCGTTTGCTTTCCTTTTGCAGTTGGAGTTAATAAAGTATCAATTAAATGTATCTCCATTTCAGAGCTTATTTTTAGAAATAGTCTCGATTGAGACCATATAACTCCATGTTAGTTATTAGTTACTTATTTTAAAACTTTAAATACTTATTTTAAACCAAACCTTTCCCTCAAAATAGGCGTGACACTCTTATAGTGTCTTTTATATATATATATATATATATATATATATGAAGAGTTCAGATGCAAAAGCCTCTAAATGCCATTTGAAATTTTCTTCTAAAATTATCATTTTTATCAAGCTTGTATATTTAAGTTCAGTAATTTCACTTAAATGGCAAAGAAGATTACCTATTAATTGTCATTTAAGTGAAATTACTAAACTTAAATATACAAGCTTGATAAAAATTGTCATTTTAGAAGAAAATTTCAAATGGCATTTAGAGGCTTTTGCATCTGAACTCTTCATATATATATATATATATATATATATATATATATACTGTATATATATATATATATATATTCTTAAATCAAGATATTTCAAACCAAAACTTTCCCTAAAAATAAGCCCGAACCCCCTAAAAATGTATATGTATATTCTTATATCAAGATCATTTAAACCAAACTTTTCTCTCAAAATAAACCTGAAACCCTTAAAATATATATATATATATTCTTATATCAAGATATTTTAAACCAAACATTTCCCTTAAAAATAAGCCTGAAACCCTTAAAATGTGTATATATATACTCTTATATCAAGATCATTTAAACCAAACTTTTATCTCAAAATAAGCCTGAAACCCTTAAAATGTGTATATATATTCTTTTATCAAGATATTTTTACCAAGAGTATTTAAAACTAACCACAAATAAAACAAGAAAAATATACTAGATTTCACTATTTTTGCATTGGTTTCAAGATATTTGTACTGCTTGAATCAAGTTAAAATATCTAAATTTACTTCATTTTTTCTTGTTTTAAGATTTTACAAACTTTTTTATCACAAGTTTATTTGTCTTGTTTCAAGAAGTCTTATCAAGTAAAATTTTCTCACCCCATTGGCAGATAATTTTGCTTGTTTTTAGTTTTTTTTTCATATTTTTTTATGTCAATTTTTTGCAGTGTGTTGATCAGTAAGTATTTTAGTATACACATTGTAGTATATGTGTGGGTGACTAGTAGATGAGAACAATAAAAATAAAAAAATTATATATATATATATATATATATATATATATATATATATTAGAGGTATAACGGTTCTCAAAATTCACGGATCGGTTCGATACACTTGTGTCACAGTTCGGTTCGGTACGGTTCGGTACGTATCAAATACAGCAAAAAGAAAGAAATGGCAGAGAAATTTCCTTGATTTAATTTTTGTATTATATTTTTATTAAAACTAACATCATAAAGTATGATATTTTTTTAACTTTGAGCAATGATGGAACTATAATCCTTGGTGATGTTGCTGATCTGTGGACACTGGATAGTTCATTCATGGCACAATGTTTCTTCCTGGTTTCCACGTCAGTGCTGTTTGATCCGTTAATAATGGAGAAATGTGAATGTTTCTCACTATATCTCGCAGCGATGTTATTACTTCAGTGACGAATT
The DNA here is from genome assembly GCA_038021265.1 of Cyprinella venusta. Lineage (NCBI taxonomy): Eukaryota > Metazoa > Chordata > Actinopteri > Cypriniformes > Leuciscidae > Cyprinella > Cyprinella venusta. The sequence continues at coordinate 19,288,962 of CM075871.1, forward strand.
CAAATGTTTTCTTTCAAGGCTACTGGATTTGGCTGTGTAGTAACAGTGCTGATGATGAAGATCGGCTCGCGCTGCATTGGTCCAAACTGATAAACGGTCCGTCATCCAAACAACCACACAATAACGAGTAGCTCAGTTTCGTTCCGCTTACATTACATTTGCCATTTGATGTTGGGCAATGTTGTGGTCACGCATTAACCGAACATTAACCGAACAAACCGTTCATTTCAAAAATGCGTACCGAAAACTGAACCGAAAGCCTCGTACCGAACGGTTCAATACGAATACACCCCTAATATATATATATATATATATTAGCACTGTCGCCTCACAGCAAGAAGGTTGCGGGTTCAAACCCAGTTGCCCCGGTCTTTCTGTGTGGAGTTTGCATGTTGTCTCCTGGTACTCCGGCTTCCTCCCACTGTCCAAAGGCATGCAGGCTTGGTTAATTGGTGTCCCTAAATTGTCCTTAGGTGTGAATGTGAGTGTGAATGGTTGTTCAACTATGTGTGGCCCTGCGATGGACTGGACTGGCAACCTGTCCAGGTTGTACCCAACCTTTTGCCCACTGTAAGCTAGGATTGGCTCCAGCCCCCCTGTATGCAGGATATAATCCCTTATAATGCATATAAGGGATGCAACTTTAAAGCCAAAAAAAAATACTTTGATAGCAGTGCTGAAATAGATTGCAGTCATGACAGAAGCGGTTACTCACATAATCACTTCCTCTTGAAAAGGTTGATTTAAGGATGATCCAATACAATCTAGTTGTGATTAGTTATTCATTTGTTTTGAGTTACTAAATGAAAGTCTACACAAAATTAGGTCTTCTGCCACACCAACATTAGTAAACATGGGCAACATCTAAAGCTTTTCTCAAAACAGTGGGTTATTGGCTTGACTTAGAGGTAATTTTCAGAATTTGTGCCCATCAACCAATTGACTTTCTCTCTTAACAGAGGCTGTACGGAAGAACCAAGTTGCTAGCAGCGCATCGGACAATGAGATTAACCAGCACGCCATCCGCTGGTTCAACCTGGCCTCTGACCGTGGAGGTGGCCGCAAAGAACTTGCCATGGCCAGAGATGCATTAACTGTGGTAAATTGTAGATAAATCATTGTGCTAGTCTTTTGTGGAAACATGTGTTTTGTGTTTAACTTTGCAAATTGTTGTTAATAGCATTGCAGCTACGTTGTACGTATGTAGGAACAGTGACATATTTTTTCAGGGCTGTCCTGGGAACGATAGAAATATTCTGTAGGACGCATCTATAGGACGAAAGAAATTGTGTTTATTTATTACGATCACTTAGCAAATGACAAACTGAACCAACTGAGCGCTGACTACAATGGAGGCCATCTTCTCACGCTGTTACGCTGGGGTGTGACCACCAGGGCTCCAGACTAACTTTTTTCACCTCAAACCAACATGCTTCCAGAGAAAACATCTATTAACTTGTTAATTTTAATGATTTTTGTTTGAAGTTTGAAAATGCAATACAGATACAGATTTAACTACAAAAAACACCCCAACTACAACAGTTGAGCATGTTTGCGGTACAAGATAATCATTCATTAGTTGTAATTGTGGTAAAATGTTCTCTTAATCTGGATTTTGATTTTAGGTCAAATCTTCCAGCCTAGTCCCCTTTAATATTACCAGTCTCAGTGGATTTTTATGTAATTTGTGATTGCCATTATCAATTGAGTTCTTACATTCTTTTTATACTTTGCAGGAATGAACGCATCAGCCATCCCACACTCTTCCATGATGGTTTGTTGGACGTTATGTGAGGGTTGTTCCAACCGTTGTTCAAGACAGAAATTAGCTGTAGAAATGTGTTTATTAGATTGATTTTTAGTTTGGCAATTATCTACTTTGTTTTAAGTTTCTGTCCTGTCTTTTTTTTAATTTTAGACATTTTAAAATAAAATTTTAAATGTGTATTTTAAATAAAATTTTAAATGTGTCACTCATCTGTTCTATCACTTTCTTTGTTGAAATTCTATGCAGGACAAATAGAAACAGTCTGTGTAACAACTTTGACTATCCATGCTTCGTGCTCCAAGAAAGAAAAGTAATCTAGTTTAAAATGCAAGGAAAAAGAAAACGCAAGTAAAACAAGAAGTCGTAAGATGGTGGGGGAAGGGGATTACGGTAGTAATATTTACTCATTACAATTGACGACAACGTTGCCCAGTACAATTGCTCTAAAAGTTGCTCCGTGAATCATCAGCTTTAGTGTACTTTGAAAATATATAAGTCATTATTTGTTATACTTCTCATACAGAAATGGTATACCTTCACTGATATCTATTACTAGGACCCATAGTACAAGCTGAATCATGCACAACATCTAAAACAAACTGAACTACCCCTTTAACTGAAAAAAAAATCTGTATTTTTGTATATGGTTTGTTTTGTGGTATAGATCAAGGTTATGACAGATGCCAGAGGTGGTGTGAATCCAGGCCAGAACTAATAAATGGAGCTGGCCCAGTGCCTGTCCAGATCTGGCCCGGATCCAGTTTTGAACTGGTCCAGCTCTGGCCCACCTTTGGGCCAAATAACTAAAATAATTCTCATCCGTTCTGGAGCTGGGCCAGTGCCGGCCCAGATGTGAAAACCGGATCCGCACTGGCATTGGCCCGTTGTGCTAAAGGACACAGGCCCAGGTCCGTTTTACAGATCTGGCCCAGAACTTATGAAAGTTCTGGTCCAGATCTGGGCCGCATGATTTTTGTTATCTCGGTGTCCTATAGTGTCTTACCATTATAACTTATCAATAATTTATTGATCAAATGTAATTTGACATGAAAGATGATGCATACGTTTAATAAGATAATACAAAATTCCTTTTTTTTCAGTGATGTTAGCATATTGGTTTAGTTTTGATAACTCAAACAATCAACAATCAATAGACAGTATAGTGTGTATAGTTTGTAGAAATTACTCCAGCACTGAGTTGCTCATTTTCAGCCTCTAACTCTACTCTCCTCCTAGTTACTTTGTATGAAACAAAAAGTGCTTGAAGAGCATTAGCAATTTTCCCATTTTTGTTCTTAGGCATTTTGGGATCATTTTCAAACTTAGAGATCGCCCACTTGTACGGCTTATCAACAATATTCTCTATTCCATCAAACATTCCCTGAGAACCATGTTTAGCTATGTATTTCACAATCATTTCTTCCATTTTCAAAATGTGTTATCAGACTTCACATCCTTCCTATCCTTCCTTCCTATCGTCTGATATAATCACTATACGTTATCCAGTTCCTTTAGGATAGTCGTTTGTCTAATTATTCACAGCTCGGACGCTAATAAACACATCAAAGACACTGACTGAAACTTAATCAAAACCATCGTATTTTAAACCTTAAATTTCACTACATGAAAAAAAAAATTAACACTGTCACAGTACGTCGGACAAAACCACACCACGTCAGGTTTTATGTTAAGCTATTTTCTTAAAACAGTTTATGCTACTTCAGGCTTAATATTTATCCAACTCAAAACACTGCCACAGTACGTCGGGCAAAACCACACTGCTTCAGGTTCCTGTTTTAAATTTCACAGAGTTGCAGTGTCTAATCTACTATACTATAAAACACAGTCGTTGTGAAATAATTCTGTGACCACACTGCGTCGGGTCTATTCAATTACTTTAAAATTTTTTTTTTTCAGAATTATTACGACTTTACAATCGGTTTCAAGTAGGCTGCATACACTTTTGTTTCGGATACTATAGAAACAACTGATCTAATATAATTCTGCCACCACACTACTTTGGGTTTATTCACTTACTTTAGAATCTAACTGAATTATAAGAGGCCAACATCAAGTTTCAGTTACTTTACAAACTTTACACTTAAGCACTTTGATGCAATTACTTTAGAAACAACAATTCCGCCACAACTCTGCCACCACACTGCTTCGGGCTGATTCAATTCCGTTAGAATCTTAAACAGAATCGTACAGAATAGGCTTAACAACTCCTCCTAACACGCGATAGTTTTGAAATAATTCTGTGACCACACTGCGTCGGGTCTATTCAATTACTTTAGAATTTCCTCAGAATTATAACAACTTCGCCATCAGTTTCAAAAACGTTAGAAACACACACAATTGTTTCAGTTACTTTAGAAACAACGAATCTAATATAATTCTGCCACCACACTACTTCGGGTTTATTCACTTACTTTAGAATCTCAACAGAATTATAAGAGACCGATCCCAAGTTTCAGTTACTTTAGAAACTTTACACTTAAGCATTTTAGAAACAACAATTCTAATACAACTCTGTCACCACATTACTTCGGGTTGATTCAGTTCAGTTAGAATCTTAAACAAAATCGTACAGAATAGGCTTAACAACTCCTCCTGCTAAGACTGAATAAACACAATTCTCTTCTGTCCTTAGATTTTTCCTCTTCTAGATTTTTTTAAACAAGGGGTTTCCTGACAAAACAGCATTTAAATGAAAGAAAACAGATTTTTCTTACCTTTTTCCTGCTTTTTGTTGGAAACCTCCTGGAAGGGTGGCTCGCCAGTGTAAGAAAAAATGAAGTGGACGTCGAAGATCTCAAAAATGAAGTTTATTTACAGCATAGCAGTGGCAAGGCACACAAAGCACCTTGGGTTCACCGGCATCAGAATGAACCCTGAACTCATCCCAGCGCAAACATTTTATACAGTCTTACATCTGTCTTCCCCCTCAACATGTAAATGAAGCTTTCTCTTACATGTAAATCAAGACAATCAAGTTCGTCGTCTCTTTCAGCGTGGAGCTGAAACTCTGTCTTTAAATGTAAATTGAAGAGAACGATACAAGTGGTGCCTCCGTGTCTATGTCTTTGTTATTCCAAACTCTGTCTTTAAACGTAAATCGAAGAGAACGACAAGTGTTAGAGTGATACGGTCAAATGTTTAAAGGTGATAATATCTCTCCGAAACTCCCTAATCAAGATGGTTCTTGAATATCCGCCGTCGCTCCCACATGATAGGTGATAACCATGACTCGGTGATATGTTTAAGATTGTATGGAATTGATTCTATGATAAATAAGCTCTTTCAAGTGAAGGGACATTTCAATATAATCTATATTGGAGTGGAAGTTTGATCGGAGCAGACTGTAATTTCTTACAATATATATATATACCATGTAAAGCGACCTTCAGCTCTGGAAAGGCACTATTTAAATAAAACTTCTTCTTCTTCTTCTTCACAATGAATGGCTTATCTGGATTCGGATGGCAAAGCATGGGGGCTGAACAGAAGGCTGGCTTTTTTGAGGTTCTCGAAAGGCTGCAGTAGCTTCTGAAGACCAGGTGAGACGTTTGACCTCCTTCCTTACCATGGATCTTACAGGAGCACAGGTCTTGCTATAGTCCTTGATAAATCGTCGATAAAAGTTTACAAAGCCAAGGAATCTCTGTAATTCTATCAGAGTCTGAGGTTTGGGCCAGTTGAGGACAACTTTTACCTTTTCTTGATCCATGGAGATACCCTCTGGATGAATGACATAATCCAGGAAGTGAATGGTGGTTTTGTGGAATTCGCATTTCTCGAGTTTGAGATATAACTGGTGCTGACGAAGATGAGTCAAGACCTGATGTACATGGTTCACATGCTCCTCAAGACTGGTGAAATAGTTGAGAATGTTGTCGATGTAAATTATGACGTATTGGTTGAGGAAGTCACAGAAGATTTCATTCATGAACCCCTGAAACACTGACAGTGCTTTGGACAGACCGAAGGGCATGACCCGGTATTTATAGTGGCCTGAAGGGGTAATGAAAGCCGTCTTCTACTCATCTCCCTTGCGTATGTGAACCAGGTTATAGGCACTTCGTAAGTCAAGCTTAGTGAATATTACAGCAGATCAATTTGATTGTAAATGCATTCAGGACCCGGTAGTTGATACACGAACGAAGACGACCATCCTTTTTACCGGCGAAGAAGAAACTTGATGCGGCTGGGGACGTAGAGTGTTGAATATATCCCTGTCGTAACGCCTCCTACACATATTCCTCCTTGGCCTTATGCTCATGAATGTTACGGATAAACCTTCCCCCTTGGTAGTGTGGCCCCAGGCAACAATTCAATGGCACAATCCCAAGGTCGGTGAGCTGGAAGTGTGGTGGCCTTTTGTTTGCTGAACACATCTTGAAATGCTTGGTACTCAGAGGGAATATTCGGGACCGAGTCAGGGACTGGACTTTCAACACAGGTGGATCCCAGGACGACTGGAGTGAGGGGCTTAGATGGATTGCTTTTAATGGCTGGAAGGCAGTTTGCTTCACATTGTTTGCTCCATTGACATATCTCACCGGTGGCCCAACAGATAACTGGAGAATGCTGATCAAGTCACGGACGTCCCCGAACGAGGACTGCTGTCAAGTCTTCCAAGACATAAAACGAACACTTCTCAACATGCAAATAGCTCACTGTTAGATGTACCACTGGACTGAAATACTGGATGTTTCCTTTCCCCAAGGGTTTGCCCAAAATGGAGAGAATGCTCGATGGGCAAGGTAAACGTCGACGGCGGGATTGCAGGTGGTTGAGCAACGATGCGGACACCAGAGTTCCCTGCTACACAAGAGTCTATAAGGGCTTTTGCTGGAACAGAGTGCTCAAAATTTTGGAGAATTACAGAGGTTAGTGCCAGATTAGAAACTGAACAGGGTAGATCAATGATACTCACCTCCGAGCGTGTGGAGCGGACAGGACAATCCAGGCGATAGTGATCAGTAGCTCCACAATAGAGACACAGATTATTGTTCCGACAACGATTTCACTCTGTAATGTTAAGATGACCTGCACTGATCTCCATAGGCTCCGGTGCAGGGCAGTTTACTGACGAGGAAGGTGAAGTTGCTGTTTCAGTGATAGATCTCAGGTTACTGGCCGAAGTGAATCGCGAAGGAACAGTTGTGGGTGACTGGAGACAAGCAGTGCGATGTTGAGCGATGAGGATTGAAGCTGAATCAGTTTCTCAATCCCAATCGAGTCGTCATAAATGGCGAGCTGCAGACAGATGTCGGGATTCAAACCACGCCCATAAGCGGTCATTAAAGCCACTTCATTCCATCCGCTATTAGCAGCAATAGTGAGAAACTGCAGGTTGTAATCTGTGACTGTAGAACGGCCCTGACGTAACCGTAACAGCTGATCGTGGATGGAAACCACAATTGAGGTTTCCGCCCATAGTCCACAATTGAAAACAACTTGAAAGTGTTCCAGAAAGCAACGTACCGATTGCAGAGCAGGTGCATTAGAATCCCATAAAGCTGGTTGTGCCCAAATCAACGCACGACCTGTGAGCAGGGAGATGACGAAGGATACCTTGGCTCTATCAGATATGAATTGAGGGGGGTGAATCTCCATGTAGAGTTGACACTGCAAAAGGAATCCACTGCATGCCTCATCTCCTGAATATGAAGAGGGTCGGGCCATGGGGCTACTGGATGCAGGTCGGAGATTCTGTAATGTACGACTAAGTTTAGCGAGGGTTTCTTGAAGTGTAGTAGGTGGAATGGATGATCCAGCGGCCACTGCGGAGAGAGGCGAATGTATCGTGGCAGTTGATGCGGTGGCGCCCTGAGCGGTCTCAGCACCGGAACGTTGAACATCATGAGTCGATGAAGCTTGCATAGTCGGTCCGGTCTTCTGTCACTTTTGTACTGAGGGACGGAGACACAAAGATAGTTGACAATGATTTATTTAACCAAGCATCAACAACTTCATAATACTTGAAGGCTTGTGAGATCCCATGCAATTCCACAGTCTCAGAAGATCCCGTGAACAGGAGAGATACAGAAAGGGCTAAGCTGGATGTTACTTAATGGACACTTGGGACGTAGGAGATCAGTGCAGGTGAAACACAGGAAGGTGATCATGGGAATCAGGTAATCCACTTCACAGACGCTGCAGATGAGATATACACAAGCCGTTAGAATCGAGAGAAAACCACTTGGATTCAGCCAATAACTGGAACCAGGCAATAAACACAAGGAACCAGTGAGTCAAAGGTAACGGAAAGACGAGACCGGATGCTGAGTGAGAGGAAACTGCAGCTTATAAATGGTGTGCATCAAGGTGAGTAATGTTGAAGAGCATGTGGAAGCAATTAGAATTCCGGGGATGATGATCGAGACCAGGTGCGCTGAGTTGTGATTGATGGAGTGTTGTCATTAATGAAGGAATCCGTGACACAATGCATCTCTCCTTGTTTTTATACAAAGTTAACGATAACTTGTCCCTGTTTAAATAAATCAAATCAAAAAAAGTTTAAATTGACTGAACGTCTAGGCGGATTGGGCTAGTTTTCGTCAATGAAAATTGTCACATTTTCAGCATGCTGCATAATGGTTACATTGATCACAATTGTTTTGCTCAAAATTGTAACTGCAACAGTTATTGTTTTCACATTTTATCAGAATTATTGCACTTTCATCTAAGTATAAATCAAATGTGAACTTTGCTAAGACCAAACAACTTGACCCATTGTACTACAAACAGCTTTACTCATTCTGCACTAAAATGATAAGACAAATAAAAAGAGAAAATGAATTTTATTAGCTGTTCATAATAATAACAACAATAATAATAATAATAATAATAATAATAATAATAAAATATTCATCATAGCTCAGACAAAATCATTGGCTATGGTCTAGGTTCCCTCCACACTTCACCCAATCTCCGCCTGTGAGGCCATTACAGATTGTATAAATGTATACTGCATGCTGTACCCACCAGGTCCATTTGTCTGTGTCAGTTATGGCACGACTGTATGCAACTTTTCTCACATTTTGGCCTCTTCTGTGTGTTAGTGTGCAGAGTCAGTCTAATGGTAAAGATAAGTGCATCTATCAAGGAGATGAGGATACTTACAGCTTTTACCAGGGAGGAGATGTGGTTCTGGGAGGGATTTTTCCTTTACATTCCAGCACAATACCATTAGTTTCAACTTTCATGTCCAAACCTAAGCTAATCAAATATAAATTGTGCGTTATGGCTTCATCTTCTGGAAGATAAGAAAAATATAACTGTTTTTAAATCATATTAATTGATCTATTTAACCTAATTCTAAATAAGTTAACTTTGTTTTATTGCAGTTATGTTATGCATTTAATACATGTGTGCATGAAATCTGTTGCAGCTTTACCCCTCGAGCACTGAGGTGGATGCAGACGATGATCTTTGCTGTGAGAGAAATAAACCAGCGGCAAGACCTTTTGCCAAACCTATCTCTGGGCTATCACATCAGGGACAGTGGGGATGACATACCAGTATCTGTCAAGAGGTCTCTCCTCTTGGTCAATGGACAGCCAGAGAGTGACAGTGGACTCAGCTGTGAAGACACACAAAAGCAGCCGAGCCCTGTAATTGTGGGAGAGGCATCATCAGGAGTCTCCATGGCTGTTCTGAGAACTCTAGGCTCATTTAAAATACCCTTAGTAAAACAATATATTTTAACATTATGTTACGTTTTTTGCACTTTTTCTTGGTAATATTGTGAAATTTAGATATGCTGTCTTATTATTCAGATTCCCTTGTGGTGTGTGTGTGTGTGAATATTTACATTTTTTATTATATAAGTCTGTATATATAGTGCATTGCTAATCTTACTAAATTTTTGTGTTTTCATGTTTTAGGTGAGCTACTTTGCATCCTGTTCCTGTCTCAGTAACAAGAGAGAGTTTCCAACATTCATGCGGACAATGCCAAGTGATCTATTTCAGATTAAAGCTTTGGTAAAACTTGTATATTATTTTCAGTGGACATGGGTCGGGGTGATCGGTGTGGATACAGACTATGCTCGGTTTGCCATCCAGCTCTTCCTGAAAGAGTCAGAAATATATCATATTTGTCCTGCTTATGTTCGCATTTATCCTGTTGCACTGACGCAAGATGCAGCAGAGGAACTCGTGAACATTTTAAAATCTTCTTCTGCCACAGTCATAATTAACTTCTCTGTGGACTCATATCTGCATGGCATCCTGAAAGAGTGCAGACGGCAAAATCTCACACATCTTCAGTGGATTGCCAGTGAGGCCTGGGCCACATCAAAAGCCCTCTGGGAGGATTTTGATGATGTGTTAAAGGGAACATTGGGTTTTGCCATACGGAGAGCTGATATCCCACATCTTGGAAGTTTCCTCAAAAGAGTAAATGTTTCTGTTGTGCAGTTGTCCAATTTTCTCTCTGAGTTTTGGGAAGAGACTTTTCATTGTCGACTGAATGGGTCCTTAAACACCCATGTACATGTAGAAGGGGCACACAACTGGCCACCCTGCAATGGCAGTGAGAGTTTGGATGACGTGTACACTCTTTTTTCAGATGTGTCACAACTCAGAGTGTCCTACAACGTTTATAAGGCTGTGTATCTAATTGCACATGCACTACACGACATGAGCACATGTGTCCCAGGAAAGGGCCCCTTTCAAAATGGGACATGTGGGAGTCTAAATCAAATTCTGTCATGGCAGGTTTGTCTGCTTTACATTCTCAGCCCATACATTCCCATATATATATATATATATATATATATATATATATATATATGTGTGTGTGTGTGTGTGTGTGTGTGTGTTTGTGTGTGTGTGCTTTACTTTACATTATCCTGTCTTTCAACCTTCATCTAAGCTCCTGCACTACATGAAACAAACACATTTCACAACATTAGGGGAAGAGGTCAGATTTGATGACAACGGTGATCCAGTTGCATCCTACGATCTGATGAACTGGCAAAGAGGGTCTGACGGCTCCCTTCAGCTAGTGAGGGTGGGATTCTATGATGCCTCCCTTGAAGAAGAAAATGACCTAATAATAGATGAGCCAGTAATTATGTGGCACAGAGGAAAGAAGGTGTGTGCCATCCCACTCATCACCAGATATTGTTTTCTATGTTTGCTTTTCATTCAACTCTACTTAATGTTTATGGCTGAACTAAGTAGAATCCAGTTTTATCATTTAAAATAGAAATGCACTGTTGATTTCATTTTGTAGTAAATATATACACATTTGAATTTATTATTTATTCCCAATGTTTTATATTGAAATCCCAGCAACATTTTAAGTTTTTACATTGGTCACTTAATTAGATAAGTGATTATCTGTCTGATGTTTCTCATTATGAGGAAAGTAGTTAATGATACACACTCTAACAGAGGTCAGACTACAGTAGTGTTTGTCTACTGCTTGTTCTGTTGTGGTCATTAGGCACCAGAATCATTGTGCAGTCAAAGCTGTCTGCCAGGCTCTAGGAAGGCCAGGCAAAAAGGAAAGCCAGTTTGCTGCTTTGACTGCATACCGTGTGCCGATGGAGAGATCAGTAATAAAACAGGTGTGAATTTCCTCACAACTTCACAATGAATGGTAATCAATAAGAAAGAAAACTGGTATTTAATGCTCCCTTATTCCCCCAATTTTTCCACAGACTCGATTGATTGTCTGACATGTTCAAAGGAAACATGGCCAAACCAAGCTCGAGACAAGTGCATTCCCAAAACATTAGAGTTTTTGTCTTTTCAGGAACCCTTGGGAATAATCCTGTGGGCATTTTCAGCATTCGGGGCCTGTGCAGCATTAGCAGTGCTTGGTGTGTTTATAATGTACAGGAAAACACCAGTCATACGTGGAAACAATATTGAGTTAAGTTTCCTTCTCCTTCTGTTCCTCTGCGCAAGCTTTCTGATTGGCCTGACATTTATAGGGAAGCCCACTGACTGGTTATGCCGGACTCGGTATCCAGCCTTTGGAATCAGCTTTACTCTCTGTATTTCATGCATCTTGGCAAAAACTGTTGTAGTTTTAATGGCATTCAGGGCCACCCTCCCTGGCAGTAATGTCATGAAGTGGTTTGGCCCTGCTAAACAAAGATCAAGTGTAATCTTGTGCACTTTTGTGCAAGCACTTATTTGCATAATATGGTTAACAACTAAGCCTCCTGTTGCTGCATATAACACCAAGTTCATGAGTGCAACAATAATTGTTGAATGTGCTGTAGGATCTGAAATTGGTTTTTGGTGTGTGTTAGGATACATTGGCCTCCTTGCTTCTTTGTGTTTCTTATTAGCATTTTTGGCCAGAAAACTACCAGACAACTTTAATGAGGCTAAATTCATCACATTTAGCATGCTTATATTTTTTGCTGTGTGGATAACATTCATTCCAGTTTATGTGAGCTCTCGTGGAAAGTATATGGTTGCTGTCCAAGTCTTTGCTATTCTAGCTTCTGCCTTTGGTCTCATGCTGTGCATATTTGTTCCTAAGTGTTATATTGTACTTCTAAAACCAGCGAGAAATGACAAAAAGCAAATGATGAAATAGTACTGAAATAAAATCAGTTATGAGGCCAACAGATCATAAAAAAATATATACAATTAAAGGATTTCATGACTTAAATAAATGCCTGGTTATTAAACTATCAATGTTTCTATTGTTATTACCCAGGTGAAAAGGAAATATATTTAAATTTACTTATTTTTTAAACTTATTTTGATATATTTAATGTATTTTAAGTGTACCGTTTTAAGTATTTATTAAATGTGTTATTTTGAAACAACTTCAAGTATATTAAGTGTACTTTAATATGTATTTAAGTTCAATTTTAAGGTAATAGTAATATATTTTATTTTACTTAATTGTGTTAAAATTAAACTATTTTAAGTACATTTGGTGTAATATAATAGCACTTCTTCATGTATTTTTAATACACTTTAAATCGACTACAGCATTAGCTTCACATTAATGTGTTCTGAGTATATTTTAAATGTAATTTCAGCTTATTAATAATGTATTAGTAGAACAGGACTCACTGTTAACATATTAAAAATATATTTTTTTCCAATAAACATTTAATATTTAAATAATATATTTGAATGTATTAAAAATACAGTTAAACATTTTAATTCATTAAAACCCAATAAAAAATATTTCTACAAAACACACTAACACTCTTTGAAAGGTAAACTTTAATGCTCTACATCAGTACAGCATTATGAAAATTAAACAAAATAAATTAACATAAAATGCATTGATTTGCAGAGGTATTCAACAGAACAAAAATAAATAAATTAACTAACTGAAAGGAGTAGTTCACTTTTAAAAAAACTTTTGCTGTCTTTCTTTCTTGAGTCGAAAATAAATTTAGGTTTCTGATGAAAATATTCCAGGATTTTTTTTTACATATAATGGACTTCACTGGGAACCAAACGGTTCAAGGTCTAATGGCTAACAGTGGTGTTGTGATAGACACGCAAGGTCTTTTGCTCGCTTACCTCTGCCGTCGTGCACGGTTAGGACCATGCCGTTAGGAGCTCAACATCTGTCTCGCATGCACGCTTGCTCTAGATTACAGGATATTTTAACTAATTTGTCGTGAAAGCATGACAATTGGCTCAATTGCGAGAGTCTCGTGCTGAATGTTTAAGAGTTGGCAGCCCTTACAAATCTTTTATCGAGTCAATTCGTTAATTTCGTTCGTTGAATGAACCTAATGACTCAGAAAAAGATTTGTTCATTTTGATGAACAAGTTCGAATAGGAGAGTACATGCATCACAGAACAGAGCAAGGCGAGCATTTGTGTTATAAAACTTATTCTTTGTTATTTATTTTTTAAATGAGTGATAGTTTTGCTTGAAAAGACTCTTATTCATCGTCTGGAATCGTTTAAAGCCCTTTGAACAGTTTGCACTGAAACTGTCTTTTGGACCTTGAACCGTTTGGTTACCAGTAAAGTGCATTATATGGAGAATTTTTTTTATCAAAAACCTTAATTTCTTTTCAACTGAAGAAAGAATGACATGGACATCTTGGATACATGGGGGTGAGTAAATTATCAGCAACAGTTTTTTTTTTTAAGTGAACTACTCCCTTAAGTCAAACAAAGTGAAATACAATAGAAAAAAGTAAAGTGGCCAAATCTTAAGTAAAAAGAGAAGCTCATGACTTGTTCAGTCTGTCATAGACTCTTTTTGGGACACCAGAAACACTGAGGGAAATCTGGGAAGAATAAAAACAAGCATTAGTATAAACTTGTTCATTTATATTTCTAATAAAAAGTTGTCACTTTGTTACTTAATTCAGAACACTTACTGAAGTGTTGATGGAGAAAAGATAGATATAATTATTATTACAAATAGGATTTTTCTTTATCACAAATAATTTTCTAACCATTTCTGAGGTTTCAGGAAAACACAGCTCAGATGAACTTGGGCTTGAGCTGAATGAGCCTCGTTTCATGGACTCCAGGACCTCTTTGAGAGATGCTACTGTGTGTCCTGAGTTTCCCCCGTCACTGTGTATTTGGTTTAGTCCTGTGTCTCAGTTTTCGCTTCTTGTTAGTTTTCAATTCCTTCACCTGTGTCTAGTTCATTTGCCCCAGCTGTGTCTTGTTCCCCTAGTCTGTTCATAGTGTATTTAAACCCTGTATTCTCCTCACTCCTGGTCCGTTCTCGTTTGTGTAAAGTATGGTTTCTGTTACTCCTGTGTTCTTGATTAAATTCCTGTTGCCCGGTTCTCCTTGTCTCCTTGTGCTTCCTGGTCACCACACACCCGTAACAGAAGAACAGACCCAAAAAGCAGCGGTCAAACTGCTCTGTCTTGAGCAAAGGGACCGATCCCTAGAGGAACATTTGGAGGATTTCTCAATCTCGCTCCAGCTACTACTTTCCCGGACCACAGCCTCTGCAGCTTCTTGTATGCCAGCCTCAACACCGCCACCATAGAGCAGTTGACCGGTAAGGGCCCTCAGTGGAGCTTCACTGAATATGTAGAGTGGGTACTGGTATCCTGTAACTCACCTTTCACAGTGGGTCCTGTCGTGCCAAAGCCCTCTTCATCACTGGTCCTGCCCATCTATCCTCCCGTGTTTCCCCGAGCCCGGAAGTGGGTTTCTAACATCATGGACCTGGGGGCAAAAATGACGGATCCTGCCTTTACGTCTGTCCAGTCAGCTCTGAAATCTGCTTCCCTTCCTCTGTCCTCAGCTCCAGGTTTTACTCCAACTGTCCAGCCCGAGACCGTCCAGCCAGCGCCTGAGCCCGTTGCCTGCCCGCCAGCGCCTGAGCCCGTTGCCTGCCCACCAGCGCCTGAACCAGTGTCTGCTGTCCCAGAGTCTATGTTTGTTTCTGTTCTTGTGTCAGTCTTTGTAACCATTACTGTTCTAGTGGCAGACGATCCTGAGCCGGTGTCTGTTCCCGTTCCTGAGCTGTTGTCTGTTCCCGTTTCTGAGTCGTTGTCTGTTCCCGTTCCAGAGCTGGTGTCTGATCCCATTCCAGAGCCGGTCCTTCTCCCCAAGAAAATTTTTTGGGGGGGGGGGGGGGTGGTGGGGGGGGGCAATACGCCCTCGCCGTGGCCGGCCAAAGGGTCCTCACAGCCAGCTCTGCCCGTGGTTACAACAGCGCCGCCCTGGACACCCGAGGGTCCAACAGCTTCGCCCTGGACGCCCGAGGGTCTGACAGCCCAGCCCTGGACGCCCAATGGTCCGACAGCTCCGCCCTGGACGCCCGAGGGTCCGACAGCTCCACCCTGGACGGCCGAGGGTCCGACAGCTCCGCCCTGGATGCACGAGGGTCCGACAGCTCTGCCCTGGACGTCCGAGGGTCCGACAGCTCCGCCCTGGACGCCCTAGGGTCCGACAGCTCCGCCCTGGACGCCCGAGGGTCCGACAGCTCCGCCCTGGACGCCCGAGGGTCCGACAGCTCCGCCCTGGACGTCCGAGGGTCCGACAGCTCCGCCCTGGACGCCTGAGGGTCCGACAGCTCCACCCTGGACGCCTGAGGGTCCGACAGCTCCACACTGGACGTCCGAGGGTCCGACAGCTCCGCCCTGACAATGCCCACAGCCTACTCCGTCATGGCCACGCCCTGATCCTGCTCTGCCATGTCCACGTCCTGCTCCGCCCTGGCCACGCCCTCAGTCTGCTCCGCCACGTCCACGTCCTTCTCCGCCCTGGTCACGCCCTCATCCTGCTCTGCCACGCCCACGTCCTGCTCCACCCTGGTCACGCCCACAGCCTGCTCCGTCATGCCCTCGTCCTGCTCTGCCCTGGTCATGCCCTCAGCCTGCTCCGCCCTAGAGGCTTCCTGCTGTGGATAGGCCTCGCCCTGGTCAGCCTCCAGGTTGCCTACCCCCCCACCCTTATGAAGTTATATGGCGCGAGGACACGCCTTTTTGGAGGGGGCGTTATGTTACATGGGTGTCCTGAGTTTCACCACACACCCGTAACACTACTATCCCTGGAAGCTCTACAAGAAAAAAATAAAGTTGCTGTAGTTGTATGTATTTAGGCTATTAATGCAGAACGATTTGTTCTAAAACTCTGTTACACCATTTAGTTTTTTTTGCTTATATTTATAAAATAAAATTACCATGCATTTCCATTTTACACTAAGGAACAAATCTCTTCCAACAGATTGACTGAATTTACATCTTCAAAAGCAGTTATGTAAAAATTTTATTAAAACTTCATGGGGTTCCATGTAGAATAATATTAAAAAAAAACATAACCAAGCTAAGCAAGGATTTGCCGGTGAAGGATTTCCCCCCCTCCACAGTAATCAATGCCATAATTAGCCTAAATAGACAATATCAAATATCTATATAAATATTTTTAAATATGCAACACGCACATTTAAAGAGCACCTATTATGCCCCCTTTTACAAGATGTAATATTGGTCTCGGGTGTCCCCAGAATGTATTTGTTAAGTTTAAGCTCAAAATACCCGACAGTTAATTTATTATAACCATTTGAAAATGTCATTTTTGGGGCCTGTTATAAAATGAGCTGTTTTTGGTGTATACCACCTTAAATGCAAATGAGCTGCATATCCCCGCCCTGCCTTTGGATGAGGGCGTAACTTGATACCTATGGCAGTCAGTCTGAGCAGACGGGCTGAGAGAGTGAAGAGAGTCGCTGTTTTGAATGTCATTCAGCATACGTTTGAATCGGAAAATATAAATAATCTTTGATCAGACCCAGATGACGAACGGAAGAATAAACACAAATGTGAATGAACCAGTACGTCTCGGTATGGTTATTTGATACATTTATGTAGCCTACTTATAGAGTTGTAATCGCGTCCCATTTGCAATTATGGATGTGGGACACACACACACAGACACACACACACCCTAAAGCTGGCGCAATTTTTTGAAACTACATACACATTCTGTGATAAAGTTTGCTACATACAAGCGAAATTACATCCTACAACGACAACAACTTTAGACGCATTTGTTGTTGAATTGGCTGACATCGACTGAAAAGACTATTTGCTCAAAAATCATAAAATACACTTACAGTTACTGGAGGTGATGGTGGATCGCAAACAGTAGACAATCCACACTTGAGGATTAACTTTTAAGCCACAACAACAGGATTAACCCATCACAGGACTTTTATGATTCTAGTAGACATTACCGTCTGTCGTTGAAACAATGGAGGATGGTGTACACTGTACAGATCATGGAGGGTGGGGTCTATGCCACAACTAGCCTGGATGCCAGCCCGAACTCCGCCCCACAAAATTTTTTGGTCGGGAAGTTCGGTCTGGACTCAACGGGCAGAAATCAACGGGCCAATCAAATTGCCAGGGCGGGCTTTAGACGATGATGGACAGGTGATCTGCAAGGACGTAATCATCACGTTATCAAAGAGCGCTTACTGGTCTCCCTCAGAGATGACTGCAGCTGGAGAATTGAGATGTATAGATTCCGCTGTCGCGTCTGTTATAAAATAAATCGACAGCGCATTCATTTTAATAGACAAACAGAGAACTGGAATCAAGGCATTTGTCGATCGGAAAGATATTTTTGGCGTCCTTCCTACATGATTCGGGAAAAGTGTAACTTAATGGCTGGCTCTGACGGTCGCTAAGAAGATGGGACGTAATGAAAAGCCTGTGGTCGTTGTGGTTTCTCCTTTGGTCGCACTCATGGAGAAGTAAGTAAAAGAAGCAACAATCGTTATTTAACTTCTAAAATAAGTAAGTTCTGTAGTTGAAAACTGCGCTATGCAAAGGAGTTGACTTACTGCGTTGCTCTGATTGGTTGTAGGTTTACCGACTATCCAATTAAGTGCAGAGGTTTTTTTTTTTTCCTGGTTCGGTTAAGACAAGCCCAACGGAGCGGTATCAGACTCATTTTCTTATTAGAAAATGAGTATGACGAAGTCAGGCTATGCCACAACCACACTGTCTGTGTTCGAGCTTCCCACGGATGTTACTTCGTCAACAATGGCTACAATTTATGTTTGATTATATTCCTGAAAGTGACGATCGTAATCTAGCTCTCTGTGCTGGGCATTTTACGGAAGAAACGCCACGAGTTCAATGCAGGAATCAATGCAGCAAGAAACTGTATGAAGCAGATCCAATTTTAAAACCAGAGGCAGCAGTTGTTGGGCCACAACCTGTAAGTAGGCTAAGACTTAATCATTTTAAATGTGTTTTATTATTATTTTTTTTTTTCCAAATGCCAGCGCTGGCTTTATAGCCACTAGGCTACTAGTTATGCTAGTATTTTGTGTCTACGACAAACGCGTACAAACATTATGAATCTGAATTTTGTATAAGTACTAATGTTGTAAATGTATTTTTCATGTGTATATGCTTTATGACGTTATTTTCGATTTGATCAAGAACGTAAACTTGCCAACGCTGTTTGTGTTTAACAGTAGTTAGCCAGTCAGTTGCTATCGTTGCCAGTCAGATGCTATTGTGTAAAACAAACGTGTATATGGTTAAAAAATGTGGCAAATTATCATTCAGAAACGTTTAGTTAGAACCGTGTGTGGTGAGGTTCTGCTTGACTTTCTTCATCGTGGCTTTCTCTGTCTGATTCTGCCTCACTGATACTGCATTCTCGACATCATTATTTACGTGTATCCACCATCTATGTCTATGGTATCCACCTTTGGCATGCCCTTTTCGCCCGTTAAGGTAATGGGCGTTAACCTTCCGGACAACGTGAGCGACAGTTTAGCCAATCACAACACACCCGCCCAAACGAACCAATCTGAGCCCACTACGTATTTCTGAGGGAGTGTTTTCATAGACTCAGGAAGTCAACCGCTCGTTCAAACCCCTTGCTCAATTCTACGTCACAAAGAGCTGAATCTTAGAACAGCTTCTTCTGAGACAGTGCATATGATTTATTAAGATTGTAAAAAAACCACTGGGTGAATTTTTATCGTTCTAGGGTGGTTTTGCTCACACACTGCCAACACACATTTATGTTCAAACACCATGTAAAAGAGAATTTTCCATAAGGTGCCCTTTAAACAACAAATAATAAAATCTGAACCAGCGCTGTTGGAGATAATATGCAGCACGTTTCAGTTTCAGTGGCCTTAATACATTGTTTCTCATAACAGCTAAAATAAAATCATCTTTTAAAACTGTAAAATGTGTACTTTTTTCATGTAAAGTAGGCTTACACTCACAATAGGTTAACGACAAAATGTTTTCTCGCTCATTTGAGCGAACACTCAGTGGAGAAAGTTTGGACTTTCAACATCAGTTAAGACGTGGCTGAGTGGTAGAACTTGCGGTTAGAACATTACAGTGACATGGGTTCAAAGCCCGATCAAACATGGTCTATTGTAGTTAAATTTTATATTTAGGTATTAATTCAGAAAGATTTGTCTAGTTCTAAAACTCTGTTACACCATTTAGGTTTATTTTTTTTTTTTTTGCTTATATTTATAAAAAAATTACCATGCATTTCCATTTTACACTAAGGAAGGAACAAATAGTATCCAACAGAATGACTTCTTACAATATATATATATATATATATATATATATATATGAAAAGTTCAGATGCAAAAGCCTCTAAATGCCATTTGAAATTTTCTTCTAAAATGACCATTTTTATCAAGCTTGTATATTTAAGTTCAGTAATTTCACTTAAATGACAATTAATAGCTAATCTTCATTGCCATTTAAGTGAAATTACTGAACTTAAATATACAAGCTTGATAAAAATGATCATTTTAGAAGAAAATTTCAAATGGCACTTAGAGGCTTTTGCATCTGAACTCTTCATATATATATATTCTTAAATCGGATTTTATCCTGGCATGTTGAATTATTCATATAAAAAATAAATAAATAAAAAAAGGTTTTATAATTGTCCGGACCTCTGGAAGAAAATACCTTATAGGGATCAGACCTCATGGAACTTTAAATGAATACATAGCATTGGTATAACATACTGAATTTACAGCCCTACTAATTTATTAGGGCCTACTGAAAAGAATTAGCCTGGATGCCAGCCCGAACTCTGTCAGAGACTATTTATATAGAGACATGCCACTTCCTCAATCCTTAATTCAAATGTATAGGGAAAACCCGTAACACCAAAGATGGCGGTTGTATGCAAATGCAAATGTTGTATGCAAGATGGCGGCGAGTGGCATGACTTGCCTAAAAGGACTTTGACTTCGCCCACAACATTTTTTGGTGGGGAAGTTTGGTCTGGACTCGATCCATTGAGGAGTATTTATGATCAGGCAAGAAATGATGGGGCCAATCAAATTGCCAGGGCGGGCTTTATACGATGATGGACAGGTGATCTGCAAGGACGTACTGTAATCATCACGTTATCAAAGAGTGCAAACTGGTCTCCCTCAGAGATGACTGCAGCTGGAGAATTGAGATATTCCGCTGTCGCGTCTGTTGTAAAATAAATCGACAGTGCATTCATTTTAATAGACAAACAGAGAATAGCAATCAAGGCATTTGTCAATCGCAAAGATAGTTTTGGCGTCCTTCCAACATGATTCGGTAAAAGTGCAACTTATTAGCTGGCTCTGATGGTCGCTAAGAAGACGGGACGTAATGAAAAGCCTGTGGTCGTTGTGGTTTCTCCTTTGGTCGCACACTATGGAGGACCAAGTAAAAGAAGCAACACTCGTTATTTAACTTCTAAAATAAGTAAGTGCTGTAGTTGAAAACGAGTAGGGGGAGGCTGCAGATCTGGAGCTGGCAGTTTTACGCCCCTGACAGTTTTACGCCCCTGACAGTTGCGTCCAGTAGGGGGAGACTACACTAGTGACATTATATGAGCCTAGTCCTATTTCATTACAGATCTGTAGCATCAGACCTTCTAGAAGCGACATGAATTGAGGTATTTTAAATAATCTACTACTAACAATAAAGTTATTATTGTTGATTGAATTGTAATGATACAATATTGATTTTTTCTAAATGATAAGCTAAGATTCGATGTCAATTCAAAAGATGGGTCTATAATTTACAGTTTTTTTACAATCACTTTGCTACTATTTTCAGAACCTTGATGTCATTTCTCAAAACTCTAGACACAAAACTCAAAACAGTTATCACTTGTAACACAGGCTTTCTAATGTTCAAAACATTGCATTCACATCTTTAAAGAAATCTTGCACTTGCACAATCATTGCTTTAAAAAACAAATTTACTGTGAAATAGGCCTAAACAAAACTATCACCCACACACAAGCAACCGATAATTTCACTGTCATTTTTCGTACAATCATGTTGTAGAACAAAATAGGTGATCCAGGTTTCATTATGGCACTACATGTACAGTAAACACATCTCTGTAAAGCAATACTGCAGTAGAGAGAATACACACATAGTGGAATCTTTCAACAAAGTGTGTGATATATTGATGCAAAACACTACAATCATAACATAGGTTTATTGAATCTCATTATCTTGAAACTTTCATGATTTACCGTAAACATGGAAGATTGTGTGTCATGCATTACAGTAAGAGTAACGCAACAGTTACTTATCATTTTACTGTAAGCAGTTGTATCAATTGATAGTTAGATCTTTGCAAGGAAATGAATAGACACTCATTTGAAATGTAATGTGTGGATTGCCTTTTGAAATAGTAGTACTTTGATGTTAAGATGTGTCATATTGAACAGGTGATTTTTGTTGAATGAACAAATGACCTAAGTTTTATGTATATTGTGTAAGGGTTAATGCCCGACGAGGTGTCCATTGTCAGGTTTTAATGGACGACGGCGAGGCGTAAACCGGCCGACGCGCAGCGGAGGACAGTTGCCTCTGCCGAAGTCCATTAAAACCTGACAATGGACACCTCGGAGGGCATTAACCCGCTTATACCATGGTCACTTGCAAAATAAAACATTTTTAAAACATTAGTTTGTATTTTAATTAGGCTAAATCTAGTTTTTACAAATAATAACTTGCCTGACGGTTTATTTAGCAACCGGAGATATTTATAGTCCGCTCAGCTTGTAGAACCCTTCAGGTTCAAAAATGCATTTTTTTTTTCCATGAAACAAAAAGGTAGGCATAGTTATTTTTTTATTACACAAAAAACAATTAATCAAACAACAATAAAAAAAACCACAATTAGTTCTGAGCTCCAGCGATTTGCGCTTAACGTTATAGAGGGCAATAAATAAATCAGATCAAAGAGAGGGTCATTTGCCTCAGGCTCCTTAGACTTGAAACACTGTAACGTTACTCTCCTCCTGCCTTGGCTGTCTGGACAGCTGCGTAAAACTCCCGCAGGGTCTCATTCAGGGGTGCGTTTCCCGAAAGCATCGTTAGCCAACTATGGTCGCAAGTTCTGTCGTTACCAGAGTTCAATAGAGCAGAGCAGCAGCAGTGTAATTTTCAAAGCTGGAGTCCATTTCTTTCTGAACAATAAAGTCTCTGAGTGTACTGCCCATTTTGTATTTTTTTTCGTGCTGATCTCATCTTTTTCGTCCTCTATTTGATTCAATTCTCTCGGTGTTATCTCTTTGGGTCGTTTCTCCGTTTTATTTACATTTTTTTCTTTCTTCAGCAGCATACCAGTCGTCAAAGTTGCCATATTCTCCATAAATGTTAAAAGAAATAGCACGAAGTCGCTCATTGTTGTATTAGGCTATAATATCTAACGTTAGATGACCACTGGCTGCAGTAACACGTCTCTGTCCATGCGGGGGCGCTCGTGGTCGAGTGCAGAATGAATGGGAGTCAATGGGGTTTCTCAGGATGTAATTTTTTGTCAAGTAATTTGAAAGTTGCATTCAAAAGGGAGGGCTAAGATAATACACTCAGCTGAAAATTGCATTTATAAGTTCACTTATCTGTTCTAAAAATCCGTTCAAAAATGTGATGACGTCACACAATAGCAGAATGCTAGCGTGTTCCGGCCAACAACAGCCTAACCTGTAAGAAACCAAAAGGACATACGTACTCGTTCATTCGACTTTTGGCCTATAATCTGTATTGAACTTGCGGAATCAACAATAAAATCTATGTTAATTTAACGACAAGCAGGTGAAAGAGACACTTTTAACCGTTTAGCCCCATAGACTCCCATTCATTCTGCTCTCGCCTGCGATCACCTCCAGTGGAATTCTAATGGAACTGCAACCAAGATGATACACAATGGGGCTAATAGGAAGTGCCGAGGCTCTCCGTTAGACGGGCTCTGATGTGACTGCCTGTTGCTGTGGTTACTCACAGTTGTTGTAGGCAGCATTTATTTATTAATTTCGAATGGTACACAGGCAGTTTCACCAGAACTACTTTACTAGGTGTTCTCTATCACTTTTTAACGGACACCCTGCCGCCAATCAGAATTGAGTACTCACCCAGACCATGGTATAAATCCAAGCAATAGAGTAAAGGGTTAGAGTTTTTAAAATGTGCATTTTGATCTTTGGTTGTGAGTTTTGTGTCTAGAGTTTTGAAAAATAACATCAAGGTTCTGAAAACAGTAACAAAGATATTGTAAAAAACTGTAATAAAGTCTCTATTATTTCGAGATACAATAAAACTTGGCTACTTGACGGTCAGGTTGATGTTGTGTCTGGCTCACTTAGCAAAGTTAACTGCATATCCACCTGTTTCTGCTCTAAACAATGGGCGCCGCCATGACGACGATGCCGGTAGTCAACTTCCGGTTCCAGTCTGGTCTATGCATTTTTACCATGTGTTTTAGATTGTGTCATCCCTACATCGCTAAACTAAATCGAAAAAAAAAAAAAAAACATTCATCAAATGTGATCTGATCATGTTATTTTTTATTAAATCACAGATTAAAACAAAATGAACGTTTTTCTTTGCTTCATAACTTCCAAAGGATAGCTGATGCATGACTGCACGATCTCCCTAATCCAGCAAACATCCGATAGTTTCTATCACCCCGACTGCTGCAGAATAACAGTACTATAAGTTTAGGCTGGTTAGCCCTTTGACTCCTCTCATATATTTCTCAGACCTGTGAGGTTAGGCATAACGTTATGCCGAGTTTCATTCATGAGACCAAAGTCCAGTTTGCGCGCTGTCGCCTCCGTCATGATCATCTATTGTTTACTATATACTTCTTATTTATTAACCAGGCGATAGGTTGATGAAACATTAATTGAAATTAAGATACAATTAGTGAAAAAAGGACAGCAGGAAGTAGAAAACCGTCAAGTCAGTTGAATCCGCTATGAATCATGGGAAGGCAGAAACAGGTGGATAGGTTTAAAAGCTGCCCTAGTCTTCTCTTTACCTGCTCTGCACTCACTTTTAAAATTCATTTAATATTTATTTTTATCTTGTCTGTCTTTACCTTGCGTGACATGGCATCTACTGGTAAGACCCAGTTTACTCCTTGCATTTAAACATAGCCTACTCCACGTGGTTTCTGGAGCAACATTACAGTGGATATTGGAAATGTGTTAATTACCAGCCTGTTCTCACGTAAATGCGTCTCTATAACACGCATCGTGTATTATCGTGTAATTTATACGCGAAAATGAGTTTTTACGTGCATATGAGACGCAGTTTTTCGCGTGCAATTGATACGCAGTTCATTTGCGTATAATACACACGCACCCTACCCCACACCTAAACTTAACCTAACCAACCAATGCGTATTATATGCACGTAAAAACTCACTTTAGCGTATATATTACACGACAATACACATGCGTGCTATAAAGACGCATTTAGTGTGATCGGGTTGTAATTACAGTTTATGATGTGTACACAAACACATTTATAATAGGCATGTATGTATGTATGTATTTGAATGAAAATATCTCTAAGTAAAGATTTGAACTGCACACTCACACTAATATTTTGTCTTATAATACATACAAACATAATGCATTATAAAGCACACATTAATAACTTTGGTCCCATATGGTTTAAATGTACATTTTGGTTTAAGTTGTTTTTTTTTTTTATAAATGAGAAATAGTTCTTTTAACTTGTATCTCATTAAGGTGTGTGTCTGCTTTAGCTACTTAAGAAAATTAAAATCTCTGTCTCTAAACTTTTATAAACACCCATCTTTTGAACCCCCCAAAAAATGTTCAACCATGACATTGTGCCATTATTTTATAACCATTGTTTCTACCACTGTTCAACTTTAGCTTCTTTTGTAAATAAATAACATTTTTTGTGAACAAAAATATTGTCTCTTTCTTTTAAATGGCCCTTGGAATTTTAGAAAAGGGTTAAATTGTGTTTGTCTTCATTAAATGTTATGTAGGACACTGTTCTGTAGCTGTATGATGACCAATTGTAAATATTTCAGCAGATATTTCATTAAGGATCCATATGATTAAGTACTGCATATCTCAAGGCTAAATATGGTACATAAATGTAACTTTATATAGTTCACAACAACATATATCAGTCAGTTTACTGTATATAAAACAGTTTAAAACAATTCTTCAGTAGGTCAAATATCATTACTTTGTCCATCTGATTCAACTATGTGTATTAGCATAATATTTTCAAAAACAAATCTTCTGTAGGCTGAGTGAAGAGTGAAGCCCAACTGAATATCTGGATGTTTTAATCCTTATAGTGCAGATAACTCCACTGTCTATAACGTTTATTTAAATAAACAAATACATAAAAATTAGTTAAAATCTAGACGATTATTAATGTGTTTGTTTCCAGCGTTGTTTTACGTTATTTCGCCATATATCCTTCTCCCTACTGGACGCATCAGGAACAACAGGGGCTTAAAACTGTCAGGGGCGTAAAACTGCCGGCTCCAGGTCTGCAGCCTCCCTAGTTGAAAACTGCGCTATGCAAAGGAGTTGACTTACTGCGTTGCTCTGATTGGTTGTAGGTCTACCGTCTATACAATTGAGTGCAAGGTTTTTTTTTCCCTGGTTCGGTTAAGACACGCCTCATAATCAAAGCCCAACAGAGGGGTTTCAGACTCATTCTCTCATTAGAAAATGAGAATGACGAAGTCAGGCTAGAAAAGAATGCAATCGCAATCACAATTTCGCAAAGTAGTCTAATGTTAAGAATTCAATTCAATCAACTTTATTAATCCCACAAGGGCAATTCGTTTTAGAGCAGAATGTAAGCCCTGTGTGTGTGTATGTTATGATACCATCAAAATGTTAGGGGTCACACGTTAAATGTTTTAGAATGTAACACAACATTCACATGCAAATATGCGCCCTACCCCACTTGAAACGGCCATGTGTCCACCAAAGCATTTTTCCACGCGCTTGGGCGTATGTTTTCAATTGTTTTCAATGGGAGCACCGCATTTTTTAATCTCCATGAGCAGGTCCTGAGATTTGGCTGGCGTTTTTAGTATGTTGTTTTTTCTTCAAATAATTCAAGAACGATATATGGTTTATTTTTGTAAAACTTTAAAACTGGCCTTTACTTTTCTTGAAGATTCCTCTGGTAGCTTTTGTTTGAAGGAATTCAATTGCTCCAAAACACTAACGTTAGTAAAATTAGCCTACTGCACTTTATCACAACTGGTTACCGGATGCGCTCGGGAAGAAATATCTGTAAAAAATACTCAAGGCATTCATACCTAACATGCCAGATAGTAACTAAATAACGTTAACGGGTTATTTGACATTTAGCAAAACATAATTTTCGGGTTTTACCACATTAGTGTCAGAATATTCCCAGCCGGCACACGACCAACCTTCAACGTTGAAATAGGGTTGAAATAATGTCAGTTGTTGTTTCAACGTTGAAACAACGTTGATACAAAATTTAATGTTAAATGGCTGAAAAACAACCAGTGTATGACCAACCTTCAACGTTGAAATATGTTTGAAATAATGCCAGTTGTTGTTTCAATGTTGAAACTACATTGAAATAATGTTTAATGCTAAATGGTTGAAAAGGGGTAAAAAAAACACTTATAAATCAACTTTGATTTTTTTAAGATCTGTGTTGAATCAATTAATGTATGTACAGAATAAATAATTTCTGCCTTTTAAATTATTACTAAGATCATTATTATTATTTTATAATCATTTTACATTTTTATCATGAACCTTCTTATATAAATATTATAAAACAATAGGTTACTATCGTAACCCCGGTTCACTGAAACATTGAGTGGAGAGATCCACCTATGGGAAGGGCATCCGTACCTGACCTCTGCAGAAGCATCCAATTGCACCAAGTCTGGCTAGACAGACAGAAGCGCGCGGCCAATGCCTGGTGAGGCCACACCCGTCACCCACGGGCATTTAACATCTGGACGCGCTGCTATTCCTCAGTAAGTATATTCGCTTCTCGTGCGGCAAGCGGGGCAAAGCTGGTGGATCTCTCCACTCGATGTTTCAGAGAACCGGGGTTACAATAGTAACCTATTGTTCTCTTTCATCATCTCGTGTTCGAGATCCACCTATTGGAGAGACATGGACAGCTCCCTGATTGCCCAATAAACTCACAGTGAGGTTCTGAAGCCAGAGAAGGACGGTCACCTCGGGGAGGCGGTGCCTGACACGTCCATTAATCATGAGCCTGCGATGGTGAAACCACACCTAACTAATGTGGACAAGCAGGACATGAAATATGTATGGGACACATGCGAGATAGTAACCCCAACCCACCAAGACATAAAACTATACCCGAAAGGGGGAGTAATGATTGGTGACAGGAGTGAACATGGCCAGTCAGCCCATTCACTCTTAATGGTTATACTTACTGTTCATGGTTATACTAATGGTTATACTTCACTCTTACTGTTATCCCAACAGGGTTACAGGGAGGGGCTAAGACGACCCCACCCCTAGAACCGAATGTGCTACCAAGGTACTAGTGACATCCAGCCGGTAGTAGCGCACAAAGGTATGAGGAGAAGCCCAACTGGCAGCGGAGCAGATGTCCTGCAGTGACACTCCCCTAAACAGAGCCCAAGAGGTGGCTAAACCTCTTGTGGAATGAGCTCTGATGCCCCTAGGGGGCTGCACTCCCTTTGCTTTGTAAGCCATGGTTATAGCATCCACAACCCAATGTGAGAGGCGTTGCTTCGAAATGGGACTCCCTAAGTGAGGGGGAGCCCATGAAACAAAGAGCTGGTCGCTCTTACGTAAAGCATTCGTCCTGGTCATATATGCCTGTAAGGCACGGACTGGACACAGAGCGTTCAGCCTCTGATCCTCTAGAGAGGTAAAAGGTGGAGGGTGAAAAGCGGACAGCTCCAACACCTCCGAAGTGAACGCAGGGAAGGCTTAAGGAAGACCTTATCTCCACTAAGAGAGAACTTAGAGCACGAGGGAGAAACCAAGAGTGCATGTAGCTCACTGACACCTTTAGCAGATGCCAAAGCCAAAAGCAAAGCTGTCTTGAGAGACAGCAGCTTAAGGGAAATACTTTCCAAAGGCTCAAAAGGGTGTTGAGACAGAGCTTCCAGCACCATGGAGAGGTCCCACTCCGGGAAAATTCTCCTGATGACTGGCAAAGAGCGGCGTGCACCCTTCATAAATCTGCGGATTAGAGGGTGCTGACCGACGGTCGAGCCCTCAAAACCCACATGACAGGCTGAAATAGCAGCCAAGTAGACCTTAATGGTGGAAAAGGACCTGCCTTTATCCATGAGGTCTTGAAGGAAACACAAAATATCAGGAACTGAACACTGATAAGATGTGAGACCGCGCCCATCGTACCACCCCTCGAACACTTGCCACTTACAGCCATATAAGGACAGTGTAGAGACGGCCCTGGCATTCTGAATAGTGGTGACCACAAGCGGCGAAAGCCCAAGTGCGTTCAGGTTCATCCTCTCACGGGCCATGCCCAGAGAGCCACCCTGTCCGGGTGGGGGTGGTAAATCTCCCCGTTGGCTTGGGATAATAGATCCGTGCGAACGGGAAGGCACAATGGCTCGGCATATAGGGATTATCTCCGCCAGCCACGGTGCTTTGGGCCATCTGGGTGCTATCAGAATGAGAGACAGGCCCTGCTCTCTCACCCTGGCCAATGTGGGAATTATCAGGCACAGGGGAAGAAAAGCATACAGGAGCACCCTGGGCCATGGGTGGGCCAGTGCGTCTACCCCGAGGGGCGCGTCCATGTCCCTTAGAGAGAAGAACATAGGACAATGGCGGTTTTCGCGCGAGGCGAATACATCTACGCTCGCCCCTCCGAATCTCATCCATAGCATTTCCACTATCTGCGGATGAAGACGCCAATCCCCGTAGATTGGGTTTCCCCTTGACAGCAGATCCGCGCTGACGTTCAGAATGCCTGGGACGTGAGTTGCGCGTAGCGACAAGAAAACCTGTCTGCTCCACACCAAGAGCTTGTGAGCTAGAAGTTGAAGTTTCGACGAGCGCAAGCCACCCTGACGGTTGATATATGCCACAGCCGTGGTATTGTCGCACTGTAACAGCACGTAATGTCCCTGCAGGCCAATGGCCCAGGGCTGCAGAGCACTTGGAATTAGCAGGTCTCCCAGCCGCGGCGGGAGCGGGCTTAACGCAGTGTTTGTTAGAAGGCGCTGGGTTATGATGTCGTGAGGGTGGTTTGTTTCGGGACTTTTCCTTGCCCTGGAGAAACTGACGTCCCGTTACCGGTGGGTTAGGCGAACGCACAGGGGGATTCTGGCGTGGGACTGACTTTCTCGGAAGGCAAAGTTTGAAAGCCTCATCCTCCTTCTTCTTGTCGTCACACCGTTGTTGCATCAGTGCAACGGCGGGGCCGAAGAGAGCCCGGCCGGGCTACACCGGCGCGCCCGCGATGCACCACCTCTCGGAGTCCCGACAGGTTCAGCCAGAGCGCGCGCTCTCCCACCACGGAGAGCGCCATGGAGCGCCCGCAAGCTTGGACAGCCTGACGAGCATTACGGAGGATGAGGTCGTTCACCGTGAGGATCTCCTTCCAAAGGATTTCAGAAGGATACATAAAACAAGTATAAATAGTAAACACGACCCATTAATAAAGGCAACATTCTGTTAACCAGGAATCACTCTTACTATACTCAAGTCCCGATTTACAGGCTATAAATCATATAACTGTGTGGGTATAACAGCTATAGCTGTGTGGTGGTTTTGGCTAGTAGCGTTTTATTTCATTCAGCACACTTTTTGCGCCTAAGTAACATAGTTTAATATGAAAAAACGGTGGAGTATCCCTTTAAAAAGACAATGAGTGCATTATTTATCTTTTTTAGCTGTTACTGCAAACAGCGGAGCTCATGCTGTCACTCAAAGCATCATATCCATATTTTTGTTTTAGCTGAATCAAAAGGCAGGGATATGTCTGAATCTGGCTTTCTAACTAAACTTTTAGTGATTTTTGATCCCCTGCCCAATAAATCCTGCTCATAAAAAAATGGTGAAAAACTGTTTAACAGTATAACTTCACCATCAAATATTATTATGTTCACAGTCTTTGCAATATGTTTCAACAATGCATTTTATGTGTTTACAATTCAATTCAAAAGCCTGTATGCCCTGAGGATGGTTTTGTGACCGAAAACTTGGCTATTAAATTTACTGAAAGGATTCTAGTGTGCGGACAGTTTACTTATTTTTTTATGTGTTTACAATTCACAAATTCTCAAATTTTACTTTACACAGACTTTGACAAAACTAGAAGTAATTAAATTTTAATCGACCTGTTTTTACAATCCCATTCCCACTGTGGGAAAGACTAATCAGCCCAAAATATTATATATATTTTTACACAATTTTCAAAATAGTTTTATCAGTGTCCTGTACTTTCTAGTTATGACATATGAAATTCATACTTATTTAATTTTTATAGATGGCGAACCATTAAAAAAAATGGAGAAGGCAAAATGCAGAATTGCTTGCAATGGCGCTTTCTAGTAGTGACTCGGAGGATCATTCTTTTGTTTCTGCCCAGGCTGGTGTTTGTGCAACCATCAATTCTGAGAACCTTCTGAGAGAAGATTGTGCAGGAAGTATTGCTGACAGTAATCTTGAGAATCTTGATCTGGATGACCAACAGCACAGCAGTGAAAGTGATGACACTGAAAAGGTCTCCTCTTCAAATGAAATCAGAGAGTTATGGAGTGATTTGGCGAAATGGGCGGTTCGGAACAAAACAACACGGACATCTGTAGATGAGCTCCTTTCTGTGCTGAGACATTGGCTGCTTAAGGATGCTAGAACACTTTTGGGGACATCTTGCCATGTTGATGCACAGAATTTTGTGGTGGTATTTCGGTGTTGAGTCTAGGCTTCTGAAAGTATGTTCACAGTACCCAGAGAAAATTATGTAGAGAGAAAATCACGTCCTTCTAAATTTTAACATTGATGGTTTGTCAGTGTTCCAGTTTATGTATTTTTGGTCAAATAGACTTGAGCAAGTTTCCAAACCATATTTGTAATTATTTATATATAGGCTATACGCCTTATTCACGGCAGCGCCATCTTTGATTTTTAATGAGAATGAAAGCGAGGCTGTGAGGGATAGACTTGCATCTCTTCAATGGGCTGTACTGTTATTTAATGTGTTTTTGGATTGTTCTGCTCATGAAACACTGGAAAAATATCTTTCCAAGAAATGTCAGTTGACAAGAAACTCCCGACAATGTAAACTGTGGAAAATTATAAGTAATCTAGCCGCTTTATTCAGCTTTTTACAGCGGATGCCATTGGAAACACGGTAAGTCTATCCCTCACAGCCTCACTTTCATACCTGTCATGGCGCTGCTCTGAATAAGGTCTATTGTGTGAATGATTGCAGTGTGTATGAAATTTGAATGAAAAGCTTTTTCCCTCTGCATTCTGAAATCATTAAACCCTTAAGAAATTGCTTTGTTGTTGAATGAGAATTTTTTAGTTAGCCGCATAATCAACACATGGGCTAACTTTCTCTACACTGTGCTTGGAGCTGTGGGCATTTGGATGGATGAAGAGACTGTCAAAGCTCACATGCCAGATGTTTTTCAGACTTACTCTGATACACAAGTGATTTTGGATTGTACTGAACTGCGGTGCCAAACACCAAACTCTCTTCTCCTTCAGAGCGAGGTATTCTCCAACTACAAATCTCACTCCACTTTCAAAGGGTTGATTGGGATGGCCCCTCACGGCGCTATAACCTTTGTATCATCTCTCTATGAAGGAGCTATCTGTGATAAGGAGATTCTTAAACAGTCTGGTATTGTGTCTCTTCTAAAACCAACAATGGCTGTAATGGTGGATAAGGGTTTCCTTGTGGAAGACTGTGTGCCCTGCAAGGTCCACATCCCTTCCTTCCTGTCAAAGAGAGCACAACTGTCTGGGCCAGAGGTCAGGAAAACACAGTCTATTGCAAGACTCAGAGTCCATGTTGAGCGACTCATTCGAAGGGTGAAGGAGCACAAGATATTCAGTACAGTAATCCCACTTTCACTGACAGGAAGCATCAATCAACTTTACACAGTATCCTGTCTCTTGGTTAACTACCAAAACAAGCCCTTAGTTAAAGCCTGGGCAAGCAATTCCTAATGCTTTAGAAGTAAAAGTGTTTTTTATTATTGTATAATCACCTGAAATAATCATTTTATTTTTCACCTTAGAAGAGTCCTTATTCGCTGTACATAAAATTGAAATGAAATTGTCAAAAAATATATAATTTGTAAAACAAATATTTTAATCAGATGACATTACAAAAAAAAATTACACATTTGTAAAATAATACATAAATTTACTTCCGAAGCACTCTTTAGTTACTTGTGCATAGAGAGGTATTTTGACAGATAGGTAAAAAAGATATATATAATTTGTAAAACATATTTTAATCAGATGACATTACAAAATAAATTACACGTTTGTAAAATCATGCATCAATTCATTTCCTAAGTACTCTTTAGTTACTTGTGCATAGAGAGGTATTTTGGCAGATATGTAAAAAAGAAAAACAAATCACACCTCTGTTTCAGGGAGCTTAACACAGAAGGGTCTCTGTAAATGCGCTGCACAAACATGTCATCATGGGCACAGACAACAAAGTCGCACCATTCCATACCTGTAATAAGCAACTACCCCTGCACTTGCCAGTAATAAGCATGTCTTTCCTTTAATGTATATGTTCCATGATTAACTTTGAGGTACCTGCAGTCAATGTAGCTTAGTGCATTTGGACATTTCATCTCCACCAAACCGAATGATGGTCTCTCAAGCGGGTCATATACCAGCCCATCAGGTGACGCACCCAGCCAAGGTGCATCTGGATGAATTACCAGTCCACATTTCCTCAAGTTCAGGTTTTTCAGAGTTGCATAGTCCTTTAACGCACCAGTCTCCATATCCAGTCCCCTCTTCATGTGTGTTGTTTGTCGTGTCCCTCGGATGATCCTCTCAGCTAGGTTTTCTGCAGCATTTGGACCTCTAACATGGCTAACCTCCCTAAAATTTGAAGCAGTCACCCTCTCTTTCCTCAGTGAATGCCACTCAGGTGCTGCACTTTGACACCTGGTTGCTTCCTCAATGAGATGTGACTGCAACAATGTCACAGATAGTGAGTGGAGATGCAGCTGTTCCTGGTTTGTTGGCACATATGCACAGCCCTCTGGTGGCACTTTTGGGAATGGGGGTGCATCCTTATGGGTGATAACACCATCCGGTGTAGGTGGTGGATGCTGGTATGATAGGATACTGCCAGCTTGTACCTGACCGAAAATAGAGTCCATGAATGGCTTGTCAGGTGAGATATTCATTGTGCAGATAAGGGGAAGAGATCCTGGTTGGAAGTCAGCATAGGCAGCTTTAGGGTCGAGTGTTGATGGATCTGGCAGCTCACCACTGTAGGCCTTGTACAGTGCAGATCTGGAATAACATTATCAGGGAATCAATAAACATTTTTTGCAACATAGTATAGTATGGCATGCATGGTTACACTCACTGCATACCTGATTCCACTTGCTGAAGTAGCACCTGGTTTGAGCTTCACTACCACCATGGTATCCACCGGTCCCGGCTTCACTCCCTATTTATTAGATAGGGGAGCGCGGGGCACAACCTAACGCAGGGTTAAATGTAACACAGACTTTTTACATAATTCGTCAGGATCAAACAGGCTGTCTTTCCGCTCTTTTTCTCTTGCTGCCAGAAGACGGTCTCCCGCGAATTTGCGGAAAGTTTTGATTATATTTCGTGAAGATATTGAACAAAGAGTGTTTTGACACCATAAAAGTAAAATATTTCATCATATATTTTTTTCGATTTCTGAGTTGGCTGTATACGTTTCCAAATCTTACTTTATATTGCCTTAATCACTGTCTTGTTTGCTCAAACATAGCACCGTTTTGAAACATGTCAGCAATTCCTATAACGACTGTTAGCTAGGGTTAAAATATGTAATACACAGCGGGGTTAGTTGTAACACAGTGTTCCAACTATAATCAAATGAAAACGGAGCCACACAACTTTTCAGGTTTGAGTATACATTTAACTTTGTTGGACTTTCACAAATAATGTTGGAATTTAAAATGTTTAAAATTTAGTGTACTATGAATGATAACTTGTTTATTTATTAAAAATATGGCATGTTTTTAATGCAATAAACCCTTTAATTTTTTATTCTAAGCTCATTTGTATTATTATTACTGTTATTAATAATAATAATAATAATTGCACATGCAGCTGCCACACACAAATCTAATTTAATTGCAATTACAATATTTTATATTTTTATTTATTATTATTTATTGCAAAACTGTGCAGCCCTTTTCTATGTCTCTATCCATGATATTGATCCACAATAGAAGGATGATTGGATGAGGGCTGGATGTATGGATATCTGTCTATACAGATGCACAAACAATATCAAACTATACAAATAAAATAGTACTGAATCACGTGTGTTACACACAAGTGCTACAACTAACCCCTCTGTCTGTTACAATTAACCTCGCATATGGGGTAAGTTGTAACATTTGCACTTCTGTCACTTTCACTGCAACTGTACAAAAATGGTAGGTCCTAGAAAAAAACTTTAAGTGTTAATTTGTAGCAGAGAGGTGTATGTTGCTTGTGTAAAAAAATATTAATCTAACCTAATTATTTTTTAATTAATTGAGCCAAAACCAAAATGCGTTAGGTTGTGCCCCGCTCTCCCCTACCATCAAAACTATAGCTAAACATACATTGTGCCAGATATTTAAGTGATACAAACCATTGTTCGTGGTTTATGCCACTTCTGTTCTGTTTGGGTGCATGATAGGACAGGAGTACTTATATTTTGCCAATGAACTAAAATCGAAACCATGATGTTGTTTTTTACCTTCATAAAACAGCACAAGACATTAAGAATAGGCATTTTAATGTAAAGTATTTTCATTTTCCTATATTATTGTGTAATGTAGACTAAAATATACTTTTGAAATATTCATTTTCATTTATATAGGCTAGTATACACCTTCATTTGTAGGCTATATGGATTTTATGTCATAGGAATAATTATATAAATCATTGTTACATTATTATAATAATTATTTGGCATCCTAAAACACCATTGGTAATGTAATGTAGACTGAGACTCTCATAATTAAAAAGATGTTTGAGCCCTCTTTATTGTACAAATCAAATTTTATCTTTGTTTAACAAGCAGTTCATGGGTTGAAGCTCTCAATGTCAAAGATCAAGAGACTGATGCATTTAATTTTCTACATGGCAGTTCAATTAACATTGTATTTTTAGACCATTGCTATTAAGTGGCAAGGAGCAAAGGCCTAAAATGCAGCAGAATGCAGGAAATCACATCTACGAAATTCAAAATCCCCCCCCCCCCCCCCTAACAACACACAGCCCCACCTACAATATTTTTCACCAGCCGCCACTGCTTGAATTAATCTGCCACCAACTTTCAATCACTCTGAATGAGCCACGGCGCGGCTGCAGGAGATTACACAAAAAACGGACACTTTTCAAAGTCTGTGATTGTAGCCCCTCTTAGCGGCAAAAGGCAGTAAACACACCCCAAATTTTACCGCCGCGGCAGAACTGCTTTAGTAAAAACTACATTCTGTTTGTCTACCTACTGTATGGTGCCCTGGTGGCCTGTGTACAGTATCCAGCATAATTCTCAAATGTGATTTATCTTTTACACTATGTATTTTTACATTAAGCACCAACAGTTCAAAAGAAGTATATTTAAAACTAGATTTCTTAGTCATTTTGAAAATATTACTATAAATTACTGCAATACCTCCTCCTTTGCCTTTCGGATGAGGCTGTAATCTTACTGTAATCCCACAAACTGTAATCTTGTGGGGTTGACTCATTTAAAGTAATGTAATCGTTTGGTTTTATCCAAGTTTATGCCAAACAAAGAACATCAAGGTTAAAATCTGAAATCATATCATTAACTATGAGCACTTTTAGTGTAAGGGATCAAATGTTCATCAACCCAAGCTTTATCATTTGCTCATATCTGTTTTTTTTTTATTTTATTTGTTAAACATCAATTAAATTTTTAACCTTTAATGGGTTTGGATGTTTTTTGGATTTCCAAATTCGGGGAACATACACAGTCTCTATATGATGATATCTAGGTGAAACAGACTCTATGTGTTGGGATTTATCTGACTTTGGTAACGCGAGGCTGGTCGGTTAAGCCAGTCTGTCTGCTTCCTGACCTGGCGCCCAACTTGTCATGTTTTATCTCTTAGACTATGAGCCAAATTACTAAAGAGAAGAGCAGTACCATCCCAGGAGGGATGAATACCATCTCTTTTCAATAGGTCAGGTTTGCCCCCAAAACATTTCCAATTGTCTATGAATTCTGTATTATTTTGTGGACAACACTTAGACAGCCAGCCATTGAGAGTGAGGCCAATCGACTGACTACTAACTATCTCATCACTCCTGACAACAAAAGAAAGTAATATTGGTCAGTTTGCTAATACTGGTTGGGGTCTGGTCACTAAATAGCATTTATATTTAAATCACATGCATCATTGTTATCTTAGCCAGTAATTTCATAATATGAGAAAAATTGTTTATTGAATACAGACATTTTCACAACCTGTAGTATACTGAGGCATTTTATTTATATTACATTAATAGCTGCCCTTTTCCCCCTATGGAATGCCAAAGCTGACTAAATTAAAAATAAATAAATACATAAATAAATGTACAAAGAAATGTAAAAAAGCAAAAATACATAAATAAATACATAAATAAATATACAAAGAAATGTAAAAAAGTGCAAATAAAAGAGTATTTATACTTTTATTTCCATATTTATGTATAATTGTATTTTTTCACACATTTATTTATTTATTTATTTATTTATACATTTATTCATTTATTTATTTCAACTTTTATTTATTTCAACATTTATTTCAGTATTTATGTTTTTATGTCTACATTTCTTTATTTTCACATTTATTTATTTCTATATTTATTTATTTCCACATTTCATCATTTCCACATTTATTTATTCCAACATTTCTTTCTCCGTATGTTAATGAGGGGGGCGTGTTTTAACTCAGACCTCAGCAATCGAGCTGACGAGCTCAGAGTGGCAATTCTGAAGCTTTGAGGCCACAATGACACCTTATGGTGTGTGACCAAACGAACCGCAAGAGCTGTGCAGGCAATATAAAATTTTAAGTCATGTATTTCACCCTAACTGTATGTAGGGTAGGCTACATAGCACACATGAACAGGTCTGATAGCAGATACTTGGACATGAAAGCACATGAAAGTATCCACTATTAATCCACCTTTTTCTGCGCCCGTTCTATGATTCATAGCGGATTCAACTGACTTTACGGTTTTCTACTTCCTGCTGTCCTTTTTTCACTAATTGTATGTTAATTTCAATCAATGTTTCATTAACCAATCGCCTGGTTTTAATAAATAAGAAGTATATAGTAAACAATAGATGATCATGACGGAGGCAACAGCGCGCAAACTGGACTTTGGCCTCAAGAATGAAACTCGGCGTAACGTTATTATGCCGAACCTCACAGGCCTGAGAAATATAGACTATGCATTTTTGAAAGCAGATGTAGACAGGAGTCAAAGAACTAACCAGCTTAACCTTTTAGTACTGTTATTCTGCAGCAGTTGGGGTGATAGAAACTGTCGGATGTTTTAGGGAGATGCATGCATCAGCTATCCTTTGGAAGTTATGAAGCAAAGAAAAACGTTAATTTTGTTTTTATCTGTGATTTAATAAAAAATAACGTGATCAGATCACATTTGATGAATGTTTTTTTCGATTTAGTTTAGCGATGTGGGGATGAGACAATCTAAAACACATGGGAAAAAAGCATAGACTCGAACCGGAAGTTGACAACCGGCATGGCAGCGCGCATTCTTTAGAGCAGAAAAAGGTGGATAACAATGTAGGCCTAAACGTGGAGGATAGGGCTGATAGCTTGCGTTTATTGTCGATGAGACTCGTCTCGCACACCAGCGCACAGTTCACTGACTCCCACGTACGCAAGCATATTGATCAATGAGTTTGAAACACGACTCAATACGCGATTTACATCCGTGTTTCCTAATTTCGTATGCATAACAGACGACAATTCAAATGTTTAAAACGCAACCCATATTTAAATGCTGCTCTCTTAGATAGGCCTGATTAATCACAAGACATATTTTGAATTATTCTAAAATCAAACGCAGCCAGCCACGCTTCTCACGCCATGCATTCTGTATTAAGATTTTGACTTTTAATGACTTTTGTTAATTTTATTTTACTGATAACAGCCATAGTGCCTTATTATTATTATTATAACTGAGTAGTTTATCGATTAATATTAAGAATTTGACATATATGATGATGTGCAGCCTAGCCTACATATTTAATAAGGTTTGGGTAGATATAAAATCAATTTACAGGAGGCAATATCACCACGACCATGGGCACGACCGGTGCTGTTTGAATGAGCAGGATGCTTCTATGGTCCAATGCATGGCGTGAGATGCGTGGCTCACTGCGTTTAAATGAGCCACTTTTGTTTGATTTAAGAATAATTCAAAATTGATGGCTTGTGATTAATCAATATATATCTAAGAGTAGCATCTAAATATGGGTTGCGTTTTAAGCATTTGAATTGTCACCTGTTATGCATACGAAATTAGGAAACGCGAATGTAATCGCGGCCGTTTCAAACTCATTGATCAAAATGCTTGCGTGGGAGTCAGTGAAATGTGCGCTGGTTTCTCTCCGTGTTCTGCGCTAGTGTGCGAGTCTCATCGTCAATAATCACAAGCCAAAAACAAGCTATCAGCTATCATATTGATGTGTTAACCCTATATAGCCTACCCTACATACAGTTAGGGTGATATGCACGACTTAAAATGTGATATTGCCCACACAGTTCTTGCGTTTCGTTTGGTCACACACCACAAGGTGTCACTGTGGCCTCAAAGCTTCAGAACTGCCACTCTGAGATCGATTGCTCATGTCTGAGTTAAAACACGCCCCCCTCATTAGTATATGGACAAAGAAATGTTGGAATAAATAAATGTGGAAATAAATAAATGTGGAAATAGATAAATGTGGAAATAAAGAAATGTGAAAATGAATAAATGTAGACATAAAAACATAAATACTGAAATGAATGTGGAAATAAATAAAAGTTTAAATAAATAAATGAATAAATGTAGAAATAAATAAATAAATAAATTAGGGCTGTCAAATGATTAATCGCGATTAATCGCATCCAAAATAAAAGTTTGTGTTTACATAATATATGTGGGCGTCGTATGTATAATTATTTTGTATATATAAATACACACACATGCATGTATATATTTAAGAAAAATGTGTTCTTAATATATCAAATATTTATATTTATACATAATATTAATTATGTATAAATATATATAAAGTATATACTTTCAGATTTTTCTTAAATATATACATGCATGTGTGTGTATTTATATATGCAAAATAATTATACACACTACGCCCACATATATTACATAAACACAAACTTTTATTTTGGATGCGATTAATCGCGATTAATCGTTTGACAGCCCTAAAATAAATGTGTGAAAAAATACAATTATACATAAATATTGATATAAAAGTATAAATACTCATTTATTTGCACTTTTTTACATTTCTTTGTATATTTATTTATGTATTTATTTATGTATTTTTGCTTTTTACATTTCTTTGTACATTTATTCATGTATTTATTTATTTTTAATTTAGTCAGCTTTGGCATTCCATATTTGCCTTCTCTTTTTGTCAATGCACAAATACATGGGCAGGTAGTGGCAAATAATAACACAACATTAATATGTAACTGTTATCGTATCATGTTGCTACCTCAAAGACCGGGGTTTTGAAATTTCCCCATCAAGTGTTTTTTAGTGTTTCTCTCTGGTTTTATGAGAATAATGTAACATTTTGGCACAAATATACATAACAATAAGCCAAAGGCAGAAGACAAAATTGCAAAAATTTCTACTGCAACTGTGTACTTGCCAGGTGAGCTGATATAAGCAGGTATAAATGATACCCAGACAACACAAAATATAAGCATACTGAATGAGATGAATTTGGCCTCATTAAAATTATCTGGTAGCTTTCTAGCTAAAAATGCTAAAATCAAACAGATTGCTGAAAGAAGACCAATATATCCTAAAACTGCATAAAATGCAGCATCTGAACCTGTGTTGCATTCTAAAATGATCTTTTTATTGTAATACTTAAGAACTTTTTCTGGAAATGGTGGGTTTATTATAAGCCATAGTACACAGATGACTATTTGAATTGCAGTGCATGAGAACACAATGACTCTTTGTTGTACTGGCCCAAATTTTCCAGCCAATTTATTTCCTGGTAAAGTGGCCCTAAAAGCAGTAACAACTACTATGGTTTTCCCCAAAACACAGGAAATGCAGAGACCAAAGGTAACTCCAAATGCTGTATGACGTAGCATGCATGACCACATCGTTGGCTCACCAATGAATGTAAGAGGACAAAGAAAACAAAAGAAAAGTGAAACAAGTAATAGTGAGCTAAGCTCTGAATTGTTAGCTTTCACTATAGGTGTTTCTCTAAAGTGTATGAAGGTAATCATAATAGCTACAGTAAGACTGGCTCCAAAGAGTGACAGAGCAGTCAAAATAATCCCCATTGTTTCTATATATGACAGAAACTCTGTAATTTTCATGACACACTTGTCTCGTCTTTCATTTGACCAGTATTCTTCAGGACAAAGAATGCAGTCTGCTGCTCCTATAAAATACATAACAAATATGAAATTGGAGCATTTAATAAACTTTAAAATATGTAAATGTAGTGCAGGTTAGTGTACCTGTTCTATTTGATATTGAACCATCAGCACATGTGATGCAGTCAAAGCAGCAAATAGGCCGTCCTCTTATTTGTGCTTTTCTTGTGCCATTTGGGCAGGTGTCTGAGCACACTGCTTTGGGTATCTGTCAAAAAATATTCAGCAGGATTATATATACACAAACATATTATTATTATATTATATAGTATATATATTATTGGGATTACATAACCTATTTCATTGTTCAACAATGTTGGTGTGCATCTTGCTGACATCTGTGACCAGAACAGTAAGTTTTTCTGGTCTGTAGTTTGCCCAACCCACTGTGGAATTAAATGTGCACCTCAACTCTCCTGTTTCCTTGACCTTCAGAGGTTCCACAGGGTAAACATTCATAGTCTGGTTGCTATACAAAACCTTTGGTCATTCGTGCTAAAGCAAACACCGGTTTCAATGGTGCCAGCACTGGACATCTTGGCCCGTGGACATTGTGAAACATACAGTGGGTACGGAAAGTATTCAGACCCCCTTAAATTTTTCACTCTTTGTTACTTTGCAGCCATTTGCTAAAATAATTTAAGTTTGTTTTTTTTCCCCTCATTATTGTACACACAGCATCCCATATTGACAGAAAAACACAGAATTGTTGACATTTTTGCACATTTATTAAAAAAGAGAAACTGAAATATCACGTGGTCCTAAGAATTCAGACCCTTTGCTGTGACACTCTTATATTTAACTCAGGTGCTGTCTATTTCTTCTGATCATCCTTGAGATGGTCTACACCAGAGCCCGTCTAACGGAGAGCCTTGGCACTTCCAATTAGCCCCATTGTGTATCATCTTGGTTGCAGTTCCATTAGAATTCCACTGGAGGTGATCGCGGGCGAGAGCAGAATGAATGGGAATCTATGGGGCTAAACGGCTAAATGTGTCTCTTTCACCTGCTTGTCGTTAAATTAACACAGATTTTAATGTTGATTCCGCAACTTCAATATAGATTATAGGCCAAAAGTTGAATGAACGAGTACTTATGTCCTATTGATTTAGGCCGTTGTTGTCCGTAACACGCTAGCATCCTGCTATTGTGTGACATCATCACATTTTTGAACGGATTTTTAGAACAGATAAGTGAACTTAAAAATGCAATTTTCAGCTGAGTGTATTATCTTAGCCCTCCCTTTTGAATGCAACTTTCAAATTACTTGACAAAAAATTACATCCTGAGAAAAGTTTCTGGGGGTGAAACCCCATTGACTCCCATTCATTCTGCACTCGACCGCGAGCGCCCCCGCATGGACAGAGACGTGTTACTGCAGCCAGTCCAGAACCCGGAAGTAACCAGCCAGTGCCAATAGGCTCTATGCACAGCTCCACTACTTCCTGAACTTCAGCCAGCTTCTTGTTTCCTGTCTG
The DNA here is from genome assembly GCA_038021265.1 of Cyprinella venusta. Lineage (NCBI taxonomy): Eukaryota > Metazoa > Chordata > Actinopteri > Cypriniformes > Leuciscidae > Cyprinella > Cyprinella venusta. The sequence goes on from CM075871.1 coordinate 19,331,857, forward strand.
GCATTATTGGACACATTGATTAATTCAGGTGTGTTTGATTATTGTTGCCGTGACTACTGAGGTCAAGCACACCTGAATTAATCAAATTGTCCAATAATGGTAAACAGGAAACAAGGAGCTGGCTGAAGTTCAGGAAGTAGTGCAGTTGTGCATATAGCCCATTCTCTTCAATTAGACATTCTCTGGTCTACACCTTCATTTGAGTACAGCTGTGTTTGATTATACTGATTGGACTTGATTAGGAAAGCCACACACCTGTCTATATAAGACCTTACAGCTCACAGTGCATGTCAGAGAAAATGAGAATCATGAGGTCAAAGGCAGAGCTCAGAGACAGAATTGTGGCAAGGCACAGATCTGGCCAAGGTTACAAAAACATTTCTGCTGCACTTAAGGTTCCTAAGAGCCCAGTGGCCTCCATAATTCTAAAATGGAAGCAGTTTGGGACGACCAGAACCCTTCCTAGAGCTGGCCTTCCGGCCAAACTGAGCTATCGGGGGAGAAGAGCCTTGGTGAGAAAGGTAAAGAGGAACCCAAAGATCACTGTGGCTGTGCTCCAGAGATGCAGTCGGAAGATGGGAGAAAGTTGTAGTAAGTCAACCATCACTGCAGCAATCCACCAGTCGGGTCTTTATGGCAGAGTGGCCCGACGGAAGCCTCTCCTCAGTCAAAGTTTGCTAAAAAACACCTGAAGGACTCCAAGATGGTGATAAATAAGATCCTCTGGTCTGATGAGACCAAGATAGATCTTTTTGGCCTTAATTCTAAGCGGTATGTGTGGAGAAAACCAGGCACTGCTCAACACCTGTCCAATACAGTTTCAACAGTGAAGCATGGTGCTGGCAGCATCATGGTGTGGGGGTGTTTTTCAGCTGCAGGGACAGGACGACTGGTTGCAATTGAGGGAAAGATGAATGCGGCCAAGAATGCGGGGATGTCCTGGACGAAAACCTTTTCCAAAGTGCTCTGGACCTCAGACTGGGCCCCGAAGGTTCACCTTCCAACAAGACAATGACCCTAAGCACACCGCTAAAGTAACGAAGGAGTGGCTTCACAACAACTCAGAGGCTGTTCTTAAATGGCCTAGCCAGAGCCCTGACTTAAACCCAATTGAGCATCTCTGGAGAGACCTAAAAATGGCTGTCCACCAACATTTACCATCTAACCTGACAGAACTGGAGAGGATCTGCAAGGAGGAATGGCAGAGGATACCCAAATCCAGATGTGAAAAACTTGTTGCATCTTTCCCAAAACTTGGCTGTATTAGATCAAAAGGGTGCTTCTACTAAATACTGAGCAAAGAGTCTGAATACTTAGGACCATGTGATATTTCAGTGGTTCTTTTTTAATAAATATATAAATAAATAATATCAAAAATATCAACAGTTCTGTGTTTTTCTGTCAATATGGGGTGCTGTGTGTACAATAATGAGGGGAAAAAATGAACTTTAATGATTTTAGCAAATGGCCGGAATAGAACAAAGAGTGAACAATTAAAAATTTACTACACGGTCAGTTGCACGCCCAGAGTAAAGCGCAGGGGTGGATCAGTTATCGCTTGGGCTGAAATGTCATGGCATTCCCTAGATCCACTATTTGTGCTAGATGGTAACGTCACTGCCAATGACTACTGAACAATTCTTGAGGACCATGTGCACCCTGAAAGTGGTGCTGTGTATCAAGATGATTATAGATAAATATGCAAAGTAAGAAGGTTTTGATGAACATGAAATTAAAGTTGATCATCTCCCATGGCCAGCACAGTGACCATTTTATTGAGCTACTTTGGGGTGTTTTGGATGAGTAAGTGAGGACATGTTTTCCTCCTCCAGCATCACATAGTGACCTGGACACTCTGCAAGTGGAGTGACTCAAAATCCCTCTGGCCACAGTGCAGGGATCTGTCGTTCTCTACATGAATTAATGCTGTATTTTGCCAAAAAATGAGGCGCTACATCATACTAATAAATTATTGTGGTCTAAAACCAGCTGTATATATATATATATATATATATAAACTGAGTATACTAAGTATATACTACCAAATCTCCAGTGATCCAGTGGATGCTGTCCTCTTTAAGTGTAAGTTTATATGTTCCATCTGTAGATGTACTGAAGTAGCCCACAGTAACATGTTGTACCTCCCCCTCTCTTAGCTGCCAGTTAATGACCTCATAGGATGCAGGTGGGTCTCCATTCTCATCAAAGAACACATTTTCTCCATATCTATCTACAAAAGAGACCCTCTGTAACTGATCGCTGACCTTAGAATGAAGTATAATATTGTTAAGTATAATACACTGTAATTAAACTGTTAAATTATGACATGTAAATGTTTAAATAAATTAATTAAACAACTTGCTCACCAGTTTAGGAGTTATCTGGGATACATTTAGGCACCGTCTTAAGACATTATTTTTGTCCTTTTGACAAAACAGCAATTTATGAATAGCATATGCAATTGCATACACAGCTTGATAAACATTATATGTTACTCTTACTTGTGTTACATCAAAGAATTTGTCTGTGTAATTTAGTTTTTCTTTTCCTGTGCACACTTGGCTGTTGCGTGTAATATTTGCAGATGGCAGCAGCTGACAATTAAGACATGGCTTACAGCCAACCATTGTTTCCCAAAAGTCACTAACAAAAGAAGATTGTGAAGGAGAGTAAGGACTGATGTTTTTCAGGTAAGGTCCAAGTTTGGGCATAGCCATCTTTCGTACCACAAATCCAATTGTGCCTCCAAAAGACTTGAATATTTCAGGGGTAGAGGGCCTTGCTGCAGTTACCCAGGCTTCACTTGCAATCCACTGGATTCCTGTGATGTTTTGTTTCACAATTTCTTTCATTAGGGGATAGAGATCTCCCTCTGGTACAAAAGCCAGAATCACTTTTACCGTAGATTGTTTAATCATTTCAACAACTTCAACAATTTTACTTTGGGGATATGTTCTTAAAATTGTGCCAATAAATGCAATGCAAACTCCCATTTTATCCACCTCCTTTGTAAAGGCTGAAATCCCATTTCTTCCATAATCATTGTCAGACTGCAAAACTCCAATCCAAGTCCATCCGTACCGTTTTACAAGAGAGGCTAAGGCTTTTGCTTGGTAGTAGTCACTTGGAATTGTACGAAAAAATGATGGATATTTTCTTCTGTCACTCAGGCATGCACATGTTGAAAAGTAGCTTACCTAGATTAAATAAAAATAAAAACATTATAAATTATATCGTTAATTGACTATATTACATGATCACTTAACACTGCAACACTTAAATGCAATTACATTTATTTTACCATTGGCACTTTGAATGGTCCAAGTGTTCCAGCAACAGCTAAGGACTGTGATGATCCTGATTCAGCTACAAGAGCTGTAAGAGGAAGTTGACACTGAGTTGTAGATTCCTCTTCCTTCTCCACACTCACCAGTGTGAAAGATGCACGTAAAACATTAGAGGGTGAAGCACAAGAATCCATTATTTTATAGCCCAAAGAAATGTTAGGAAGCAAACCCTCATCTTGATTTATTTCATCTATTGCAAACATCATGACTTGAGTCCAGCGGAAGGCACGTAGGTCAAATCTGTAAAATAAATTTGACAAGAACAACAATGCATGCCTGAACCTGGCCAATACTATTATAAGGCACGTAGGTCACAAACATGCTTTTGAACTCACCCCGTACAATTAATCCTTTGCATTTTTCTCTCAAAATAGGCATTTACATTTTCTTGTTTATTAAAAATGGGGAAAATTCCTCCAATCATTATGTCCCCTGCTTTAAAAATACTTGGCATTTCAAATTTACTGAGCAGCTGGCATGTTGAACCCGTGTTCACGTATAGTAGAGAGCAAAATAGCAATATATGAAAGCTTCCCATGGCTGAGTGGTGGTTCAAAGAGCATAAAACTGAGTTATGTCTCGGTTATATACAACAGCTCTTCTACCAGTAGTGAATATTGGCCCATTATAACTTGAAGATTTTCCCTGGTGAATTGGTAAAGTAATAAGGGTGCACGGTTCTCATTTTGTAAATGTACACATACAGTACTATTTTTTTATAGTGGTGTATAGCAAGTAGGAATAAAGAATAGTAATATTAGTAATTGTAAGAATTGTAAATCCTACGGAGCCTCTAAGGGACATTTGGAAGTGCATTTTCAAAAGTGCTGGGTACAAACTGTGCAGCCTTTCTGCTCAACCCATAGATAAATGAAAAGATTTTTTATTTATATGAGAGTACTTATATGAGATTTTCAATGGTCTAGTGGTAGATCTTTTGAGTGTCAGAGGTTACAGGTTCTTATCCGCCCTCGGTATAGTTTTTTTTTTCTCTCATCAAAACCGAATATGTTCATCAGTGGTTACACAGTCTATATCAAGCAGGAACATGTTTGTCTGTATTTTATTTTGTGATTTCACCTGAATGAATAGTCTCTGCAACAACGATTGAAGTGCGCGCAGTGCGTGTCCGAGTGAAGACTGTGTGAGCCAACTGACAGCAGCGGCCTCAAGCGCTGAGCTTGATTTTAAAAACAAAACATTTTAGCGCTAGATCTAAATTAAGGCTCTGCTAGTTAACTGGAGATGTTTTGTTTGTATTAGGTAGGGGAGAGAGGGGCACAACCTAGCACATTTTGGTTTTGGCTCAATTAATTAAAAAATAATTAGGTTAGTTTAATATTTTTTTACACAAGCAACATGCACATGTCTGCTACAAATTAACACTTAAAGTTTTTTTTTCTAGGACCTACCATTTTCGTACAGTTGCACTGAAAGTGACAGAAGTGCAAATGTTACAACTTACCCCATATGCGGGGTTAATTGTAACAAAGATAGGGGTTAGTTGTAACACTTGTGTGTAACATAATTCAGTACAATTTTATTTGTATAGTTTGATATTGTTTGTGCATCTATATAGACAGATATCCATACATCCATCCCACATCCAATCATCCTTCTATTGTGGATCAATATCATGGATAGAGACATAGAAAAGGGCTTCACAGTTTTGCAATAAATAATAATATATAAAATTAGAAAAATAAGTTAGATTTGTGTGTGACAGCTGCATGTACAATTATTATTATTAATATTAATAACAGTAATAATAATACAAATGAGCTTAAAATAAAAATTTAAAGGATTTATTGCATTAAAAACAGGACATTTTTTAATAAATAAACGTATATCAATAAACGTATAAATAAAGTTATCATTCATAGTACACTACATTTTAAACATTTTTAATTCCAACATTGTTTGTGAAAGTCCAAAAAAGTTAAATGTATACTCAAACCTGAAAAGTTGTGTGGCTCCGTTTTCATCTGATTATCATTGTACACTCGGCGGCTTGTTTGTAACACTGTGTTACAACTAACCCTGCTGTGTATTACATATTTTAAGCCTAACTAACAGTCGCTAGGAATTGCTGACATGTTTCAAAACGGTGCTATGTTTGAGCCAACAAGACAGTGATTAAGGCAATATAAAGATAGATTTGGAAACGTATACACCCAACTCAGAAACCGAAAAAAAATCTATGATGAAAAAATTTACTTGCATGGTGTCAAAACACTCTTTGTCCAGTATCTTCAAGAGTACCTATTTTGGCATTTAAAATGTTCCTAATATTGTTCTGGGAGTCCCCAACAACAGTTTTACAAGCATGCAATGACAAAAAACACTTTTGTTGTCTTATAATATGCATTTATTTTTACCTGAACTGCCCACCGACTCCCATATGAATCGTTTTAGCGAGTCGTTTTCCAAAACCCGCCTTTGCGTGACGCTAATCTGCGGTGATTGGTCAGATGACCTAGTCAGTTGTGATTGGTATTCTCTGTGCAGAAAAACGGAACTCTTATTACCTTAAATGGGTTCTCAACTCCAGTCCTCGCGACCCACTGCTCTGCATATTGTGTATGTCTCCCTCATTTAACACACCTCAGATCCTCAGCTCGTTAGGATAGAGCCGGCTCGCGAATCCATACTTTATAGCGTTTAGGTTTGTGAAGCAATCATCTTCAAAATGACGCGAACACAGAACAAGGTTTGGGCTATACTTCTGTGGTATAGCAGTACTTGTATATATGAACTGCAGCCACTTAGTCTTCAAATACTCCTCACTTGGCAGGTTAAAAAAGTTCGCTTTTGCGTCGCACTTCAAAACACAGCGTCTCGTCGACATGATTGTTTTCCGAAGCCCAGATCTCGACAGAGTCCAAAAAGGTGCGGTGGGTCCAAACCTCCATGCTCTCAGACCTCCCTGGCCAGCCCAGGCAGGGTGGCCCGTCCTGGGCCAGTTTCAGATTTGCCCGCCACCCCTGGAGCTCCGGTTTTCCCTAGCGTCTCCGAGCGCAATAAGTGGGCGTTTCTTATTCAAATAACTTGTCAAGTTGACGTCAACCAGACAAAGGAAAAGCATCGTTCTTCGAACGATTCATATCAGCGACTCAGAGTCGACTCTTGTTTTTGAGAGACAATAACTTTGTATACAATGAACTTTCATGTTTAAAACTTTGCAGGATGTTTTCGTTCACTTAGATCTATGTTAAACACTACATGAAGGGCAATTTTCAAAAACCCAAAATAGGTACCCTTTAATGAATTATAATCAAAACAAATCTGCAAATTCGCGTGAGAGAATTTCTGGCAGCGAGAGAAAAAGAGGGGAAACACAACATGCTTGATCCTGATTGACTATGTAAAAGGTCTGTGTTACATTTTACGTTAGGTTGTGCCCCGCGCTCCCCTAGCCTGGCTGCGCCCTCCTAAGCACTTTAGCTCAATTTCATTTTCCTTCAGTACTACGTCTGGGATTGCTGTGTATCCTTAGGTTTCCAGAAATCAATTTTTTGTAGGACCAATCAGCGAATAGAGGGAGTGGCTGAGAACCATGACGTTGATGTAAGCGCGTCAGTTTGAGTTCAGTAATGGCAGCGGAGAAAGACGTGAGAAAAGCTATTCGGTCCGTTGTTGGAAAAGAAACTGCTGAATGTACAGAATTTAAAGCCGGATTGTTATCGTCTCACCTCTTGTTGCACAACGGAGGACCAAGTGAAGGAGGCAGAAAGTTTGGAAGTTTGTGCTGGGCAGCTCGTGCACGATGACCGTGACATTTTGGACAGACGCTTTAGCCTGGTGTTTGCGGTGTTCGGAAGCCCCGAGTCCTGGCTGCTAAACTATTCTTGAAGATCCGCTCAGGAGTCATGTCAGTCGCTCATATTCCCAACTGTAAATTTACTGATTCTTGTGATGAATAGAACATTTTGAACCCCTTTGTGTACTCGTGCAGGAGGTTGGTGTGTCGGTTTTACATGTTGTAAATCATACAAATTGGTTGTGATTTTTTAAAACTAATTGTCATAAATTTCAGTTTTAGATGGCAATGGTTAATTTGTTTTAATAAAAAAAAAAAAACTAAATGCCACATAAAAATGTAAACACATACTTTGAAGACCATAATTAAGGTAATTAAGAAACAATAAGACGTAATATGAAGAATTGTTGTTTATTACACATCTGCAGATAGAGACAGGCTGATCGGCAGATCAGAAAACGACCACAGCGGCGTATTTGTAATGATTAGACACAGCTTCCACCGTTGAATGAATATATCACTGTCCTACGTGTCAAATATACATTTCGAATTAATAATTGTTCCTAGATTAACAAAACCTCCAGCTCTCGTTGACTGAAATCCTATTGTAAACATAATCCCCATATCATTCGGACTTGTTGTTCCCAGCCATTTCGGCGCGTGACATACGTCACTCACGACCACACGTTAGCGATTGGCTATGGCAGATCGTGAGTGACTCTGGGCAGATCCAATAGATTTGATCTTTAATAGTGAACCCGCCAACAAGGAAGGAAACGTTTCTCAATTTAGAGGTGCCAGACTCTATGTGCAAATGAAATGTACTAGAGTCTGGTTGAACCAGGCTAGCGCTCCCCTATATCCGTGCCTCAATATTTCCAAAAGTGTGCCGGCCCGTGTACAAAATGACGAATGACAAAATCACGCAACATCATGCACAACATCTGTCTCGCATGCACACTCGCTCTAGATTACGGGATATTTTAACTATTTTGCTGTATAACTAGTTGATCACAAGTGGCTCAACAGGTAGATCTATAGATAGACTCATCTTTCAGGCATTTGACCGACAGGCATTTGATTGACACTTCAGCGTGAGAAATCGGGGGTGTGGCGTGAGATTTTGGTCAGTTGCGTGAGTCTCACGCTGAATGCGCGAGAGTTGGCAGCCCTGGTTCTTTCAAGCTGCTATAAAGAAAATGCTGAAAATACAGCATTTACATATATAGAAAATGCTGCTAATATATAATACATACGTAACCTGAGACGTTCCCTTTCAAGGGATCTCGAGCTGCGTTTGAGACGCGGTGAGAACCATATACCCACTACGCCATAATGACAAATGCTCGTTCTGTGTGAAGTTCTTGCGCACACTAAGAAGCAAGCAACCTAGCCCCAGGAGTGGAGAGGTCTAAAAAAGGCCTGCAACACTATTGGCCCCCCAACATTAGCTGGGACCTTAGGAATATAACCTGGTCTCTGGTAAAGTAATGCTTTCACCATCCCAGGTGCAAATTCTAGGGATGAAGGAGCAACCGACAGGGCATGCAAATCTCCAGTTCTCATGACAGAAGAAATAGCAAGGAGAAATTAAGTGTTCAAAGTGAGGAATTTTTCTGAAACCTCTTCAATGGGCTCAAAGATAGCACTATGCGTCAACAAGAAGCCCACAACACTGGGCCTGGGCAAGGAACCAAGGTTATTCCACATGATCGAGGCACATAGGCATAGCCACGTGACCTTGATAATGCGAAAACGTATTTCCCCTCTGAGAAAACAGTGAATGACTGGTCTAAATATACCCCATCTATGGCTGTGAGAGTCACTACAAATAGTAGGGGTGTACACCCTCAGAGGACAGTAGTAGTACACCCTCAGAGGACACTCTTCTTGGCGTTGAGCGGCAACCCCAACATCTTTAAATGAGACAGGACAACATCTCGATGCCCAACTGCCATATGCTCAGATTGAGCCAGAATCAACCAATAATTGATATAGTATAATACGTGAATGCCCTGGAGTCTCAGAGGAGCCAGAGCTGCATTTGCGCATATTGTAAAGGTGTGGGGTGATAACCTAGGCTGAATGGGAGAACCTGATAATGGTATGCTTCGCCCCCGAAAGGTCAAGTCAAGTCAAGTCACATTTATTTATATAGCGCTTTTCACAATACAGATTGTATCAAAGCAGCTTCACAGTGATAGCATGAAAGTAGTACAACACAGATCGATAATATTGTTAAATATTAAATATTAAATAACCCCAACTAAGCAAGGCAAAAGCAAGCCAAAAGCAAGGCGACAGTGGCAAGGAACCAAAACTCCATCAGATTGGATGGAGAAAAAAAACCTTGGGAGAACCCAGGCTCAGTCAGGGGCAAGTTCTCCTCTGGCTTACATTCATATTGTTTATATATAAATATTAAATTTAAATATTGTTTATGTATAAAATGGCGCCATAACATATCGCAGGCGTTGAGTCGTCTCTTCACAGGCATTGGTCTTCTCATCACAGGCGGTGGGGCATCCGAAATCCCCGTGAGAGGCTGGATACCAAACTGGACCTGACGAACGCCATTTTTCTCGGGACAAGTGTCCCGAGATAACAGCAGAAAGGCAGATGGGAAATAATTAGCATAGCTGATGTTCATAATGATTTCCATTATACAGGAGTCGGTGTTAGAAAACCACTATCTCACAAACTCTCCGCAAGGTGAAAGGTAACCTCAGGAACCTCCTGTGATGAGGATGGATAGATAAGTAAGCAACCCTTAAGCTCATTTTGAAAAACCAGTCCTCAGACTGAATCTGTCACACAATAATTTTTAGCGTAAGCATACTTTGAATTTGAGAATCTGGAACCTGCTGTTAAATCGACGCAGGTCTAAAGTAGGACGCAACGCCTCATCCTCTTTTGGAAACAATGAAGTAATAGCTGTCTTCTGGGAGGAGGAACCCCTTCTACAGCTCTTTATGCAGAAGTGTCAGTACTTCCTGCACCATAACCAAAGCCTGCACAGGGTCCACCACTGTGAGGGTAGTACGGGGATGCTGACCCCTCAGTGCCCTGAACGGCGAACCAGCAGGGAACAACCGAACTGGCAGTGAGGAGAAACAATTTCTCAAAACCGTCCCTGCCCCAGAGGAGCCCTCAGAAGCCTGATAGCCTCGTTTTTTGCTTTATTAGTGATGTCGACAGTACTCAGATCTTGACTAATTAGTTTAGTTCCTACGACCCTCCTCGGAGGATCGTTGGAAAAAGCAGGCACCTCATTGCCTTGAAACGGCGAACTGGCAGGGAAACTGAACTGGCAGCGCTGCGATCGTCCTGAGAGAGTCGTACCCCAGAGGGTGCTGAGGAGAAACGATTTCTCAAAACCGACCCTTCCCCAGAGGGGACCCACCCTTAGAAGCCTGATCGCCTTGGCGTCAGGGCTTCTTCTTTGTCCAAGCAATTTTAGAGATAAAACAGTCCTCAGAGCTTACATATCTCTAACTGGCTAGACTGCGACCGCCACCCACGTACCCCTCTATTGCTTGCACTCTGTGTTGTGAGGAGCTTAGTAGGCTGAGACTGCTGCCGCTCAGCAGTCCCAGGGACATTAGATTGGTGAGGCAGAAAACTCTGTCGTCATTATGTTAAGCCTGCCCGCCGACTCTATACACGATGTGATTGGCCCGGCCAGAGTTGGGTTTTTCCAGCTCAGACGTCTATGGAGAGTTGCTAGACCACACTTTGCTGCAAAATATTTTTTTGCTGCCGCTAGGGTGCATGTAGATTTCTAGGGTACACGTGACCGGCAGCTCAGAGATTTCCATCCAGGCACGAGCAGACGGCCCAGCCACGGACCCGAGAAACTCCTTGACAAAGCAACGCAAATACAAGCAAGTACTCCAGACTCTGAACTCGTGCTTTAATGTAAATTGAATAACCTGTCTAAGAAACAAAGGTTTAAATTAATGATTGGTGGTTCGTTCAGATCATGTCTTCCAAAGTGCATCTCACTCTGAAAACTCATTCATTCTCTCTCTTCCCCTTTCCGTGACTGTATGAATGTGTGTGTGATTGTGTTAGATATTAGTTTTATGTGTTTAGAATAGCTAATAAAGTCTTGTGTATATTTGAAAAGATATTTGCCTTGTGTTGTGTTTGCACATTTAATGTCTTGTACTGTCGATCTAAAGATACCTTGCTAATACATAGAGTTTCACTATAGATTGGATATTTATATCCGTTGCAAAGGTTATAATTACGGCCCGTTCAAATGAACTCCGAACAAGTCATTTGCTTGGTTCCATAGTGATTCGGTTAAGATTCATTGTAAATCAATGAATCATTCCCTTTGAGCTAAATTGGCCTTCCGGCCCACCTTAAATACGTTTTATATATATTATTATTGTGTAACCGTTACACATATAATAAAACATAACATAAATCTAGGCCTGGCCTATCTCAATCTTCACTTTTGTCGCACCTCTTATTATGCTTCCGCTCCTCCGGACCGGTCACGGCAACACCAGGGGGTAGATGGATAGACGAGGCGAGAAAAAAGGAGATGGAAGTGTGAGGAATGACAGGGACAAGAGGGGGAGAGAGAAAAAAATTATTGTTCTGATTCCCACAACGCACTGTCATCTGGTCCTCCACCAGCTGGGAGATGTTCTCCGTGGTGCCTGACGGTGGTGCTGAATCGACTTCAGTGGATGGCTTGACACTCCTCCGCCGCCTGGTGGATGGCAATGGCGACGGCTCCTCCGTGTTCGGGCAGTCAGCAGGAGTCCCCCGTTCCATGCCCCTCCCCATCAAGGCGGGTGGCAGCAGGCTCTGGCCCATAGCGCTCCTCACTCCATAACTCCGCTCCCTCACAGACGGTAGCCGCCCCTCCACAATCCAGGCGGCCAAAAGTGAGCTCAACTCACTCCAGCGCACCGCCTTGAGCATCCATCACAACGGACTCTGCTCAGCCATCCTCGATGGCACCGCCGATTCCCCACAGCGGCAAGGGTTCTTTGGCAGCAGGTTTGAAAATTTGAAATCCAGTTGATTAGAGACTAATGGAATTATAATTAATGTGGCATTATAATTCCACATTATAAAAAGTGATATCATGTCACAATAGTGTTCTAACACAAATTTTTACCGGTATGTAAAAGTAATGACAAATTCAATGTTTTCCCCAACACAACATGGTGTTGAGGCGCAAGTTTTTTTTTGTGACAGGAATGCCATGGTGAGTTAATTCAGTTAATTTTCTAATTTGGAGAATTTTCTGTAGAGAGTGAGATTATTAATTTGCTGCTTTCACAGGCATAATATTTCAACTGAGAGGAGACGAAATGGCTTGTTTAAAATGTATGTGCGGTATAGCTTTGGGTGACAAAAAACATCAGTAAATGTGTTGAATGAAATGGGTAAACTCTGCATTTTTTCTTTTGCCAGTTTCATTTTCTAATTGAGAACATTTAAAGTAGTGTTTAACTACATTTTCAACACAGAGGAATGGGGATTAAGTGTCAAATATGGTTTGAAATAAAAATATTGATTTCATATAACATTTAATGAACATTTAATACAAATGTAATGCAATGCACACGTTTCCCCAGTTATAAACATCGGAAATCTAACACATTTTTTTTTTCATATTTGCTCTGTATATTTTCCCTCTTTTGAAAAGTCATGAAAATTCGATCACAGATTTATTATTTATTTATTTATTTTGCTATTGGAACTAAATACAAAAATGATATTTGCTGTAGTCTTCCTTTCATTATCTTCTGAGAACCCTGGAAATGTGAGAAGGGTCTATCAAGCTCTTTAGGATCGCAAAATACACAGGCAGGCAGGGGCGTGCACAGGGGGGTTGCTCAGGTTGCCCGGACAACTGCCCATATGCCCTTCTCGACACAGGTTGCCCTTCCGAGGAAAAAAAATCGTACAATGGATGTAGAATTTCACGTAGGCCTAGACAAAAAAATATTATAAAAATCGCAAAGCCTCATTCACTTCCATTCGGGCACTGAAAGTGAAAGTCAAACTGTTTACGTGGCTGCAGTGCCGCACGCGACCATAGACTGTACGCGACCGGTAGCCTACGTATGGTAAGGCACCGCAAATTACTCAGGCCGCGCCTCCATCTTGTGTCGCGCGCTAATTAATGTGTACGAAGTCCATGACAAAATGAAGCAAAACTATCCTTCTCGTCACGAAAAGAGGAAGAAGAAAAAACATCAGAGTGAATTGCGGGAACAGCAGTCAGGTAAACTTGTGTTCCCTTTCGTAGTCACTCCGAGTTACGTCAAGGAGTGACGGAGAATTGGGGTTTCGCATAGAAAGCCAATCCTCTTCGAGTATTTAACAACGAGCCAATGGCATAAAAATGCCTTGGGGCTGAGGAATTTGCATAGCGTACTCCGCCCCACCGCGTGGGTATAAAAGGAGGAAGTGAACGCAACCGCAGTATGTTTTCGCTTCGGAGCCAAGAGCACTCTTCACTCCACAAGCCATTTATCACTGATCAAGCCTCTTCGAGACGAGCGTCCTCTCCAGCGTTGGTGTGACGGCGGTACCCAGCGAGATTCTGCATTGCCTGCGATCTGTGCAGTGGTCTGCCAGACTTTGCGCTTCTCCCTGGTCGCCTCGGCGCTGAAAGAGTGAATTTCCTCCTCCCCTTTGAAAGAGCTGCACGTGGCACGTCTTTTTAAAGATGGTTCGCCCGTGTTCTTCTGGATGTGGTCGATTCCTGTCGTCCTCTGATGGGCACGATCGCTGCTTTGTATGTCTGGGCCTTCAACAAGCCAAAGCAGCTTTCGTGGATGAGTCATGTTCCTTTTGTGGGAACATGACCATCTCAACACTTAGATCGAGACTCAATGATCTTACTGTGAGAGTCCCCGCCTCCGGTACCCGTTCTGCTTCCTCTTCCCGGGGAAGCTCTTCGGTTCGCGGCCAGGGTGATCTGACGGTGACAGTGTGGAATAAACCCCCGACGCTAGTTCCTCGGGCCACACCCACCGCAACAGTGTTGCAGCCAGCGAGCACTGAAACGTTTCAGACGTCTGCCTCTTCGCAGGTACCGTCTGTCTCGTTCGGTGCTCCAGAGGAGGATGCGATGTCGATCGCAGCATCACAAGGCGGGCTCGATTCCTCGGGAAGTGAGGATGCGGCTGCGTTGCCTCCCTCGGGAGCGCCGGCGTTCCCCGTGTCTGATCCCGAGATGACGGCCATGCTATCTCGGGCCGCTGTGAGTATCGGGTTGGAGTGGAACCCTCCGCCCCACCTCGATCACTCGCGGATGGATGAATGGTTTTTGGGCAAAGCTGCCGCCGCAAGGCCACAGCCAACCCCAATACCATTCTTTTTTTTTTTTTTTTGTTCTGGCTCCTGTAAGATGGCGTGATGGCATAGACCCCCATTCTCCGTCACTCCTTGACGTAACTCGGATTGACTACGAAAGGGAACATCTCGGTTACGGATGTAACCCTCGTTCCCTGAGTAGGGAACGGAGACGTTACATCTCCTTGCCACTTCTGCTGTACCGCTGGGTGACGCCTGAGTTCAGTCTTGGCTCCTCAGCGAAGACATACTACGGTTGCGTTCACTTCCTCCTTTTATACCCATGCGGTGGGGCGGAGTACACTATGCAAATTCCGCAGCCCCAAGGCATTTTCATGCCATTGGCTCGTTGTTAAATACTCAAAGAGGATTGGCTTTCTATGTGAAACCCCCATTCTCCGTCACTCCTTGACGTAACGTCTCCGTTCCCTACTCAGGGAACGAGGGTTACATCCGTAACCAAGACGTTCTCTCCTCTCTAGTTTGATGTCAGCAAAGTTTGATGGTTTTTGGTCTTGCTAACCTATCTGGGCAGGCAGTGCATCTCTTGCATCAGTTTCTTGCATCAGTTTTTGCATCAGAGTAAAATAACATTATGTAGCAGAATTAGTAAAGTGAGTGACAGTCCTGGTGTCCTATCAGGAAAGAGTATGGTCTATTTAAGGCTGGTTGGCCGTACTCTGTGATGCGTCACGTTTTGTCCTCCCCCTCCTGCGTCATCCACTATCGCCTCAGGTATGTGCTAGTAGCAGGTGTTTTGAACTGTGTGTTTAGAACACTACTGATTTGTGTTATCTTTTAATTGTAGCGTTTCAGGGAGGCACTTTTCTGACGGTGCTTTTCGTCAGTTCGCAGTATGTGCTGGCCCACCCTTTAGGTATGTAACAGTCCCTGTACTGAGCGTGGTTATGACGGCGGGTGGTATACTGAATCGTTATGTCATTGTCAATGTGTTGCTGCTTGTCCCCTAGTTAATCGGTGGTGATGATCGCGATTAAATAGTAGCCTGGGGATTATATGTGGGGTGATGTCGTCTTTTGGTAAGTGTCATGTAACATGTCTGTAAGGTTGTAGTGGAAAGAGGGGTACTAACATCTTGCTGCTTCTCTTTAAGGCGTTCGTGAGACGCAGGTCCTCCCTTTCGTCCTCCGGACCATTTTACTGGTTCCCTCTCTTCCACTCCTCCGTGTTTGTGTGAACTTGAGTCCACCTGGATAACTAAAGGGCTTGCGCTGCCCTCCGTGTCGCGCTGGTCGTGCTGGCGGGAAATTATAAGGGCACAGGATTTGTATCGTCCACTTCCTTCAGTTTTAATGTGAAACCAAAGTTATGATTAATAATAATTGACTGTCCTTGGTACGAGAACCAGTGTGTGCGTGCCTGTGTGCGCCAGTGCGCGCGTGCTGCACCAGCTCTATTTACTGTGACGCTGTTACGTTTCTTCAGTTTGTTGTGTATTTTGTGTTTGTAATTATTTTGGTGTGTTAGTGTTGACTTTGATCATTATATTTTCATTTTGGGGTTTTACAAAACTCAGTTTTTATCTTTTTTTTCAGGAACTGAGGTGACCAGGCGGGAGGACCTTCGAGTGTATTGTGGTGGTGGTAGTATTGCAGTGGGTGACACTTTTGGAGTGCTTGCGTGTATGATCCAAGTGCACGGTGACGTGTGTGGGTGTGAGTAGAATTACGCTTTTGAGAAAAGCTATTAAGTGGTCCTTCCGCCGGTAGGCTCAGCCCGTTTTTTTGTTTTATTTATTTATTTATTTATTTTGTTTGACTGAAACTCCTTCTACCCTCGTGGGTAGAGGACTATGTTGGTGTGTGTGCCACTCATATTGCCCCCTGTGAGCACCTGGTCTTGTGCTTTAATGTCTGTGCATTGAGCGCTGTGCGCCTGTGTTAACTGAAGAGACTGTTTTAAATTATTTTTGTATGTCAATAAATGACCTTTTTTTGTAAGTATGTTGCACTCTTGTCTCTGACCTCCCTGACACACACACGAACCTGTGTGACCTAATGTAAATTGCGGGTTATTTAGATATTCCCTGAATTATTCAGGGTGGCGTAGTCGACAATTATCACAATAGGCAAAGTAACTATTTGGAATCCTCTACCGCTTACTGCCACAATTATTTATTACGTTTGTTTTTGATAAACGACAAAGTGCAACGACAGTGTTTGTTTACTGCAGCTCGGAAAACATAACCGCATCGCGTTTGTTGAGTTCATATCGCGTGCACGAAAAGAAACTCGCATTTTTCAAGCAGAAATGTGACCAGACCAGAAACCGGCAGGGAACAACCGAAAAGAGACCAGAAATACTGTACAATACATGCACGTGAATGATGGCACTCCCAATCAAACTACACATAAAGACAATGTTTATCTAGTCTCAGTGTAGTTAAAAACTCTAAACAACTGCACTAATTATGCAAGATAGAAACCAATCTATTGACAATTTGACATTGATTGACTATTGATTTAACATTATAGGCTATATTGAATTTAAAATGTTGATTAGCTGGACATTCTGGTCAATATGAATGCAAATCCCTCAGTAAATAACCATAAATCAAAATTTGCTTCAACATGCATAAAAAAAAATAAAATAAAAATCATAGGCTACTGATTCTGAAAATACCTAGGCTGTAGAGTGAACCAATTAATGCCAAAAGCCAAAGTTCAGGGTTGTACTATTTATGTTTACGTTAATATTCACTTGTTATCTTAACATTCTATAAAAATGCTTTATTCAGTAAATATTGTTTGTTTGAACCTCATTCTGTTCTAAATTGTTGAACTTATTCTTTGACTGTTTTGTTTAAAGGAGGGAGGATTGTATTGGGCGGTATAGGCTCTATGCACAACTTACTTCCGCATTCTGTTTGAACAGGTCTCATCGCTTCCGGTCCAGGTCTTTTGTATGTGCTTCATGAATTTTTTTGCGGTTTTACTGAAGATAATTTAAAAGGAGCGAGCAAAGATTAGCATAACCAATGTCCCTCACATATGCAGATTGATATTTAAACGTTTTATATTTTTTCTTCTTCACAGTAACGTTTAGATATTTAAATGAATTAAAACGCCAATAACAAAGTGAACAAGGTAGGTTAGCTGATTACCTTAAAAATTCATAGATATCGTAGTCGGTTCTTACGGCCGTTAACACTTTCTATGACAAGCGGATGCGATGAGACCTGTTTTCCGGTTTGGTCACGTGACGCTCCGCATAAAGAAACAAATGGTTTACATAGCTCACGGCATCACAGATCAGGTAGAGGGCCCCTTAGCAGAATTTTGCTTAGGGCCCCAGGGGGAGGTCAGGATTGGCAAAAGAGGATTGAATTTTTTCCCGAAATCTAAGCGTTTTTTATTTTTTTTTCGAGTTTTTCCATTCAATCCAGATAATTTCTTTTCAAATAAATAAATAAATAATAATAATAAAAAAAAAAAAAAAACAATAAACAACAATATGAGGAACGCTTTTGCTCATTTGTCTCATCTCTGACATTTTGCAATCTTTATAAATAATAATGAGACCATAAGATGAGGCATTGCATTTGGACATGCACACGGCCAGATAAGGCAATTTGGAAGGGGACAAATTCAACTGAATATATTCCTTCATATAGTCCATGAGGGGGGAGGAGGGGGGGTGCCCTTTTTTCAGGTCAGAGCAACTGCCCCTCAAAATTCCTCTGCACGTCCCTGCAGGCAGGTGTGCTGAAGCAGGTTGGAAATACACTTTGCAAGGACAGTGGGTCCCCAGGAGCAGAGTTGAAAACATCTCCTCTAGGTTATTTTTTTATTAATTTGATGAATTGGACTGTCTTTATTGACTGACTTAAGTTATTCCCTTATAAAATTGTGTATATAAACAGTTTAAGAAACACATTACAGTTGATATTAACTTACAGTAAAATAATATGTTGTATACACCGTTGGTCCAAGTTTCTAAAATGCAGAACCCTTTTTTTCCACCTGTGTAGTTGAAAAAATGCGCCTGCATTGTACAAATATTGCTTCATATTTAATAACAAAAATGAAAAGTGGCTTCTTCAAACAATTATTGAGATTTTTTGGAGTGACCTTTTGACACTCAAATTAAAATACATGTAAATATCAGAAATGAGCATGTGTTGTTTTTTATTTGTATGTAACCTAAGTATAAACTTTTTTCATATACATTTGTATTTGCATTTGACCTTCAAGCAGGACAGCTTTACCTTAATAATGTTCTGAGAATTATTCTTGTTGTCACACCCATAAATGGATGTTCAACACTGAGTAACAGGCGATAGTAAATGGCAGGTTACATACAAGAAAAGTCAGAATAAAGCTGAGCACCAAGTGATAAAAACTAAGACAAAACCCAATTGCAGAGAGTACATCACATTGTATGATCATCTTTTCTTGGTAACAGTTCATACTCAGGTTAAATGGAGGTGAATATATTGAAAACCAAAACACAAAAACAAGGATCTGTGTCATAGTAAATGCAGGAACACTGAGTCTATGTGGCAATTGCCCAAACCATTTCATAACATTATTGCCTGGAATTGTAGCCTTGAAGGCCACTAACACCACTATTGTTTTCCCCAGAACACAGGAGATGGAGAGGACAAAATTAATCCCAAATGCTGTGTGGTGAAGTTTGCAGGAACAAGCAGTTGAATGTCCAGTATGTGGACTCAAAGAGTACCATGAGATTGTAAAAAGTAGCACAAAGCTTAGATTTGAGTTCCTGACTCTGTGGGTAAAAACATATCTTTGTGTACAGCTCAGATATGTCACAACTGTAGTCTGGCCAATTAAAAACAGAAAAACTGTGATTAGCAGCACTCTCATAATCCACTGGTGAATCAGGCCTCTGCTGAGTAGTTGAGTGTCGATCTGCCATTGCTTTGGACTGATTTCTACAAGTACACATGAAATGAAAGGCACTTTTAGGTTGGTTATAATGCCATATCAAATATGTGCTCCCTAAACAAAGTAACACCTCATATACAAACCAAAAAGACAAAATTAGTTCACCTTTATGCTTCCATATGTGTGTGCAGGTGAGCATATTTGATTTGAAGCAGTTTTTAACCATTTGGTTTAACTTCCTCTGTTTGTCCAGTGAACATCTCAAAAACTGCCAATAAAGATAAAATCATATATTGATTTAGAAGTGCAATTATTTCTTAATCTTAATCTAAATTATTCTTCGTACTATTATTATTATTATTAATGCTATCTTAGATTAAATGTAGGGACAGCATTCATTGAACAGAAATCTGTACCTGGTATAGCTCACAATTTCCTGTCATCGTGTTTAAAGATCTGTGGAGTGACAGTACTAGCTTGCAAGGCATTGTAGTATGCACACAGATCAAGGCAGACATGATCCAGTGATCTGTCTGCAGAAAGGTACCAATTAGAGCTTTCACTGCTGGCTCTGACAGTTTCACACCAGGTAAAAACATATTGAGCCTCGGCGCATGGGACTCATTCAATTCATAGAAGTTAGCTGACATAAACCAGGCTCCAGTTATAATGCACAGTTTATCTGCTATATGCACCTGGTCCTCGGTAACCAGAAACAAATTAACTTTGAAGCACACACAGTTCATTCCTTTTGTGTGATTTTTGACATTCAGTTCACACATTATGTGAAGTGCAATTGTCCAGACACTGCCTGAAAATTTTCCTTTTTTCAGATAAAAACTGTTCATAGAATGTAACAGCTGGAGATAGACATATCTGTAGATTAAACATATGCTTGAAGACAGATTGAATGCCTAGACATAAATAAAAAAGAGAGATTTAAAAATACATTTTTTTTTCTTCGCATTTAGTAATCTGTGTTTGAAATGCTCACCTTATGAAAGCCCAGGTTGGTCTGATTGGGCTCCAGGTTGTGCTGATCACCCAGGACCTGCCTATTCAGGACTTCACAGAAACAGAGTATCGTTGGGCGTATTGGAATAATAATTTGTACTGAGAACCCCTCAGGTTTTTCCACAGAAATGATCAACAAGTGCACAGATTGATATTTCTCTACAAGGCAGCTGAAATAAGACAAACAGAAGATCTTAGACTTTTTGTCTCCAAAAGCAAATGCACATCATTATTTAATCACAGAACCATGGAATAACATAATCACATTTTCTGTCATGTATCTAACATTTTATGTTAAAATCACATATTCACTTTGTCATCATGCAATATTATACAGCAGTATTCAAATATGTCTTTCTAATAATGAATGTGTACATTTTTGACAGTGACATAGCAAACATTAGCAGACTAATTGTAAACAAAAAAGTACATGAGTAAATTAACTTGGAACAAATCATACCCACCCTTGACATGTTATCGGAACATGCCTTCTATTAAATGTCAAGACTCTGCTAACTTCGACAGTGCTGTCCTCTGAATGTTCACTATTATCATTTTGGCTCTCAGCATCTCCTAGCCTAAGTGATCTACAGAAAGGGTTCAGTGCTCTAGTCAGAAGAGCAAGTAGAACCACAGTGGCTCCTCTCATCTCAGAGGCTGGGCTGGTATAGAGTTCCTGTTCAGGGTAGGGTCCGAGCTTTATACAATGCTAAGTGACAAAGGAGGAAGGTACCTACCATTAATGTGAAACACAGGAGCCAATACTCAGAGGTAAACATTGCATTGCACTTACATCTTTGGATAGCACTACATGTTGCTTTAATTTTGATAAATTTAATAACTGATTAATTTAAAACATTATTCACAATAATAGTACAAAATATGTAACACAAAAATAAATTTAGATTTTTTTAATTTGTATTAAATGGTACATTTAATTTCACACCACTGAAAAATCAGAACAGATGTAGTCAGTTCTGTGGGTTGAAATGTTTTGTACATTGATGTTTGACTGAAGCAACTGACAATACGCCTTTTAAATAATATCCACTGAACATGAGACATTAAGATACGTTTTGGTTACACTTTATTTTTGGTGGTGCACTTTAAACATTCTACTAAAGTAAATTTGCAACTACATGTCAACTAACTCTCAATAGAGTATTACTAGACTGTAATAGACTGTTAGGTTAGGGTTGGGTATTAGGGTTAGGTGTTAGGGTTTGGGTTAGTATGTAGTTGCAAAGTTACTTATAGTCAATCGAATGTATTTTGGAGGACCATCTACATAAAGTTTGAGCAGATATTAAAGGAGAATTTCACCCATTACAACATAAATCTTTATTGAAAGTGGATCATATATGTATTCGAAATGTAAAAAAAAAAATTTAATTTGGTACCCTCTTTGCCGAGAAAAGACAGAAAATAACCAAGGGGGGCATATATATGAATAAACTACAGGTCCCAGAATGCCCCGCTTTGTACAGCTCCGCAAGCCACACCCTCTCCGGAACCGCGCAAACAGCACAGACAACACTCTTCCACAACACTCTTCCGTCTACAAGGCTAACATTAGCTATCACCAGAGTTTGAAATTCATTTCACACAAAATGTCTAGTTGGCTGTGGCGAGCAGGACGATCGAGGGCGAGGCACATAAGAGGACGGCGCGCCGCGTGAGGCTGGTGGCTTGAGTGATAACAGACTAAACAGAGACTATTTGGTGATAATGAAAGACATCTGTGAGGCGCGTGCCGGTCCCGCGTCTCTCACGGAGAAGTGAAAGCATAAAACGGGGACCAACGGTTCGCCGGTTCCTGCCTCCTTCTTTCCACAACAACAAACCCCGTTCACGTTACATTGGCAAACTTTAAGTGAATTACTCCTCGTTTGTATTTATTTCTGTTTGGTGAATTACTGAATGTTACCTGGATGTTAAAGGACAAGTTCGGTATTTTACAATTAAAGCCCTGTTTTAAGATCATCCCTGATGAAATAGAATAGTTAAGATTGTTTTTGAGACAAATGCTCCTGTCACGAGAATTTTAGGTTTCTGTGATAGCACCCCCCCCACCTTTATAATGAAAGCATAGGTGCACTCGAACAATCATTCATAAAAACGCATAAAACTTTAGTTTACAAAGACGTGAAACTCACCGAGTGGTCTGGGGTGTTCACTGATATGCTCACACAAAAATCGCTGCAAAAGATGCTTTTCCAACAGGTTTTATCATAGTCTTTGTCCAAGTCTATATTCTTCCTGTTTTGGTTGAAGTCCACATTAGTCAACTGTCGAGTTTGCGTGCGCGATCCTTCACTCAAAAAAATGAACTAGGAAGGTTGTGCACTTTACATAATATATTTATATTTAGCTTACTTATAATAATTGTGTTTTTTGACTTGAAATGTTTTTTTCTATTAAGGTGTATGTAATTATGTCTCAACTTAACAGTACAAAATCCTAATGTGTTGTCTAAACACAAACCATTTATGTTAAGTAAAAAATTCTTACATCCAGACGGTGGCAGTATAGTGCGAGTCAACTGCCATTTTGCCCCAACTTAATTTGATTGTGTTCAATCTGCTTAAATATGTACAGTTTAAGTTTACTTAATCCGTTTGTGTTTGCTTACATGATCGATTTGTGTTGCATTAATTGAAACTGGGCGGTGCTTGTTAGTTCCCAGCATGCTTTGCATTTGGTTGAATTAAGAGAGAATACATGTTAAAATTAAGTGTTATTTTATGGGTTTTTAAGAAAATAAGAAAAGGGGAAGACTTAGTAGTGCGTAATTGTGTTTAATGTTAAACTACATTGCAATTATTGAACCATTTAAATTACAGTGGGTTACCATTGTGGAGAAGAGTAAACGATTTGGTTAGGTTGAAGACTGATTCAACAATATAGCATGTGCCTTTGGCAAATATAGCAAGTAAATCTTATTGTTTAAGATGCTTAAGCTTGCTATTGGTAGTTAATAAATGACTATAGTCTATAAATAATTTATGTGTGACGTTAAAATAAAATAAACAGCATCGGATAAATGAATGAATGAATTTCAATACCTGAATCATGACAGGGACCCTTATTAAATTCACACTGTTTAATTAAGTTGTGCCCAACTATAGTAAATAACTTAAATCAACCTTAATGAATTAAGTTGACCCAACGTAAGTACATTAAATTGGAATAACATAATTGCATAATGCTGAAATAAAGCAAGTTAATCATGTGGAAATCCTTTCCATGATTTTTTTATGTTCATTCAAAGAGTTATTTTTTTGAGTGTTAGTTATCTAGTTACCAATGATCGCGCACGTGAACTCGACAATTGACTAATATGGACTTCAACCGAAAACAGGAAGAAAATAGACTTGGATAAAACCTGTTGGAAAAGCATCTTTTGCAGCGATTTTTGTGTGAGCATATCAGTGAACACCCCAGACCGCTCGGTGAGTTTCACGTCTTTGTAAACTAAAGTTTTATGCGTTTTTATGAATGATTGTTCAAATGCACCTATGCTTTCATTATAAAGGTGGGGGGGTGCTAACACAGAAACCTAAAATCCTCGTGACAGGAGCATTTGTCTAAAAAACAATCTTAACTATTCTATTTCATCAGGGATGATCTTAAAACAGGGCTTTAATTGTAAAATACCGAACTTGTCCTTTAAGTCAGGCGAAACTATCACAACACAAACATCCGTGTGCTCGTCTGATTCAGAGATTTCTTCCAGGAGAAACTGCCATCGTTGAAATTCTCTGCAGCAGACGGACTCTGTGTCCGTAGGCCATAGCATGCAGCGAGAGCACGGGCACCAGCAATCCGCCCAGTGCCAGAGTCAGTCCGGGCTCCTCGACCGCGACAGGCCGCCGCCTCGGCGTCTCCTGCTCCTCCATCAGCCTCAGCTGCTCTAAACTATACTGTGGCTCGTAAAGACAGCCACGAACATCGGATTTGAGCATCAGAACTTCAAAATCCTCTTCTTCCATATCATGTTTAGTTTCTTCCATCCAGTGGTGGACAGTAACGAAGTACATGTAATTCGTTACTGTACTTAAGTAGCTTTTTTGCGTATCTGTACTTTACTCAAGTATTTAAATTTTGGGAGACTTTTACTTTAACTCCACTACATTTCAAAGTCAAATATCTTACTTTTTACTCTACTACATTTTCAAAATCAGTCGTTCCTTTTTTTATTTATGAGTGGATAAAAACGTAACTGGTCAAACGAGCCACCAATCACAGTACAGCGCACGCGCTTTGTTTTGAACTTGCCTTGGCTTTATATACTAAGCGCAAACCAGAGCCGTTTAATATGAGAGTTGCGTACATAGATGGTTGTGACAGTGATCTCGCCGCCGCCCGGTCACGTTATTCGTGTAGCTCTCAATAGTTCCCAAAAAATCGCGTTGACAAAGATTTTAAGCGGGACAAAGAGCAGTATTATTGGAGCAATATCGGTAAGTATTGACTCATAATGTACATTGCTTACGTTGCCACTAAAATGACTTGCATATAATAACTTTTTTTCTGGGGAGTAGCCAAGCAGAAACACTGCATTAGGCTAATACGTTTTTGTGTTTAATTTTGGAGGGAAATTGGCTGCTCCCATAACATATATTAGGGGTGTAACGGTACATATATTGGTATTGAACCGTTTCGGTTCGAGGCTTCCGGTTCGGTACGCATACAAACCGAACGATTGCTTGGACCATTTTTCCTGCCGGCAAAATTCGCGCTGACGCGGGAATCGTTGCGATAACTAGTGAGATGCATTCACATTTCTCCGTTATTAACCGTAGATCTCTATTGGATCAAACAGCGCTGTCATGGAAACCAGAAGAAACATTGTGCCGTGAATAAACTAGTAGGGCCTAATACTTTACGTCCACAGACCGGCAACATTCACCATGGATTTAATATAGTTAATATAGTAATATAGTATAGTATATAGTATATTTAATATAGTAACACTAACTGGAACCAGTTAAATAAAAATAAATAAAATAAAATAAATAAAAATATTAAATAAATGCTGTTCTTTGAACTTTCTATTGATCAAAGAATCCTGAAATAAAAATGTAAAAAACTGTTTTCAACATGGATAATAATCATACATGTTTCTTGAGCAGCAAATCATCATATTAGAGTGATTTGTGAAGGATCATGTGACACTGAAGACTGGAGTAATGATGCTGAAAATTCAGCTTTTCTTCAGAGGAATAAATTACATTTTAATATATATTAAAAGTCATTTTAGATTGTCATAATATTTCACAATATTACTGTTTTTTTTTAATCAAAAAGTTGCAGCCTTGGTGAGCAGAAGAGACTTCTTTTAAAAACATAAAAAATCTTACCGATCTTAAACTTTTGACCGGTAGTGTCAGACTAATTAATGTCATTTCATTAATAGATTGGTGCCAAAAGTGTCATTAGTCTTCACTTAGATTGAGTTAAGCAAGAGTCTTGTGACAAATTACAATAGGACATTATAGCTATAAAAAAATAAAAGTACTTGGATACTCAAGTACATTTGAAGGCAAATACTTTTGTACTTTTACTCAAGTGAATGTTCAAAGGCAGCACTTCAACTTTTACTTGAGTAATATTTTACCTTGAGTATCTTTACTTTTACTCAAGTACATGGTATGTGTACTTCGTCCACCACTGCTTCCATCATTGTCATAACTTACTATCTCCACAGCACTTGTTAGCTTAGCTTCCAAACAAGATGGCGGATATTGATTTCAGTTTCTGCAAGTGAAGTCCCACCCACTGATCTGTAATAGGCTTGTAGGGTGAGTGGGTCCCACACCCTGGCATAATAATGAGCTAATATATGTAGCTCTAAAGATTTTAATTCTAGAACTCCCAAGGCGGTCATTTAGACCGTTTTTAAATTTTACAGTTTAACAACTTTGTTAAAATAAAATCAATGTGGCTGTAGGACTCTGACTTTTCCTAAATATGTGTATATTTTATTCTGGCACTGTTATTTTATTACAATCACAAAACACAAAACAGTTGCGTCCTATTTCTACCTAGAATGGCCATGGCGGTCATTTTGACCGCACGCATTATAGATATCATAAGTCCGCTACATTTCCCGCGATCAACACACACATATTGTAGAAGTGCACAAATGAGCAAGTTTCGCGTCCATCACGCAACTGGCAAGCGAATTTCGCTCCGACCACATGAAATCAAAAGCCACTCAACTGGTGCGAGAGTCGGGCAGGCGGTCCGGGACGGAGATGAAGAAGGCAGTGCCAAGTAAGGAGAAACTGCAAAAATTAAACCAAGGAGTCATGTGCCAAATGTCACAAAGTAGTGTGTGGGACTGAAGCTGCACGTGAAGCGGTGTTTTCCTATGTGTGTGTGCGTAAGCATCAGTGAATGATGCGGGGAGTTTCCGCCGTTCAAATGAGCCCACATCTTTATTATCACCTATCGTAACATTGTAGATCCATTTTTAGATTTCACATTGATTGTATTTGTATAACAGGGCTGTACTGTATGAAGCTTTGACGTTTCCTAGATTTTTTGCATGTCTATTCACGTGGGGAGTGCGGTGAAAAAATATTTTTGACGCAAAACTTTCCTCCCTGGCAGCACCTGTCGGGGAAATATTTATTTTGTATAGGCTTTATAATATGATATAATATTTTGCTTGTTTTAATGGCAATGGCATTATAACATGACAACAGGAATTATAAGCGTCACTGGAAAACTTAAAGAGAAAGGTTCAAATGCAAATATGACATGACGAAAATGACGTTCAGTACAGCCAAATGAACGTCAAAGTTTGAACGGTCAGAATGACCGCTGTGGTCGTTGTAGTAGTTATGGAATTCCGGTAGTTCTAGTGTTAATGAAATATGACTCCCTGCTTATCGTGACGCAAAATGACGATTTTTACGTCACAATAAGCAGGAAGTAAAACACTTAAATCCTTATTTCTCCCATCTCAGGGGAAAATAAGGGAATAAACCATGACTATTGAAAAATATGACTGGGTTTCTAAAGATACAAAGCTTAATGCAAATGGGTGAAGTGACCCTTTAAGCAGGGCCCTGAGAACGCTCACTCTTAGCACATTAAAAAGACTCAAAAGATATATCTTACCAAAGTTGTTTATGTTCCTAAGTGTGTTCCCTGAAGTGTCCCTTAGGAAGCTTCTTAACATGCTGCCTCTTACAATCAATGTTACAAAGGTGCTGTCCCAAGTGAAGGTGCAGAATTTGTTTGCATCGATTACTCAGGAATCGATTTTCCACTTCACTCGAAGGTGCATTACAGCCTTAAGAAAGACGTTCTATGAAAATGAAACATTCCTCAAATTATTCCAGTAACATTTATTTTAACTTAGTTTGTTATCAGTAAAATACAGATTACTAATTGAATTATCAAATTGTTAGTAATAATTTTACACGATATGTTGTGATTGGTTGAAGTATCCCTCGCTAATCATCCACCCTCCTTATCCCGTTGTGCCACTTATCAACATGACATCATGACTTTTGCGTAAACATACACGCCACTTTCGAGTCAAGTGGCGTGTTCTCTCTACGCATTTTGAGCTATCCGCGTATCCGCGTGTGTGCGTGTTTGTCTACGCCATTAACGTTCGCGTCATTCCGCGTGTCCGCACACGCCGTCAAATGTCCAGTCATAAATGCCATTAACCCCAGTGACGGTTAAGTTTAGGGATGGGGTTGAGGTAAGTCATATCTTTTTTTTACCTAGGATGGTAAGGGAACAGTCATAAACGCCATTAACCCCAGTGATGGTTAAGTTTAGGGACAGGGTTGAGGTAAGTCATATATTTATATAACGTTAAGTCAATGGCGTTCATAAACACGCTGAAAAGCGATTATGCGTCTTGATAGCGCGCCAAAAATGGAAATAGGTATTGGCGTGTCATACACACGCTACTTCATGAGATCAGTCTGCACTTATGCACTTCTTGAGATGATTTTAACCCTCTGGGTTTGGCTATCGTGCCACAGTGCAAAAGAGACTCAAAATACTCTGTTGATATTGATCTTACACATCTCCTTCCGCTGGATTTTTGCCCTAATCCTCGTTTTTGCGTGTTCTCGTGTGGGGGTAGGTTATCCCAAAACTTTAGGGAGCAAGGGGGAGTGCTATTCTTCTCTTAAAATCAACCCTCAAAACATAGTGAGGGCTTAAATGCAGGCTTAAAACGAAGTGGGAGATGAAATAACCCAGGATACCTTGCAAACTCAGATGGTGGACACCAATTTGAAAATAAGTATATTTTCACAAATAAGCATGTTAAAATTTCGAAATATGTTGGAATATGTTAGTTTGACCAACTTTTCCATAGTTGGTCACTTCCTGGACACCAACATGCTTACCCATTTATAGATGTGACATACAGAAGACATACTTAGAGTATGGACGTGTTGTTGATCGTGACACAAAGTTGAGCGCTAAAAACTGCCATACTTAGCGATAAGAACTTTTTGGGGAACCTTGGTTGATTAGTTTTTTGTTGTTTTTTTTAGTGAGATTTTTGCCCTGTGTGTTGTAACTTGTCCGGAATGTGTCTAAATAGTTTGTCTTGTTTGCCTTGTTTATTGTCTCTTGTCTTGTGTGAAAAAAAGAAAAGAAAGAAAAGAGTATTGTAGGTTTAAAGTGACTGCGAATGGGCATTGTTTTTTTTTCTTCTTCTTCCCCATATACAGGATATTGTTTAGTATTGGATGGAAAACCAGGTGTCCAGGTTGTATGTTGCCAGGTGAGATAAGGGGCAAATGTATTGGATGATAACATCTCAGGTTACGACTGTAGCCCTAATTCCCTGAGAAGGGAACGAGACGATGAGTCGACGACGTTTTTGGGAACACCTTCGTGTGATCACCTCTGAAGCACTTATGTCAACTAGTCCAATGGAATGAATGAACCCCACGGGTGGGTGACGTCATGACCAGGAAAGGATATAAGCACATCCGGTGCGTTACTCGTGTTAGCTTTTATAGCCGAAGCAAAGTCAATCGCAGGGATGGAGGAAGTATGGCAGGGCGACGCATCATCTCGTTCCTGTCTCGGGAAACTAGGGTTACAGTCGTAACCTGAGACGTTCCGTTTCAAGGGAACTCGCGATGCATCGATGAAGCTTTGGGAATGAGAATACCCAATCCGCCGTACTTACAAAATGCCAGCTGATAAAAACTTTCGGCAAACTAAGTACGAAGCATCTGTGAAGCTGGGGCAGCATCCAGGTCCAAGCTGTAAAATCTGAGAAATGTGAGCGGTAAGGACCAGCCCGCCGCATCACAGACGTCTTGGAGAGAACTCCAGATAATAAAGCTTAGAAGCCATACTCCTAGTGGAATGAGCCCAGAACACCAAATGGTTGGCCAGAGGACTCACAAGCAAGAAGAATAGTCTTGACTATCTATTTGCTCAGAAGTCCAATGAACATAACTGTCCAGTGCTTGCACTGGGCACAAGAGGTTCAGCTCTTCCTGGTCCGCTAAACAGGGGAGGACAGAAACCTGCAGCACAATAGGCCTCAGAGGACCATAATCATCATCAACACAAAGAAGTGAAAAAAAACCTCTCGAAATAGTGAAACAGTTTCCTCATAGTGGGCATAGACAGAGAGCCCTGGGGTATACCCCATAGCCATACTCTTTTAATCCCCTATTATCTGAATATACATGAATTTCGGGGCTAAAAGACAAGGTGAGTAAGGCTTTTTCCATGATTAAAACAGCTCGCTGTGGAGATCGAGAAAAATTGAAGGCCTCGTCATGGAGGTGAAAAAAGAGAGGGAAGGAAACTCATTCTTTATTTTTAGGACGAGCGCCCCCTTATTTCTGCTGGCCATTAAATATTTAATTTATCTAAGGCCTTAGTAAACACCTCCACAAGCTTTATATATATATATATATATATATATATAATTATTATTATCTTTTTATATTATCTTTTTATGTATTATCTTTTTATATATACATTTATCTTATATATAATATATATAGTTTTTATATATACATTTATAAATATATAAATGTATATATAAAAAGACAATATATATATATATATATATATATAAATTTCATACTCTGGGGAAAGAGGTGGCAAATCCCCCATGATTGTGTGTTTCACTTTAAGGGTAGAACACTGAAGCATTGATCTCTCCTCGGGTGGAAGAGAACACAGCGCGGGCTTCCGAGAGCAGAGAGAGAGCAATGGATCCTTCATGGAAAGGGAGGAGATAAGATCCGCGGACCCGTCTCCAACTCCGTAAAGAGATCTTATTTGTGATCCACGGGAATGCATTCTCCGCACTGCCTCTGCAGACACGGGTCCTGCACCCTGAGAATCAGGAGCCTGGCCACTTCTTTCCTCGAAAAGTGACAGGCAGGAGCGGAGCATGCAAAGCGAAAGCTTCTCACAATGTTGGCAATCAGCCAAGGCTGATACTGCATGCTCTACTTCCAAACACATCACACAAAGCTTGTGTGTGTCCCTACTAGTTAAATAACGCAAGCAGGGAGAACACAGAGTTTGTGCAATTGTTTCGTTTCCATAGTGTGTATATATATGTACTATATATCAGACAGACAACAATATATATTCACAGACAGTTTCACGAGTTCACACTTACATATAATTTTGAGTGAGTAAGATTCAATGCGTATTTGGCGTGCTGTCCGGAGGGAGGGTTCCGAGCTCGGAATTCTGCCCTAACCCAGAGTACTCCCCCCGTATGTAAGTGATATTTTAGAAAGAGGAGTGTGGAGAGCTATGAGTGTGGAGAAGGGGTGGAGGAGGGATGCTGCAAACTGCCAATGGATTGAGGTAAGACTGCTGAGTCTATTTGTACCCTCTTATCATTAGCTGCTGATTGCTGTCCACTTGTGTCAATTATCTGAACGTGCTCCTCCCTAACTTAGTTAATAAAACTTCATTTCACAAGTTCACACTTACATATCATTTTGAGTGAGTAAGATTCAATGCGTATTTGGCGTGATGTCCGGAGGGAGGGCTTCGAGCTCGGAATTCTGCCCGAACCCAGAGTACTCCCCCCAAAAGGCTAAAGAGCAGAGGACAGCCGCCGGACTAAAGACCCCCCCCCCCCCCCCCCAAAGAGTGCCAAGATTGGCGGGCTGGCATCTCGAGAAGGGGCCTGGAAGTTTGTTCGGGGAGGCCCGTGATGGTGGCTCACTGCCTGGACTGACGTCCCTTGTTGACTGCGAACAAGGTGCGGTTGTAGTATACTTCTCCAGAAGCTTTTCACACTGCATCCGCTGTAAGACCAAATACTCGCTGAAATGAAAGAGAAAACGTTAGTGCTCTAACGGAAACTTTCTCGCTCCATCCGCTGTGAGACAAATGCTTGCTGGATGAAAAGAGGAAAACTGAAATGTGGAAAAATGAGTGCTTGCCCAGGAGAGTCTCACACTGCATTCGCTGAGAGACCAACTGCTCGCTGGATGAAAAAGAAAAAATATAAGTGCTCTCACTCCATCCACTGTGAGACCAATTCTCACTGGACGGAAAGAGGAAGACTGAAAAAGAGAAAAATGAGTGCTTGTCAAGGAGATTTTCTCGTACTCTGTCCGCTGTGAGACCAACTGCTCGCTGGATGAAAGAGAAAATGTAAGAGCTATACTGGGTAAGCTTTCACTCTGTCCACTGTGAGACCAATGCTCACTGGACGGAAAGAGGAAGACTGGAAAGAGAAGAAATGAGTGCTTTTCCAGGAGATTTTCTCATACTCTGTCCGTTGTGAGACCAACTGCTCACCGGATGAAAGAGAAAATATAAGTGCTCTACTGTGAAAGCACTCACTCCATCTGCTATGAGACCAATGCTCACTGGATGGAAAGATGAAGACAGAAGAGAAAAAATTAGTGCTTGTCCAGGAGATTTTCTCATACTCCATCCGCTGTGAGACCAACTGCTCACTGGATGAAGGAGAAAATGTAAGAGCTCTACTGGGAAACCTCTCACTCCGTACACTGTGAGACCAATGCTCACTAGACGGATGAGGAAGACTGAAAAGAGAAAAAATGAGCGCTTGTCCAGGAGATTTTCTCGTACTCCGTCCGCTGTGAGACCAACTGCTCGCTGGATGAAAGAGAAAATATAAGTGCTCTACTGTGAAAGCACTCACTCCATCCGCTATGAGACCAATGCTCACTGGATGGAAAGAGGAAGACTGGGAAGAGAAAAAATGAGTGCTTGTCCAGGAGATTTTCTCATACTCCGTCCGCTGTGAGACCAACTGCTCGCTGGATGAAAGAGAAAATATAAGTGCTCTACTGTGAAAGCACTCACTCCATCTGCGATGAGACCAATGCTCACTGGACGGAAAGAGGAAGACTGGAAAGAGAAAAATGAGTGCTTTTCCAGGAGATTTTCTCGTACTCCGTCCGCTGTGAGACCAACTGCTCGCTGGATGAAAGAGAAAATATAACTGCTCTACTGGGAAACTCTCGTTCTGTCCGCTGTGAGACCAATGCTCACTGGACGGAAAGAGGAAACCTGAAAAGAGGAAAAATGAGTGCTTGCCCAGGAGATTTTCTCACACTGCATCCACTTGGAGACCAACTGCTTGCTGGATGAAAAAGAAAAATGTAAGTTCTCCACTGGGAAAGCACTCACTCCTCTCACAAAGTGATGGTGGTTTTTGAGTGTCTAAGAAAACGTAAAACTAGTTTAAACATGGCATCAAGTGTGTGAGCGGAACTGAGGGGCTGGTAGCCTGTGCGGAAAGCCTGAATACATTTGATGAGAATGTCCGGTGTTATGGGTTGTCCAGCGTCGGGGCAGGTGGGCTGGGATCTTAGAATCTTTTTAATCAGGGTTTGTGAATTGTTTATCTACACAGAAGGGGTGCCGCACATCAGTTTATGGAAAAACTGGATGCCGCTCAGATAACCTTTAATGGACCCGACTTGTAGGCTCTTAAAAGATAAAGATAAATCAAAAGATAAAATCAAAAGATAAAAGATTTGATTGAAAAGAGAAAAATCAGGGAAAGGCCAGTTATTAGAGACATTTTTGTCATTCTTTACATTATCTCCAAGCAGTAACATAGGATTGAAGAGATACTGCTTGGAGGGTAACTTTGATGCATGCGACGTCCGCTTGGAGACCAATGCTCGCTGGACAGAGAAAATAATCAATTAGGGGTTTTAGCAGGAGTAATAATTCTGAATAGGGATGTACTGGAGAGAAAACATCACTACTATAGCAGTGTAAAAATTAGCCAGAGAAACAGAGATCCTATGGGAGCAGAAGAGACGTCACTGCTGTAGCAGTGTAGAAAATTAGCCAGAGAAAACAGAGCTCCAGTGGGAGCAGAGGAGACGTCACTGCTGTGGCAGTGTAGAAAATTAGCCAGAGAAAGAGAGCTCCTGTGGAAGCCGAGGACGCGTCACCGCTGGGGCAGTGTAGAAAATTAGCCAGAGAAACAAAGCTCCTGTGGGAGCAGAGGAGACGTTGCTGCTGTGGCAGTGCAGACAATTAGCCAGGGAAACAGAGCTCCTGTGAGAGCAGAGTAGACGTCACTGCTGTGGCAGTAGAGAAAATTAGCCAGAGAAAGAGAGCTCCTGTGGGAGCAGAGTAGACATCACTGTTGTGCCAGCAGAGAAAATTGGTCAGAGAAAGAGAGCCCTTGTGAGAGCAGAATAGACCACACTGCTGTGGCAGAGTAGAAAATTAGTCAGAGAAGGAGAGCTCCTGTGGGAGCAGAGTAGACATCACTGCTGGGGCAGTGTAGAAAATTAGCCGGAGAAACAGAGCTCCTGCATGAGCAGAGGAGACATCACTGCTGTGGCAGTGTAGAAAATTAGCCAGAGAAACAGAGATCCTGTGTGAGCAGAGTAGACATCACTGCTGTGGCAGAGTAGAAAATTAGCCAGAGAAAGAGAGCTCCTGTGGGAGCCCGAGGAGACATCACTGCTGTGGCGGTGGAGAAAATTAGCCAGAGAAAGAAAGCTCCTGTGGGAGCAGAGGAGACATCACTGCTGTGGCAGTGTAGAAAATTAGCCAGAGAAACAGAGATCCTGTGGGAGCAGAGGAGACGTCACTGCTGTGGCAGTGTAGAAAATTAGCTGGAGAAACAGAGCTCTAGTGGGAGCGGAGGAGACGTCACTGCTGTGGCATTGTAGAAAATTAGCCAGAGAAAGAGAGCTCCTGTGGGAGCA
The DNA here is from genome assembly GCA_038021265.1 of Cyprinella venusta. Taxonomy (NCBI): domain Eukaryota; kingdom Metazoa; phylum Chordata; class Actinopteri; order Cypriniformes; family Leuciscidae; genus Cyprinella; species Cyprinella venusta. Next base: position 19,366,379 of record CM075871.1, read on the forward strand.
GAGTAGACGTCACTGCTGGGGCAGTGCAGAAAATTAGCCAGAGAAACAGAGCTCCTTTGGGAGCAGAGGAGACATCACTGCTGGGGCAGTGGAGAAATGTACCTGAGCAAATTGAGCTGTGGTGTGAAACCGAGCGAAAGGGGAAGTAAATTGGGGCCTGGCGGGCCGATGATCATCTTCTTGAGTGTAATTAAAAACTCGAAAAAGAGGGGAGATAAAATCTTTGCAGGATTATGCACATCTTTATTAACATTTGAAAATGGCTTAGGGAGCTTTCGCCCTGGCAGTTAAGACCGTAACGGGGCACGGTTCGCATGAAAAAATTGCTAATGTGAATGCAGTCATGAAAAACGGGTGTGCACTGCCGAACCCAAGACTACCTGGAGGAGGTGGTATGAGTTCGGTTGCTCCCGAACCGTGCCGCGGTTTGCGTGTATGTGAAAGCAGCACGGACTCGCACGGGTGCGCACTTGTTCAGGAAGTAAGTATCCTGCGCATGCGTTTTAGCTTATTGTGATGTATTCAGTTAAAATAAGTAAGGGATGATATTGTTGAGGAATTACCTTGGATACGAGCGAGAGCGAGCCTGCAGCGTATTCGAGCATTGTGCGTGGAATCAGAGCAACACATTTGGAAATCCACTGTCTCCTTAAGAGTCCATTTGCAAGTAGCAGAAGTCCACCTTATGAGACACATGCGCAATAAACCCGTACTGTTCACTCAAATGCGCATAATAGCAGCAAATTAATGAAAATAATAAATAAAAAAATAAATAAATTAAAACAAAACACGATATTACCCACGTTCTGCTTTCTACCATGCGCGTGCACGTTTGCGATGACGTAAGATGCATGCAAACGCACCAGATCCGATAGAAACAAGTTTTGTGTGATAGAAACAAGTTTTGTGTGAAAACAGACCCACGCTGCGGGGGGTGTCGGGAACAAACGCGCTCAAACCGCAGCAAACGAGCCCTGTGTAAAAGCCCCCTTATTTTCTCATTTTATTTATTTATTTGTCATTTAGGGTCGCGCTCCCAGCCGATTTGTTCGTTCTTATCAATAATCAGTAAAACCAAATTGTGAAGCTGTGGGTTTGAATTAGTCTGAACTTTATTTATTTATAGGTGACGTGATTGTATTGACAAATATAATCAGTTACAAGCCGCGGTTTGAGTTAAAATCTTAAAGGAGGATTCGATTCCCTTTAATGGAATCGATTCCAACCTTTGGAATCGACTCTCAATTCCTAACGCCTCGGAATCGAGGAATCGATTCTTTTTTGGATTCGATTCTGTTTCTGTTTTATTTATTTATATAGCACTGTTAAAACACAACCTAGGTTGAACCAAAGTGCTTTACATACAGATTCCCAAGAAGGATAAAAATAACGACATACATCAACCAGTCAATACCCAGTTCTACTGTTTACATGTGAGTTTACGCCATAAGCAAGCATCGCGTTTAAGGAAAGCAAATAATTTGTACAGAAACTATTTAAAACGTATGATCCTCCGATCGCAATTATTACCCAGATAGCATAACTTGCTCGTCATTCAACAATTGAAGCGATGCGAAGTTCAATCAAGGACACAAAAGTTTTGAGCTAAGCACTCACAGAGTTGACCTGGCAGATGTTTGAGAGTGTGGATCATCCGGGACTGAATCTGCAGCGTGGCTTAACTTACGACCTGTTGTGGCGGCCTGATGCTGCAGGAAGGTCCGTTCCTTTGCGTTAAGAGGGCAGCATTGTTTTGTCCATTTCTCTATGGCAGTAATTATTGAATAGTCCGGTTTAAAGAAATACGCGGAAGTAGATTGCGGATGTTCCGCCCGTATGTTTGGCCTGACGCCCACGAGAAAATGACGTTACCAGGTTGTGGCAAAGATTTCTAATTCTGAAGGACGAAAGATTCTTAATCGAAACGGGAAGAGCTAGATTCGGACATGGCCGAATGCTGCAAACTGCCAATGGATCGAGGTAAGACTGCTGAGTCTATTTGTACCCTCTTATCATTAGCTGCTGATTGCTGTCCACTCGTGTCAATTATCTGAACGTGCTCCTCCCGAACTTAGTTAATAAAACTTCATTTTGACACAGAGCGATTTGCTGAGGACCTCTGAGGGCTGCCCCCTCCGCTCCAGGACAACCGAGTTTGTTCGTGGAGCAGTCTAGGAAACGATGTGTGTTGCCCGCCGTCAACGATGCTTCGGGCCGCATCTCTTTCCAGCGAATATATTCTAACAGAGAACGAGCGTTAGTTATGGTCACAAAAACCGTATCGACTACACTGCCATCCAAAGGCAAAACGCCGTAACATCATGTTTGGTCAAAAATGAGTTAGTGTCATTTTTGTGGTATTTGAGACCTCCTTTATCATGTGTATAAATATCGTGATTCAATTTGATTGTTTTAATGAGAAAATAAAGGGCTATGACAACCGTAACTTCCAAAACCATATGAGAAACCAAGGCAGAACGCCGTATCAGCTGTTACGGCTCTTTGCCCTCCAGCACGCTGATCATTGAGTGAAGGTGTTCTGGCTTTGTTTAGCCTGGCATCAAGAGAGATGTTACGGTGCCGCTTACTGTACCCTGGCTTTGGCATACTGTCAAATTGTTCTTTTACTGTCACCAACCACATAACATACACATGACATTCATCTTACATACCACAAAATTTTATTATATAACGATTGCATTCTGCTTAATTCAGCTAGTTTGCGAGAACAACATATACCACCAACTTGACCAGACAAACTGATAAGTATGCAATCAAAAACAAAGCAAGGTGAACAAGCCATACTTAGATGGTATGCAAGCTAATAAGTTGTCATAAATGTTGTTTTTCGTTCAGGACGATTGGTTCAGATCTGTAAATGTCAGTGACAGCACAGAGCTAGCTAAATTTAATCTGTGTCACGTAAATTAGCGCTAACGTTCATGTCAAAAAACGAATTATTAAATGCAAAGGCACCCTACCTTTCCAAGCTATCTGATTTAATCCATGGAAAATACATAATCCATAACAATGCATGTCATCTGCTGTATCCACAACAATCCATATAGGTTTGAGTCATATTTCCTTCTTGCAGGTGTTCATGTCAGATCTTACACAAATCCATAGCACTAATAATCGCTAACGTAAGTAGGCTAACCTAAATGTAGCTTTTTTCTGTTGACTGTCTATTTTATCCTTCTCAGAATTAAAAAGCAGTAACCCAAGTCGAGTTTGTTGACTGTGCATCTTGAGCAGTTCGTCACCACACCACACCCACCACACCCCTTCTCCCCTCCCCTCCCTTTTTTTGCATAGACATGAAAATCGCTATCCAAACTTAAATGGTTGTAATTCAAGAAAGTTTTGTAATCTTTCATGCAGTGAAAGCGTTGGTATCTTTCATGCAGTGGAGCCACTGCAGGGGAGCGTGGTCCGAACAGAGGGTGAACTCTCGGCCCAGGAGATAATAGCAGAGAGTGAGAACAGCCCACTTGATGGCGAGAGCCTCCTTCTCAATGGTGCTCTACATTGTCTTGCGACTAATGTCCCCAGGGCGCCCAGCCCCCTGTCCGATGTGTCGGTCTGCAGGGAAAAAGGGAGAGAAAAGTTAGGAGCCTGTAACAGCGGGCCACCATATAGGACTGCCTTTATCTGGGTAAAAGCCTGCTGACACTGCTCCGTCCACTGAACGGCATCTGGCGCCTCCTTTTTAGTTAAATCAGTCAGCGGGCTAGCAAGGTCCGAATAATTATGTACAAACCTTCTGTAATATCCTGCTAGCCCCAGGAACTGTCTAACCTCCTTTTTGGTCTTAGGTCTCGGACAGGTCGCAATTGCTGCCGTCTTATCAATTTGGGGATGCACCTGTCCATGACCCAAGTGAAAGCCCAGATACCTAACTTCCACGCGCCCAATTGCACACTTCTTTGGGTTGGCCGTGAGTCCAGCCCCTCGCAGCGTTCTGAGGACAGCTCGCAGGTGCTGCACATGCCGCTGCCATTCGTTACTATAGATGATAATATCATCCAAGTATGCCGCTGTCAGGAGCCAATCAGAGTCCTCCCTGGTCACCACGCAACGATCACTTTCCCCAGACTTCTAATCACCTGCACCTGTTCCAGATCAGCATGCCCTTCACAGCCAGCATAAAAGCACCCAGTTCACGTTCACTCATTGTCAAGCCTCCAACAGGAAAAGACCCTAACCAGCCTTCACTTGCTTCCCTCTGAGATATCCACCAGACCGAGATGTAAAGTATACTTACCTGTAAAGACTAACCGCTCTGTCCTTGTTCTGATGTTCCCAGGATCTGCTCCATGATTCTCGTTCCCCGTGTCCTGGATTCTGCTATAAATCTCGTCCCTGTTATGGATGCTCTGTAAAGAGGAAAAGCAAGTATCATTGAACTGTGTTAGTATCCGATCTACTATTGAAAAAGGATCTACTCACCTGGAATCCTGTCCATACCCCGTCTGCTCCACGACGACCTAAAGTGAGAAAAGGAAAGTCACTGCCTTGTATCACCGTTCCTGTAAATTCCAAAGAAGAGGATTCACTCACCTGGATGTATTCCTGCCACGTATCCTCCTTCAAGAGCACTTCTGAGCACCTAAAACCCTGAATACTTACCTTGTTTATTAATAAAGAAAGTTTAAGTTCATCACTTACCTCTGTCTCCGAGCCTGAATCCTGACAGCCGCGGCATATTCAGCATGCGGCCGGAGGATTCTGTCCATCAGACGCTGAAAGGTGGTTGGTGCCCCGAACAAACCGAAAGGAAGGGTAACAAATTGGTGTAATCCGAACGGCATCGTGAAAGCGTTTTTTTCTTTAGACATTAAAGATAAGGGGATCTGCCAATAGCCCTTCGTTAAATCCAGTGTCGAATAAAAATGAGCAGTGGCGAGCCGATCAAGCAATTCGTACACCCGCGGCATTGGATATGCATCGAATTTCGATACAGCATTCACCTTGCGATAATCCACACAGAACCGCACTGAGCCGTCGGTTTTAGGCACTAAAACTATCGGGCTCGCCCAGTCACTGTTCTTCTATTACTCCCATATCCAACATAGCTTCCAATTCATCCTGTACCACTTTTTTTATGTTCAGGTAACCTATACGGCCGGCTGCGCACTACCACACCTGGGTCGGTCTCGACATGGTGCCGTATGAGGTTTGTTCGACCAGGAAGGGGCGAGAACACATCAGCAAACTCTGTTTGCAACTTTTGAATGTCAGCGATCTGGGACGGTGAGAGGTGATCTCCACAAATGGCCAGAGTGGCGAATCGAGACTTTACATTCGCCTCTGGCCCGAGATCCTCCTCCCCACTCACTACCGTCGCCAACATTGCTGACTCTGCCTCACTCCATTTCTTTAGGAGGTTGAGGTGATAAATCTGATGTGTCCCGTCCCTGTTAGTAGTTGTAGTTGAGATCCCCAATTCGCAGTGTGACCACAAAGGGTCCTTGCCACTTGGCGAGTAATTTAGAGCTGGATGTGGGAAGCAATACAAGCACTTTATCTCCCGGTGAAAATTTGCATAGTTTAGCCCCCCTGTTGTACAGCCGACTTTGTCTGTCCTAAGCCTGTAACAAATTCTCCATAGAGAGCCGCCCCAACGTGTGGAGTTTTGTTCTCAGGTCCAGGACATATTGAATTTCGTTTTTGCTATTCGAAGGTCCGTCCTCCCAAGCCTCCCTAAAGACATCCAGAACCCCGCGAGGCTGGCGCCCTTAGAGCAGCTCGAAGGGGGGAAACCCCGTGGAGGCTTGGGGAACCTCCCGTACAGCGAACAAGAGGGGTTTTAACCACTTATTCCAATTTTTGGCGTCTTCCTGCACAAACTTACGAATCATGGATTTCAAGGTGCGATTAAATCGTTCTACCAAGCCATCTGTTTGTGGGTGATAGACGCTGGTACGAATCGATTTAATGCCCAATAATTCGTATAATTCGCGAATAGTGCATGACATAAACGCCGTGCCCTGATCGGTGAGAATCTCTTTCGGGATCCCCACCCGGGAGATTAATTGAAACAGTGCTCTCGCAACACTTTTAGCAGAAATGTTGCGGAGCGGCACTGCTTCGGGGTATCGTGTTGCATAATCCACCAGGACTACTGCAAAACAATGCCCCCGTGCAGATCGTTCTAATGGCCCGATGAGGTCCATGCCAATTCCTTCAAAGGGGACCTCTATTAAAGGAAGTGGGCACAATGGTGCTTTCGGTTGGCCGGTGGATTCACCAACTGACAAGCGGCAAGCGGTGCACCACCTGCGCACATTCTCGTGAATGCCTGGACAAAAAAATCGGGTCATTATATGATTTAGTGTAGCTGCTTGCCCTAAATGCCCAGCCATTGGATTAGAATGAGCCGGCTGGAAAAGCATTTCCCGGCGGCTCTTTGGAACTAACAATTGAGTTGTATCTTGCTTTGAATGTGGGTCCTGGGTCACCCGATACAACTTATCCTTTATCACAGCAAAATATGGATAGGAGAGCGGCTGGTTTGGATGGACAGGCTGTCAGAATTCAAAGAAATGCCACGAAACTCGTTCAGCGTGAAGTCAAGACATCGAGGAGTTTGCGAGGGGATTTTTGATAGCTCGAACGGTTTGGCCATGGCGAGGAAAAAAAATTATGGCGAGAAACAGGAAGTGTCATAACTTCAGCATACATTAACTGATCTTGATGAAACTTCAGCAGTTTGTTCGCTGTAAGAGGCCGATCACATGGATGTGACTATTGTGAGTTAAAGTTATAGCGCCACCAACTGGCAACAGGAAGTGTGTCACTTTCAAAATGCTTTGAAATCACCCTCTTATTTTTACCCAATTTGCTTCAAACTTCATCTGTATAATGTAAATACATGGAAGAGTTAGACCTGTGAATGGATTCTTGATATCTTTGATACTGTTGCCGTGGCAACGCATCAAACTTTGAAATTCTATTAGGATGCTTTTGAGACTCTTAGCATGCTTGAAATCGCATAAAACTCAACAGGCACATCACATTTATTAGCCAGTAGACGTGCAAAGTTTCAGAAACGGGCGTGGTGCAGGGACTAAATAGCGCCACCTTTTGACAAAAGTGGGGTTGTTAGTTTTATCTACAGTTACAAAAATCAGTATGTACATTGTATTCCTCAAGCCGGACAACTTTCTAATTCATGATCATTAGCTCAGACCAAGAGGAAGTCAGATATTTTGGTTTGAATGTGGAGAAAATCTCAGAATTTTGCCAGTCTCTCAGTGTCTCTCTGAGTGAGTGAGAGGACGGGGGCCTGTCAGGTTAATTTTAACCATTTATTTGCTGTATGCGACTTCTCTGGCATTTTGGGAGGCCTTAACATCCTCTAAAACTCTTGACACTTTGCACACGGGTCAGAACCCATGGCCATCAGTGCCGGGCTGAAGCTGGTACCCCGGCGTGGCAGGGTGGCTCGACAGCGCCCCCTGGACTGGGATTCGAATATTTGTCCATAAATCAAACACACGTGGATGAATTAATATGAAACTCGGTACACTCATAGATCACATCAGGGGGAACAACTTTCTTTTAATATATATATATATATATATATCAGTGGTGGGCCGTCAGGGCCAGCAAGGCCTTCTCTGCTGGCCTAAACATTATCAGAATCACTGACTTGCACTTTAATATATTTTTCCATGAATGAGTATTAAATTATTCCCAATAGTTCGTTATTTTAATATCATAGCTTTTCTCTTGGTTGCGCTGCTTCCAGTAGTGTGTTTTTATGTTAGAGCTTGTATCCTCCAATCATATTTCAGGCATCATGCGTTGCCGGGTAAATAAATCTGCCTGGAGGCCTTCAGAATCGACAGAGCGGGCGTCTGTAACTTAAATGAATGCCGTTGCTTTAACCAATCAGATAATCCGTCAGATTTAATCAGCCAATCAGATTTCGCTTTGACTGCAGCGGGGCCATCTAGCTGGCATTTGATAACGTCTGTATTTTCTCGTTCTTTGATTGGATGCTCAGAGCGCGTAACGTTAGAGCCATATCTGCGTACTATTACTAGTATCTGCATCTGTAGCGAACTGCTTAATCTAAATATTCCTGTAGATGTAATAGTTTTTCAACCCACAAATTAATGTTTATTTCCCTCCTCGACCCTCAGCTGAAAAAAATCCCTTATTCAGCCCGAGCTAAACGCAGATACGGAACTCTATTCGATCTCTCCGGGTAAAAACCATAGACTATTAAGTTATACCACGAATGGTTCTAAAGGCAAAAGTCCCGCTGATCGCGTTCAAATCGTTTGTTCAAAACTCTGTGCGAGAGCATGGGGCAGCTGTAAACATCGTCATGTTTTGCGGTGACTGTGTGTGCTTCTGTCGAGCAGCCACTCTCAGCCATAAAGTGAATTAAAACTGCTAGAAATATGACGAGACAGACACGACATTGTTGGAACTGAAACGCAGATAGAACCTGCAGTCTTCTTGAGGAAAGAAATAAGGATGGATTTTGTGTAAAAATAATCTTGGTGAGTAATATGCTTATGATTTTCTTCTTAATTTTTCTTATAAATTTACGATCGAAAGTTATTTATTTATTTTTTCAAAAATGCATACTATTGTAACGTCTGAAAAGGGACTATTGTATGTTAACCCTTGAACGACAAGATAAGGGAGGCTCCGTTTCTGAATTTATAATCTGATTCGGAACGCAAGAACTACTGTACAAATGCACCAACCGAACTCACGCGCTCGTTTCTCGCGGCCTTTCCCGAACTCACCGCATTAATCCAATAAATGCCGGTGCAAAATAAAAGCAACAATTATAGAGAGTCTTTGCGCTGATACACTATTGAAAGTTATTAATTCAGGTAGGACAGAAGGCCTAAGTGTGAAATGCACGGCCCGCCACTGATATATATATATATATATATATATATATATATATATATATATATATAGCTGTGAGTAGCGATGTAGGGCCAAAGCTGGCGGTACCGCCACCCCGGTGCCTTTAGTTACCTAACTTGTGCCACCGGCTTGGGCCCGCAATCGCTGCTCGCAGCTATATTTTCTTCTTCTTCTTCTTCTTACGTATTATTATTATTATTTTACCTTTTGGGCACTTTTGGGGCCCTTAATGGGATCGAAAACTCTTGAAACTTTGCTCACGGGTTAGAACCCACGGCAACTGGGCGTGGCAGGGCGGCTCGACAGCGCCCCCCTGGACTGGGATTCGAATATTTGGTGTCTCGGTTTATGTGTGTGTGTATATATATAGCTACGAACAGCGATTATGACCCCGGTTATAGCGCCGCCAACTGACTGCAGGAAGTGTGTCACTTTCAAAATACTTTTAAATTACCCTCTTATTTTTTTTACCTGATTTGCTTCAAACTTCACTACTAGGGATGCACCGATACCATCTTTTTCAGAATCGATCCGATGCCAAAATTTTTTAGTATCGATTGATACTGATACTGATCGGATACCAGTGCAGTTTTTTTTGGAGATCAAGTAGAATTTCTATAACTCTATGTGTTAAACTAACAATCACTCTTGTGTGTGTTAAACACAATCTACTTAATACAGACAACTTCATTGTAAAGATAAACAACAATTCCAAAAAATATATGATCATAATCAATGACAAAAAAATCCTATTATAAACTAGATTAGTGGATAATACACATTGCTCTTCATATTGTTCTAAAATACTTTAATGAACAACAAAATAACAAAAATCAAAAAGATAAATTATTTTAGATATAGTCATGGCTACTATAAAATTGAGACACCATGTTTTAAATGCATAGTACAGATGTTTAATGAGGTAGCAACATATGATAGATAGGACAGAACAAAAAAGGCAATTAATAATCTGTCATTGCGTCACTGCATTATGATATGAAAGGCTCCAATAGTGCAAAGTGCAAAGTACAAAGTGCTTATGCGCATCCCGAGTGGAGAATGATGCGCTTGAAGCGCGCAGCGTGTCGAGTCCGCATTGAAAAGTTCAAAGCACAAAGGAAATACATATTGATGGACAGTGAATTATACATTATCTATCTATGCAATAGTTTATTGAGCCTTTTCTTTTAACAGTTTTAAATTTCAGTTACTGTGCGTGTGAACAACAATTATAGAGCTCTGACTCTACTCTAGTGTTGTGATCCCCCAGTAGAAAGTAACACGATTAAGTTACAGCAAATAAAGTCCAGCAAGATACAGCTTCTTTATTCAAAACCATATACCTTTATCTACAGATCAAGTATAATAGTATTAACATTGAATCATCTTGAAGATAGTTTTATCATTGACTAACCGAACGCAATGGGCTGTTTGTGTGCCTTTTGTGGGGCTTAACAATAACATAGAATAGTATACGCACAATGCAGGATTCGAATCAGCCTCAGAATAACCCTAAAGGCACAAAGGTGGTGGTGCCACCGGCTTTATATATATATATATAGCTGCTAGAAGCGATGAAGGGCCAAAGCCAGAGGTACTGCCACCCCGGTGCCTTTAGGTAAATAAAGGCACCGGGGTTGCGGTGCCACCGGCTTGGGCCCGCAATCGCTGCTCGCAGCTATATTCTTTATTGAAAGTGGATCATATATGTAGTCGAAATGTAAAAGAATTTTTGAATTTGGTGCCCTCTTGACCAAGAAAAGGGTGCCTTTGTATGAAAGACTACAACACCCATAATGCAGCATGATGGACAGCTCTGCAAGCCACACCCACTAATCCAGAACTGGGCGCACATCAGAGAAATCATTCTCTCGTCAACAAGGCTAACGTTAGCTGCCACCAGAGCTTGAAATTTTATTTTTTAAATTTAGCAAAATTTCTAGTTAGTTGGCTGTGGTGAGAAGGACGAGGGACGTGAGAGCGGTGCGAGAAGGACGGCGTGAGTAGCAATGAAAGACAAGAGACGCACCAACAGGTCTCGTATCTCTCACAGAGGAGCGGGAGCGTAAATGTCAGATCGAGAGAGAAACAGGCATGATTTTATGTTGTGTGTGGACATCAGTCGTCAATGAGGGGCTGTTGGCTTATATTTTCATTTTGTATTTGTTCATTTTACTAGCCTGGGAAAACCCAGACAACTTCCAGCAAATTTAGGCCCTGTTTACACGAGAACACTCGCGGGTGAAAATGTAAAAATATTTTATCAAATGTGCCTTTTGTTTACACGGTGACAACGTTTTTGAGGCTTAAAAATGCAAAAAAAGTGAAACCACCCTCCAGAGTAGAAATCTTAAAAACGCTCCACCGCCGTGTTCCCATGTAAACGGTGAAAACGCAAAAGTCTGCTTGACAGTGAAGGTTTGTACGCAGGCGCGTGGACTTGGTGTTGTTGTAGAATGCTCTCCTAGCCGCCTGAAGTGCATACTACACTGAATTTCACACACTTTTGCGTCACCATTTGCACGAATAAAAAGTGTTGACCCAACGCCACTTTTGCGTTTTCTCTTCAGAATCGTTTCTGTGTTAACATAGCCTCAGATTTGCTCTGAAAGTTAGTCTGAAAGATCTTATTCAAACCCATTTCCAGTCCGCAAAAATCGTGGCACCAATCAGAAACGTTGGGGCGGGCTTTACATGATGACGATAGCGCTGGGATTTTGAAGCAGATTTTGTAGCCTACATTACAATGATAGACGCCGCAGTCGAACATCACTCGCTCGAATCAGCTATCGTGTCTATTTTTAAGCGTTTTGAACATTTCCTTTTTGTAAAAAACCGAGCAAAGAACAACACTCGGAGATGTTTCTCCGCCGGCCACCGCTCTGCAAACGTCATGTCCTTCATCGCTCTGATTGGTTTTAGGTCTACCCGCGACATCCGTTGGTGACGTCCCTCTGGAAATGATTTGTCTATGACGCACAAACGTCCGTGTTCTTTTCTGATTCAGAGATTTCGTCCAGGAGAAATTGTCATTGTTGAAATTCACTGCAGCAGATGGACTCTTGCTGTGTGGATTTTAAAACTAAATATTTATTATTAAACTAAAACATTATTTTCAGGAATAGCTCATTTAATTTCTAATAAGTTGACATAAATCTTTGTCGATTGTGCAAAGCAAATGTTTATAATGTGTTAATCAAAACATAACTTATACATACTTTAGACAGGCATCGACTTTTTAGTTTTGTCGACTGTAGGCTGGTGGTTTCAGCAGTTCTCAGCAGCATACAGGCTAGTTCTCGAGTCAAGAACTGGGGCCTCATGTATAAAACTTTGCGTAGATTTCATCCTTAAAGTGTGCGTACGCACATAAGGCAGAATTTGCGTACGCACAAAAGTTTTCAGATTTATAAAACCGTTCGTACGCCAGAACCTGCGCAGAATTCACTTTATAAATCCCAGTCAGCGGGAGATTGTGCGCACATGCGTCTCCTCCCCGAGATAACCATATATGGAGATTACAACGCCTAGTTTTACTATGCATATCCTCATCTGCATATCATTTGCATATGATTATATATCCACGTGATACCAAGTTTAAAATATGAAATGCGGTACCGTCACATTATTACAAAAATATATTTTTTTAGTAGCCTTGCCTTGTTTTTGAATAAATAAATCAAATAGTGTTAAATACATTTCAGAGAAAGATTTTCTCAATCTTTGCCACTGGCCAAATAGTATTTTTAATTGATTTATATTTTAATGGAAACAGATAGACATGGTAGTGCATTATTTGCACGAAACAAACAATTTTCTCAGACAATCTGCTATTATCATGATTAGCAATTATCTCTAGTTAAAACATTAAAACACAGCATGCCAGAAGAAAAGTGTTCACAAGCATTGCATCCATAACAAATAGGTCTATTTATTGAATATATATATATATATATATATATATATATATATATATATATATATATATATATATATATATATATGTATATATATATATATATATATATATATATATATATTTTTTGTAACTTCTCAGTAATGATTTCATGTTTAAGTGTTTAACTCCATTAATGAGAATGGCATATATAACATAGGCTAAATGTTTATATCAGAAGTAAAACATAGTTTAAATCATTCTTTTATTTATTTAAACTGATATTTTGAACATGCACTGTATTTATGATTTGGACTCATAATGAAGATTTACGGTTTTACTCCATTTGCCGTTAGATTATAGGCTAGATGTGCGTCAGTTTCACCAAACGGCCCAACGTGTGTGGTGGCGCGGTCATTTAAGAAGGGATGGATGTTTGCTTCAAGTGATGATAGGTTTGTGAAATTATATTTGAATTATATTTCTGTAAATGTATAATTTTCTTTAGATTCTCTGTCTAATAGTGAGCAAAAAGACACTTAACTCCAGCTCACCATCGGTGTCGCCAAAACACTTACTCTTCTAAAAGAGTGCGTACGCATGGTCAAGAGCATCCTTACGGTGTGCACTTATTTACGCCAAGTTTATTTTTTATAAATCCCGATATGTGCGTGGAAAAATGCGTACGCATATTTCTATGCCCATTTTGAGCGTACGCAACGTTTATACATCAGGCCCCTGGTTGTTCTCGAATCACCCGTACAACAGAACCAAGAACTGTTTCTTTCGGACACATTCGATACGGAGAACCGATGAGCTGGAGATACTGAGCATGCGTGATAGCACTGTCTCTGAGCCGAACTTTCTTTTAGCCAACTGCATGCTGTGCTGATACATGAGCATGGGTGAAACAAGGACTTAAATGAGGGGCCCAATTCAGCTAAATGTAAGTTTATTTAATAGCAAATAAAATAAAATTGATGAAGAACCAGATTCACTTTAGATCTTTAAGACATGTAAAACATCCGCGTTTGCACATCGTCTATAGCCTACAGGGTTCATTAGCAAAATGTAAGAAACTTATCCAAGAGGATTATGACGATGAGTACTATTATTTAACTCAAGTTATGATTACAAATGCCTTTATTTGAATGTATTTTGATCCGCCAGGATGATAGAATTGACGTCATTATGTGAGGACGTAAAAAAACTGATGAACTGTTTGTTTTAACCGGTTCATTGAAATGAACTGTCCAAAAGAACCATTTTAATGGCAGGGTATATTATCATTTAGATTAAAACAATTGTAAAACTTTTCCATTTGATCCTCTTTTGATGAATTGCAAGTGTTAAAAGTGCGATTAAACAAATATTACGTGTTGTGTTGCTAATCTCTCCTGGAGGGCATGGAATATAGTCAAAACAACAGATGGTTCTTCCTTTGCTGCACAGCTTTCCTAGTGCCTATGGGACAGCTCTCACTGCACACGACACAGGCACCTGACAAACACTAGGGAAAAATAACTTGAAAAACAATTGAAAAATAATACGCCATGTGACATGTTTGCACATGTTTACACGTTTGTCTTGTGGATTTGAGCTTATACTATGCATCACTGCATCTCATGTGTACTTGGGTATTTAATTATGATTGGAAAGTTAATTTGAAAAGAGACTCATTTGAAAATAGACTCTTACAGACTTTAGACCTTCTCCCCAGATGATGTTATCAACGTTTACTGTAAATTGTTACCCACGAGGCAGAGTTGCATCATAGTAGGCAATTGTGGCTACATCCAAGGTGCCTTTTGTGACCTTTTGTAAGTTTAACAGTTTGTACCTTGCATGAGGTTAACTTCACTATCAAAAATCAGTGTTTCTCCCCTATTCATACTGAAATTGATGGTTTGCACCTAATGTAAAACCTGTAACGCTGTAATGATAGAAAAGGTTTTTTTTTTTCTTTTTTAACCCATTTAATCCCAAATTAATATCCAAATTATGTGTCATTACTATCCCTCTAAAACAATCAATCATCACTTTTTGAAATTTTCATGGAAAAGTGTGTGAAAAAGTGAGTTTTATGATCAGTCACAATTGTCACTGGTGGGATACTGTGTTGTATCAACCAGTGTACAGACTGAATATAGGTCTGTTTGATAGTGCAGTGTTTGTGTGTGCATGTGTGTGTGTGTGTGCGTGTGCGTGCGTGTGTATGTGTCTGTGCGTGCGTGTGGGGTGTGCATGTGCTGTGCGTGTGGGGTGTGTAGTGTGTGATTTGATGTGTGTGATGTGAGTGTGGGGTGTTTTGTGTGGTGTGTGTGCGTGTGGGGTATGTTGCGGTATGTGGGGTGTGTGGTCTGTGTGCGAATGGGTGTGCAAGTGGGGTATGTGATGTGAGTGTGGGGTGTGTGGTGTGCGTGCATGTGGGGTTTGTAGTGTGTGATTTGAGTGTGTGTGATGTTAATGTGGGGTGTTTTGTGTGATGTGTGTGCGTGTGGAGTGTGTTGTGGTGTGTTGGGTGTGTGGTTTGCGTGCGTGTTGGTGTGCATGTGGGGTGTGTGATGTGAGTGTGGGCTGTGTGGTGTGCGTGTGTGTGTGTTGTGAGGTGTGTGATTTGAGTGTGTGTGATGTGAGTGTGGGGTGTTTTGTGTGGTGTGTGTGCGTGGGGTGTGTTGCGGTGTGCGGGGTGTGTGGTGTGCATGTGTGTGGGTGAAGATCTGCGCCCAGGGAACGACGTTGTTACGTCACTGTTTACGTCGCTTGCAAGTACATTGTTTGGGATTATCTCTAACTCGTGTACTGAGAAAACTTTAAAAACAATTGAAATATGTAAGTCTTTTAATCTTTTCGTTTGATATGTAATCTTTTCTGATAAGTTATGTACCCCTGTCTTGTGTCTTTTTTTCTTTCCATTTATTTGTTCTATATTGTGACTGTTTTCTTCTTTGCTTATGTTTCAAAAAATAAATAAATAAATAAATAAAACGCTTGCGTGTTTCTGCAGTTTCTCTTGGCTTTGCGATGGTCAGAAAATATGTTTAAAAGAACCGAGAAGAACGCATCTAAACCCGCCCCGTAAACATGACGTGCTAAAAGAACGGTTCTAGTCCAGCAAAGAGTTGGTGCCGCTTTGGAACCAGTTCTCGCGGCCGCGAACCGGTTCTTTGGCTGTCGAAACACAAAGAACTGGTTCGCGCGCAGGCACCGGCTCCGAACCGGCTCTCAAAATGCTTTGGTGGAAAAGGGGCTATTGGTGCCGTGACCCGGATGAGAGTGAGGTTTGGGGGGTGAGTTTAACGGAGGCCAGCTAGTAGTTGCTGTGCGAGTAAACCTCACTCCCCGATCTCAATAGACGCTCTAGCGACAGATGCTAGGGGCTGCAGTCTTTAGCCTCCTTGTTAGCGCGCCTGACTCTCATGCTGGAGGCCCACTCGGAGCGGGGCGAGTAGGACCCGGGTGTGTGAGGGGTTACACATGACCAGATTCCAATTACCTTAAACAAATACATTTTAACATTCTACATAAGTGCATACATTGAAGAATTATTTAGTGAATGTATGAACACAACAAATCATAAGAGATGAGCAATAACAGGATATACAATAAGGCATAAAAATTTAAATGTAAAAATTTGTCATGTTTTCAAAAAAGCACAGATTTGTATAACAAAAGGGTTTGTGCAGCTTTTAAAGATAAATTTTCAATTGCTTTCAATGTACCTAAATATAAAATCCTCTTATAAATGTAAAATCATTTCCAGTCAGGGAAAACAGGAATTAACTTCTCAAAACTTTTTTTAAAAAACTTTTTACAAACCCAGACCAGTAGTGAACTACAATGCCCTCGTCATTCTGTACAGCACAAGAGCAGTAAAATAAGGTGATGGTGACAAACTAATTATCCAGATAAGCACAGAGGTAAAAATAAAAGAAGAAATAGTCAGTTTTTTCTTTAATTGTTTGGATGATTTCCTTGTCTCTGGGAATCCTTTGGATGTACATGTCGTCGTGTGTATAGACAACAAAGTCACACCAGTCAAATCCAGAAATCAACATCTGCCCCTGGACCTGCCAAAAGGACGGATGAGATTTCCTTAGTGTGTGTGTGCCCTCACTAATCTTAATATATGGAGTGTCAACAAAACTTGCCACATTTGGGCATTTAATTTCAACAAGCCCAAACACTGGCTCGCCTTTTGGATCGTACACGATCCCATCTGGTGATGATCCCATCCAGGGTGCGTCAGGGTGGATCAGGAACCCACAGGGATAATGGTTCACCTCCTTCACTCTGCAGTACTCCTCTACAGCTGCTGGTTCCAAGTCAAGTCCCCTCCTCATATCTGCAGTCTGATGACTAGTTTTGAGAAGTCTTTTCGCTAGATTTTCTGCAGAGCTCTGTCCCCTGGTGTGACAGACCTCTCTCATTTTGGAAGTGGTGATGCGGGGCCGCCTTAGTTGGTGCCACTCACTGCAGGAACTCTGCTTTTTTGTACTGTTCTCGATTTTGTATGCTGTCTCCAATGTTGTTGTAAGGGACATCATGTGAAGCTGCTGATGTTCAGTGCAGACGAAAGAACAATTAGAGGGTCACAGCTTGTAATTATGAAGTGGCAACTGAGGGGGAGAAGGGGCATCTGTGTGTGGACAGGTCTTTGGCATTGTCTTTGCTGGCATGTGATACGATAACACACTTCCTTCTTGCACTTTCCCAAACGCTGAGTCAAACAGAGGTACATTATGGGCTATCGCCATTGTTGTTATCAGTGGAGCAACGTCACTGGGAAGGTCATGGTAGACTTCATCCACCCTGAGTGTAAAAATTTCAGGCAGAGGTGAACTCACTCCCTTATACAAGTTGCTCCTATGCAAAAAAACAAAAAACAACAACAAAGAATTAGCGCTTATGGTTTTTATAAAGTAAGTTAAGCATAATGTTTAAATGAACAAACATTAATGTGAAAAGCCTGAAATACAATGTGTCCTATAATTTAGCACATGGTTATTTCATCAGAGTTATCACAAAAAAATGACTAATAATAATAACAACAATAATAATAACCTGATGCCTTCTACCAATCTTCGTTCCTTAGGTCTGGCTGAAAGAATCACCATGTCATTTACCAGACCAGGTTTAATTCCCTGCATTTAAACAAGAAAAGGTTTTATAGTAAACATAAATATCCATAAATAAGATCACGGTACCATATTAGAAAAGTTGCTTACCATGGTTCTTGGTTTATGCCACTTCTGTTCAGTCTCTGTGCAGCTGTGTGTTGGGGGAACCGAGGTGATCTTTAGCTGGGAATAATGTGCAGTCTGGTACAAAAGTGCTGCCACATGGTTACATAAAGCTGTACCTGCCACACAGGAACACATGTAGCTTTGTAACTGCACAGGATGGGAATCCCTAAGCACAATCTGTGAAAATAAAAAAATCTGTCACAATACAATACAAGTGCAGTAATAAATAAAAAATATTAATAACTTCTGTAATGAAGGAGAACACATGAGTACAGTGAGATTTTTTTTAAAATAAGAATGGATCATATACAACAAAATATTTTAAAAAAAAAACTTTACAATACGGGTGCATTAATACACATTAATTCAAGTTTAACTATTGCACAGATAGTCATGAGTTACTCATGAAGAACTAAACCATTAATGATTACTGCATCAGCAACTGATAAAAAGTCTATATGATTAATAGGTTAAGTAATACATGAATTGCTATTAATTAAACGTGTCATTGTGAATTAATTCCTTAATACCTTATTTTATTAACTAACAGTGTAAATTAATGAGTTAATTACCACAATTAGTCAAAGCTATGCACATTCAACTCAATAAATTATGTTATTAAGGAATCAATACACGATGACACGTTTAATTAATAGCAATTCATGTATTACTTAACATATTAATCATATGTTAATCATATTTTAAATCATATATTAATCAAATCTCACTTAACTCATTTTAAATAACAAGGAACACAGAACGTGTGTAAAGAAAAGTACACAATCAAGTTTCTGTGAATGCCATTACTTACACATTTAAATATGTGTAATGTTACATATTTTCATATCTATGTCATGAATGGGACATCAAATAAATTATATTAAACATAACTTTTAGCAGTACTTCATAACATGATTCACAGAAACTCGATTTGACGAACAAGAACCTGTCTGATGAACTAACTTAGGCTGCACTGAACCTGCAGGATAACTTCCCTTACGGTCAAACTGTGAGGCTTTTGGCTTTTCCTCATCGATCTGTAACATTCAGCCCTAATGGTTACCTCTCCTATACTCAGATCCTTGTTTGAAACTGAGATTGACAATGAAGTTAGGAAAATAGATTGAAATTTAATAGGTAAAGTTAGAGAAGACAATGTTAGCAGAGCCATGTCAATGGTATCACTAAGCTAGCGTTAGCTAGTAAACAAATATTCGACCGGATCTTACCTTCATAATTGTGGATGTAGCTTGACACGTAAAGTTTGAAGCCCTTCTCCTTTTTAGTTGCTGATGTGTTGCCCTTGAATAATTCGACTCACGTCGTTGACCGTAAGTCTCGGTAAATCCTGGAGTGACCGGGTGAAAAACGCCATAGCAGCCGTAGGTTGCGCGGTAACCGGAAGTGACTTAGCTGTCTGAATTGGAATGCGGAAGAGAATGCGCATATAGCAAATTCTCTTCAATTAGACATTCTCTGGTGTTGTTGGCCAGATGCCAGCAAGGTTTTCCAGCCCAAAACCTAGTCAAAAACCGCGAGAATGCACAAACCCCCCCCCCCCCAATAAAACAATATTGATGAAGACCAGTATTCACTTTAGATCTTTAAGACATGTAAAACATCTGCGTTTGCACATTGTCTGTAGGCTACAGGGTCCATTACTGATTAGCAAAATGTAAGAAACTTATCTTAGATGATTATGATGATGAGTACTATTATTTAACTCAAGTTATGATTACAAATGCCTTTATTTGAATGTATTTTGATCCACCAGGATGATAGAATTGACGTCATTATGTGAGGATGTAAAAGAATTGATGAACCGTTTTTTTTTTACCGGTTCATTGAAACAAACTGTCCGAAAGAACCGGTTCGTGGAAAAGAACCGAACTTCCCATCACTACCACACAGTCAGATGCATCTGGTTGATGAATCTAAGACCAAAGATATAACTATTGATTTCAGAACTGAAGCTCATTCTTCCCAATATACGTTCATTAAAGGTAAGAAGGTGAAGTGTGTGGAAAGTTATTAATATTTAGGGACTATTATTTACAATAAACTGCATTTTGATGTGAATACCAGAAAGAAGTCTGTCAGTTTTATTCAACAATTATCCTCTTAGGTAACGTAAGTTAAAGGGGCACTAGACGACAATGCTGTCAAACAGCGACCCCTAGAGTAACTGTGGAGTACTTGTTTTTAACATTACTGTTGTAAATACCACTCACGGAGGGCATGATGTGTTACATAGTATACTACATTGTGTTTATTTTGTTGTTTAATGAGATCTAATATATGTTGTTAGTGGTGAGAATTTTCACGTGATTAAATACATATCCCCATGAACTTTAGTGGTCCAGAGGATGCTTTTGCCATGTTTTTCACAGGTTCTAGGTTCTAATTCTTACCAATAGTATAGTTTATTTTCCTCATCAACACCGATTAAATATTAGTGGCTGTATTTCAAGTAGGGACATGTTTTTTGTGCATTGGGTTTTGTGATTTCACCGTAATGAGTCTCTCAGTCCCCGCAATGGATTGAGCAATGAGCGCGCGTCCGTTTGAATATCACAACAGAACACTGAATCCACTGAAACTGATCGCAGCGGCAACGAGCACTTTGGTCACTTGAATTCAAAAACAACACATTTCAGATCGCCTCTTATTTAACAAACGAAATAAATGAATCTACTAGAGTTACCTGGAGATGTTTTATTTGTTTGTATTGGTACATCCGTGCTGCGAGATGCTTCAATGGGGACATATCACATGCGCATTACGGCTATTCTCGCGTCTGACTCCTCGCTCGGTCAGTCTGCTTTTTCCTCTTTCTCTGTTCCACCGACAATGCTTTCCTAGCTTTCTATATCTTATATGCCGGCTCTGCCATGACGATAGTGTGACAAACTCTATCCTTGTCGACCTTGTTCCTGGATATGTGCGGTGTTGTCGCAAGACTCGCAAAGGAATATGTTACATCGCGAGAGCTGATATCACGCGATACTTCAGTGCGGCGAGCCGCCGGCCAGAAACTGCAAGTGAGATTTTTCCGCTCACAGGCACCAGGGGGGGTCGAGACACCCACCATTCAACCCGAAAGAAGTCATATAACCATTTCAATAACTCTGAAGCTGTTAAATTAAGCTAAAATAACTGCCTTGTGTCCCTTTAATTTTTTGCACTGCTCTTGCTATAGAACGATCAAAGATGAAGAACAATTTATACAAATATTAATTTATCCCTTGTACAGTCAGATTGTTAAATACTCAGAATGGTATATATGATAATATTTTAAATTTATATGTAGCCCACTGTTGTGTGTTATTATTTATCTTGTTTTATATTGTGAGGTATATTTTTATGTCTTTATTACGCTGGATACAAAAATCTTAATAAAGTTGAACATGAACTAATGTTACCTCAAAATACACAAATCATAAAACATAAAAAATAAACATAAACAATGACGGCTTAGTGAATGGTGACATGATAAGTACAGAAGATCACAGGATCAATAACATCCCGCCAGATTGCCTGAATCCATTTCCATCGAACTTCATCGACAGGGAACTTATAACGAGGGAAGGAATGAAAACGACAGATACGGCTGCTTTTGGGAATAACAAAAAAGATTGGTACGCAACAAACTCTTACAAGTTGCCTGTGGCGCTATCTGTTATGAATGGAGCGGAAGAAGATTACCACGACAATTGCGTATTTACGCTCACAAATACGGAAGTTGTGAGAAAGGTCTATTTCAATGAAGTATCTCATAGCCTATACCTGATCATATACTACTCCTTTAGAAATAGACTTATTAGTGTTTTAAATAGCGTTTTTATGGCAGGGTATATGATCATTTAGATTAAAACAATTGTAAAATTTTTCCATTTGATTCCTCTTTTGATGAATTGCAAGTGTTAAAAGAGCAATTAACAAACATTACGCGTTGCGTTGCTAATCTCTCCTGGAGGGCATGAAATATAGTCAAAACAACAGATGGGTCTTCCTTGCTGCACAGCTTTCCTAGTGCCTAGGGGACAGGTCTCACTGCACACGACACAGGCACCTGTCAAACATTAGGGAAAAATAACTTGAACAACAATAGAAAAATAAAATGCCATGTGACATGTTTGCACATGTTTACACATGTTTGTCTTGTGGATCTGAGCATCTCATGTGCACTTGTGTATTTAGTTATGATTGGAAAGTTAATTTGTAAAGAGACTCTTACAGTCTTTAGGCCTCATCCCCAGATGATGTTGTCACTGTTCACAGTAAACTGTTGCTCACGAGGCAGAGTTGCATCATAGTAGGCAATTGTGGCTACATCCATGGTGCCTTTTGTGACCTTTTGTAAGTCAGTTTGTACCTTGCAGGAGGTTGCCTTCACCATCAAAAATCAGTGTTTCTCCCCTATATCTCCCCTACAGTTTGCAGATAATGTAAAACCTGTAATAATAAAAGTTTTTCTTTTCTTTTTTTATTATTATTATTTATTTGCAGTAATCTAATTTTGGATTCAGAGTAACCTCCTTTAGCAATGTGGAAATGTAAAATTGTAAAGCATATGATTTTAAAACTACACTTTAGTAACCTTATATGTGGTGACTTCAGTGATTAAACAATACTTATAATATAATAATTTATAATAATAGCAAATTGTTCATTCATCTTTTGTTTAAAACATGCAATTTAATTGGATTTTAATATATTTATAGTTTGGTTTTAACCCCTTAACTGTCACTTGCCCGTATACGGGCAACCTAACTTTACTTCACTATATTACTATTAAATCCTAATCTAGTCATGACAAACTATATATCATTGGAAAGGTCTAAAACCTTGTTTATACTCGACGCGTCCGCAAGAGCGCGAAGGGCGCGCGCCAAAAATGACGTCATTGCGGTGTGGGCGGTCGTGCGCGTAGGGTCCGCAAGACCCCATTGCGCCTGGCGGTGTGCACGGCACTTTTTGTAACTTTGCGCGCGGCGCCGCATCCGAAGATGGACGACTACGAGCCGAATCTGGCTGAACTGGTACGATTTGTACCAGAATGTTTATGATCCTTCTATACACAGAGACATTTGCATTGATGGGCGACCATAACATCTCATTTTGTGAACAGGAACATATTCGCATTAAGCACCTAGTTTGCACTTGTCTAAAGTAACTGGTTACATCTACAAAATAAGCCTATAAATAGCAGAATTAAGCCATGCTGGTAAAATTAAGGTTTAAACACTCTCCAATAAGGCTTCAGGTGTTTACCTAGTTTACATGCAGTGAAAGTAGGCTACAATAAACCTACTGCATTTACTCTTTTATGAATTAGCAATTAATAAACTACTAATAAACGGCAAACTACTTCTTCACTGCTTATTCCTGGTGGTTTAGAGGAGAATTACTCCGAGTTCGCCCCCTGTCGTTTCACAGAATAGCACAACGGCGAGCGCGTCAAGTATAAATGCCTCGTCCGTTTGGAGAGGTGCGCGAGCAGGCAGCGGAGACTCGCGCTCTTGCGGACGCGTCGAGTATAAACAAGGCTTAAGACTCCTAAATAGATATTTAAGGTCTGTTTTTTCTTACAAATTATGAATGAACAGTAATATATGAATGTATGACAAGAGTGCGCCTCAAAAAAATCGATGTCATTATAGGACTTTCTGACCTTTGTCACAAAAAGTCGACGCACACACTTTTAATAATTGAAACTTTGGTTCCCTTTCGTAGTCACTCCGAGTTACGTCAAGGAGTGACGGAGAATGGGGTTTCGCATAGAAAGCCAATCCTCTTCGAGTATTTAACAACGAGCCAATGGCATGAAAATGCCTTGGGGCTGCAAAATTTGCATAGCGTACTCCGCCCCACCGCGTGGGTATAAAAGGAGGAAGTGAGTATGTTTTCGCTTCGGAGCCAAGAGCATTCTTCATTCCACAAGCCATTTATCACTGATCAAGCCTCTTTGAGACGAGCGTCCTCTCCAGCGTTGGTGTGACGGTGGTACCCAGCGAGATTCTGCATTGCCTGCGATCTGTGCAGTGGTCTGCCAGACTTTGCGCTTCTCCCTGGTAATTCTAGCCTACTCTTTTGGATTCATTCATACTTTTTTGCTCGGCTACTCTTTTTCCAATACTAAATAGTAGGGAAGTATGCGGTTTGGAATGCAGCCTCTGTCTGTCTCCTTGTTTCCTTGCAGTACCAGGAAGGACAAACAGGAAGTGACTTAATAGGAAATTACATCACACATGACACAACTACTCTAAATTCCTTAAAGGACAACACACTCCCTGCCTGACCTATGTGAGGTCACTATGGATTTACAGTATGAGAGTGCCTAACCTTAGTCTTTAGATCAGTCTTTGGTTAGAAGTAGAACATCTTCTGCAATTGGCCTTAGAAAGCTTTTCATATTATTTTGGTCACTTGTTATTACCTCAACCTTTCTGACATGTCCATCCTTTCCAGGGAATATGGCAGTGACTCTAGCCATAGGCCAGCAGTTCCGAGCTACCTGCTTATCCCTGAGCAGAACTAGATCTCCAACTTGAAGGTTTCTGCGAGGCACCGTCCACTTCTGTCTCTGTTGCAAGCAAGGTAAGTATTCACGAATCCAGCGGGTCCAGAACTGGTTTGAAAGAGCCTGAACTTGTCTCCATTGTTTTGTGTACAGGTCCTTATCCGAGAAGTCTCCAGGAGGAGGTGGAACTCCTGTCTTCTGCGTAAGGAGCATTGATGGTGAAAGTATGAAAGGTTGTTCTGGGTCTGCCGACACAGGTAAGAGTGGTCATGCATTAATAATAGCAGTAACTTCTGCCATTAGTGTGCAAATAACTTCATGGGTTAAGCGAGTGTTCAGCTGCAGAAACATCGAATCTAGTATTCTCCTGGCAATGCCAATCATACGCTCCCACGACCCTCCCATGTGAGAACTGTGTGGTGGATTGAATTCCCAACTGCATCCTTGCTCACTGAGGTACCTCTGCACCTTTTTGTCCATCCCAAGCTCCTTGCATGCCCCAATAAAATTGCTACCGCAGTCGGAACGAAGCTGTTTCGCAGGGCCTCTGATTGCAAAGAATCGCCTGAGACCATTTATGCAGCTTGACGTGTCCATAGACTCAATAACCTCAACATGCACAGCTCTCGTACTCATACAGCAGAACATGATCGCCCATCGCTTACTTTCCGCCTGTCCTCCTCTAGTGTGTCTGGTTGTAATGCACCAGGGTCCAAATACATCAAGTCCCACATATGTAAAGGGAGGGCAGGTTTGGAGACATTCAGATGGATAGTCCGCCATGCGTTGTTCTTCTAGCCTTCCACGTAGCTTGCGACAGATTATGCATTTGTGGAGTACTGAATTGATTAGAGCTTTGCCTCTCAAGATCCACAGTCCTGCTGCCCTGATCGCTCCTTCCGTCAAGTGACGGCCTTGATGTTTCACTTGCTCATGATGATGTCGAGTGAGCAGTAGGGAGAGATGGCTATCTTTGGGCAGAATTATTAGATTCTTTTCAGCAGCTGTAACCTGAGAGTGCTTTAGACGTCCACTAACACAAATTAAATTGTCCTCCATGATCGGACTGAGCTTCCGTAAGCGGCTACTTTTGGATACTGCCTGGTTAGCTTGGAGGGCTGACAGTTCCTTTGAAAACGCTGATTTTTGTGTTGTTTGAAGGATAACATTCCTTGCTTGATCCATTTCATCCTGAGCATGAGGTAAGTCACATCTGTGCCAACCTTTACATTTTCTGTTTTGGTTTGTTTGTTTGCAGGATTTTGCCATGTGAACTAGAAATGCTACTCCTCTTACCAAAGATGTGAAGGTGGAGAATCGTTGGAATAGGTCAGAGGTAAGCTCTGGCTCTTCCAGGTTAGTAGCACAGCTTTGTACTTGAGGTCGAATTTCTGAGTCTTTTTCAGGTTCAATTAGCTGAAATGTCTCACTTGTTTTTATTTTCTCTGCATGTGGCTGATGCAGGAAGGAAGGACCGGTTGTTATATGTGGGTTTTGTGTCGTGTTATTTTGTTATCAGTTTCTCCCTGTCTGTTAATTATCCCAGGTGTTTATTATTTCTCACGCCCCCTCGTTATCTGGTTTAGCTCGTTTGTCCCTCATTATTTAAGCCCTGTGTTTCTACCCTGTCTTTGTGAGTTCTTGTTTCATGTAGGCTGTTAACGCCAGGGTCGGTTGTTCCAGTTTTTTAGTCCAGTAGTCTGTCTATTTGATATTATCTGTTAAATAAAGCACTGCATATGGATCCACAGCCTTATCCTTCCTTCAACCGCATCACCAGCGTAACAGAAGAACTCACCACATCGTGATCCAGCAGCCATGCCTTTCCTGAGTCCAGACGTCCAGATTCTTCGTCTCCGTCAGGAGAATCGGACCATAGAACAGTATGTAGCGGAGTTTATTGAACTGGCTCATCTCGCGCACATGGACACACAATGTTTGAAGATCTTCTTCCGTGGGGGATTAGAGGAACCACTCCGGTCTCTGATGCCTGATCCAGAGCCGCACGGGTCTTTAGAATGTTACATTGACCTGGCGCTGTTGAAGAGCGGCTCTTTGTTTACTGTGTGCGTGGAGGAGAGCAAGCCTCGAGAATCTGAACTTTGCGTCAGTCCAGCCGAGCCCGCGCTCCACATGAACTTTAACGAGTCCGCGACTCACGTCAGCCCAGCCGAGCCCGCACCTTTTGTATGCCCAGCGAAGGCCGCGCTTCACGTGAGTTCCGATGCCGAGCACACGGCTCACGTCAGCCCAGCCGAGCACACGATTCACATCAGCCCTGTGAGTGAGTCATTGAGTCCAGTGAGTGAATCATCTAGCCCAGCGAGTGAACCATTGAGTCCAGTGAGTGAATCATCTAGCCCAGCGAGTGAACCATTGAGTCCAGTGAGTGAATCATCTAGCCCAGCGAGTGAACCATTGAGTCCAGTGAGTGAATCATCTAGCCCAGCGAGTGAACCATTGAGTCCAGTGAGTGAATCATCTAGCCCAGCGAGTGTGTCCAGCCCTGTGACGCGCCGCCGCAGAAGGAGAAAGAGGATTCGTTCGGCTCGCCAGGCTCCAGTGAGCGTACCAGGACTCCTCGCCTTGCCGGCCCCGCCTCTGCGCCTCGCCTTGCCGGCCCCGCCTCTGCGCCTCGCCTTACCGGCCCCGCCTCTGCGCCTCGCCTTGCCGGCCCCGCCTCGGCGCCTCGCCTTGCCGGCCCCGCCTCTGCGCCTCGCCTTGCCGGTTCCGCCTCTGCGCCTCGCCCTGCCTGAGCCTCTCACGCTCTGTTTAAGCTGCGCCCTGCGAATCCCAGTGGATTTCCCCAAGTATTTTTTGGGGGGGGGCAGTGAGTACATTGTGAAGACCATGGAGGTGATGCAGACATGGTCTTCGTCTTGTCCTGCACCGCTGTGGCCGCCTGAAAAGTCTTCACCGCTGTGGCCGCCTGAAAAGTCTTCACCGCCGTGGCCTCCTGAAAAGTCTTCACCGCCGTGGCCGCCCGGGGATCCAACAGCTCCGCCCTGGACGCCCGAGCGTCCCACAGCTCCGCCCTGGACACCCGAGGGTCGCACAGCTCCGCCCTGGCCTTCGCCTCGTCCTGCTCTGCCCTGGCCTTCAGCTCATCCTGCTCCGCCCTGGCCTTCGCCTCGTCCTGCTCCGCCCTGGACTTCAGCTCGTCTTGCTCCGCCCTGGACTTCAGCTCGTCTTGCTCCGCCCTGGACTTCAGCTCGTCTTGCTCCGCCCTGGACTTCAGCTCGTACTGCTCCGCTCTGGCCTTCGCCTCGTCCTGCTCCGCCCTGGACTTCAGCTCGTCCTGCTCCGCCCTAGCCTTCGCCTTGTCCTGCTCCGCCCTGGACTTCAGCTCGTCCTGCTCCGCCCTGGCCTTCGCCTCGTCCTGCTCCGTCCTGGACTTCAGCTCATCCTGCTCCGACCACGCTCTGCGGTCCAGGCCCGCCTCGGGTATATCCTGGCCCCGTTCCCCTGCACGGGCCTGGCCCTCCGTCCCTCCCCCGGACCGCCTCCGCTTCACCGCCCACCTGAACTTTTTGGTTTTTTTTATGGGCGTCAGGAGCCGCCCATAGGGGAGGGGCTATGTTATATGTGGGTTTTGTGTCGTGTTATTTTGTTATCAGTTTCTCCCTGTCTGTTAATTATCCCAGGTGTTTATTATTTCTCACGCCCCCTCGTTATCTGGTTTAGCTCGTTTGTCCCTCATTATTTAAGCCCTGTGTTTCTACCCTGTCTTTGTGAGTTCTTGTTTCATGTAGGCTGTTAACGCCAGGGTCGGTTGTTCCAGTTTTTTAGTCCAGTAGTCTGTCTATTTGATATTATCTGTTAAATAAAGCACTGCATATGGATCCACAGCCTTATCCTTCCTTCAACCGCATCACCAGCGTAACACCGGTAAACCAAGAAGTGTGCACCAGACCAGATGCCTGTAAGGATCTTGATGCATGATCTGCAGGATTTTCTTCTGTACGTACATAATGCCACTGCTCAGGTCTCGAGGACTGATGGATACGTTGGACTCTATTGTGAACATACACGTAGAATCGTTTTGACTCGTTATAAATGTAGCCGAGCACCACTTTGCTATCAGTGAAGAACTTTATGTCATCCAACTTTAGATCCAGCTCATTTTTAATGAGATCTGCCATCTCTACTGCTAAGACAGCAGCGCACAGCTCTAGCCTTGGGATGGTAGGTTCAGACATAGGTGCTAATTTTGCCTTACCCATAACTAATCCTACTTCAACTTTCCCATCTTTCTGAAGTGCTTTCAGATACACCACAGCACCTATAGCCCTGGTCGATGCATCCGAGAATAGACACAATTCTGTGTGCACTGCTTCAGTGAGTGAGGTTGTTGTATATGTACGGCAAACATGAAGCTGTTTTAAATCTTGGAGTGAATCTCTCCAGGCTTCCCATCTGCTTAGTTTGTCTTCTGAGAGAGCTGTATCCCAGTCTGACAATTCAGAGGTAAGTTCTCTGAGAAGGGCTCTTCCTTGGATTGTGACAGGTGCCAGTAAACCCAAAGGATCGAAAATACTGTTGACAGTAGAGACACTCCACTGTTGACACTCCACGACGGGTGAATGGTTTGTTAATGGTCGATGCAGAGTAAGTGAAGGTGTCATTCATGACCTCCCAAAGCAGACCTAAGCTCCGTTGTGTGGGTGAAGTTTCTCCACTCAGATCTAGGTCCTTAATTACTGGAGCACAATCATCGGGTGAGAAAGCTTCCATGACCAACTGAGCGTTCGAAGCAAACTTGTGTAAGCGGATGTTTGACTCAGCTAGTGAGGCCTGTGTTCGTTGGAGCAAATCGATTGCCTCAGCTTCAGATGGTAAGGATATCAAGCCATCATCAACATAGAAATGTCTTTCCACAAACCTGACAGTATCCACACCATACTTCTCTGCACCTTCTCTGATAGCTCTTCGCAGTCCGTAAATTGCCACAGCAGGCGATGACCCATTGCCAAAGACGTGGACCTTCATTCGATAATCAACTATTTCCTTGTTGACATCATTATCCTTATGCCATAGAAAACGAAGGAAGTTGCGATGGTCTTCACACACTAAGAAACAGTGGAACATCTGCTGAATGTCCGCTAGGATTGCAATCTTCTCTTTACAAAAGCGTAGCAGAACGCCTACAAGGGAGTTGTTGAGGTCTGGGCCTGTGAGAAGCACGTTATTGAGAGAAACACCTGAGTATTGAGCACTGGAATCAAAGACCACCCTGATCTGATTGGGTTTTTGTGGATGATAGACCCCAAATGTTGGAAGATACCAACATCCTTCATCTTCTCTCAGTGGCGGTGCTAGCTCAGCATGTCCGTTAGCAAAGATCTTTTTCATAAATTCCACATACTATTGCTGCATCTCAGGTTTCCTTTTCAGAGTACGTTGCAGGATTGTGAATCGGGTCACTGCTTGCTTTTTATTGTTTGGCAAGGGCTGTCGTGGTTCTCTAAACAGCAGAGGAGCTACCCAACTGTTAGCCTCGTTTCTGTAGACGTTTGTGTCCATTATTTTCAGGAAAGCTGTGTCTTCCACTGATGGAGCAAGTTTATGCAAGTCATGCTCAGTTCTGCTGAACACTGTCTGTGCCAGCGTCTTTTCAGTTACTCTTGCAGACAGGTTACAGCTTGGCTGCATCTCCTTGACTTGCATAAAGCTTTTGCAGGGTAGAAAGATTGAATGGCGACCTTTTTCCAGCACATTGGTCTTGAATGTATTGACCATTGGCTTATGTACATTACCCAGGCACACGTCTCCTATTACCACCCAGCCCAGGTCCAGTCGTTGGGCAAAGGGGGCGTTGTTTGGTCCATTGACCTGCTGCCTGACCTTGTGTGCCCTGATGACATCTCTTCCAAGTAGCAGTAGTATTTCTGCTCCTGGTTCCAGTGCTGGGATATGCTTAGCAATGTGTCGGAGATGAGGCTGGTGTAGAACTGCACATGGCGTTGGAATTTTAGACTGATTATTCCCAATCTCATGACACTCAATGAGTGGTGGAAGAGAGATAAGAACTTTTCCATCCAGTGACTCAATCTGAAATCCTTCTGCTTTCTTGCCAGATGTTTCTTGGGTACCAGAGCAAGTCCTGAGATGATACGAGAATGGTCTGCTCTCCACGTCGAACAGCTCGAAGAACTCTGGTCTGGCTAATGAACGATTGCTCTGATCGTCCAGAATTACATAGGCTTTGATGGCCATGTCCTTGCAACCCTTGGGGTATATCTTTACAAGGCAGATTTTTGAACATGAGCGACTCCACTGACCTGGACCGCAAACTTCTGTACAGCTTGTGCAAACAACAGCCGTGTTAAAATCATCTTCTCCCTCCCCTCCATCCTCTTGCGATGGTGAAGGAGCCTTGACTGCGTGAGATGTTGAACCAGGGTACATGGCCGCATCATGATATATGCTGCCGCATTCAGTGCACTTCACAGAAGACTTGCATTCTTTAGCGAGGTGAAAGATTGAAGAACAGCATTTGAAACATATTCCTTTTTCCTTAAGGAAGGCCTTTCTCTCATGGAGGAGTTTGTTTCTGAATGTTCTGCATTTTTTCACAGGGTGCGGTTTATTGTGCAATAGACAGATTTTGTTTGGATCGTCATTGGCTGCACACAAATCTGTTTTGTGCACTGAGATGAGCTTGTTAGAATGGAAACTCTTCACAATGGATCTGTCTGGTTTCATGGGTGTTGTAGCACTGCTTTGATAAATAAAGCTTGGGTCGTTTCGCTTCTTTGCCTCAGAGCACACAAAGTTACAGTAAAACTCAAAGGGAGGGAAGTGACCGTGATTGTTTTCTTTGTACCATGACCCAGAAGTCACCCACTTGTCCTGAAGCCCATATGGAAGTTTCTCAACAATAGGTCCAATTCCACGTGAGGTGTCGAGGTATAACAAACCTGTTAGATAACCATCTTCTTTGGCACCTTGGATTTCCATTAACAAGTCTCCGAGTTCACGTAATTTGATGTGATCTTTAGCAGAAATCTTGGGAAAACTGTCCAACCGCTGAAACAATGACTGTTCAATGACTTCTGGCGCAGCATAGCACTCACCTAGTCTATCCCATGCTTTATATAAAGCAAGATTGGGATTGCTGACATGCACAGAGCGGATGCGTTTCACCAGTTCGCCAGATTCCTTTCCTAACCATTTAGTCATGAGGTCCAATTCTTGAGTTGCTGTGAGGTGAACTTCACGAGCTGCACTGCTGAATGAGGAATACCATGACAGATAAATCTCTGGCTTATCATCAAATTTGTACAGTCCTGAGTTAACAAGGTCCCGTCTTGCTAAATACTGTGCCAAAGGCTCTGCATGAGGTGGCGTGCCAGATGGAGCAATATATCGAGGAACATATGACTTAGCATGTGCGTTCATGATGGGGGCTTTGTTTCTGACTTCTGACTTCTTCACACCAGTAGACAGATCCGGTAAGTTTACTGCAGGTAAGTTGCTATCAGCTTTCTCAGACTTTGGCTTGCAATTAATAGACTGTGTAGGTGAAACATATCCCGCAGGCGGACTCCATGTTATGAAGCTACTATGCAAGTCAGCATGGAATGGAGGAGCGACAGGTAAGAGTGGAGAGGAAAAATTACTTTGAAAGTTGATTTGAGAATTAACATATTCACTGATGCGCTCAATTTTAACTTTCTCTGTTTCAGATCCTTCTCTTTCAACTGCAGCATGCGTTAGCAGGTCTGCATCTTCCAGCACTTGTGCTTCCACTGCAGCCACATCAGCTTCTCGATGTAATGTTAATACTTCCAACTCAGTGTCTATTCTTACCGTTTCCAGCTGATTTTGAGCTTCTCTTGCAGCCTTTTCCATCTTCAGTTTAGCCTCTTGACAGGCATATGATGCTCTCACTTTAGCAGCTTCCGCTCTGGGCTGCACTCACAGATGCTGCGGATGACTTGCCGCTTCTAGCGCTGCACACAGACGACTTGCTGCTCGACGCCATCTTAACCACTTTAAACATCAAACGGTGCTTTTTCACTGTAATGTTCTCGTGCAGTGTGTTGAAACTCTGACTAAACACCAAGTTAAACCGTTGCAAATGAAGACAGAGTCGTAGTAAGGTTGATCATTTACTGTCACAATTCCTCATTTACATGTAGCAAGCAATATTCAGTGTCCATTTCTTAAGTAACATCGCATTGTAAATAAAATGAATCTACAATGCAATTCTCATTGTAGCAGCAGCTATACAGGCCATTAACATCTCTGAGAGCTTGTTGTACACAGCATAATTTTAGCAATCTTATCAAACATCATCATTTTAACAAAATATCTACTAATAAATGACCTTTAACATGTCTAAATCACATGAACAAACTTACATCATTGCCTCTATGATGCTTTAACGTGGATTCAAGTGGATTCAACACCAAGAGCACACCATGGGTGCTTCTCATTTCTTATTTGTGCATCCTCGTTTCCTTTCCTTGCTTCCTTTCCTTGCGTCTCAGCTCCACCCCCTGTAGGACGCGAGGGAAGGAAACGAGGAAAGGAAAGGAGGACAGAGGAATCGAATTAAAGCTTTTTTATACATTGGAATACTTGATCACTCGAGTGTCACTCCACAGTGTCATCAGCAGCGCTAAAAGGATCTGCCCTTATGTTGTTGAAGTTTGGTTATTTAATGAATTCATAATAAATAATAATAAAGATAGGCTATACTGTTGAAATATCTGAGATGTGTGGTTTATATAAACTGCAAAGGTAAAGTATAAATTAAAATGATTGAGACCGATGTGAAGGGGGAGGAGAATTTTCACGTGCGTCACGTTTAGTCAATATAACAGTTCCACATAGGATGCACCTGTGTATCCTCGCTTATGACTCCTCAGGAAGCCTCCTATCTCCTCGATCCTCGACTCCTCACGGTGCAATTAGAGAATTGAGATGTCCTTCAAGATGTCCTGAGCTCGATCGGTTTCCGGGTCATAGGCGGGAGGACGGAGGAGCGAGGAGACAAGGAGGGATATTGAGAAGCACCCCATGTCTGGACAATTTGAATGCCTAAATAAGAGAAGCAATTGACAACCTTAAATTGTGATAATACATTAGTTGGATTTTCCCTGTCTGCTTGATTTAATAGCATAATAGATGTTTTAGACTTATTAATCTTATAACCTGAGATCTTTCCGAACTTCCCAATCAAATCTAGAAAAGCCGGGATGGATTTGTTAGTATTTTTGAGAAAAAACAATTATATCATCTGCATATAAAGCTAAACGATGCTCCGTCCGTCCTATAGTTATTCCAGAAATGCTATCATGTGACCTCACTGCAATTGCAAGGGGTTCAATTGCCATAATGAACAACAATGGAGACAAAGGTTCCCCTTGTCTACACCCTCTCTTTATTTTTATAATTTTTTAAATATTACTGTTCGTTAAAATTTGTGCGTATGGTTCCTTGTAAAGTAATCTTATCCAATTACAAAACTTCTCCCCCAAACCAAAGCGAGCCAAAACCTCAAACAAATAAGACCATTCCACTCTATCAAATGCTTTTTCAGCATCGAGTGAAGCAAAGCAGTATCTGGGGCCTCCTTCTGATGATAAAGAATATTTAATATCCTTCTGACATTATGAAAGCCTTGTCTGCCACGAATAAACCCGTTCTGGTCCTTTCCAATTATTGTAGTTATTATGTCTTCAATTCTTTTTGCTAAAATCTTACAAAGTATTTTCAAATCTGCATTTAGCAGGCTAATAGGTCTCCAGTTTTCACATTTGTTAGTTGGTTTACCTGCCTTCGGAAGCAGAGTAATTAATGCTCCTCTTATAACGATGACGGCAAGGTACCATT
Source organism: Cyprinella venusta (assembly GCA_038021265.1). Taxonomy (NCBI): domain Eukaryota; kingdom Metazoa; phylum Chordata; class Actinopteri; order Cypriniformes; family Leuciscidae; genus Cyprinella; species Cyprinella venusta. Next base: position 19,400,784 of record CM075871.1, read on the forward strand.
TCCGAAGGACTCTGTAAATTTCAAAAATTGGAGTTAACAATTTATTTTTAAATTTTTTATACATTTCAATTGGGAGATCCCCTTACGGAACAAAAATATATTGCAGTATATTGGAATGTACCATGTGATATATTAGGCAATATATTCCCATATATAGGATTTAATATTTATATTGTCCAATATATTGCAATATATGCATAGTCCATATATTTATATATATTGATACATATATTGCAATCAAGACCAAAATAGTCATAATATAAATACTATATTTTTTACATATAGTTTGTCTTTTTAAAGTTTGTCCTTATACGCTTTAATATACTGCAAGATATGTTCTAGATGTGATGAGGACAGACAGAGGACCCAAAAGCGAGTTGCAGCGTAATGTCTTTTAATGAACAGAAATAGCCGTCCACAGGTAAGGACAGTTCTCTTAATAATAAACAGTTCAACACAGGTAGATCTGCATAACAGGTAACAAAAGTAATTCTTCTCCTCTGGATTGACAGCGAGAGCGACAGGTGAAATCAGTCACCGGAAAAGTATGACCAACCCCGGCATACACGGGAGGAAGATCCCTCAGCAGGTGGTGGCAAGCAGGCGTCAGACAGGGTCTATGAAACAAGCACAGCTAGGTAGCGACAATGCAGTAGTGGATCAGACTCACAGTAGCTCAGTGCTGGATAGGACAGGACAGGACTGGCACGAGAGGTAACAACACAGACTCATACGTCTTAACTCATGGAATAATCTGTCAAAGAGGTAGGGAAAAGCAGGGGTAAAAGAAGCCAACAGAATTAGAGAAAAGAGAGAGCAGGTGTGAAAGGAAAAAGGACCAGGATCATGATGGTACCCCCTCCTCAACGAGCGCCTTCTGGCGCTTCCGAGGAGGAGGGCTGCCGAGACCGGAGGAAAACATCGACGAGCGGTCCAGGATGTCCCGGGACGAGACCCAACTCCTCTCCTCAGGACCGTATCCCTCCCAGTCTACTAAGAATTGATGCCCACGACCTCGACGGCGCATATCTAAGAGACGACGGACCTTGTAAACAGGGGAGCCCTCCACACAAAGAGGAGGAACGGACGGACGTGCAGGCGCGCGCACCGCAGGTTTAAAGGGGTGGTAAACTGTTTTTTTTCTTTGCATGATTGTGTTTATGGGGTGCAATATAACATGTATTCGTGGTTTTTCTTTTTTAAAAAGTCTTATTTTTCATAAACTTCACCTTTATTGTAAGCCGCGCTCTCCTCTTTCCCCTGAATGAGCGGTTGACTTCCTAAGTCTATGAAACCACTCCCTCAGAAACACGTAGTGGGCTCAGATTGGTTCATTTGGACGGGTGTGTTGTGATTGGCTAAAATTTCGCTCACGTTGTCCGGAAGCTTAACGCCCATTACCTTTACGGGCGAAGCGGGCATGCCAAAGGTGGATACCATAGACATAGATAGACGGTGGATACACGTAAATAATGATGTCGAGACTGCAGTATCAGTGAGGCAGAATCAGATCGAGGCGAGAAAGCCGCGATGAAAAAAGTCAAGCAGAACCTCACCGCACACGGCTCTTACTAAACGTTTCTGAATGATAATTTGACACATTTTTAACCATATACACGTTTGTTTTACACAATAGCATCTGACTGGCAATGATAGCAACTGACTGGCTACTAATGTCATACTCAAACAGCGTTGGCAAGTTTACGTTCTTGATCAAATCGAAAATAACGTCATAAAGCATATACACATGAAAAATACATTTACAACATTAGTACTTATACAAAATTCAGGTCCATAATGTTTGTACGCGTTTGTCGTAGACACAAAATACTAGCATAACTAGTAGCCTAGTGGCTATAAAGCCAGCGCTGGCATTTGAAAAAAGAAAAAAAAAGAAAAAGAAAAAAAACAGGCTAACGTTACGTCTGGAATTATACATGCAAATACATTTAAAATGATTAAGTCTTAGCCTACTTACAGGTTGTGGCCCAACAACTGCTGCCTCTGGTTTTAAAGTTGGATCTGCTTCAGGTTTATTAACAGTTTCTTCTTGAATCCTGCATTGAACTCATGGAGATTCTGGAAGCTGTCTTCCGTAAAATGCGCAGCACAGAGAGCTAGATTACGATTGTCACTTTCAGGAATATAATCAAACATAAATTGTATCCATTGTTGACGAAGTAACATCTGTGGGAAGCTCGAACACAGAAGACCTGTCAGCTGGGTGAACACAACTCACTCGACGTGCTGCAGAAATATGCGCATGCCCTTTCCTGCATATCCTGAAGGGAGTGGTTGATGCAAATGTGCGGGTTAGTGCCGTACCATAACCCAGCTGTAGTCCCAATCGAGTCGTTTTTGTAGGCGTTTACACTTCCTGGTTTTTAAAAGACGATATCTCTGCTTACATTGAACTTTCAGTGCTGCAACTTTGCAGATACTGTTCATGAACCATCAGCAACATTACACACTGTTTAAAATGAAAAAAGTGAAATCGCAGTCAACCCCCCCTTTAATATACGAAACATGGAACACAGGGTGGACACGACGGAAGTTAGGAGGGAGTGAAAGTTTAACCGCCACCGGACTGATGACCTTAATGATGCGAAACGGACCGACAAAACGAGGAGCCAGTTTTCGGGACTCTGACTGGAGAGGTAAATTGGAAGTGGACAGCCATACCTTCTGACCACAAGCATAGCGCGGACTCTTAACGCGACGCTTATTCGCGGAGATGCTCATGCGTCTCCTCGAGCGACAAAGAGCTGATCTCACCCCTCTCCAAGTGCGCTTGCAGCGATCGATAAACGCTTGGACCGAAGGTACATTAGACTCCGAATACTGCGAGGGGAACAACGGAGGCTGATAACCCAGGCAACAATGAAACGGGGATAACCCAGAGGCTAAAGTAGGCAGAGAGTTATGAGCGTATTCAGCCCACGCGAGTTGCTCGGACCAAGACGAGGGATTACGGTGAGCGAGACTACGAAGCATGCGGGCGACGATCTGATTGGCCTGTTCTGCCTGCCCATTGGTTTGGGGATGAAACCCGGACGAGAGGCTTACGGAAGCTCCGATTAGACGACAGAACTCGCTCCAAAACAGAGAGGAGAACTGTGGTCCCCTATCAGAAACCACATCTGTAGGAAGACCGTGAATCTTAAACACCTGATCGACCATGACCTGGGCTGTCTCTTTGGCCGATGGAAGTTTGGCGAGCGGGATAAAGTGCGCAGACTTAGAGAAGCGGTCAACGACCGTTAAAATGACCGTGTTGCCTGCAGAGGGAGGAAGGCCAGTGATAAAATCGAGTCCAATATGGGACCACGGACGCGACGGAACCGGTAACGGACGCAGTAAACCGGCAGGGGGCGAATTACCAGTCTTAGTCTGGGCGCAAACCCCACAAGCTGCCACAAATCGACGCGCGGCACGTTCCAACGTGGGCCACCAAAAACGCTGGCGGATAGTCGCGAGGGTGCCCTGCACTCCGGGGTGGATGGACAATTTAGAGGCGTGTCCCCACTGGAGGACTGCCAAACGCGTAGCGAGAGGAACAAACAGGCAGTGTTTAGGAGAATTGCGCGGGATGATAGTGTGAGCAAGGGCGCACTTAACCATCCTCTCGACGCCGTATACCGCCCCTCCCACCACACACCGGGAGGGAATCACCTCCTCCGGCGTAGAGGAGGCGGCTGAGGAGTCGAAGAGATGGGAAAGCGCGTCTGGCTTGACGTTCTTAGAGCCGGGATGATAAGAAATGGAGAAATTGAAACGAGTAAAAAACAGTGCCCAGTGAGCGTGGCGCGTGTTCAATCTCATGGCGGAACGAATATACTCCAGGTTTCTGTGATCCGTCCAGACAATGAACGGAATCGGAGCTCCCTCTAACCATTGACGCCATTCACCCAAAGCCAACCGGATGGCGAGTAACTCACGATTCCCGACGTCATAGTTGCGTTCCGCGGGTGAGAGGCGATGCGAAAAAAAGGCGCAGGGATGCACTCTCTCATCAGCAGGTGAGCGCTGAGAAAGAACAGCCCCGACCCCCACCTCTGAAGCATCGACCTCGACGATAAATTGTCTCGTAATATCGGGGGTGAGCAGAATAGGCGCGGAAGTAAAACAAGACTTGAGAAGTTCAAAAGCGCGCTACGTGGAGTCAGACCACGCGAATTTAGACTTAACTGAAGTCAGGGCGGTGAGAGGCGCGGCCACCTGACTGAAGTTACGTATAAACCGCCGGTAAAAATTGGCGAAACCAAGGAATCTTTGAAGCTCGACTCGGGAGTCGGGAACGGGCCAATCAGTTACCGCCTGAACCTTCTTGGGGTCCATACTGATCCCCTCAGCGGAAATGACCGAACCAAGAAACGAGACAGAGGAAGCGTAAAACGCACACTTCTCTGCCTTTACAAAGAGACGATTCTCGAGACGACGTTGAAGAACTCGACGCACGTGTTGGATGTGCACTTGGAGAGAGGGCGAAAAAATCTAAATGTCGTCGAGGTAGACAAATACAAAAATATTCAGCATGTCCTGAAGGACGTCGTTTACGAGGGCTTGAAACACGGCAGGAGCGTTGACCAATCCAAACGGGAGGATGCGATATTGAAAGTGCCCAAGGGGCGTGTTAAACGCGGTCTTCCACTCGTCCCCCTCCTTTATGCGCATGAGATGGTAAGCGTTACGAAGGTCGAGTTTAGTAAACACCCTTGCTCCCTGCAATAGTTCAAAGGCTGAGGACATCAGTGGCAAGGGATAACGGTTCTTGACAGTGATGTCGTTCAGCCCCCTATAATCAATGCAGGGACGCAAGGAACCGTCCTTCTTTTTGACAAAGAAAAACCCCGCTGGCGACGAAGAGGGGACGATAGTACCGTTACGTAGTGACTCGGATAGATAATTCTCTAATGCCCCACGTTCGGGAGCCGACAAGGAATAAAGTCGTCCCTGAGGCGGCATAGACCCAGGGAGGAGATTGTGATGTTTTTTGTTTTTTTGTGTATCTCTTTTCTTCTCTTTACTACTCTCCTCTTTTCTCTCTCCTCTCCTGCCATCTAGTGGCTACACATTAACTCAGCAGACACAACATTTCCCCCTTTTTTAAGCCCTTTGGATAGGGTTCTGTCTTAGAACATTACAACATAATAACATACTTTATTCCAACCACTAAGTAACACAGAATTAAAGAATTACTTAAAGAAACAACTTATCTCTTTGTATAAAACCAGTAGTGTTATAAATGAATGGAATATTAACTCCTGGTAGTTGCTTTTAAGGAGTGCATTAATAATGTTTAACTAATCCTACTAAACAAACAAAACAACAATTGACTGTACTTGAATCATGAACTATTTCAGTACCATTGCCTCTATTTATTTCTCTAACACAAAGTCTTTCTACCAAGCTGGTTGTTTAAACTCTCTCACACTTCTTCTGGGGGTCGTTTGCTGTTCCTTTTCCTCAGTATTAGGCTGTAAGCTCACTTTCCCAAAAGTCTTTCCCAAACTTATCGACACCTCATCTGGAACTCCCGTGAGACGAGACGCATTCCATTTCTTCCCATCTTCCAACAGGAAGGTATTTGGACCAACTTTCCTTCTCACCAAACATGGAGCAGTGTACCTTGTAGAGCCTTTGCGAACATGCTCTGGTTTCTTTATACGCACCCAGTCCTTTTCCTTGAATTTGGGTACCTTAGCTCCTCTCTTTTTGTCAGTGTAGTCTTTGTATTTCTGCTGCTTACGTGTCACAGTGTTTTTAATCTCCAAATGTGTCTTCACTTCCCTACTGACAGGCAGGACATCCAGTTTTGTACGCATCTTGCGGCCACGCAGGAGTTCGAAAGGTGTAGCCCCTGTGGTAGCATGTGGCGTCGCTCGGAAATTATGCAAGAACTGTGTCACAGTTGCCTTCCAGGATTTCTTTTCCTGAATTGCAGATTGGATTCATTGTTTCAACACTTTATTAAAGCATTCTACTGCGTTCCCATTGGCCTGAGGGTAATATACACTGGAGTACAAATGCTGAATGCTGCATTCCTTCAGAAAATCAGCAAAAGCAGTAGATGTTAGTTGTGAGCCATTATCAGACACTAAGCAAAGTGGATTACCTTCTCTACTGAAGATGGTGTCCAGAAAAGTTGTTATGACCTCTGTTGTCACTTGTGATGCAAAAGCTACTTCTGGCCACTTACTGTAGTAGTCTACCAGTGTTATGGCGTAGCGACAATCCCATGTAGCCGTCTCAAACGGTCCCTACCTTTTCCCATAGACCGTTAGGTAATTGCACAGGTATAAGAGGTGCAGGTGCAGGCTTGGCCGTTTTGTCGTTCAGCTGACATGTCAAACATGAGGCAATCAGAGTTTCTACACTTCTACCCATTTTCGGCCACCAGTAGAGCTTGCAAAGTCTTTGTTTTGTCCGAACAATTCCTTGGTGTCCTTCGTGAGCTAAATTCACAAGTCTTGTACGCAGAGACAATGGAACTACATGGCAATGATCCCCCCGCATAATGAGAGGACCCTCCACAGAAAGCTCATGTCTGATGTGAAAGTAAGGTTCCAGTTCTTGTGTCACTGACTTCTTGTTTTTTGGCCAGCCATTCTTGATCTGTGCACAAAGTTGAGCTAACTGGAGGTAGCTCTCCGATGCAGACGAAAACTCAGAGACTGACAAGGCGAGTAAGTGAGAAACAGTGGCGACCATTTCTGATTCATCTGTTGGTTCACTCGTCTCCGGTAAGGGAAGTCGAGAGAGACAGTCTGCTGTTGTGTTGTATCTCCCCGGGCGGAATGCAACATCATAGGAATAGCATAAAAGATGGGCTGACCACCTAGCAATTCACATGCCAGCTCTACCAGTGCCTTTTGAAGTAAGAAGCGTTGTAAGGGCTTGGTGGTCAGTGCGCAGAACGAAATGTCTACTCCAGAGATACGTCCTCCATTTTTCAACACTCCACACACAAGCCAGTGCTTCTCTCTCCACAGTCGAGTACTTCCTTTCAGCTGACGAAAGAGTTCGGGAGGCAAATGCCACAATGCGCTCCGTACCATCAGCATGTAACTGAGAAAGGACTCCTCCCACACCGTAATTAGAAGCATCAGTGCTCACGTAAGTTGGCAATCGGGGATCGAATAGAGCTATAATGGGGCTCTTTGATAGAAGCGTCTTCAGGGTGGCAAAACTTTGATCAGCCTTATCAGTCCAGAAGAAGTTCACGTCAGTGGAGGTTCTCAAAACTTCACACAGGGGTTCAACCACTGTTGCGTAATCAGGCAGGAATTTACTATACCAAGACATTAGGCCCAGGAATGAGCACAGTGAGGCTATGTCATGGGGAGCAGGTGCATGCACGACAGCAGCTACATTATCAGCATCTGGGTGTAATCCCTCTTTAGAAATCTTGTGCCCCAAAAATTTCAAGGTTTGCAGCTTAAATTTACATTTCTGCATATTTAGTTTCAGACCCGCCTTGTTCAGACAGTGAAGTACGGCTTTCAAACGAGTGTCATGGATTTCCTCTGTGTCGGTTTAGACAATTAGGTCATCCAAATATGCTTGAACACCTGGCAATCCGTGTAATATCACTGTCATCATCTTCTGGAAAGCAGGCGCGGCTGAAGCCAGTCCATACGGGATACGTTTATAATGGAACAGTCCATCCTGGGTAATACACGCCGTTAAATCACGACTGTCTGGGTGCAATGGGACCTGGTGGTATGCTGAGGCCAGGTCTATGGTAGAGAACACTGTTGCCCCACGCAGCTCTGCCAACAGTTCCTCTATATGGGGCAAGGGGTGGCTATCAACAACTATAGCCTTATTTGGCTCCCTTAAATCAATGCACATGCGGATTCCACCCCCCTTTTTTTGTGTCACCACAATTGGGGAGACCCACGGAGATGCATCCACTCGTTCAATTATGTCCTGCTCCAACAGGTGTTTCAGTTCCTCAGAAACTGCTTGCCTGACTGACAATGGCAATCTTCTCAATTTTTGCTGAACAGGAATGAAACCTTCTTTCACTTTCACTTTGTGAACAAATCCGCTTGCGCATCCTACAGTATGCACTGGCAGTATTTCTGAATTCTCATGTGTAATCACAGCATCGCCTTCAATACGGCAGTGAAGTGCCTTCAGCAGATCCATTCCCAGCAAAGGTGAGCCTGACTTTACTATATAGAACGTGCCCGCTGCTGTACTACCATCATGGAAGACGTCTGTAGAGAAACAGCCCAGCACTGGAATAGTCTCTTTGGAATAAGAAACTAATTTTACTGTCGCTGGATTGAGGGTGCATGAAGCAAAGTGTTTACGGTAAATGCTCTCAGGCAGTATGGATACTGATGAGCCTGTGTCTACAATTAACTCCACTGGTTGACAACGTCCATTCTTTGTTTTAATTTGCACTGAACAGAGGATTTTGTCTGTCACTGTCTTAAGATCATTCATGTATAATACAGTGAGCTCTGGTATAACAATCTCACGCACCTGTTTCTGTGATGATCGGCAAACTTTGGCAAAGTGCCCAATGATGGGGAAGGTATAGTCTTACTGTCCCTTCGTTTAACGTTCCGTTGACTCTGTATGGCCCGCACTTGTGAAGTATCAGAAAGTAGCTCGGAATTCCTAAATGCAGTCTCCATTTGCACTGCTATTGAGACAGCCTTATTCAGCGTGAGGTCGGGTTCAAGCAAACAAATTGGCTGCTCGCTCCACGAGCTGGTCACGTAACATTTGTTCTTCCATCTCTCCCAAATCACATGTGACCGCAAGCTCCCGTAAAGCAGCCAGGAACTGATTCATGGATTCATCAGCCCGCTGTGTCCTTTGCCTAAATTTGTGTCTCTCTGCGACAACATTAACTGCAGGAATGAAATACCTTTTCAGTGCAGCAACAGCCGTCGTATAAGTATTGCCCGTGTCTGGTAAGGTGTAAAACAGTCTTTGTCCTTCTGTGCCCAAGGCATGTAACAGAACAGCTCGCTTTCTTTCTTCCGGCCATGCGTCACCAGTAGCATCGATCACAAGTAGGTAGTTTTCAAACATTTTGAGCCATACGGCAAAAGTAAGTGCAGGCTCGCCAGGACATGGCAGGAAGGGAGCTGGTAAAGGAACTATAATCGACATCCTCGTCGCCAATTGTGATGTTTTTTTGTGTGTGTGTATCTCTTTTCTTCTCTTTACTACTCTCCTCTTTTCTCTCTCCTCTCCTGCCATCTAGTGGCTACACATTAACTCAGCAGACACAGCAGAGATCGATTCTGCAATCATACGGTCTATGAGGAGGAAGGGAAGTCGCCCGGGACTGACTGAACACCTCCCGCAAGTCGTGATACTCCTCCGGTACCCCTGACAAATCACCCGGCCCTTCCTGCGAGATAGAGACAGAGGAGACAGGAGGGATGGCAGAGGTTAAACACTTGGTATGACATGACAACTTCCATGACAAAACAGAACAATTAGACCAGTTGATCTGCGGGTTATGCTGAACCAGATGGTCTAAGACTACAGGACAAAAGGGCGATCAAAACTAAAAAAGAAATAGTCTCTCTGTGATTCCCAGAGACGGTGAGAGAGAGAGGAATAGTCTTTCTCTGAATTCTAGGAAGAGAACTGCCATCTAAGGCAAAGAGAGGGGTGGAGTCTCTTAAGTCTATTAGGGGAATACCTTGGTCCATGGCCCACGCCTCGTCAATGAAGTTTCCCTCCGCCCCCGAGTCGACCAAGGTGGAACTGGTGATGGAGGAACTAGACCAGTGGAGAGAGACGGGCAATGTAGTACATGACCTCGACGGAGAGTCCCTGGAAGATGTGCTCGCCAGTAGCCCTCCTTTTACTGGCGAGCGTTGGCTTTTACTGGGCACGTGTTGACGAAATGGTTGGATGCCGCACAATACATGCACAGACGGTTAATTATCCTCCGCTCCCGTTCCTTAGCCGAGAGGCGTAACCCTCCCAGCTGCATCGCCTCCTGCTCCAGACCAGTAGGAGGCGGAGAAGTGACGGCGGGTGGTGAGGACCGCTGAGAGGACTCCGGGCTGCGGGCATGGCGGCGCCGGTCGAAGCGTTTCCCTAAGCGGATTGCCAAGTCGACAAGAGGGTCCAGGCGAGTGGGTGCTTCACGAGCGTATATCTCCTCCCTCAGCTCTGAATTGAGCCCCTCCAGGAAGCGGGCCACTAACGCAGTTCGTTCCAACCGCAGGTGGTCGCTAGAGTATGAAACTCTATAGAGAAATCAGCAGCAGAGCGCCTGCCCTGACGCAGGGAGGATAGAATGCGGGATGCCTCAACCCCGTGGGCAGACCCCGAGTAGCAGAGGGGATTGTTGACCCGAGGCTCCGGTGACTCGCGTTGGTCCCGAGGTGAGGGACTCTCATGACGCAACTGGCGAAGCTGGGTAGAGAGCGTTGACACCTGGGAGGCGAGGGATTCGATGGCCTGTTTCGTGGCAGAGAGCTCCTCCTCATGCCGTCCCAGCATCGTTCCCTGGAACACCACCGCTGACTGAAAGTGATTGCTGCTCGCTGAGTCCATAATGGCCAGATTATTCTGTGATGAGGACAGACAGAGGACCCAAAAGCGAGTTGCAGCGTAATGTCTTTTAATGAACAGAAATAGCCATCCACAGGTAAGGACAGTTCTCTTAAAAATAAACAGTTCAACACAGGTAGATCTGCATAACAGGTAACAAAAGTAATTCTTCCTTTGGAGAGCTGAACAACATATGGGAAATTGCGACACAAAAGAACTGTGGAATTCAATCCGGGGAATGACCAACATGACCCCGAAAAGGAAGCCACTGTTCACCGGTAATGAAACTGATAAGGCAAATGAACTTAACAATTTTTACATGAGATTTGAGTCAGACACTTTTATGGAGTGTTGTGATATTTTAGGTAATATAAGCAGTAATGTTAGGGATGATAGAATATTAATAGATTCAGGGGATGTTACAAGGGTTTTTAAAAATATATGTTCTAGCAAGGCAACTGGACCAGACGGTATGTCATGTTTTCTTTTAAAGACATTTGCTGAGGAGCTTACACCTGCCTGGCATCGGCTCTTTCAGCTCTCAGTTGACTCGCATACAGTACCAGGGCTTTGGAAAAAATCGATTATAATCCCAATTCCAAAAAAGTCTTGTCCTCAAGACAATAATGATTACAGGTCAGTGGCCTTAACATCAAATGTTATGAAATCATTTGAGAAGATCATTATAAGAGAACTGCGTAAGGAAGTGGAGCCATCTTTTTACCAATATCAATTTGCATATAAAAACAACCGTGGTACTAATGATGCAGTTTCTACATTAATGCATCTTGTTTTAAAGCATCTGGAGAGTCCAACTGCCTATGCTAGTGTAGCAGGATGCAGTCGTTTGGCTCATGCCCCCCTAAGTGACTCTTAATTTGCTGCAGCTGTGAGTGGTTCTGGGCAGTTAATTTTGAGCCAATCGCGAGGGCTACACCCCTTTTATAAACCGGGACTTTTATCTTGAAAAATGGTGTCAACAGTATGCGTATTGTTTACCTGCCCAGCGACCTGGGGCCTGTACCATGATAGTAGTTGAACAAACTCAGGGTTGCAGGATTAGTTTTGAGTTGACAAAACCAAACCAATCCAACCAGGCTTTGTTGGTACCATGATGCTGATCATCAACTTTCTCTGTCAACTCAGGCTTTAATCCTGAGATTAGGAGTTTAGGTGTGACATCAGCAGCGAACAGCCAATCACATGCTGAGAAACAGTGAAACTCATTCAAAACTCATTGAAATGAATTTCTCGCGAGAGCTACTTCTCGCAATTCACTTATTAAATAAAAGTATGCAAATAATACAAATTTAAACATTTACACAGCAAGAAAAATATAGCTGTCTATGAAAGAGGACAACTAAAAGAAAGTCTCGTTACTGTATATCAGTGCTAAAGTTGTGAAGTTAGTTTATACAGTTGATAAAGGTATATTAGAGAAATGAACATTTAAGCTCATATGTCATTTTATAGCTTTATTTATAGATTCTAAAGCATAATTATATTACCTTTATATATGTATTCATTTAAAATCTGCGTATAATAAGAATGGAAGAACTGAAATTACATGTGAGATCGTTTAAAGGTATAATAATTACATAAATAATTTCTAAATCATACAAATTTATTATTCTAAATAAGCATTACTAAAAGCCAGATGATTTTGTCTTTAAAATAATTTGCTATGTAGTGACCTTTAATTTGGAGTAGAAAAGGTGGAGTGACTTTATCGCATCACACATGTGTGACTTTGCTCACAGCTGATTGGTCCAAGTTCGGTTTGCAACCTCTTACCTGGAACATAACCTGCCCCGGACCAGGTTAGCCGTGGAGCGTAAGTTACTATGGCGATGAACACTGCTAAAAGCCAAACCACCTTCATGGTGCCTAAAACCCAGGGTAAGCGCAAACTAAACTGAAACATAGCTGGCTAGGCACCTAAACCGGCTTCATGGTACAGGCCCCTGATGTCTGCCTGGTTATCGGTCTACCGTAGCGCCGCAAGTATGGTTGGCTTTGTTTCTCTTTTCACTCATTAACTTTATAGCTTGGGCTTAAAGAGAATGTTTTGTGCTATAGGATCCCCGGTGCGGCAGCAGCCCTTTCATCAGCTGAGTGTGCGCCCTGCGATCAGCAATCAGAGCTCAGGGCCTGTGATAGTCATAGGTATGCTGCTATACTGAGTAATAGTTGAATGGTTAATATGTAAATTGACATCCTGTGCATTTTAGGGAGCACTATTTAACCGGGGGTGCGGCCGCAAGTTGGCTACATCGACGTTGAACATCTGCTGCTTTGCTTATAGCCTACTCTTCACGTTACATGTCATGGATTTAAAGTTACGTCGTACCCGGCTGCCTTGTTCACACAGCTAAGAAGTATTGAACTCAATTGTTACCTCAAGTTGGCTGGCGGCTGGCTAGCGTGTTATATCGTTGCCTGTCTAACATTGTTTGATCCTCCTTCACGTCTCTGTTGTGAATCAGTGTTGGAGTGTAGAGTGTTTGATGGACTGACATCACATTAATGTTTTTTTTTATTTGTACTCTTGTATGGAGGCCTTTTCTTGCTGTTGATATCCAAGAGGATTGGCCTGAACGTGATTTTTTTTCTTTTGTGGTTTGTCCATGTTTAATTGTTTATTTTAATTGAGTCTCTGTTCATATTGTTAGCCAGTACCACCTTGGACTTTAGAACAGGTGACTTATTAGACATTGTTTATGTAATCTATGTGTAATTTTGTTTAACTTCCACATGTCTGTCCATTGTCCAGGTGCTGAGAACTGCCAGTGGGGAGCAGTGCCCCTTGTGGTGGCGGGTCCTGTGGTGTGCTGTGGCTGAGTGTTCACCAAGTGTGGTCATTTCTCTTATGGTGTGTGTGTGAAATTTTGACACGTGTGAATGGGGTGTTTTCATGGACGCTCCTTGCTCGAGCCACTAGCTTCCCACTGGTAAGATTCCGCTCTTGCCTTCCTCTCTTGAGTGTGTTTATTGACTTTTAAAGTGAAAAATAAAAATACTATTTTTGTACTGAACTACTGTTTCTGGCTATCCATTAACGAACTTGTGTGCCTGGTTGAACCAAATGCTTAATTCTTTGGGTGTAAGTCCCATTGTGGCGTAGTCTGCAAACTGCCTGGGCCTAAGCCCTGAAATCTGCTAATTGTCTGATGTTCTAATTATACATTCTGCCACACTAGGTTACTTTTTATTGATTTTAGTTCTGCGTTTAATTCCATTCAACCACGTTCAAGCGTTCAATATTTAATGGAAATATATAAATAAAATATATGTATAGATATGAGTTCAATATATTGTGGAATATATTTTAATTATATGGAAATATATAAATAAAATATAGACAATATATTGCAGACAATCTCAGAGATTTGCATATACACTACCGGTCAAAAATTTTAGATCAGTAAGATTTTTTTTTTTAATGTTTTTAAATGAAGTCTCTTATGCTCACCAAGGCTGCTTTATTTGATGGAAAAAAATGACAAACAGTAAAAGTGTGAAATATTATGACAATTTAAAATGATTATTTTAAAAGAAGAAAAGACTATTAAAAATTCTATGAGCTGATAATTGTACACGGGGTGCTGAGAGTGATATAAAAGCCTTGTGCTCACTGAGTTTGTGCATCTGCCGTTAAGCCTCGGTCTCTTTTGTATTGTAAATGAGTATGACCCAGTTTTATATCTTTTAAAATTATTGTGAGTATTTAAATAAAACTTTTGTATTATTTGTATCCACGTCTCTAACCCTTCTTGACATTCACGTTCCTGTGTGTCTTGTGTAGTCTTAGGTGTACAATATCAATATTTCCCTGTAAACAGGGTGGCGTAGTCATTCATAAGTAGAGCTCCGTTCCCCCTTGAGCGGCCTCCTGCTACATATGTATAGATATATGTCATGCCATTTAAAATACAAGTACATATATGGCCATATATTACATTTTTGTTGATACGGGTTCAATGGTGTCCACTATTACAGAGGAATTTTTTCAGAGCATTTTCAACCTCAGGTTTAGGTTATTTTGCAGTAATGTGGCTGGCTACAGTTGAAAGCCGCAAATGGACTGGAAATCCTGTATAAAGGATATCTAGAGTTGGATGTAGAAGTTCTTGGTAGAACTTTGTCGAATGGGTATTTTGGTTGTTCAAGATCCCCCTGATGTACAGACACAGACAAGAAAACGTAATGTTCCCGATTTGTTGGGAATAACAACATGACATCATGACTTTTGCGTAAACATACACGCCACTTTCGAGTCAAGTGGCGTATTATTTCTACGCATTTTGAGCTATCCGCGTGTATGCGCGTATGTCTACGCCATTAACGTCCACGTCATCCCGCGTGTCAGAACACGCGCGTCAAATGTCCAGTCATAAATGCCATTAACCCCAGTGATGGTTAAGTTTAGGGATAGGGTTGAGGTAAGTCATATCTTTTTTTTCCCTAGGATGGTAAGGGAACAGTCATAAATGCCATTAACCCCAGTGACGGTTAGGTTTAGGGACGGGGTTGAGGTAAGTCCTATATTTATATAACGTTAAGTCAACGGCGTTCATAAACACGCTGAAAAGCGATTATGCGTCTTGATAGCACGCCAAAAATGCAAATACGAATTGGCGTGTCATACACACGCTACTTCATGAGATCAGTCTGGGAATAAATATTCTGCAAAGTTGTTACCAAGAGCTGTTTAGTCAACATGGCACTGCATTATTTCATTCCCCACCAGCTGTAGTGTTACCTTGTGTGCTGAAGAATGCTTTGAACCCCCACATTTTTAGAACCCCCAGGGATAGGTGACTGGCAACTATCTGCAGACCTCCTGATTCCATGCACCCTGGTAACAATTGGGGAGGGAACTGTCTATGTACCCTTTGTTAACATAGTAGTAGAGAGGTTAAGCAACTTTTGACTTCAAGTCATGATGCAAAGGTCCCCTTTGGTATGGAAGTACCTTATGGCCATAGAAATAAATTTATCCTAAGACACAAGTGAGATCACATTTTGTTTCTTTACGCACATTTTTTAAAAATGCCCACCAATCATACTTGAGAGGAACATATCTTTGCTTCTGTTATAGCTATAATGACAAATTTAGTATCAACGTGTACATTGTTGTGGTCAAGGAGTCCAATAAAGTAGGTTCCAAGACTAGAAAACAATAATGTTGTCCTTACCATGACAATTGGAGGTGAAGTATGCAATTTTTTATCAAAAAAAGCATGCCAAACACACAGTCCATTCACAACTTAAAGGGATAGTTCGCTTTGAAATTAATTTTAGATATTTTTTGGCTTACCTCAAGGGCATCCAAGATGTAGGTGTCTTTGTTTTCACAGTACACTCTAAAAAATGCTGGGTTAAAAACAACCCAATTTGGGTTATTTGGTAACCCAGCGCTGGGTAAATATTGGACAGAACACATGCTGGGTTATTTTGACCCAGCAGGTTGGGTTTTATAGATTAACCCATTTGCTGGGTTGTTTATTTTTTATCAGTACTGGGTCAAACAGCCCCATGTTACAGGTTAATTTTAGATGATAAAAAATTCTAATAACAAAAATAATATTAATAATAACAATAACACTACTGTTAATGATTCAATTAAAGTGTTTATTCCAGAAAATCAATATAATCATAAACACATCCATGTTTAATCAACAATAAGTTATTTGCAGCATAAACAGAGGCCCACAAAAATTATTTGTGCTAAAATGTTGGCATGTAAAAAGATTATAAAATGGTAAGATTCTCAAAATTCAAAACAAACAACATACATTGCAATCATTTAGTCCTGTGTAGCAAAATAAAAACTTTAGTAACTGTAAAATAGCCTATATTCTCTTCACAAAAAATACAATAAAAAAAAAACATATTCATTTAAATAAGCAATCAAGTAGTCCTGTGCATCAAAAATGGAAATGGGAGACACATAAAAACTTGTATAAACTGTGCAAAATAGCTAAATATTCTCTTCACAAAAAAATTACACTGAAATAAAACAGATTTACATACTTGAAATTCATTTAAATTAGTCCTGTGCATCAAAAATGGAAATGGGAGACGCATAAAAACTTTGTGTATAAACTGTGCAAAATAGCTAGATTCTCTTCACAAAAAAATTACAATAAAAATCCCAAAAGTACATTGTAATTAATTTAAATAAGCAATCAATTAGTCATGTGCAGCAAAAATGGGAGGCACATACAAACTCTGCGTATAAACTGTAAATTAGCTAAAGATTCTCTTCACAAAAAATTACAATGAAATAAAACCTATTTACATACTTGAAATTCATTTAAATAAAGAATCAATTAGTCCTTTGCATCAGAAATGGAAGACACATAAAAACTTTGTGTATAAACTGTGCAAAATAGCTAGATTCTCTTCACAAAAAAATTACAATAAAAAATCCAAAAGTACATTGTAATTAATTTAAATAAGCAATCAATTAGTCCTGTGCAGCAAAAATGGGAGGCACATACAAACTCTGCGTATAAACTGTAAATTAGCTAAAGATTCTCTTCACAAAAAATTACAATGAAATAAAACCTATTTACATACTTGAAATTCATTTAAATAAGTAATCAATTAGTCCTGTGCAGCAAAAATGGGAGACATGTGAAAACGGTATACTTGAAGGATTTAAGATTAAAGATTAATAAATAGCTAAAGGATCTCTTCACAAAAATGTAAAACAAAAATGAAAGAAAAATGTACAGATAAATAGCTCATTTAGTCATTTAATCATTTACTCCTCTGCAGCAAAAATGGAGGCCCGCAAAAACCGTATGCTTGAATTTTCTGTCCCAGGCATTCCATACACTACTTGCTGCAAAAATTCCCAAACAGGGGCACATTGTTTCGGATAGTGAATGTCAAAGCAATAAAATGCCTTGAAACAAACATCCACAGCCTTGAGGAGAGTCACCTGTTCCAGAGCTTCCCCATTCACCACCACAAAAAACTGTCCAGCCATTCCAAGCTCCAAGACAAAGGGGAAAGGTTTCGCTTCTTTCTGCCTTTCCAGATAAAGCACCATGTTGGTTCCAGACTAAATGAGGGAATAACAATATCAGACACAGATAATTCTTTAAAAGTGTGTCTTCGGTTTTCAATAGAGCATTCTTAAATTAGTTAAATAACGTCTTAAATTAAAGGGATAGTTCACCCAAAAATGAAAATTAAGTCATTAATTACTCACCCCCATACTGTACCAACCCCGTAAGACCTTCGCTCATCTTCGGAACACAAATGAAGATATTTTTGATTAAATTTGAGAGCTGGATTACTGCTACATAGGCTCCCTAAGGGATTGAAACTTGTCGGCCCAGAAAGTCATTGGAGAAAATGCTTGTGGGCCTGAGACGAGAGTTCAAGAGATTTCCACGACGCATGCACGAGAACTGAACAAGAAGTAGTAGAAGAAGAACGTCCTCTTCTCAGTTCTTGCGCATGCGTCGTGGAAATCTCTTGAACTCTCGTCTCAGGCCCACAAGGAAGAAAAGGAATAGTCAAATAAAGTCACTGTAGTCACATGGAATATTTAAACATTTTCTTCAATGACTTTCTGGGCCGTCAAGTTTCAAAACCCTTAGGCAGTCTATGTAGCAGTGATCCACCTCTCAGATTTAATCAAAAATATCTTCATTTGTGTTCTGAAGATGAACGAAGGTCTTACGGGGTTGGTACAGCATGGGGGTGAGTAATTAATGACTTAATTTTCATTTTTGGGTGAACTATCCCTTTAACTTGAAGAGTTGTGAGAAAATGAAACCTGTGTCAGATCCAAGCAGCAATAACCATGATCACGATTAAAACGATTTATCGTGCAGCCCTACAAACAGGTGTAAAGAAATGAGCCTGATCTGTTGTTTTACTTACAGGTTGTACATCAATGAATGAGTTTCTTGCCTCTTGAATAGTTGGCCGAAAGGTTTTGTTGCCAATCTTGTACACAGGTGGGGGAAGAATGACGGGCAAGGTTTTAAGTGCTAGTATGCCTTTCGAATCTAAGTAGAGATAAAAGGCAAATTAGAACTTGTTAATTCATCACCTTTCAAATTAAGCAAAGTGCATTTAAGCAACTAAGGTCAACTTGGAATGACTGAAATTAGCTTAAATATGTAACCGTTAAACATGTACTCTGGTAATCTGAAAACATTTAGTGTTATTAAAAGGATAGTTCACCTTCAAAATGCTAAATTTACTAGCCCTCATGTCAAATTTACTCTCCTCATTTAGTCACCCTCATGTTGTTCCAAACCTGTACAAGTTTCTTTCTTTTGCTGAACACAAAAAGAGATTTTAAAGAATGACAGTAACCAGACAGTTGACAGTAGCAATTGACTTCCATATTAGGAAAAAAGTACTAGGCTATAAAAGTCAATGGCTAAGGTTAACTGTTTTGTTACCAACATTCTTCAAAATATCTTCTTTTGTGTTCAGGAGAAGAAAGTCATTCAGGTTTGTAATAACATAAGGGTGAGTAAATGACGACAAAATTGTCATTTTCAGGTGAACTATCCCTTAAAGCAGTGCTTCTCAAACCAGTCTTGAGAACCACTGCACATTTTGTGTCTCTCCCTCATCTAACACACCTGATTTAACTCATCAGCTCATTAGTACAGACTGCAAGACTTAGGCTATGTTTACACGGAAACGATTCTGAAGAGAAAACGCAAAAGTGGTGTTGCGGCATCTTTTTTATTCTGCGTTTAGACGAGCGTTTTGTGTGGGGAATTCCGCGTGCAAACGGTGACGCAAAAGTATGTGAAATTCAATGTATTATACACTTCAGGCAGCCAGGAGTGCATACCACAACAACACGTGCACGCGCCTGCGTACAAACTTCACAGTCAAGCAGACTTTTGGGTTTTTACCGTTTACACTGGAATGCGACGGTGGAGCGTTTTTAAGATTTCCACTCTGGAGGGTGGTTTCACTTTTTTGCGTTTGAAAGCCTCAAAAACGCCGTCGCTGTGTAAACGAAAGGCACATCCGATAAAATATTTTTACGTTTTCACCCGCGAGCGTTCTCGTGTAAACAGGGCCTTAAATTGGGTGTGTCTGATGAGGGAGATTAAACCATTAAACCAAAAAAGGGCCAAGTACTTTTAAAGAGGTCATGAACTGAGAAATACAATTTTCCCTGATCTTTTGTCATACAAGAGGTCATTTTACTATAAAAAAAAAAACCTTTTACTGATACTTCGCTGCCAAAAAAGGACTAATTTTCTACTTCCGATTGTTTATTACGCAATGAAACATCAGTGCAAGACTGCCTGCACAGAAGTAGATCATAGCCTCTTCATGCCCACAGGCACATAAGTGAAGGGAGTGATAGCAGATATATCACTCCCTATACATACATACATACATATGTATGTATGTATTTTTATTCCACGTGATCCTGTTGTACTAAGTTTTCCAATGTTGTGCTTACTAACACTATAAAAGGACCTCAGGGAACATTGTAAAAAAAAAAAACAGGCAATTCATGACCCCTTTAAATGCAACAATTTCATCTGTTTTTAATTTGAAAAATTCTCCTAACCTGCAGACATGTTGTCTAAATTATTGAGGCCATCCATCTGTCGTCCATCTCTTTTAGCAAAGGCCAGAATCTTGTCAGCAAAGACAGGCAACCAAGACAAGCACAATTTGTCTGCAGCATCAGGGTGAAGTATACTGAAGTCCTGAGATATCTGTTTTTGGGAGAGAGAAAAACAGTCATTTATTTTTTTGTCTTTTTTTGTTTTTATTGCTGAATGTGAGGCTAGCATTTTATCATAATTAATGTTAATAAAAATAATATCCTTCAAACGAGAGACAGTTATTGAGTTAAGATTATATTTACCATGCCTGGGGTGTCCATGAGACGAGGGAACTCTGATAAAATTTCGGATATTGGCTTGGAGCCATTCTCACGAATCCAATGAGCCCTAAAAGGAGCAGTTTCTCTCATATACTGCTCCACTTGGTCCTGTGGTCTGGTATTATTTTTTAGCCATTCTTTTAGTTGAGATGCCCTCTCAGGAGACAAAGTTGAAGCTGTTGAAAGGTAGATAAAATATAAAGTCATTGCGTGAGTTCCAGTCTTCTTGCTCTTGATTTTTAAACTGACAGGACTTAAAAGCTCATGCAAACGATACAATTTCACTCAATGATGATTAAACTTTGCAATTAAAGTCATCTATACGCTAATTTGTAGTGAAAAAAATAAAAACTTTAGTGCTTTGTGTGAAGATTATGACAAAAAGAATTTTATTACCTGGAATAACAGTCGACCTCTTCTCACAGATAAAAGCCACAGAAGATGGTGTTCTTAATCTGCGCATTCTCTTCCTAATATTGCGAAGGCGCTCCTCAAGAAATCCCGTGGAAGGTCTGTGCCTTTTCCCGGGGCTGAACCATGCCTCCTGAAATGTTATTGAGTTATGTATTCAATTTAAAATTTGATTTATCTCAAACAAAAGATCACTTCATGAGTGAGCACAAATTATTCCAATAGTAGACACACTGCAAAACTTCCAAAAACATATGGGTATAGACAAGATCGGTTGAAGACCAGAATAACTCGGCTGGACAGGAAAGTTTAGAAATAGAAATAGACAAATTAGAATAAAGTAAAATGCATATACTCACATAGCCATTGCCTTCAGGGTCACGCAGACAGGAAAATGTCTCCACTAAAGAGATGGCCATTGCTTTTTTGGTCTCTGTCGATGGTCTGCATTATGATTGTCAAATATGAAAGGAAAGCTTGTAATTTTAAATTTGAAAGTTTCATAGTTACAAAAAAAAGCCAATACTCACGTTTCGCCATATCTCTCAATAAGATGAGCAACAATAATTCGCACCATTGCACGCCTTTGCTGGGTGGTTATTTTACTACTCTCTAGGCTCTCCACAATAGAGGGTCCATGTGGTGCTTTCATCAGTATTGCACGGATATCCTGTGGTACATAGCAGAGGTGTCTTTTTAAATGCAAATAGTACATTTCAGGTTATTTTACAATAAGACTGTCATATCTAAATCAAATTAGTTTTAGAAACATACATGCATATCATCTGGAACAAGCTGAAGAACGATTGTTGGCTCTGTATTTTCAGAAGAAGTGCGTCCAAATGTTGGCTCTGTATTTTCAGAAGAAGTGCGTCCAAATGTTGGCTCTGTATTTTCAGAAGAAGTGCGTCCAAATGTTGGCTCTGTATTTTCAGAAGAAGTGCGTCCAAATGTTGACTCCGTATTTTCAGAAGAAGTGCGTCCAAATGTTGACTCTGTATTTTCAAGTGCAGTGCTTGGCTGTGTATTTTCAGGAGCAATGCTAGAGTCTGGTGGGATACTATTCTACAAAATGAATAAAAAGAAACGGTTTAAGCAAATATATGGTATTCAAACTGTATTCTACATACTGCTGTACATGTAAAAACTAGGGCTGCACGATACAGTATATTAAAACGATAGAGTACATTAAAACTCAATTAAAGCATATTTCACTTTGCATTTTTTCCACTCACTCAACTGCCAAGCTTGAATTGTGCGAACATTCTATGCCAAAGCTGTACAGGTCCTGACCCCTGTCTCCGTATCTGGTTTTTGAAGAAGGCTCCTGTTTCTATGAACTGTATGCATGCTTGGAGCCAGATAATGATGAAGCTTGCCTGATCTCCCCAAACTAAGTAAAACTGAATACTAAAAAAAGCTCATTTTGATTCGACTGTTTCAAACAAAAAAATGTATTCCATTGTTTTCAGATAATTAAAGCACCCTGTATCGGAGAGATACATAGAAACAATCGTCATTTTTCCTGAATGACTGAACAGCATGGAGGGGATGATGATCAGTGAGGTCAGTGACATCAATGCATGTGAAGACATGAGAGTATTGCACAGCATAGGCAAACAAATGCCTTTCAAATCCAACAGTTTCAAACTTTTGAATCACAAATTTCAGTTTGGAGTCAAAAGCCAAACAGTGTCTTATACGTCCAAACTGGGGGTCACCACTTGAACAGTAGGACACAAAAAGTGTCATACCTGGCCTATATGTCGTTCCTTTATATTTCACCCAGGCTGGTACATACATCTCTGTGTGGGTTGGAACATTTTCCAAGCCTCCTTGGATATCATGACATCTCTCAAGGTCTGCAAGAACAGTGCTGTGACCTGGGCCCACTTCAATGGGGTGATCAAAGACAATTCCAGAAAAGAAATTGTAACACAGCATTACTTGATGTCTAGTGGCCATAGTTTTACAGATATTCTTGAAGTTGCATGTGATATGGCTTATGCGTTTAAAGAAGTTATGCTTTGCTTCAAACCGCATAGTCCAATACTGCATCAATGGTCCAAGCTGTCTTATGGCTCTTGGATAATGCAACATAAAGTGGTGTTTAGGTTTTAGATGTTGCTGTGGGTACAACTCAAGGAACATACTATGATGTTCCTCTATGAGCCACTTCAAGTAGATCGTACTTTCAACAGTGAGAGATACTGAAAAAATCAATTCCAAGCAGGAAAGGAGGAGAAGCAGTAGCTGCCAGAACCTATTTGACTCTGGAACTAGATCTCCCATCATTAGAGGCAGCAGTCTCAATAAGCACCACATCTGTGCTGCTGTCTGTTTCATGGTCCCATCTTTTTTACGCAGGTAATTATTTGTAATCAGAGAAGGCTTGTTGTGGGCATCACTGAAGCCGTAATCAAAGCTAGTGATCCTGCAATTTAATGTATCCAATGTAAAGTGTCCTTCCTCAATCAGTGAGTTTATGATCAATTTCATCTCATAACACCCTACACCTTCTAAGATGTCGTGCATAATGTCTGGTGCTATGTTCTTGCTGACATCAAAAAAGTGGAGATCATTAAAGGCACTTGCTTGTTTTAAGCCAGTGTCTGAGACACTACCAAGACTGAGGTCTCTCTCGTTAGACTCAGCAGTACGAAGAATGTCACAGTCTTCCTTAGTCTGTACTCTAAGGGTGTCTTTTGGTACACGGCACCACCGACAAACATAATTGCTTGCAAAGCTTTCGGTGAATCCAAGAACTCCATTTAGTGCCAAGTTATCACCAACAACCTGGCAAATGCTGACTTTTACTTTTCCATCAAATGATGGTGTTTTGATATCCACACCCTCTTTCTCCAAAGATTTTATGTCCTCCACTACGGGCTTTAACACCGCATTAATGCCATAGGTTTTGACGTCATCAGTTTTGTAGACTGCCAACAGAAATAGGGAGGATAAGCTGGAAAGCAGCTCTTTTGGTAAACATTTGATGGCAAAATACATGAAACCTACTTTGTGGACAGATGTCTTTGAGCCAAGTGGATTCACAGTCTCTACATCATCAACATAAATAAGGAGAGGAATAGAGACCTCCTGAGAGAACAGGGCATGGTTTTGGCAGAGCTCACCATCACAAAAATCTTGTAGGAGACCATTAGTGCTCTTCTGCCATGCAACAACCTTGGACATGATGCCTGGTAGTTCAAGTATCTTTTTCAGGAGTGGTCTAAGTGGAATGCGCTGAAACGTGTCGCGCGTTGAAATTTGTTTTACTGCACCACTGCTGGAATCTATGTGCTGAACATAGGAAATGCCAGGGAAAGTCTCCTCTATTGGCTGAATAAAGTTTCCAGACTGCATAAAATATTTCATTTGCTGATATTCAGTCTCTAAGTTTTTGAAAGGCTCAGATGCTGCCTGGAATTGATTGTTCAATTCCTGTGCCTCTATGCTTTTGTCCTGCCCAAGAGCCTTAAGGAAAGACATAGTTCTATCCTGAAGCTTGGAGACTATATCTGACAACAGACTTGAGGTTTCTTGCACTGTAAAATTTACTGCAGAAAAAGTCTGTGAAGACTTTGATTTGAGTTTTGCCAAGAAAAGAGCTACCCTATCTGTCATTTCCTCTTCCTCCAAATCATCCATGTCACTGACCGCACCAATGTCAGACTCTTCCATGCATGAATGCTCTTGAGCATCCAGTGCCTCAAATGTTGAAATGGGTGCTTGGTCAGCATTACATCTAGATGCATTGTTAGTCTCATTGTGGGCATTATTGTGTTGAAGTAAGTGCCTTCTGTACGACCTCATATAAAAAAAAGTCCTCCGACAACCTTGCTGATTGCATTCAAAATGTGTGGAAGCACTGTTAATACTGTGGACTGCTCTTAAGTGGGTAAAAAACTGTTTCAAGTCAGCTATGATAGCTTGGCATCGAAAACACCTATAATCCATTATAGACTTACAAATTTCAGTTCTTTGAAATGTTTCAAAAATTTTAACCGCACGCCAATTTTGGGGATGAGAGTTGCAATCGTGTTCTCGTCCAGCAACAGGAAACTTTCATCATCTATCTGCTCATCTAAAAGGAAGATAACACAAACAAACAAGACTATCTATGAAATTACACTGACATCGACTAGGCACAGAAGTGGTATCGTATGCCAGCCCTACAATATAAGTGATTCACCCTACAGGGTTTGACACTAAGCCTTGTCATGTGCTTGTACTTTGGACAAGTAAATTGGCCATTCATGTTTTTGATTTTATTGTGAATGGTGTAGCAAACTTGGTTAAGTGGTAGGGCTGGCACTGGATGCAACTGTGAAAAAAAAAATACCAACAAAGAAAAAGAATTTGAAATTCAAAATTGTTCATCACATATTTACCTGCAAATTTTTCAATGAGGCACTCAAGATTCCAGTTGATGAGTTTTTGTTGAACAAAACTGTCCATTGCTGTAAAAGAACATAAGGAAACATCATATTAGTAATATCTTAGTTAGCTGGATAATTCAAAAATATTTTATAAAATCACCTGTAGATATTTCATAGAATATTTTTTATTCATTACAATGTATTAGTCTGTTCGTAAAAATAATAAATAATAAATAAATGTTGTTAATGTTTATTTTTCCTGGCAGTTGTTAAAAAATTCATGATTTAATGATCATCATAATTATTTTAATTATTGTAAACCAAATTACATGACAAACCAAAATAATAAATTGTATTAATACATAAGAGTTTCTCCTAAGTTTTTTTCTCTATCTCTACCTTCTGTCACCTGATGGAGTTTTGGGTTCCTTGCCACTGTTGCCTCTGGCTTGCTTAGTTGGGGGTACTCAATATTATTAATATTGTTAATATTTACTTTTTTCAGAGCCACAATTGAACCAAATTAAACTACAGTAACTATTTCATAATTTATTATCTTTACACGGTTTTTGAACGGAACTGAAGCAACACTGAACTGACTTCAGCTGAACAATTACAGTTTTGATGAGAATTGTAACGTTACTCAGGTGAACGATGACCTCACTGTTTTCTGCAGGGCTGCTTTATAGCCGAATTGAACTAAGGCACACGCACCCAAACACAGTGAACACATACTGCAACATAATAAAATATTTTTTTTATGTAAAGCTACCTTTCGAAAATGACGAACAATAACAGATAAATAGTAGCCTTATATAGCTTCTTTAGCATTATGCAGCCACGGCACTAGCCAGTGATGTTAACTGCATCCAACACCGTCGAGTCAGTTTCAAGTAACGTTACAAGAAACCCGCAAAATTTCTGGAGATAAAACACCAACAACTGTATTTAGACATCTTGACCGTGTTATAAGTTGAATAATTGATGACAGACCGTGTAAAAATAATGAATGTTATGTCTGTGTTATGTTAGCCTAACGGTCGCTAGTTCGACAGACGCAAAAAACAGACAGAGGATTCGTGTTAAATAATATTGGGGTCCGTCGTCAATAATTCATAGATAATTCATTTCAACATAATTTCTTATTGACTTTCTGACTTAGTTGACTACTTAACGTTAGGATAATTTTAATAAAACACTGTTACTCACCTTCAAGCTCGCTCCTGCTTGAACCTCTCCTCCTGTTGACGCTGATTTGAACAGTGTGTGAGGACAAAAGCGCGCGTAGAGGTGAGCGCTGGGTCAAAGTTTCCAAAACAAACCCAAATGCTGGGTCATTGTACAGAGAAAATAACCCAGCAGCATAATCAAAATGCTCAACCCAGCATATGGGTTTAAAAAATAACCCAGCATTTTTTAGAGTGTAGTTTCAATTTTGATATTTTTAGGTCAAACCGTTTGAGTCTATCAGTCATATATTGGAGGTCTATGGGGTCCACCTCAAAGAGCATGCACAGAGAAGTCCAAATTAAACATGATTAAATGACTCGTAAATGCAAGTACACATTGATGGCCTAAGACACGAAACAAGTGGTTTGTGTGAGAAAACGAACAGTATTTATATCGTTTTATCTCTTGTAACCACATGTCCAAGTGATCTGAGGGCGCAGGCGCTTTGTGGCTGTGGTAACAAGAGGTAAAAACAATATATACTGTTCGTTTTCTCACACAAACCGCTCGTTTCGTGTCATTTACGAGTCATTGAATCATGTTTAAACTGGACTTCTCTGTGCATACTCTTTGAGGTGGTGACCATAGACCTCCATTATATGACTTATAGACACAAACGGTTTGACCTAAAACATATCAAAAAATAATTTCAAATTGAACTATCCCTTTAATAATTTCTGCTTCGCCTTTACAGCCTTTACAGCCTTTACAGCACTGGCTGAAGGTGCGGGTCCCGCGTCAAGCACGGGCATCCGGTCGTTTATGTCTCAAGGTAACTCAGAACTGTATCACAGCTCTGGAGCCCTGTGAGGCGGTCGACTGGTATCAGACAGGTGTAAACCTGGGGGTAATCTCGAAAATGAAAGTGGTTTCGAAAGATGCCTCCAATTCGGGCTGCGGCACCCTCTACGAGAGCAGACCGACTTTTGGCCTGTGGTCAAACCAAGAAAAGAGCTTGCACATAAACTGTCTAGAGATGAAGGCGGTTGAGAATGCCTTGGGGTTCTTTCTTCCCCCTCTAAAGGGCTACCATGTCCTTGTCCGCACGGACATGTCGGTGGTTTTCCTACATAAATCGTCGGGGTGGTCTGAGATCATTGAACCTTCATGCACTGGCAGAACGCCTGCTTGTATGTGTTCAGCACAACCTACTCTCCTTGAGAGCGGCACGTGTGCCAGGCCATCTGAATGTGGGTCCAGACAAGCTGTCCAGGGACAACGTTCCCCCAGGGGAATGGTCTTTCCACTCTCAGACAGTTCAGCTGTTGTGGGACACCTTTGGTACAGCAGAAGTCAGCCTCTTTCTGTCTCAAGACAACGCTCAGTGTCCAATATGCTTCACAAAGAACAAGGACGCGCTGGCCCATCACGAGCCCAGCTGCCCTCTCTATGCTTTCCGTGATAATGCTGTTACCACAGGTTATCAAGCGTATCAGGGAGAATAGTTCCTCAGTGCTTCTAGTAGCACCGTTCTGGCTGAACCAAGTTTGGTTTCCGGAGCTGATACAGCTTCAGAGCTTGGCTGTGTGGCCAGTCCCGTTGAGGAGAGATCTCCTCTCACAGGCCGTGGGGACGATTTGGCACCTATGACCCGAGCTATAGGTACCAAGGACAGGTGGTTAAGACCCAGTACATTTTTAGGTAGACTTTAAATGGTTAGTGTGTGTCCCTGCAGTGAACCTGTGATTTTTGGCAGGGAAAAAGGTTGTGAGAGCCCTGCAGTATTCATTCAGTCAGCTGAAGTAGTGAACCACATTGTCCATTGTCAGGCAAATATACCATGGCCCAACAGGAAGATGCCAAGGCCTTGTTGGAGAAGTACAGTGTGGTTTTTATCTATCTATCTATCTATCTATCTATCTATCTATCTATCTATCTATCTATCTATCTATCTATCTATCTGTGATGATTTTCAGGTTCTGGGTAAAGTGTGGGTGATGGAAGGAGACACAGGGTCGGCGATATCTGGGGCTCATGCACTTTTATTTGAACTCTGGACTCTCCCTACAGCGCACTCAGCGCTCAAAATAGCTTAACTCAGAATAGAACAAACAGAAAGCAAATACACAATAGAACTCTTCCCGCTGGTCACAGCTTCACTCGCTTAGTCTCTGCACACTCTTCCCGCTGGCTACAGCTTCTCGCTCGGGCTCACTCTTGATAAACCGCATCTTGTCTGTCCGTGCACGAGCTCCCAGTCTCTCTCACTTCGCTGTCAGCCCGGGCCGCTTATGCGGTCTCCTCACGACAATTACTGCAATCACAGACAGGTGTTCGTCATTTGAACTTGATCTGCTTACTCACCGCCTGGCTCCGCCCCGCTCTTCCGCTGCAGATCTCGCCAAACCACGCACCCCTCGCCAGACTATCTTTATAACTAATCTCTGTTTATTTCAAACTAATCTATCTATCTATCTATCTATCTATCTATCTATCTATCTATCTATCTATCTATCTATCTATCTATCTATCTATCTATCTATCTATCTTTTTGGTGGACTGTATTGCCTTCAAACTTTCTGGCTAAACTTAAAGTTTGCCAACAAACTTTTTTATCTAGTTTGTGTATTTCTTTTATTTCCAGAAGTCCAGAAATGTTATGTTTTCTGGCACTGTCCACTTAGCAATTCAGGTTCATCACAGTAGTCAGTTTTTGAAACCGATAACTTCCGATAACTTCTTTTGATCACTTCCGGTGCGCTGCTTAGCGGCAGCACTGCGTTTCAGTGTACTATGTTTGCTGTCTGTTTGTTGGATGTTTATTGCTAAGTGTTTGGTGGGGGACCAGTAGAAGTTGAAAAATGAAAGCTGGGAAAAATATGCTCTCGATCTCGATCTGGATTTTGTGGACGATCATTCTCTGTGGACTATGTTTGAAGATGCAATGTCCAACTGCATGTGGAACTCTAAGCATGTGCGGTGTCACAACAATGATTGCGCGCCCTTACACCCGGGAGACGTTGCTGGAGCTAAATCGCAAGATAACTCAAAAGTTGACAACAGGCCAATTTAAGGATTTGTTCGAAAATGTTCCACGCGAGCTGTTGAGAGCAAAACGAAGGAAAAGAGGAAGAAGAGGAGGAATCCGGAGTCGACTGCGAAGGAGATTTAAACGACCACCGCTGCCGTCAATTATCTTCAGTAATCTGCGCTCTCTGAATAACAAAGTGGACATGATAAGATCACACACAAGGTACTGTAATGAATTTCATGAGGCATCCTTGCTTTGCTTCACGGAAAGTTGGTTGCAGTCAACAATGCCCGATTCGCTGTTTGAGATCCCGGGATTCACATTAGTTCGAGCTGACAGAGACAAACTTTCAGGGAAAAATAAAGGGGGTGGCATCTGCACGTACATAAATGAGAAATGGTGCCGCGCATATTCAGTGAAATGTAAGATATGCGACCCAAATGTGGAAATTCTCGGCATGACCTTAAGACCTTTTTATCTGCCAAGAGAATTTGGATGTATTTTGCTTTTCGTGGTATATGTTCCACCCAGCGGTAAGCCATTTAAGGCAGCTAGCCTGATAGCGGACTATGTTCATGAATTACAACTCAGCTACTCCGATGCACCCGTGATCGTACTGGGTGATTTAAACCAGTGCAAACTGGAGACTTTGTTGCCGGGATTTGAACAGTATGTAAAGACTCAAACAAGAAATAACAATATCCTTGATAAGTGCTTTGTGAATGTCAGAGATGCTTATGTGTCAAAGAGTATGCCACCAATTTTAAACTCTGACCACAATGTTGTGCATATGAATCCTGTGTACAGGACTACATTTAAAAGAAGCAAACCAGAAAGGAAGATGATCAGAATGTGGTCGAATGAGAGTATAGAACAACTGAGAGCCTGTTTCGACTGGACAAATTGGGAAATCTTTGATGAAGGCTCACTTGATGAAAGAACTACAGTGTTAAATGACTATATTAACTTCTGTGTGGAGCTGAACATACCTACTAAAGAGATTAGAGTTTATCCAAACAATAAACCATATGTGACCAAAGGTATTAAGAAAATGATATATGTGAGGAAAGTAGCATTTAAAGAGAACGATATTAAGACACTTAAACAAACAGAAAGAGAGTTAAAAATTAAATTAAAGGAAACAAAAGAAGTTCATAAAAAAATGTTTGGAGAAAGCCTTTAAAACTAATAACTCTAAAAAGGTCTGGGACATTATGAAAACTATGTCGGGATTGTCTCCTTCAAAAAAATCTATTGTAGTTGACGATGAATTGTGTTTTGGGAATGAACTAAACATCTTTTTTGCCAGATTTGAACAAATTGACAAACACAATGAGATCAAAGAAACAATAGATATAGTTCCGTCATCAATGGAGAGAATTGTTATTGAGGTTGAGGATGTTAGGAAAATGTTCAAATCTATTGACACAAAAAAGGCTGTTGGTCCTGATGGATGTAGTGCAGGTCTTCTAAAGAATTTTGCACATGAATTAGCACCGGTGTGGCAACCAGTATTTCAAGCTTCTGTTGACACACACACTGTTCCTGTGATTTGGAAGACAGCACACATTAAACCAATACCGAAAATGCCATGTCCAAAAGAATATAAAGATTTTAGACCAATAGCCCTCACCTCTGTGATTGTGAAATGTTTAGAGAGATCGTTACTCCAGCACTTAGTTCACACAGTGAAAGACAAATTAGATCCTTGGCAGTTTGCCTATAAGAAAGGCTGTAGCACAGAAGACGCAGTTGCTGCTTTAGTACACATCATCTCTAAACATCTAGATAAACCCAAAACAATTGTTAGAGCTTTGTTTTTAGATTTCTCTTCTGCATTCAACACAGTACAGGTTGACAGACTGGTGTCAAAACTTGTACGGTTGAATGTTAATCCCTATCTGGTCCAATGGTATACTTCATTTCTCACTGATAGAGTTCAGAGAGTTAAGGTGAATAAAACTGTGTCGTCTGCAATCATTACAAATGTCGGAGTCCCACAAGGTTGCGTTAGTTCTGCCATACTTTTCACCTTATATACAGATGACTGTCGAACTGACATGTCAAATCAGTATATTTTGAAATATTCTGATGACACTGTTTTAATATCTGTGATAAATGATCCGAACAGTCCTGAGTTTCATCAGCAAGGTGTGACTAAATTGAATGAGTGGTGTGAGAATAATGCCCTTGTCATTAATACCAGTAAAACTGAGGAGATTGTATTTGGGTCTGTATCCGATATAATGCCTGTTTTTATTCATAAGGAGGAAATTAGATCGGTTAAGACATATAAATATTTAGGAGTGATTATAGATGATATGCTGTCATGGAAAGATCACATTGACTCACTGTGTAAAAAAACAAAGCAGAGAATTTATTTTCTTCGTCGTCTCAGATCATTTGGAGTAAGAAAACAGATTCTCCTCTTGTTCTATAGGTCTGTGATAATGAGTATACTGCAATATTGCAACTCAATTTGGTATAAAAGCTTGTCTGTTATGCTGAAAACAAAGTTGTATAATCAATTAAAAATTTGCTCAAAGATTATAGGTCAGCCCCTTGAGAAGCTCTATGACTCAGCCTATAATAGCAATTTGCTAAGGCTTGTTAGTACTATAACATCTAACCCTTTGCATATTCTGCATAAAGAGTTTGAACTATTACCATCAAATAGGAGGTATAGAGTGCCCAGATTTAATAAAGTGAGGCTGAAACACTCCTTTGTGCACCAGGCTACCATAGCGTTGAACAAAACGTTCAATCGGGATCGAGTGTGAAGGTGTTAGAAGTATAAGTGTTGCACTGTTTGGATGGTACAATATGTGATGTGTAAGTGCATGTCGATGTAGAATGTATGTTAGATATATATTGTATGTATGTTGAATTGTAATATGTGATGTGTAAGAGTATGTCGATGTAGAATGTATGTTAGATGTTGCAAACATATACACTGTTATGCAAGAAAAATTTCAGACTCGTCTGACAATAAAGTATTAAGTAAAGTAAAGTAAGTAAAGTAATAACACAATGTCTTGAATAAATACAAATGCTGTAAAAAAAAAACACTTTTTTGCCTCTTCTGTTACACATAGGTCTACATCAAGATAAATTGTAGACAAAATTGTCTGGCAATTAATAGAGTAGACTATTTCAGAATCACTGTATCATGATAACATCGATATGATGAACAAAATTGTAGTTAGTTGCGAGTACACCAGAGTCATGTGCAATTATTCTTCCCTCACTAAATGCCGCAAAGTGTCCTCATTTTGGTGTTATGTAAATGGCCACACTAATGGCCATCTATGTACTTTAGGTCTTCAAGTGGAGGCATGCAGGAGGTGAAGCTGATAAGTTGTTGTTACCTGTTAAAACATTTACAGTGGCAGTGTGTAATCATTGATTGCAAGTTTTTATTAGTAATGATAAAAATAATAACACTACTCATACTATTTGTCACGGGTGTGGTTCAGGCAAGGAGCGCGAGGAGACCGGAGTATCGGATAAAGATTCCTTTTTATTCACAAACAGGCAGGAAGACAGGAGTACAGGGCCACACGGGCTAACAACAAACATGCGTTTACATCGACCGACAAAGACAGACTGGAACAGAGGAGGCTAAATACACAGAGAAATCAAACATAATGAGGTGCAAACAGGTGAAGACGATGAATAGACGAGGAACAGGTGGTTGATGAGGGAGTGAGTTCCGGAAGGGAGACAAGAGGATCCTGGGTAGTGTAGTGCTAAAGACGAGACAGACTGGTGCAGAAGAGGGCTGTGACAGAACTCCCCCCTCCCGGAAGGCGTGACCTCACGCCGTAGAACAGAGGAAGGAGGGGGGATGATCTGAGGGCTGAGCGGGGCGTGGTCAGGGAGGAGCAGGTTGAGGGCGTGGCCAGGGCGGAGCAGGCTGAGGGCGTGCTGGAGCAGGCTGAAGGCGTGGCCATGGCAGAGCGGACCCTTCAGGCGGCCACGGCGGTGAAGACCCTTCAGGCGGCCACGGCGGTGAAGACCCCTCAAGCGGCCACGGCGGAGCAGGCTGAAGGCGAGACCAGGGGAGAGCGGGTTGAGGATGAGACCAGGGCGGAGGAGATGGAGGGAGGACCCCTGGTGGCGGCGATGGGAACTGGGCTAACGCCACCAGGGGGCCGACTGACAGGGGCGGAGCAGATGAGCAAGGAGACCAGGGTGAAGCAGAGGGACTGACGACATCGGGTGCTGAGGAGGGACCAAGGGACCATGGGGACACCGCAGGCTCAGGTGACTGAAGTGACGACAGGGGTACCGAGGGACACGGTGAGGCCAAGGGGAGTGAGGGCTGAAGGGTGACTGGAGGGAGTGAGGAGTCCGACTGAACCGGGGGGGTGGAATGACGGGACGAAGGCAAAGGATGGAAGTCCAAAGGTGAAGGGAGGATGACGAGGGAGTGAAGGGAATCCGGCGGAATGAGGGAGCCTGGCCGAGTTGGTGGACCGAGGGACCATGGAGGAACTGAGGGAGGTGAGAGCCACGGGGGAGCCGATGGGACCGGGGGCCGAGGAAGTGTCCAGGTGGAGGCGGAGTGAGGCAAACACAGGGTATCCAGTGACCAGGCTGGGTCAGAGTAGCAGGCAGACGGAAGGGCTGACGGATGACTGATGGGAGGAGGCGGGAGAGGGAGGCTGGGTGGGATCCTGGTCTCAGGTGCAGGTTGGACGGTCTCTGGCGCTGGCTGGACGGTCTCTGGTGCAGGCTGGACGGTCTCTGGCTCAGGCTGGACGGTCTCGGGCGCAGGCTGGACGGTCTCGGGCGCAGGCTGGACGGTCTCGGGCGCTGGCTGGACGGTCTCGGGCGCAGGCTGGACGGTCTCGGGCTCTGGCTGGACGGTCTCGGGCTCTGGCTGGACGGCCTCGGGCTCTGGCTGGACGGCCTCGGGCTCTGGCTGGACGGTCGCGGGCTCTGGCTGGACGGTCTCGGGCTCTGGCTGGACGGTCTCGGGCTCTGGCTGGACGGTCGCGGGCTCTGGCTGGACGGTCGCGGGCTCTGGCTGGACGGTCTCGGGCTCTGGCTGGACGGTCTCGGGCTCTGGCTGGACGGTCGCGGGCTCTGGCTGGACGGTCGCGGGCTCTGGCTGGACGGTCTCGGGCTCTGGCTGGACGGTCTCGGGCTCTGGCTGGACGGTCTCTGGCGCTGGCTGGACGGTCTCGGGCTCTGGCTGGACGGTCTCGGGCTCTGGCTGGACGGTCACGGGCTCTGGCTGGACCGTCTCGGGCTCTGGCTGGACCGTCTCGGGCTCTGGCTGGACCGTCTCGGGCTCTTGAGGGCTGGACGGGACCAGCGATGAGGTGGGTTCGGGCTCAGGAGGGCTGGACGGGACCAGCGATGAGGAGAGTTCGGGCTCTTGAGGGCTGGACGGGACCAGCGATGAGGAGAGTTCGGGCTCAGGAGGGCTGGACGGGACCAGCGATGAGGAGAGTTCGGGCTCAGGAGGGCTGGACGGGACCAGCGATGAGGAGAGTTCGGGTTTTGGAGTGGTGCTGGTGACTTCCTCCACGGTGAATGGAGATTCACAGCACACCAGCACCCACTCCACACAGGCGGCTAAATTATCTTCTGGACCGCTCCCTGGGAGGCGTGCCCGGGACCGCTCGCTGAGGCTGGCGATGTAGAAATCACACAGCGAGCGGTCCGAATAGTGTGTGAGGCACGCCAGCTCCAGAAAATCCCTGGTATGGGACTCCAGGGAGCGGTCTTCCTGGTCCAAACAAAGGAGAATCACTGCTGGAAGATCCATCTTACTAGACTTTGCGGTCGGTCGATCTGTCACGGGTGTGGTTCAGGCAAGGAGCGCGAGGAGACCGGAGTATCGGATAAAGATTCCTTTTTATTCACAAACAGGCAGGAAGACAGGAGTACAGGGCCACACGGGCTAACAACAAACATGCGTTTACATCGACCGACAAAGACAGACTGGAACAGAGGAGGCTAAATACACAGAGAAATCAAACATAATGAGGTGCAAACAGGTGAAGACGATGAATAGACGAGGAACAGGTGGTTGATGAGGGAGTGAGTTCCGGAAGGGAGACAAGAGGATCCTGGGTAGTGTAGTGCTAAAGACGAGACAGACTGGTGCAGAAGAGGGCTGTGACACTATTCTCATATTCACCCATAAAGATCAGATACATACATAGTCTTACAGTATGATAAATACAAGAGAGAAAATACAGAGAGTTCATTTAGTCTAACATTAGTAGTCCTACATCTTTTTTTACACTAGAGGGAGATCATATCTGTGGCATTCACTTGAATGACTGAAAGGGTTCAGGTCTTCACTGATGCATTTGATTCAGTCTGATGTGACCTTTGCAGTTTTTGTCCTTTTCGTATATTCATCAATTCTTGTAAATAAGTTAAATGTGTTATGTTTATGTCACATTATTTTTATAACATCTGAAGCTATTAGGCTATGTTCTGTTCTTTATGATCAGTTTAATGTGGCATTTTTCCCAGCAAATGTTTTTTTGTGTTTGCATCTGGTCTTAACAGGATGATATAACATTTTGGAATGAAAATGCAGATCAGTAAACTATAACTGGATGCTAAAATGGCAAATACCTCCACAGCTACTGTTAACTTTCCAGGTGTGCTTAGGTAAGCTGGGATAAATGCAATCCAGACAGAACAGAAAATGAGCATACTGAATGTGATGAACTTGGCTTCATTGAAGTTATCAGGGAGCTTCCGGGCTAGAAAAGCCAAAATGAAACACAAGACAGCCAGTAGGCCAATGTATCCCAGAACAGCACAAAAACCAACAGCTGAGCCTAATCTGCATTCTAGGATGATCTTTTCTCTGTAGTAGTTCATGTTCATATATGGGAAAGGTGGGGATAATATTAACCAAAGGATGCAAATAAGGACCTGTACAAGAGTAAAGCTAACAACACTGATTCTTTGTTGAAGAGGCCCAAACCATTTCATAACATTACTTCCTGGAAGTGTTGCCCTGAAGGCCATTAACACCACTATTGTTTTTCCCAGAACACAAGAGATACAGAGGACGAAAGTGATGCCAAATGCTGTGTGACGCAACATACAGGACCACTCAGTGGGCTGACCAATGAAAGTAAGTGAACAGAGGAAACACAGAATCAATGAGAAGAGCAGCAAGAAGCTCAGCTCTGAGTTGTTGGCTTTTATTATAGGTGTGTCTCTGTGGTGAGAGAAAATTAAAAATATGAACATAGTTAGAAATGCCCCAAGAATCCCAAACATCATTAAAATGATACCCATGATTTCGGTGAATGATAGGAATTCCACTGTCTTTATGATACACTCATCACCTCTGCTATTGGACCAGTATCCAAAAGGGCACTTCACACAGTCAGATGCATCTGGTGTGGATGAAAATGGAAGTGCAATAGTAATGAGCCTGCTATTTCAATGAAGTATCTCGTAGCCTATAGACCATTTTGCAAGATGTAAACACTGGTCCAGCACTTCCTGTTTCAGTTTTTTTTAACACTACATAAAAGCTGGGATAAAATACAACAGAACATATAAAACTGAATCAAAAAGTTAAACAAACATCTTTAAGATGTTTTCTTTACATGTGAAATAAAGAAAACAGTTACAAACTGAAACAGGAAGTGTTTCTGGACCAGTGTTTACATCTTGCAAAATGGTCTATATCTGATCATATACTACTCTTTTAGAAATAGACTTGTTAGTGTTTTAAATAATGTTTTTATGGCAGGGTATATGATCATTTAGATTAAAATAATTGTAAAATGTTTCCATTTGATGCTCTTTTGATGAACTGCAAGTGTTAAAATAGCAATTAAACAAACATTACCTGTTTTGTTGCTAATCTCTCCTGGAGGGCATGGAATACAGTCAAAACAACAGGTGGGTCTTCCTTGCTGCACAGCTTTCCTAGTGCCTAGGGGACAGCTCTCACTGCACACAGACACAGGCACCTGCCAAACATTAGGGAAAAATAACTTGAACGACAATAGAAAAATAATATGCATGTGACATGTTTGCACATGTTTATACATGTTTGTCTTGTGGATCTGAGCCTATACGATGCATCACTGCATCTCATGTGCACTTGTGTATTTAGTTATGATTGGAATGTTTATTTGAAAAGAGACTCTTACAGTCTTTAGGCCTCCTCCCCAGATGATGTTGACATTGTTCACAGTAAACTGTTGCCCACGAGGCAGAGTTGCATCATAGTAGCCAATTGTGGCTACATCCATGGTGCCTTTTGTGACCTTTTGTAAATTTACCAGTTCATACCTTGCAGGGGAGTTGCCTTCACTATCAAAAAACAGTGTTTCTCCCCTATTTATGCTGAAATTGACGGTTTGCAGATAATGTAAAACCTGTAATGATAGAATTTTTTGTTGTTGTTGTTCTTATTATTATTTTTAATTTGCAGTAATCTCATTTTGGATTCAGAATAACCTCCTTTTAGCAACATGGAAACGTAAAATTGTAAAGGATGTGATTTTAAAACTGCACTATAGTAACATCATATATGGTGACTTCAGTGATAAAAAAAATAGTTATAATAGTAAATTGTTCATTCATCTTTTGTTTAAATCATTTAATTTAATTGGATTTTTACATATATTTATAGTTTGGTTTTAAGATTTCAACATTTTAGAAGTAGTTCACCTGCCGGGGTTGTATTGTTGTTGGCTGTGCACAGGTTGCATTATCAAATGGGTGTTCTTGCTGCTTACATGACAGTAGATTGTGCAGTGCATGAGCAATAGCATACACAGCAGTGTAGACATTATTGATAAATCTCAGATCAGACACATCAGTAAAATAATGTTTGACATTTTTCAGGTTTTCTGAGCCATTGCATGCCCGTAGAATTTTACTTGGGCTTAATGAGCACTGAAAAACATTTTCCCAGAATTCTTTGAGAAACATGCTTTTGGGAAATTGGGAGGGGTTGATATCCTTTAGAAAAGGGCCAAGTCCAGGTATTTGAATATTGCGTACAGTAAAACCTATAGATCCAATCAGCAAATTGTGGCCTTGGCTAGCTGCAAGAGAGTCATCTGTGATCCAGGCATCACTTCCGATCCACTGTAGTCCTGTAATATTTTGCCTGTGTAGCTCATCCACCAGTATCTTGATCTCTCTGTGCGACATGAAAGCCATTATTATCTTAGATGTGGAGGTTCTGATAATGTCTACTATATTTGTTAAAGAAGTTTTTGATCCTGTGCTTTCAAAAGCCTCTGAATATTCAATACAGACTCCCTCTTCTTCAGCAGCCTTAATAAATGTGGCAATGCCAGTTTTACCATAATCATTGTCATTGCTTAAGGCTCCCACCCATGTCCAGCCAAAATGTTTCACAAGCTGGGCCAGAGCTCGGCTCTGGTGGTAATCACTTGGAATAGTTCTGAAGAAAGAAGGAAACTCTTTTCTGTTGCTCAGGCAAGCACAGGTAGCAAAATGACTAATCTGTGTGAACACAATTACAAATTTGACACAGCATGAAAATGGGTGAATTTCATTTATCACTGCCTCAACTTTTTTTTTCTGTGTCAACAGATCATTTGTTATTCAATTCATATAATGCTTTTCACAAACATATCATTTCAAAGCAACTTTACAGAAAATGCTTGTATGTAAATTACAAGTTAGAGTGATCTGTTATCAGAGGTGACTGTGTCCAAGTACATATAATCATGCAGTTAGCTAACTGTATATTAACATAAGGCAAAAACAATCAGCTTATTTAAGTAATTATTACTAGTTGTGAACATAATGATTACAAATCCAAATGAACGCAAATGAAACATGCTTATTCATCTGTATAATATATTTTCAGATTTTGGCAAATAATATATAAAAAATATGAAACATATATAAGATATATAAATTTCATGTGTAATCTTATATATATATATATATATATATATATATATATATATATATATATATGTATGTATACATATATATAAATTGGGTGACACATTACCACAGGTATTTGGAATCGGCCAGTTATTCTGGCAAAGCCAATTGTTGGAGTGGATCCTGAATGACCTATTATAGCCTGCACAGTATCGGCCTTGGTGCAGTTAATTTTGTCTGTGACATCATCTTGTCCATTGGACAGTGAAAGTGCAGACTGAAGAATATTAGAGAATCCACAGGCATTAAAGATTTCATATCCCAGAGTGTGGTTTGGGAGTAAATTTCGGTTTTTATTTATTTCTTCTATTGTGAAGATCATAGTGCATGCAAATTTGAATTCCCTGTAATTGATACTAAAGAGATAAAAAAAAAGAAAGAAAAATAGGACTGACAAGTAACTACCACTTCTGCAAAATATAAAACAATACATTATGTAATTCCACAAATTACACTATGATATCAATTTGCATTGAAAACATACTTACTCATTGCACTTTGGTTGAGGAGGTAATCGGTTAAATTTCGGAATCACCCCAGCATACCCTGTGTAAAATGTGAAGATGCCTCCAATTTTTAGGGCTCCCTCTTTG
This sequence comes from Cyprinella venusta, assembly GCA_038021265.1. NCBI lineage: Eukaryota > Metazoa > Chordata > Actinopteri > Cypriniformes > Leuciscidae > Cyprinella > Cyprinella venusta. The sequence continues at coordinate 19,440,741 of CM075871.1, forward strand.
ATGAACTCAGGCAGCTGTGTTTTACCCTGTCGCTTACAAACTGTATGTTCTGCACTGATCAACACTGACTTGAGCAGTAGTAGCTCTAGAATCAACATTGTGGATTGGATCCTTTCAAATATTCTGTGACCAAACACATTCACCCTTTTTATAGACCAAACCCTTTGTTTACACCCTTAACAGAGGATGTATAACTGTCATACATCATATTATTTGGATTTTTACATAATATACATACTTTTCTTTGGATACTATATAATAATTTAGTTTTTAGAGACATTAATACAATATTTCTTTATGGTATGCAAAGAAATTTCATAGAACACAAACCTTTTCAGGGAGGACATGAAACTTTATTAATTTTAAAGCATTCTCAAAGCATATTTTATATATTATTAAATCTATTCATACTGTATAAATTAGAAATTATTTTAACTATATTGAATATAAACTATATTGGAGTAAATTACTCTCTAAAATGTTTAACATTATTTGTTGAATGGTGCAACTTGAACACAACTTTAATCATTAGTACATGACTTCATAATATTGGCCATTTGAAAGTTGGTGTCATATCAGTATTAAATTAAAAAAAATAAACACTTTTAGATGATTGGTTTGATAAGGCAACATTTGTAAGTGGTGAAGAAGGTAAGCTAACATTCACAATTATTCATAATTTATTTAGTTAAGCATTTTTAATGTGTATTCCAATGTTTATTCAGTTAAATATTTAATATTCTGAATGAATAATAAATAATTTAAGAAATGTAGAGACTACAATCATAATTCATTAAAAAAAACTTTTTTTAGATAAATTTGCATCATTCAAATTTACATGATCATTCCCATGTTTATGAATTTTATTTATTTATTTTATGATTTATCATCATGTGTTTCTTTGTGTTTTGCTCTGGCTTGAGTAAAATAATGTAACATTTTGGAGCAAATATGCAAAACAGTAAACCAAAACTTGAAGCTAAAATAGCAAATATTTCCACAGCTACAGTAAATTTTCCAGGTGAACTGACATAAGCTGGGATAAATGTGAGCCAAACAGCACAGAATATGATCATACTGAATGTGATGAATTTGGCTTCATTGAAGTTATCTGGCAATTTGCGAGCCAGAAAAGCCAGAATGAAGCACAAGACAGCCAGTATGCCAATATAACCCAGTACAGCCCAAAAACCAAAATCTGAACCTAAATTGCATTCAAGAATTATTTTCTCTTGGTAATAATGCATGTTCATATATGGAAAAGGAGGGGATATTGTTAACCAAAGCACACAAATTACAATCTGTAATAGAGTGAAGGTAATGACACTGAGTCTTTGCTGCAAGGGTCCGAAACATCTCATAACATTACTTCCTGGAAGTGTAGACCTGAAGGCCATTAACACAACAATTGTTTTCCCCAGAACACAGGAGATACAGAGAACAAAAGTGATCCCAAACGCTGTGTGACGCAACATACAGGACCACTCAGTGGGCCGACCAATGAAAGTAAGTGAACAAAGGAAACACAGAGTCAATGAGAAGAGCAGCAGGAAGCTCAACTCTGAGTTATTGGCTTTTACTATTGGGGTGTCCTTGTGTACAAAGAAAACTACAGCAATACCTAATGTAAAGGAAACACCCAGTAAAGAAAACACTATTAGAATAATTCCCATCACATCTTCAAATGATAAGAATTCCACAAGTTTTGGGACACATGTATCTTTCCATTTGTTCGACCAAAATTCAGCAGGGCAATTGAGACACATCACTGAATCTGAGAAAAAGTTTGAATATAAAAATTATTTTAGATTGTACACCTCTGCTTGTTGTTGTGTATTTGTAATATTGTCCCATACCTGTCTCATTACTTATTTCACCATCTGCACACTGAATACAATCATAACAGCAGACAGGTTTTCCTTTTTTCACAGCCTTCCTAGTGCCCATGGGACAGCTCTCACTGCACACAGATACAGGAACCTGTAAAACATGACAATTTGTACCACCACAAATCTTTTGTCTTGTTTACAGCAATTAAAGGTGTACTTCAAGTCTCTAGGCCTGCTCACAAAAAGTACCTGGTGTTGATTTTTGGCCCACACTATGCTGATGTTGTTAAATGAAAGCTGAAATTCTGGTTGTAAAGAGGCATCATAGAAGCCCACTTTAACAAACTCTGTTGTTCCATCCTTCCCCTGCTGCCAGTTCAAGAGATCATATCTTGCTGCCGGATCTCCATTTTTGTCAAAGGACACCTTTTCACCGGTTTCAGTGTAGAAGCTCACTTCCCTCAAGGCATTAAGTACCTGTAAAAGCAAAAAAATAAATGAGTGAATAAATGAGTGCAATTAACATGACCGTTTCCATGCAACTCGTGCTACCTGCCATGTATTGTTGACTTTCTGTAGGCATTTGCGTTGGTTTGTGTCTAATTTTGAACAACTGATTATGATGTTCAGAGCATGAGCGACAGCATACACAGCCTTGTAAACATTATTGGCAATTTGTAATTCTGTAACATCTGTGTACTGGTTCTGCACATTGTCCAAACTTTCATTGCCTGTGCACATGCTTCTGCTTCCATCAGTTTGTTGTGAGGGAAGTTTACAATGGAATACTGTTTCCCACAACTCTTTATACAGATCTGTACTAGAAGATGGGCTAAGTTTAGTCAAAAAGTCCCTTAGGCCTCTTATTTCAGCTTTTGGGATGGCAAAGCCCATGGACCCTCTAAGAATGTGTTGCCATTTACCAGTAGCAATGTTCATATCAGAGATCCATGATTCACTACCAATCCACTGTAGACCAGTAATATTTTGCTGAGATATTTCCCCTAGAAGAACTTCCATATCTGAGTAGGATACAAAGGCAACAATCACTTTAGAGCTTGATTTCTTCACAATGTCCACGATCCTCAAAATTTCCTCCTTGGTATCAGTCCTGAAGAATGATTCTGAAAATTCCACACAGACTCCCAATTCTGTGGCTGCTTTGATAAAAGTGTTCATGCCATTGTTTCCATAGTCATTATCACTGCAAAGAGCCCCCACCCATGTCCAGCCAAAATACGTGATCAGTTTGGCCAGTGCTCGGCTCTGGTAATAATCACTAGGAATAGTCCTGAAGAAGGAGGAGTGTTTCTTTCTGTCACTAAGGCAGGCACATGTTGCAAAATGACTAATCTGCAGGGGGGGTTTAAACAAAATAGAATGTGTGATTTATTAGTGGGATTTTTTTTACATTATTACATAAATCACTGATTTGTTAAAGTCATAAGGAAAACTCATAAGGAAAATACTCATAAGGGAAAATACAGCAACATACCACAGGTAAATGCAGAGGTCCGACAGTGGAAGAGATGGCAATAGTTGGAGTAGAGGAGGTTTCTGCAATGATAGCTTGGACTGTGTTAGGTCTTTGACAGGACAACAGAGAGACATGTTCGCCATTTACTAATGACAGAGAAGCCCTGAGAGCCATTTGTATTGAGCCACATGAATCATATATTTTGTAACCCAAACTCACACCAGGAAGAATATCAGCTCTGTTGTTGATTTCTTCAATGGCAAATACCATTGTCTGTGCATTTTGAAATTCTCTGAGGCTCAAACTACAGAAAGAAAATAAATCAAATATTTAAATAAATGACAATGAAAATAGACAAGGTTAAGACATGTATAAGTATATAAATACCTATACAAGCAGATATTACAGGCACACCTATACAAGCATACTGCATTAATTCATTGTACTTTTTTAACATCTGTTAAAATGTGTCCTTATCCACTCACCTCTTGCATTTGGGCCACTCTGGTTTTGATGTGAATGTGGGCATAATTTCCTCCCAGCTGTTGTGGAAGGAAAAGATGCCCCCAATTGTCACATCCCCATCTTTTCTAAGCTGAGGAATGTCAGAAGTCTCCCATAACTTACATGGGGGGTCAGCTGCTCTCACTAATGTGAACAGTAGCCATGTGTGTAAGAACCCCATTCTAAACCCTTAACAGACAGCTAATCCTCTTGTTCGTTCTTATATAACAGCTGTTGTGTCTCCCTCCACAACAGGCCATGTTGTGGGTGTTGCTTACTGAATTGCATATTTTCTGTCTTCAACTTACTTTAGCCAATGAGAAAAGAATAGTGTAAATATTATTCGCATTACACTGATATGGAAAGTACACTAATGACATATAAAATGAACTTAGAAATAGAAATAGAAAATAAACATTTAAATGTAACATGTATGCTCTGTTATGTTCTGTATTAGGTTAGTTCCCTTTTGAGGGAACTCAACACTGCGTCGTTAAAAACAACTCTTTGGGAACGCTCCCTTAGTGTGCGCCTCTGAAGTTTCAATGAAACTATTCCAATCTTGATTGTTGGTGATGACGTAACATGACGGATGCATAAAAGTGACGCCGGCACACACACACTCCAGCTTTCGCTCTTCAGCAAGCGATCTCTGTGAAACTCTCTGTCTTATTTGGAGTTGTTTGTCTGTGACAAAGCTCTACATATGGTGAGTTAACAATACACTAAGTGTGTGTACCCCTGCCCCGTATATCTCACGGGCGGGGACACGCATCAGTTGTGTGTGTATAGTTTTGGAGCGCAGCATGCACAGGCAGCTCTCGAGAGGGCTGCCTGTGAACACTGTGAAGCACTTCCTATTAGAGTGCTGCGCTCCCGCTCGGCTATATTATTTTCTGATGATGGCCAGGCTCGCAATAACTGCGATTTGGCTCGCGTGTCCATTGAGGCGGCACGGCGGCTTGGATCGTGGAGATCTAATGAATATAGGTATTATCTGAATTGAGAGAGTAGGGAACCGCATGAACTTAGCTCTGTGATAGTGAGTGTTACAAGTAATAAAAAGCACAAGAAAAGAAATCAAATGATAATAAGCACAAGAAAAGAAATCAAATGAAAAATATAGCTGCGAGTAGCGATTGCGGGCCCAAGCCGGTGGCACCGCAACCCCGGTGCCTTTAGTTACCTAAAGGCACCGGGGTGGCGGTACCGTCGGCTTCGGCCCTTCATCACTGCTCGCAGCTATATTTATTTATATATATTTATGCCACCGGCTTAATTCTACAGTTATAATTCTATAACTTTGACTCACAATAGTCACATCCATGTGATAGGCCTCTTACAGCGAACACACTGCTGAAGTTTCATCAAGATCAGTTAATGTATGCTGAAGTTAAAACACACTTCCTGTTTCACGTTTCTTGCCATAATTTTGTTTCCTCGCCACGGCCAAACCATTCGAGATATCAAAAATCCCCTCGCAAACTTTCATCCTCAATTTCTTGACTTCATGCTGACCGAGTTTCGTGCCATGTGTTTGAATTCTCTACACTGTAAAAAATATTTTGTTGACTTAACTTAGTATTTTTTGTTATCTTTTTGCATGGGTTTTTTTGAGTTTACACAACTTATTTGAAAAAGTGTACTTGACAAATTTGGAAAGGTTTACCTGACAAGTTATAAAGTACAATGAACTGATTTAATTTAGTTAAGTAAACTTTGAATCTAAGTTTGGCCAACTAAAGATAAGTTTTCTAAACTATATCCAATAAGTTAAGCCAACTAAGTTAAGTTTTCTAAACTACATCCAATAAGTTCAGCCAACTAGGTTACGTTTTCTAAACTACATCCAATAAGTTCAGCCAACTAAAGTGGCATTTTGAAACTTTAAAACCTGCACCAGTACCAAATAATTACTACTAGAACATTAATTTGTAAAATACATTTGATTTAAACAAATATTGATGGCAAATTAACAATCACTGATACAATTTTCAATACAAAATTTATTACATTGAACTCTATATAACTCATAAGATTACACAAGATTACCCCCTCAGCATTTAACATTGAAACATCCTTTGTTCCAAAATTTTAATTAAACTAAACATTCTAAAATACCACTCCTAAAACATACAATATATAAACATCCTGTTCACAACATTCTTTCAAAAAGAAACTCTGAAAAGCATTTAAGTGTTGTGTTAATCTTAAATTTATCAATTAAATTAATCTCTAACAAATTCAATTACATCAATTAAATTGATCTCTCTAACAAATTCAATTAAATTGATCTCTAACAAATTCATGAATTAAACTGATCTCTAACAAATTCATCAATTAAAGGGTACATATCATGCTTTTAAATCATTAAATTTTACTTATAAATCATACATTTGTGGTCTATATAAAGCATAACTGCAATGCTTGGGTCTGAATTCCACATTATTATAGCTCAACAGGCCCCTTTTCTACCTCTTTTCTGATGTGCTTCTGTGAGCAACCCGTTTCGAAGCGTCCCCTTTAAATAAAAAGGAGTTGCGTCTTTCCCCGCCCGCTCTCCAGGTCGCTGAGTTCACGTTCGGTTCAACTCCCCGCGTTCGGCCATTATTGTAGTTTGATAAGAGATATACGATTACTACAGTTTCAAAGAACATTTTTATTCACATGTCAACAAAATGTCAACAACGGAAGACTTGTCCATCAAGCGTTACATATTCGAGCCAGAGCGAGCGATTTGAAAAAGACGACGACGAACCTGCAGAACAACGTCTTCATATGGATGCAGTGGTATGTAAAGTTAAGTTAACTATGTTGTGTTATTAGTGAAAGTCGACTATTTCTCTTGTTAAAACAAGCACTCTGACAAGATAAATGACTACAGTCTAATCTTACCACTAAAAATCTCTATTGATAATAATATGATAACTTACGTTTAGAAAAGCATCAGCAAACACAGCAGCTAAATGATAGAAGGAATGTACCCCTCATTCAGACGAAGTCGATCGGCAAACCATTCTTTATACTGGCGGAGGCTGTTGAAGTGGGAATCCTTGAAGTGCTTCAGGTCACTACATCCAACAACCGAACATTTTGACTTGCCCTCTCGTAACTTCTGCATCATTGAGCTTGGACTACAAAATCGGAGCGAGAAATAATAATGGCGGATTGCTTGAAGTGTTGGACCGGTAGTCGATGTTCTTATTTGGCAGTTCCGCTGCAAATCCTGTGACGTTATTGTTCAAAAAACGATTTTGGTGGATTTTGCATGATATGTCCCCTTTAAATTGATCACTCTAAAAAGATGAAAAAATAAGGAAAAGGTTGCAAAGTTGCATGCATTTCACTGCATTAGTTTGTTTATCAGTCCATGAACTTTTGCGGAGCAGCTTTCCCCATCAATCTTCATGAATATCCACTGGATCACCTCAAAGGTGTATCGCAGCTCTTTGGGGTAGTTGATATTTAAAATGTAAAGAAGTCCAAACAAAGTGACAAAGGCATTTGGAATGTCTTGGAGATCCACAACGACAATCTCCCCCTCCAGTATCACAGCCATATTCACGATGTTGTCTGGGAAGGCAGAATCTTGTCTGGTGTCCTCGCTCACTGACAAGATGCCCACCTTAACACTCTGAACAACATCACTCTCATTGTCAGTCGGCTGGAAAAGAAAGAGAGAGATTAAAGATTCAGCGGTGGACTAGAACTTTCATTACCACATTAAACATACATTACCAAAATGTTAACAGGCATTTCAAATGCATTTATTTCCAAGAGAGAATACTAATTTGTACAGAGGGTATGCGCGTGACGCCAACGTCGGCCTGAGTGACTGCGGTTAAACACACACACACACACACACACACTGAGTGGCAAAGGTGGTAGCAGCATGAATTCCGCAAAAAACACAACACATCCAAAATGGGAAAGAGCTTTGAGATTGACAAAACATACCTCAGATTTCTTGTCAAAACTATTTGTTCATAGACTTCCGAAAGCTACAGAAAATCAAATAGATAGCAGCAAAATTGAATACCCTACATGTATATTAGGGGTGGCACAGTAGATGAAAAAACATCCTAAAGGCCTGTTCACACCGGGATGAATTCCGCGCGCGTTATTCGCCGATGTTTAACGCCTCGTGACTAAACAATGGGCGCCAATGTGAGTGTGCACACAGACGTAAAACGCCACACGTAAAAGCGTAATTTTTTTAAAAATGCCTCGCGCTGCATCAAAAACTATCTGACCAATGAGATTGGCACTTTTGCTCATGTGTTTGGAGCTTCTGAAGTTACAGTAAAACACAACTTGGGGGCGCTCAAACACAAAACGGTCTTGCCGAGCACACATATGCAACGGCGAAGAAGATCTACACTACTTCATAAATTATTAATGTTTATCATATAGGAGTTTTTTTGAAATGTCATCAAATACAGATTGGTTTCTAACCCTGCATTTTTGCCTGCACTCTTCGCCCCAAACACTCAAAAGACATGAAACCTCCGTATTGCTCCACTGTGTATGCTTTCTTCCATCGCGCCTCATTAAAACTAACAAAGCACACATATTATTGCGATTATTGAAAATTCACTGATATACAGTAAGCCCGAAACAGGTCACAGCAATAGTAGGGGTGTGAACCTACACTGGTCTCACGGTTCAATTACGATTATGTTATCGATTCAGTTCAGTTCGATATCGCAATGCATTACGATGCACTGCATCACCAATTTTCAATTTTACTTCAAAAGTGATGTGTGGGTGCGAGCACATTTGTGTGCGTTCACCTGTTCAGGAAGTGGCAGAAACAGTGACATTCCAGTTTAAGTTTCAAGGGGAGTAAAGCCCATTTATGCCATTTAAAAAATGAAATGGTCAAATCATTTTTTTTAAAAGAAATGTTCATTTAAAAGCAGCGCTCATTCATCAGTGTATAATGTTAACTTAGAGATGCGCGCACATCAACCATCGCCGAGTGCGCTGTTGAAGGTGACGATCATCCATTTATAACGCGCGTGGATCGAAATTGACAACCAGCTATATACAGCGTGCTAACTTCGAAAATCCAGCTGTATTCTAACAATAACTTAGCTCTCCTTATTAGCTAGGCGCCTTGCATGGTGGCTAATAACTTTTTTTAAAGCTGGGTCTCCAACATTGACAGCGCAGTGTTGGACAGATTTGTGCAGCGGTGTTCCATGAGGGAGAGAGCGCGCGAGAGGTACGGGTGAGAGAGAGAGGGGTACGGGTAAATGTGAGAGAGGGAAGAGCGAGAGGTAGTGCTGCTGCGCAAATGTGCTATGGTCCTCTGCAATCGATTATAAATAATAAGATTTTAAAGGAGACATATCATGCAAAATCCACTTTTTTAGCCCTTAAATGCATTTTGTTGTATATTTGGAGTGTTTATAAGTACAGAAAAGATGAAATTATTCTCTTCAGGTGCTTCGTTTATATCTTTATATTCTGTTTTGGTCATATTTTTCAACCTGTTCGGATTTTCCTGTTGTCTATTACGTTTTTTGAACAATTACGTCACAGTATTTGCAGCGGAACTGCCAAATAAGGACATCGACTACCGGTCCAACACTTCGAGCAATCCGCCATTATTATTTCTCGCTCCGATTTTGTAGTCCAAGCTCAATGATGCAGAAGTTACGGGAGGGCTAGTCAAAATGTTCGGTTGTTGGATGTAGTGACCTGAAGCACTTCAAGGATCCCCAATCCAACAACCTCCGCCAGTATACAGAAGGGTTTGCCGATCGACTTCGTCTGAATGAGGGGTAAATTCCTTCTATCATTTAGCTGCTGTGTTTTCTGACGCTTTCTAAACGCAAGTTATCATATTATTATCATACAGATTTTTAGTGGTAAGATCAGACCGAAGTCATTTATCTTGTCAGAGTGCTTGTTTTAACAAGAGAAATAGTCGACTTTCACTAATAACACAACATAGTTAACTTAACTTTACATACCACTGCATCCATATGAAGACGTTGTTCTGCAGGTTTGTCGTCGTCTTTTTCAAATCGCTCGCTCTGGCTCGAATACGTAACGCTTGATGGACAAGTCTTTTGTTGACATTTTGTTAACGTGTGAATAAAAATGTTCTTTGAAACTATAGTAATCGTATATCTCTTATCAAACTACAATAATGGCTGAACGCGGGGAGTTGAACCGACCGTGAACTCAGCGACCTGGAGAGCGGGCGGGGTATGACGCATCTCCTTTGTATTTAAAGGGGCCGCTTTGAAACGGGTTGCTCAAAGACGCACATCAGAAAAGGGGTAGAAAAGGGGCTTGTGGAGCTATAATAATGTGGAATTCAGACCCAAGTATTGCAGTTATGTTTTATATAGACCACAACGGTATGATTTATATGTAAAAATGAATGATTTAAAAGCATGATATGTACACTTTAACTTCTATTCTTATACTTATTGGCTACAGTCTTTCACTTCCATTTTTTTTTCTGTTGATGCAGAGATACCTCAGATAAAAGAGATGCTCAATAGAAGCTCCATGCACCTCGGCAGTCAAGGGTCTCTCCCCAGCCCTTCAAACCCTGTTCAAATAGTGAGTACTTTTTTATGCAGTGCTGTTGGAAAGTATGTGAACTGCTTGCAATCACCTTGCCTTCTATATTAATTGATCATAATCAAATACAATTTACTGTAAATTTGTCCCAATCTAATCTCCCAAATTTCCTGATACCTTGTGGCAATGGCTCTTTTTGACTTATTGATAATATTAAATATCCAACATTGACAGGAGGGACCAGGAATGCTTGACTTAATACTATTGGGACCAATTTCAACAGACAAATTTATCTGGAATGCTGGATATTTTGTTTACTATACTGAATTGAAACTTTTAAGCCTATCAATTTATTTTTTTTCAACAGGAAGAAATTGCCCCAGGTTCAGGGGTGTATGTATCTCGAAATGTGTGGCGCTCTGCTTGCCAGGCATCCAGTGGGACTTCAATGGCAAGGATTTTGCTGCTTGGGGTGTTTGACATTGAAACGCTCATCAAAAGTAATTTGAGAGGTTAGTATTGTCTGTACAGTAGTGTAGAGTGTGTTTAAAGTTGCTTATTCTATGGTCACATTTGTTATGTTAAAGCAACACTAAGAAATTTTACCTTAAAGGGTTAGTTCACCCAAAAATGAAAATTCTGTCAGTATTTACTCACCCTCATGTTGTTCCAAACCTCTATGTGAACACTAGGGGTGTAACGGTACACAAAAATCACGGTTCGGTACGTACCTCGGTTTTAAAGTCACGGTTCGGTACGTTTTCGATACAGCAAAAAGAAAGAAATGCCAGAGAAATGTCCTATTTGTTTAAACAAAAAATATTTTTAAATGAATGTGAGTTTTCCTAGATCTTGAAACTTTCAGGTTTATAAATGGGGGTCATCTTTGAAGGATGAACAAATAATGTTTTGGTCATCACATTAAAAATAACATTTAAATATATATTTATTTATATAATATTTGCTATAATATGTGCTGGAAAAAACTGTGTGAAGTACTTGAAAGCATTTCACCATTCCAGCCAAACTGGTTCCAGTTAGTGTTACTATATTAAATCCATGGTGAATGTTGCTGGTCTGTGGACGTAAAGTATTACTAGTTTATTCACGGCAAAATGTTCCTCCTGGTTTCCATGACAGCACTGTTTGATCTAATAGAGATCTACGGTTAATAAGGGAGAAATTTGAATGCATCTCACTAGTTATCGCAGCGATGTTTTTACCTCAGTGACGAATTCAAATGTTTTCTTTACCGGATCTCTTAGCGCGGTGTGGTAACAGTGTTGCTTGATCGAGATCGGCTCGCGCTGCACAGATGTTGCTGGTCCGAACTGATAAACGATCCGTGAAGCACATAATCCATGAAGCACATAAAGAGTAGCGCCGTTTGTTGCGCAACGATGTGTTGGCTGCGTCAGCGTGAATGTTGCCGGCAGGAAAAATGGTCCAAGCAATAGGCTTTATGCCGCGCGTCACGTGACCAAACCGGAAAACGGGTCTCATCGTATCCGCTTGTCAGAGAAAGTGTTAACGGCCGTAAGAACTGACTACGATATCTATGGATTTGTAAGGTAATCAGCTAACCTACTTCACTTTGTTATTGCCGTTTTATTCTTTTTAAATATCTAAATGTTACTGTGAAGAATAAAAAATATAAAACGTTTAAATATCAATCTGCACATGTGAGGGATATTGGTTATGCTAATCTTTGATCGCTCCTTTTAAGTTATCTTGATTAAAACCGCAAAACATTTCATGAAGCACATACAAAAGATCTGGACCAGAAGCGATGAGACCCGTTTTACAGAGAATGCGGAAGTAAGTTGTGCATAAAGCCTATTGTTCGGTTTGTATGCGTACCGAACCGGAAGCCTCGAACCGAAACGGTTCAATACGAATACATGTACCGTTACACCCCTACTGAACACAAAGGAAGATATTTTGAAGAATGTTTTGATCAAACAAATATCATTCCCCATTGACTACCATAGTACATACTAAAAAAAACTCCTCCGTTTTGAGTTGGATGTTTGGTGGTGTTGTGCCGCTGCAGTTTTGAGGGCTTCATTGCAGAGTTTTTCACCACAAATTAAACACAATGGATTTGACGCCACGGAATCGCCTCTTGTCCTGAATCTATACCTAATGTATGAGGTATTTTACTTATGAATGAAGCTTGACTTTTTCTTTTTCTTTCTCTCGCTATATTTCAAGTTGGTCATCACCTTTCCTTTTAGCGGAACTGTCTGCAATGAAATTATCCATTGAAGCTTGGTGAGCCCTCTCATCTCTCCACATTCTTCGGTCACTTCAGCTGTACGCACTATCTTGCAGTCTGTTCAGATATGACATGTTGCTAGCAATCGCAAGGCGCTCAAAGAAACTCATTTTAAAATTTGTATTTATTTTAATTTATTTATTTTTTTGGATTAGATAACGTAACATGTTAAAAATCGTTTTAAAAAGACAATTATTATTATTTTAATAAAATAATAAATTCTGGGAACATTTCAAGGCCCGGTACTCACGGGTTCACCGACCTGCACCGGTCCAGGGACCGGGAGTTGGGAATCACTGCTCTACTACACTGAAGCGTGCCTGGCACTTGTGGTGTTTTCAGCGTCTATGAAGAGGACATGCACACATTTGAACTTCACTCACTATTTACTTTATAGCAGCCTGTGTCACTGGTGTGTGAATGTGAGGCATACATTGTAAAGCGCTTTGAGTGCTCGTAGGAGTAGAAAGTAGTAGGAGGTAGGAGGAGCAATATAAATTTTAATATTTTAATATTAAACATTTTAATAAATTTTAATATTTGGTAAATAACTCCTGCCAAAGACACTCAAAACTGGGATTGCAATTCTAGTCACATTTATGTTTTGTTTTACAGTAATGTCACATTTTACTTAAGGGGCGCATTTTTCCCCCACTCTACCCTAATGCTCTTGCAGGTAATTGTCGGGAAAAGCCAATGGATCAGACTTCTCCCGAAACACTCTTTCACGTCTGGCCTTCTCAATATAAGTGCTTCATCAGATGTCATCCAAAAATGGGCATGCCATTGTAAAGGACGAAACATGTGTTTAGAGCTACTTATATTGCCTGACTTGAATGACAAAACTTTTGCTTCTTTATCAGCCATTTCTCTAATTCCCTCATCACATACAATAGCCTATTAAAGACCCATCTGTCAAACTCAGAACAACAGCAGTCTTCAAAAACACAATTGAACAGTAACAATGCCCATATGGATAATTATTATTATAGTTAATAATGGTAGGCTACCATGCATCATAATGTTACAATAATAATAGTAGGCTACTTGACTGAATGCCAATATGTATCTGAGGTATTTTAACGCAGGCTGATAAAATTGCGCTGAACGACAAAACGGAATAACTGAAAAAACACATTGGTTTCTGATCGGCGTGACCGCTGACTGAACAGATAAGGCACGAGGATTGACTAAGCCTGGCTGTTAGCCTGGTCTGGAGCAGGCTAGCTGCACAGAATAAATCGCCATGGTAATTTATGTGCTACTGCTTTCGTGAAACCGAGTCCCTGCTTAATTTAGCCAGGATATCTGGAAAATCCCGGCTTAATCCGCTATCTTGGTTTTGTGAAATAGCCGCCTGTCCTGGTCATTAGTGTTCCTTTTATAATCCCCTTGTGTTTGCTGTCTTGGTTCGGTTCATTGTTTGACGTTGTGTGTTTCAAGCTGTGAGTAATTCACTGAGTGATCTGTTATTTGAGAAGAGTCTGTTGATGTTGTAGTTGTTCCTGTCTTAGTTTCAAGTCTTAGTCTGGTGTGTTCTATCCTGCCTTGTTTTGCCCCCTCGTGGGTTATATTTTCCTGTTTTTGTCACTAATAAATCCTTTGAACATCATCTGCTGTCTACGCCTGGGTTCTACGTCCGCCCACATAACATAACTCTGATGGATGAGTTTATTAAATAAAAACAAAACACTAGGATCTGGGAATTTATTACATTTTTTTTTCATTTATATAGTGCTTTTCTCTGCATTCAAAGCGCTTTACATAGAAGTGGAGAATCTCCTCAACAACCGCCTGGGCAGACACAGGATCACAGAAAACCACACCTTGCATTGATGAGAACAAACACAATATACAGAATATAAAGAGGGGAAAGAAAAGGCACAGGTTGGACTGATCAATCAACTAATGATAGCAACCAAGGGCACAGGGACTCAACACAGAAAAATAACCAAATCACAGACAAAATGTGACAGGCACATCTTCTGTGTTTTATGTAGTTAGAATGGCTCAGACGCTTCCTGTAACAGTATCCAAACAGAGATTAATGCATGGAAGTGATTTCTTTTTTAGTATTTTCAAAATAGGGTGGAGGTTTCTAGTGGAAATTTTGTATACATAAAGAGTCTGACAACAGCTGATATGCTCCACATGGAGATCTGATCTCACCATCATTGAGTTTACAAACTAAATCTAGAAGAACTCCAGCCTTCCACTGGTGGCCTTCTCATAAATAGTTTTTCATTCATTTATTGTGTTTCAAATGATATCATAAGCTTATATTTTATAAGCTTATTCTTTATTAAGACTTGAGTGAAATCTTTCCCATTACATTTTTCTTTGTATTTTCTTCAGGCTTCAACAGAATTATATAACATTTTGGTGCAAATATACATAACAGTAAACCAAAGCTTGAGGCTAAAATGGCAAATATCTCCACAGCTACAGTCAATTTTCCAGGAGAACTCACATACGCTGGAATAAATGTGATCCATACAGCACAGAATATGATCATACTGAATGTGATGAACTTGGCTTCGTTGAAGTTATCAGGCAGCTTGCGAGCCAGAAAAGCCAGAATGAAGCACAAGACAGCCAGAAGGCCAATATAACCTAGTACAGCAGAGAAACCAAGAGTAGAACCAAGACTGCACTCAAGAATTATCCTTTCCTTATAATATTTCATATTTTTGTAGGGAAATGGAGGAGATAAAGTAATCCAAAGTACACAGATAAGAACCTGTATAAGTGTAAAGCCAAGAACACTGAGTCGTTGTTGTGAAGGCCCAAACCATTTCATGACATTACTTCCTGGAAGTGTAGCCTTGAATGCCATTAGCACCACTATTGTTTTCCCTAGAACACAGGAGATACAGAGGACGAAGGTGATCCCAAATGCTGTGTGACGCAACATACAGGACAACTCAGTGGGACGACCAATGAAAGTAAGTGAACAGAGAAAACACAGAGTTAGTGAGAAGAGTAACAGGAAGCTCAGCTCTGAATTGTTGGCTTTTACTATTGGTGAGTCCTTCTTGCTGTAAAACAGGATGGCCACCAGCACAGTTAATCCTTCTCCGAACAGTGAGAAAAAGACTAGAACTATACCCATAACTTCTGTGAATGACAGAAACTCTACAGTCTTTAATACACATTTATTTTTCTCAGCATTAGACCAGTATTCCCCTGGACACTGCTTGCAGTTATTTGAATCTGGAAAGGAAGTTGTGTTTACTATAGTTAGAGATAAGAAGAAAGTTATTTTTTTTATTTCTGAACTCCTTTGATAATAAACTGAATCCTGAAGAGTAGAAGAAGAACACAAAAATAGCAACTAACTAATTTTTTTTGAAAGTGTGAGATGTGCTGAAGATTACCTGTCTCATTACTGATTTCTCCTTCTGCACATGGAATACAGTCATAACAGCAGACAGGTCTTCCTTTTTGTGCAGCCTTCCTAGTGCCAGGAGGGCAGCTCTCACTGCACACAGACCTTGGCTTCTGCGTTAAAAAGTACATTGTAGGCTACATACAGTTTCAATGCAGTTAATGTTCTGAATAATGTCCTTGATTTTTTTTTTACCATGCCACATTAGCTACTTTCAATCCAACATGTTACTATTTACCTCCAATTGTCCTCCAGCCCAGATTATATTTTTAATGTTAACCACAAAGCGCTGTTCAGGGTGCAATGATGCATCATAGTATCCCACTGGTTTAAATTGGATTGATCCATCTGAGTCCTGCTGCCAGTTCACAACTTCATATTGGGCTACCGTGGCACCAGTGCTGTCAAACCACACACGATCTCCAAACTTTACTGAGAAATTGACCTTTTTCAGAGCCTCAACCACCTAATAAATATACATGAAAATGTAGGTGTTTTAACACATTGTCAAACTGAAATAAGTTTACCCTCTTTCTAGCCTAATCTTATTTTTTTTCTTTTACCTGCTGTGGTTGTATTGTCAGATTTTTCTCACAACCTTCTTGTTCTTTGCACTTGAGTAGATTATGCAGTGAATGAGCTACAGCATAAACTGCTTTGTAGACATTGCTTGCATATCTTTGTTCAGGCACATCTTCATTGTAATTTTTCAGAACAAGTAGATCCTTATATCTGCTGCAATTTAAATTATCTTGAGGGGAATTACCCCCAGTCTGTGAGCATGGAAAAGCTGTGTCCCAGAATGCTTTTATAACATAATCTGAAAACCCTTCAGTGTTGACCTTTCTCACTGCAAACCCCAGTGATCCTCCCAGAACACGAAAACTATTTGGAGTGATCAAACTTTTTGCAGTTGTCCATGCTTCCACGCCAATTACTTGGAGGCCTGTAATGTTCTGAATGCTTAGCTGCTCAAGTAGATTAACCATCTCAACACGGGAAAGAAATGCAACAACCACTTTTGTGGTGCTTCTTTTCATAGTGTCTACCACTCTCTGGAGTTTATCTGGCTCTGTTCGATAGAATTTCACAGAGTACTCCACACAAATCCCCACTTCCTGGGCTGTTTTAAGAAATATGGCCATTCCATTGTTTCCATAATCGTTGTCACTGTTCACAGCTCCCACCCAAGACCAGCCAAAGTATTTGACTATGTATACAAGTGCTCTGCTCTGGTGATAATCACTAGCAATAGTCCTGAAAAATGAAGGGTGATCTTTCCTATTGCTTAGACATTCACATGTGGCTGAGTGACTTATCTAGAGAAAAAAAAGGAGAGGGAACATTGAAACTGTCATCAGTATGGTAATTATGTCAAGCATTTAATGTTTTTGATCCTTACCACTGGGATTTTAAATGGTCCTGTAGTTCTGGACAGAATCACGGTGGCAGAAGACTCAGTTTCTCCTATAATAGCATGTATAGGAGACTGTCCATGGCATCTGTCAACTCCTCCAAACTCCTGACCATTCATCAGTGCCATAGTTGCACTCATAGAAGATAGTCTTGAACCACAGCTATCATAGATTTTGTAACCAATGGAAACATTTGGGAGCAAACTTTTACTTCTGTTTATCTCCTCAATGGCAAAGATCATGATTTGAGCCATCCGGAAATCTCTCAAATTCACACTGCCATAATATTCCAGATTTTATGGTAATTTGTGGTTATAAATTCAAAATACATTTTATAATCTGCAATATATTTTAATAAAAATCTACTGATATTGAACACTTTATCTTCTATAATATTTCTCAAATAGTTTACAATGTTACAAACCTGGAGCATGATAGAAGCTGGGGCTTTTGTATAAAATCAAACGAAGGCAATATTTCTATACTGCGGATTGAAAAAAGTCCTCCAATAGTTACGTCTCCATTCTTGAAAAGCAGTGCATACTTAGGGTCTCCCATTTTTTCACAAAGGGGGTTTTCAGCCTTTATATAAGGTTTATGACAAATTAGGAGTGCAAAAAGAAAAACAAGCATCCTAGAGATTGAACTGCGATTCCACTGAGACTGACAAATGTGAATTACCTGATACAGTCTATGCACTTTATAAACACAATTAATATGGATGAATGATTTTGAGTGCAACCAATGACCTCACAGGGCAGAACAGGAGTCGGGAGTTTTTTTTTATATATATATATAAATCAATGCTATTGGTCACCCTTTACAGCTGTCTGTCTCTTTTACAAATATTTAGCCAATGAAAGTTCTTAAAAAGAGCTTGCGCAAATCTTGTTCAATCCTCAAACTGTCAGTAATGCCAAGTTCAGACTGCATGATTTTCAAAGTAGTTGGGTCGCTGTTCTTTTCACACTGCATGACTATCTTGGCCAGCATTCAGTCACTGCTGTGTTCACACTGGACGATTGATCGGCGACAGAAGGTTTCACACTGCATGACTTTACAATAGGAAAAATCGCCGACAGACTCCGTCTAAACACCCTGCGCGCAAACTACGTTTCACAACAAACACACGTGAGAAGTGAAAAGGCAACAACGCGACACCACATGTGCAAGACCGGTCCCCGGAGTTCTCAAGTGAGACTTTTTTTTTCGACCTGGTTGTGGTACAGCTCAGGTGAAACGTCAAACAGACATGAGTGCTCCTGCCAAATTTCTACTAATGTTTGTTCGATTTATTGTGTCCAGATAGACCGAGAAGAAGCTTTTTTTTTCTGAAACAATGCCATATCATGTTGATCTATAACTCCTCCCCGAACTCCCTGCTGCTCTGTATCTTGCTCTCTCACTGGCTGCCGGTGATCGCCGATGTAGTTTTCAGTCAAAACACTTTTCACACAGCAGGATTTTGAATCGCAGACAGGTCCAGATATTTAGCATGCCAAATATCTCACGGGCGTCGGCGACTCGTCGGTGATTCTCTCAGTTCGCGTCTTTGCTCATTCACACTGCGTGATTGTCACTCGCGTGAACGAGCGCCGATTTGCCTGTGATTTCGGGCATTTGTCGGCGATTTCTCAAAACTTGTCGGCGAGCCAAAATCGTGGCTAAAATCATGCAGTCTGAACTCGGCATAAGCCTGATAACTCCGCCCTCTCTATATTCAGTGAATCAACTGAAGCTCTGCATCGGCCGCACATCAGACAGCAGGTGCTTAACGAAGTTTTGCGAAGGGTAAATAAAGATCTTGTTGTTTGAATAAGTACAATACTTTGTCCATAGAAGCTCATATTTTATTTATTTGATGTCTGACTGACATGTGGGCCTGGGAGTAGGACCTGACTGAGAAAGAGGTCTAGGCTAGCAGCATTTGCCATCTAGTCATGGCCAATACATAGCCATATAGCCTACACTTAGTTAGCCTGTACATACAGTAGCATCTTTTATAAAATGCGATTTTGGCAAAATGTATTTTGCAACAGGAAAAACTGACTGCCTGTTTCGTACTGGAATTTACACAAAACGATGAGTGATCCTCGTCACCTAGGTATTATATTTCTAAGAAATTTGTTCTTTGATTTATGATTGCTGATGCACTTAATTTATTAACATTTAGTTATGTTATGGTAATAATATTAAATTATGGTTAATTCAAGGCTGTTAATATGCACATATTCGCTAGCTAATTTTTTAATCATTCTACAGTATACTCGCCATACTCGTCCTCACATGTATACATGTAGTAAAGTAAAACATGGTTTTAGTACAGTAATGTAGACTAGTAGTAACTAAAAAACAATACAGAAGATCACTGTGAAATCTTTATATTTTATCATGCAGAATGTAATTCATGATTTAAAGGTTCTATAAGCGATCCTGGGGTTGTTGACGTTCGCAATATTTTCAAACAAATCGGAGGCTAGCTAGACCATAGACAGTAAAAGAAATGGACAGAGCGATCTCATTAGAACTCCATTGAGACGACTGAAGCCTGTTTTTGGCGATTTTTTAGCACTTCCGTCCCTGACGCGCAGACTCATACAGAGCTAGTCTACGTAGATGTGACGTGAGCGACCCGTTTGATTTCTAGTGCGGTGGCATGAGAAATCTGAATCATTCCCTTCCGAAACATGCGCAGAGGCGGTGAGTATGAATAGTAGCTGTCCACGAGCTAGGAGAAGGAGACAAGTTTGCTAGGTATTCTGATAAATTATTTTGTCATTCTGCCTCCACGTTTCCCGATTGCGCGCGAGCTTCTTCTCTTGTCCATACGGTAATCTCAAAACTGCGCGACAGAAAGTCGCGCGGGTATGACGCAATCGTTAGCCTACTTTCACTAAAACTGCTTCTACGGGGCCATAACATAAGCTACAAGATAATGGAGCTATTTATACATTGTCGAGTTTCTTTAGAAATAAATAAAGGACAAATGGGGTCTTCAAACGCCTCAGATGTAAAGTTATTCACTGTCAAAGTGACGCCAAAATGAACGGGAGTCTATGGGAATGCTAACGCTAGTGAAGTTCTGCAACAAGATGTCAGCTCCCACGAGGCTTCAACTTCCGCTCGATGGATTACCCCCTTGAGCTAGACCCTACCTCCTCCTCTTCTCATCTCCTCCCCCTCCCTTCCGTGCTTCCGGAAATTATCGTGAACGTGCATTTCTTAAAGGGAAAGTAGCTCACGTGCTAACGCTGCTGATTTAATGATGGATCAACCAACTCCTTCATGCTCTGTGTGAGTTGACTGAATAAGTTTTTTTCTATCAAAAATTCAAGTCTTCATCAATTATACAATATTCTGTCGATAGTAATGAATTTTGTAATTGGAATTCTATAATAAAGCAGAAGAAACTGTTTAAAAGTGCATTTATTTAGTGCTACCTTTGATGCAATAACAGACAATGGTTAGCTACTGATGAGTTTTAAATAGTTTAAAAAACAACATGGTTAACAGTGTTTTTTATCTTTTTTGGTGTTATATTAAATGCAATAACATAATAACTTTTGTTTCTGCAATGAAATTTGAGTAATGTTTAAAAATATATTTTTTTTAATAACTCATAGATCTGCTACTCGTGGAAGAGGGAGAGGTAGAGGGAGAGGTAGAGGCCGGGGTGCTGCCATCCCGTTAGAAAATATTGATCTGCAGCGAGTCCAGATGTTGTGGGCTGAATGACTCGTGGCAGAGCAAGTAGGATAGATAGTGTTGCCTTACCTGAATTGTTTCACGAAATCTTACTGTATGAGTGTAGTCTGTCTTTTATCTAGGGAGAGATTTTTGAAAATATTAAGATATTCTAGGTTTAATCATTTCAGGAGAGGATTCAGAGCCTTAGTCTCGAGGAGTCCCACCAGCTCCTGCAGAGATGCCTTACAAGGGACCCCAGTCTCCTATTTGACATCATGGCCACACAGGGACATGCAGTAGACTCCACTCCTGTCCCGGGTCAACCCACTTGGTGTGTATGTCAGCATTGCAGAGAAATGCCAACAGACATAGAGAGGAAGTGTTGTGGACAACGTCCCGACAGGTGTATTTCAACCCTACCCACTTTTGACTTGTATATTATAGATGAAGGGGTCCTTAGATTATCTAGGAGGGTCTGGAACGACATAAGGGCTGTCCAGGATAACCCGGACCCAGGAGAAAGTAATAAACAGTTCCGTCATGCTGCCTACAGGCAATATGTGGTTTGGCAGTATGGGGTCCTTGGCCCGGGACATAGGGTTGTTATACCAAGCTGCTGTGTGTCTAGGATCAGGGAGTGCTACCCAGATCCACATGGCCAGTATACTGGATTTATACCTAGTAGGGTTTAAAAGCACCTGTTTCCCTAAAAAGGCATAAAATTCTGTAAACAGTTATAGAATTGTCATATTAATTATTTTTTGGTTATGGTTCCCTTTTTATTTTTCATTATACCGTTCATTTTAGTATGTATATGCTTATAAATTTTTATTTTACATAAAAGTAATTTTTTTTGTTATTGTAAAGTTTTTGTATTTAATGTAAAAATAGTGTACAAAACAGAAAATTGACATACGTGTTGGTGATTTCTGTATTAGTAACATTCCTTAATTTTACTTTATTAAATAAATATAATGTGGCACAGATTCAGTAACTTGTTTTTTTTTTATTGAAACCAGCTGTAGGAACAAAAGCGAAAGTGCGTAGTGTACAACTGCTACATATGGAATCAGCTGTTATTCCGGTGCTTCTTGATGGCCTGTACACAAAGAAACACACAAAAAAACTTAGTAATTATAATACCAAAAATAACATGCTAAAGTATGATGTTAGATACAATTTCTACCTCAATAAAATGTTAGAACCACGGGCATTCCTGTAAATTTTGCAAAGACAACATTGTCTTACCTTTTCCTCTAGTGTGCTGTGTCCTCAGAAGCTCCTCCGTTGAAGGTGCTGGCACACCAGAAAGTGTTCCAAGATGTCTTGGGTCACCAGGTCGTTTTTTGGTCTTAACGGGAAGCCCTGCGGATGCCAACCTCTTCCGCACAATGTCAACTTGTAACTCTGTGATGTAACTGTAGTCTTTCTTGACCTTTAAGGAGTAGACGCGCCATCTCCGGGACCGTTTGCTGTAAAGCTTTGCATATCTAGAAATCAATAAGAAGTGTGCATAAAGGCATCTTTATACTTCAATGTTGCCAATGACATTTCTAAGATCAACTAGCACAAATTTGTGTTTTGCGTTAAAATATAATGTACGGCGATAGACGCTGTACCAAAAGTAGTTGAAGTTTTGTGTATTTATGCCAAGGTGTGTAGTTTAAATAATAAGCACTGTCTATCATTCAATACTTTACATAACATTTCCTCCGTGACCAAACTGAACATCATGCATAGTTTAGATTGTCATATCTTACTGAAGAGTGCCATCTTTCTTTTTTCTTGGTGCCCTGTTGATGTGGTAATTGTAGTCGAGAGCCGCAAGAAAGACTCGTGAACTGTACTCTGCATGTGTGAAGCTGAATCGTTTGCTGGCGTACATGAGTATGTGGTTGTGGAAAGACTCAAGTTCTGCGGTTGATCTGAGGGAAACATAAATGATCAGTTCAACAATTTCAAAACAATGCACACATAAATGGTGTTGACAAAAACAGACGTACTCACCTGAAATGCAGATACTTGGGAACATCCTTGAGCCATCGTGCGTCAAGAATTAGTTCACGGAGTTTCTGGTGTGCTTCAGAGTTAGGATCTATCCAATCCTTTTCCCTTGGCTCCACAAGGGGACCGTGATGGCAACTACCCAGAGCCCAAGAGTGCTCCCCGGTTACATGGTGTAGTAGGCCGACCCACATGTCCTAAAATTTAAATAAAAGTATAAATTTCAATTTATGACAGGCAAAAAGATCAAGCAAATCATAACCTTAATTGTGCAGTAATCAGGTTATCAATTAAAAAATCTGGGAGAATTTGCAAACAGAGAAACAAATCAGTCAGACAGCTTTGTTTCAAAGCATTTCGATGTTCTCAAGTGTTAGACGGAGGATTGTGCTGACATGGAAAATAGTATAGAAGTGCTTTGCAAACATTGGGTAAGTCATGGAATGCTGCTTTTGCACAGCACTTCAAAACAAATTCTAAAATTCACTCAACTATCGGTGGAGATCATGAAAACATCAAAGCTGATCTGACTTGATTTCAAAGTTTGCCTTTATGCAAGTAAACTAATTTATATCCACATGATAAATAATTTTTCTAGACAGTATGTCAGATTTGTTTTAAAAATACATACAAAGAAATCATCATAGTTCTCTGCGGTCTTGCAACAATGCCAAAAATGGTTGCAGATGTCTCTACACCATTGCAGAATAATTGAGCACCCCTTCTGTTGGCCTAACTGTAAAACAACATAATGTGCATGAGAATAATAAACAAGCTATTCATTGCATATCACAACAATACTTATAAGTGTGTTAAAAAACAAATGCTCTCAGTACCGTTGTAAGTCTTCGACAAAGATTTTTGGAACCATGCCACACATCGAGAGAATGGTGAATCCCCTTATCTTTGAGCTGTCCTGTCTTGGGATCTGTAAGTAAGAATAAATAAACAAACAAGATACACGTTTAAAATGCATACTAAACTAAAGAGTCCTATGTGTATCTGTGTTGCAACACAAAAGATAAATCCAATTAAATAATAAATTATAAACAATGGAGCTTTACCACTACTTACTGAAAAGAGCCGAAATCTGTACGTTGGCATCCGTACAAAATTCAGCCAATTTGAGATCTTGACAGAGGTCATCAACTGTTCGGAGAAACCCCTCCTTCTCCATGGCCACTGAATTTCTTGCCGTCTCTCTCTTGTCAATATTGACAATGGAAATAATTTTTTTTGTGTCATTTTCCATGACCGAGTAAGAACAGTATTGCGCACAAAAACCCGGACTGTCCATGCGGCCATCTCCTGTTTTCATGATGGAGAAGCAAATGTGAGCATAGAAGTGTGGTTGTATTTGCCCATGACATATATCAAATGACCAGTCAAGTCCAGAGTTAGTTCAAAACGTGACTTACCCAGGGCCACAACACTTGGCTTTGCCTGAAGCTGCCTAATGATTTCTTTCCTTTTCGTGTCCCAAAACTCTTTTATTGGGTCGATGCAGAAGTGATCCTGGATCCTGAAGAAGGTTGTCTGGTTTACTATTCTCATATTCATGAATTTGAATAGCAATGCAATCTTGGTGTAATTGTTGCCAGACAACAATATGTTAGTGCTAAGTAGGAAGTCGCCGGCATGCATTCCTTGTGCAAACATCGGTTGTGAAGACCACTTCCACACGACGTGACCATGTAGACAGATCTATAACACAATTAAACATAAGCAATGTGCATAGTAACTCTCACAAATGTGATACCTTATAGTCTATTACTCTATACAAATTGACGACATATCCCTGATATAAAATATAATTACAATGTACCCATTCAACAACTGCAGCTGTGCCCCTTTCCCGGACAACCACTTCAAATGGTTTTGGTGCACCACAGCGTTGTTTTGTGGTCCGGTCAATCGCTGTACATGCTCTGGTTGGAATTTCCAAATACTTCACAAGCTGCTTCAGGCTACTGTGGTACACTATTGAAGCAGGCACACCAATGATGTCATCTTCACATACAACTTTCATTACAAATGGAGACGGTGAAGTATCATTTTTGGTATCTTTGTCTCTCTCATCCTCCTCCTCCTCAGTATCTTCGAAATCATACATTGTGTCTTCCATATTAATTTCACGAAGATCATCAAAGTTTAATGGTGTTTCCAAGGCTCCACCAGTCCTGTTTAAAAGCAAGATGCCAAAAAATTATAATCGGAGTTTGAATGAAGAGCAAAAAAAAAATATTCATGCAACAATGATGGGTGTCACGTACCTGACACAAATCCTTGGTACGTACTCAGTATCACTTTCAGAACTCCAGGCTTCCTCTTGGTAGTCTGAACAGCTTATGATATCCTCATCGTCAATACTACCCAAATTGTTATGAAAAAAATATTAGTTTTGTAGGTTTATCAAAATTAGAGATCAACTTGAAAAAAAAAACAAACAAACAAAAAAACAGAACCACAATAACTTACGTTGAATTCCTAAGGTCATTGAACACATTCTCATCGATTGTTAGTGCAGTGACAGTGGCCTCATTCAGATCAACTGATAAAATACTAGAAAAGATAATAAACAGTATCAGATTTTATTTGTAAACAGTTTGGGTCTTAAACAAACATAGCAATGTGTGTGACGCTGCTGTGGCTAATGACAATGTTATTGTGATAATATTAATGGCCAATGTTGTTTTAGAAATGTTATATTTTTGACAGCAGAGATTGGAAGAGTATTGTGTCATAGAGCCCTATCCAGTGTATTAAAAAACACTACAAAGAAAAGTACATATCGATATGAAAGAAGGTAGATATTTTTGTTCTTGACACCAGGATAAACATGAATTCTGCAAATTTACTCAAAGAAAACAATCAAGATTTAAAAAAATGAGTAAAAATTCCACTGTATTAATTTTACACACCTGGCTTCCAACTGTTCGATCGCTGATAAAGTGCTCTGATCCATAGCTCCCTCTATGGCAAAATCAACTCTGTACATCAGCAACACCAACACAAATAGAAATAAAGAAGAAAGTTTTACACTTATGCATACCAAAAAATGTGGACTGTAATAAATGGCAAATTGTCTCACCGTGCAGACAAAGATTCTGAACTTATGCTGGATAATTGTGGTGGTGAAGGTCTCCCGGTCCCGGTCCCAGCCCTGAATGGCGTGGAGGTAAATTTGTCCGCATCGTAGCTACATTATCAACAAATTGAAATGATTGTTAGAAAAAAAAATCCCTTAGCACTACCAGCTTTTGGTTAGCGCAGTGGTTCTCAAACCTGTCCTGCAATCCACCCAATACTGCATGTTTGCTTTGTCTACATAATCAGACACACCTAAATCAATTCATAAGCTCGTTTGAATAAGATGTGTTTGATTAGGGAGACAAAGAAACGATGTAGTATTGTGGTTACTAGACGACAGATATGGGAACCACTGGGTTAACAAGTTATTTTTGTGAGCATAAAGGAAAATGTAGTTACTGTAAAACATATAGTACAGTTTTAGTGATATAAAATTTTAGTGATATTTTATATATTTTAGTGATACAGTTTTAGTGATATAGTTTTAGTCAATTTGTAATGTCAACAAGTTAACAAATTGTTTTATTTAAATTGCTGAACGCAATACAGAAAAAGAGAAGGGAGATTATAATTATAAATTCCATACAAGGACAAAATAATAGCAAGACAGCATTAGCTTCGCGTTTCCCAGCTAGCATATATAAACAACGGCGTCGGCGTAAACGAATTTTGTAAAAGCTGTCAATACTCTATAAATGATCATTCCAATTCAGAATAGACAGTTGATGAAAACAATCATTTACATAAAATGTCGCTCTAAGTATAGTTTTATTAATCATTTACTTTACAGATTGAACGCAAGCTGCTAAAAAGAGATTTTTTATCCACCAAAGTTAACGCCGACTGCATAGTTCTAGCTAATTATATCCTTGTGTGGGTTTGGCGAACATAAGCGTCAAATTAGAAGAAAAAAATAAAAAATAAAACATTACCCACCTGTCCAGCAAAAACAGAGCAACCTGAACGTCGGACTGGAAGCCCTTCTGCCGCCGGAGTTCTCGCCATCGTTGAAAAGCTTTACCGATGTAAATTCGGAACTTTGCACGTTCTTTATCAGATTCTTTCTTCTTTTTAATTTGTTCATCAGAACGTCGTCTCTTTGGTCGTGTGTCGGCCATCTTTCAAACTTCCCTCTGATGCTTCACACACACACACACGCAAACACACACTCCCCCTTCATGTGCACGCACACTAACCACCCAGACACACCCTCAAATACTTCTTGCCAGTGATTGGCTGGAACACTGTTTGTTAGGTTTCGTGGTCCGGGTAAGACATGATTGTTTTTGTTGCCGTTTGTGGAGCCTGTGGTGTCTACAGAGATCGCGTTTTTTTACAGTGTGTTTAGGGGACAGGCAGCTAGCCGATAGTGAGGAGACGTTTACTGTACGTGACAAAAAATGTTTTGCCCCGACATCGCTTATAGAACCTTTAAAGAGGCTACATGCGATTTCCTGAAATTTAAACTCGCGACTGACACCTGTGGGCAAAAAACAGAACTGCTCTTCCTTTCTGCTCGCTCTTGCAGCACGCGCGCTACGTGCACACTTAACAAGTCATCTGAAGCAAGGAGGTCAACATTATGTTTACAGAGGTAAGACCGGTTAAATACATATATTGTTTGAGATAAGAGTTCTGTTTGCGAGTGTAGGCTACTTGCTGACTAGCAGTTGTGGGCTGGCAGAGTGATCTGACTGAGGGTTTTCACCGACGTCATGTTCTGGGCAGTAACCCGGATGAGCGGCCATTATGGAGGCACTCGGATGTAAACAACAGTATCGACTGCACTGTAAATGTACAACTGAACTCATTGTTACAAATAAAATCCGTGGTAGATGCGAACTCATATAGAGAAGGACCTTATTCATTTGCATAAAGATGGGCATCGGCCAGCTTTTTGAGGCGCTGCATTTTTTCAAATGTAGCGCCGCCTGGATGCTTAGTTTGCGGAATATACGTAACATGAACGCGCTTGACGTCACATCCGCAGACAGCACGGGAAAATTCGGACCCGACAGAAAATAAGAAAAATAGGATACAGGCTTATAGGTGCACCCACTGTGAGCCGACAAGGTGTCAGTATGCTCATCCGGAGATGTTTGAGTCATAAATGGTAAAATAAAAAGGCTATTGTTATGTTTATTTTGGGGAAAAAGTTGCCTATAGCCTCTTTAATTCATTCCAAGGCTTAATTTGTTTAATCCAAAATACATAAAAAACAGTAATATTGTGAAATATTTTTACGATTTAAAATAACTGTTTTCTATTTGGATATATTTTAAAATGTAATTTATTTCTGTGATCAAAGCTGAATTTTCAGCATCATTTCTCCAGTTCAATACTCTTCAGTGTCACGTGATCCTTCAGAAATTTGATTAGATTTTTTAAATTTGATTTATTGGTTTATTTAAAGCCACACCGTGGAACTCTTCAACCTTTATAATATATTACCAAAACCCATTGAGATGGTAGATCGACTTACAATAGGTTGAATGATGCGTCAGCCGTCTCCTGAAGATGTCTGTATCGCTTTTACTTGCACTTTGTAACTTCGGGTTTCGGGTAGGAACCCGAGCACAAAAAGAACTGCAAAATTCGACCGCTTTACGGCATACGTCACTTCCCCCCACCACCCACAACTTCCTCAGAATCTAATGTTAGTGCTCAACTTGCGTTTGATTGCCGTCTGTATGTTTTCATCATGCCGAACTACAGCTACAAGGAAGAAGGCAACAGTTTTATCAGAGTAAACTAAAAAAAGAAAAGGGGAGAGTGACAAATTAAAAGCCAGGACTAGGATTAACACATTGGTCCAGCTTTCGCTTCGCTTGCTGGCGTGAGCTAACGGAGGAGGAAGAGTGCTCGACCGATGCGGATAGGACGCTTGCCTGCACACAAACGCCGTTTCTAAGGTAACCTAGATAAATTCATATAAGCAGTGTAGTATTTTCTGGTATTCCGGCCACAGCCGATGGTGTTATGAGTGTAATAAAATGCCCACAGCCCAGTGTTCATTTCTACAAACACAGCCCGCCTCAGTGCAGGGCTCGCACTAATAAAATCGGCTCATGTCAAATATAACGTTAACATTACATTAAATGTAGTGAACGTGCCCGACTCAGTAGTACCCACAAACTCTAACATTACACATCATATGTCCCACGGTTTCTGTAAAAATAAACCAACACACATAACGTTACAGTCAGCTCTGGCCGACGGTGTTTTCAGTGGCCGACGGTGTTTCCCGCGCCCACATTCACTCACAGACATGATAATCCCCACGGGGATCACCCCGCTCGCTCTCTCTCAGCCGGCTGCTATAAGGGAATCAAGCGCGGCAAGGTTGCCCGTCCCGCCTCATACACTGCAAGCACCATAGACAGTAAAAGCACAAGCACACACAATCTAAAGACACGGGAGGCTGACCGCCGGTTGACTGTTTGTTGACTTTAATTTGCGACAGTGCTGCGGAGCTTGTAGCCTCTAGGGACGCTGGATGTGAAAATTACATGTCGAGCTCCATCTAGTGGCCAAAAAAGTTCCGCAGTGTGGCTTTAAAAGGGGACAGTGCAATTTCATAAAACGCATGACAAACATGGTTAAAAAAGCCAGAATTAGCCAAAAGGCTATTTTTCATCTGTAGTCCCCTGGCCAAAATGTAAAAAAGCATTACAATACAAACAAGTAAAAACATTTAAAGGTCTATGGCAAATTTACTAAAAAATAACTACAATATAAATAACACTATAAGATAACTTAGGGTACACAGTACCTGTTACAATAATAGACTACACAAAAACACATTTACAAAAAGGCTATTATATATTAGATATATGATACAGCTCTTGGTTTGGCTTTTAATGTTGGCAGACATAATGGTTAATGAGCCAAATTTTCAAGTTTTTTGTAAAAGCCTTGTAAGTATTGAGCTGTCTAACTTCCTCAGGTATAGAGTTCCATTCAGCAGCGCCCCTTACTGACCAGGCCGAGCGACTAAAAGCACTCCTGCGCAGAGGGACGACACAGTCCCCTCTGGCAGAGCCTTGAGTGACGCGCTCAGAGCTGTTTCTTTGGCTGATGAACTCAGCCAGAGGAGCTGGGGCCAAATCATGCGTCACTTTGTATATAAGACTCAAATTGAAAAATGTAGGAATACTGTCCCAGTTTAAAAGTCTGTGTTTTTTTAAAATTGCACAGTGATGATAGTGCC
Source organism: Cyprinella venusta (assembly GCA_038021265.1). Classification (NCBI taxonomy): domain Eukaryota; kingdom Metazoa; phylum Chordata; class Actinopteri; order Cypriniformes; family Leuciscidae; genus Cyprinella; species Cyprinella venusta. The sequence goes on from CM075871.1 coordinate 19,471,166, forward strand.
TTGGTTTTTTGTCCATGATTTTAATGGCTTGTTTATATAATATTTCCAAAGGTCTTTTTGCGCTCTGACTTGCTTGAGACCAACTTATTAAACAGTAGTTGAGGTGGCTGAAAATCATGGAATGTAAATAAATTTGTGCAGCTTCGGTTGACATGTCATTTCGAATTGAGCGGAAATTTGCTAGATTAAACTTGATTATTTTACATAATATGGGCTTTAAAGGAGAGATGTGAATCTATTACTAAGCCAAGATATTTGTATTGATTTACGATTCGTAATTTTTCGCCAGCAACTATTATGTCTGGATTAAATGAAGCTAAATTGGTTTTACTGAAGAACATACCAACAGTTTTTGAAATATTTAGTTGCAGGCAGTTCTCCTGCAACCAGGATGTAACACGAGTCATGGCTTTAGTTAGTTTATCTGCAACAATGTCTTTAGACTGATCATGAACAAATAGAACAGTGTCATCCGCATACATTAAACATTCTACCTCAGAGCAAACATTAGGCAAATCATTGATATAAAGGCTAAGAGGGGCCCTAATATTGAGCCCTGAGGAACCCCGGTAGTTAGCTTCAGAGACTCAGAAATACAGCTGTTAATTCGTACAGATTGTTTACAATCATGCAGGATTCCAACCAGCTAACGGTATCACAAGAGAATTTAAATTGTGGAAGCTTGTTGAGTAGAACTGAGTGGATCACTGTGTCAAAAGCTTTATTGAGATCCAAGAATACCGCCCCTACTACTCCCCCCTTGTCAAGAAAAGATTTTATTTTCTCGATAAAAAGGCACGTAGCTGTTTCAGTAGATTGTTTGGACCTAAAACCAAACTGCATGGCATGAAAAGAGGGTGAGCTACTATTTAAGTACTGGACAGTCTGCTCTGCCACCCATTTTTCTGCAATTTTAGAAATGACCGGAAGAATACTTATTGGTCGGTAATTATTCACGGAGGTAGATAGACCAGACTTAAAAACTGGCGTAACAATAGCAGACTTCCAAGCCTTTGGAAAGTGACCACTGGAAACAGATAGATTAATAATAGAGGCAATAGGAGTAGCTAGAGCGGATCCTGAATCTTTAAGCATGTTCGTGTCCATACCAAATACATCCCTGGCGTTAGATGGTTTTAGTGTTTTAATTATGTCAATGACTTTAGTCTCAGTAATGTTTGCAATGAAGAAAGATTGTGTTGCAGACACTAAGTGTTCTTTTGATTGTTTTATTGTAAAATTCTTAGAAATTTCTGCTACTGATTTAATAAAATAGTTGTTAAAAACATCAGCTATTACCTTAGGTTCTGTTAAAAGGTCTCCATTTAATTCAATTTGCATTTGTTTTGACGTATTTTTATGGGACTGTCCTGTCAGTTTTTTATGTAATGCCAGGTTATTTTAGAATTTCCACGGGCACTATTCAGAGCAGTAATAAAAAAGTCTGCTTTAGATCTCCTTATTTCTCTCACTACTCTATTTCTTAATGTGATAAATTGATGCCTATTATGTCCTGATTTTACAGCTAGCTTCAAGGAGTGATCTCGTTCTTTCATTAAAGGGGGGGGGGGGGGGGGGGGGTTGATTCCAGTTTCACTTTTTTGATTTTAAATAGTGTGTAATGTTGCTGATGGTGCATTAACCGTATCTGCAAAGTTGCAGCGCTGAAAGTTCAATGTAAGCAGAGATATCGTCTTTTAAAAACCAGGAAGTGTAAACGGCTACAAAAACGACTCGATTGGGACTACAACGGGTTATGGTACGTCACTAACCCGCACATTTGCATCAACCACTCCCTTCGGAATATCCAGGAAAGGGCATGCATATTTCTGCAGCACGTCGAGTGAATTGTGTTCACGCAGCTGTCAGGTCTTCTGTGTTTCAAGCTTCCCACGGATGCTATACTTCATCAACAATGGATACAATTTATGTTTGATTATATTCCTGAAAGTGACGATCGTAATCTAGCTCTCTGTGCTGCGCATTTTACGGAAGACAGCTTCCAGAATCTCCACGAGTTCAATGCAGCAAGAAACTATTAATAAACCATGAAGCAGATCCAACTTTAAAACCAGAGGCAGCAGTTGTTGGACCACAACCTGTAAGTAGGCTAAGACTTAATCGTTTTAAATGTATTTGCATGTATAATTCCAGACGTAATGTTAGCCTGTGTTTTATTTATGTTTTATTGGTAACACTTTAAAATAATGGTCCGTAGTTAACAAGTAGCTATGCAGGAAGTAATAGGTAGTACTGCATTAACACCGAACTTAATACTATTAACTAATATGGAAGCAATATTAACTAAGCATTAAGTAATAGGTAATTTAGTACAAAGGTAGTTCCTTGGTAGGTATTTGATTATTACTAAAGAAATATATCCTCATTGAGTACTACTTGTGAACTAAGAAATAATAACCAATTAATTACTAATCACAAAAGTAACATGTCTAAAAAGTGAACAATTGTGGGGGTTTTATACTCTTAGCATGGTCATAACATTTCAGAAGCATGTGCCTCAAATGAGTTCTTTGTGGAAAAAAGTTTATGAATATTACACCCCCCCCAAATACATTAGCTAGGTTGAGATTGTGACTACTACTCTTACCAGGATGGACGCATGTTCTCTGTTTATTTAAAACTTAAACATAAAATAATACTAATAATGTCAGTTTTTAAAAATAAACCTTAAATAATTAGGAAGTGATGCTAACACATGATTAGATTAGTTCACTATTATGAGCTCTATTGAATGTCAGTCACATATATCTCAGACTCCAAAGACCTATAACTTTATGTTACAGTAGCTGCCTGAGGAGGACTTCTCTTTAGGACATGAATATAAACATTGATGTTCACTTGTCAAAAACAATTTGTATCTTTAATGAAGAAATTGGCTGAATTTATGTTACGATAAGCGCAAAACCACATCTTCCAGATTACAGTGTTTGTTAGAATATTAGTGCCTCACAGAACCTGTACAGTATGTGTCAAAATATAAAATTAATTAACTTGTATCATTGTAGCTGGCGTTTCCCCGTAAAGGTAATAGGCATTAACCTTCCGGACAACATGAGCGACAGTTTAGCCAATCACAACACACCCGCCCAAACGAACCAATCTGAGCCCACGACGTGTTTCTGAGGGAGTGTTTTCATAGAATCAGGAAGTAAACCGCTCGTTCAGGGGACAGAGGAGAGCGCGGCTTACAATAAAGTAGGGCTGTCAACTTTAGTCGTTTAGTCGACTAATCGGTCGATGTCGTCTTGGTCGACTTACACTCTTATTGGTCGACCAGTCTCATTTTTTTTTTTTTTTTACCAATAGAAAGAATTTTTCAATAATTTACTCCTTGATATTTGTTACTTTATAAGCAGTTATTTATTGCTGTATTCTAAATATAATTAGCCTATGTTTTGTCCCCAAACTTTAAAATGCTTTAATTTAGGCTATTTTTGTAACAGCGCCACAGTTTAGCGCACACACATAATACACTCGGGAACGCGCCTGTGGCCGGCTGCGCTGCTGCTTTGCGCTCGGTAAGGGATGCTGTATTCATTCAGTTAGAACGCTGCTTGTTTTGGCTTTAGTCGACAAAATGTCCAGGAAATCTAAATCTTTTGTCTGGCTGCATTTTAAAACAAAGACGACAAGACTGTGTAGGGAGGCGACCGCGTTGCTCCATTGTGAGCGCGCAAGTCGCGGGCCTATACAGAACTTGAGCGCGCAAAAGACGTGAGGGGCTTTTAACGGCTATATCATGCTGACTCAATAGATTGTGTGTTTTTTTTAATATGTTTTCGTTTTTATTTGTACACTTGACGCATTTGAAAATAGCCTAAATAATGCAAGAAAACGAAAATAAACCTATACGCGGTCCTACAGCCTATTATTATGATTGTTTTTAGGCTATTTGTTTTTTTTTGTGTGTTGTTTTAAAACGCCTTGATCGTCAGGACGAAAGTTAACCCAGAGCTTTGAAAGTAAAGAAGAATATAAAGCCTGTATAAACGAAAGCTTTTGTTAGGAGTTTTCATTATGTGGCAGATAGCAGTTATATTTTTTGCAGCGTGTGGTGTGGTCAGGTGCGCGATTGTGACTGTTACAGAGCTCCTCACTTTTTGCAGTTAAAAAATCACTTCATTTTCAAATAATTGTATTATTATTATAGTTTTATTTATTTGTGATTTTTTTCGTTGTTGTTTTATAAATAGTCAATGACAATTGTTTAAACAAATGTTCAATTAAAACGTCACGGGGTTTTTTTTTTTTTTAGTCGACTAATCGTTGCGCAGGACAAGACTTTGGTCGACTAAGGATTTCTTTGGTTGACTACAGCCCTACAATAAAGGTGAAGTTTATGAAAAATAAGACTTTTAAAAAAAGAAAAACCACAAATACATGTTATATTGCACCCCATAAACACAATCATGCAAAGAAAAAGAGGAGTAAACCACCCCTTTAATTTCAGAATAGATTCATTCAACCACGGAAGGCCATTTTTTTTAGCTTGTAATTTAATTTTCTGTGTAAATTGTGTAATAATTTGCTGTATTTTATTAGAAAATAGAGAACAATCCTCATCCAAGTTAATCCCAGAAAGTAATTCATCCCAGTTTACATCACCGATTGAATCTATGAAGTTTTGTTTTTCCTGCTTTGGTATCCTAAAGGATTCTGTGGCTGGCAAAGGTTTAAAACGCTTTTTATTTAATTTTCTATTGACCATTATAAGATTGTGATCAGACAATCCAGTAAGCATATTATATGATTTCAAAATCCTTTCTGGCCTGTTTGTAAAAGCTAAATCGATTTGAGTGCTCGTAGAGTTTGTAATTCTCGTAGCACCGTTAATCACCTGAGCCATATCCATTTTATCCATTACTTTTTGCAAGTTTTTCCTGATTTGCTTAACTTCCCAATTAACATTCAGGTCACCTAATATTATAAGTTCTTTCACAGGATTAAATTGTTTTAATAAATTATCCAGCTTTTCATAAAAATCTACATTTGATGAAGGAGGTCTATAAATAACCACAAGAATAAACGACATTTGTGGTGACAAAGACACATTCAAACCAATAAATTCCAAATCATTTTCATCTGTAACAAGAATTTCACTACAATTAAAAGTGTCCTTGGCATAAATCATAACCCCCCACCCTTAGAACCCTGTCTGTATTTACGAAACATTTATAACCAGGTATAGATATTATTGCAGAGGGTGAAGTTTCATTAAGCCACGTCTCAGGGAGGCACAAGAAGTCAATATTAGAATCAGTAAGTAGCTGGCGGACTTGATCACTTTTTAACTTGATACTTCGTATATTTAAATGTGCACATAGAATACCTTTCGGTTTAGATCTTGAGTCCCAAACCAGTCTGTAATTATTAATTGTCTGAAATACCCCAAGTTTCTGGTGTTTTATAATCGCTGGGTTTGGCAGTCTCCTACTTATATTGTTGACATTATTCGCTGCTGCACGGCTCCCAGACCCAAAAGAAAGAGAAGATGGGGCTCGAACTTCACTTGTCGACGAAGAAAGGGCCCGACAGCCGTCCGTGGAGGCCGGCGAGCCGGCCGCCCCGGCACGATCCGCACCAGCCTGTAAATCGCCGACAACACCGCCCGGCGCCGATCCCACCGAAGCTCCCACGGCACAGCCCAATGAGCACAACGAACTCCAGCGAAACACTCCCCGGCCGTCCCGGATGGCGTCCCCGCCGGCACCCCACAAGGCGGAGGGGGCAGCGCAGCGAAGCCTACACACCCGCCGTCAATCCCCGACGGACCCGCCCAACCGGCGACCACATCCGCTCCAAACACCGTAAATTCCTTGGGATGCACCTGGAGTAGTTAGATGTTAGGATATGGTGGCTATCTGATGTTGAACCATGTGTCGGACCGGGGCATTGATGGATGTCCCCGGACAGCAAAAGGCAGATGGTGATTATTAGTGCGAGGCTTTGATGCGGCTTGAGTGCCGATTTGGTGTGCTTCCTGATTTCGCTGTACCAATGTGGATATAAAAGTAACAGCCAGGACGTGTTTACCGAATCCAAGATGTTTGGTAACTTTGGTGATCACAAAGTCCACTGATATAGATTTAGTTATGCTGTTAGAACTATAAGAGTCATTCAGAATTTGACTGGTTTCTATATAGAAAAAGATGTTTACGAGCAGTGCACAAGCAAGGAGTACTCCAGATAACCCTGCCACACCCGGCGCCGCCATCTTGCCATCAGTTGCAGTGAAAATGCTTTTCACTGCAACTGTACTTTCACACTATTTTTAATTTTTTTTCATTGCTGCCTTATTTTAGGGCCCAGAATGTTCAAATTGGCCAGTGTAATTTTGGTTTTGCATTATTGATTTGTTTTCTTGTGTTTAATTTCCTATTGTGATTTTTGTTCATTTGATTGTCAGAGGGTAACTTGGGGAAATGCCCCGCCATTGCTCTATCAAAGTAATCACATTATTGTGCTAATTACATTTTAATAACTCCAGCCGGTGGCTGACGTGTACATTGAGAAGAGACAGCCCGCCTGGCCGTGTGTGACCATTTCTGCCCGAACTTTTGTGGACTGTATGTGTGCTGTTTATTTCTGTTGTAGTGACCATCTTGTCTTTTCCCTTCAGAATCTGGGGGATCCGCGTTCCTGAAGTCTTCTGGGTGTGGTGGTGGTTTGACAGCTTGCAGTGTTCACAGTGGGTGGACTGTTGTGAGAGAGCACGAGTGATTGCTGTGTCCATCTGATGAGCAAGACAAATTCCCCAGGTTCTGAAGTGGTAGATGTGTATTGAGTGTGTTGCGTGTGTGAGTGTGTGGCGTGGATATGTGGAGTCCACGTATACAATTTTAGGATTTATTATCAGAGATTGTGTTGTATTTTATTAACTATTGACCCTGAATAAACTGCTTTATATTTTCATCATCATTGTCTGTTTTTCTGACACAGCCACAACGTATCTGTGTGCTTTGTATGTGAAGGATTTGGAGGGGGAGGTCCCGGATAGTTCCGGGTGGCGTAGTCGGATTCAATAAAGAATATTACCATCGCTACACAATCATGAGTAGCTTTATAGTGAAAAGATTTTCTACCAGTGGCTGAAAAGATTCCTGGTACAGTAAAGACAAGAGATTGCATATCACGAACAGGATACACAGAACTACGTAGAACCAAGAGTTCTCTCAGATGAGGAGGGCATTCGAAATAGGCACATTTGAAAATAAAAACAAAACAATGAAAGTCTTCTTGATTTCAGCTGAAGCCATTTCAATGATGCATACATTACACAATGATGTGTTTTAAAAGGACATCTCAGAACAAATCTACATAAAGAGTTAAAAACAACATTAAGTGGCCTAAGAGTAGCTTCGCTAGTGTTCATGTAGACAATATCAGCATAGTCAACAATGGGCAATTTCAACTGGGAGATTAACCTTTTCCTAACTTCAAATGTAAAGCATTTAACAGATTTATAAAGTGTACTGAGACAACCATATATTCTATTTGTGATATGAATGTGAGGTTTGAAGGTTAGCTCGGAATCAATCCACAACCCAAGATACTTAAATATTTCAGATTTCACCATAGAAGACCCATTAGCAAAATACAGTTTTAAGTTAAGAGCACATGGACTGCTATGCGTCGTCCCAAACAGCATACAACAAGACTTGGCCATATTCAACACTAGGTTATTCCTGTGAAGCCATTTTTGAATCATACTAAAGTCATCTTGTAACCTATTCTGGATCAGGTGAATATCAGAGTCAGCAGTATAAATCACTGTATCATCAGCATAGAGATGAATCTCACACAAGGAGCAAGTGCGCGATAAATCATTGATAAAGATCGAGAACAAAAGGGGTCCTAGAGTGGAACCTTGAGGAACACCCTTATCAACCAATAAGTATTAAGACATTGAACCTTTAAAAGCAACACACTGCCTTCTATTATGAAGATAAGAATTAAACCATAATACAGCACTTTGATCCCGACCTATTGCATGAAGTTTGTCGAGAAGAATGTAATGATCAACCATATCAAAGGCCTTTGAAAGATAAATAAAAATAGCACCAGTTAGCTGTCCCACATCACAGGCAGAAAAATATCATTGGTGAACTTCAATAAAGCTGTGGTAGTAGAAAAATTAGGCTTAAAGCCAGTTTGAAATACTGATAATATATTATTCTGAAAAATAAATTTAGGTGATTGGTTAAAAATATTTTTTTTTAGTTAGTTATTCATAATAGAAGCATCCCCAGTTTTTAATAAAGGGATAACTTTCGCACATTTCCATGTAGCGGGGACAGTACACATACAGGTATTCAAAGACAGACTGAATAGGTCAGCGAGTGGAAACATCAATACATGAGCAGCACGTTTAATATACCTAGTCTCAAGCCCATCCGGACCAGCACTGCTACATTCCTTCAGATCAGCTATAGCATTATAAACATCGATGGGCATAATTTTGTCAAATTTAAATGAGCCAGATGCAGAAGAAGAGGTTGAAACCAGATCATTAGTTTGAGAATATACATGATTGGAATCACCAATTGTAGTAAAACGCTGATTAAAAGCATAGGCAATATAAGGGTTGGATGAGTGATTGAGTGATAGAGTTTTAGTATCCCTATTGAGAACTCTATTCAAATAATCCCAGAACTGTCGAGGGTTTTTAAAATCATTAAGAAAACAGTCTATAGTAGCTGGATTTAGCATTTCGAGTGTGAGTCTTGCACTGATAGAGATCTATAATATTTCCAGTCAGGGGCAGATTTAGTTAAGCTATATTTGGCCCATGCCTTATCTCTTTGCTTGAAAAGATTGATTAGACAAGAGTTAATCCAGGGTAAGTGCTTCCCTTTAACTCTGATAGTTCTAAACGGAAAGTGCTTATCAATTACATTAAAGGTGCCCTATAATGTGAAATTGAATTTATGTTGGCATAGTTAAATAACAAGAGTTTAGTACATGGACATGACATACAGTGAGTCTCAAACATCATTGTTTTCTCCTTCTTACTTAAATCTCGTTTTTGAAAAACACCCCTGAAAAAGAGGCGAATCTCCACATAATACCGACTCTGACGCAACAGTCGGGATCATTAATATGTACGACCCCTAACATTTGCATATGCCAGCCCATGTTCAGTGACAGACGAGACGGAGCTGCGCAGACGAAGCATGGCAGTTCATCAGTGTTCGGATCTACACATGAATACAAAAGTATATTTTAGTTCCTTCGTCCGAGCCTCTGAAGGAACAATGGATTAATTTTATTTTCTCTGAAAGTTTTCAACCATTTCACCGACGACTTGTTTCCTCAACTTGCCAAGAGCTGGCCTTGGATCGAGCTGATGTGTTGTTGTTCAAGTTCAGACAGGTAATCTTTCACTTTAAAATTGTTTAATACTGTTTTTGCATCAGTAAGTCAGGCCAGTGATTAAAAATCAACTTCACATTGTTTCTTTTAGTAGGATGAAAAAAAATCTTATTTAAATTGTGAATTATATACAGAAAGAAAGCGATCAAAGAACAATCACAGCGCAAGTTTATCTGGACACTTGCCAAACTTGTTATGAATTCAATGACGCACGTAACACTGCACAATGAAGCTCTAACGTTAACTGTTTTTACATCATTGTGTTTGCTGCATTAGAGAGTAGCCTAGAGAGACTGCATTGCAATGATAAGGTCTTCATTCTCGCGATCGACACACTCACTGTCCTTTGCTTGCTCAACCACAGCAACACTTTATGTGATAGGAATAGATCTAAATACTTCAAAAACATCTCACGATTCGTTAATCTTGATAGCTGTAATAGTAAAAACCTATAATAGCTGTAGTAAAATTATTCCATAGAGTTTCACATGTAATACATAGCTATTTCATATGCAAGCATGTCAGCCAATCACAGCAGAGGCCGGGTACACAGCAGACACGCCCCTTCAAACAGGGTGTTCAAAGCAGAGGCTAAAATCAGGCTAGGAAAAATGCCTTTTATTTCTAAATTATGACTATTTTTGATCTAAAAAACATACTAACATTATAAGGGCAACCCAGGAAACATTATAAAATAATTAAAAAAAAAACATTATAGGGCACCTTTAATAAGTTCAGAGTGTAAGAAAGTCCATGCATCGTCCACATAAGGAATTAGCTGAAATCTATCCCAATTAATAAAAGTCAGGTCCTGTATAAAGCAATCAACATTGTTTGTTTTTCTTTGATGCATTTTAATATATTTTGGAGGGAAGTGAGGCAGTTTAATCTTCCAGACACAGAAAATGACAGAATGATCACTAAAACAATCTGATAAGACACCAGATTTAACTATCCTTTCTGGATTAGGGACCAATATCAAATCAAGCAAAGAGGAGGACCACTGTCAACTCTAGTAGGTTCCTTAATAAGCTGTGATAGATTAATACTACTAAATAAAACTTTATCCCCAGCGGAGGAACTATTCAGCCAATTACAACTGAAATCACCAAGAGTAATCAATTCTTTATACCTCCCTAACGAATTAATAGTAGATAAGATGCACTTTGTGGAATCAGATTGGGGCAGACGGAGGTCGATATATATTGCCTATAATTAAGTGTTTGTTAGTGTCAGGATTCAGACTCAGAGACAGAGGTAAGTGGTAAACATAAACTTTTCTTTATTTAAGATCGAGGTAAGTGTTCAGGGTTTCAGGTGCTCAGAGGTGATCTCGAGGAGGATACGTGGCAGGAAATCATCCAGGTGAATAACTCCTCTTCAGTAGGAATAACGTGAACGGTGACAGTGCATTTACTCTCCTTTTCAGATCGTCTTTGGGTAGACGAGATGCAGGGAGGATTCCAGGTGAGTAGATCCTTTTCAGTACAGTCGATGTTGAACTAACACAGTTCAGTGATACTTGCTTTTTCTCTTTGCAGATCATCCAAGGGTGAACGAGACTCATGACAGGTTCCAGGGAACAGAGAACAAGAACCATGGAGCGGGTCCTGGGAACATCGGAACAAGGACAGAGAGGTTAGTATTTTCAGGTGAGTATACTTTACGTTCTGGCTGTAGGATGGCTCAGAGGGAACAAGTGGTGACTGGTTAGGGTGTTTTCCTGTTGGAGGCTTGACAATGACTGAGTGATAACTGGGAGTTTATATGGAGCTGACTTCTGATCTGGAACAGGTGCAGGTGATTAATAATCCGGGGAAAGTGATCGTTGCGTGGTGACTAGGGAGGACTCTGACTGGCTCCTGACAGTTAGCATGAAAAATAATATTTATAAAAATACTTTCAACGTTAACTGGATCAACTTCGGGGGTGATACGTTCAGAGCTAAGATTTGCATTAACATATATGGCCACCCCACCTCTGGACAACCTATCAGCTCTGTACAATACATAATCATTGGTTTCAATATCACTATCAGAGGTATAATTATTTAGCCAGGTTTCTGAGATGGTAATTATATTAGGCTTGTTCTGAACAACCCAAGTTCTAAGAAAATCAATTTTAGAAGTAAGGCTCCTAATATTGATGTGAACAACCTTTAGACCTTTAATGGATTTGATAATAAGAAGAGAAGAGCATGTCATGGTGCCATGGTAAAATGTATGTAAGGAGAAGGTGTAAAATGTGACACCTGCATCCAAGCCTCTCACCTTAGACTACACCGACAAGCTTCAAACCATCCCATAGAGCATGACATCTGATGTACAGCACCTTGGTCAACAATTGTTGTTTTTAGTGGGGCTATATAAATAAAGCTGAGTTGAGAGTTGAGTTTAGCATAAAGTGAGGGGTCAAAGGCTCTGCTAGTAACAGCCTCCTTCACCGACGGGGGAAAGACCATTGCTACGGCACGCAAAATGCGAACACGGAATGTCCGTGGGACGAACGAGATGGTCATCACACCTGAAGATGTGGACTAACTAATGTAAAGTTTAACAGAAGAATCTGTTTTTGTGACAATTTTGATGATTGTATTTGATTAAATCAACCGCGTGTGCAAAGTTTCAAGAGTTTTTGAGCACGTTAAGGGCCCCAAAATTGCCCAAATAGTCGTATGAAAAATAATAATAATAGAAAAAAAATCCTAAGGAAAACAATAGGGCCTTCACCTTTTCAAGGCTTGGGCCCTAATAAATGATAAATAATCCTAAGGAAAACAATAGGGCCTTTGCCCTTTCAGGGCTTGGGCCCTAATAAAGAAAGTAAAAAAGAAAGATTGATTAGTTAGAAAGAAAGAAAGATAGATTAGTTAAAATATAAGTTAAAAAGAAAGAAAGAAAGAAAGAAAGAAAGAAAGAAAGAAAGAAAGAAAGAAAGAAGGATTAGTTAGAAAGAAAGATCAGATTGAAAAGAAAGATCAGTTTGAAAGAATGAAAGATTAGTTAGAAAGATTATTTAGAAAGAAAGAAAGATTAGTTTGAAAGAAAAAGTAGTTAGAAATGATTAGTTAGAAAGAAAGAAAGAAAGATCTGTTGGAGTTAAAGAAAGAGTTTGAAAAAAGAAAGAAAAGTAATAAATAAAGAAATGTAAAAAAGAAGAATGGTTAGAAAGGCAGAAAAGTAATAAAGGAAGAACAGCGAGAAAGAAAGAAAGTTTGAAAGAACGTTTGAAAGAATGAAAGATTAGTTAGAAAGAAAGAAAGATTAGTTTGAAAAGAAAGAAAATTTAAAAAAGAAAGATATTAGTTAGAAAGAAAGAGTAGTTAGAAATAAAGAAAGAAGAAACAAAGAAATGTTAAAAAAGACAGATAAAAAAGAAAGAAAAGTTAAAAGGAAAGAATGGAAAGTTAAAAGAATAGTAAGCAAGAAAGATAGAATAGTTTACATTTACATTTTACATGTATTCATTTAGCTGATGCTTTTATCCAAAGCGACTTACAATTGCTATATTTGCCAGAGGTTGCATGCCTCTGGAGCAACTGGGGGTTAAGTGTCTTGCTCATTGGTGTCTCACAGTGGATTCGAACCTGGGTCTGTCACACCAAAGGCATGTGTCTAATCCACTGTGCCCCATTTAGAAAGAAAGAAAGAAAGAAAGAAAGAAAGAAAGAAAGAAAGAAAGAAAGAAAGAAAGAAAGAAAGAAAGAAAAAAAAAAAGAAGGATTAGTTAGAAAGAAAGATCAGATTGAAAAGAAAGATCAGTTTGAAAGAATGAAAGATTAGTTAGAAAGATTATTTAGAAAGAAAGAAAGATTAGTTTGAAAGAGTTAGAAATGATTAGTTAGAAAGAAAGAAAGAACGATCTGTTGGAGTTAAAGAAAGAGTTTGAAAAAAGAAAGAAAAGTAATAAATAAAGAAATGTAAAAAAGAAGAATGGTTAGAAAGGCAGAAAAGTAATAAAGGAAGAACAGCGAGAAAGAAAGAAAGTTTGAAAGAACGTTTGAAAGAATGAAAGATTAGTTAGAAAGAAAGAAAGATTAGTTTGAAAAGAAAGAAAATCTAAAAAAGAAAGATATTAGTTAGAAAGAAAGAGTAGTTAGAAATAAAGAAAGAAGAAACAAAGAAATGTTAAAAAAGACAGATAATAAAGAAAGAAAAGTTAAAAGGAAAGAATGGAAAGTTAAAAGAATAGTAAGCAAGAAAGATAGAATAGTTTACATTTACATTTTACATGTATTCATTTAGCTGATGCTTTTATCCAAAGCGACTTACAATTGCTATATTTGCCAGAGGTTGCATGCCTCTGGAGCAACTGGGGGTTAAGTGTCTTGCTCATTGGTGTCTCACAGTGGACTCGAACCTGGGTCTGTCACACCAAAGGCATGTGTCTAATCCACTGTGCCCCATTTAGAAAGAAAGAAAGAAAGAAAGAAAGAAAGAAAGAAAGAAAGAAAGAAAGAAAGAAAGAAAGAAAGAAAGAAAGAAAGAAAGGAAGGAAGGAAGGAAGAAGTTTAAGTACAATATCAGTAAGTTGGCTTTTTCAAGCCAACTTAATTATGAGACTGGCTTCCATACTTGAAAGTCTTTTATTCATTTGTAAAAATAGGGTGATTCATGTATTTCAAATAGATAGAGGAATGACAGCAAACTTAGGCTATATCAAAATCTGTTAATGAACGCTTTTGTTTTTCTCATAAGAATGTGCTTTTTCATTCCACTGGGCTGCTTTTTTATTGCTTTTCTAGGCAAACGCACTGCCATTAACGGCCATTAAGCTTGTGTTTTTCGCAGTGTCTTAGGCATGAAACAGCATTCTAAAAACATGGCTCTCAGAGGAAAATTCAGCTTTTAAATACTAAGTCATTACTATGAAAAACTTTCTCAATATAATGATATACTAAGTCATAATTATATATATATTGATGGCTATATATATATATATATATATATATATATAATTATGACTTAAATAATCATATTTTTTTTTTAAATCAACTGTGGCGGAAACAGGCTTCCATACATCCCTGACTGAAAGGCTCATTATGCGGGTTATTGTATCCTCAGGTTTGAATCACAGCATTATAGGGAGAATGCATGACATGTTTACTTAAACATATCAATATATAATGATAAATAGCCATTTTAATTAGAGAAACCTTGTAGAAGCTTTACCCATCAAAACCTTTTTGGAGTTCATGTCTGGTTTTAGTAAAATTATGTAGCACTTAGGAATGAATATACAAAACAACATGCCATAACTTGACGCTAAAATAGCAAATATCTCAACTGCTACAGTGAATTTTCCAGGAGAACTAACATAAGCTGGGATAAAAATGATCCATACAGCACAGAATATGAGCATACTGAATGTAATAAATTTGGCTTCATTGAAGTTATCAGGCAGCTTGCGAGCCAGAAAAGCCAGAATAAAGCACAAGGCAGCCAGTATGCCAATATAACCCAGTACAGCCCAGAAACCAAAAGCTGAACCTGAATCACACTCAAGAATGATTTTGTCATTGTAACTACTTGTGTTTTTGTAGGGAAAGGGGGGTGATATTGTTAACCAAAGGACACAAATAAGCACCTGTATAAGAGTAAAGGCAAGAACACTGAGTCTCTGTTGAGGAGGCCCAAAACATTTCATGACATTACTTCCTGGAAGTGTAGCCTTGAAGGCCATTAACACAACAATTGTTTTCCCCAGAACACAGGAGATACAGAGGACAAAAGTGATCCCAAACACTGTGTGACGCAACATACAGGACCATTCAGTGGGCTGACCAATGAAAGTAAGAGAACAGAGAAAACACAAAGTTAGTGAAATGAGCAGCAGGAAGCTCAGCTCTGAGTTGTTGGCTCTTACTATTGGTGTATGTCTGTGGTAGAAGAAAATCAACGCAGTTGTGATTGTGAGACATCCACCACACAAAGAGAACGTCACTAGTATATTACCCATTACTTCTTTAAATGTTAGGAATTCAATGTTTTTAAGTTCACATCGTGTTCTGTTCCCGTTTGATTTGTATTCAAGGGGGCATGGAAGGCATGTTACTGCATCTGAAAACAAAAACAAATTAAAGAGAGTAAAGCATAATTGAAAGTTTTTAGGTTGACCACAGAGAAACATGATGAGCATTATTACTGTTAATGAGAGAGGCTTGTTCATCTCACTTGTGGTGTTGCTAAACTCTCCATCCGCACAGGCGATGCAGTCAAAACAGCAGATGGGTTTTCCTTTCATGAAGGCTCTGCGAGTGCCTGCAAGACAGGTCTCACTACACACAGACCGAGGGACCTTAACATACACACAAGCAAAAATATATCTAATCATAGTCTGCACTATATAAAATCACTGTGCAGTAGTCTAAGAAACAAAATAGCATAACGCTTATGACAGATTATTATTATTATTATTTACATTTTTCTGGTTTCCTGCCCAGATTACATCAGTATCATCTTTCATTTGAATCTGTTGTCCCTCTAGCTTGGATGTGTCATATAAACCAATGGATTCAAATGTTATTATTCCTTCTGAGTTCATCTGCCAGTTAACCAGAGTATAACGTGCAACTGGGTCACCACGAGCATCAAAGTAAACGTTTTCTCCGTTTTTGGTTGTAAAGTTCACTTGGGTCAGATAATGCAGCACCTGTTAAGAATAGTAGTAAAATATTACCCATGGTCTTTGAACATCAGTTTTGAATTACAGAAAATGACAGAGCAGAAATTCAAAAGAACAAACCTGCCAAGGCTGTATTTTCCCATTCTCTGCACATGTCTTGTTGAGGAATGGCCCCTTTCCTTTCTCGCAAGTCAACAGTGCTTCTATTGCATGAGCAATAGCATACACTGCCTTGTAGATATTGTTTAGAAGACTAGCATCAGACACATCTGTGTAACGTGTGTTTGTATTAGCTAGGGACTCCTTTCCAGTGCATATCTTAGATGCATTGTCTGTGTTTGGATTTAAAATGCAGTCAAACACGCTTTCCCACAGCTCAACCAGTCCTGTGTTACCTAACCTCAAGGAGGGATGGCTACTCACAATAAACTCCCTCAATCCAGGAATGTACGCATTTGGCACAGAAAAGCCTAATGCCCCCCCTACCACAGCATAGTTAACTGGGGTTGCTACATATCTGTAAGTGATCCAACCCTCACTTCCAACCCACTGATAGCCAGTTACATTTTGGTAGTAAAGCTCTTTTATGAGGATGTCCAAATCATTGCCATCTGCGAAAGCTACAATGACTTTAGATGTTGATTGTTTAATTATGTTTGTGACTTCCAAAAACTTCTCTCTTGAATCGGTTCTGTAAATGGCCACAGAGTATTCGACACAAATGCCTTCTTTCTCTGCTGCTTCTAAAAAAGTGGCCATTCCATTGTTGCCGTAATCTCCCCTGCTCCTCACAGCCCCAACCCAGGTCCAGCCAAAATACTTGATTAGTTTAGCCAGTGCTCTGCTCTGGTAATAATCACTAGGAATAGTCCTGAAGAAGGATGGATACTGCTGTCTGTTACTAAGACATGCACAAGTTGCTGAATGGCTAAGCTGAAATGAGACAAAAAAGGTTTATAATTGACATTTATATTATTAGAGGGATTACTGTCTGACTCGTTGTAAAACAAGAATTGCATGTAATTGTATCCTGGAGATCAATAGTAATAATTACATCATCATAACAGAATGAAATAAATACAACGCGAATTTAAACAAATGAACAATAATTTGATCATATTTCAAGAAATCTCTCAATCTGTACTAAATCCAAATGATTTTGCTATACGTTATTCAATATAAATAATATATATTTACACACATACGCACACACACACACACACACACACACACATTTATTTAACGACTTACCACCGGGATTTTAAATGGACTCATGATCCTTGCAATGTCTATTGTGGATGTTGATGTAGTTTCTCCAATCACAGCTTGCACAGTAGAGGGATTTACACAGTCATCTTCTGCTTCCATTTGTCCGTTGATCAGAGCTAACGATGCTCCCATAGAGAGAGGGATACTTGGGCAAGAGCCATAGACACGGTAGCCAAGCAAAAAGCCAGGAAGAAGATCTGTACGGTTGTTTATTTCCTCAATGGCAAAAATCATTGTCATTGCATACTGTAGCTCTCCAGGATCAAGACTGAAATGGAAAGATAGCTTTGGTTTTTTAGTTGTTACTCCATCATTAAATTAAATTACATTACAAATCTTTGTAAAAAAGTATATATATATATATATATATATATATATATGTTATTTTTTATTTATTTATTTATTTATTTATTTATTATATATTTATTTATTAAAGTAATATCACTTTCTTACCCATTACACCTGATGTTTCCTGGATTGGTTGTGAGTGTTGGATTTACACCAACTGGATTTTGGTGGAATGAAAAAATGCCCCCAATAGAGACATTACCTTGTTTTGAGAAATAAAGGAGTTCATCTGTCCCATAAGCTTTACATTTAGGTTGTGCAGCAATCACAGTACAGGTGATAATCATAAACATTGTTGCAACCAACAACATGGTCAGCAATATGTCAATGCCTTTTTGAAATTAAGGTTATGTGTTGAGTAAATCATTGGCTTATATATAGATATATTGCCTAAGCATGCACGATTAGGGTTAGGCTTACATAATGCATGTTTACCATCTCTGGCCAATAATACAAGCAATTAGGATGACTGACAGAAAAACAATGCAATATGCTTTGATCCAGTCCCAAACCTCTTTATCCTTACTTCAGTAAGTAGGAAAACATGAAGAAATATATAGCTTGAAATCAAATCAAAGCACTAAATAACTTTTATAGAAATTGATCCAGGTTCATAAAAGTATACTATTCTCCTAAAAAAAAACTACAACTAAGCCAAAATAAGATTTAATATTTTATTTTAGACACCTGTCACGCCTGAGGTGTTCCCCATAGCGTCAATTAACGTATTGTTGAGTTCCCTTCGAAAGGGAACAGTCGTCGGTGAAATGTTTGGAATTTCCAGAGAAAATAAAATTAACCAATTGTTTCTTCAGAGGCTCGGATGAAGGAATTAAAAAATACTTTGTGTTCATGTGTACATCCAAACACTGAGCAACTGCCGTACTTCGGCTGCCATAGTTCCGCCTATGCAAATGTTTGGAGTCGTACATATTAATGATCCCACCTGTTGCGTCACAGTCGGTGGTATGTGGAGATTCACCTATTTTTAAGTATGGTATTTTTAAGTATTTTTAAGTTAAGTATTTAACTATGCCAAAATAAATTAAAGCACCTTAGAAAAAAGTAAAGTAAACTGAAAAAAGCACAAATGTCAGGGCATCTCAAAACATCTCAAGGACCCAAAAAACACCCTAGACATCAGAGGGTTAACTGAGAAAGCCCTTTCCAGTTCAGCCAAGAATTCTACACCTACAGAAGGCATTTTCAGGGATTTAAAAAAGTCATCTAGGACAACAGGTTTGGTGGGCCCATCTGAAGTATATAATAACTGGTAGAATTTCCTGAAACAAGAATTGATGGCTATGCAGCCTAACTCTAATATCTCATCTGCTATTTTTTTAATACGCTCAGTGCTAGTCCTTTTTTTATTTGCACAGTATGAAATAATTTGACCCCTTAGATATGCCTTTAGTGACTCCCAAACAGTAGATGGCAACATCCCTGGGGTTTGATTGATGTCGAGAAACATTTTAATTTCAGACGATATGAACTTAGTGAAGTCAACTTCTGGCAGAAGCAGATTGGTTAAACTGGCATGAACGACGTGTAGATTGTGTATTAGGAATGTACATTTTCATGATTAAGGGACTATGATCCGAGATGACCATAGCCCCTTAATCACATTCTTTCGTGAGATGCAAAATTCTTTTATCCAGAAAAAAGTAATTAATACATGAATACGTCTTATGCACTGGGGAAAAGTATGAGTACGCCCTAGAGGTGGGGTTATGAAACCGCCACACATCCGCTACGCCATAGGTCTTCAGGAAGAGCTGAATAGAGTAAGCTGACTTTGTCAGGGATGCCCTTTTAGAAATGCTCCTATCTAAAAGAGAAGAAAATACACAGGTAATGTCACCACCAAGTATAAGATGATGTGATGACAAGTCTGGTAAGTGAGAAAAAAAATGGTGAAGAATGTAGAGTCATCCCAGTTCGGGGCATAAACACAGGCTAAAATAACTGGGAGCGAGTATAATTTCCTTACCACAATGACATATCACCCTGCAGAGTCAGTTTGCACATGAGAAGGCGTGAACTGTATTTTGCTTATCATAATAGCAACAGCTCTAGCCTTTGAGCAGAAATTGGATTGATACACCTGGCCAGCCCATCCCCTGACCAGACGAGAACTATCACAAGAACGTTTATGGGTCTCTTGTAAGAATGCAATATCTGCACTGAGTTGTTTTAGGTGTGAGAATACTTTTTTTAAATTTCACTGGATGATTTAGTGATTTAACATTCCAACTTGTGAAGTTAGCAGGGAAACCATCATAAACTTTTGTATTATTTATATTGGCCATATTGTGTATACAGAGAGGCGAGCACCATGAATGAAACCCAAAGACACAAAAACTCCCAAAAAACAAACAAACAAAAATAAAATAAAGTCTGGCAGAGTAGTATCAGTTCATAGATAGGTCCAGTAGTTACTCACCTCCTATCACCCATATGAACAAGGTGATTATAACAAACCTCTGATAAAAATTCCACACATTTAGTGTTTGCGGTTGGAAACTATAAAGCTAAGCGCTTGGGCTCCCGTCGAGCCTCCAACAGAAAATAAGGATCAGTAAGGTGTAAAGTAATACAATTCTAGGTATAATGCACATTAAACTTAAATTCAAATTCTTGGGAGTGAATATTTTAATCATGCTAAGGCCACGTCCACACGGACACAGGTATTTTTATAACCGTGACGTTTTTTACGCGGTTCGGCCGTTCGTCCACACGGAAACGCAGTATCAGGACACTGAAAACGAACATTTTTGAAAACCCCTGCAGGGTGAGTATTTTCTGAAACGCTGGTTGTAGTGTTGTCGTGTAGACAGCAAAACCGGAGTTTTTGCACCGCTGATGGCTTCTGATTGGCTAATGTGGCTTTACGGTTAGGTTTATATCGCCGCCTGGTGGTGTTGCATGCTCTTGACAGCGCTTGATGTCTTGTTTTTCCGTTTTCATGTGGACGGAGGTTTTTTTTTTAAACGCAGGAGGGAAAAACTCCAGTTAAAAAAATACCCGCGTCCGTGTGGACATGGCCTAAGTGTCAAGACTACACAGCATTCCTTAAACGTGCTGTATGCGGGTTTTTTTTTCAGACTCCATGTCGTCAGCTGAAGTGCTGTTGCCGCATAGACTGTAATAAGGATAGAGAGGCTCGGGAGCGCCCTTCAAACACAGGGAATAAAAAAAGGATTCATTTTATAAAAAAGTTACATATAAGACTGTGATAAAGTTGAAATTCCGGTTCAGTGAGGGTGATGGAAGAAGACAAGGGGTCGGCGAATACTGGAGCTTGTGTGCTTTATTATACAAAAAATGCTCTTTCCACAGCGCCTCAGCGCTCTTCACAATAAACTCAAAACAGTCACTGTTGATCAAACTCTTTCCCGCTGTTCACAGCTTTCCTGTCTCTGACGTGGCACTCTTCCCGCTGATTACAGCTTCTTTCAGACACGATCAAAGATCAGCTTCAGTCCCAGACACATGCACACAAGCTCCAGGCTCTCTCTCTCAACTGTAGCGTCCACCTGGCCCACTTAAATGCGCTCTCCTAACGCCAATCACTGAAATCACAGACAGGTGTTTATCATTTGAACTTGACCCGCTTACCTCCCGCTCGGCTCTTCCCCCGCTCTCCCGCTGCAGACAGTGCACAAGGACCCCCACAACACAAGGACCTTTAACATTGTATCAAGTGTAAAGACTCTTATATAGCCAACTATCGCTGACCCAATTAACCCATAATAATAATAATAATCAGGAACTGAAACTGCGTTACTTTCGTCTTAACTCGGGATGGAACTGAAATGGCGTTACTTTCATTTTAAAGGGATAGTTCACTTTGAAATTAATATGATATGTTTTAGCTTACCTCAAGGGCATCCAAGATGTAGGTGTCTTTGTTTCCACAGCATTTTCAATTTTGACATTTTTTGGTCAAACCGTTGTTATCTGTCAGTCATATAATGCAGGTTTAGGGGGTCCACCTCAAAGAGCATGCACAGAGAAGTCAAAATTAAACATGATTTAATGACTCAAAAATGTAAGTACACACTGATGGCCTAAAACACGAAATGAGCGGTTTATGTGAGAAAACGAACAGTATTTATATAGTTTTTAATTCTTGTTAACAGCCGTCGAACTGATCTGAATCAGATGTTCAACTGAACCAAACTGAACCGTCTCCAATGTTGCGCCGGAAGTGATCTCTCGCATGTCTATGTCACGCATTGTTTACACAGAGATTTCGGAAGTTTTACCTTTCACTAAACATATTTATATACAGGAAATCGCAATGGAAGACGATTTTGATATATCTTAATATGATTAGTGAAAGGTAAAACTTCTGAAATCTCTGTGTAAACAATGCGTGACATAGACGCGCAAGAGACCATTGCGGAAGATGTTAATTGGTTCCCCGTTGAAATGGAGCGGACAACGAGTGCGAGTGCGTCGCAGTATCTGGACACAATCTTGGTAATAATGAAGCTTAGCAACGATGGCACGAGGTTTTCCGCCCGGTTTTTTTGGCCCTAGGCTCCAGTGCGAGCGGTCGATCAACGGCTCTTTATCCAATCCTGGCACCTCAGTTAGCAACTTTGATACAGAGTTTGTAGTGCTGGAGTCGGGAGTTTCGGGTACTCCAATCATTCTTATGTTACATCTCCTCATCTGCCCTTCCATCCTCACACTTCGTTTTCAGTTCTGCCATTTCTGCCTTCATCTCACTCACAGGTTTTGTAAAGTAGCCACTTCATCGGACCATGCTGACAGACCCCCCTCAACCTCCTTGATGTTAACTTTCACCTGGTCGATCTCGGACTTCAGCGCCGCGGTGTTGTTTATGATCTCAGTTTGGGCTCTTAGCAGTACTCTGATCCGAGGAGGTATTGGGCCTTGTATTGGAGGATCCAGTATACTTAAATTTCTTCAGCCTCGTGTCGATCAGGGCACCGCCACGGACTTGTTCCACTATCCGATGAAGTTTAATAATAGTTTACTGTTGTAAGGGAAGTATTAAACTTTAAGCTTTTCGGTTGAAATAGAGGCTTAACGGGAGCACATGTCGAACACAGCTTACTCCAATGCGGCCAAGCCACGCCCCACTATCCTTCTGTTTTTCTAACTAATATATTTCTTTCTAACTAATCCATCTTTCTTTCTTTCATAAGAATCTTTCCTTTCTTTTTTTCTTTCTTTCTTACTAATCTTTCTTTCTAACAAATCTTTTTTTTTTCTTTCTAACTAATCCATCTTTATTTCTTTCCAACAAATCCATCTTATCAATCTTTCTAAGCCATATTTTCTCTTTCTAATTAATCCATCTTTCTTTCTCACCAATCCATCTTTCTTTATTTCCCAGTAATGTTTCCTTTCAACTAATCTTTTTCTTTCTTTCTTTCTTTCTTTCTTTCTTTCTTTCTTTCTTTCTTTCTTTCTTTCTTTCTTTCTTTCTAACCAATCTATCTTTTTAATGCAGGTTTTCTCCTCTGCTATTGACACTTGCTGGTTGGTGAGAGATGCATTCTGGGATACCTGGCTGTCTCAAGTCCACACAAGTGACCTCTCGATGCATCCACGATAAACGGGGTGGGTCAAGAACACATCGGTGGATTTGAACTGTAATTGACGAAATGTGAACTTTGAATTGAAACAATACTTGGACAGTGACTGATGACGTTTCACAAGTCCACAAGAACACAAGTACAGACAAGAACGTATATTGAAAACTGGCATATCAAAGGGACACTCACAGAGTTTGTTGTAGCATTTTATTCTTAACCAGTTGTATTGATGCCCCAGGCCAGCTCGGGGCCCCTAGCAATTGTTTGGTTTGCTTGCCTTGTCACAACCGGCCTGATCCTGTCAACAAGACAGTTCCCTGTGAAGGCCTCGTCGATACGACAGCCATCGGCACAGATCCTCAGCAAAGACCACAAGAACCAGACAATTCCTAATTTCCATAATGGCATGTTGAGCCCAATCTTCAAGCAAAATTAACTGGATGAAATATTTGAATACTAATCTGATTTCTGACGTGATCATAGCCTGAATCATAATCACACCATGTTTTTTTTTTTTTGGCCTGCGGAGAACTGGCACAATGACTGTTTTCTCATTTGGCCTCAGTTTTTGTTGTATTTCACTGTTCTGACCAGCAGGGGTCACCAGCGTGTGGCGTTTTGAATGCTTCGAAACAGTGTAATACTGGGCTGGCGATGAGATTGTGACACAGTGAGGTGTGATAAAAAAAAACACCACATGATTACATAACTTTTTTCATTAATATGCTCATGATGAGTCTGACAAACACTATATAAACAAACTCATTGCCATCAGAAGAGTATGGAAGGTTCAGAATCTCTGTGATGCTAGTCTTTGGGTTATTGCTGCTCTGCAGCATTCAAACAAAAGGGGAAAAAGCTACCTGTAGTATTATAGGGCAACCAGAGTATCCCCTGCTGTCCAAAGATGGAGAAATTATCATCGGCGGAGCATTTTCTATTCACAGCAAAATAAATTTGGAAATACCATCGTTTACAGAAATACCTCATCGTCTATTGTGCACCAGGTTTGCAACTTCTCTGGTTCTATTTTATTAATTTAATAGTGCAAATATTATATGTCCAACAGAATTTATTTTATTAAAAAAAAACAGTTAATATTTCCAATAAGACAATCTTCTAACTTTACTGCAAAAATTTTTTTAAATCTCTCTCTCTCTCTCTCTCTCTCTCTCTCTCTCTCTCTCTCTCTCTCTCTCTCAACAAATTAGCCTTAATTTGAGAGAATTCCGCTTTGCTCAGACCATGATCTTTGCCATTGAGGAAATTAACAGCAATCAGATGTTGCTCCCAAACATTTCGTTTGGATACCAAATATTTGACAGCTGTGGTTCCACATTAGCGTCTATGAGGTCATCAATGGCTCTGATAAATGGCCAGGAGTTAACAGCAGAACACACCTGCTCTGGCAAAACAGCAGTTAAAGCTATTATTGGAGAATCTGAGTCTTCCTCAACCATTGTACTGTCCAGAGCAACAGGGCCTTTCAAAATTCCTGTGGTGAAATAAATATACATAATATGTCCTATATTGTAAGTTATATGTGTATAAAAAATAAATATATTTTCCTATTCCTTTTATCCATTCTGTTTGACAGATTAGCCATTTTGCTTCCTGTGCCTGCCTGAGCAACAGAAAGCAGTTTCCTTCTTTCTTCAGGACTATTCCCAGTGATTACTATCAGAGCAGAGCACTTGCTCAGCTTGTCAAACACTTCGGCTGGACATGGGTTGGAGCAGTGAGAAGTGATAATGACTATGGAAATAATGGCATGGCAACCTTTGTAGAGATAGCTGAGAGAGAAGGAGTATGCATTGAGTATTCAGAGGCCATATCGAGGACAAATTCGAAAGAGAAGACCGCTAGGGTCGTTGAAGTAATAAAAAAAGGATCTGCAAAAGTTCTTGTGGCATTTCTGGCACAGGGTGAAATGGATGTGTTACTGGAGGAAATTATCAGGCAAAATGTTACTGGGTTACAGTGGGTAGGCAGTGAATCCTGGATAACAGCTCGATACTTGGCAACTGAAAGAATTTCAAAAGTTCTTGGTGGAGCAATTGGCTTTACAATTAGCAAGTCAAAAATCCCAGGGTTGAAAGAATTTCTGCTTAAAGTTAATCCATCTCAGAACCCTTCAAATGCTCTTCTGAGGGAATTTTGGGAGATGACATTTGGATGCCGTCTCTCTTCGACAATCAGTTCTCAATTTGAGTATGAAAAGTTTTGTGATGGATCTGAAAATCTGAGTAATGTGAGTAATGCATTCACAGATGTATCTGAGCTACGGATTTCAAATAATGTATATAAGGCAGTCTATGCTGTAGCTTATGCACTTCATAACACAATTGCTTGCAAAACCTCAAACAGTTCATACAGTGAAAAAATGACATGTGGAGACAAGGATTTAATGGTTTCTAGCCAAGTAAGTAAATCTTGGAAATATGTAATTTTTTATATTCATTTATTATTTATTGTTATTATTAACACATTTTGGTTTAAAAAAAAAAATTTCAGGTACTGCATTCCCTTCAAAATGTGAATTTCACAATGGCTTCTGGTCAGACAGTATACTTTGACAAAAATGGAGACCCTATGGCAAGATATGAGCTTATAAACTGGCAGAAAAACAGAGCAGGGGAAACAAATTTTATCACCGTAGGACACTATGATGCCTCACTACCCAGTGAACAGCAGTTTGTCATGAATTCTATCAATATAGTTTGGGAAGGAGACAGTTACACGGTATGTACAAAATAACAATAATGTGTTGAGTGCCTGATATTTGTCAGTTAAATAAGTAAAAAATCTCAAAATAATGGCAACAAAGTAAGAATGTGTAAACATGGCAGAAACCGAGCTCAGTGTGCAGTGAGAGATGCCAGCCAGGTTTCAGACAAGCTGTGATTAAAAGGAGACCAGTATGCTGCTTTGAATGTTTGCGTTGCCCTTCTGGAGAAATCAGCAACGCTAATGGTGAGATGACCATCACTTTGATATAAAGGGACTTAAACACATTTTAATGTGCAAATAAATTAAAGACACATAAATAAATGAATGTACATATTCCCACAATGTCACATATACAAGATTATGCTAAGGAAAATGAGGAAAAGCATAATAATGTTATTCTCTATTTGTCTTTTTAGATTCTTCTAAATGCATCAAATGTCCTTTAGAGTACTGGTCAAACGAAAACCACAGTATGTGTGTTCTTAAGAATGTGGAGTTCCTTTCATTTGAGGAAAACATGGGAGTACTGTTGACTGCATTCTCATTAACCGGGGTGTCTTTAACAATTGCAGTAGCACTGGTGTTTTACAACTTCATAGACACACCTCTTGTGAAGGCCAGCAATGCAGAGCTGAGCTTCCTGCTTCTCTTCTCATTGTCTCTGTGTTTTCTTTGTTCACTTACTTTTATTGGTCGGCCTACTGAGTGGTCCTGTATGTTGCGTCACACAGCATTCGGGATCACTTTTGCCCTTTGTATGTCTTGTGTTCTGGCAAGGACCATAGCAGTGGTAATGGCTTTTAAGGCCACAGTGCCTGGATCAAGTGTCCCTCAGTGTTCACTGCCCTTACAAAGAATCAGTGTTTTCTGTTGTACTCTTTTTCAGGTAATAATATGTATCATGTGGCTGGTATTAGCCCCTCCAATGCCTTTTAAAAATATTACTCATTCATTAGATAAAATAATATTAGAATGTGATCTAGGCTCGGCTATCGGTTTCTGGGCTGTACTGGCATATATTGGGTTGCTCTCTGTCCTTTGTTTCATTTTGGCTTTTCTTGCTCGAAAGCTGCCAGATAACTTCAATGAAGCCAAATTCATCACATTCAGTATTCTTATTTTTTGTGCTGTTTGGATCACATTTATCCCAGCCTATATCAGTTCTCCTGGAAAATTCACTGTAGCTGTGGAGATATTTGCCATCTTAGCTTCTAGTTTTGGTTTGTTATTCTGTATATTTACACCAAAGTGCTACATTATCTTACTCAAGCCAGATCAAAACACAAGGAAACATATCATGGGCAAAACCCATAATAAATCACAATAAACTTATTATCCACTTTAGAAGCAATTTACTCTAGACCTATCAATAATGGTGTAATACTAGTGTAATGAATCACTTAATTTTGATAGTCCACTTTAGACATTCTACTAACTATAAGTAACTGCCAGTCATTAGTGTATTAGTAGACTGCCTGTTCAATATCTGCTAACCCTTTATTTTGATGGTTAACTAACATTCTATTGACTTTGCAAGTACATTTCGACTTATTTCACTGACCCTAACAGCCTACTAATACCCTAATGAGACGTTGACATTTAGTTGCAAATAGGGGTGGGCGATATGACAAAAATACGATTCCTTTTTTCAGGAAAATCACAATCACGATTTTTTTATCACGATTCTTTTTCAAGTTGGTTTTAATATTTTGCAAGTGGCTGTTCATTACAGCCAAACTAATGTCCCTATGTTAAAAACAAAGCCTTAGGTAACAAAAGAAAAAAGAAAGGATTACATTTAGGCCAGTGGCGAAGATAAAAATCTTTGTTGTTTTCTTTATTATTAAAAAAATAAGATAAGATAAACATTACACAAATTAATATTCAAATTAAATAAATAGTGCTTTATTTTTTCAGATGCAGTAGGTATATTTAGCAGTAGCATTGAAGAAAGTAATTAAATTAACAAATATGAAATTAAAACACTACATAGACTTCACTGAATAAATTATTGTTCTTATTAAAGCTACTAAGTTCAGTCAGTGAGTGATTTTCTCCTTGTGTTTTTTGTTTTATTAACACTAAAGGGATAGTTCCCTCAAAAATGAAAATGGTCTTAATTTACTCTCTCAGGATGTTTTAAACCTGCATAAGTTTCTTTCTTCTGTTGAAAATAAAAGTTATTATGAATAATGTGGGTAACCGAACAGTTGCTGGTCCCCCTATAGTTTTTTATAGGTTCTCTCCTGGAAGTTAATGGGGACCAGCAACTGTTTGGTTACCCACATTAAAAAGTAAAAAAAAATCGTCTTTTGTGTTCAACACAAGAAAGAAATTAATACAGGTTTACCACAACGGTAACACTTAATTTGAAGGGGTGTGCATAAGACTGACATGACACTGTCATAAACATGACATAACACCTGTCATGAACATGAAGGAGTCTTTATGAATGTTTATGACTGTTGTCATTAAAGGGACACAAGGCAGTTATTTTAGCTTAATTTAACAGCCTCAGAGTTATTGAAATGGTTATATGACTTCTTTCGGGTTGAATGGTGGGTGTCTCGACCCCCCCTGGTGCCTGTGAGCGGAAAAATCTCACTTGCAGTTTCAGGCCGGCGGCCCGCCGCCCTGAAGTATCGCGTGATATCAGCTCTCGCGATGTAACATATTCCTGTGCGAGTCTTGCGACAACACCCATAGACAGTAAAAGAAAGACAACACCGCACATATCCAGGAACAAGGTCGACAAGGATGGAGTTTGTCACACTATCGTCATGGCGGAGCCGGCATATAAGATATAGAAAGCTAGGAAAGCATTGTCGGTGGAACAGAGAAAGAGGAAAAAGCAGACTGACCGAGCGAGGAGTCAGACGCGAGAATAGCCGTAGTGCGCATGTGATATGTCCCCATTGAAGCATCTCGCAGCACGGATGTACCAATACAAACAAATAAAACATCTCCAGGTAACTCTAGTAGATTCATTTATTTCATTTGTTAAATAAGAGGCGATCTGAAATGTGTTGTTTTTGAATTCAAGTGACCAAAGTGATCCAAGTGCTCGTTGCCGCTGTGATCAGTTTCAGTGGATTCAGTGATCTGTTGTAATCTTCAAACGGACGCGCGCTCATTGCTCAATCCATTGCGGGGACTGAGAGACTCATTACGGTGAAATCACAAAACCCAATGCACAAAAAACATGTCCCTACTTGAAATACAGCCTCTAATATATAATCGGTGTTGATGAGGAAAATAAACTATACTATTAGTAAGAATTAGAACCCAGAACCTGTGACAAAAATGGCAAAAGCATCCTCTGGACCACTAAAGTTCATGGGGATATGTATTTAATCACGTGAAAATTCTCACCACTAACAACATATATTAGATCTCATTAAACAACAAAATAAACACAATGTAGTATACTATGTAACACGTCATGCCCTCCGTGAGTGGTATTTACAACAGTAATGTTAAAAACAAGTACTCCACAGTTACTCTAGGGGTCGCTGTTTGACAGCATTGTCGTCTAATGCCCCTTTAAGTGTCATTCGGTAAATTATGACACTTTAAGAAATGGGTATTTCAGTTTTTTCATCTTCATGTAAACCAAAATGATTTCCCTCATGTGTTAATATTTTTCCTTGTTATAATGTATGATTTGCAAAAATAAAAACTACTGCATCTATGTTGATGAGAGAATCAGTATATGCGCGTTGTGTAGGCCTACCCGCTATATTATGGCCAAGCATGCGCGCTTAAAATAGCATTATGAACAACGCGCAACGCGCCACTGACTTTAGACCAGGTTTTTTATGGTCAGTGGCGCAATTGTGTTCTGGAAGTGTAAAATAGCACCAGGGAATGTTTGCGCCGAAACACGCCTCCTTTTTGCGCCAATCCGCCCAGGGAGCGCAAGTTCATTTCCTAGTTTACCGACGTGCGTCTGTGGAGGGGAAAATCCCGCTTTGCGCGAGTGCAAAATAGGAATGAGACATGCGTTTGTGTATAAAGTCATTTGCGCCGGGTGCAAGATAGAGCCCAATAACGCTAAACTACCAAACACTATAGGTAGACATGGACATAGAATTCACTAAGCTGGATGAACTTACCTTCAATTTAGAGGAAAAGATGGGTTCACCAGCGATCATGACGGCGAAGCAGGCTGAAAATCTGTGCCGTTATTTTCTGCTTGAAAAACACGCCACATGCCTGGCACGTTGTCTCAGCCAATCAGAGTGCCTGACGTTACAGGTTGGATTATGATGATATGCTGCCTCAGCCAATCAGAGTTACGTTCACTGGTTTTTGACTCGGGTTGAAATCCAAGCTCTTAATGGCTGTCGTCGGCTGTCCTTGACTTTTCTGCTGCTGTTAGTTCATTTTAAATTAATAAGGTGGATATACCTAAATAGGCTACCATGAAATGTAAAAATACATATATGCATAAAAAAAATAACTTTATTAGGCTACTTAAAATAAATAAACCAGTAAAAAATGTAAAAAAACAAAAACAACAAACATCTGTTTATAACTGTGAATTAACATCCAAAGATGTTATCATATAGACCCTTTGCAACCACGTGACGACGCCATGCTGGACGGCAACATCACTGGATGCACAGGCTAAACACAGTAGTATATGAGCGGGAAATTTGATTAAGTTAGTTTTTAAAATAGTTATAGATAAGATACCACTAAATTGCATGGCTTCTTCTATTGAAAAAGTTGTCGTGCCGTTATCGGTCGAGGTAGGGCATCTGCTAGGTCCTCACAAAGAGCGGTTTTTGGAGAAGTTGGAGATCGCAGGTTTGGATACCGACCCATACCTTCTTCCTCCCTCAGTTTTTACGGAGCTCATTAAATCGCCGGATCTGTCCGACTTCGGCCCACACAATTTGTACCACTATGTGGTAAACGGGGTATCGCCATACACTGGAGCTTATCTAAAACCATTTAAAAGTCTGGATGCTTACCAGTTCTTTGTAGCTGGCTGGGTAATAGGTACGCGATGCTACGCTAACGGCGGGGGGAGCTACATCATAATGGCAAAGGTAAGACATAAATATATGGTTTTTACTTTGTATTAACATCTATTTTTTACTTAAGTAAATATTTATATAACACGTAGCCTATGATTTTAGAGGATATTGTCGGCCGTGGCTTTTAAATGGATGCCTGGACCATAGACTGTAAAAAGGCCTGACGCATCCCTGCTCTGGGAAGTGCAGTCATTAATTATCGATCACACTTTAATCCATGCAGTAAACCACGGAGTATCTGTGATCAGTAATAGCCACATATAATTGAAACATCTAGCCATCTTTATGTTGTTATATTTACTGTAGCCTATGTTAATATTTGACCTGGTAAACACAGCGTTGTGATTAAGATGTATTCACAAGGTGCATTTATGGTGTCACTGCAACAGTAAACAATAACATTTATGTAAGAATAATGTTTTTATGCCACTTTTTAATGTAGGTGCATTATAGCCAGTAAACCACGGAGTATCTGTGATCAGTAGGCACACATAATTGTAACATCTAGCCATCTTTATCTGTGATATTCACTGTAGCCTATGTTAAAATTTTACCTGGTAAACAGCATTGTGATTAAGATGTATCTGCAAGGTGCATTTATGGTGTCACTGCAGAAGTAAACAATAACATTCATGTAACAATAATGTATGTATGCCACTGTCTGTAATTGTAGGTGCATCATAGCCAGTCACTGTCTGAAACCCAACTTCAACCATGGGTATCTTTGAAGAAGGATGGGACAGTCTTGTGTGGCCACTGTACTTGTAAAGCGGGTCTGGGAGAGGTGTGCTCCCACGTTACAGCTTTGCTGTACGCAATAGACTCTGCTGTCAAACATCTGGGAGACAAAAGCTGCACTGATGGGCCCAGACAGTGGGGACTTCCTCCTTTGAAAGCAGGCAAGGCTTTGTACGAAGAGGGATCGGGAATTGATTTCTCAAATCCTGCCAAAAAAGCGTTGTGGTGTAAACAACCAAAGCCATTCAGGTTGTCCATCTGGAAAAAAGTGGGTGTGTCTGCAGCAGCTATAGAACAATTCTACAAGGCTCTGGATAATGCAACTCCAAACCCTTCTGAGAAGAGTGGTATACTACGCATATTGCCACACTACTGTAAACAGTTTCAACCAAAGGTGGTGTCTCTGGGTCTACCACATCCCCTGACCTAGTTATACAGTGCTCAGAACCGGAAGCTGTCTGCCTCGGACCTTGAGAAGAAATGTAATGCCGTATTCAATGATATGGAAGTCACACCAGAGCAAGTATAGTCATCTCTCTTAATCTCATATGACTAAAATGTGCTTGAAGGTGTCATGTCATTAATTTCATCTTCTATAATTTACAATGTTGTAGGCAGTAAGAGTTGAGGAAGAGACACGACAACAGGGAAAGTCAAGGCTATGGTTTGACATGAGGGCTGGTAGGGTTGCGGCATCTAGGTTCAAGTCAGCTGCAAGGACAGACCCTACAAATCCTTCAAAATCCTTAATAAGGCAGATCTGTTACCCTGACCTATGCAGATTTTCTACAGTTGCAACCAGGCATGTGTGACATAATGACACAAACAAAGATGTGCTTTGAACTTATGTTTCAACAATGGAAATGTATACATGTGTTGTAATGTAGAGGGCCCCTGATTTCTTAAAAAAAAAAAAAAACATCAAAGAAACAAACACAAGACAAAGAAATGTTTATCATTGGAAAATTTATTACAGTCAGTATTACAAATTATCAACATTAAATTACAAACATGCATCCCCCAATCTCTTTGAGTGCCCTTATCTATTTTTAATAACTTAAACTCCCAACATGTCAGCTGTGTGGAGGAAAAGACTCGCGTCAGTATCGAATTCTCTTTCAGGCTTGAACAAAACGTAACACGTACAAATTATTATCTGTCTACATTTTTAAAATGATATATTTATGGTAGAATCAAATGTTGTTTGTCTTTTGTATTGCCTTATCTACAACACATGAGTGTAATACGATAAAGGCAGTACAGGAGAGAGACATTTATTTGATTTCAATGAAATCAAAAAGCCAAAATGAGTTTGAAAATATCGGCATATCGAATATTGGCCAACATCCAATATTGTGCATCCCTATTCCTGTTATATTTAATTCACATATTTGTAAACAACTCTGTGATAGAATAAGAATATGATACAAGAGAATATTATGTGCTATTAAAATTAGGCCAATTTTGGGTACTGACATCTATAGTACTTATAGTTCTTAAGAAATGAGATAACAAATCCAATGAAAAGAGCACTCAAAGAGTTACGATGACTTAATAACATTATTTTTCTAATTTACAGATGGGGATGTGAACATGAACAAAAAGCCAGAGAAACGTATGAGGCGTACGCTGCACAACATCATCAGGACCTAAGTGTTCGTGATGCCGGTCTCCACATTGATACCTCCCGTCCCTACCTTGGAGCATCTCCAGATGCCTTGGTGTCCTGCTCCTGCTGTGGCGATGGTATTTTGGAAATCAAGTGCCCACACTGTGCCAAAGACACCGGAGTTCTCAGTGCCACTGAAAAGAAACATTTCTGCATTGAGAACACAGATGGTACACATGCACTTAACAGAGATCATCAATACCACTACCAGGTGCAAGCCCAGTTGTTTGTGACGAGGCGGAAGTTTTGTGACTTCATGGTGTGGTCTACATCTGATTTTTTTCATTCAGAGAATTTTTCCTGATGCTGACTTTTTTACAGAAGCAGTGCAGAATGTCGAGTCTTTCTATAGGTCAGCTATTTTATCCGAGTTATTGGCTAAGACGTATACATGCCCAGATAGACTGCTGTCAGACAAAACACAGTCCACAGACTCACAAGAATTGGAGGAGTAGTAGGGTGTTGTTCAAAACAAAGTGAACAACAAGAATTGTTGGCTCTTTGTAATTATAGTGTTGTCTAGACCTACTCTATTTGTAAAGTTTTTTGAAATAACTCCTGTTATGATTTGATACTACTAATAAAATTGAATTGAATTATTTATTAAGATTTGCCCGTGTGTAATTCTACATACATTTAATATCCTTTTATAAGGGACAACAGGACGGTCAAAAGGTTGAGCGCTGGTTTATTTTATAAAAAAACATCTTTCAACACGTTTATAAAAGCCAACCTAAATTACATAATGTACGCTCATATAAAACTTCTTTTGTCAATCAATCAAATGTTATTTGTTGAGCACTTTACATCAACCAAAATGTGCACAAGGTGCTTTCCAGTAAAAACATCAATAAACAACAATATATAAAAACATAAGAGTAGATAAAATAGCAGTTGAAACAGGACGGAAGCTACATATTAAAAGCTTGTCTGAATAGATGTGTTTTCAACTGCGATTTATAATGTTTGTCCTGCATGCTTCAATTAAATACATAGTGTGAATGTGTTTGGGAACTGACACATGACAATTTTTATTTTTCCAATATAGGTTCTATGCCACTTATAACTTAACTCATTTCATTTCATCTGCTTTTAATGGATAAGTAAAGAATTGATTGTTCATGTGCTAGTACAACTATTTACACTGGAAATTGTTACTCAAAAAAGTGCTTTCAAAAAACTTAGAAACCTCTCTGTTAAAGAATAACTGGGTATTTTTTATTTCAGCTAATCTATTGGCACCACTGAGGGGCACAGATTCGTTAGGGCACAAGCCACTCTAACTATTTTGTCAAGAGAGGTGAACTCCTCTTCTTCTGATGACTTAATCAGAAGACTAATGGGCACAGGTCCATGCAACATTCTGTACTTGGATCGTGCTTGACCAATTACCCTCTCAACGTGTATGCGGACTGCCCCAAGTTTTCTAGAATCTTCCAGTTCGACAGCGCCCAGCTGTTTTTCCCCCGTGTAAAGGCGGGAGTTTCAACCCTTGCACAGTACAAGCCAACTTGTTCCTGAATCCTAAAGCCACGGTCTGCTAGGATCAAGTCTCCTGGTAAAACCCACTATTTGCTGTAATGTGAGCATCAGTTGACCGCCCACCCCAGCCCTTGGAGATGAAGGAGATTATCCCTTGTGGAGTTATACCTATTAGGTATTTTATGGTGTTGTGTGATTTATACTGAGAGTATGTCTGGGCCCTTGCCTTCAGATCTTTAGGTCTGTCAATGGTAATTTCAAAACAGTCTATTACCGACATGCATTGCTTGAAAGACTTTCTGAAACACATTGGCAGAGATGTTAGGACATCATCTCTGTCAGGCCATACCACACACACAGGTACTAAGTTGTCATTTAGTATATTAATGACATTTGTGAAAACTCTTGAAATTGTGGACATATGAACACCAAACAGATATGACAAAAAAGCAATCGGAAGGTTAAGCCTGATCCGCATTAATGTCAACAGTAGCTGGTGGAAGATGGTGATGTTTGCTGTATTCTTAAGTAAGGGAGTTATTAAGTCAATCACAGCCATAAACACTTTATAGTTGGGCAGTCCTGTAAAGGTTTTAAGTTTGTCGCTGTTTTCAAAAGTGCTCTGTTCCAGGTCTGAGGGCTTCAGCTTCTCCTTCAGAGCAAACGTATCACCCCGGAGTTGCTGACACTCAAATTCAAGAGACTCAATGTAGTCTGAAGTGAGGTTGGTTTGGCACATTGCATCACATTTGCCATTAGTTTCACTGATACTAGCCTCTTCTACGCCTCCTCTACAATCTTGTCTTCAACCTCATGTAACACACTCATATCAGCTGACAGATTGAGAAGTGCCCTGGCAGCTTCGCGTTTGGACGACTCCTGACGCTTTTTTTTTCTTCATTGCCTCTCTGACCTCATACTTCCCTAGACTGCCCAGGGCTCGCCGCTTCTCAGGGGACTTGGTGTGCGCAAACACTGATGGCACATAATCAGGGGATAAAGGGTCATCACTCTTCTTTCCTGATAAAAGAAATAAACTGCCTGAGAGTACCACCAAGAGGGAGCTTAGAACCATGGTCCCAGCCCATAAAACTATCCTAACACATCATCCATTTTATATTTGTACAGTAAATTCCTGTTAAATACCAAAAACAAACTCTGGATGGGAAAGGGGTAATTCACAATCACTTTGGATGCAACACAAGGTCTGCTCTGTGTTGTTTTTCCGACAATGGCAAAGGAATCAACTATATAATCAGACAAACTTGTACACAGTTTACCTGTTCAGCATTTTAACAGTTTTTATCCAGCTGCCAGCTAACGTTAACTGTCAAGTGCAGTGTTAAAAAGCCTCACAGGCAAAATGTTTACGTTGCCTCTAACGTAAGTTTATGAGCATCAGAGAGAAGCATAGACATTTAAATGCAAAATCTGCGTTGTTTATTTTTTGTATGAGATAACGTTAAGTTACAGATGACACTGTTAGAGACGGGCGATCGGTGTGAATGGGTAGACTGCACAGCCTTATTACGCTAGCTGGTAACTTACTTGCTCATACATGTTTAATGACAATTTGACTGGGTCTGCATTTGGACATGGATGACGGTATGGTATTACAAAAATTAATTACACGTAACTAGGAAATGATTCTTACCTTGTAAAAAATGCTCGCTGCAAATCCTGGAGTACTTGGAGGGCTGCCAGTCCTTTCGTCTGATAGCAGCAATCCATCGATGCCTTCTCTCCCCATCAAATGGAATGCGATAAAGGATGTATTGGCTTTACCCTGTCTATTAGCACACCCCACGGCACAACACGAAATAACCATTTTATAACGAGAACGAAAACAAACACGTACTAATTACACTTCTTTTACTGACTATGGTTCTAATTTGGCTTGCCGTCTGTCTACAGAATAGCTCTTCTGCCGTCCGTCATGGCGTTCAGAATTCGCGCGAGTAGAGCGTGACGTCACGTGCAAAGGGTCTATATCATAAACTGCTTCTGTAAATGTTATGATGAATCTTATAATTTTATTAGGAAAAATTCAAATTCATAAGAGTAAAATGAATAATTCTAAACCTTGTTTGAAGTTTTTTTTTTTTTTTGGTCTGATTTTCAGCTTTCAGTATATTGAGTCTCTCAAATGTATCGATAAAAATGTAGTGATACAATTGTATTTGCTAAAGAATATGGAAGCTAATTGAAAAGTGAATTAATGTGTATGCTATTTTCTTTCTTTAAATAGTACAAATTACTGGTTTCTAACTTTCTCTTAAATTATTAGGCCTATATTATACACAATAGAGATAGTCCCTTTCCTGTTTTTATTTCATTTGTTCAATTCTGTCCTATTTTTATTTGTTTCTTATTTATTGTGAAATTATTATTTGTTGATTGTTATCTTTTTGGATGTCATGTTATTGTTGTAATTGTTGTGCGTTATGTGCAATGTTAAAAAAAAACAAACAAAAAAAAAAACACGGCAATTAGGTTATACTGAGCCTGATCTATTTCTACCAGAGATTGTCTTAGAATGAAGTTATACCTTTCAGAAACATGTTACCTGGGGTGAAACTCCCCTACCCTTATTTGCATGTGTATAGCTCACGGCATTTTCATTTACATGTCAAAGCCTCCTCTAGATTTAGGAGAAGGGGGACAATGGGGGGACAACTGCCAAGCAAGGCCCACGTCAATTTCCGGCAATTCACTGCAGTTTTTAGTGTTGCCTGTAAATTGCTGTGTGCAGTCGTAAAGCTGAACTTCCACGACAATCTACAGTGCCGCTTACTGACGAAAATCCCACTTTTCATGCAGTGGAGCTTGAGTGTATTGAAAATATTGCACCTGACTTATTGAGCTTTCTGGTCACCTTTTTGGAGCCATTCTATAATGCCCAGAGAGAGTTGGAAGGTGACAAATATCCAACCATAAACCTGGTCTGCCTCTGGCTTGAGAGACTGAAGAAACATTGCCAGCCCTCTCCTGCCGACTCTCTGCAAGCAAGCCTTTGTGCGCCAGAGACATAGCGAGTTCATAGTGCAAAAAAAATCAAGGTGAACATTCTGCACAAAGTTGCTCTTTTCCTCTGGCCTAAATTCAACAAATTGAGGATGATGTCTCCTTTGGATATAGCTGAAGTACATGCCCACGTTCGCACCCTGATCTTGTCTGTGGAGGAAGATGCTGCTGCAGCTACTGCCAGTGCAATGAGCAGCAGTAGTACTGGCTTCACACCACCAGCAGCCAGGCCCAGGAGAGAATCTGACTTTGCCGAATGGGAGAACCAAGACGATGATAACGAACCAGATGAGGATGAAGTAGCCATGTACAATTCCCAGAGGCATGCCATGGATGACGACAGGGACCTACTGAAATGGTGGCAATGCATTAGTCTACCCCAAACTAGCCAGGCTGGCAAGATCCGTCCTCTGCATTCCAGAAAGCAGCAGCAGCGAGCGGGTGTTCAGCGCAGCTGGCCGAACGATAGAGCAGAGGAGGACCGCTCTGAAACCAGCAACTGTGGACACAATCTTGTTCTTGCATGACAACATGTAGAACCATGTAAGTAGGATATAGCTTTGTGATTAATGCTGTTATATAATGGTTACATTTATGTATGGCAGGCAGCATATATTGGCCTGATCAATTTCTCACGATTGTTCTACAGGCTCATACAAAGGCAGGAGGAGGCTACCAGACTGGAGCAGCGTTTTTGCTCTAGGCCTGCGTTTTACAGGCTTTACAAATATTTATTTTGTTAAAATATTCTATGTTCTAAATTAAACATTGTTAAATTATATTAAAGTAGCATATACTCCTAGCTCGCCCTAGGCCCTCCAGTCCAAAGTTAATTTTTTTTTTTTTTTTCTGTATTTGTCAGTGTTCAGGTTTTTTGAATTTTTACGTTTCTTCATTCGGATCCATTTGTTTTGCAATCCATTCGATTCTAAATAAATAAACCAATTTACATGTTTCGTCCTTGTTAGATTATTCATAAAGATAATAACTGATAAAGGCACGCAATAAATGCAATACATGCCATTCACCTTGCAAAATTCAGAATTAAATAAATGTGTCGCAAAGTACAAATTAAATAAGCCCATTTACTTTAATATTTTTTTTTTTACAATATTATAATGTTTTTTTTTTCCCATGTTGATTATGAAAGTGAACAGACAACAGAGTAACTAAATAGTGGGATGCGGGGCGACACGTGTGGTTCTGGCATGATTTTGACTACTTCATTATGTTTTGTTTTGTAGATAGCCTTTCTTTAATGTGAATTTTGTTTTGTATAAATTGAATGTTAATTTTTAAACATTTTTCATCAACCAATTGCCTGGATTTTATATAAAAAAGATAATATAGCAGATAATATATTCATGACATGGAAGCAGGACGTAAATCAATTCTCGGCACGCTTGTCACCGAATTTACAAATGCACATCTTGCTTGTTGCTTGCACACATGTCGAATTTACATGATTATTAATGAATGAATATTTGATTGAATGCTGAATGTTGTGCTTGTTCAATTTAAAGGAGTCAAAACCTGCAATTTTCACTTTTCCACGAGAATCAATGTATGTTAAGATTGCCTAACGATTATACATTGGCCGGGAAGCCGATATTCAAAAGTGAAGCGTTTGTTTACCCCAGGGTTCGTAAACCAGCCCACATGCACGCGCACTCAAATACGAGATATTAATTTCTCCCCCGACTTGACGTCAAGACGGGGGAGGATATACCATATATGGACACCGCAGACATATGCTGCAGGAAGCCCGCGTTGTCCCTCTCCCCCTCATATTCAGTGAAGAAAAATGCTGAAATGTAGTGCACACGCGAGTTGCTCTGTGGTTGACTGCCAGAATCAACATTCAAATGTTTTCTCTACCAAAAACGGACCAAACTACCAGGGACCAGTGGATGAAATTCATTTTTAATGACGCTGTTCCAACATCCCTATCAACTGGCTCAACGTATCTGCGCTAAACGTTTTACACGGGAATCCTTTACAACGTTCATTTCGAGTCGGACAATAATGTCTACTGAGTCAGCGTGCTGTATAGAGATGGAACAGGTATAGTTTAGTAGTTTAATTACGGTTGTTATAAAACTTATTTGTCATCTGCTTCTATGTATTATTTATTAACAGCCTACAAGTCTGCTGTATCGGACCAGGTCCGAATGATGGTCAAACATATACTAATGAGTTTAATGAAGTTTATTGTACATCACACAAAAGTTGAAGCGTCAGTTTTACTTCAGAAAATCACTGTAAGAGCTGAGTAAACACAGTAAGTTATAAGAAGTGTGTGAACGTGAAACAAGGCAAAAACAACACATGATAGCAAACGTTGATCTCTATAACCAATGTAAGCTAAGAAAAAGTAGACTACATCTCCGTTAATGTAATCTACATTAAAATGTAAACTTATATGGGAGAAATAGCAACAAACGTTTTAGCTCGTTACTGATGTTAATGTTTGTCTCAGTCAAAATGATTGATGTAGACGTCCTTCCATTGACTCAATATCTTCCGTTTCCAGCTCTGGTTCAGAGTCTGGCTCAAACATATACAGTATGGTTGAATTCCGTAGGTCACGGCCAGTTCGGGTTCATTCACAACTTGCGCCTTGATGTTATTTTGGAATGATATGCTGAAGTTATCTGCGGTGTCAAGCCCCCTCCTTCCTGCCACCAATCAACGCGCCCCTCATTTGGATTATTAAAATGACCGTCCACGACAGCCAAAATATCGCA
Organism: Cyprinella venusta; assembly: GCA_038021265.1. NCBI lineage: Eukaryota > Metazoa > Chordata > Actinopteri > Cypriniformes > Leuciscidae > Cyprinella > Cyprinella venusta. The sequence goes on from CM075871.1 coordinate 19,511,808, forward strand.
TCAGATCTCGCGAGACAATAATGCATTCAGAAATAAGAGTCAGAGGAGCTCTGTGTTTATTTTTTTCCCACTTTTCTTTTTTAGAAGGGCCTGAAAGACTATAATAGAGCGTGGGTATCTAAGGTAATACTAGGTTGTGACCCCTTTAATAAAATTAAAACTTTCATTGTGATAATTACAATAATTGAATATTAAATATTAAGTTGCCAATGTATATTATATACATATATTTATATATAAATATATATATGTATATTATGTATGTATAATATATGTACCCCCTGTATGGTCTTGGTCTAGCACCCTTTCAGCACCTGCTTAAAAAAAATTATCTGGCGACGCCCCGGTTATAACGGCCTACGTAATGTTTTAAAAATGGTTGGGTTTAAATTGGGCTCGGGCTCATAATTACAGTTAATGTGTCGAGTCGGGCCGGTCTCGGACACAACGTGCACAGGCTCGGGTCGGGTTTGATTTTTTGGGCCCGATCTAAGCTCTAATCTAAGGACTGTGATTATCTCCAGGAAGGCCTCGCGAAGAAGTCCTGACGCCAGGGGCGCCAGGATTTCAATGGTAGCTCCCTCCGAGGGGAATCAGTGTTTCGAGGCACCCGTTTTCACTCGGTGCCATCAGGGGGCCATGCTCCCAACCCTGCCACCTCTGGTGTTTCAGGGTGCAGCGGTCCCCAGCGAGTGTTTGTCTCCACAGCGTGGGGAACACTCTGAGGAGTGTTTGAAGTGGGTCAGTTCGGTTGCTTCCTGCCGGTGCGCCATTTCAGGTCACGGAGCTGGCCGCTCAAATAACACCAGACACCAGCCTCGAGAGGCTGGTTCCCTTAGTAGAGTATCTGGCAGCATGGAAACTTCTGCCAAATGTCTCAGATTGGGTCCTGCATACAGTGGAAAAAGGGTACAGAATTCAGTTCGGGTCATGCCCGTCCAGGTTCAACGGGGTAGTAAACTCCGAGCAGGCTTTGGTGATGGAAGGAGAAGTACAGACACGTCTGCAAAAAGAGGATATAGAGAGGGTTCCTCCCCAAAGCAGAGAGTCAGGGTTTTACAGCCCGTGCTTCATAGTTCCAAAAAAGGGTGGGGGGCTGCGGCCCATTCTAGATCCTTGTCAACTAATTCGGGCAGTCAAGAAGTTAAGATTCAAAATGCTCCAGTTGAAACAGATTGTATATCAGATAAGGTTCAAGGACTGTTGTGTCACAATAGACCTAAAAGACGCATACTTTCACGTCTCAATCCTTCCGCAACACAGGAAGTTCCTCAGGTTCGCTTTCGGGGGTGAAGTGTAGTATCGGGTCCTTCCGTTTGGCCTAGCACTGTCACCCCGCACGTTCACAAAGTGCGTGGATGCAGCTCTGCCTCCTTTAAGACTCCAGGGCATCCGCATGCTGAACTATATAGACGACTGGCTCATCCTGGCACAGTCAGAACATCAGGTGGCCCAGTATCGAGATGCTGTGCTAGCTCATATGAAGACGTTGGGGTTAAGGCTAACCCCAAAGAACGTAACAAAAAACGTTCTTTGGGGTAAACGTAAAGAAAAGCGTGTTAGTTCCACAACAGAACACCACTTATCTGGGCGTAGTATGGGACACGAAGACTATGAGAGCCCGTTTGGCACCCGCCAGGATAAAATCGATCCTGGAAGCCGTGCGCAGGATAAGACTAGGCCAGTCACTAACTGTAGTACAGTTTCAGAGAATTTTGGGTTTGATGGCAGCAGCATCCAACGTGATTCCTTTTAGCCTGCTGTACAGGTCTCACCCTTACAGTGGTGGCTCAGGACCAAGGGGTTCTCCCCGAGAGAAATCTGTTTCGCATGATCAAGGTCACGCGGCGATGCCTAAGTGCCTTAGTTATGTGGAAAGATCATTGGTTCTTGTCCCAGGGTCAGGTGCTGGGAGCTTCTTGTTGTGCTTAACGCTAACGACGGATGCTTCCCTCACCGGTTGGGGGGTGACCATGAGTGGTCGCTCAGCTCAGGGTCTGTGGAGTGACCATCATCTTTCCTGGCACATAAACCAGTTGGAGATGATGGCTGTGTTTCTGGCACTCAGACACTCCCAGACCTCAGGTGTCACCATGTGTTGGTTCACACGGACAACACAGCGGTGGTCTCCTACATAAATAGCCAGGGGGGGGTTACGATCTCGCTGACTTTGGAAATTGGCACATCAAGTACTGGTTTGGGCCCTGTGCACTGTGGGCACTGTGTATTCCGGGTTACATGAACAAGATGGCAGACTCTCTGTCGAGGCAGGGAGTGGTGCCGGGGGAATGGAGACGTCACCCCGAGGTGGTGGAGCTCCTTTGGAGTCTATTCGGACAATCTCATGTGGATCTGTTTGCATCTCAAGAGACAATGCACTGTCCCCTATACGTGGCCGAGGTTACATATGTATGCCTTCCCCCCTGGCATTACTACCAGGAGTTCTGGAAAGAGTTTTCCGGGACGAGGTTCAGCTATTATTGACAGCCACGTTCTGGCTGAGCCGAGTGTGGCTCTCAGACATTGTGTCTCTCCTCGAGGGTCCTCCGTGGGAAATACCGGTCAGGAGGGACCTTCTCTCCCAGGTGTCAGGGTCAGTGTTACACCAGCGCCTGGAGCTATGGAAACTGTGGGCCTGGCCTCTGAGGGGTATCGGCTCATAGACTCAGGTCTCTCTACTGAGGTAGTGGAGACCATGTTAGACTATAGAGCTCCTTCCATGGACTGCCCAGTTGGTTCAGTACTAGATTTTCTTCAAGAGAAGTTTTCTTTGGGGTTGTCTCCCTCCACCTTGAAAGTATACGTGTCAGCTATATCTGTTTATCACGTTCTTATAGAGAGTGCGTCAGTGGAAAGACACCCATGGGTAATTCGCTTCCTCCGTGGTAATTTGTGGCTAAGGCCTGCGGCACGCTCCAGGGTGCTGACTTGGGATTTAGTCATTGTATTGGAAGGTCTAGCCCTGTCCCCCTTTTAAAGCCCATTGAAGAGGTTTCAGAGAAGGTTCTCACATTAAAAAGTTTATTCTTTCTGTCTCTTCTCTTAAAAGAATCTGGTGTAGCATAAGCAACATTTAATAATATACATAAAATGTATTAAGGGGGCCGGAACGGCCAATTTAGCTCAAAGGGAATGATTCATTGATTCACAATGAATCCTGATCGAATCACTATGAAACCGAGCAAATGACTCGCTTAGAATTCATTTGAACGGCCCGTAATTATAACCTTTGCAAGGATATAAATACCAAATCTATAGTGAAACACTATGTCTTAGCAACTTTAGATCGAACAGTACAAGACATTAAATGTGCAAACACAACACAAGGCAATTATCTTTTCAAATATATGGAAGACTTTATTAGCTATTCTAAACACAAAACTAAGGTCTAAACAAAATCACACACACATTCATACAGTCGCGAAAAGGGAAAGAGTGAGTTGGAAAGAGTGAGAGAGACAGTTTCAACTTTCTATATGCACGTAAGACATGACCTGAAAGGACCACCAAGCGTTAATTTAAACCTTCGTTTCTTAGAGAGGTTATTCAATTTACATTAAAGCACCAGTTCAGTTAGAGCCTGAAGTACTTGCTTGCTTCTGTGTTGCTTTGGGAACTCCCTTTGTCGTGTTGTGTCGGGTTTCCCGGCCGGGTCCGTTGCTTAAGGAAAGAAATGAAAGTGAGACGGATGGATGGCCGGATCTTGATGGGTTGTTGTCTGCTGGTCTAAGCGTGCAAACACGCTCTTTGTTGTCTTCAGAGATAAGCGTGAACAGAACACTCTCTTGTTGTTTTAGAGAGAGGCACGAACTTAACGGTTACAGAACTGAACTAACGAACGAACAGAACTGAACAAAACAGAACAAAAATCAAAAATCTGAAATCTAGCTCCTTTGTTCGGATCTTTAACTTAAAACTCAGTCCAGCCTCCCAGAAACTTCTGACCAATGAGAAAATGGCATCATTTTAGGAGGCGGATCTTGTTCCTTCTTATCATAATTAATGAATGGTCAGTGAGCTGGTCTCCAGCACTTAGCAGAGAGACGAGACCATAGTTTAAACCTTATGATTATTATAATCATAAAACAAAACCTTTTACACAGATTTCAATCAAGCCATCTTTTGAATTAAGAGAATACGATTCGTTTGAGAGAAAACGAGGCATTCACAATTCTAATGGTTGTATAACAATTACAAGAGTTACTAGTTAACAACAATGGCATGATTAATATGTGATCTAAGCATTAACAGACTACAAACAAATTGTAGAACGCATAATATCCACACACATATATTGTAGGAACATTAGCAAACATAGAATTGAATGTTTGATTATGAGTCCCTTGAGAATGGTTCTGAAGTGAGTTTGATTTTATCTGGGAGATCTCAGATCTCAACCATAAGGTCATAGTGTGTTTAAGGAGTAGGGGCCTGTGTTATGTCTTTGTCCCGCTCAACAGAGATGATGCTGAGGGAGGTCAAAGGTGGTCAGGCTTTTGGTGGTCAGGCATCTTGTTCCACCATTTCTGAGCCGATTTGTCGTGGTGAAACATTAACATATTGACACATTCTTCCTGTTTAGTGCCCATCTCTTGGGCCTGTGGGGCAATAAAAGTCCTTCTCTGAGGGGGGTTTACTTAACCAGAGCAGACAGCTTGGAGCCGCCTTGGGACTTTGGAATGTGGTGTCCAGAACTTGATTCTGGAACACTGAATCACATGTGGATGAATCCCATGAGAGATTAATTTGATTAATTTGTGTTTGGTGTGCCTCCAAAGTCTCTACACTGGGATTTACAAGCATTGTCAGTTGCTCCCTCTTGTCTTGAGTTTGCGCCTTGTATGGTGAAAGCATTCCTGTTTCCAAAAGAAGGTTATGTGCCGAAGACTAATGTGGCGGGTCCAATAATGTTGCAGGCCTTTTCTCTGCCTCCATTCCAAGACCAGGACCAGGAGAAATTAAACTTACTTTGCCCAGTTAGGGCTTTAGATGCATATGTCCAAAGAGCTGCCCTGTGGCGAAAATCTGATCAACTGTTTGTGTGTTTTGGGTCCCTGAGTAAAGGGAAGCCCGCATCCAAGCAGACTTTGAGTAAGTGGCAGTGGCGTAACTATCGGTAAGCAGGGTACGCGGTTGCTTACGGGCCCAGACCAATCAGGGGCCCACGTGACTGGAAGATATTGATTGACAGCCGGGCCCCCCTATCGCATTTTCTATTTTTAGTCTGATCGCATTTTAATTTTTCGCAAATTTATTTGAATAAATAATGACGACAACATATTTTACTGATCATTAAATGTATGTTTGAAAGAAACAATGATGGATTTTGGTGTAATTTGTTTCAATTGGGACTGGGGAATCCCCGGGTGAACATGCGCATTGCGTGCAAAAATAGTAAAAAAAAGTTTGAACGTGAGATATGGATAATGGAGTCGTCAAATTACAAACACAAAAGTGGCTTTCAAAAGCGCAAACGGAAAGAGGAATGTGACAAATTAATTAAAAAACTACCAAAAATAGGAAGCTTCTTTAAAAAGATGACACCGGAGGGGGAGATTGAGAAGGAGAAGGAGCAAGAGAGTGAAGCGAGTGAAGCACCTGAAGTGACGACCGTTGGTAGTAGTAGCAGCTCCGTGGTTAATGCTAGCACCAGTGGATCAAGTAACATCGATGTAGAAGGTGAAAATTTTGAGGAGGAAGGGAGTGATGCACCCACTGCAACCTCGGTGGCCTGTGCTAACACCAGTGGGTCATCCAACAGCATCGAGGAGAACGATGTAGATTCTATGCCCATCACTGCTAATATATCATCTTCTTTGCATGAGCATCCAACCGACATGGGTAATTTTCCAGAGTATCTAGACTCAAATGTCAAACGATATATAGTATCTTCGGGGTCATGCAAACCTACTGGCCCTTTCCCGCGGGATCCCGCACAGGATAACCGCTCATTTACAATGGCATATTACGTTTGCAAAACCAAGTCTGGTTTGGAGATACCGAGGACATGGCTGTGCTACTCCCCCACACTAGATGTAGCCTACTGCGAGCCCTGTTGCTTTTTTGCTCAACATCGAAAACAAATACCTGGCGTAATTTATCAAAGAAAATTCAACAGCACGAGTCATCCACTCTACATAAAGCTGCATGTGTGATATGCGACCTTTGACGTCAGAACAGAACTATGGATAAGGACACGGAGAGGGACATACTTCATGAGGCCAGCTTTTGGAGACAGGTACTACACCGTGTGATTAATGTTACGCTCACTTTAGCTACGAACAATATTCCGTTTAGAGGACATAGGGAAAAAATAGGGGAAATTAACAATGGCAATTTCCTTTCGGTCATTGAGCTCCTGGCAATGTACGATCCATTGCTTAAAGATCTGATTAGCCGTCCTGCTCGGTCAATCAAGTACCTAAGCCCATTGGTACAAAATGAGCTAATCAAAATTCTAGCAAAACATACTCAGAAAGACATTCTAGACGAAATACGATCAGCTCCATTTTTCTCCGTGATTATGGACACAACACAAGATCTGGCTAAAGTTGATCAGATGAGCCAGATCTTCAGATATGTCATAGTTGAGCGAGACACTCGCGGTGTTGCCGCTGATGTGACGATCAAAGAGTCCTTCATTGGATTTTGGGAAGTTAACGACTCATCAGCCAGCGAGCTTACTCGGGAGATTATTGCGTCTGTGGAGGACAACGGCTTAGACTTTTCCAAGTGCAGAGGGCAAGGGTACGACGGTGCCGCAAATATGCGCGGCATATACAGTGATGTCCAGGCAAGGATAGCTGCCAAGGAGCCAATTGCCGTGTATGTACACTGTGCCTCACACAATTTGAATCTCATCCTTAATGATGCGGTGAAGATACAAGAAGTACGGCAGTTCTTTGACATTGTTGAGCGCATTTATGTGTTCTTTGGCCACAGCATAAAGAAATGGGCAATGCTTTCAAATACAACACACAGTAACGACGACACAAACAATGACTCCAACGACTCCAACATAACACTGAAAAAGTTATGCCCGACTAGATGGTCCTCACGTTATCAGTAACCGCTTTGAGATATCGATACAATGACGTGATGAAGGCATTGGCAAAACTTTCACTGACGAGCAGAAAGAAAGATGAACGGGACGAGGCTGCATCTTTGAAACAGACAATTGAGAAATTCTCATTTGTTTGTCTTGTTGTCCTCCAAAGCAAAATCCTGGAACAAACTAATGTAATATCAAAACTTCTACAATCCCAAGACATGGATCTGGCTTCAGCAGTCCAGCTACTGGACAGCGCCATCAGAGACCTAACTGTGTTCCGAGAAAGTTTTGAAAATGTCAAACAAACAGCGAAGAGCCTTTCAGAGAAGTGGGGAGTGAGCAAGGCATTTGAGAACACTCGGTTGAGAAAAGTGAAAGCGCATTTTGATGAGCTGTGTCAAGATGAACGTATATCGGATGCTGAGTCTTACTTTCGTGTCCATGTGTTTAATGCCTTCCTTGATGTTGTCATCTCTCAATTGACCCAGAGATTCGCAGGTTTACGATCAACAGTTGACAATTTCAAAGTTTTACTGCCCAAGACCCTTTGCACTGCAACAGATGATGAACTGTTTTTGCAAGCAAATAGGCTGGTGGAGATTTACAGAGACGACATTACTACTGATTTCCCAAAGCAATAGTTGTCATTTCGTTCATGCTTGAAAGACCGTATCTCACAAATGAAAACAGTGCAACAGCTGACGAAGATGCTGATCGTCGAGAACAGCTGCATCACTGCAAGTTTCGGGGAGGTTTGCACTGCTTTCATGCTTTTTCTCACAATCCCAGTGACAGTGGCTTCTGCAGAGCGTTCTTTTTCAAAACTGAAACTGATAAAAAGCTATCTCAGGAGCTCAATGGGACAGAGTCGTCTCTCAGGACTTGCCATACTGTCAATTGAGAATGCCCATGCGCGCCATCTGGATCTTAAGGATTTATTAAGATCAATTAAAAATCCTGCTTAAGGGCCCGGTGTTGGCTCGTTACGCCACTGGTAAGTGGATAGTTGAAGCTATATCACTTGTATATGAGTCGGCCAGGGGTGCTTTATAGGTTCCTGATCAATGACGTCTCCCGCCTAGGACGTCCCGTTACGCTATTGGACTAATTTCACGAGTGCTTCATGACACAATCATGAAGGGGCATTCCTGCAGCGCTATACGCAGCGTCTCGTTCCCTGAGACGAATTACTAAATTCAGGTTATATGCAGCATTATGATTGGAAGAATAATATAAAATACAATTATATTGTATCACATATTAATAATGCTATTAGCATTGGAAGTTAAAATGATTACATTCCTATAAGAACTTCTCATGGGGGTTACAAAAATATGGCAAACTATGTTTAAATATGAAACCAAATATGAAACCAAATGGGTGTATACTTAGGAACTAGACAAAAGATGAAGCTAAGAACATGTTAGATGTATTTTGAGTAGAATTTTCAAATACTACTAGATACTATCTAATCTCACAATTCATTAGCTTATGGCAGCGTGAGAAAACCTCTGGTTTATTACACCTCTGCTTGACCGAATTAATTTGTCTAATCAGGTCATTGACTACTTTCTCAATCAGTCAACCATAATAATTATGTCTATAAGAGTGCAAATACTGTATCATATACTTTGCATTTGGCATTCACTGTGGAGTACACTCACTGGGATGCTTCTCTTTCTTTATACACTCCTGCTTTTCCATCAACTTCATACAAAGGCAGACCACACTCCTTGTCAAACAATGGGAGACCCTAAGTTCCCTCTTCTTTCTAAGGATGGAGATTTAACTATTGGAGGAATTTTTGCAATCCACAGAAAAGAAACATTACCTTCTTTTGATTTTACACAAAAACCTCAACTTCTGACATGTTCCAGGTTTGTTACATTGGAAATTGTTTGTCAAGTTAGTTTCTAATTAGCTAACTGATTTATTGTTTATTTTTTTACAGTGTGAATCTGAGAGATTATCGTTTGGCACAAAACATGATTTTTGCAATTGAGGAGATTAACAGAAGCAAAAGTTTGCTCCCAAATGTTTCTATTGGTTATCGTATCTATGATACCTGTGGTTCAAGACTATCTACCATGAGTGCAACTATGGGACTGATGAATGGTCAGGAGTTTGGAGCAGAACACAGATGCAATGGACAATCTCCTTTACATGCTATCATAGGTGAATCAGAGTCTTCTCCCACAGTGATTTTGTCCAGAGCTACAGGACCTTTTAAAATACCAGTGGTAAGGATAACACTACATGTTTGACATAATCACCATATTGATGACTGTATCATTGTCTCCGGTGATTTCTTTTTCAGATAAGTCCCTCAGCCACTTGTGAATGTCTCAGTAATAGGAAAGATTACCCCTCTTTCTTCAGAACTATTGCTAGTGATTATCACCAGAGCAGAGCACTTGTATACATAGTCAAGAACTTTGGCTGGCCTTGGGTGGGAGCTGTGAACAGTGACAATGACTATGGAAACAACGGGATGTCCATATTTCTGAAAATAGCTCAGGAGGAGGGAATTTGTGTAGAGTACTCTGTGAAATTCTACCGAACAGAGCCTGAAAAACTTAAAAAAGTAGTAGACACTATAGAACGAGGCACAGCAAAAGTGATTGTTGCCTTTGTTTCATTTGTTGAGATGGGCTTACTTATTGATCAGTTAAGTATTCGGAACATTACAGGCTTCCAAATGATTGGTGTAGAATCATGGATAACTACAAAGAATTATATCAATCCAACTAGTTTTAATTCCATGGGAGGGTCACTTGGCTTTGCAGTGAGAAAAATAAATATTGAAGGGTTTGAAGATTATGTTAGAAAAGCATTCTGGGATACTGCTTTTCCATGCCTAAAAGGTGAGGGGAATTCTACTCAATATGCCTTAATTTGCAGCAGATATGAGGATATATTTGCACTAAAAAACTACACTGAAGATGTTCCTGAACAAAGATATGCAAGCAACGTCTACAAAGCAGTTTATGCTGTAGCTCATTCACTGCACAAGCTACTTGAGTGCAAAGAACCAGAAGGCTGTGAGAAAAGCCTGACAATACAACCACATGAGGTAAAAGATTAAAATACAGATGAATAGAGAGGGATAATAAAGGGAAACATAATTTTGTTGGATATGTTTAATGCCTCAGTGATAATATCAAAACTGTCTCTTTTTTCGCTAGGTGGTTGAGGCTCTGAAAAAGGTAAATTTCAGTATAAAAATGGGTGATCGTGTATGGTTTGACAGCACTGGTGGTGCAATAGCACAATATGAAGTTGTGAACTGGCAGCAGGACTCTGATGGATCATTCCAATTTAAATCTGTGGGTAACTATGATGCTTCACTGCCCCCTGACCAGCGCTTACAGCTTAATGCTAAAGAGATCATTTGGACTGGAGGACAGCAGAAGGTAAATGGAAATATGTAGGTTTCTCCTTCAGGGTTTTAAGAGAACATCATATCGAAAAAAAAGAAAATAAAATATTTTTATTTATCTTTATGAAAGGTATGAGGAATACCTAATTAGTTTAGGATGAAAAATGGTTCCACAATGCATAATTTACATTTGTGTACTGTAAGAAGCTAATGTCATTAGCTGTGTCACAATTCTGTAAGTTAACACTTAACAATATTGGTAATTGTTAATTCATGTTTGTTCATAAAACAAAAAAATGTAAAAAAAAAAAAAAAAAAAAAAAAAACTTTCTTTGTAAAGCTGATTTGTTTAGAAAACAAACTGCATTAATATCGGATCAACAAGGATAAACATTTTCTTTATTAGGCCACATTTTGTGACTTCATGATATAGGATGAGGGTCATCAATTTAAAGTAGCATTATGGATGAAACTTAACTTGACAACAACAGTTTGTTTATCAATATCCTAACAAATACAATAGTCTTAAAGTATACCAAGCCTTAGTCCAAGACCTTAGTCACCAACATGTGTCAAGCTTGTCCTGCGCTCTTTCTGACTCCCACGAATAGAGTACACTTTCATACACAAGAAGATAATTTAACACACACACACACACACACACACACACACACTTGTGTGTTAAATTGCTGTGGTGATAACCAAATATGATGCCTGTTAGGGAAATTATCCTGCATCTGAGGCCATCACTAAATATTGGCAATAACAATAAGTAAAACCAGCAACATTGAGAGAAAAAATAGACTATAGCACCACTTAGCGTCCAACCAGCTGTAATGCTTGTGTAACCACTTTGAATGCAGATGCTGGTGTGAAAATTATGATATTGTGGCAATATCAGCATCAGAGTCAGTAAAACACACCCATATGTATATTTTTTACATGTAGAAGCCAAGGTCTGTCTGCAGTGATATCTGTCCTCCAGGCACTAGGAAGGCTGCACAGAAAGGAAGACCTGTCTGCTGTTATGACTGTATTCCATGTGCAGAAGGAGAAATCAGTAATGAGACAGGTAATTTTCAGCACATCTCTCAGTTTCACAGAAAATAGTTTAGTTGCTATTCATCAATAAATTTGTTTTCCTTTTGTCTCTAACTAGTGATTACAACTTCATTTTCAGATTCAATTAATTGCAAGCAGTGTCCAGGGGAATACTGGTCTAATGTAGAGAAAAATAAATGTGTGTTAAAGACTGTAGAGTTTCTGTCATTCGCAGAAGTTATGGGTATAGTACTAGTCTTTTTCTCACTGTTTGGAGTAGGATTAACTGTGCTGGTGGCCATCCTGTTTTACAATAAGAAGGACACACCAATAGTAAAGGCCAACAACTCAGAGCTTAGCTTCCTGCTACTCTTCTCACTGACTCTGTGTTTTCTCTGTTCACTTACTTTCATTGGTCGGCCCACTGAGTGGTCTTGTATGTTGCGTCACACAGCGTTTGGGATCACCTTTGTCCTCTGTATCTCCTGTGTTCTGGGGAAAACATTAGTGGTGTTAATGGCCTTCAGAGCTACACTCCCAGGAAGCAATGTCATGAAATGGTTTGGGCCTTCACAACAACGACTCAGTGTTCTTGCCTTTACACTTATACAGGTTCTTATCTGTGTTATTTGGCTAACAATATCCCCTCCATTTCCCAACAAAAATATGAAATATTACAAGGAAAAGATCATTATTGAGTGCAGTCTGGGTTCGACTATAGGTTTCTGGGCTGTGCTGGGTTACATTAGCCTCCTGGCTTTTTTGTGTTTCGTTTTGGCTTTTCTGGCTCGTAAGCTGCCTGACAACTTTAATGAAGCCAAATTCATAACATTCAGTATGCTCATATTCTGTGCTGTATGGATCACATTTATCCCAGCTTATGTCAGTTCTCCTGGAAAATTTACTGTAGCTGTGGAGATATTTGCCATTTTAGCCTCGAGCTTTGGTTTACTATTGTGCATATTTGCACCTAAATGTTATATTATCCTGTTTAAGCCTGAACAAAATACAAAGCAACATATGATGGGGAAAATTACATCTAAGTCCTACTGAAAAATATAACGTCTACATTTACATTGAAATATTTTTTAATGAAAAAAAGTTGTGTTGATTTGTGTTGATTATTTTATCCACACAAAAAAAATATGCTGCCATGTTAGTTATTTAAAGGGACATTAGGGGATTGCAAAATGCCTTAAATGTAAAACACATTTATTTATTCTGATTATATATATATATATGAAGAGTTCAGATGCAAAAGCCTCTAAGTGCCATTTGAAATTTTCTTCTAAAATGATAATTTTTATCAAGCTTGTATATTTAAGTTCAGTAATTTCACTTAAATTGCAATGAAGATTACCTATTAATTGTCATTTAAGTGAAATTACTGAACTTAAATATACAAGTTTGATAAAAATGGTCATTTTAGAAGAAAATTTCAAATGGCATTTAGAGGCTTTTGCATCTGAACTCTTCATATATATATATATATATATATATATTATGGCTGTCAAACGATTAATCGCGATTAATCGCATCCAAAATAAAAGTTTGTCTTTACATAATATATGTGGGTGTACTGTGTATAATTATTTTGTATATATATAAACACCCACACATACATGTACATTTAGAAAAAAAAATATTATTTATATATAAAATATTTATATTTATATATAATATAAATTATATATAAATCTATATAAAGTATATACATGAAAATATTTCTTAAATATATGCAAGCATGTGTGTATATTTATATTTATAAAATAATTATACACAGTTCACCCACATATATTATGTAAAAACAAACTTTTATTTTGGATGCGATTAATCGCGATTAATCGTTTGACAGCCTTAATGTATATATATATATATATATATATATATATATATATATATATATATATATATATCCATTATATATATATATCCATTATATATATAAATCCAGCCTATATCCGCTAGTTCAAAATGCTGAGGAAAGTTTCATATTGATATTTGTGAGCAAAGCCAAACATTAATTGAATACAACTGCAAACATGAACTGTCTGTGCTTGTGTAAGGTTATTACATATTTAGGCTTTGACATTTGCCTGCAAATGAAAATTCTTTTGCCTGCAAATTCTGAAAAGTGTTTTTGTTCTTAACAATTTTGATTAAATCAAAAATTCCTTAAAGTTTTAGGTCGTTATTCTTTGTAATGCTTGGTAATTAATCCTTTTCATTTAGCTAGCTAATTGTTTTAGTGTAATGAAGTTTGGCTTCTTCTCAGCAGGGGCGTGTCTAGACACGTGATCCTCTAGACAGGGATGGGTAACTTCGATACTGACCAATATTTTTCTCATTCATACCTAGGGGCCAGATTACTATTCCACACTCACGCCGGTAACACTTTATATTACGACTCACAAACAATTGCATAAGTAAACCGAAATTACGGTGTACATTTCTGTAATTATAGTGTACCTCCGTGTAGGTATAGGGTAACAATATGTTAAGTTTTGGGTAATAAAGGGGTACAATCAGATATATAAGCAAATTATTTATAATGTAATTATTTAAAAACTGACAGATACCTATTCTGTTAATATATTCCAGGCAAAAAATTGTACGTTTGTTGTATAAAAGTTTTTTTTATCACATTTCTGGCAAAATATGTTCATGTGCAATGTAGTTACAGGGCAATTATATGGGTTGTAAATTAAACATTATATATATATATATATATATATATATATATATATTAGTGATTAAAATGTTTAAATGATTAAAATATTAATATAATGCGATTATAATTATATAATATAATGCGATTAATTGCATTATTGTCATAGTTAACTCGCAATTAATAGCAATTTCTTTTTGTCCCATTTTTTTCTCATTTTAATGCTCAACATGGAAAAGTGGATCAGCTTGCTTTGTGCAAAAGGTTTTTTTTAAAACAACATTGGCATATACTGTGTTCAAATTCACACTAGAATTCTCACTTGGAGCAAATAATCTCTCACACAATGTAACACTGTCCATCAATAAATATTGTAAATAAATACTGACAAGCAGGGGCGGACTGGCCATTTGGAGCACCGGGACTTTTCCCGGTGGGCCGCTGGCCAATGTGGGCTGGCCCAGTACAAATATCAAGCAGGGGCGGACTGGGACCAAAAGTGGCCCTGGACTTTCTGGCCCACAGCAGCCCACCGTATGGTGGCCGAGAAAGCTCAACGTGCTGCAACTGAAGCAAATACTTGCAAATAGAAAAAAACACCTGCAAATTAAAAAAACGTTGTCATTAGTTTCACAACACGTGTGCTCCAAATACAGAAATGAGCTGCAAAAATTCACAACCAAATACAGAAACGCGCTGCAAATAACACAGACCACAATGGAAATGTTTCCAGGTAAACCAAATTGGCCTAAGTGAAGAAGCGCTAAAATATGTGTGCATGTGTGGACCCTACATATTTCTTATGAAACTTTTCTTTATGAAAAATTTAAACATAACATGAAACAATTTTTACAGTGTAACGGATTAAAGATAAATATCTTTCCTTCATGTTCTTCTCTATTAGTTAAAGGAAAACTCCACCGTTTTTTGAAATATGGCTTATTCTCATTCTTTCCTACATTTAGATATGTGTGCAAATGCATTTTTGTCTCAGTGCATGCATTGTTTTAGTTTGACAGGGTCGGTGCTTGCTTAGCTTAGCACAATGAATGGATTGCTTTATTGCCAGCTAGCATGTCCTCAGTAAAAGTGATTAAAAAAATAAACAAACCCACGTAATTACTTCTTGTGGCCTGCGTATTCACAACGAGTACAAATAACGACGCAGATTAACACTAGGCGATTTCCTAGGCAGATATTGACTTTGGACTATAGGGGGAAGCACAGGCGAAGCACTGCTACTTGGGGCAGAGACGTCACGCAACACATGAAATCCCACGACTTCCGTAAACATAGCTACCGGTGTTCAGCCTATGTGTTCAGCGGGTCAAAAAAAAACAAAAAAAAAAAACGGAAGAAGAACATAGCGGCGCGACCTTACAAGTGTCTTCACTTTAGGAGTATTTATTTTGAGAAGTTACAGCAAACATGGCAATTACCTGCATAGCAAAAGGTTGTGAGAACAAGCAAAGAACTACACGAATGTAATGTTTCACAGAATTACATCAAATGTGGAACTGAGAAATAAATGGCTAACTTAGCTGCTCTGGAGATCTGTACATCAACGCCACTCGACAAAATAAAACAGTTTTGTTTGCGAAGATCATTTTGCACCAGAGGACTAACGTTACCCAGAAAGACGGTAAAGTTACTACGTCTGAAAGATACGGCCGGTGTAGCAGTCGATTCTGTTCCCTTCAGGAATTCCTGTTCCCTTTACGCAATCGTACTACAAATCGTGCGTAGTTGCCACTTTACCATCAGGTTACCATACGTACCCTCAGAATTGAATACGACAAGCACAACTGGATGTACGGGAAGCCAAAAGGTTAAAAAAGTATTTTTTTTTTAATAAAAGAAAAAAGTTATTATTATAAGCGAGTTTTTCCTGATCTGTCATTTCAATCTAGCTAATTTTTTTATTATTTAAACCATTGTTTAAACCAATATAATGTTTATTAAAGCTTTGATTAGTAGCCTATACTCGTCTAGCAAAAGACAATTTGAACCACAATCACTTAACAATTTAATGTCACATTTTATAAAATAAATAAACCTACTCGAAAATCAGTCTTTCAAAACCAGTAGGCTATCAACCAAAGGAAAAAAAAAACTGCAAAAACAATGGTTTCATATTTAGTTATTTATTGCAAGAAGCACATTTGTAGTCGTTTTCCGTCGATGGATTGCCAACACACTTTACGTGAAACCATCTCCCTCAGTCATCACAGGCAATCTATAAAAAGGAAAAAAAACCGTATAAGATTACCAATTTTTTTAAAGGGGGGTTTAAAGCATTAGTCCATTCATGATTACTTTTGAGTATGCTACACCAACCAAAAATGCTTAACCATATTTACCCAAAGAACATCTGCACTGCAATCATCTGCACATGCAGTCAATGTTTCTTCCTCTCCTTCAGAGTCGTCAAAAGTTTCTGCCTCTCCACAAAAAAGGCACAGGTCACTTAGGTCATCTATGAGGTACAGTACAACACTGATGAAAGTGATATACATCAAAAACCACATCAATAACATTCATGAGTTTATAAAGCCATACCAGATTGGCGGAGCAGAGTTAAAGAAATCTCCATTCTGCATTGTGTTAAATATTGCAGATCACTGGAGAAGTTTATAGAGGTATTTTGCAGAATGTGTTCTGCAAACTGAGGAAGTAACAAGAAAGATGAACTTAAGCATTATCCCATTTTAATGGACACGTAATATTTGCTACAATACTATAAATCACACACCTTCAAAGCAAACACACCACATGATATGGCATCCCTCTGAAGTGGGTGAGGCAAGGTTTCACACACCCAGTTTGAAACTGAAATACCCTTTGCCATCATCAGGGCTCTACAAACAAGATAGTATTATTTTCAAGCATACAGTATTACACAATAACACTACATATGGTGCATGAAAAATACCTTGTTGTCTCCAAACACTTTTTCTTCTTGATATCTGACTCTCCAATTGAATCAAGCAGAATGTTTTTTTTGTTGGGATGGGTATATAGCCTAAGTAACATGCAAAAAGACAACTTGATAGGGGTATATAATTGCTAGTCAGGATTAAGGGAAAAGGGAAAACTTAGGTGAAACTGTTCTGTACCACAAATACTTACAACTAGGAACCAGTGGTGGCCTTCATTTACAATACCAACTATGACCTCATAGTTTGCTGGGTCCAACTAAAAATAATTAAAAAAATTAGCACAAGAAAAAAAAAAATTAAAAAAAGCACTTTTGCAGGACACCTTGAGCCTTTCATGTTTTCCTTTCCATATGTCGGTCATGGCAAATGTGTCCATGTGGAATGCCTTGCCTGGTGAAGTTAAATTGTGCTCCCTCACTTTCAGAGACAGATATGCATTTATAACCTTGAAAAACATTAATGCAAAATATTAGCATAGCAGATGAAAGGCTTATTTGTCAAAACCAATGAAATGTGTACCTCACTCTCCAGCTCCCTTCCAGGGCCGATCCTCAAGTCTTTGTAAAACAATTTATAGGGTCCCACTCTGGACAGCAGTACATAGCTGTCGTTACCAGCCCAAGCACTTTTGATATCTACAGAGGAGAACCAAGCAGTGCACTTACCACCTCACAAATATCTTACAAATCAGACTAATATTGATCTATTATGAGATCTGATTGTGCAGCAACACTTACAGCTATGCACTGCATCTGTGCTATTGGCTGGTACCTCTGAAATTATTGTAGGGGTGTGGGACACAGGAGAGGAAAGTGGCATTGTGGTTGAAGAATTCAATGGAGACAGGGTACAGGAACTTGTACATTTAGATCTAGTAGACATGTCAATTGGTGAGGATGGAGGTGATGGTGGTGGGGGCTGGTGTTCATGTGATTTGGTGATGGTGAGGTCTACAGGTTCGGGTGAAGGGTGTGGCGTTTCCTGATGTGCTCTTTTATGTTGTGGTTCTTGGGTAATTCTATGGGGTATCCGGGGTGTGTCTTCTTTAAAGGGTTTGAGGTGGTCAGTGTTGATTTTGGGGAATATCTTGCCATTTTCATCTCTCAAATCTGCACTTTTTTCTTGCAAATGAACAACTTCATATGGTCCCAACCAGCTGCGCTCAAGCTTGCCCCCTTTCCTTTGTTGGGTCCGTATGTTTTTTCTTAAAACCTTCTGGCCTAAAAAAAGTGGTGCCTGATTTACCACCGCAGCCACTCTCTCTCTCCTGTCCTGTTTTTTTTTTTTACATTTTTTTTCACAATGTTGTCCATTTTCTCCTTAAGAGAAATCGCCTTTGAAATTGTGTCCTCTGCTATTACAGATTCCACTGTGCTGTTGACCTTTAGAAACATTGAAGATTGAAATTATTTCACTAAATTGATGCATGATATTTATATGGAACAATGTAAAAAATCACATACCTCATATGTCTCCGGCACCTCACAAGGATATTGTGCCTCCATACCGAACATTAAAAAGAATGGGGAGAACCTAGTTGTCAGTTGGGTCTTGGTTCTAAGACCAAACATCACTGCATCTAGGTACTCATCCCATTTTTCTGGTCTTGTATCCACCAGTTTGCACAAGGCTCTGGAGTCATGAAAAAAATGAGTTAAATTATGAGTAACCAATTTTCAAAGACAAATCTTTCCCTGAATATTGCATTCCCATAAATGAAGGTTCACCTCTGAATGGTTCCATTTAATTTTTCCACAAGCCCGTTTGTTTGTGGATGATATGGAGCACAGAGGCTTCTCTCCACATTGAGGAAGCTACAGAGCTCTTCATTGATCTGTTTCCAAAACATACATTAACATTAATCTACATAAACAAAAACAAATGTGTGAAACCATTAAATTCTCATTAAATTCTATTGAATTTAGTTCATTTAACAAACTACAAACCTGGTTTACAAACTCAGTCCCTTGGTCAGTTAGAATTGTCTTTGGAGCCCCAAACCTGTAGAAAAAGTTTATAATGCAGCGCGAGACAACTGCTGCAGATTTATTTGGAATTGGATATGCCTCAGACCACTTTGTGTAATAGTCAACGAGGACACAAATGTATTCATTTCCCTGGTTCGTTTTCGTGACTTTCCCCACTAAATCCATGCCTAGCAGTTCCAGAGGCTTATCCACCTTAAAATTAAAATAAAAACATTTAAATGATGTGCACTCATGAAATACCAGTCTCAAATCCCATGCACATCTGTAGACAAGCTTACACAAATTGGGATGTACTTGGGCTCCTGCTTGATGCACAGTCTACTAAATTGGCACTGGGCACACTGCAAAACCTGATGTTCAGAAATAAGCACATGAGAAATGCATTACAAAACATAATACATTTGTATGTTTCACAAAGTTAGAAAGGAATAATTTAATATTTACCCATTTATCAATGTCCACCCCCATTCCAGGCCAGTAGAACCTCGCAGAAATGGCAAGCTTGGTTTTTTCTGTTCCACAGTGTGCTCCATAAGGCGTGGCATGGAATTCTGTGAAAATTTGGTTGGCCTCTTTTTGTCCAACGACCACTTTTTTCCTCAAACCCATACATTGTTTCGAGGAGATGTAGTAAAGTTCACCATCTATTGAAATGGCTTTATTGTTAGTAAAGTCTAAACAATAACCTGCACGGAGGTTCTGAATGCCTAATGAAAGAAATAGGATATTTTAAACTGAAATTGCAGGATAGGTACTTCATGTTCTATTTGCTAAGAAGGCTATAGTCCATGGACTAGTATGTTTTTTTTGTTTCTATCAAGTCTTGTTGTATTACTATACCTCAGTCCTGTCTGTGGAGTTATGTTATCTTCACTTTCAAATTACAACTTAGAGTAGATTACTTACCATGAATTTGGAAATTGGAGCAACGTCTGCAAATCACATATTTATGTTCTTTTTTAATACCATATGGATATGTGCCTTGTGTTTTATAGCTCATGATTTCCTCATACATTTTTGGATCCATTGTTGTTGGAATGTGCCAGCAAGAATTGAAATTCAGGTGACAATGTTGTGTGATCATCTCCCCAATTTATAACACCATTGATTAACTTGATTAATCAAAGCTTAGTGCCCTCAGCAATTGTTAATTAATTACTAGAATGTTTTGTTGCACCCATGTAACTTGCATGTGAAAAATATTAAAGAAAAATAGCAATATGGTTTTAGTCATATTTATTTATTTTCATACAGGGAACATAAAAAGTGGCACCTGAAAATGTGTTTACCTTTTGACAATAATATGATGAACTCTTTTGTGTATTTTGGTGACATTTAAAATATTAATATATTTTGTATACTGTTTACAAAGTTGTATTTCATAAACCTGTCATCTCTGACTTTTGCAATCTTTATAAATAATACAGACATAATAATATAAAGACAATAATATGAGGCATTCAGTTTGTTTTGTTTTTACAGAAATATTACTGTGTGTGAGAACCATTTTATTATGCTGACGATTGAATTTGCGCCAATGTTTTTTGGCCTTTTTCGCTTTCCGTACTTCCAGTTGTGCTTTGATGTGCCTGCGATGCATGCGCAGACATGCCTCTTTGAGGGGGAACACAAATTCCTGAAGGGAACAGAATCGACTGCTACACCGGCCATCTATTTTCAAAGCGCAGGCAGAACAAAGTAAGTTCTTTTATTACTCTCTTCCTTATGTTTATCGGTGTCTATTCTGTTGTAAAATCGATGCTGAAAAGCTTTATATAGACTACGAAAGTCATGTTGAATTCTACCTGTTTAGCATGATCCTGTTATCGTTATAACGTCTCCGGTTACTTTCGTAACCTCGGTTCCCTGAAAGGCAGGGAACGAGACATTTACGTTTATGACGTAGTATGGGAACTCCTCCCCTTCTTCACTTCTGCTGAAATCTTATGGGCTAACGCCAGCTGACGACAGCTGGCCAATTGACGCAAATATGCAAATACTGCCAAGCCCGGCAGTATAAATTGCATATTCTCGTCAATTGCATCAGAATCCGACTGAACGCTCGAAGAACGAGCGACACGGCGTTCGACGTAAATGTCTCGTTCCCTGCCTTTCAGGGAACCGAGGCTACGAAAGTAACCGGAGACGTTCCCTTTCAAGGCGGTCACTTCGACATTTACGTCGATGACGTAGTATGGGAACTGTGTCAAATCCCGCCGTGGAGCAGAGAACCCGCCCACTCAAGAATGACAGAACCCATATCCAATAGCTGAGCTATTAGAAAACCCAGACTCCTGATAGGTCGAAGCTAACCAATCGCGCGCTTTCAAACCCTTGTCGAAATTTGCATATTCCGAGCAAATGAAATAGAGGGAAGTCTTGCACTGAACACTCAGGGCAGAACAACACAATAAAGGGAAGTAATAAAAGTCGCAGCGATAGTAGCAAGCACAATAGGGAGTAGGGCATATAACACGGGCTTAGCTCACCGAAAGCACTTGAGACGCAACGGAAGGGACATCCAATTTATAAAATCTGGCGAATGTATTCTGAGAAGACCAGCCAGCAGCGAGACACAAGTCCCTTATAGACATACCTCTAGACCAGGCCCACGAGGAGGCAATCGCCCTCGTCGAATGAGCCTTAATGCTTAGGGGACAGTCCACTCCCTGACAATCATAAGCCAAAGCAATTGCTTCCACAATCCAGTGAGCAAGTCTCTGTTTCGAAACTCCACGTCCCTTATTACAACCGCCATAACATACAAATAACTGATCCGATTGACGAAAAGTGGCTGAGCGAGTCATATACATCTGTAAAGCCCTGACCGGGCCAACAGCACTCTGAGCATCAGTGTCGCGCGAGACTGATGACTCAGAAGATAACGCAGGCAAGAAGACAACCTGCGCTCGGAACGGAGTACTGAGAGACTTCGGAACATAGCCCTGTCTTGGCCGGAGAGTGACATTACAATCTCCCGGTCCAAAACGAATGCAGTCCTCATGAACCGAGAACGCATGCATATCCCCCACGCGTTTCGCCGAAGCGAGAGCGAGAAGTAAAACAGTTTTAAGGGAAAGCTCCTTGATAGCAATTGAAGCCAGAGGCTCAAACGGTGGATTAGACAGAGCCCTCAACACTAGGGCTAAATCCCATGGCGGCACAGAAGGCGGCTGTGACGGGCATAATCTCCTAGCTCCCCTGAGAAAACTGATCACCAGCGCATGCTTGCCGATCGACTGCCCTTCAATCGGGGGGTGAAACGCAGCAATAGCAGCCACATACACCTTTAAAGTGGATGGTAAACTCCCGTTATCCATCCTATGCTGAAGAAAGCTTAGAATATCTGACACGGAACAGTTACACGGGTCAATACTGATATTCTGACACCATTTAGAGAAAACTTCCCACTTCAACTTATACAAGCGCCTAGTGGATGGGGCGCGCTTCAGATACAGTGTTCAACGCGCGAGAGTGCAGAGCGTCTCGCTCATTTAAAGACCCCGCAGCGGCCACACATGAAGGCTCCACAGCCCGGGGTTGGGATGCCATATCGTGCCGTTCGCCTGCGATAACAGGTCCCTCCTGAGAGGAATTTCCCATGGGGAGTCCACTAACAGCTCTATCATGTCCGCGAACCAGGGCTGATTCGGCCAGTACGGGGCTACGAGCAACACAGATGCTTTTTCCTCCCTGATTTTGCATAACACTAGAGGCAGAATTTTGACCGGAGGAAAAGCGTAAAGCCTGGCTCTCGGCCAGCGCGAAGTCAGAGCGTCGGATGTCTGACCCAGGGGGGAACGAGACAGCGAAAAGAACGTCTGACAGTGCGTGTTCTCGTGTGACGCAAATAGATCGACCTCCGCCCTCCCGAATCGATCCCATATCATCTGTACCGATCCCGGGTGAAGCCTCCACTCTCCCTGAGGAATTCCATTCCTCGAGAGCATATCCGCTCCGCGATTCAAAACACCGGGAATATGCGCCGCTCTCACGGATAGGAAGTGCCGGTCTGCCCACAGCAGGAGACTCGCTGCCTGCTCGAATAGGGGCCTGGAGCGTACGCCCCCCTGGCGATTTATGTACGAGACCACCGATGTGTTGTCGGTCCGAATCAATACATGCTGACGCTCTAGCTGAGACCGGAAGGCTTTGAGGGCTAAAGAAACCGCCTTCAACTCCAAGCGGTTTATGTGCCACCTCCGCTGTGACTCCGTCCACGAGCCGGAGGCAGTCGCACCCATACAGACCGCTCCCCAGCCTGATGTTGATGCGTCCGTCAAGACCGCAATGCGATTCGCTACGGTACCCATAGGGACCCCCGAACTGAATAACGCTGGATTTCTCCACGGCGCCAAAGCGCGAAAGCAGCTGTGAGTGACCGTGATGCGCTTGAGGCCGGTCGCCCACGCCCCCTGAGGGACTCGGAGCTTCAACCAAATTTGAAGCGGACGCATATGAAGCAGACCCAGATGGCATACCGGGGAGGCTGCCGCTAACAGACCTAATAGTCTCTGAAACTCCTTTAGTGGTACAGGCCTGCCTGGTCTGAAACGATGCAGAGACAGTGCCAGAGACTGTATGCGCTCTTGTGAGAGATGAGCTCGCATCGTTATAGAGTTCAAACACACTCCCAGAAACGTTGTGGTCTGACTCGGCGTGAACACACTTTTCTGTTCGTTTACACGCAGTCCCAGCGAGTCCAGGTGACGGAGTAGTAATTCCACATGACCGATTAGCACCTCTCGCGAATGGGCTAAATTCAGCCAATCGTCCAGATAATTTAGGATGCGCATTCCGCTTGACCTGAGGGGAGACAGCGCCGTGTCCACACACTTCGAAAAGGTGCGGGGGGCAAGAGCCAATCCGAACGGGAGAACTGAATACTGGTAAGCTGTGCCCTCGAACGCAAATCTCAGAAAACGCCTGTGGCGCGCAGCTATCTGGATATGAAAGTACGCGTCCTTTAAGTCCACTGAAGCGAACCAATCCCCGGGACGAATCTGTGCCAGAATTTGCTTCAAAGTTGTCAGAACGCGCGCTTATGAAGTGCTCGGTTTATGGGTCTCAAGTCCAAGATCGGACGGAGACCTCCCCCCTTCTTCGGTACCACAAAATAGCGGCTGTAGAAACCGCTCTCCCTCTCGTTCGGGGGGACCGGTTCTATAGCTCCTTTCTCGAGCAGGCTGAGCACTTCTTGTCTCAGAACGGGGGTGTTTTGGGGCAAAGTTAATGACTGGATCACGCCGTTGAAGCGGGGTGGTCTGCTTCTGAACTGAAGCGAATACCCGTGACGAATTATGCTTAGCACCCATGGGGAAATACCCGGAATTGATTCCCACGCGCTCAGAAAGTGACTCAGAGGGTGAGCTCGAACTGTGGTCATAGCCGCTACCCGTGTAGTGATTAGACTGGAGCCGCATTCCCGCGAGGCAGAAACCCCTGGCGGGAGGGCGGCTCGCGGCGGGCTGAGTGCGGTGTTGGCAATCTCTTGCCCATGAGATGCCATCATAGTCATAAATTGTGGCCCTACCCTGTCCCGAGAGAGGGCGGGTGGCACAGTGTGAGGTGCAAGAGGAAGAAAAAGCTCTTTCTGTGAAGGGATACATGCTTTTATTGAACAAACAGCATTTACACACATTAGATCGTCGCTCAACAGAACATGAGGGACACAGTGAACACGGCGCTTGAAGGCCGGCCCTCCTTCGCGCTCTCTCTTCCTCTTGCCCGACCCGTCAGGAAGACGGCTTTGACGCGGAGGGGGGCGTGGTGTCCTTCCCTCGGCGCGGGCTCCTTCTCTGGCCCTGGCTCTTCCTCCCAGGACCTGGCCACTGTCTTCCCCGGGAAGCACGAGCATCCGGCCCGGTGCGATGTACTGCTGGTTGTGGCTGTCTCCCTGAACTCTGGGGATGGCGAGTAGCCGAAGACGAACGCGAGCGCTGCTGAGCCGGAGGTGCTCGACGCGGGATCACGTGACTCATAGCTTTGGCGCGTTTCTGGGTCTCCGAAAAGCGCTCCGTGACCGCCTCCACTGCGTTCCCAAAGAGACCAGCCTGGGTAATGGGAGCATTAAGCAGGGTTTTACGGTCAGAATCTTTAACGTCGGATAGAGTCAGCCACAGGTGCCTGTGGAGGACGACCAGAAAGCCCATCGAGCGACCGATAGCTTGCGCTGAGCGCTTAGTGGCCATCAGCGCAAGGTCCGTCGCCGAGCGAAGGTCCCGGACGACGTCAGCGTCAACAGAGGCGGCGCCGTCCAGAGACTTCAGCAGTTTCGCCTGGAACACCTGGAGGATAGCCATAGCGTGGAGAGCTGAAACTGCCTCTCCTGCTGCTGCGTATGCCTTATCCGCCTGATGGGCTGTGAACCTGCAGGGCTTGGACGGCAGGCTGCGGTCCGCGCCCAGTGCAGATGTAGATGGGCATAGGTGAGAGGCGACGGTCTCCTCGACGATGGGCATGCGCACATGACCGTGGGCTACGGCATCGTCGACGTGCGCGAACAAGGACTGGGTGGCCGAAAGGGTGCGTGCTGACTGGGGCGCAGCCCACGACTTAACCACGTGCTCGTGAACGTCCGGGAAAAACGGGGTTCCCCTCCTCGACGCGGCCTGACGGCGGCTCGATTGAAGGAACCAAGTGTCCAACTTGCTTTTAGCTGGCTCGTCCGGCGCGTTCCAGGAAAGGTCCAACTCGGCGACGGCCTTGGTAAGGACTCTAACAAGCTCCTCCTGGAGGTCCGCAGGACTCCCCTGCTCAGGAGGCGCGGCCTGCTCGGATCCCCAGTCCTTCTCCGACGCTGATAGGGACATGGCGTCCTCTTCCTCGCTAGCTCCGAAGGAGATGAAATCCGCGACGTTGCGGGGGGGGGGGCGGAAGCTGTCGTCCGGGAAGCTGACGGCGTCGAACTCCCTTTCCCTGGGAGGGGAAGGGCCCACCAGCGGCTCGCAGGCGGCAGCGGGCCCAATCCCTACGGCTGCACGAGCCATATCCCTCCTAGCCTTCAGGGCGCGCACGGGCATGTCCGCGCAGTGGGCGCACGAGAGGTCGTCAGACAGAGCCGACTCGGCGTGGGCGAGGCCCATGCAGGTGATGCAGAAAAGGTGGGTGTCAGGCGCAATAATAGGCCCAGAACACAAATTGCAAGTAGATGCCATTGGATGCGAAAGACAGTGTGGTATCTTAAGTGCACCTTCGACGATGGCGAGCGGTAATTCCAAATCGTATAGCACACGTCGATTTGAGCGTGAAGAAAAGGATTCTGATGCAATTGACGAGAATATGCAATTTATACTGCCGGGCTTGGCAGTATTTGCATATTTGCGTCAATTGGCCAGCTGTCGTCAGCTGGCGTTAGCCCATAAGATTTCAGCAGAAGTGAAGAAGGGGAGGAGTTCCCATACTACGTCATCGACATAAATGTCGAAGTGACCGCCTTGAAAAGGAACTTACCTAAGTTATTTGGTCCATTCAGCGTGGCGCGTTTTTTCCAGTTCACCTTATCACACCGGAAAAAAACGAGTAGCTACTGCAGGATGGATCAGGATCAGTGCCGCGAAATCCTCAGTAACATTAGCTGTGACACAACTGCGAGTGCGCTCATCTTATCTGATGCGTTGAGCCTGGCCATCGGCCCCACTCTCCACAGCACAGGCACTCTATTTCAGTTGGCATATGCATATTCCCCCACATTCAAACCACCAGTTCGTGTTGGCCCTCATCCTCACGTCCTCAGGCTGTTTAGCGATCGCAACATCCTCCTCCTCTCGGTCTATTTCTAAAGCACGCAGCTCCTCTTCTGAAAACTCTGGTTCAAATGGCTCTGGCTCTTGACTGTCTGAGAAGTCACCTTCTTCGTCTCTCACAAAATGAGCCATGTTCATCGCCAGTCATGTACTGTAAGGAAAATAGTCAGGTAGCTACTATTCAAGCCCGCCGGTATGTTTATGGAAGTCGTGGTTAGTGATGTGACATTTGAACCGAGGCCTCGGAGCTTGTGTCGAGAAAAAATGGGCGTGCCAGATGAAGCCGGGGCGATTCGAGGCTTGTGTTGTTACCTATGGCAAGCCAAAGGCCGTTTCCCAATGGCCGTTTCTCAATATGCCTTCTTGTCTGTACTTGTGTTCTTGTGGACTTGTAAAACGTCATCAGTCGCGGCCCAAGTACTGTCCCAATACACAAGTTTGCATTTAGGCAAGAACGGTTAAAAATCCCGGATGTGTTCTTGACACTCCCATTTTATCGAGGATGCATCGGTTGGTAACTTGTATGAACTTGACGGCAGAAATATCCCATAATTCATTTCGGCATTCGCGGAAGGAGCGGGAAGCAGAGAGAGGCAGGTCAAAAGTTACCTGAATATTACCGAATATTACCGTTGTTTTTCCCCGCCGTTGGCTAGTGATGTACACAAACAAACAACAGAAGCAGAATTAAAATGAGACATGTGTTGCTTTATTGTTGTGAATACATTATATTGTAGTGTATGTAGAGTAATCCCTTAGGCTTGGGCGATAAAGCCTGTCTGTATAATAATTCCCGTTGTGTTTGGGCACTGCAGACGGCGTCTGTGCGGAGGTAACGTTACTATTGCACAATACCAGCAAGAACACATCGTCTCAAACTGTCAGCAGCGTTTTGTGTGCTCGTTACCTCGTGAGTTCGTTCTTCCGAGAACAACTAGCAAGAGCTTTCTTCCCAAGAACACAAGTCCGTTCTTTGCATTCTTGGTTTTGAGAAACGGCCAAAGTGTTCACAAACGTCTGGTCGGGCGTCCGATGTGCACATTGACACGTCAAAAGCGCGCGTTCGACAGCCAAACGCGCGTCATAAGCGTGCGTTCGACAGCCAAACGCGCGTCATAAGCGCGCGTTGACAGCGCTTTTTTGCCATAAAAGCGCACGTTAGGAACGCGCGTTTGGCTGTCAAAACACACGCTTTTGACGTGCGCTTTGGGGGCCACCGAAAACGCACGCTTTTGACGCGCGTTTATCGTAATAAAAATGGGCGTCGAAAACGTGTGTTTCGAGTAATTACGTTATGAACGTGTAAACAGGTAAACCACACAGGCGGTGCCAGCGTGTGTGAAGTGTTCATGCAGGCGAAAAGAGCGTGCTCGTTCTCGGAATCGCACGTCGAAAGCGTGTGAGGTCTTATGTCCCGGTTTCTTGTATTGTCATTTAACCCAAGCTAAACAGCATGGCATTATCAATGGCAAATTTGACATAGGAGAGGATTATAATTGGTGAGTTTTTATAATCCAGTATAGTTATATCATTTAGGTAAAAAAAAAAAAAAAGAAAAGAAAAAGAAAACTGCACTTCTACAACATTTATTGTTTTTTGCTCATGTTAATTTCAACGTTTACTAATGATTATTAAAATAAAAAGTCAGCCTAGACGACTCAGATTATTAAATAAGTAAAAATAAGTTAGTTTAAAAAGTAAAGTTTAAAAAGGTTAGAAGTCAATGAACATAGAAAAATATTTAAAAACATATTGTTGTATTATAATATATGTGTGTGTGTGTGTGTGTGTGTGCGTGTGTGTGTGTGTGTGCAGTACCAATCTTTTCCACTAGATGACATACAGACTCCACCCATGACTCTTCGATTTCCGGTGTGTTTTTAGTGATCTGAACCTTATTTCCATACTATTCCAAATATTTATGAAGTAGATTTCCTAATTAGTTAGGGCGGTAATGTTAATATTTGATTTCAATTAAACCTCTATAACCCCCAAATGCAGGCTACGGAATGAATCAAAGTGTGTTAGTTATAATGGAGAATGGCAGTCTTAAAAAATAGAGGTTGAAGACATTTTTATAAATCATAAATTCAGATATTTATTCATTGAATTGTGTGAAAAGTATTGATAATTTGTATCCACTGTAAGATTATAACATCCACTTTGTCTAATTGTATTATTATTTAATAATTTCTGGTTTGCTGTAGAATTGATACGATACAAATGGACAATGTTGCCGTCCTTCGGATGAGACTTTAAACCGAGGTCCTGACTCTCTGTGATCATTAAAAATCCCAGGATGTCTTTCGAAAGAGTAGGGGTGTAACCCCAGCATCCTGGCCAAATTTGCCCAGTGGCCTCTGTCCATCATGGCCTCCTAATCATCCCCATATATACCAATTGGCTTCATCACTCTGTCTCCTCTCCACCAGTAAGCTGGTGTGTGGTGAGCGTTCTGGCGCACTATGGCTGCCGCCGCATCCTCCAATGTGGATGCTGCACACTGGTGGTGGTTGAGAAGATTCCCCTCTCTATGTATAGCGCTTTGAGTGCCGAGAAAATATATAAAAGTAAAACTATAAAACTATATAAAATAAAACTATATAAAAGTAATGTATTATTATTATGTAATCAGGTCAATTATGCTTTAGGTGTAAGGCCAAAAATACAAGTTGAGTTTCACAAAATCTGAAAAAACAAAACTACATTTTTAAGTTCTGAGTTAAGATGAACAGAAGCAAATTAATTACCCATCCTAAATTGTATACACACATATAGCCTACATATAAGGGACACATTAGGTCCATAGTGAACAAAAATGTCCATGTGCAGACACTGTCAAATTTGAAGCATGGGAGTACAGACTTAATTTTGGTCTCATTTTAAAGAAAACAATTGGCAAGTGAAATAAAAAAGCTATATAGGTTTAAGTTTGACAATTAATTATGAAAAAATATTATATAAATCACATATTTATGAAATATGTTGAACTCAAAAATCTGAAAGTCAAAGCAATAAATCTAAATAAGTTGCATAATAAGTTCCAATTTGAGGTTGATATCTCCAAAAACGAGCTTTCAGTAAGATTTAGTTTGGACGCATTTTCTCCATTAGATACAGCAAAACTTTTTTCTCAAATATCACACGCACACACCAATTATAAACCGTCAACCAGGCCATGACTGCACTGGAATTGTGAAATGCCACATTGTCACCATAGTATAAAATACAGGGGATTTATTTGTTTTTCAATTCACAATATAAACAGATGTTTACCTTGACTTTAGCCTGTAAGATTAGGTTTAGAACATGGTGTTATCTGTTCTGACATAATGTTAAAGGCTTTAAAGCAATGCGTCGCTGCCCGATGAAAACCATGTATGTCCAAAATGGTTACTTTTCAGGAAGTGAAAAAAACATGTTATTTCAAAAACAGCTGAACGCAGCTTTGTCATGCTTGTCACAACATCTTTAAATGTAACCATATTCTTGCCAGTGTCATGATATAATCCATATTTGACCCAAAATCGAGTTTAAATGGACATACGTGCATATTGTATAGTAACGGTGGTCGATACGCGTTCTTCTGATCATTAATTAGAATGACCAAATCGCGTTTCATTGACAGATGAATGGGCTACGATCAGTTTATCAAATACATCAGTTTATTAAATGTCTCTTGCAAACTATGAAGAGACAATGAATCAATACACTGACATGGCAATGCTAGACTGATACTTTATTTACACAATCCTACCGTAATTTTGTCGGATATAAGCTGCATTTTATATGAGATGCATTTTGTCATCAGCTAATTTCAAAATCAAAGACATACTGTACATCAATAAGAGAGCGTGGCAACAGCCTGATGCCCTGGTAAGATCACTTCGTTTCTTTACTTGAAGATGATTGTGTGATTGTGAAGATGATTGCGTCTGTGACTTACTTTAACTTTCGACGCTCCATCATATCTGACTATAGCGTGTCATATAGCCTATAAAATAACACGCTCTCACTCGTTTATTTATTTATTTATTTTTTTAGCATTTTTGGAAGGAGTAAATGTGGTTTCAACAACCAGATTTCGTTACACCAAGTAAAGATCCGAACTTGAATGCGAGCCAGACAGACTAACTAACGTTACCTCCAGATGGTCAGTGTAGTGATGTGTTAAATAGCAATTTAGATCAGCATCCAGTGAAGTCTTGCAACCAACCACTCCCAAAGGTGTTCATCAGGCTCTACAAACCCTGCAAAAGAAGCAAGCGTGTCACTACAATGTGCGGGCAAAATCCCTGTCAGAACTGCATGCAGGTAATACCGTACACATTGAAACAGACAAAGGGTGGCAGCCGGGTCTCGTTTCTAAACGAGATGAGCCAAGGTCCTACAATGTTGTTAACGCAGCAGGACGTCAGTTTCGTCGCAACAGGTGCCACCTAAGGAAAACGATTCACAAGCACACAGAAACATTGGAACCTGCAGATGAGCCTACTGACGGTGCGCATTATGAGCATAATGATGGTGCACATTTTGAGCCTAATGACGATACACACCCTACCGTTTCAGTGGAACACGAAGTGGGAGATAGGTCTGCACAGGGTGTACTGGATAAAAGGAGGAAGTATGTTTTCGCTTCGGAGCCAAGAGAACTTCTTCACTCCACAAGCCACACAATCTGAGTTTACTATGTTGACTCACTTCTTCGAGACGAGCAAACTCTCTGGTGTTGGTGTGACGGCGGTACCCAGCGAGTTTCACATTGCCTGCGATCTGAGCAGTGGTCTGCCAGTGTGTGTGTCTCTCCCTGGTCGCTTCAACATCCGCGGAGTTTTCTCCTCTCACTGAAAGAGTGTGCACGCGGCACGTCTTTCTAAAGACGTGTCTTTTTGAAGACGATCTGCCTGTGTATTCCTGAGTGCGGTATTCTGATAGAGTCAGCTGATGGGCACGAGCGGTGTTTGACGTGTTTGGGTCAACGTGTATCACGTTCTCTCAGTAGGAACGTGATCATCGCAATGTATAATGGTTGAGACTCAATGAGCTCAGTAAAGTGAGAGTCCCCTCATCCACAACCCGAACCATTTTCTCCACGTGAGATAATGCTTTGGGTGGTGGCCAGGGTAACCAAAAAGACGTTAAGTCTGGAACTAAACCGACGAAATTCCTCTGTCCACACCCCGTCTTTCACGTTGCAACCCACGTGGTCCAGAGTGAGTGGGCGGGGCTGTTCGCGGGCCCGCGTTCTCATTCGGTCCCCCAGCTGATGAAATCATGTTTATCGCCACATCACAAGGTGGGCTGGAGTCTTTGGAGATGGCTCGTCTGTGCTGCTGTCCTCGGATGTGCTAGCATAGCGAGCTTGATTCAGGGCTCACAGCTATGCTTCCCGGGCTGCCACGAGTATTGGGTTTGTGTGGAAAATTCTGCCCGAGCAATTAAGGCTGATGATTGGTTTTTGGGGGTGGCGAACCCAAATCCTTTCTACCCGGATGTGCATGAAGAGGCTGTTAGATCGTGGAAGTCTCCTTTGACTTTTCACGATCACTCAACAGCCTCTTCCGCCTTCTCTGCCCTCCTAGAGGCTGCAGTCTAGGGTGCACTGGGGTTCCCCCCTGTGGAGTGTTCTGTGGCAACACAACACTGTTGTGGCAGCCCTAGGCACCCCTCCAATGCCTGTAGGTTCTTGTCTACTCCGGTGGCGGGGACCTATAGAGCTGCGGGGCAGGCTGCCACCTCACTGCATGTTATTGTCATTCTCATGGGTGTTCAGTGACATGCACGAGGGTAGGGCTGATTCAGAGCTCATCCTTGAGCTGCATGCCGTCGCCAACCTCGCTCTATGAGCGGGGAAGGTGACCGCATTCTCCCTGAGTCAGGTGATGTCCACACATGTGGTCAGACACTTTTGGCTTAACCTGGTTGAGGTGCGTGAGGTTGAGTGAACCAGTTCCTCAACTTCCCATATCCCAGGCTGGCCTCTTTGGCGACGCGATCGAGAACGCTGCCCAACAGTTCTCAGTCGCCCAGAAGCAGACTGTGGCTTACCTGACTCTGCGGTTTCTGCTGCTACTAGCCGCCGGTTCAGATGCGTCAGTCCGCTTGCCGCCGAATGCGACTTCCTGCGACTTCCGCCTAGGGCTGGGCGATAATATCGCACGATATTGTCTGCGCATCTAATCAGTAAAGCCGGTTCATTGATTAGTAGTAAATCACCTTCACCTGCTTTCAGATGGAGCGGCATTTACTACAAAGAGCCGTAGATCACTGACAAGCTGAGCCAAATCGCGATAATATCGAGGACATATCGATAGCGATATTTAATGCGATATGGCTCAACTGGTCAGTTAATTACGGCTCTTCGTCACGACAAAATCTCCTGTGTTAAACTAATACACCTGGGGGTGTATATAAGTCCACACTCAAGAGCGTTAAAGTTAATGAGATAATTATGTGATTAAATGAGTGATGATTGAGCATTATTGAAGACACCTAAAGCAGAATCACAAGGAAAAAATCAAAAAAATTTAGCCACCATTATGGAGGTGAGTGTTTGCTTTAGTTGGTCCAGAGTGCGAATTACCCCACCATAATTGGGGGGTACTGTTCATTCAGTTCGTCTATGACCATGTGTATATAATATGATAAATCCCCCCCCCCCCCCCCCCAAAAAAAAGGAAGAAGACCACACTATGTAGGCTGTTGTAGGCTGTAGACAAAATTATATGGACCAATGTCAGGATTTTTTTGTGTCTCAAAATGAGGCAGAGTAGGCAAGATCATAACAGGGGGGTCCGGGGGAAAATTTTGTACATTTTAAAGATAAATTCATTAATCTGGTGCACTTTGAGTCATTCAAATCTTTTGTTAAAAATAAATAATAATCCACCCGCCACATATTCTTTCATTTAGATATCTGCATCTGATCATTACATTGCAATTATTCAATTAAGCATGATAATATGGTAACATATCACACTGAAGTATATCGCTGTTTGGGGTCATTCTGACCCCGCTGGACTTCTCCTTGAAAATTTAAAAATGTTCCCTTCATCTCAGGGACATGAAACTCGGTGACTTTTCCTAAATAATCTATCTAAACATGCACAAAAAACTGGGCTTGATTTGGTTGTTCTAAAGGTGTGTAAAAAAAACTTTACCATTTAAGCTGTTTGGGGTCAAAATGACCCCACATTGAAAATGAATGGGAAAATGAAAAAAAATCATTTTTTCCATTTTGATTGTCAAAAAAATAAAAGTAAATCCATTATAAATCTGAAATGTTCCACATATAAACCAAGGTCTGGTCCTAGAGCACAAATAGAAAGTAGAACAAACTTTCTATCTCATACACACACACATACACACACACACAAACACACACATGCCATGACTGCAACAGAGAGCATTTTTGCAGAAATTGGCAAATAAAACAAACAAAACTGGCATAAATCTAAAATATTTTTTTTTAAATTCAAGGGCTGGTCCTAGAGCATAAACACAAAGTGGAATGAGCTTTCTATCTCACACACACACACATAGCCACACACACACAAACACACACATGTATGCATCCTGTTCATTACAGTTTATTAGTGCTGTTGTTTTGTATTATATTGGTTTATGTACTTGGTTTATTAAATTTATTTGTTCTAAAATGTCTTGTTCTAAAAAAAAAAATAATAATAGTTGATAAATAATTTTCTAAAATGAAGTGTGTGTATACAGTCATGTCATAGTGCTGATTTGTAGTATTTATGCAAATGTATGTATAATAATTTGCATAAACAAATAATTCAAAATGTATCAGACAACAACAAACTCTAATTTTAACAAACATATTTTGTGCAATTCACAAAATATATATATATCATATATATCAAGTTGTGATGAGAATTTGAAGCATCAAGAAAAATGAAGTGAAAATGAATGAGTCTCTATTGGCCCCTATTGGAAAGATGTGGTCATTGCACTTTAATTCCTTAACTATACGAAAAACTGTTTTTCGACTAACCACCAGATGGTAGTATTCTATCCCAAACACATAAAGCAATGTCCAAAAACTGTTTAGATTTAATTATCATCATAATTTAAGTGTTTTTTTCTTTAAAAAGACATTTTTCATGTGTCAATTTATGGCCTAGTTATGTAATTGTGCAGTAAATAGGTAGAAAACTTAAAAAATTCCAAAAAAAACACAGCATAAATGATTAGTTGAGAAGTGAATTTAAAAAATGATATATAGTTTTCCATATAAAAATGTTTATTTCCTTATGCAATCACTCTTTAAAAGTCTGGGGTCAAAATGACCCCAAACCCCTAAAGTGTCGTAGTTTTTTAACAGCGATTAAGGGTTAAAATTAACATTTATTTATATTAAAGTTCTTTTTTTTAGTAAAATTACATTTCCTTTATAGCCTAAACAGAGGCTTTAAACTTAATTGTCAATGTTTCATTTTTGAAAGAAAAAAAAAACTCTTATCTGAATATTTTTTTTTTGGACCTTTATAAAGGGCACTTTCCCCTAATGTTATTTAATGTATGCTCTAAAGTAGGGCTGGGCGATAATATCGCACGATATTGTCTGCGCATCTAATCAGTAAAGCCGGTTCATTGATTAGTAGTAAATCACCTTCACCTGCTTTCAGATGGAGCGGCATTTACTACAAAGAGCCGTAGATCACTGACAAGCTGAGCCAAATCGCGATAATATCGAGGACATATCGATAGCGATATTTAATGCGATATGGCTCAACTGGTCAGTTAATTACGGCTCTTCGTCACGACAAAATCTCCCGTGTTAAACTAATACACCTGGGGGTGTATATAAGTCCACACTCAAGAGCGTTAAAGTTAATGAGATAATTATGTGATTAAATGAGTGATGATTGAGCATTATTGAAGACACCTAAAGCAGAATCACAAGGAAAAAATCAAAAAAAATTAGCCACCATTATGGAGGTGTTTGCTTTAGTTGGTCTTCTTGACCCTTATATTAAAAATTTTATATGTAATTTGCTATTGCATCTGAGTTAATCCTGTCAAGGATTACAAACAAAGATAAGCAATTATAAAATGATGACAGTTACATAATGACTTCCATCGTTTAAAATTTATGTCTATGATTTATTTTGTTGATTAGTGTATAACTGAGATTCTGCATAAACATCTGGAATGTTAAATATAATGTAATTTCTCTAAAGTTGTTTAAAAAAAAATCTTTCTTTAAGGCACACACAGACCTCAAGATTCAGTCAAAGCTTCTCAACAACGGTGACGAGTAGAATATTCAAGTAGGAAAAGTAAATTACATAGACAATTCAGATCATAATTTATTCATACCGCAATGCATGATGGGAGAAATTAATGAGTTGTGATTGGTGGCAACATATCACCACGGATGAGATAGACAGGCTAATTATTGATCTCTGTGTTTCTGTATAAAGATGACAGTGATTTGATTAAAATATTTTATTAAATATTTGAGGTTATAAGAAAGTACAGATATGTAACATAACTACAAAACTGTAGCTAAGAAGTTAACAAATCATCTGAATACTTATATTTTTCAGATCATTGCATGTTTAGGCTATGTCAAAACATAGCCATCACTATCAGATCAAGTTGCCTTTGTTCATTTGACTGTTATAAGTCAAAATCGCTAGGCAAACAAAATTTAAAGTGAAAATATAAGGGTCAAGACCCCAACTAAAGCAGACAATGATCTCCATAACGGTGGCTGAAAATTTGTGATTGTCCTTCAGTGATTCTGCTTGTTATCATCAGGTGTCTTCAATAATGCTCAATCCTTACTAAATTAATCACTTAATTATCTCATTAACTTTAACACTCATATCGTCCATCTGAAAGCATGTGAATGTGATTTACTACTAATCAAGGAACCGGCTTTACTGATTAGACGCGCATACAATATCGTGCGATATTATCGCCCAGCCCTAGGTCAAAGACACCCAATCCATTGACGAGGAGACACCTTTTGAGTCAAGTAGCGGGACTATATGATCCACTTGGTCTAGTCACACCAGTAAAACAGAAGGGTGCAATTCTCGTTAGGAGAGCATTCCAGGAAGGCGGAAGTGGGTATCTAACAAGACATACATGGGATTCTGCGCTCTCTGAGGGAATCCGAAGAGAGGCTATTGAATTGTTTGAAGAGTATGTGCGACTCCAGAAAATAAAGTTCCACAGAAGTCTTACGCCTGCAAACTGGAAAGGAAAACCATGGGGAGTCACGTTCTCGGATGGGAGTGACAAAACTTATGGTGCAGTACTATACCTCAGGTGGGATACCAGTCAAGGAGTGGATGTTCGCCAAGTTGAGTCTAAATCCAAACTGACATCACTAGAACTGAAGGGAGATCCAGTGAAAGCTGAAGTTTGTGGCGCAGTCTTTGCATTACGTCTGAGGAAATACTTTGAAAAACATGGACGAATCAAAGTGGAGAAATGGTTCCATTTTGTGGATAGTCAGACGGCGCTGGGAGCCATTCAGCGTGACAGTTATGGGTTTCAAACTTTCTTTGCAAACAGGATTGGAGAGATTCAGAAGACAGGAGCAACTGACAACTGGTGGTGGATCCCAGGGAAGCTGAACATCGCTGATATTATCACACGAGGTGCGAGCTCTAAAGATCTTGATGAAGACTCTATGTGGCAAAATGGACCAGAGTTCCTTAAAGAATCAGTGGACAAATGGCCGAAGAGATCAGCAGCTGAAATTGCTGACAATGCTAGAGAAAGTGTTAACAAGATCCAGAGGAAAGTCTTCACTGCAGCAGTGACTAGAGCCCATGGAGAAGATAACTGAAAGGAAGAAAGTATCAGTAGCTGAGAGATCGTTTCACTGTGAGATGCTGAGCAGACTAATTACTGGAGGACTGGTGGATGTCAAAAGATTCAGTAGTCTGTCAAGGTTGGCAAGAGTTATTGGCTGGGTGTGGCACAGCGTGAGAAAATGGCTGGGGAAAAGGAGTATAAATTCAGCATCTGGGAAAGAAGATAGAGTTGGGAACAGTGGATTGTACTGACAGTTGAGGAAAGAGAGGATGCTTTGAAGGCACTCTTTTTGGCAGCGCAAAAGAGTACAAAATTCCCTGAGACTACACTGTGTAGACTGGTTGTGTTTAAAGAAGAAGGAACAGGACTTCTTGTGTGCAGAGGAAGATATGAAGCCTTTGGAAGAGATAGACTCACTATTCCACTATTACCTATGGAAGCACGAGTATCGCTGCTACTGGCTCATGAGGCACATAATGTCAACCATGAAGAGATTGCTGGAACACTTCTGAGGATGAGGAGAGTAGCATTCGTGGTGAAAGGTCGGAGATTGGCCAAAAAAGTGGTGGAAAGTTGTGTCATCTGCAAGAAAGCACGAGCAAAGAAATGCAAGCAGATCATGAGTGATCTCCCACCTGAAAGAACTGGACCAGCTGCACCCTTTGAGTTTGTTACAGTAGATCTATTCGGCCCTTATGAAGTGAAGGATGAAGTGAAGAAAAGGGTGAGGCTGAAGGTTTGGGCATCGTGTATTGCTGCATGGCTTCAAGGGCTATTCACACAGATGTTGTAAGCGATCAATCCACTGAAAGTTTCTTGTTGTCATACAAGAGGTTCACTGCTTTGAGAGGACATCCCACAAAAGTGTAGTCAGACCAAGGCTTGAACTTTGTGGGAGCACAGTCAGCCCTGAAAGATCTGTATGAATTCTTGGAGCGAGTAAAGAAACCAGAAATTGAAGAGGAAGCCGGGAAACATGGAACTGAGTGGGTTTGGAAGTTTCATCCAGCTAACTCACCCCACAGGAATGGAGCGGCTGAAGCTGCTGTTCGTGTTGTGAAAAGAGCTCTTCTCAATCTAGGAGGTGATGGCATCTTCACGTGGGGGGAATTCCAGACTTTTCTGTATATGGCGGCAAATCTTGCAAATGAGAGGCCTATAGACGCACGAACTCAAAGTCGTGAGTATTGCTTGGAATATGTCACACCGAACTCCCTGTTGCTGGGAAGAGCAAGCCCAAGAG
Organism: Cyprinella venusta; assembly: GCA_038021265.1. Taxonomy (NCBI): domain Eukaryota; kingdom Metazoa; phylum Chordata; class Actinopteri; order Cypriniformes; family Leuciscidae; genus Cyprinella; species Cyprinella venusta. The sequence continues at coordinate 19,550,659 of CM075871.1, forward strand.
GAGATCCAGGTGATTTCGATTTTGCAGGATACCCATAAAGGAGGTTAAGGGTTATCCAAGGAGAAATTAACAAGTTCTGGGAAAAGTGGAGCCAGTTGGCAGGACCAAACCTGTTTGTAAGGAGTAAATGGCACACAAGGGAAAGGAATAGGGCTGGGCGATAATATCGCACGATATTGTATGCGCGTCTAATCAGTAAAGCCGGTTCCTTGATTAGTAGTAAATCACATTCACATGCTTTCAGATGGACGATATGAGTGTTAAAGTTAATGAGATAATTAAGTGATTAATTTAGTGAGGATTGAGCATTATTGAAGACACCTGATGATAACAAGCAGAATCACTGAAGGACAATCACAAATTTTCAGCCACCGTTATGGAGATCATTGTCTGCTTTAGTTGGGCTCTTGACCCTTATATTTTCACTTTAAATTTTGTTTGCCTAGCGATTTTGACTTATAACAGTCAAATGAACAAAGGCAACTTGATCTGATAGTGATGGCTATGTTTTGACATAGCCTAAACATGCAATGATCTGAAAAATATAAGTATTCAGATGATTTGTTAACTTCTTAGCTACAGTTTTGTAGTTATGTTACATATCTGTAGCTACTTTCTTATAACCTCAAATATTTAATAAAATATTTTAATCAAATCACTGTCATCTTTATACAGAAACACAGAGATCAATAATCAGAATTATAATTAGAATTTTTCCTTGTGATTCTGCTTTAGGTGTCTTCAATAATGCTCAATCATCACTCATTTAATCACATAATTATCTCATTAACTTTAACGCTCTTGAGTGTGGACTTATATACACCCCCAGGTGTATTAGTTTAACACGGGAGATTTTGTCGTGACGAAGAGCCGTAACTAACTGACCAGTTGAGCCATATCGCATTAAATATCGCTATCGATATGTCCTCGATATTATCGCGATTTGGCTCAGCTTGTCAGTGATCTACGGCTCTTTGTAGTAAATGCCGCTCCATCTGAAAGCAGGTGAAGGTGATTTACTACTAATCAATGAACCGGCTTTACTGATTAGATGCGCAGACAATATCGTGCGATATTATCGCCCAGCCCTAGAAAGGAATGTTACCGAAGGGGACATTGTCTGGGTTGCAGACCAGAATGCTCTGAGAAGTCAATACAAATTAGGAAGAGTCACCAAGGCAAATGCTGATCCTAAAGGTATTGTGAGAGATGTGGAAGTAAGAGTTTCCTCAAGTCACCCAGTCTTTTGTTCAGGACCAGAGAAATTGGGAACGAGGAAAATTGCCAAATGTGAAGTCACTAAAATTCCATCAACCATCATTCGCAGGGATGTCCGGCGATTAGTTGTATTGCTCCCAGTGGAAGAACAATAGCACAAGGCTGTCTGATCTCCTATTTACATCTGGAAGACGTATTTTAAAGAGTGTTTGCTCATCTGCAAGACGTCTATAGGACGTTTCCTGCAGATGTCTAATAGACGTTTATAAGATGTCAGTTTAACGTGCATTCTAAATCATTACATCTTAGAGACATCTTTTAAACGTCTATTTGACATCTGTAGGAAACGTCCTATAGACGTCTTGCAGATGAGCAAACACCCTTTAAAATACGTCTTCCAGATGTAAATAGGAGATCAGACAGCCTTGTGCTATCTGGGGTACAAGGACTTGGAGGAAAAGTAGTAAGTGTGACCTCTTGGATTCAAGAATCAAGAAGGTCAAGTGGGAGGTGTGAAGTCAAACATGTATTTGTTATTACTTTAATTAATGAAGAGAATTTTCTTTCGGTTTTGCCAAATTGACGCTCATGGATGGTATTACGGGAATGCACGAAGAGCGCCGTCTTCCGGGTGACGTCATCCGGCATCTGTCGGAAAAAGCCAAACCCTAATTGCGAGCGCACCTGATCAAGATTTATTTCTCAGAGGGCATTAGAGACCAAATACAGGCAAAACAAGAGAGATGAGAACAATGCTTGTCGCTTGTAGGCTTCTCCTGCTTCCCTCCGTTTGTACAATGGGGAAAACTTTTTAACTGGAAGTTATGAGGAGAGAGGAATTCAACGCAAATCGGATGCGCATGCATCAGTGATTAATCAACCCGAGACGCTGCTGGTAGGATGACTGCTTGACGCTTGATTTATTTATATTCTGATAAGACATTTTACACGAGTGTGAATAAGAGTATATACAAGCTATATGAATTGAGATGTCTAATGGAATGTGTATTGCTGTGATGTAACTAGGGCTGGGCGATAATATCGCACGATATTGTCTGCGCATCTAATCAGTAAAGCCGGTTCATTGATTAGTAGTAAATCACCTTCACCTGCTTTCAGATGGAGCGGCATTTACTACAAAGAGCCGTAGATCACTGACAAGCTGAGCCAAATCGCGATAATATCGAGGACATATCGATAGCGATATTTAATGCGATATGGCTCAACTGGTCAGTTAATTACGGCTCTTCGTCACGACAAAATCTCCCGTGTTAAACTAATACACCTGGGGGTGTATATAAGTCCACACTCAAGAGCGTTAAAGTTAATGAGATAATTATGTGATTAAATGAGTGATGAACTGAGCTTTCTATCTCACACACACACATAGCCACACACACACAAACACACACATGTATGCATCCTGTTCATTACAGTTTATTAGTGCTGTTGTTTTGTATTATATTGGTTTATGTACTTGGTTTATTAAATTTATTTGTTCTAAAATGTCTTGTTCTAAAAAAAAAAATAATAATAGTTGATAAATAATTTTCTAAAATGAAGTGTGTGTATACAGTCATGTCATAGTGCTGATTTGTAGTATTTATGCAAATGTATGTATAATAATTTGCATAAACAAATAATTCAAAATGTATCAGACAACAACAAACTCTAATTTTAACAAACATATTTTGTGCAATTCACAAAATATATATATATCATATATATCAAGTTGTGATGAGAATTTGAAGCATCAAGAAAAATGAAGTGAAAATGAATGAGTCTCTATTGGCCCCTATTGGAAAGATGTGGTCATTGCACTTTAATTCCTTAACTATACGAAAAACTGTTTTTCGACTAACCACCAGATGGTAGTATTCTATCCCAAACACATAAAGCAATGTCCAAAAACTGTTTAGATTTAATTATCATCATAATTTAAGTGTTTTTTTCTTTAAAAAGACATTTTTCATGTGTCAATTTATGGCCTAGTTATGTAATTGTGCAGTAAATAGGTAGAAAACTTAAAAAATTCCAAAAAAACACAGCATAAATGATTAGTTGAGAAGTGAATTTAAAAAATGATATATAGTTTTCCATATAAAAATGTTTATTTCCTTATGCAATCACTCTTTAAAAGTCTGGGGTCAAAATGACCCCAAACCCCTAAAGTGTCGTAGTTTTTTAACAGCGATTAAGGGTTAAAATTAACATTTATTTATATTAAAGTTCTTTTTTTTAGTAAAATTACATTTCCTTTATAGCCTAAACAGAGGCTTTAAACTTAATTGTCAATGTTTCATTTTTGAAAGAAAAAAAAAACTCTTATCTGAATATTTTTTTTTTGGACCTTTATAAAGGGCACTTTCCCCTAATGTTATTTAATGTATGCTCTAAAGTAGGGCTGGGCGATAATATCGCACGATATTGTCTGCGCATCTAATCAGTAAAGCCGGTTCATTGATTAGTAGTAAATCACCTTCACCTGCTTTCAGATGGAGCGGCATTTACTACAAAGAGCCGTAGATCACTGACAAGCTGAGCCAAATCGCGATAATATCGAGGACATATCGATAGCGATATTTAATGCGATATGGCTCAACTGGTCAGTTAATTACGGCTCTTCGTCACGACAAAATCTCCCGTGTTAAACTAATACACCTGGGGGTGTATATAAGTCCACACTCAAGAGCGTTAAAGTTAATGAGATAATTATGTGATTAAATGAGTGATGATTGAGCATTATTGAAGACACCTAAAGCAGAATCACAAGGAAAAAATCAAAAAAAATTAGCCACCATTATGGAGGTGTTTGCTTTAGTTGGTCTTCTTGACCCTTATATTAAAAATTTTATATGTAATTTGCTATTGCATCTGAGTTAATCCTGTCAAGGATTACAAACAAAGATAAGCAATTATAAAATGATGACAGTTACATAATGACTTCCATCGTTTAAAATTTATGTCTATGATTTATTTTGTTGATTAGTGTATAACTGAGATTCTGCATAAACATCTGGAATGTTAAATATAATGTAATTTCTCTAAAGTTGTTTAAAAAAAAATCTTTCTTTAAGGCACACACAGACCTCAAGATTCAGTCAAAGCTTCTCAACAACGGTGACGAGTAGAATATTCAAGTAGGAAAAGTAAATTACATAGACAATTCAGATCATAATTTATTCATACCGCAATGCATGATGGGAGAAATTAATGAGTTGTGATTGGTGGCAACATATCACCACGGATGAGATAGACAGGCTAATTATTGATCTCTGTGTTTCTGTATAAAGATGACAGTGATTTGATTAAAATATTTTATTAAATATTTGAGGTTATAAGAAAGTACAGATATGTAACATAACTACAAAACTGTAGCTAAGAAGTTAACAAATCATCTGAATACTTATATTTTTCAGATCATTGCATGTTTAGGCTATGTCAAAACATAGCCATCACTATCAGATCAAGTTGCCTTTGTTCATTTGACTGTTATAAGTCAAAATCGCTAGGCAAACAAAATTTAAAGTGAAAATATAAGGGTCAAGACCCCAACTAAAGCAGACAATGATCTCCATAACGGTGGCTGAAAATTTGTGATTGTCCTTCAGTGATTCTGCTTGTTATCATCAGGTGTCTTCAATAATGCTCAATCCTTACTAAATTAATCACTTAATTATCTCATTAACTTTAACACTCATATCGTCCATCTGAAAGCATGTGAATGTGATTTACTACTAATCAAGGAACCGGCTTTACTGATTAGACGCGCATACAATATCGTGCGATATTATCGCCCAGCCCTAGGTCAAAGACACCCAATCCATTGACGAGGAGACACCTTTTGAGTCAAGTAGCGGGACTATATGATCCACTTGGTCTAGTCACACCAGTAAAACAGAAGGGTGCAATTCTCGTTAGGAGAGCATTCCAGGAAGGCGGAAGTGGGTATCTAACAAGACATACATGGGATTCTGCGCTCTCTGAGGGAATCCGAAGAGAGGCTATTGAATTGTTTGAAGAGTATGTGCGACTCCAGAAAATAAAGTTCCACAGAAGTCTTACGCCTGCAAACTGGAAAGGAAAACCATGGGGAGTCACGTTCTCGGATGGGAGTGACAAAACTTATGGTGCAGTACTATACCTCAGGTGGGATACCAGTCAAGGAGTGGATGTTCGCCAAGTTGAGTCTAAATCCAAACTGACATCACTAGAACTGAAGGGAGATCCAGTGAAAGCTGAAGTTTGTGGCGCAGTCTTTGCATTACGTCTGAGGAAATACTTTGAAAAACATGGACGAATCAAAGTGGAGAAATGGTTCCATTTTGTGGATAGTCAGACGGCGCTGGGAGCCATTCAGCGTGACAGTTATGGGTTTCAAACTTTCTTTGCAAACAGGATTGGAGAGATTCAGAAGACAGGAGCAACTGACAACTGGTGGTGGATCCCAGGGAAGCTGAACATCGCTGATATTATCACACGAGGTGCGAGCTCTAAAGATCTTGATGAAGACTCTATGTGGCAAAATGGACCAGAGTTCCTTAAAGAATCAGTGGACAAATGGCCGAAGAGATCAGCAGCTGAAATTGCTGACAATGCTAGAGAAAGTGTTAACAAGATCCAGAGGAAAGTCTTCACTGCAGCAGTGACTAGAGCCCAAATGGAGAAGATAACTGAAAGGAAGAAAGTATCAGTAGCTGAGAGATCGTTTCACTGTGAGATGCTGAGCAGACTAATTACTGGAGGACTGGTGGATGTCAAAAGATTCAGTAGTCTGTCAAGGTTGGCAAGAGTTATTGGCTGGGTGTGGCACAGCGTGAGAAAATGGCTGGGGAAAAGGAGTATAAATTCAGCATCTGGGAAAGAAGATAGAGTTGGGAACAGTGGATTGTACTGACAGTTGAGGAAAGAGAGGATGCTTTGAAGGCACTCTTTTTGGCAGCGCAAAAGAGTACAAAATTCCCTGAGACTACACTGTGTAGACTGGTTGTGTTTAAAGAAGAAGGAACAGGACTTCTTGTGTGCAGAGGAAGATATGAAGCCTTTGGAAGAGATAGACTCACTATTCCACTATTACCTATGGAAGCACGAGTATCGCTGCTACTGGCTCATGAGGCACATAATGTCAACCATGAAGAGATTGCTGGAACACTTCTGAGGATGAGGAGAGTAGCATTCGTGGTGAAAGGTCGGAGATTGGCCAAAAAAGTGGTGGAAAGTTGTGTCATCTGCAAGAAAGCACGAGCAAAGAAATGCAAGCAGATCATGAGTGATCTCCCACCTGAAAGAACTGGACCAGCTGCACCCTTTGAGTTTGTTACAGTAGATCTATTCGGCCCTTATGAAGTGAAGGATGAAGTGAAGAAAAGGGTGAGGCTGAAGGTTTGGGCATCGTGTATTGCTGCATGGCTTCAAGGGCTATTCACACAGATGTTGTAAGCGATCAATCCACTGAAAGTTTCTTGTTGTCATACAAGAGGTTCACTGCTTTGAGAGGACATCCCACAAAAGTGTAGTCAGACCAAGGCTTGAACTTTGTGGGAGCACAGTCAGCCCTGAAAGATCTGTATGAATTCTTGGAGCGAGTAAAGAAACCAGAAATTGAAGAGGAAGCCGGGAAACATGGAACTGAGTGGGTTTGGAAGTTTCATCCAGCTAACTCACCCCACAGGAATGGAGCGGCTGAAGCTGCTGTTCGTGTTGTGAAAAGAGCTCTTCTCAATCTAGGAGGTGATGGCATCTTCACGTGGGGGGAATTCCAGACTTTTCTGTATATGGCGGCAAATCTTGCAAATGAGAGGCCTATAGACGCACGAACTCAAAGTCGTGAGTATTGCTTGGAATATGTCACACCGAACTCCCTGTTGCTGGGAAGAGCAAGCCCAAGAGGAGATCCAGGTGATTTCGATTTTGCAGGATACCCATAAAGGAGGTTAAGGGTTATCCAAGGAGAAATTAACAAGTTCTGGGAAAAGTGGAGCCAGTTGGCAGGACCAAACCTGTTTGTAAGGAGTAAATGGCACACAAGGGAAAGGAATAGGGCTGGGCGATAATATCGCACGATATTGTATGCGCGTCTAATCAGTAAAGCCGGTTCCTTGATTAGTAGTAAATCACATTCACATGCTTTCAGATGGACGATATGAGTGTTAAAGTTAATGAGATAATTAAGTGATTAATTTAGTGAGGATTGAGCATTATTGAAGACACCTGATGATAACAAGCAGAATCACTGAAGGACAATCACAAATTTTCAGCCACCGTTATGGAGATCATTGTCTGCTTTAGTTGGGCTCTTGACCCTTATATTTTCACTTTAAATTTTGTTTGCCTAGCGATTTTGACTTATAACAGTCAAATGAACAAAGGCAACTTGATCTGATAGTGATGGCTATGTTTTGACATAGCCTAAACATGCAATGATCTGAAAAATATAAGTATTCAGATGATTTGTTAACTTCTTAGCTACAGTTTTGTAGTTATGTTACATATCTGTAGCTACTTTCTTATAACCTCAAATATTTAATAAAATATTTTAATCAAATCACTGTCATCTTTATACAGAAACACAGAGATCAATAATCAGAATTATAATTAGAATTTTTCCTTGTGATTCTGCTTTAGGTGTCTTCAATAATGCTCAATCATCACTCATTTAATCACATAATTATCTCATTAACTTTAACGCTCTTGAGTGTGGACTTATATACACCCCCAGGTGTATTAGTTTAACACGGGAGATTTTGTCGTGACGAAGAGCCGTAACTAACTGACCAGTTGAGCCATATCGCATTAAATATCGCTATCGATATGTCCTCGATATTATCGCGATTTGGCTCAGCTTGTCAGTGATCTACGGCTCTTTGTAGTAAATGCCGCTCCATCTGAAAGCAGGTGAAGGTGATTTACTACTAATCAATGAACCGGCTTTACTGATTAGATGCGCAGACAATATCGTGCGATATTATCGCTCAGCCCTAGAAAGGAATGTTACCGAAGGGGACATTGTCTGGGTTGCAGACCAGAATGCTCTGAGAAGTCAATACAAATTAGGAAGAGTCACCAAGGCAAATGCTGATCCTAAAGGTATTGTGAGAGATGTGGAAGTAAGAGTTTCCTCAAGTCACCCAGTCTTTTGTTCAGGACCAGAGAAATTGGGAACGAGGAAAATTGCCAAATGTGAAGTCACTAAAATTCCATCAACCATCATTCGCAGGGATGTCCGGCGATTAGTTGTATTGCTCCCAGTGGAAGAACAATAGCACAAGGCTGTCTGATCTCCTATTTACATCTGGAAGACGTATTTTAAAGAGTGTTTGCTCATCTGCAAGACGTCTATAGGACGTTTCCTGCAGATGTCTAATAGACGTTTATAAGATGTCAGTTTAACGTGCATTCTAAATCATTACATCTTAGAGACATCTTTTAAACGTCTATTTGACATCTGTAGGAAACGTCCTATAGACGTCTTGCAGATGAGCAAACACCCTTTAAAATACGTCTTCCAGATGTAAATAGGAGATCAGACAGCCTTGTGCTATCTGGGGTACAAGGACTTGGAGGAAAAGTAGTAAGTGTGACCTCTTGGATTCAAGAATCAAGAAGGTCAAGTGGGAGGTGTGAAGTCAAACATGTATTTGTTATTACTTTAATTAATGAAGAGAATTTTCTTTCGGTTTTGCCAAATTGACGCTCATGGATGGTATTACGGGAATGCACGAAGAGCGCCGTCTTCCGGGTGACGTCATCCGGCATCTGTCGGAAAAAGCCAAACCCTAATTGCGAGCGCACCTGATCAAGATTTATTTCTCAGAGGGCATTAGAGACCAAATACAGGCAAAACAAGAGAGATGAGAACAATGCTTGTCGCTTGTAGGCTTCTCCTGCTTCCCTCCGTTTGTACAATGGGGAAAACTTTTTAACTGGAAGTTATGAGGAGAGAGGAATTCAACGCAAATCGGATGCGCATGCATCAGTGATTAATCAACCCGAGACGCTGCTGGTAGGATGACTGCTTGACGCTTGATTTATTTATATTCTGATAAGACATTTTACACGAGTGTGAATAAGAGTATATACAAGCTATATGAATTGAGATGTCTAATGGAATGTGTATTGCTGTGATGTAACTAGGGCTGGGCGATAATATCGCACGATATTGTCTGCGCATCTAATCAGTAAAGCCGGTTCATTGATTAGTAGTAAATCACCTTCACCTGCTTTCAGATGGAGCGGCATTTACTACAAAGAGCCGTAGATCACTGACAAGCTGAGCCAAATCGCGATAATATCGAGGACATATCGATAGCGATATTTAATGCGATATGGCTCAACTGGTCAGTTAATTACGGCTCTTCGTCACGACAAAATCTCCCGTGTTAAACTAATACACCTGGGGGTGTATATAAGTCCACACTCAAGAGCGTTAAAGTTAATGAGATAATTATGTGATTAAATGAGTGATGATTGAGCATTATTGAAGACACCTAAAGCAGAATCACAAGGAAAAAATCAAAAAAATTTAGCCACCATTATGGAGGTGAGTGTTTGCTTTAGTTGGTCTTCTTGACCCTTAAATTAAAAATTTTATATGTAATTTGCTATTGCATCTGTGTTAATCCTGTCAAGGATTACAAACAAAGATAAGCAATTATAAAATGATGACAGTTACATAATGACTTTCATCGTTTAAAATTTATGACTATGATTTATTTTGATGATTAGTGTATAACTGAGATTCTGCATAAACATCTGGAATGTTAAATATAATGTAATTTCTCTAAAGTTGTTTAAAAAAATCTTTCTTTAAGGCACACACAGACCTCAAGATTCAGTCAAAGCTTCTCAACAACGGTGACGAGTAGAATATTCAAGTAGGAAAAGTAAATTACATAGACAATTCAGATCATAATTTATTCATACCGCAATGCATGATGGGAGAAATTAATGAGTTGTGATTGGTGGCAACATATCACCATGGATGAGATAGACAGGCTGATTATTGATCTCTGTGTTTCTGTATAAAGATGACAGTGATTTGATTAAAATATTTTATTAAATATTTGAGGTTATAAGAAAGTAGCTACAGATATGTAACATAACTACAAAACTGTAGCTAAGAAGTTAACAAATCATCTGAATACTTATATTTTTCAGATCATTGCATGTTTAGGCTATGTCAAAACATAGCCATCACTATCAGATCAAGTTGCCTTTGTTCATTTGACTGTTATAAGTCAAAATCGCTAGGCAAACAAAATTTAAAGTGAAAATATAAGGGTCAAGAGCCCAACTAAAGCAGACAATGATCTCCATAACGGTGGCTGAAAATTTGTGATTGTCCTTCAGTGATTCTGCTTGTTATCATCAGGTGTCTTCAATAATGCTCAATCCTCACTAAATTAATCACTTAATTATCTCATTAACTTTAACACTCATATCGTCCATCTGAAAGCATGTGAATGTGATTTACTACTAATCAAGGAACCGGCTTTACTGATTAGACGCGCATACAATATCGTGCGATATTATCGCCCAGCCCTAGATGTAACGTCAATATCCGATTATAATTAGATCTTGTATTCTTTTTTTCTCTTCTTGTTTTCTTTTAAAAAAGGTTATCAACCTAGTTTGAGCTTGAAGCTTTCTACTAACGAATTTACTGTTTGAGGACAATCTAACTGCAAATGAAGCTCATCTGTTCCAATGTATTGTGACATGAATGGAAAGAAATACTGCAAGTCAAGATTGTCACAACTTTAATGAAGAGTGAAATTAAAAGCCATTTTTGAGATTATCCCTGTGTCCGTGGGTGACTAAGCATTTTTTCAAGTTTAATGCAGAACTGATGTGTGAAATCTGAAAAGAAACTTGACAGCGTTACTGAAAAAAAATGTTAAAATAGGACTATGTCAAATAACTTGGATGCACTCAATATTAAATATGTTAAATTAAAGAAATGGATTGGACACTGTAGAATAAATTCTATCTCATAATTATGGGGGGGGGTTCACTAAAAATCAATCTCGCCTAGGGCAACCAAAGGGATAGAGCCGGCCCTGGGGCTACGGTGTGGCTGGATTCTGGATTCACGGCTAGTTTTTCCCCAAACACATCAATTCACCTCTGCCTTTTCCACATCTGGGTCATTACGGTTTCCCCACAAACTCAGGTAGTGAGTAATATATTATTTATTTATTTTGGTTTGGTTTTGAGGGTTTTTTTTTTCTCTTGATGAAAACAAAATTGACATTTTTTGATATTCCTATTTGTTTGTGAAAATCTGTTGAAAATCTGTTGAATCTGTGGTAATTGTACAGAAACTTTGACTGACAAATGTAAAGTGGTTATATATATATATATATATATATATATATATATATATTTTCCCTTTTATTTTGTTCTTTCTTGTGTGAAATACAGACATTACTAAACTAAATCTGAACTGTTCCATGGTGATTTAATTTTTTTGTGTATGTAACTGGTGGCACACAAGCTATCTGGGTTATTATAATGAAAGATTGACAGGGATACACCTGTCTGGCGCCCGAACATATTAGTTTTTATTTTCAAACAATCGTTGGTTGATTATTTGAATTCACTATCGAGTCACCCACCGTTACAGTGATAACTAATGGCAAAATATTTTTACGTTAACATAAGTTTATCGGTTTTTACTTTCACAAGACAAAGCAATTTGTCATTACTCAAGATTTAACAGTTGAACTGACTAAACCAGCCAATTTGGATTATAGGCCTACTTAATTTAATGCAGCAACAAGTTATTTCACAGTGTACAAAGATAATTTAAAGGGTACCTATTTTGGGTTTTTGAAAATTGCCCTTCATGTAGTGTTTAACATAGATCTAAGTGAACGAAAACATCCTGCAAAGTTTTAAACATGAAAGTTCATCGTATACAAAGTTATTGTCTCTCAAAAACAAGAGTCGACTCTGAGTCGCTGATATGAATCGTTCGAAAAACGATGCTTTTCCTTTGTCTGGTTGACGTCAAGTCATTTGACGTCACAAGTTATTTGAATAAGAAACGCCCACTTATTGCGCTCGGAGACGCTAGGGAAAACCGGAGCTCCAGGGGTGGCGGCCAAATCTGAAACTGGCCCAGGACGGGCCACCCTGCCTGGGCTGGCCAGGGAGGTCTGAGAGCATGGAGGTTTGGACCCACCGCACCTTTTTGGACTCTGTCATTTTTCGAGATCTGGGCTTCGGAAAACAATCATGTCGACGAGACGCTGTGTTTTGAAGTGCGACGCAAAAGCAAACTTTTTTAACCTGCCAAGTGAGGAGTATATGAAGACTAAGTGGCTGCAGTTCATATATACAAGTACTGCTATACCATACAAGTATAGCCCAAACCTTGTTCTGTGTCCGCGTCATTTTGAAGATGATTGCTTCACAAACCTAAACGCTAAATTATGGATTCGTGAGCCGGCTCTATCCTAACGAGCTGATGATCAATATGCAGAGCAGTGGGTCTCGAGGACAGGAGTTGAGAACCCATTTAAGGTAATAGGAGTTCCGTTTTTCTGCACAAAGAATACCAATCACAACTGACTAGGTCATCTGACCAATCACCGCAGATTAGCGTCACGCAAAGGCGGGTTTTGGACAAAGGACTCGCTAAAACGATTCATATGGGAGTCGGTGGGCAATTCAGGTAAAAATAAATGCATATTATAAGACAACAAAAGTGTTTTTTGTCATTGCATGCTTGTAAAATTGTTGTTGGGGACTCCCAGAACAATATTAGGAACATTTTAAATGCCATAATAGGTACACTTTAAATCTCATTTCCTAGTATTGAAGGTGTTGCTGCTACTGGTCCCTGTTGTGGGTTTGGAAGAGCTGAACCCAGGGCTGCCCTTCACAACTGGTCAATTCACATTCAACCCAAGGGTCAGCTCTTCTGCCAGGGTGCAGGAGCATCATTATTTTTTTTCTCAGCCTTTTTCCTGGTTGCTTTTATAAATAGACAATCATTTATTTAACAGTGCCTTTTTAAAATAGAATAGTAGGCCTATAAGGCCTAGTAAAATTACCATTAAGTAGAATATTTTTGTACTTCACTTTCACCATGTCCATTATAGTGTGGTGACTCTGACATTACAATGAACAAAGTAATTATGAAATTATGAAAATGCAAATAAAATAATAATAAGTTATTAAAACATCTAACATGGCCACCACAACCGCATTTAATTTGTCTTCAAGTTCAAGTTTCAAGTTTATTGTATTTATAAAGCACATTTAAAACAACCTAGGTTGACCAAAGTGCTGTACAAAATATATCTATTTAAATCCATATAAAATAAGACAACAAAAAATAAAACAAAACATAAAAACAACTTTCACAAAACATTGAACGCACAGGAGTACAAGTAGGTTTTTAAAAGACTTCTGAACACAGACACTGTGGGCGCTGTTTTAATATGTAAGGGCAATTTGTTCCATAGCCTGGGGCCAGCTACCGCAAAGGCTCTATCACCCCTACATTTCAGCTTCGACCTGGGTACTCGTAACATTTGATTAGACTGTGATCTGAGCAGTCTAATTGGTCTGTGTTCAGTCACCAGCTCCGTGAGGTATTGAGGAGCCAGATTATTTAGTGCTTTATAAACAAACAACAAAACCTTAAAATCAATACGATACTGAACTGGTAACCAGTGCAGTAGACGTAGTGTGGGCGTGATGTGGTCCCGTTTGCGAGTGCCTGTGAGCAAGCGGGCGGCTGCGTTTTGGACCAGTTGTAGTCGATGGATAGATGACGCAGGTAGTCCTAAATAAAGTGAGTTACAGTAGTCGAGTCGAGATGAGATAAAGGCATGAATTATAATCTCAAAGCTGTTTCTACTTAGGAAAGGTTTAACTTTCGCTAATCTCCGCAGGTGGTAAAAACTGCCACGTACAACTGTATTTATTTATTTATTTAAATTTAGGCCACTATCCAATATAAAACACAAGTTCTTTGTCGAGGATGTGCGATATGAACTGAGCGAACCCAAGTCAACATTGCTCAGGTCACTTTTCTCTGATGGCCCAAACAGAACTATTTGAGTTTTATCCTCATTCAGGTGGAGAAAGTTTCTATTGAGCCATAGTTTCAAGTCTTTAAGGCAATCCGTCAGTTGATTTAAAGCCGATTTGTCGCGTTTAAATGGTATATATAACTGCGTGTCATCGGCATAGCAATGATAGGAAACTCCGAAACGTCTAAATATGGAGCCTATAGGTAGTATATATAGAGAGAACAGCAGCGGTGCTAGCGTTGAACCCTGAGGGACACCACATGTAACCTGTGCTACAGTGGAAGAGTGATTCCCTATATTTACGTAGAATTTTCTGTTGGACAAGAATGACCGGAACCAGTCAAGTACAGTGCCTCTTAAACCAATGCATTGCTCCAGACGAGACAGAAGAACACCATGATCAACAAAGTCAAACGCAGAACTAAGATCTAGCATTATTAAAGCTACGATGTTACCAGCGTCAGTGGACATTAAAATATCATTATAAACTTTCAAAAGAGCAGTCTCTGTACTATGTAACGTTTTAAAACCAGACTGAAAAATATCTGATATACCATTCTTAGTCAAATAATCTTGAAGCTGTATAGATACAATTTTTTCTAGAATCTTTGATATGAATGGCAAGTTCGAAATTGGTCGAAAGTTTGAATAGATTGAAGGATCAGGCGAGGGCTTTTTTGGGATTGGTGACACTGAGGCTAATTTTAGAATCTCTGGAATTGTCCCTGTCAAGAGACAATTATTTATTATTATTACAAGGTCAGGTCCAATAGTGTCGAAGATTTGTTTTAGAAACCGTGAAGGCAGGACATCCTGAGGTGAAAATGTAGATTTTAATTTAAAAGTGACTTCCCTACATGTCTGTAAGGAGATCAGTTCAAAATCACTCCACTGCGTAGTGAATAATATGCAGTCTGGAATAGAATCTAAATTTATAAATGGTTGGGCCCGTGCCTTTTTCACTTTATTTGAGAAGTAATTAAGAAAGTTTTCACATAGTGAAGATGAAACGTCTGGAAATATCTGAGTTGGAGGATTTAAAACAGAATCTATTGTTGAAAATAAAACTCTAGAACAGTAAGCGTTTTGTGCTATGATGTCCGATAGATATTTTTCCTTTGCATTCTTGGCAGCTTTTTGGAAAGTGTGTAAGGAGGTCTTCAGCATTTCGTATGATACCTGTAGACCGTCTTTCTTCCACTTTCGTTCACATTTACGGCTTTGCTGTCTGAGTTCCCGAATATCTTTGTTTAACCATGGTTGGGGTTTACACTTCCGATTAACGAGTTTTCGTGGTGCAATAGCATCTACAATATTATCACATCTATTATAAAACAGTTGCAACTGATCATCAACACTCAATTGGGGAAATAGCAAATCCGAAGCAAGAGGTTGATGTTCTTTCAGATACATATTAGAAAATGCATTACAAGATTGTGCAGTCAGAGTACGAGACCAGCATACCTGAGCTGGTTTGGTAGGTAAAGAAGGGAGAATAGTGTGAAATAGTACCGGTTTATGGTCAGAAAAAGAAATATCACTCGTAACAACGTCAGCAACCGATAAACCATACGTCAGTATCAGATCTAATGTATGACCATGACAGTGAGTCGGGCCATTTACCCATTGTACAAAGTTTAGTGAAGATATAAGGTTTAAAAATTCATTTGCTAATACATTGGCTGCACAGCAGACATGGATATTGAAATCACCCAAAATTAAAATACTATCATACTTAGTAAGAGTTTCCCCCAGAAATTCAGCAAACTCTTCAATAAAATTATTGTTTGGTGCAGGTGGTCTATAGATTAAAATGATCAGAACAGAATTCGATGAGTTCAAGTTGATCAACTGGGCCTCAAAGCTAGTAGGACTGGTAGTGGTCAATAGTCTGCATTGCAAGTTATTTTTAAAAACCGTCACAAGCCCACCTCCTCGCCCCGTAAGACGAGGAGCATTAAAAAAATCAAAATTGGGAGGCACA
Source organism: Cyprinella venusta (assembly GCA_038021265.1). NCBI lineage: Eukaryota > Metazoa > Chordata > Actinopteri > Cypriniformes > Leuciscidae > Cyprinella > Cyprinella venusta. The sequence continues at coordinate 19,566,907 of CM075871.1, forward strand.
AGCTCAGAGAAAGGACTTAGGTCACCTGGTTTTACCCATGACTCAGTCACAAAGAAGAATTCCAGATCATTTGAAGTGATGAAATCGTTGAGAATAAATGTTTTGTTGACCAGGGAGCGAGCATTAACTAGCGCCATCTTGAGCTTAGGAGATTCTCGCTGAATTTGCGACGATCTGTGGAACAAACGCAGATGGCGATGATCAGCCTTCCTTCGCCGAACCCGAGGGGAGGTTTGTTGATGAGGACACGTAGGGTCCGGCATGTCGAGCTGGATGTGCATAGTGACAGCCCTGGATCGCTGTATAACCCGTAGATCTCGTACCGCGTCGACTGCATAGTGAGCCAGCATAGAATGGGTGAAACAGCCCGCCGTCAGCGCCAACTTTATCTTTACGGCCAATCCTGCCCGTTTACCGCGCCTTTTCCTGCGTCGTCTGCCAGAGACGCCAAACATCTGACAGCGCCGATACTCAGGGAGACCAGAGGGATCCGGTGGTGAGTAAAAACTATAACTCTCGAGTCCAGAGAGGGTCTCATAATGAGTAATGTGCTGTTTGGGCATATGTTGGTAGATATCGATCAATTGTTGTCGTTCGTAGACAATAAGAGAGTGGCAGAAAGGCGACAGGGGAAACAATAAAAACGATATAAACATTAAAATCATGACATGTAACACCGAGAGTAGACGGCCTGCCACACACACCGGCGCCATCTTACTTCCCATTTTATCTTCTACTTTTGCCAGCACTCTCTCCTGGCTTTTGCACACTTTGAGGTGTTCCCTGCCGTTTTAATTAAAGACTGAAATTCGGCATAACTTTCCATTAAAAGTGCTTGCTCTGCTTGGGAGAAAAACTGGGTGTGTTCTTTGGCCATGCTGAACAGCCAATAGCAGCGTTGCTGATCACTGTTTCTGCTATCGATACATGTACCCTTTTAAACCAGCGCAACAATGCGCAGTTATCTCAGATGACTCAATCCAGCTATACTAATCATAACCGGCAGGAGTGTTCGAAGAACCCAATTAGCCGGATTATGATGAGCAAGATGATATTATCTTGGATGTCTCATTTGATCTTGGATGTTTTAAGCAACGTACGAAGAACAGGCCCAAGGTCAGGATTGCACTGTCTGTTTGCACATGTGCATCAATCGGAGTGTCTGTAGATTAAAACAGTGAGATCATGTGGCTGGCCAAACGCTTAGTAAGAGCCATGAGACGCGCTCTGATAAGGGCAAAGGAGCGAATAAAATATACGATAAATCACGTTATAACACAGAGATTAACAGATTAACAGAATTTTTAATTTATAATTGCTGAATTTAATTTATAATTTTAATTGGGTTGTACTTAATGATGGTATATTTAATTAAAATTGCCTTTGCCATCATGTAAAACCCAGCCATCAATTCACTCTGTCTTAGTGTATTACAGTTGTTTTACTATCAATGCCAACGACGAGAGGATTTACTTTTGCAGTGGACAAATTACCTTACTTTGCACAGGGGTAAAAATAAGTCTTATAAGACACTTGAGTAAAGGCTCGTGTGTGTTGTGTCTTAATCAACATTTTCCACACACATATAAATTATAACTCATACTCATCGCTCTGTCCATTTCAGCAAATGTTTTGTGAAAGCCTCTCCTGTTGCTTTGGTGCTTGTCAAAACGCACTTGCACCCCCTGCTGGTAAAGCTGACTAACAGCAGATGGCGAGTATGCTCTGTAATCGATTGCTTTTCCTGCAGTTCCTGGACATCACCGTTGAATGCAATGTCGAATTTGAACCACTTTATTTGTGGAAGCGAATTTTCAAGGTGAAATAAAATTGCCGAAAATTGCCTGTTGAATATTATAGGTTGTATTTGAAAATTTTGGAAGTGAAATATGAAAGGTGAATATGGATTATTGAATTTTTAATAATGAAAATGTGTTTGAAATGATCATGACAGTCCCATGTTCTGTGTTCTATGTTGTCTTGTTATGTTACCCCGCCCCCTTGTTATCCTCGTCTTGTCATTATTGTCAGTCAGCTCCACCTGTCCTCGTCATTAGTGTTCCCCTATTTAATCCCCTTGTGTTTGCTGACCTGTGCCTGTTTCATCCTCTGTGAGTATCTTGTCTTAGAAGAAAGTCTTGTTTAGTTCTTAATCTTGTAGCTGCTGTCAGTTAATAGTCTAGTTCTTGTCAAGTGTTATCTAGTTTAGTTATCCTCGTTTGTATTGCCTCTGTTTTGCCCCCTCATATGTTTTGTTTTCCCCTGTTTCTGTTATAATAAACATTGTGAGATTGTCTACCGTCTGCACTTGGATTCATCTGCTCTGTTCGTAACACTATGATAACGCCACAATAACATGCTAGGACCTTCACAAAACGGCTGAATTTTCATGTGTGTATAAAGGTTTTGAATAGAACAGTTACCAAAACAGAGATTTTATTAGTTTTATTATGTAGCAACATAAAATATAAAGCAGTAAAAAACATACCATCATGATAATAATAAGCATAACTTAATATAAGGGACACAAGGCAGTTATTTTAGCTTAATTTAACAGCTTCAGAGTTATTGAAATGGTTATATGACTTATTTAGGGTTGAATGGTGGGTGTCTCGACCCCCCCTGGTGCCTGTGAGCGGAAAAATCTCACTTGCAGTTTCAGGCCGGCGGCTCGCCGCCCTGCAATATTAGGAAGTATCGCGTGAAATCAGCTCTCGCAATGTAACATACTCCTTTGCGAGTCTTGCGACAACACTGCACATATCCAGGAACAAGGTCGACAAGGATGGAGTTTGTCACACTATCGTCATGGCGGAGCCGGCATATAAGATATAGAAAGCTAGGAAAGCATTGTCGGAGGAACAGAGAAAGAGGAAAAAGCAGACTGAGCGAGCGAGGAGTCAGACACGAGCATAGCCGTAATGTGCGTGTGATATGTCCCCATTGAAGCATCTCGCAGCACGGATGTACCAATACAAACAAATAAAACATCTCCATACTCTAGTAGATTCATTTATTTCGTTTGTTAAATAAGAGGCAATCTGAAATGTGTTGTTTTTGAATTCAAGTGACCAAAGTGCTCGTTGCCGCTGCGATCAGTTTCAGTGGATTCAGTGTTCTGTTGTGATATTCAAACGGACGCGCGCTCATTGCTCAATCCATTGCGGGGACTGAGAGACTCATTATGGTGAAATCACAAAACCCAATGCACAAAAAACATGTCCCTGCTTGAAATACAGCCACTAATATATAATCGGTGTTGATGAGGAAAATAAACTATACTATTAGTAAGAATTAGAACCCAGAACCTGTGACAAACATGGCAAAAGTTCATCCTCTGGACCATTAAAGTTCATGGGGATATGTATTTAATCACGTGAAAATTCTCACCACTAACAACATATATTAGATCTCATTAAACAACAAAATAAACACAATGTAGTATACTATGTAACACGTCATGCCCTCCGTGAGTGGTATTTACAACAGTAATGTTAAAAACAAGTACTCCACAGTTACTCTAGGGGTCGCTGTTTGACAGCATTGTCGTCTAGTGGCCCTTTAATATAGGTTGGTAAAAGTAAGAGTGGGTTATTTCATTCACATAATTCTCAAATATATTTTCTTTAAATATATTATTCACAGAGCTCTGGAGGGTACTTTACTCATCAAATGTTTTCTAGAGTTCTTGTCTGGTTTCAATAAAATTATATAGCATTTAGGAATGAATATGCAAAATAACATTCCATATGTGGAGGCTAAAATGGCAAATATCTCCACTGCTACAGTGAATTTTCCAGGAGAACTAACATAAGCTGGTATAAAAGCAATCCAAACAGCACAGAATATGAGCATACTAAATGTAATGAATTTGGCTTCATTAAAGTTATCAGGGAGTTTCCGTGCCAGAAAAGCCAAAAAGAAACAAAGAATAGCAAGAAGTCCAATATAACCCAACACTGCCCAGAAACCTACAACTGATCCTACGTTACACTCTAGAATAATCTTTTCTTTGAAGTACTTAAGATTTTTAAAAGGAAAAGGGGGTGATATTGTTAACCAAAGGACACAAATAAGCACTTGTATTAGAGTAAAGGCAAAAACACTGAGTCTCTGTTGAGGAGGGCCAAACCATTTCATGACATTATTTCCTGGAAGTGTAGCCCTGAAGGCCATTAATACCACAATTGTTTTCCCCAGAACACAGGCGATACAGAGGACAAAAGTGATGCCAAATGCTGTGTGACGCAACATACAGGACCACTCAGTGGGCCGACCAATGAAAGTTAGTGAACAGAGAAAACATAACATCAATGAAATCAGTAGCAAGAAGCTCAATTCTGAGTTGTTGGCTTTCACTATTGGGGTGTTTTTATGTCTGAAAAATATGACTACAATTATCATTGTTATAAATACACCAAAAACAGAAATAGTTGTGAGTAAAATTCCCATGATCTCCTCATATGACAAAAACTCTGTTTCCTTTTTAACACATCCATTGTTTTGCAGATTTGACCAGAAGTCTTGATGGCACCGCAGACATGTTACAGAATCTGTTATTGGATGTGATTATTATTAATAATAGAAAAATCAATTATTTATGTGTCTTATTTTCTTTCTTTATGGAAATAGTTATTTAATTTTACCTGTGGTGTTACTGATCTCTCCCTCTGTGCATGGTATGCAGTCATAACAACATATAGGTTTTCCTTTCTTCACAGCCTTCCTAGTGCCAGGGGGGCAGCTCTCACTGCACACAGACACTGGTACCTGTGATAGAGTGTGTTTGTCTGTTTATTTATTTGTTTTTCCATTTCCAGTTACGTATAGAAATTAAAATTCAAACTTTACTTTTTCTTAATTTTCTGCAAGTCTACCACTTTTTCCTCACCCTTGTGGAATTATTTGCCCATATAATTGTTGCCATATTGACAGCTAAACGATTTATCCCCAGAAAAGAAGCATCATATAGTCCAACAGTAACAAATTCATAGTGTTGTTTTCTGCTTGGTTGCCAATTTATTATCTCATATTTTGCCACTGGATCACCGTTTTCATCGAAGTAAACCTCTTCGTCATCTTTAGTTTTGAAATGCACCCCTCTCAGGTGCTCTAGAAACTGAAAAATAATAATAATAACAGACAAAATATTCCATATTTAAAGTAGTCCTTGACTAAAGTGTTTGACACCACAAAAAATAAATGTTTAAACTCAACAGAATAATATTTGTTATGAACATATAGCGCATATTATGAAATGTTGAATATACTCTGTACACATGTTCAACTTTTGAGAATAATACACTTTATCGTTGTAGTAGTAAAATAGTTAACCTACTGTTAAAGGATCAGGCTGTTTTTTTGAGGCACATTTATTTTCCTTGCAGCCTAGAAGGTCATGAAGTGTATGAGCCACAGCATATACTCCTTTGTACACGTTGCTGAAGATGGGCATAAGTGACATGTCTGTGAATAAGTTTTGCACTTGTGATAGTTCTTCCTTGCCGGTACATGCAGTTGTGGACACTGATTTGTTCTTAGTTGAGTATTTACACTGAAACAGGGCTTCCCAGAACTCAGTAAAAATAGCACCTCCTGATGACTTCAGTGGTTTTATATCTAGAATGAATTCTTGCAGACCTGTCACTTGTGTTTTGGGTATAGCCAGACCAATTGCTCCTTGCAGAACATGATGCTTATCCATACTGGCAATGACTGAATCAGAGATCCAGGCTTCAGTGCCTACCCACTGGTAACCAGTAATATTGTATTCAACAAATTTATGCAGCAGAACTTCCAGGTCCCAGTGAGCAAGAAACCCCACAAGAACTCGCGAAGTAGAGCTTTTAATCTGCTCAATTATCCTCATTACTTTATCTTCAGGATAGGTTCTGAAAAAAGGGAGAGAATATTCCAAACAGATACCCATCTGTTCAGCCACCTTTGTAAAAGTGGCCATCCCATTATTACCATAATCATCATCTGTTCTTATGGCTCCCACCCAGGTCCATCCAAAGTGTTTAACCAGTTCTGCAAGTGCCCTGCTCTGGTAGTGGTCACTGGCAATAGTTCGAAGAAATGAGGGATATTTTTTTTTGTCACTGAGACACTCACAGGTTGCATAGTGACTGATCTAAGAGAAACAACACATTTTATGTCATAACAAATCTAGTATATATATATATATATATATATATATATACAAAAAGTATATTTACATTCACTGTGATCTATTATTTGGTTAAAACACAGATTGCAATTGATTTTTATAACATTTTTAAACAATATATTTTGATAAAATGTGATATATTTTGATAAACTGTAAAATGTGAAGTATAAAAACATACCAATGGAAGCTTGAATGGTCCAATACCCTTTGATATTGCCATGCATGCTGAAGACGTTGTGTCTCCTATAATGGCTTGCACTTCAGCCTTCTTTGTGCATTGCCCTTCAATAGATGTTTTCTCATGCCCATTTGCAAGGGCCATAGATACTCGAACCCCAACTGCCACTGAGCCACATGTGTCATAGATCTTGTAGCCTAATGAGACCCCAGGTAGCAAATTGGAACTGTTATTAATTTCCTCTATTGCGAAGAGCATGGACTGAGCATACTGGAAGTCTCTCAAATTAAGACTTGTTAAAAAAAAACAAAAAAACAAAAAACAAAGCAAATAAAAATCCCAAAACTATGAATCAATCATGTAGCATAGCATTCATATCTTATCATTCATATCATTCATATGATATCTTATCATTCATATCATTCATTTATATCTAATCATGTAGCATATTCATAACATACTGTTTCTTGGTTTTTAATTACCTGATGCATTTTAGTGGAGGTGGTGTGACAGAATAAGCCAGTTGCATAACCTCCCAGCTGCTATGGAAAGAGAAAACCCCTCCAACTATGATGTCCCCATCTTTCCATAGCTCAGGGTATACAGGCTCTCCTTGCAGAGTACAGACAGTTTCATTAGCTTTAGAGAAAGTCATGATGGCTATTACCATTTGCAGCAGTGCAACCAGTGACTCCATTTACTCATTGAATAGATATTATCATATGTAAAATGTGTCAGTGCTGACATTTCAGCTAATAGAAGGACTTTGAGGTTTTTATAGAGATCCTATAATCTGTTGGGAAATAACATGCCTCTGCTTGACGCAGATGGGAGTTTTACTTAATCAAACATGTTCTGAGGGTAGAAAGGAAAATGATTGGTTTACAGCTTCAACCAATGAAACTGAAGGAAAGGCTGGGTCAGGACGTTTGAACGTGCAGAGGGATATTAGCCAGACTCAGAATACAAGACAGATGTTCGTGGGAGAACGCATTTATTGCAAGGTAAGTGATTTTACTATATATTTTGTTTGCACACTTAAATCCTTTAAGCAAATTTAATCAACAAGCTTTCGGTCAAAAGTCCATCCTCAGGGTATACAGACAATAAATGTAACAATCAATTTAGCTGTGTTCAGACACATCAGGACAATCAACAGGGTGGGTAGAGTATCCAAAAACTGTACACTGTACTCAAGTAAAAGTACAAGTACTTATAGAAATATTTTCTCAAAGTAAAAGTAATAATCTTAAAAGTTACTTGAGTTCAAAAGTATCCAATGAATAAACTACTCAAGTAGTTAGTAACTAGTTACTTTGGATCACATATTCCCATGATATTATTTAGATGTTTTTCATTTAAATGACTATTATTATCATAATTAGATAAGCTATCTTTGCAACAAAAACAGAAGAGACAAGCATTATTTCTGTATATCTGTATATCTGTAGCCCGTAAACCATTTCATGTCCTTTGGTTTGTATAATAGTATAGTAACTTATAAAATTTGGATTATTAGACAATGTTGGAATTAAGTGACTGCATGAGTGTAAAGGTAACAGATTAGAAAGAGTTAAAACTCTTCACATGTGCTCGCAGTCATGTCATGCCCAATACAAACAACGATCAGTATAGTAATGTGAGGGGAGTAATGTATATGTCCAAGAAAAGGGTATTGTCATACTGTGTAGTAGTGCTATATAATGTAAAATCTGTTTTGTTGTAGCCTAAAATGTATTACAGTGCGTGCAGGAAACTGAACAGATCATTCAAACTGATTCGCAAACCGATTTAGACAGATATGGCCAACTTGTTTGATGAAGTCTTTGAACAGGATCGACTCAAAAGAGTGGTTCATTTGTGAATTGAGCATCTTTATATTAAATCTACTCTTAAAGGAGTAGTTCACTTTTAAAAAAAACTTCTGCTGATAATTTACTCACCCCCATGTCATTCAAGATGTCCATATCTTTCTTTCTCCAGTCGAAAAGAAATTAAGGTTTTTGATGGAAACATTTCCAGGATTTTCTCCATATAATGGACTTCAATGGGAAGCAAATGGTTCAAGGTCCAAATGAGAGTTTCAGTACAGCTTTAAAGGGTGTTAAACGACACCAGACGAAAAATAATGGTCTTATCTAGCGAAACGATTGGTCATTTAAAAAAACAAATAAAAAAGTTTAAGTTTTTTTTAAGCACAAATGCTAGCCTTGCTTTGTTCTGTGATGAGCGTTTGTGACTCTCCTGTTCAAACTCGTTCATCAATTTGGGAAGATTTCCCTTCAGGAAAGAAGATTTCCCTTCAGGAAAGATGGAGGAGGCCTGACGTAGGTGATGACGTATTGACGTAGTGTGTATGTGCGCGTTGGGTGCGAAATTCAACATGGCAGCGCGCCGCTGCTAGAAAAGACAAACAAACTTTGTATATATATATATATATATATATATATATATATATATATACATATTTCCCTCTCTCGCTTTTTCCGCTACAACATCACACGCTTTAACCCTAACTTAAAACCTGGATTTCAACTCGGACCTGGACCAACTGGAAGATTACACTGACCATCACTTCAACAGACTCTGTAACGTTACAATGGGCCGATCACGCAAAGCCAAAAAACCACGCACTTCGGACTCTCCCTTATCAACCGATCCCTCGCCGTCACCAACATCACCAGCTTCCACCCCGATCAAAACAAACTGCTGTTCCGACATACTTTTATCAATCAACGAGCGCTTATCTAAGCTGGACTCTAGACTTTCACTAATCGAAGTACCGCACAAAGAATTTCAAAACCTCCACCATAGCCTGGAATACAGTCAACAGCAAGTCGATTCACTCACAGAAGAAAATAAATCACTGAAAAGCTCCGTGGACACACTCACTGCATAACTATCAACTGTAAACACTCAACTTACCTCCGTCATCGCCGAGAACAAAGTCATGCAAGAAACCACTCTGGATATACAATCACGCAGTATGAGAGACAATCTAATCTTCTCCGGCATTCCCGAATCATCCACCGAAGACCCCGAAAAATCTATTAAGGACTTCCTGGTTAATCAGCTCAAACTTACACCGGAGACCGTGGAGCACATCACCTTCCACCGCGTTCACTGTTTAGGACAGAAACTCGCCAACTCCATCCGTTCCCGCCCCATCATCGCCAAATTTGAACATTTCAAACAAAAAGTACTGGTTCAGCGACAAGGACGACAGCTCAAAGGGACTCATTTCGGACTCAACGACCAATATCCACAAGAGATCATCTGCAGACGTAAGCTACTTTTCCCCATCCGCAAGACAATGATCAACCAAGGTAAAAATGCAATCATCACAGTGGACAAATTATATATTGATGGACAATTGTTTAGAGACAAAGACACTACTCCCTGGCTTTTCTAATTATTGAAAATAGCAATGTAACATTTCCAATCCGTTTATGCTCAATTTATATTCAATTCTCAAATTCTTTCATTAAACCACTTGCACCACGCACGCACATTGTATTCTAAATGCACCTAAATGGCCTTGCTCACTGTTTATATGTTCTGTTGTTGGTTATAGGTATCTATGTTTTCCCTGTTTTATTTGTCATTTGTTGTTATAGATTTACACACACACACACACGCACACACACACATACACTCAACCACATTCACATCTACACACACACACTTATACTCACACAAGGTAACTATGAAATGTACATTATAGGTTCATGCAATTGAAATTCATAACTTGGAATATTCGTGGAGTTGGTTCACAAACAAAAAAAATAAAGTTTTAAATTACCTAAAAAATACACAAGCGGATATATGTCTAATACAGGAAACACACCTCTCACAAGATACTAAAAATAGCTTAAAAACTACACATTTTAACCACTGTTTTTCCTCCCACTATAATTTAAAACAAAGAGGAGTATGCATCTTAATAAACAAAAAAAAATACAATTTAACCACCATACAACCATTTCAGATCCTGAAGGCCGTTTTATCATTATTAACATTTCAATCAATAATAATCCAATTACAATTGGCAACATTTATGGACCAAACTCTGATGATTCCTCCTTCTTTGCAAATTTCTTCTCCTCTCTTTCAAACATTTCCAACGGTCCAATAATTATAGGGGGAGACTATAATACTGTAATCAATTCATCACTCGACAGGTCAAAACATACAGGAAAATCTTGGCAGTCCTCCAAAACAGTTCATGAGTCATTTTGGTCTTTGCGATGGTTGGAGGCTACAACACCCACTCGCCAGAGAATACACCTTTTATTCTAATGTCCACCAAACCTACTCCCGCATTGATTTCTTTCTAACCAGTAATTCAGTCATACAGTAGGTAGACAACCAGAATGTGGTTTTTACCGCCGTGGCAAAGAAAGTTGAGGTGTATTTGCTGCCTTTGGCCGCTAAGAGGCGCTACAATCACAGATGTTGAAAAGTGTCCGTTTTTTGTGTAATCTTCAGCTGCGCCGCGGCTCTCTCAGAGTGATTGAAAGATGGTAGCAGATTAATTCAAGTGAAACGTAGTTAAATTAATTAATTAATCACAATACTGAAATTAAATCGAAAAATAATGAAACCTTAAAACATTGCAGTCGAAACATATTAGGCTACATCAATGAGGCTTTACAATCGTTTAAGACAAAAATGCATTAGCTGTCTAACGGTAGCTGTGTGGTTAACGCATGGTCCCCAACCTCATAGACCTCCAAACGACGCAAGATCGAACCTCGTTACATGCTGATGGCCGATAGCTTTTATGTTTTAGCCTACCGTTCTTGAAGCTTAAATAGGTAGCTGTTTATTAGCGAGTTTATTAACTGTTTATTTACTTAAAGTAAATCCGAGTAAATATCAATCCCAGGCGACGGTTTTGCAATCCGTCCCCTCAGTTTATAAACTGTAGGCTATCACAGATTCTTTGTTCCCTCGGTTTAACAATTCGTGCCCACGGATTAATAAACCGTAGCCTACCCACGAGTTCCTAATCCGTGCCCTCAGTTTTTGCAATCTGTACCCACAAATTCATAAACCGTGCCCACGCTTTCGCAATCCGTACTCACTGGTTTGTAATCCGGACTCACGGATTTGTGTCTCGTCCCCGAGAATGTGCCGCATGATTCAACCAGGCCTCCTGTTTAGATGCGGGATGCATTGTTTTTAAAAGGACTTCACATACAAATATTGTGAGGGACCAAGCAGTCAAGGGCAAAGGATACAGGATTTCCAATCAAAAAAATGATTTATTAGTTACAAAAAAATAAAGTTACAAAATAAAGTCAGGTCTGGGCCCATAACAAAAAAAGGGTCAACTGAACAGAACTTAACAGAAATCAGATCAAACCAACCAAACCGACATGACCTCCCAAATGACACACATGGGGAACTTATATACACAAAGGACTAGTCCATTAAACACACACAGGGGACAACACAATCATCACCTAACAATTACAATAACATTTAGTACTTAACTCAAATTATCAATAAAGAGGTCATAAAATAAACTTACTCAACTAATTATAAAAGAAATTAAACACATAATCTGTAAATAGAATAAACAAAACTAGCATATCAATCATACCCCCCCCCCCCTCCCCCCCTCCCCCCCTTTCTAATTAGCAACATGGATTAATCCAACAGCACAAAATGGCAGCCACTGACACCATCCAGTCCTTTAATGGAATGGACCTCCGGAGCTCTGCCTGCTGTTAACCTCCACTTTCCACACGTAGGTAACTTAAACTCAAAGAAATAAACATTAACACAATATACCATTGACAACTAGAAAGTGTGCACCCAAACTAGCCATAAATGATACAAGTGTAAATGACAAATAAAGGTGAATGTAATGAACCAAATATGTGTCTGTCATTATTATCAGTTGTAGATAAAGTGATCTGTAACAAATTATTAAATGTAATGTACGAAAAGGTAACCAAAACAACATAAGCAAACAAAAGGAAAAGATGTGTTTGTTGCATATTAGTTACCGCCTTGCTGTGTGGCCACATGGTCGGCCATCACAAATATATATATATATATATATATATATATATATATATATATATATATATATAGCCTAACACAAACACAAAGTTATAGGCCTATAAAAATAAAACATTCATAAATTGTGTGAATATGTAAATTGTGAATATGATTAACATATTCCTGTCTTAAGTGAACTTAAAGTTATAAACGCAAATAATAGGCCTAATAATAATATGCTATTATTATTACATTTAGGCTACATTTAGGTTACATATTTAGATAGACGCTTTTATCAAAAAAAGAAACAAAGCAATTCGTCAAATGTCAAAAATACATCCGATTATTATTAGTGACCACTCTCCGGTAACTCTCACATGGAACCCATCTGCAATACAGAAGCAGCCCACCAGATGGCGTTTTAATACGTCACTCTTGAAAGATCCAGAATTTGACAGCTACTTCAAAAGAGAGTGGACATCTTTCCATGAAATAAATGACTCTCCAAAATCATCAGCATCACTGCTCTGGGAAACATGGAAAGTAGTTTTACGGGGGAAAATTATATCATATTCAGTACATAAAAAAATGGACAGAGAAAAAGAAGCCCAACTGGAAGAAAGAATAAAGAATTAGAAATTTTACATGCAAATAATCAATCAGAAAGCATCTATAAAGAAATAAGAGAAAAAAATGCTTAATGAAATAATAAACAAAAGAAACCAATTTCTGATTCACAGGCTCCGACAAGAAACTTTTCACCATAGCAATAAATCCGGAAAATATTTAGCCAGTCAAATTAAAAGAAATAAAGAAAGAACAGCTATAACCGCCATCAGAAACTCGGCAGGGAAGCTAACCAATTCATTGAGATAAACAAGATATTTCAAGATTACTATACAAAACTATACTCATCTGATCTGGACCCAAACCAAGAAGACATAACCCAATTCCTCGATAACATCATTCTACCAAAACTCAACATGGAACAAATAAACACACTTACCAATCACAGAAAAAGAACTTCACTCCGCATAAAGCATGCAAAATAATAAAGCACCATGCAGGTCCGGATGGCTTCCCTGCTGAGTTCTACGAACATTTTTGGTCAACCGTATACCCACGATTTAGCAGAACAATAACAGAAATAAAACACAATGCAAAGTTCCCTTACCACATGAATCAGGGCCGGCGATTGCTATAGGCGAACTAAGCGGTTGCCTAGGGCGCCAAATGTTTAGGGGGCGCCGCGGGCACGCGCTCTATTGTCGCCCTTGACCTACTTCACATTCTCTGCTACTTCCCATTAATCGAGAAATCACAGAGTTAAAGAGGCTACATGCGATTTCCTGAAATTTAAACTCGCGACTGACACCTGTGGGCAAAAAACAGAACTGCTCTTCCTTTCTGCTCGTTCTCTCAGCGCGCGCTCGTACGTGCACACTTAACAAGTCATCTGGAGCAAGGAGGTCAACATTATGTTTACAGAGGTAAGACCAGTTATTGTTTGAGATAAGAGTTCTGTTTGCGAGTGTAGGCTACTTGCTGACTAGCAGTTGTGGGGTGACAGAGTGATCTGACTGAGGGTTTTCACCGACGTCACGTTCTGGACGGTAACCCGGATGAGCGGCCATTATGGAGGCACTCGGATGTAAACAACAGCATCAACTGCACTGTTAATGTACAACTGAACTCATTGTTACAAAAAAAATCCGTGGTAGATGCGAACTCATATAGAGAAGGACCTTATTCATTTGCATAAAGATGGGCATCGGCCAGCTTTTTGACGCGCTGCATTTTTTCAAATGTAGTGCCGCCTGGATGCTTAGTTTGCGGAATATACGTAACATGAACGCGCTTGACGTCACATCCGCAGACAGCGCGGGAAAATTCGGACCCGACAGAAAATAAGAAAAATAGGATACAGGCTCATAGGTGCACCCACTGTGAGCGGACAAGGTGTCAGTAGGCTCATCCGGAGATGTTTGAGTCATAAATGGTAAAATAAAAAGGCTATTGTTATGTTTATTTTGGGGGAAAAGTTGCATATAGCCTCTTTAAGGCCTGTTCACACCGGGACGAATTTTGCGCGCGATATTCGTCGACGTTTAACGCCTCGTGACTAAACAATGGGCGCCAATGTGAGTGTTCACACCGACGCGAAAAACGGCACGCGTAAAAGCGTCATTTTTAAAAAAAACGCCTCGGGTTCGTTTTTTTTGGTTTGACGCGCCGCGTCAAAACCTATCCGACCAACGAGATTGGCGGGTTTGCTCACGTGTCTGGTACTTCTGAAGTTACAGTAAAACACAACTTGGGGGCGCTCAAACACAAAACGGTCTTGCCGAGCACACATACGGCGACGAAGAGATAGCCTACAAGGAAGATAACTATGGGCAAGATGAATGTTGAGCTGCTGGTCTCGGAGCATGAAGAGCTATATGATAATATTTAGGTGTTCAAGCACGAGGTGCTGAAAACCTATTGTATTTGCTACAAAAATCCCCTAAAACGCATCGTGCAGCCCAAACCGTAAGGGCTGGAGCTCTGAAACTTTGTCAGATGGTAGGGCCTCAAATTGTGGAGAACCTATCCGAGTATGAGCCTGATTGGCCCATAGGTGGCGCTATAGCAACCAAAAGTACTAAATTGCCCATAACTCCTAGACCGTTTGAGCTAGAATCATGGTTTTTGCACCACCGTAATCCCTGGCTCAAGACGGACACGCTGTATATCTCCATTGTAGATTTCCATTTGGAGCAAAACAAAATTTGTTATGTCGGTTTTTGTCCAAAACCCACTTTTGCGAACTAGTCCCTGGTTTTTTGCCCGATCGGGACCAAACCAGTCTAGGCCTGTTCTCTGGACTCTGTAGATAAATAATTATCGATAAAAAGTTGAAATTTTGCATTTGCTTGGCTGTAACAGGGTCATTTAGATAGTGGTCTGTGGCAAAATTCGGTCAAAAGCCCCTAAATCCCCCCCAAAAAGTCACAACTTCACAAAAATCGATGAGCATATGTATCCTAACATGGTTAGGAAGCATGCAAAGTTTCGTGAGGATCGGATCATAGGATCGGATCATAAGTTTCTCCACAAAGTTTCGTGAGAATTGGATTATAGACGGCCAATGAGTGGTGTTTTACTACCCGCTGCTTTTTAAATAATTTTTTTTTCACAATACTCAATTATAATTCATAGTATAACTTTATCAATTCAATTTTTTAACATTTACAACCACATTTAGTAAAAAATTACTTTGATCCTGAAGTTGAAAATGAGTGTGTGAACTAAACTGTAGTAAATCATATTTTAAGATGGTAAATTATGATAAATCATTTTGGAACATGGTTAATTATGTAATATCACACTGAAATGTAGTATATCATGATAAATCATGCTTGCTACATACAACTTAATGTCTTTTGATGCCTTTGTGCTTAAAGACCTTAAAGGTCTGAACTGCTTGAACACCGATAAATGCTGCTTGCAGCTTTAATTATATTAGTATTTCTGTAATAATAAGTATAGTATAGGGTGACCAACAGTCCTGTTTTCCCGGGACATGTGTAAAACGGTCACTTTGTGCTTTATAGAAATGTTGTTGAGTTGAGAATGTAGAAATGAGTTGAGATGAGAACTGCGCATAGTGTGAGTAGTGTCAGTTATATTGACAAGTGAGGAGAGGAGATAACCGCTCTGCCTGCCGACTCTTTGTATTCTTTCTTTTACTTTATTTTTCTATTGTGACCAGATTTGTTTGTGTTTTTTTTTCTCGCTCGATCCCCATGTATGAGGACGAGTGTAACGTTTGAGTGGTTTTATTAAACGCGGGGAAATACGACAACTCTCGTCTCTCGTGCATCTGTTCATCCGACATCCAACTAGTGCAATGTTTTTATCTCTGGGCAACATCTCAACTTTGCGTTACACATGTCCTGTTTCCACGTCCTGTCCTGGCTGTTTTTAAGTGATGAAAATGTCCTGGTTTTCAAAAAAACTGCTGGGAAAGATCAGTTCTACAGCAAAATATAGATGGGCAAACAAGGTGGATGAGGAAGAAAAACAGGATAAAGAGGATGAAAACTAAAGATATAAATAGATTTTGTTAGTTCGTTTTTGTAAGTTTGTGAGAGCTGTTTTTTGTTACATTTGGAGGCATTTATTTTAGTTATTTATTATTTATATATTTATTTTTCTAATACAGAAGACATTATTTCTATCATTATTTCATTCATTTTTTTAATCTGTCATAATAAAACATTGAGACATGAATATGATCACCCTAGTATAGTATTCTATTATTATTTCTGTTTTACGTTAAGCGCCATCTAATGAATTTGCATGTTCACTTGGCTCATCGTCAGCGAAAAACGCTTGGGTGTGAACACAAAAAGCGCGTTGAAAAACGCTGACGAATAACGCACGCTGATATTTGTCCCGGTGTGTACAGGCCTTTAGAATGAGAAGCGAAAAAAAGTTTATTAAACTCGATCATCCTACGGCGCCCCTCAGCCACACGTTTAATTAATTACTTATTTACTGATTATTAGATTAAATTGATGATTATTGTCGATCTTTTCCAGGGGGTTGCGATACGTTACGTCAGGCAAGTGCTCAGCTGCTGGCGCGTTGATCAAAAATGAAGCGGTATAAACCCTCTGGTCCACAGGGACGAACACAGAGAAAGCAACAAAGTAAAAAGAAAGCCCTGTATAAAGGTAAGTCTTCTCATCTCAGTCATTAAAGTGTCAAACGAAATAAATGTACTTCCCGGTGTAGCCACCTGCTTTGAGATTCCCGGTGACCGACGTGCTTTTTGAGCCGATGCATCTCATAGCCTACTTTTATTTATTTTTGTCTTAAGCCGCCTTTCCACTGCACACGACATTCGCATACGATTGTCGTATTTCGCCCCCTAGTGTCAGTCGCACGGAACTTTGAAATTGGTCGTGAAGCAACCGTTACCCTTGGATATTCACAATGGTAAAATTAATGATTTTAATGAATGTAATGCATATATCTACACAAAATAAATGACCCTCAATACATCTCAAATAAAAACATAGTAGATTTTATAGAGCTAATCAATATAAATATTGATTTAATAATTATAAAATACTTTTTTTTCTGCTATAGTTAATTATAACCAATATTTTACAAGAAGAGCGTTTACAGAAAAACATTAAAGAGTTAAAATATTTGTAATTCTAGCCTCGCGCTCATAGTTTGTATTAGAATACATCACATCCGGTTGCCCGGTCGCATACGGTTTAGCCGCAGAAGTTCAGATATTTCAACGGATCCAAAGCTCAAATCAGATCCGAATTTTCCGCATACGCATATGATCGGAACTCCCCGCAGCTCCCGTACGACTCTCCATTGGAAATGAATGACTTCCGGTACGACGGCGGTCGTTTGTCGTGTGCAGTGGAAAGGCGGCTTTAACGGCCCATAAAACTCGTACATCGACAGCCCATTCGTTTTGTTTTGTTAATTGGCGGCGCTGAGTTGCTTCCAAGTATAAAGCTTACAAGTATAGAAATTTGTACAAAACTAATTATGAAAGTTTCTTTTATTTTTTCATTACATTTGTTTTACAATAAAGCCTACTATGTAGTAGTGTAGACAGACACTGTAACTAAAAGAGGTTTGAATTTTTCTTTGTTCAGTTTGCACACTGAATTGCACCAGATTGATGAATTTAACATTTAAATTTGATTTAAACATGAATTAAACATTAAAATGCACAACATTTTCTTATGGGGACACCGAAACCCCCTTAGCCCTGTAGCAGCCAGGTAGTAATTGTAATTTATCTGCTACAAGTTACATTACATTAGGCTACACAGATAAAATTAATTTGTACAATGTAGAATGATACTTACAGTGTAGAAATATCCTTGAATGTTATTTGTAGCAGAACAATTTATTACAGATGATCCTTCAACTTGTTGAAGTTTTGTAGTGATTATAAGAGCATTTTTGTTTAGTTTAATAAATACTCATCATCAGTTTGGTTTTGGGCATGTTAAAAAAGTAATTAGTTATAGTTACTTCTCATAAATAGTAACTGAGTTAGTAACTGAATTAAATCATTATAACAGTAATTCATCAACAGGGAAAGTAACTATTGCGTTACTTTAAAAAAAATTTTTAAAATATGACTATGTCAAATAACTTGGATGCACTCAATATTAAATATGTTAAATTAATGAAATGGATTGGACACTATAGAATAAATTATTATTATAAAACATTGTATCTACACTATCGTAAGGTTACTGTGGGACAATGTGGGAGACACCAATAAAATGCAATATATTATTTTAAATATTATCATTACTAAAGTGGGGGCACTAAAAATCAATCTCGCCTAGGGCAACCAAAGGGATCGAGCCGGCCCTGCGTGTGATAACCTACATGTGGATAACGTACGCGTGGATAACGTACGTGTGGATAAGCATGTGGATAACTTATTTGTGGATAATGGATTACAGTGAGTATTTATTTTAATATTGAATTGTTTCGTTTAAAAACATTTAAACTTTCTATATATAAAGCTTGAAATGTCTTTAACCCTCCACTCTTAGTGAAAAAGGGTTCTATAGCATAGGGTTCTTTACTCAACTGCAAAGTACGGTGGCCAAGAGAGCTCACCGCGCTGCAACCTGATGAAGACGAATGCAATTACAAAAAAACGTGTGCAACTTTAAAAAACGCGTGCAAATACAAAAAAACACCCGCAAATTAAGAAAAACATCTTCATCAGTTCCACAACACACGTGTGCTCCAAGTACTCACAACACAACCAAATACAGAAACGTGCTGCAAACGTTCACAACACCACCAAATACAGAAACGCACTGCAAATAACACGGTCCACAACGGAAATGTTTCCGGAGAACCAAATAAGTGACGGACCCAACTGGGACTTGCTTTATTGCTCGTGAGCTTCCCTATGCCCTACTCCCTTCAAAGGGCAGACGGCAAAGCTCTTCAAGTGGGAATTTGGCGTGAGCATGACACCTAGTGTGTCATTTATGTAGCCGTTTGGAGCTTGATGAAGGGAGCAACAACAGACAACTTATTTTTACCTTGGATGTTCCTATGAAAACGCAGCACTTTGTCCATCAGCTGTATGTTCTGACGACAGAAATATAATGATTCACATAACGGTTGCAAATAAATTATTTATTTTCTATTTTTACTTTATAAAAATCTGTTAAAATATATGTTTTATATATCTGTATGTCAGTGCCATACATTATCTAACATTTTTAGGAAACTTTTCTTATGAAAATTTAAACATAAAATGAAACTATTTGTATAGTGTAACTGATGTATAGATTAATATCTTGCCTTCATGTTCTTCTAGATCTTTTTTTATTTATTTAGTTTAGTTTTCAGATCATTGTTCTTTTCTCATTTGTTTTGTGATGACATTGAACATATTGTTAACACATGTTGTGTATTGTACACAAGTTGTATGTCATAATAATTAAATTAAATAAAACAAAGTAGAATTTTGAGTAAGCAAGGAGTATAGATGAACTATAAAAAATATCATATTATAATATTATTTATATATACAGTATTATTTTAATAGTATAGTTTATTTATAAAAAAAATATAGGCTTTGACTTCTTGTCAATAAAGGTTTTTTGCTGTAAGCACTGTCGCTACTCGATCCGTACCGGAAACACGATCTGTACTGCGCATGTGCGAGAACGCGTCTCCTTCCTGTCTGATGTCGGAACCATTTACGGCAGTTGTAGTTCGACACTATACGGTCCGTAACGTAACTGAAGCCCATCAACTGCCTTTAATTTATCCTTTTATCATTTTATTTATTGTTTTTTTATATTATTTTAACTTTAATTTAACTTTAATTTATTTTCTTCTTCCTAAAGTTTTGTTAATGTACGTGCTCCTTTTTGCTACGCTTATATTTTGGTCAATTCTGTTTAAGAATTATTAGATAGTTATTGTTGTCAATTTTACATACAGATGTGTATTAAGTTTGGGCAGTTTGATGGGTGTAGTGTGCGATGAGCCTCCTCTACAGAGGTAATATCGTAATATTGTAATATTTACAATATTACCACATGTAATATTTCATATTGTAAAGGTTTTTTCTACTTATTTCAGCACACTTTAACAAATGTCTGCACTCAAGAAAACACACAAAAACACTCAGAATAACATTATTTATTTATTAATAAGTGAATTCATCGATACCAATCTCCATCATCCATCCACACATCCATCCACACATCTATATACATCCATCCCTCCCTCCCTTCTATATCAATCCTTCTTTCCTTCCCTCCCTTCTCCATCCCTCCCTTCCTCCATCCACCCACCCATCCCTTCTGTTTCCATCCCTCCCTTCTATATCATCCCTATCTCCTCCCCTCCCTTCTATATCCATCCCTCCCTCCCTCTCTCCTTTTTCATCCTACCCTCCCTCCCTCCATTTCTCCTCCATCCATCCCTCTCTCCTCCCATCACACCCTCTCACTTGCTCTCACACACACACACTCACTCTCCACCCCCCACCACACACATACACTCTCTCCATCCCTCCCTCACATACAGACACGCCCTCACTGTCACACGCTCTCGTACACTCACTCGCTTACACGCTTGCTCTCACACATTCTCACATGCTCACACACTCTCTCACACTCACTCGCTCACTCTTACACACTCGTTCTCACACATTCTCACATGCTCACACGCTCTCTCACACTCACTCGCTCACTCTTACACGCTCGCTCTCACACGTTCTCACATGCTCACACGCTCTCTCACACTCACTTGCTCACTCTTACACACTCGTTCTCACACATTCTCGCTCTCTCACATGCACACGCTCTCTCTCACACTCGCTCTCTCTCACTCACTCAGTCACTCACTCACATGCACACACGCTCTTACACTCACTACTCACTCGCTCTTGCACACTCATGAACAAACATGGCATTAACCAGGCCTTGTTCATCAGCACAGGATGATAAAAATGTTTCCATGTCATCTAGACACTGAAATAAAAACAAAAAGTCATCCTTCGAGTCTGGACATTCCTCTAGGACCTTCCTGAGGGCATTTTCTTTTTGACTGTCACTCATCTGCAGAAAAGAAGGCTCTGTCACCTTCCCACGGAATAAGTCTCCATGACTACGTACCCAGTCCCGCGCTTTAAGAAGGTCTCTTACAATGATTGGCTGTAAATATATATAAAGGCACAAAATAATGAATATATTTATCTAGCATGCATGCAACTGCTTGATATATGACCAATAAAATAATTTACCCTATCAATGTCCTCTTCAACTCTTTTGCTGAGCGTGGTGGATTTTGACACCCTAAAGACAGGCTCAAGGTTTCTCTGAAGGAGTTGGGATGCTTCATTTGTCCAAAAGGCAAATCTTTGTCCATGCCTTTGGAAAACATGTAAATGTTAGAACTCTATTTGTATACAACATTTTTGTCACTTTTCTAACAGTGGCTAAATACAACCAAGAAACTGAAATTGTAACTGTAGAACATGTCATACCCTTCTAGGCAAAACCTCTCCATCAGCTGAATGCACCACCACTGGCGAATCAATGGCACCTCTTCCTAAAAACAAAACAATAAAAAATACATATAAGATACATACGAGTTTGATGGGATACTTGTATGAAAATCCAGCTTATCTCTGTGAATATTAATGGACAGGATGTACAGGTACTGAGAGCATACTGTGAAATACAAATAACACTGTAAGACTTTTGTTATCCAACAGCTCTGACTAATGAATTATTCTTACCATCAACATGTAAACACCACAGGAATTCTCTGAACACTGAAGAGAAACCTGTAAAAGGGATAGTCCATCCATAGTCATTTTAAAAACATCTGCTAGTTTGTTAAAACATTTATACATACATACTTAAAGGTCCCCTGACATGAAAGTTTCACTTTCTGAGGTTTTTTAACATTAATGAGTTCTCCTAGCCTGTATTTGGTCCCCTTTTGTCTAGAATTTTCAGTCAGAGTTTTGACTTCAGAGTTTTGGCTAACTTTCTCTGCCTGTGAGAAAATGAGATCTCTGATGGACTGATCTTGAATCTCCCCCTCATGACGTCATACAGGGGAAAGGTACCTACCCCTTCTCTGCTTTGCCCGCCCAGAGAATTTGGCTCACCCATGAGAAAATGAGCTAGGAACAGGAAGTACGAACATGCAGGCGTGATTTGAGTTTTTCCTAGAGAAATAGCTTTGAGATTTTAGTTTTTCCTCAAGAGATTGCATGTCTTGTAAACGAGCGAAGTATGGAAGTTGATCAGTGTTCGGATGAACAAATTGAACACAAAAGTATTTTTTAGTTCCTTCATCCGAGTCTCTGAAGAAACAATGGGTTAATTTTAATTTCTCTGGAAGTGCGCCGACACAACGTCCCAAAGTTTTGTATGGTCCAAACATTTCACCAGCGACTGTTTCCTCAACTCGATCAACATCTGAAAATAAATCGATCGAGCTACCAAGCAACAATTTCTGATGTATTGCCTAATTGTTCAAGATCAGACAGGTAAGTTAATCTTTCTCTCAAAATCGTTTAATACTGTTTATGCATTAGTAAGTCAAGCCAGTGACTAAAATATCAACTTCACATCGTTTCTTTTAGAAGGATGAAAATAATCTTATTTAAATTCTGAACAAATTATACAGAAAGCGATCAAAGAACAATCTTTCCACACAGCGCAAGTTTATCTGGACAACTTGTTATGAAATTAATGACGCACGTTACACTGTATAACGAAGCTCTTACTGTACGTACATCATCGTGTCTACGTTGGTGAAAGCATTAGAGAGAGCAGAAACTGTTGCAATGATAAAATCTTCATCCTCGCGATTGACAGACTGTCCTCTGCTCACTCAATGCTCATCACGGCAACATTTTATGTGATGGAATAGATCTAAATTCTATTCCAAATAACATGCCTGGAACAAGGCTAGTAAATTAATTCTCTTTTGTCTCAACCTAAATATGGTTCTGAAACTGTCATCTCCAAAACCATCAGGATGAAGAGAATCAAGGAAAAGTATCTCCCTTTTAGCTACCACCATAACCTGCAATGGGTATTTTGTTAATATCCATGAAAATAGAATGGACTTAACCCTACCTTTTGAATTTAAAACGTTACAGCTAGAAAGATTATAGTAAAAAAAAAAAAAAAAAAAAAAAAACCTCAATACGCAGATAGTGATCCGCTTTATCCAGCTGTCTGCTCCAAGCTGGAAATAGTATGAGATCCTTGGACCTCAAGTTTTCCTAACAGTATTGGAACAAAATATTATTCAATAATAATAATAAACTTCTGTGCCCGTTCCCAAAAGAGTTATTGTTGTTAGTCAATGAGTATAATAGCAAAACTTACAGGCAAACAATGCACTGGGTCCACATTTTGGTCTTTCCAGGTGGGAACCACATAGAGGTCCACAATGTGAACATCTTTTCCCTTATGGAAAGAACATTATAAGTTACTGAACACACATACATTAAAATAAATACTTTTTAAAAGAAAATATAATACTATGAAGTAGGGCTGGGCGATAATATCGCACGATATTGTATGCGCGTCTAATCAGTAAAGCCGGTTCCTTGATTAGTAGTAAATCACATTCACATGCTTTCAGATGGACGATATGAGTGTTAAAGTTAATGAGATAATTAAGTGATTAATTTAGTGAGGATTGAGCATTATTGAAGACACCTGATGATAACAAGCAGAATCACTGAAGGACAATCACAAATTTTCAGCCACCGTTATGGAGATCATTGTCTGCTTTAGTTGGGCTCTTGACCCTTATATTTTCACTTTAAATTTTGTTTGCCTAGCGATTTTGACTTATAACAGTCAAATGAACTAACGCAACTTGATCTGATAGTGATGGCTATGTTTTGACATAGCCTAAACATGCAATGATCTGAAAAATATAAGTATTCAGATGATTTGTTAACTTCTTAGCTACTGTTTTGTAGTTATGTTACATATAGCTGTACTTTCTTATAACCTCAAATATTTAATAAAATATTTTAATCAAATCACTGTCATCTTTATACAGAAACACAGAGATCAATAATCAGCCTGTCTATCTCATCCGTGGTGATATGTTGCCACCAATCACAACTCATTAATTTCTCCCATCATGCATTGCGGTATGAATAAATTATGATCTGAATTGTCTATGTAATTTACTTTTCCTACTTGAATATTCTACTCGTCACCGTTGTTGAGAAGCTTTGACTGAATCTTAAGGTCTGTGTGTGCCTTAAAGAAAGATTTTTTTAAAGAACTTTAGAGATATTACATTATATTTAACATTCCAGATGTTTATGCAGAATCTCAGTTATACACTAATCAACAAAATAAATCATAGACATAAATTTTAAACGATGAAAGTCATTATGTAACTGTCATCATTTTATAATTGCTTATATTTGTTTGTAATCCTTGACAGGATTAACACAGATGCAATAACAAATTACATATAAAATTTTTAATATAAGGGTCAAGAAGACCAACTAAAGCAAACACTCACCTCCATAATGGTGGCTAAATTTTTTTTGATTTTTTCCTTGTGGTTCTGCTTTAGGTGTCTTCAATAATGCTCAATCATCACTCATTTAATCACGTAATTATCTCATTAACTTTAACGCTCTTGAGTGTGGACTTATATACACCCCCAGGTGTATTAGTTTAACACGGGAGATTTTGTCGTGACGAAGAGCCGTAATTAACTGACCAGTTGAGCCATATCGCATTAAATATCGCTATCGATATGTCCTCGATATTATCGCGATTTGGCTCAGCTTGTCAGTGATCTACGGCTCTTTGTAGTAAATGCCGCTCCATCTGAAAGCAGGTGAAGGTGATTTACTACTAATCAATGAACCGGCTTTACTGATTAGATGCGCAGACAATATCGTGCGATATTATCGCCCAGCCCTACTATGAAGTACATGTCTTTGTGCAGCTTCTTCGACAATCTTGAGGCACGCATTTCCAATCTGAAATTAATTGAAAAAAGATTGCATCTCATTGAAAGCCTTGTGGAACATTATGCTTTTTCTGGGAATTTTGTTTTTTTTTTGTGTTGTAAACTAAGTTCCCCTTCAGGGACTACCGCTGCGTGTAATCGCAGTGGGAACGCCCCCAGCGTGACGCGTCTGAAGCATGAATGAATTCAGTCAATGGAGAGAATGAGCGTACGGCGAGTGACGTCATCGACCAGGAAGGTATAAGTATCCCCTGAGCACACAAGCCGCCAGCTTTTTTACTTCAGCAAGCTCTGGATTGTGTGTCTGAAATCTATCGATTGTGTTTGTCTGTTTTTAGACAGGAGTTTCTCACTATATATATTATATATTAAAAACCAATATGAACGAGCAGTATAGATATATGTGGCTTGTTTGGGAGTGCAGCATGCCCAGTCGGCTCTCGAGGGAGTCGATTGTGATCATTGCGAGCGCTTTCCTCTGCGAACTCTGCGCTTGTGGCGATCGCTCTTCGAGGAGAGCGGTGTGCTGCGAGCTCCCCAAGGCTCGGGTCCCGCTTCTGTTGAGGCAGAGCGGCGGCGCCTGTCTTGGGGTTCGCAGTGCCTCTCACCCGGTGGAAGCGCGCGCTGCGGAGGTTACTTCTGCCAGTGTAGAGGCACGTGATGATATCGAAAGTTTTGCATTAGAGGAAACTAGTTTGTCACAGTATACTGCAAATGAAGGAGGTTTTATGGATGTGTTTTCTCAGGCTGTTGATAAGCTCAGTATCGAGTGGCCAGCTGATAGACAGGAGTCTAATAGTAAGATTAAACTATATTATAGATTTCTGTCTACACAACCTCAACCTTCTTGCCGGTGCTTACTGTTCTTCCCAGATATTAATGCTAGAGATTTCAAAGACCTGGGTTTAACCGGTTTCAAGCAGAATTTACACAAATCAGTCCAATGCTTACATTGTTGGTGCTAAATCTGCTGGTTGTGTGACGATGCCGAAGGTGGAGGAGACGCGCGAGCTATCTCTCTCCAGTTTCGTCATCTTCACTTAAAGCACCGACTGCCCTCTTACCACTAAAAAAAAAAAAAATCAATGTGTATGTATATATATATATATATATATATATATATATATATATGTATATGTATGTGTGTGTGTGTATATGTATGTATATATACTTCTGTGTTAGTGGAGAAGGCTCACTCGAGTGTCGCGTCTCGTGACCGCCCCCCACCCCCACCCCCCGCAGAGAAACGGGAGGGACGAGGCGGGGTGCTCTCTGGCGCTGCCTTCTCGTGGTAGGGCTGATCTGAGGACAGTCATTATCGCCAAGAAGGCCGCGTCGGGAGAAAAAAAAAATCCTGACGTGCTGAACGTCAGGATTCTAAGGGTGATCCCCATCGTGAAAGACTTGAGTTCACTGCACAAACACACGGTGCCCTGTCTTTCCCGATGCCCTCAGGGGTCTGCTCTACTAACCCTGCCTTTACAGGGCGTATAGAGACTCAGCGAGCGATTTCCCGAGGGACGCTCGCCCCCTCCGAGGAGGGTTGTGGAGTGCCCAGACCAGCTGTTCCTTGCCAGTGTGTTACAGGGTGCTGTGTCTGTCACTCAGGATGTTCAGTCCCCATCGTGAAAGACTTGAGTTCACTGCACAAAAACACAGTGCCCTGTCTTTCCCGATGCCCTCAGGGGTCTGCTCTACTAACCCTGCCTTTACAGGGCGTAGAGAGACTCGGCGAGCGATTTCCTGAGGGACGCTCGCCCCCTCCGAGGAGGGTTGTGGAGTGCCCAGAACAGCTGTTCCCTGCCAGTGTGTTACAGGGTGCTGTGTCTGTCACTCAGGATGTTCATCCAGAGGCTGGACGTCATGATTCTGAGGGTGGTGCCCATCGTGAAAGACTTGAGTTCACTGCACAAGAACACAGTGCCCTGTCTTTCCCGATGCCCTCAGGGGTCTGCTCTTCTAACCCTGCCTTTACAGAGCATAGAGAGACTCGGCGAGCGATTTCCTGAGGGACGCTCACCCCCTCCGAGGAGGGTTGTGGAGTGCCCAGACCAGCTGTTCCCTGACAGTGTGTTACAGGGTGCTGTGTCTGTCACTCAGGATGTTCATCCAGAGGATGAACATCATGACTCTGAGGGTGGTCCCCATCGTGAAAAACTTGAGTTCACTGCACAAAAACATGGTGCTCTGTCTTTCCCAATGCCCTCAGGGGTCTGCTCTACTAACCCTGCCTTTACAGGGCGTAGAGAGACTCGGCGAGCGATTTCCTGAGGGATGCTCGCCCCGTCCGACACAAATCAGATCCGAGGACTGTTTTGTCACGATAGATCTAAAGGACAATTACTTCCATGTATCTATCCTCCCTCAACACAGGAAGTTCCGGAGGTTCGCTTTTGGGGGCGAAGCGTACCAATATAGGATTCTTCAGCAGGCGGTTCGGCATCAAGGTGTCGTTCTTGCTCACATCAAGAGACTGGGGCTGAGGCTCAACGCCAAGAAGAGTGTTCTTTCTCCATTACAGAGATCCACTTTTTTGGGTGTAGTGTGGGATTCGACGACGATGCAGGCACGATTGTCACCTGCTCGTATTGCCTCGATTCTTGCCTCGAGTTCGCGACGGTGTCATCGCGCCCTGATCATGAGGAAAGATCCTTGGTGTCTGTCCCAAGGCCTGTGTTAGGAGCTCTTTGTCGTCGCGTAATGCTAACGACAGATGCCCCTCTCACGGGTTGGGGGCTGATCATGGATGGTCGCCCGGCTCAGGGTCTGTGGGAGGACCAACATCGTCTGTGGCACTTAATTGCCTAGAGATGTTGGCAGTGTTTCAGGCTCTGAAACACTTCCTCCCAGACCTAAGGGGCCACCATGTTCTTGTCCGGACAGACAACACATCGGTGGTCTCTTATCAACCATCAGGGGGGTCTGCGTTCTCGTTTACAAACTGACAAGTCAGATCCTTCTATGGTCCCAGGAGTAAAATTCTTTCTCTGAGAGCCTTTTATCTTCCGGGGTATTTAAGTCAGGGGTGCAGACATCCTGTCAAGACAGGGGCCGAGGCCCGGGGAATGGAGTCTTCACCCCAAGGTGGTTGAACTCCTTTGGAAACATTTCAGTCATGCTGAGGTAGACCTATTTGCTTCTCGAAACACTTCACAATGCGCTGTGGTTCTCTCTTAGCCATCCAGCCCTGATGGGGTTGCATGCGATCTCACATCCGTGGCCGAGGTCACGTCTGTACGCTTTTCCCCCGATCGCTCTGCTCCCGGGAGCTCTGGAGAGGGTTCGCCGGGACGGGCTCAGTCTTCTGCTAATTGCCCCGTTCTGGCCGGCTCGAGTGTGGTTTGCGGACCTAATGTCTCTCCTCAACGGCTCTCCCCTGGAGATACCGATCAGGAGAGACCTACTGTCTCAGGCGAGTGGGTTGATCCTTCACCCCCGCCCAGAACTATGGAGACTGTGGGCTTGGCCTCTGAGGGGGCCCAGCTCATAGCTTCTGGTCTCTCGACTGAGGTCATTGAAGACCATCCTTCAATCCAGAGCTCCCTCCACGAGGAAGTTATATGCCGCGAGGTGGAAACTTTTCACCTCTTGGTGTGGAGAGCACCAGCAGGACCCAGTTAACTGCCCAGTTGGTACAGTGCTGTATTTCCTGCAGGACCGTCTCTCCACTGGGTTATCCCACTCCACACTGAAGGTGTACGTGGCGGCCTTAGTTGCTTACCACGCCCCTTTAAGTGGAGGTTTCCCTAGGGAGACACCCACCGATATCTCGCTTCCTTTGTGGCACCTTGAGGCTGAGGCCTGCAGTTCGCACGAGGGTACCAGTTTGGGATCTGGCCATCGTCTTAGAAGGTCTCTCCCTAGCTCCTTTCGAGCCCTTCGAGGAAGTTTCAGAAAAGTTTCTTACTCTAAAGACTATACTTCTATCTCATCACTAAAAAGAAAAGCTGATATTCAAGCACTTTCAGTGGCTCCCTCGTGCCTGGAACTTGCTCCTGGTTAGGTTAAGGGCTTTCTCCGTCCGAGACCAGGTTATGTTCCTAAGGTACTAACTAGTTTTGCAGGTTTTCCGTCCTCCGCCTTTTCTGGCGTCAGACCAGGAAAAACTTAATTTGCTGTGCCCCTTTAGGGCTTTAGATGCTTATGTCCACAGAGCTTCCCTGTGGAGAAGAGCGGAACAACTGTTCGTCTGTTCTTGGGTCACCTAACCAGGGTGTCCTGCATCTAAGCAAAGGATGAGCAAGTGGGGGGTCGAGGCCATCTCGCTTGCTTACGATTCGGCCCATCAGCCTTCACCTTTGGCTGTAAGGGCTCATTCCTCCAGGAGTATGGCTGCTTCTACAGCTCTTCTTTCAGGAGCTTCTCTTCAGGACGTTGTGTGAGGCTGGTCCTCACCGCACACTTTCGTGGGTTTTTTTATTCCCATGACCTTAGCTCCACTCCCGGGGCTCTGTTTCTCTCGTCGGTTTGTGTCTCCTATTGACACACGACAGGGATTTGGTCGTATGGGGATGTGGGTATTGCGTTCCCACTGCGATTACACGCAGCGGTAGTCCCTGAAGGGGAACGTCCCGGGTTACGTATGTAACCCTAGTTCCCCGAAGGGACGGACGCTGTGTGTCCTGCCATACTCCCGGCATTCCCTTGGATGGCTTGCTTCAGTAACTTTAAGCTGGCGGCTTGTGTGCTTAGGGGATACTTATACCTTCCTGGTCGATGACGTCACTCGCCGTACTCTCATTCTCTCCATTGACTGATTTCATTCATGCTTCAGACGCGTCACGCTGGGGGCGTTACCACTGTGATTACACGCAGCGTCCGTCCCTTCGGGGAACTAGGGTTACATACGTAACCCGGGACGATTAAACATACGCACATTAGATTCCATGCACTGGCTTAAACCCAGGCTCCAGAAGTCTTCACGGGTGAGGTAAATTTTGCCTTGCTTTACAATCAGCTCTCCTGGCGGACGATTTTTGTCTAACACATACTTCAACTAAAAACAAAGAGCATTTGACATTATTTAGCATTAGGGCTGGGCGATAATATCGCACGATATTGTCTGCGCATCTAATCAGTAAAGCCGGTTCATTGATTAGTAGTAAATCACCTTCACCTGCTTTCAGATGCAGCGGCATTTACTACAAAGAGCCGTAGATCACTGACAAGCTGAGCCAAATCGCGATAATATCGAGGACATATCGATAGCGATATTTAATGCGATATGGCTCAACTGGTCAGTTAATTACGGCTCTTCGTCACGACAAAATCTCCCGTGTTAAACTAATACACCTGGGGGTGTATATAAGTCCACACTCAAGAGCGTTAAAGTTAATGAGATAATTATGTGATTAAATGAGTGATGATTGAGCATTATTGAAGACACCTAAAGCAGAATCACAAGGAAAAAATCAAAAAAAATTTAGCCACCATTATGGAGGTGAGTGTTTGCTTTAGTTGGTCTTCTTGACCCTTATATTAAAAATTTTATATGTAATTTGCTATTGCATCTGAGTTAATCCTGTCAAGGATTACAAACAAAGATAAGCAATTATAAAATGATGACAGTTACATAATGACTTTCATCGTTTAAAATTTATGTCTATGATTTATTTTGTTGATTAGTGTATAACTGAGATTCTGCATAAACATCTGGAATGTTAAATATAATGTAATTTCTCTAAAGTTGTTTAAAAAAATCTTTCTTTAAGGCACACACAAACCTCAAGATTCAGTCAAAGCTTCTCAACAACGGTGACGAGTAGAATATTCAAGTAGGAAAAGTAAATTACATAGACAATTCAGATCATAATTTATTCATACCGCAATGCATGATGGGAGAAATTAATGAGTTGTGATTGGTGGCAACATATCACCACGGATGAGATAGACAGGCTGATTATTGATCTCTGTGTTTCTGTATAAAGATGACAGTGATTTGATTAAAATATTTTATTAAATATTTGAGGTTATAAGAAAGTACAGCTATATGTAACATAACTACAAAACTGTAGCTAAGAAGTTAACAAATCATCTGAATACTTATGTTTTTCAGATCATTGCATGTTTTGGCTATGTCAAAACATAGCCATCACTATCAGATCAAGTTGCCTTTGTTCATTTGACTGTTATAAGTCAAAATCGCTAGGCAAACAAAATTTAAAGTGAAAATATAAGGGTCAAGAGCCCAACTAAAGCAGACAATGATCTCCATAACGGTGGCTGAAAATTTGTGATTGTCCTTCAGTGATTCTGCTTGTTATCATCAGGTGTCTTCAATAATGCTCAATCCTCACTAAATTAATCACTTAATTATCTCATTAACTTTAACACTCATATCGTCCATCTGAAAGCATGTGAATGTGATTTACTACTAATCAAGGAACCGGCTTTACTGATTAGACGCGCATACAATATCGTGCGATATTATCGCCCAGCCCTATTTAGCATTGGCTATTTAAATATGTTTAAATTAAGTTTTACTAAATAGAATGTTTACCAGTTCATCTTGAGTAGGGCCCAAGTCCTTCTCCCACTTTGCTCCTGAACAAGCATATGGATGCTCTATCTGCCGCTCAAATATTGAGTAACAGTGGTCCTGGAGAAGCATCCTCTCAGTTGGTCCATCTGATGATCCACAAATACATCACAATTAGTAACAAGACATTTTGTGGAATTTAAAAAAAGAAATCCAATATTTATGAATCTAGCATGTAATTGAAAACTATTTTGTACAGAGTTTATCAAACACTCTTACTTTTCGATCTGTAGTATGTCCTCAGTCTTGACACATTAACCTTCTGACAAGTTGACCCTTTCGCAATCGTAGCCACCCCTTTGGAAGAGATGCTGGCCACAGTAAATGGTCCTTTGTGCTGACTCATAAACGTGTCTCCTGTCCGTCGTTTCTTGGGGTCCCCCGAGAGCAGAACATCATCACCAGCCTGAATTGAACATACTCGCACAAACTTCCGCTTGCGATTTTGAAATGCCTTTTGTTGCATTCCCTGTGCGTGCTCTATGTTGCGAAGAACCTACAAAGAAATTAATTACATTCTCCACATATCTTAACAATATACAGTGTAAATGTGTACAAATAAAGCGGAATCATAGCAAAGAAAATACACAAATCAGCCTCTTCCTAGGTCTAATTCTGAGAAATTCACCACTTCATTAACCATTATTATTCAAAAACAAACCGTTTCATTGAGAAGTTTCATCTTATTGACTCTGGAGTCGATGTCATCTTCTGGGTCAGTAACTTCAAAATCATCTCCCATGGGACAGGCATTCATGACCTCTGGCAGACGAGGGTGTCGATGGAAGAGTAGAAAGTATGGACTGTGTCTAGTGGAGGACTGATCACATAGGAATTGATTCCCATTTAATATCAAATGTGTATTAAACGAAAAAGTCCACCCTTAACATTAAGTATTAAATAAATTCATCCATTTAGTTTTCCCATTGACATCTAACAGTAGATATAATAAAAATAATAAGTAAATGTGTTAAGACCTGCTTTGCAGTGTTGATGCCGTACACCACAGCAGGAAGGTGGAGGTCCCAGTCATTGTGGTTGTCATTAACATACTTTCTGAGAGCACGCTTGATGTTCTGATTAGTTCTTTCATCCTGTACATATCAATGAATTTATAAAGTTGATGAATAACCAGTCCAGGCTCATATGGACCATATGGAGCTGGTTAAGTGATGCAAACTTCAGAATTTATAAGTTTACAAATCATGCACTATGGTTAAAAGGGCTTTGAGGTCATAACATAATAATGTACAAGGAGCCACATGAAAACATGTAATTGATCTACCCTTGAAATTACCCTTGTAATCATAATTGTGTATGAAAATAATTAAAAGCGCTTGCTATTTTACTGCCTCTACTGTTCATTTTGTTTGGAAACTGCAGTGACATGTATACATATGGCCACAGAAACGTTTTTCTAAACATCTTTGTAAATAACCGCAGGACAACAATAGTTCTTTCAGGCCAGATTTCCATGTTTAAGAGTTACCTGTCCATTGGTCTGGGGATGGTAAGCACTGGAGACAGCATGTTTAATGTTCAGCACGTTGAAAATGCTGCTGTTGAGCTGCAGAGGGATCATCGGTTAAATTTTCAAGACTAAAGTAATTGCAGGCAACAACATATATGTTGAGAGTGACTTGAGTAGGGAGGAAACAATTAAACCTTTACAAAAATTCACCTGGTTGACAAACTCCTTCCCTTGGTCGGTAATTATTTTTCTGACCGTGCCGAACAAGTACAACTTTCTGATTATTTTTGCGGACACCTCAGCTGCTGTCTTAGATTCCAGGAGCGCTGCAATCACCCACTTAGTGTACAGGTCCGTCATGGTAAGGACATACTTCTTGTTGCGTGCCGTTTCTGGCAATGGTCCAATCAGATCCAAACCAAGCACCTCCCAAGCTTCTTTTACCGGAATGCCACTAAATTAGCATTACTCAAAAGCTGGTAAAACTGTACGCAAGCTTGATACTAGCTTGTTAGTTTCATCAGTATGCTAAAGCATTGTAAGCAGTACCTTGATGGAATGCAAAACTGGCACAACAGTCTTGATTGGGTCATTCAACTGGCAGCGGTGACAAGTTCTGACCTAAAAGCAAAACTTTTTTTTTACAAATTGTCTAGAAATATAAGACGGTATTAACATTAAGTGACATGGCCTCTGTGGCTTTAATATGTTAAGTCCATATGCTCCTGCAGTTGATACAAGTTGGTGATAATACAGTAATCAACATTTGAAGTGGATTAAGACCTTTCATTAAAGATATATGACTTTTCAACTTTAATAACTTTTTTGATCCACTTTAAATAGAACTTTTAAATCAATGAGATATCTAGTATTCAAAGGTGGTAAAAGTAGACACATTCTTAAGTATAGATATAAGATACCCATTAAGTAAGTAAAATTACCCATTCTTTCACATCCTGGATAATTGTAGACCAATAGTAGCCAGCAATAACCCGGTTTTGAGTGCCTCTGACACCACTATGATTGCCAGTCCCAGGATTATTATGGCACTCCGTGAGAACAGACCTCTTCTGTTCCTCTGACAGGACAACTAACCGCATATCCTGCATACTGGGGCCAGTGTAGAAGAGTCTGCTGTCTGTTTTAAAAGGAAAAAAGAAAACGTCTGAAAGAGTTGATGTTTAAAGGGAATAGAAAATACCATATTACTATCTGATATCTGACAGGTTTAACTACATTAAAGTCACGTATTAATACCCAGATATGGTAGCTGAACAAGTACCGTTAAAATAACTTGATATTTTAAACAAATTTGTCCATTTAGCACAAGAGGTTGTACCAGTCAGTCAGTTCTCTTCTATTTTTTTCTTATAAAATCTTCTGGTTCTTTTACCAACAGTTTTACACAGACTAGGCCCAGAGAGTAAAACACATATTTGATCTGTTTTAACTGAAAGCAAGCAACACCGTGACTGACACATATTAAAATATGTCAGTCAGTGCCTTTTTTTTGTCTCAGAATACACACCAGTAATGATAATTACTGGTGTGTAATTATCTATTAATAATAAGGTGTAACAATACTAGGGGCCCTGTCTTGCACCCGGCGCAATTGACTTTATACACAAACGCATGTCTCATTCCTATTTTGCACACGCGCAAAGCCGGATTTTTCCCTCAAAGGACGCACGTCGGTAAACTAGGAAATGAACTTGCGCTCCCTGGGCGGATCGGCGCAAAAAGGAGGCGTGTTTCGGCGCAAACATTCCCTGGTGCTATTTTACACTTCCAGAACACAATTGCGCCACTGACCAGAAAAAACCTGGTCTAAAGTCAGTGGCGCGTTGCGCGTTGTTCATAATGCTATTTTAAGCACGCATGCTTGGCCATAATGTAGCGGGTACACAACACGCATACACTGATTCTCTCATCAACATAGATGCAGTAGTTTTTGTTTTTGCAAATCATACATTATAACAAGGAAAAAATATTAACACATGAGGGAAATCATTGTGGTTTACATGAAGATGAAAAAACCGAATTACCCATTTCTTAAGGCTAATTGTAGGCTAGTACTAAAGGATCAGACCTGTTTGCCCAATAGTGGCAAGAAACATACGTATAGGCTATAATGTTTAACCGACGCTGATGTGCTAGAGTTTCTCCCATCCCCACACAACGTCACTTCTGTCTATCACTGTCCTGACAAGAACGTCGGTCTCATCGGCTGTGAACGCTCCTGGCGCGCGCCTGGTAAATCCGCAGTTATAATAGCAATCCGTCATGCAACATGCGCACCTGTTCTTAAAGGGTATGTTGGATGCCGCTCGGATTGGTTTATTTCACGTTACGCCCAAACCACACCTATGAATAATGAAGCTACTTCTGACCAACCTCTTTTAGATTTGCGCCAGGTGCAAGAGGCATTTATCCCGCCGGGAAAATAGCAACAGCGCCGGGACCCGCCCACAAAGTTACTTGCGCCATGCGCTTTGACACTTGCGTTTCAGATCGTTAAAATAGGGCCCTTGGGGTGTAACAATATATCATGCCACAATATATCGCAATACAAAAACGCAACAATACTTGTCGTGGATAGTCCCCTCAAAATAAAAATTACTGTGTGAGAAAAAATTCAAGTTTTTGGAGTTTTAGTGTAAGTACAACATTAAACTACTATATATAATGTTGAATATAATGTATAATAATGCATTGGGTGAATATTTGTGTGTCCTGATAATGCCAAATGTCTGATGTTACCAGTAAAAAGTGACCAACATTATTTTAAATATATCTTTTCAGTGAAAGAGAGCAAGCATATTCGCCTAAAATAATTATATATTTTCAGCTTCAGAATCATGAATATTTTTATTCTGGTGTCACCGCTGTCCTTGGGTTACAAGCACAAGGTTAACACAAAATGCACTGTTGATTAAAACGCAAACATTAATATTACAATGTGGGTTTAAATGAATAGGCTTGGACTTGGTGTTTGTAACCCAAGGACAATGCTGCCACCAGAATAAAAATATTTATATTTTTTTACAATCTTTAAGTTGGAAATACTTGATTATTTTAGACAAATATGCTTAACATTCTGGTAACATAAGATGTTTAGCATTATCAGGAACCACACATATTACCCATTACATTATTATAAATTATAATCAACGTTATATATGTATATGTATATATATGAAGAGTTCAGATGCAAAAGCCTCTAAGTGCCATTTGAAATTTTCTTCTAGAATGATCATTTTTATCAAGCTTGTATATTTAAATTCAGTAATTTCACTTAAATTGCAATGAAGATTACCTATTAATTGTCATTCAAGTGAAATTACTGAACTTGAATATATAAGCTTGATAAAAATGATCATTTTAGAAGAAAATTTCAAATGACACTTAGAGGCTTTTGCATCTGAACTCTATATATACTGTATATATACAGTATATATTTATATATATATTCATATTCAGAGTTTTTGTATATATATATACAGTATATATATATATATATATATATATATATATATATATATATTCCTCACACAGTAATTTTTATTTTGGGGGGACTAACTTATCCACGATTCATTGTCACTAACGTTATATCGTATATTGTTATAACGTTATAACGTTATTGTTACACAACACAATTGAACTAAAGCCTACTCCTGGATTAGTCTAACGTTAAGCCAACTTACCTTTGACGATAAAATTCGCAGACGACCGTCTCACTTTCTGACGCTCCTCGTGATTTTTAGGCATTTCTCCTTTTAAGAGAAAATCTTGAATTTTAACATAAAATGCAAAAGAATCCTTTTTTTTTGCACATTCAGGATAAGTACAGTACAAATCACAAATCAGGGCGGTAAAGTACTGATCGAGTAGTGACTACTGAGTGTCGTGACAGTTGTCGTAAAAACATTGACGAAGACAGGAAGTGGCAGAAAAAAATTCGTTCTCGCACATGCGCAGTACAGATCGTGTTTCCGGTATGGATCGAGTAGCGACAAGCACGTCCTGTGGTTCCAGTCGGGTCCGTCACTTATTTGGTTCCCTGGAAACATTTCCGTTGTGGATCCTTGCAGCGCGTTTCTGTATTTGGTGGTGTTGTGAACGTTTGCAGCGCGTTTCTGTATTTGGTTGTGTTGTGAGTACTTGGAGCACACGTGTGTTGTGGAACTGATGAAGATGTTTTTCTTAATTTGCGGATGTTTTTTGTATTTGCACACGTTTTTAAAGTTGCACACTTTTTTTTTGTAATTGCATTCGTCTTCATCAGGTTGCAGCGCGGTGAGCTCTCTCGGCCACCGTAGCAAAGGACCTTTTATGCAAAAAAAAAAAAAAAAAAAATTATGATAATGACAAGAAAGAACCCCTTTAGCGCAAAGGTTATTTATAGGCTATTATTCATTCATATATTACATTATTCTGCAATATTTTATAATTGTAATTAAATTATTGTTTATTAAACTGTTGTATTAACTTAATATCGCATTTTAATCATGCAAATTTTTGGAGGATAAAAACTGAAATGGCACCCCTCATGTGATATTGATTAATTACATTTTTAACCCCCATATCTTGAATTTTGTGATCATTCCCATGCATTGCATTTTATGGGTTCCAAATACATAGCACTTTAGAACCTTTAAAGGTTCTATATAGAACCTTTTCTTCTAAGAGTGTCTGATGGTCTTCGAGGTCCACTGGACCCCAAATGACTTTTAATTGAATTTAAAAAAAGAGTTCTCTTTTTCCAAATGGTATGAAACTTCCAACGGCTCTCAACACTTTCTAGATCTACAAAAGGAAAAAATAAAAAATAAAATGGAATGTTATCTGTTTTTATGTAGACGTGACAAAATAGTCACACTCATGGTCTTCGGTGTCCATTGGACCCCCAAAAATAACATTTAAATTGTAAAAGAAAATAGTTTTTTTTTGTTTGTTTGTTTTTGTTTTTTTACAAATAATTTATTTTTACTGCTTTATTTGCTAATTTGTTATTGATGTTCAGTTGAAATATCAAATCTTAGGACTCATTTCTCTGTAACATGTTGTTCAGGTTTGATTCTAATCATAATGTAACATTATTGAAAAACTGTTGTTTTTTTCAGTACAAAAACAAATGCTAGACTTTGACAAAAAGTATTTTATTTTTGTTATAATTGTGATTTTATAATATTTAATTATAAATCCAACTGAATCCAACTTTAGAGACTATATCTTTCAGTAATTCAAGACCGAGTTGCGCTCTATAGCCATCTAGTGGTTAAAGTGACTTATTACAAATTTTAAGCGGTTTTTCCAAAAAAAAAAATGCGCAAAAATCTTACATTAAACCGTGTAAAATTAGTCATGGTATCCCAAGGAATGAAATTTAGAAATCTGGGTCTTTTATAAAGTTTATTTAACATAAAATGCAGTTTTTTTGTAAAAATCCCATTTAAATAAATATTTATTTATTTATTTATAGAAATAAATACAAAATCATAAATCCTCCAAAAACATCACAAATGTTGAGTAAAAACATAAATAAACAGAGTAAAATTATATTTGTTTAAAAAAAAAATTGTTCTGTTAAAATTAAATCTTATTGTCTGGGGTCCAATAGACCCCGAAGACCACGAGTGTGATCAGAGGGTTAAACGAAACAGTTCAAAACTAAAATAAATAGACTAGCCTAGGCTAGGCTACTCTATAGGCTATTTCTCATAGTTTTGTTTCATTTATAACAAGATGTGCTCCAGTTCACGAGTGACCACGGCCGAGCGCAACTCCATGCTTATGGCTGTCTGTTATTTGCTTTATTTATTAAATCCAGGCAATTGGTTGATGAAAAATTTATTAAAATGAATACAATT
This sequence comes from Cyprinella venusta, assembly GCA_038021265.1. Classification (NCBI taxonomy): domain Eukaryota; kingdom Metazoa; phylum Chordata; class Actinopteri; order Cypriniformes; family Leuciscidae; genus Cyprinella; species Cyprinella venusta. The sequence continues at coordinate 19,606,198 of CM075871.1, forward strand.
TAGGCTATACAAAACGAAATTTACTTTCAATAAAGGCTTTCTTCTAAACTTAATGAATTGTTCAAAATCATATCCGTCGACCCACGCCACATCTATCTATTGCTTATCTATTTTCATAATCACAGACAGAAAAAAATAACATTATAACAAATATGAAACTAAATACGATTATTTAATGGCTACAACTCATATATAGGCTTGCAGACTCTTTATTTGTAGAAATGGCTGCACATTCATTTAATTCTGAAGTTTGAAAACAAGTTGAAAGGCATTCGTTTGTAAATCATATCTGCAACATTTATCAAGTACACGGATAATTTTGCATGCATTTATTAATCATTATGGTAAGTAATAAATAAATATGAACGCAACTCGTTTAATTACACATTTTACTCCCTTAGAAAATCATTAAAAGAACGCTTAAAGTGATTTAATGCAGATTAGACCAGGGTTTTTCAAACTTTTTTTTTGTGTGGACCTCTATTTAATCAAGAATTTTTGCGGACCACCTTGTCACGTGCTGATCTAAGTAATACCACTGTTATGTATACTTGACCTGTGGTGCTGAACCGGAAATAAAGTGAGTGAGTTCAACCCCAGCAAAATGGCAGTCGTGCATATGGTGTCAGAACAGAAGTAAGCCTATCATTAATTTAAAACACGAGTAGAACATTGTACGACGGCCGACTGTTTCCAATGGAGGTCCTACACTATAAGCCACCCGAGCCGTTTGATTTCGACTGTCCTAATGTGAGTGCCGCGTGGAAGAAGTGGCAGCAACTTTTCGCCCTGTTCCTCACAGCATCGGGAAACAGTGACGCATCTTCAGCGAAAAAGGTTGCTATTTTGCTCACAATTCTGGGAGAGAGGATATGATATATACAGTAACTTTAGATGGGCACCGGCTGAAGGTGATAGAGACGCGGAAAATCGCAATGACTTTGATACGGTGCTCAGAAAATTTGAGCAGTATTCCAACACGAGGAATTCAGTGATGGCTCTGCGAGCACAGTTTTGGGCATATCAGAGACCCGAAGGCCAGGGTTTAGAAGCATTCGTGAATGATCTCAGGACAATGGCAAGTAACTGTCCGTTTACTGATTTAGAGACCACGCTACGAGACAAATTATTCTTTTCCATAAAAGAACCGGCAATGAAAATGAAAGTAATGGGTGATGACGGCAATGCATCCCTTGAAATAGTGATACAGCAAATGCGCACGTTTGAGAGTGCTAAGCGGGAACTTGATATGATACAAGGCAAGTCGCCGCAAACCCTGGACAAGTCACACTCTAAACACTCACACGCGAGGCAGAGACCGTGGACGTTTCCGAGGACGAGGGAGACAGCGCGTGCAGTCAGCACAAGGTAGTAACCACCCACAGAGTGGCGCTATTGCTAAAGCAACACAGCACACGTCCAATGCATGCAGCAGATGTGGTACAACGCATCAACCTCGCAACTGCCCCGCGTTTGGTAAGGAGTGTCGTCGCTGTAAGAAACTAAATCACTTTGCAGATCTATGTCAAGCCAGAATGCCTAGCTATCGTAGCAGAGGTTGTGGTCGTGGAGTATCAACTGTACACTCAGTGGAGTCTGATTTTGAACATTTCTTTATAGACTCAATGACACATGATCTCAGTGACCCCTGCTGGTACGAGGAGGTAATTGTTAATGAGGACAAGATTAAAATGAAACTTGACACAGGAGCAGATACAAACTGTATACCACTGTCACAGTTCAGACAGCTAACAGGACACAGCAGCATCCCTGTTTACAAGTCTTCAGCTAGACTGTCTGGATATGGAAAGCACCATAGAGCACATAGGAAAAGTTCATTTAAAATGCTCAACGCGGAACAGTGATGCGTGGGTTGATCCGAAATGAGCGGTACCCGCAGTTACGGGTCATCCAAAAATGCTTTTAATGATATTCGGGTCGCGGTCGGTCGGGTCGTTTGAAAAAAGATGCCAATTAAACATTTGTATTAATATAGTACTAGACACAATTTTTGATGAAATATACAGTCCTACACATTGGCTGAATAACTGGCACGAAGATAACACACAAGCTCAGTTGAAACAGTTCTCGGTTCTATACTGGTGATTCGAGAACCGCCGTGCATTCGGTACGCAGATCTATGCGCAGTATCAGCTGCTCGTGCTCATCACTTCTCTCAACAGTGGCACCAACATGTCTCGGTTCAGTGAACTGTTGGAGTTACTGGAGTAAAATATAATTCAGGATATTGATTTATTTCGATTCGGAGGGACTGTCAGGCATGTCTGAAAGTGAGTAACTTTAGTAACTTGTGGATCAGCACTGACGCAAGACACGAACTGTTTCGAACGATTCATTTCAATTTAGTGTACTGGTTCGACCGGTTCACTAAAAAGAACCGGTTCAAAAGAACGATTCGTTCACGAACCGGCCATGTCTATGATCACTACAGTCTGCAGAGAGATGGAGGCGGCAAGAGAAAAGGTGATGACTGGGAAGCTCCACAAATACACAAATAGAAAGAGTAAAAGTGTGGGAGACATTTGCTGAAATAATGAAAGATGATGACCAAAGTGCTGGCTTTGCCTTTGTTATGTGTAGGATTACGTCTTCTTGCAATGCTGTGTTGTTACACGTCTATGGCCCAATAACGCTCCGATGAGCATTTACTACTTTTAAAAAAATGCGGTCAGGAAGCGGGTCGGGTACAATATTTTTTTTTACTTTTTTTGCGGTCCGAGTTGCGGGCGGGTAGTTGAAAACGTCGGTCGGTTGCGGGTTGTTTATACATTGACCTGCGCATCACTGACGCGGAAGGGTGCTCAAAGAAAGCTATGATTTTTTCCTCACTACTGAAAATGGACCAACTATCTTAGGTCGTCAAGCATGCTCTGGTCTTCGACTCATTCAAAAAGTGGACAACATTGAAAAATCACTAATTCAAGAGGATTTGGTTGAACAGTACCCTGATGTGTTCACTGGTCTTGGAAAATTCACAGAACCGTATGACATTAAGCTGAAGCCCAATGTGTCACCTGTAATTCATCCACCACGCAGAGTGCCTCTGAGTCTTCATAAACGTCTTAAAGAAAAGCTTGATGATATGGAGGCTGCTGGCATCATCCGTAAAACAACAAAACCCACTGACTGGGTCAACAGTCTTGTGGTAGTGGAAAAGAAAGATGGCTCACTTTGTTTATGCCTGGACCCTAAAGATCTGAATCACGCCATTAGAAGGGAACACTTCATGATCCCAACCAGCTCTGACGTGATCAGCCAGATGTCAAGGAAAATAATGTTCACGGTGCTTGATCAGACAAGTGCATACTGGCAAGTTCCGCTCACTGAAGCCAGTGCAGACCTGTGTACATTCAATACTCCTTTTGGGCGATACTCCTTCCAGCGAATGCCATTTGGAATATCAAGCGCCAGCGAAGTCCTACAGAGAAGAAACCAGATGGTTTTTGGGGACATTCCAGACGTGCACATAATAGCAGATGATCTGATTGTCGCCTCACTAGATGAGAAACAACATGACAAGACATTACATGATGTGATGCAGCGAGCTAAATCCATGGGCTGTAAGTTCAACAAAGAAAAGATCAAATTCAAGAAGTCTGAACTCGTGTACATGGGCCATGTGATCAGCAAGGAAGGGCTGAAGCCCGACGAGTCAAAAGTGACAGCCATAACTGACATGCCTTACCCAACTTCAAAAGAGGATCTGCTAAGAATCATGGGCACGATCAATTACTTGTCACAGTTCATACCTAATCTGTCCACAATAACAACGCCACTACGTAGTCTACTCAAAAAAGACACAGCATGGACTTGGGAACCGCAGCATGCAGCAGCTCTTAAGACGTTGAAAACACTCATCTGCAGCAAGCCAGTTCTCAAGTTTTTTGACATAAACAAAGACACCGTGATACAGTGTGACGCATCATCAACCGGTCTCAGAGCCTGTTTGCTGCCGGATAATCATCCCATTGCATACGCATCGCGTTCTCTGATTACATCAGAACAAAATTACTCCCAAATTGAAAAGGAACTGCTCGCAATCTGCTTCGCAACTGAAAAGTTCAACCAGTATGTGTATGGGAGACCAGTGACAGTACAGTCCGACCACCGCCCGCTGGAGATGATTACCAGAAAGCCACTGCACAAGGCTTCACCAAGGCTCCAGCAAATGTTGCTACGCTTGTTGAAATACAACATCAATGTGAAGTACCACCTTGGAAAACTCATGTACATTGCGGACATGTTAAGCCGTGCGTATCAGACCAGTGATGCTACATCTTCCAACACAGAGGATGCACAAGAGCTACAGGTACACAGCATTACTGAGGTACTACCTATGAGCATTCAAAGAATTGAAAAGATCCAGCAAGCATCAGCAAGTGACCCGACTCTTCAGGCAGTAAGAGCAGTGAGTCAGAGAGGTTGGCCGTCTCACAAGGCAAGTGTACCTCCCCTAGCGCAACAGTTTTGGCAGGTGAGAGATGAAGTATATCGTCGCTGTCCGATGAAAACCGCGTATGTCCATTTTTGGCGCTTTTGAGATTTTTTGACGGATAGAATGTCCAGGTTCATTTCCGTGTACTGCATGCGTCACATTATCTAAATGACCAATGAAAAGTTGTGAAATCATGTCATCTGATTTCCACGTATTTCCATTTGCTGTCAAAGCTGTCCATCACGCAGCGTATCTCCCATAGGCAGTATAGTATCTCCCCGCCCTGTGGAGGCATCTCGCCGGTCTCGTGAAGTTTCTCGCCGGTCTCGTCTCTGAGACCCCTATACCTGGTATTAAAATGCGATCTGTATCCAGATAAGTTATCCGGATAATAAAAAAGCCATGTTAATGCAAGGTATAAATACGTTATGATCGAATTGTGATCGGATCTGCCTGACCATCTGGAGGTAGTCTGGCTCGCATTGTGTTCGGATCTTTACTAGTAAACGCAATCTGGTTGTTGAAACCACATATGTAGGCCTATATTTTACTTTTCCCAAAAATGCTAAAAAAAAATAAACGAGTGAGAGCGTGTTATATAGGCTACATGGCACGTTATAGTCAGATATGACGGCGCTACTGCGACACGCATCACCGCAGATTCGCAGCTGAGCGAAACTGAAAGTAAGTCACAGACGCAATCATCTTCACAATCACACAATCATCTCTCACACACAATCATCTTCAAGTAAAGAAACGAAGTGTTCTTACCAGGGCAGGCTGTTGCCGAGCTCGTATGTCTTTGATTTTGAAATAAGCTGATGATAAAATTCAGCTCATATCTGTAATAAAATGCTGTTCATATCCGACAAAATTACGGTAAGATTGTGTAAATAAAGTATCAGTCTAGCATCGCCATGCCAGTGTATGATTCATTGTCTCTTCATAGTTTGCAAGAGACATTTAATAAACTGAGCGTAGCCTATTCATCTGTCAATGTGAAACGCGATTTGGTCATTCTAATTAATGATCGGAAGAACGCGTATCGACCACCGCTACTATACAATATGCACGTATGTCCATTTAAACTCGATTTTGGGTCAAATATGGATTATATCATGACACTGGCAAGAATATGGTTACATTTAAAGATGTTGTGCCAAGCATGACAAAGCTGCGTTCAGCTGTTTTTGAAATAACATGTTTTTTTCACTTCCTGAAAAGTAACCGTTTTGGACATACGTGGTTTTCATCGGGCAGCGACGATATACTGAACATGGACTTGTTTTTGTAGGAGACAAAGTAGTAATCCCAGAGACTATGCGACATGAGATCATCTCCGCCTTACATGTTACTCATATAGGCATTGAGAAGTGCAAAACCAGGGCCAGAGCTATCATGTATTGGCCTGGGATGTCTAGAGACATTCAAGATGCAATTGCTCGTTGCAGTGTGTGTGCAAAATTTCACAGAAGCAACACCCGGGAACCAATGATGCCACATGAAGTGCCAGACCATCCGTGGTCTAAGCTGGGTTCTGATATATTTACTTATAACGGAACAGATCACCTGCTTGTCATTGATTATTTCTCTAAGTACCCTGAAGTGGTGAGTCTGTCTGAGAACCAAGACAGCACAAGAGATCATCAACAAGCTAAAGTCGCTTTTTGCCAGGCATGGAGTGCCAGACATACTGGTGAGTGACAATATGCCATATGCCAGTCAGGCTTTTCGCCAGTTTGCAGCAGATTGGAACTTTAACCTGGTGACGTCTAGTCCTACATATCCTCAGTCTAATGGACAGAGTGAGAGGTTTGTGCAGACAATAAAACAGCAAATGAAAAAAGCAGCGGAGGATGGCAAGGACATTTACAAGTGCCTGCTTGATCTCCGAGACAGCCCTATTAGCGAACTCCAAGCCACTCCAGAACAATTGCTTATGGGTCGCCGTCTCAAGTCGATCTTGCCTGTAACCTCTCGTAAACTGATGCCTCAAGCCACAAAGCAAGGTAGAGATGAATTGGTGGCAAGACAACGAAACATGGTACACTATTATAACCGGGGAAAGAGAGAATTGCCTTCACTGCAACCAGGTGAAAGCTGCCGCATCACACAAGGCTGGGTGTGGAACCGTGCAGTTGTGGTACAACCTCATACCACCCCTCGGTCATACACTGTCATGACACCACCTACCGACGCAACAGGATTCACTTGTCTTCTGATCCTGACAAATCAGCACTTCAAGTGATACCGGACAGTGCTGACCCAGACTGTATACCTCCAGAGCAGATGGACACACAAGTGTCCTCGACTATTAGTGGGTTCCCCGAGGCATCCAAACAGCTGCCAGTGTCAGCCTGTGAGCGCCCAGCCAGGGCAAGATGTTTGCCAAAGAGATTTGATGACTATGTTATGTATAAATAAAGCTTAAATATTGTGCATGCGTTGGTAGCTACATGTTCAAGTTTTAGCTCTGCAGTTAATATTTAAGTTGGTGAATTGAGACTAGTTAAGCTACATTTATACCCACCTGTTGATTTAAAATATATTGTCTTCACGCAATTAGGATTTTGCTAAGAGATATTTAAGTTCATTATGTTTATTAAACATGTTTGATGAATAATATGCACTATATGTTGCCACTGTAAGTACAGCTAGTGTGTAATAGTGGTTAACCATATCCAGTTCAGAAATAACGACAAATACGACTTGTGGTGGGATATGTTGAAAACTTTACAAGTTGAGTTTATGTTTAAAAGGGGATATGTCACGTGCTGATCTAAATAATACCACTGTTATGTATACTTGACCTGTGTTGCTGAACCGGAAATAAAATGAGTTCAACCCCCGCAAAATGGCAGCCGTGCGTCTGACACACCTCATAATACACATAATAATATCTGTCTACACACAGTCATACCTGAAATAATATGCACCTCTAAATAGGCTCACTAGCACTAAAACTATAACTGGTCAGCACATCAGTACAACAGGCTTGTTAAAAGAAAGTTTACTGCACACAACGGCTGTTACATATTTCATTTATTTATTTACAAGCGCCCGAGAGCATAATCAGGTCGAAATAATGAATCAATATCTCGAAAGTTTTCTTTTTTCCCTGCACCATTTGTTTCAGGGCTGCATAGAACACAGCCTGAATAACATTAATTGATTCCAGAAATAATATTTGGCGGTGCTTTCTTTACTAGCCTGCCCTAGCGCCCATGATTACCAATATTAAACGCACATAAATATAGGCTATATGATGTTTTATTAACAAAGTTCGGGAGAAGCACGTTCAGATAATTAACACAGGGGGAGAGCACTCAGCAATCATGATTAAATGATGTTTCATTATCAAATCAGGGAGAAGCACGTTCAAATAATTAACACAGGTGGAGAGAACTCAGCAATCATGATTAAAGCATGTATATATAAACTCAGCAGTCTCACCTCATTTCTCCGACAAATTAGCAGCATACTAGTTCCTGGTTCACAACCGCTAAACGTTACCATGTCCCAGCTATCAAGCTCTTCCGATGAAGGATTATTCATCGACATGGATGCGCCCCCTCATTCTGGTGGCTCATCAACCTCTCACCCCATGCCGGATGTTGCACCTGAGCCCCAGGTTTCTTCACGTGGCCGCACAGCAGCCCGATCAGCCCAATGTTCACCGTCAACGTCAACCCAAGACGTCGAGGCCACTCTTCACCGCCCCCGGCGAGGATTCCAACTTCCTCCCCGGCCTCCTCATACAGCTCGGCCGTCCCAACGATCCCACCCATCGGGAAATGGACCGTCGCTGGTTTGAGAAAAGCACTGGCCAACTCAGAAATACAAGCTTCGCGGAAGATGAACAAAGCGGAGCTGTACGATCTGTACGTGACTTTAACCCAGTCAGTTAACCACTCCCAGAAGTCTCAGCAAAGCCCGCAGGGCCCAAAGATCGCCAGCCCAGCCTCCTAGCTCCGGCTCGATTCGCCCACCGAGTCGCAGGCCTTCAGCGAGCCTGGGCCGCGCTCCAGATTCCGCCTTTACAGGCCAATTCCTACCCATCGTCGAGGCCCAGCCCTCCATCACGGCTCCCGCCGTAGCAGAGCTGCATGCAGCCGGTCCCAGTGGATTTTCCACAGCACCTTAGTAGTTACATTCTCACAATGCTGTTAACCCTTTTTCCTTCCAGTGGCCTCCAGCCCCGGCAGCAGATGCTAGTGCGAGGGTAGCGCCGCTAGCTTCACTAACCCACTCCCCTCAACTGTTTCAACCAACAGTTTTCAACCCCGCCCACATCCAGTGGCCTGCAGCTCCAGCAGCAGAGACGAGTGCGAGCCTGCCTCAGCTTGCACCGCAAGCCCACTATTCTCCATACCACCCTTCCTATCCTTTTCATCCTCCAACTAACTTTCCTTTTCAAGCCCCAGCAGACAACCCAACAGTGAGGCCGCCGCCAACTCTCACAGCCCCGGCCCATACCCTTCACAGCTCTCTCACTCAATCCAAGTCTCCATATTCTCTTTTCACAGCATCTGCGATGCCCATTCCGTCCAATGCCATCGCCATGGAACCACCACCAGTCTCACAAAGCATCCGCGCACAGATTCTCTCAGGTGCGGACATTGATCTCTCTTCCCTCCTCTCTCTGCTTCCCGCAGCCAATCCAGAACGTCAAATAGACTGTGGGGATTTCGCCGTCACTCTTAAAAACACCAACTCACACGCACCTCGCGTTCTTTCATTTCCTGAATTTTCAATTGCTTTTTTCCGTTTCACCGAAATTATCTGCTCAGTTTTTCCCCACAGGCGGCGTGAGCTTAATGATTATATGGCAATCATAGCCGAGCTCGCGCTGTCCTATGGGGGGGGGGCACTTCTACACTTATCACAAACTGTTTTCAGCCAAAAGTGCCGTGCGTGTCGCTCAGTGGAACCAGTGCACTTACTGGGGTGCGCTCGACCCGGATCTCCACAGCAGGGTGTTTTTAGGATGTAAAAACGTTTCTTGTGCCGTCTGCAGATCAGTGGCACACTCCACATCAACATGCCCGCAGGTTAACCCTTCCTCTCTCTCCTGCTCGGGAACAAGCACCGCAAAATCCACCAGCTACGTGCCCCGCGCAGCAACCAGCGCGAACTTTGACCGAGAGAGGAGAGTTTTCTCGTTCACGGAGAACAGACAACCCTGCAACCATTTCAATTCAGGCAAATGTAGCAGACCGCGCTGCCGGTTCTTGCATATCTGTAGCTTTTGTGGTGGTGCCCATGCCCGCATCATATGTCCCGTGTACAAATCCGCAAATAAAAAACAAAGAGATTATTTGTCGACTCCTGTAAATATTTTGCTAATGCGCTCAGAACTGGCGCATCACCCGAACGCTGAATTTACTGATTATCTGCTGTCAGGTCTAAAAAACAGCTTTAAGCCCAGCTTAGACTGCCCGCTCTCCCAAAATATCACATGTAAAAATCTTCAATCCGCCTTCCTAGAACCCGAAGTTGTAGACCAGCTGATCAAAAAAGTTGAGTCAGGTTTCATGATCGGTCCGTTCGACGATCCTCCATTCAATCTTTTTCGTATTAGTCCCATCGGAGTGGCTACAAGGAAATATTCAGGGGAAAAGCGGCTAATAATTGACCTGTCAGCTCCGCACAATTCCCTAGCGTAAACAGCTTGATCCCCCTCGACGAATTTTCGCTCAAGTACCATAATATAAATCAGGCAATCGAATTGATCAAAATCGCAGGTCGGGGTGCCTGGCTGGCTAAATTTGACATTACATCTGCTTTCAAAGTAATGCCTATTCACCCAGATTCATGGCACCTATTTGGAGTCCACTGGCAGGGCAAATATTATTTCGCAGTACGATTGACGTTCGGATGCAAAAGTAGTCCAAAAATATTCGACATGTTATCAGAAGCCGTGTGTTGGATTTTGACAAACAACTACACCATTCCCCACCTCATTCACTTGTTAGACGATTTCTTAATAATTTCGCCTCCCAATGCAATCCCAGCCGCACACTTCGTCACGGTCCAAAATGTTTTTTCCGATCTCGGAATCCCTATCGCAAAGGAAAAAACTATGGGCCCCGCAACATCTATCGAGTTCCTAGGGATTAACTTGGATTCAGTTTCATTCCAAGCATCCCTACCTAAAGAGAAAAACGACCGGATAATTCTTATCTCATCTACTCTCCTTGAAAAATCGGAATGTTCAAAACGCAAACTCTTATCACTGCTCGGCCATTTAAACTTCGCCATGCGCATCATCCCGCAGGGCCGGTCCTTCATATCGCACCTCCTCTCACTCGCGTCCTCCGTTCACTCACTAGAGGACCTCATTTCCATAACCCAAGCTTGTCGCGACGAGCTCGGGTTATGGCTAGTATTTCTAAAACAATGGAACGGCCTTTCTTTTTTCTATAACAATCTCGTTTTTTCCCCCACTGACATCCAATTGTTCACAGACGCAGCCCCCTCAATTGGTTTCGGGGGATTCTACCAATGTCGCTGGTTCGCGTCTAAGTGGCCATCGCGTCTACGTGGCCTATACAGTGCATTGCATTAATAAAGGTCGTTCCCATTCACCCACTCTGATGCCACTCCTAAGGCGCCTCACGTGGATTTCAGCTTGCGACCAATTCATTATAATTGCTAAACACGTTCCAGGGTCAGAAAACCAAATCGCTGACTCCCTGTCTCGTTTTCTGTTTCAGAAATTCAGGACGCTGGCTCCAGAGGCGGACCAATTCCCAACTCCAGTACCTCGCTATTCAGAGCTGATATTCCCATAACCCACCCACTAAAACACCTCCTCGACGCATCACTCGACACTATACTCCAAGCAGTTTCTCCCAGGACCCTCCAATCCTACTTAACGGCTTGGAAATGCTTCAAAACATTTCACGGCTCGTATAACATGTCATTTCCCGATTTTTCTCTCCTTTCAATCACCACATTTATTTCCTACCTTAACAGTGTTAAGGGCTTACAAGTCGGGTCAATTAAAGGTTACTTGAGTGGCATACAGTTTTTTCATAAACTGACGTACGGCGCTCCCTCCCCCGAGATAAATAATCCACAAACCGTCTTGCTCATCAAAGGGATCCAAAGATCCCAGCCCACCCATACCGACGCCAGACAACCCATTACACTAGATATCCTCACCAAATGTATTCATACCCTCCGCTCAAGCTACCAGCCCCTCAACACCGCTCGCACACTTGACGCCATGTTCAACCTAGCTTTCTTCGGTTTCCTTAGATGCTCGGAACTTGCTATCACCTCCAAATTTGACCCAAAAATCCACCCCACCATTGCAGACTTGTCAGTACTAGACGGTGAAACAATCTCGTACTTGATCAAGCAAAGACCGACAAAACCAAAAAAGGTCATTTCATCTACATTTTTAACCTCCCGTCGCCAATCCAACCATACCAGTCAATTTTGGCATACATGAAATGGAGAAGCTCCCAAGCTAGTACTCCTTCCGAACCCCTGTTCACGACCAATCCAATAAACCAGTGACACGCTTCTGGTTTCAAAAACACCTCAAATCCGTCCTCCAGCAGTCAGGTATTCCACCAAAGGATTTTTCAAGCAACTCCTTCCATATCGGAGCAGCAACTTCAGCAGCTCAAAAAGGCCTCTCCCAACAACAGATCCAAACTCTCGGGAGATGGTCCTCAGACGCTTTCCGAACCTATATCAGGACCAACCGGTTCCACATTAAAAAAGCGCAACAAACCCTCATTGGTTAAAAAACGCAGTGGATGCAATGAGAACTCCTCCGGTAGAGTACTTACGTTTTCTCTTTCGTCCAGTGACGCAGTGTGAGAAAATCTCCCGGTCGAGTCATCATCTTCCTCCTTATCTTCCTGCCCAGCAGGCTTTAGTCCCACAGCGGACACAGTGAGAACTTTCCGGTAGAGCACTTATGTATTCTCTTTCGTCCAGCGACGCAGTGTGAGAAATCTCCCGGTTGAGCTCTCATTTCCCTCCTTATCTTTCTGCCCAGCAAGCTTCAGTCCCACAGCGGATACAGTGAGAACTTTCCGGTAGAGCACTTATGTTTTCTCTTTCGTCCAGCGATGCAGTGTGAGAAAATCTCCCGGTTGAGTACTCATTTTCCTCTTTATCTTTCTGCCAAGCAGGCTTCAGTCCCAGCGGACACAGTGAAACTTTCCGGTAGAGCTTTTACATTTTCTCTTTCGTCCAGCGACGCAGTGTGAGAAAATCTCCCGGTTGAGTACTCACTTTTTCAGTTTCCTCTTTGCCCAACAGGCCTCAGTCCCAGCGGACGCAGTGAGAACTTTCCGGTAGTGCATTTACATTTTCTCTTTCGTCCAGCGACGCAGTGTGAGAAAATCTCCCGGCCAAGTACTAATTTTTCCTCTTTTCAGTTTCCTTCCTCTTTTCCCGTTTCCCCTTTCCCAGCAGCTTGTCTAACAGGCCAGCCCGCCAAACTCGGCACTCATTTGGGGGGTCTTTAGTCCGGCGGCTGTCCTCTGTTCTCTAGCTTTTTGGGGGGAGTACTCTGGGTTCGGGCCGAATTCCGAGCTCGGAGCCCTCCCCCCGGACAGCACGCCAAATACGCATTATACCTTATTCCCTTTAATTGTATGTAAGTGTGAACTCGTGAAATGATGTTTTATTAACAAAGTTCGGGAGAAGCACGTTCAGATAATTAACACAGGGGGAGAGCACTCAGCAATCATGATTAAATGATATTTCATTATCAAATCCAGGAGAAGCACGTTCAAATAATTAACACAGGTGGAGAGCACTCAGCAATCATGATTAAAGCATGTATATATAGACTCAGCAGTCTCACCTCATTTCTCCGACAGTTTAGCAGCATCCCTCCTCCACCCCTTCTCCACTCTTCTAGTCCTAAACCACTTTACATACGGAGGGAGTACTCTGGGTTCGGGCCGAATTCCGAGCTCGGAGCCCTCCCCCCGGACAGCACGCCAAATACGCATTATACCTTATTCCCTTTAATTGTATGTAAGTGTGAACTCGTGAAATATTTTAATGATGATATGTAATAGTGTTGTAAACCCTGAAAACAGTGTGTGTTATGATCATATCCCAAATTGAAAAGGTAGCCTACAATAATGAGATGATAGAATTCAGCCTAACTATTAATTATAGCCAGACGTTGATCCACACGTTCATCCACAAGTACGTTATCCAGACATTGATTCACACGTTTGTCCACACGTACGTTATCCAGACGTTGATTCACACGTTTATCCACACGTACGTTATCCAGACGTTGTTCACACGTACGTTATTCAGACGTTTATCCACACGTTTCCCCACGCGTACGATATTCAGACGCAAAGTAAAAACAATCCTTTTTCAGCTACGTCGCCGCCACGCCGCCGCGCACTTTGAGCGCAGCTTCCACACGTGACCGTGACGTGTGACGTCTCAAATCTTACGTCTGACGCCTGAATACTATGGGATTTTGGCCAGACGGCTCGCGAGCGTATACACGTTAGTTTGCGCCCATAAGGAAGTAATGGAATGGTCGAATAAAGTCGTTATTTATGTTTTTTTTCACACAAAAAGTAGTCTCGACGCTTGATAAACTTATAATTGAGCCGCTGTAGGCACATGGGATATTTAAACCTTTTCTTTAATGACTTTTATGGGCTGTCAGAGCTAGTCCCTTAGGCAGTCTATGGAGGACTGATCCAGCTCTCAGATTAAATCAAAAATATCTTTATTTGTGTTCCGGAGATGAACGAAGGTCTTACGGGGTTAGTACAGCATGGGGGTGAGTAATTAATGGCTTTATTTTCATTTTTGGGTGAACTAACGCTTTAATGAAGTGGTCAAAATCATCTCTGTCAACCCAAGTCTCTCGATATATTGCGTATCTATTTTCATAATTACAGATGGAAAAAAATAACATTATAACAAATATGAAACTAAATGCGCTTAATGGCTACTCAGACTTTTTTTTATTAGAAATGCCTGCACATTCATATAATTCTGAAGTTTACAAACAAGTTGAAAGGCATTCTTTTGTAAATCATATCTGCAACATTTATCAAGTACACAGTGTCACGGATCAGAAGGACACAGATAGGTGAGTATAACCAGGTTTATTGAAAACAGGTGATAGAGTCTATGGCAGGTGAGTAATGCAGATAATGTTCAAAGATGTAGAGAATATGGAGTCTGATGATATGTATCTTATCTTGAGCAGGTATGAAGTCCGACGGGCGGTACAGGTGGAGCGGAGACTGAGGCAGACCGGAGCTGGAGCGGATGAGGATTCGATGGCGCTTGGAAGGATTCAGGTAAGTTGATCTGCGGGAGTGGTGTGGGAGTCTGTGGTCGCATAACTGACGAGACCAGACAGAGAGTGCTTGTGAGAGGTGAGTCTTTATAGGAGAGTTGATTGATGCGGTGATTGATGGGAACAGGTGATGATGATTAATACTCTGGAGAGGCGGAACGAGTGGGTGGAGTGCAGGTATCTGGTGCTGACACCGATGGATCCCTGACAGTACCCCCCCCCCCACGGCCAGCTCCAGCTGGCGGACGGGACCGACGACGGGGACGACCACGGCCCCTGGGTGCTGGACGATCTGGGTGTGAGGCGTGGAATTCTTGGAGTAACGATGGATCTAGAATGTCGTCACGATTGACCCAACATCTCTCTTCAGCGCCGAATCCCTCCCAGTCAACGAGGTATTGTAAGAGGCCGGCCCGTCGTCGGGAGTCGAGGATCTCGTGGACTCTGTAGATGTTGTCGTCCATTGGATCTGCTGGAGGAGGGGGCACCGTCGTAGCACCAGATCCTGGGGAGGAAGGAGTGAGAGGGTTAGTGTATGGTTTGAGTAGAGAAACATGGAAGGTAGGTGCAATACGGTAATGAGCTGGTAGGGATAGACGGTAGGTGACGGGATTGATCTGCCTCTGTATCGGGAATGGGCCGATGTATCTGGGACTCAGCTTACGACAGGGCTGTCGGAGACGGATGTCCCGGGTTGAGAGCCAGACCAATTGCCCAGGAAGATATTGAGGAGCATCGGATCGTCTGACGTTGGCCTGGCCCTGATGTCTCCGAACAGCCCGCTGGAGATGGATATGTGCTGAGTCCCAGACTCTCTCGCTCGTCTGGAACCAGTGATGGACTGCTGGGACGTCAGATGGTTCTCCAGACCAAGGGAATAGTGGGGGTTGGTAGCCGAGTATGCACTGGAAGGGAGTGAGTCCGGTGGTGGTTTGACGGAGGGAATTTTGTGCATACTCGGCCCATGGCAGGAAACGACTCCAGCAGTCCTGGTGGTCATGACAGTATGACCGTAAATACCTCCCGATTTCCTGGATCTTCCGCTCAGTCTGGCCGTTGGACTGGGGGTGGTATCCTGAAGTGAGGCTGACGGTCACACCAAGGAGGTTGAAGTAAGCTTTCCACACTCGAGAGATGAACTGCGGTCCACGGTCGGACACGATATCCTCGGGAATGCCGAAGTTTCTGAATATGTGTTGGAACAGGGCTTCTGCAGTTTCAAAGGCTGTGGGTAAACCCGGTAAAGGAATCAGCTTACATGCTTTGGAGAAGCGGTCCACTACAACCAGTATGCAGGTGTGCCCGTCCGATGTGGGAAGGTCGGTCACAAAGTCCACTCCAAGATGGGACCAGGGTCGAGTGGGAATTGGTAGAGGGACCAGTTTGCCTGCAGGGAGTTGGCGAGGAACTTTAGCCATGGCACAGACTGAGCATCCTTTGACATATCGGGAGATATCCTGGGCCATACCCGGCCACCAATAACGTTGTTGGACGAGCGAGAGAGTAGCTTGGCTGCCTGGGTGTCCAGAGCCCGGAGACGTGTGTACTGAGTCCATGAGAGACAGGCGTAATCGGGTAGGTACATACACCCGTCCCTCAGGACCTCCCGGCGGAGCAGGTTCGAGTCGGGTGGCTTCGGCTATGTGATCATCCATACTCCACTGAATGGGACTGACAACAATGGTTGGAGGGAGAATGGTTTCGGGGTCCGTAGGAGCTACCTCTGGCTGGAACTGGCGGGAAAGAGCATCCGCTTTCACGTTCTTGTGTCCGGGTCGATAGGTGACGGTGAAATTGAAGCGAGTGAAGAATAATGCCCACCGGGCTTGACGAGGATTAAGTCTTCGAGCTTCACGTAGATACTCCAGGTTGCGATGGTCTGTGATTACCGTGAACGGGTGTTGTGCTCCCTCCAGCCAGTGTCTCCACTCTTCGAGGGCTAGTTTGATCGCCAGTAATTCACGATTGCCGATGTCATAATTCTGCTCCGCCGGGGACAGTTTCTTGGAGAAGAAGGCGCATGGATGGAGTTGTGATGGATTCCCCTGCCGCTGAGATAGTACCGCTCCCACCCCGGTGGTGGATGCATCCACTTCAACGACGAAGGGTAAAGCCGGATCAGGAAGTGAAAGGGTAGGAGCGGAACTGAAGGCCTTCTTAAGAGTATGAAATGCTTGACTGGCGATGGAGTTCCAGGATAGAGACTTGGCCCCACTTTTGAGGAGATCGGAGAGAGGTGAGCTGATGGAACTGAAGTTCTGAATGAAGCGGCGGTAGAAATTGGCAAACCCCAGGAAACGTTGAAGTTCTTTCCGAGTAGTGGGTTGTGGCCAGTGGATCACTCCTTCCACCTTCCTCTGGTCCATGGTGATGCCCTGGGGTGAGATGATGTAACCGAGGAATTGGATGGTGCTTTGATGGAATTCACACTTCTCCAGTTTCAGATAGAGTTGATAATCTCTGAGCCGTTGTAATACTGTTTGAACGTGATGAATGTGGGTTTCCAAGTTTGGAGAGTAGATGAGGATATCGTCGATGTAAATGATGACAAATTGGTTAAGGAGATCTCGAAATACTTCATTCATGAATCCTTGGAAGATGGCTGGTGAGTTGGACAATCCGAAGGGCATAACAAGATATTCGTAGTGCCCTGCGGGGGTGATGAAGGCGGTCTTCCATTCGTCCCCCTCCCGCACACGGATGAGGTTGTAGGCACTACGAAGATCGAGCTTGGTGTAGACAGATGCCCCTCGGAGTTGTTCCAGTGCGGCGGGGACCAGAGGAAGAGGATATCGGAACTTGACAGTTGCTTGATTGAGGGTGCGATAATCTATGCAGGGGCGCAAGCCTCCATCTTTCTTTCCCACGAAGAAAAAACTCGAAGCGGCAGGGGAAGTTGATGGTCGTATGAATCCTTGCTGTAAGGATTCGTGAATGTACTCCTATATGGCCTTCTGCTCCGGGATGGACAATGGGTAGATCTTACCACGCGGAAGGACGGCCCCAGGCAGCAGATCGATCGCGCAGTCCCATGGCCGATGTGGAGGTAATGAAGTTGCTTGTTGTTTATCGAAAACATCCTGGAACGCCCGGTATGGAGGGGGGATTTCTGGTAGATCCTTAACTGGTGGACTCTCAATGGTGGTAGTGGCTAGAGGTACCTTCTTGACTGAAGTGGTGGATGGACGAATTCTCTTGTTAAGGGAAGGTAGACAGCGATGGAAACAGTCTTTGCCCCACTGTAAAACTTCACCGGTGGACCACTGGATCAGGGGTGAATGGGCTTCCAGCCAGGGGCGTCCCAGGATGATCTCGGCTGTGGATCCCTCCAGCACCAGAAAGGAGATCTTCTCGTGGTGAAGCCAGCCAATCTCCAGCCCTAGATCGGGGCTTCGATGTCCTACCCGACCGCGTCCTAGTGGTTGTCCCAGGATGGTTTGAACTTGGAGGTTTTGGGGTATGGATCGTTGTTTCGTTTGAAGGCGATGTAGCGTGGACAGAGCGATGAAGTTACCAGCGGATCCGGAGTCGATCAGCGCCTGGACTGAGATGGAACGGTTCATATAAGTGATAGTAGCTGGGGTGTATTTCAACGGTGAAATGTGTAGAGGTAAATGAACAGTACTCACAGCGGGTCGAGGTGGACGAATGGGACAAGAGGCCAACAGATGACCAGAAGCACCGCAGTATAGACATAGACCATTGGAGATGCGCCGATTGCGCTCGGAGATTGGAAGGCGGGTGGTACCAATGTCCATTGGTTCTGGTGCTGGAGGGCTATGGTCAGGTGCTGGGCGAGGAGGCGGAGGTGCAGGGCAGTCGAGCTGGCAGGCAGTGCGACGCTGATCAATGCGGATGGAACGCTGGATGATGCTCTCTATGCCTACCGCGTCGTCGTAAATCGCTAACTGGAGACGGATATCAGGATTCAAACCATGGCGGTAGGCAGTAATGAGGGCTGATTCATTCCATCCGAGAGTAGCGGCCAGGGTACGAAATTGCAGCGCGTAGGCTGCCACTGATGATCGTCCTTGCCTCAATCGAAACAGCTGATCTTGCACGGAGATGGAGTGAGCGGATTGAGAGAATACCTCAAGGAAGTGACTGGAGAAGGCGGTGAATGTTCGCGTGACTGGGCCTCGGTCCTTCCAAAGGGCGTGAGCCCAACCGAGTGCACGTCCTCGGAGTAAAGAGATGAAGAAAGCCACTTTGGATCGCTCAGTGGGGAAAGAGTGTGGATTCATCTCCATGTATAGCTCGCACTGCAAAAGGAAGCCGCTGCACTCCTCCTCCCCGCCTGAGTAGGGCGCTGGTTGGGCCATGGGACTGACAGAGGCAGATGTCGAGGAAATGGTGACGGTGGAAGCGGAGAGAGTGGCTGTGCTAGTCCGGGGAATAGGTGGCGGAGTTGGGTTAGCGGCAGCGCCGGTGCTTGGAGTGGGTTGCAACATATTGTTGTTGTTGTTGTTGGTCTGGTCTTCTGTCACGGATCAGAAGGACACAGATAGGTGAGTATAACCAGGTTTATTGAAAACAGGTGATAGAGTCTATGGCAGGTGAGTAATGCAGATAATGTTCAAAGATGTAGAGAATATGGAGTCTGATGATATGTATCTTATCTTGAGCAGGTATGAAGTCCGACGGGCGGTACAGGTGGAGCGGAGACTGAGGCAGACCGGAGCTGGAGCGGATGAGGATTCGATGGCGCTTGGAAGGATTCAGGTAAGTTGATCTGCGGGAGTGGTGTGGGAGTCTGTGGTCGCATAACTGACGAGACCAGACAGAGAGTGCTTGTGAGAGGTGAGTCTTTATAGGAGAGTTGATTGATGCGGTGATTGATGGGAACAGGTGATGATGATTAATACTCTGGAGAGGCGGAACGAGTGGGTGGAGTGCAGGTATCTGGTGCTGACACCGATGGATCCCTGACACACAGATAATTTTGCATGTATTTATATATTATTATGGTAAATCACAATTAAGTAATAAATAAATATGAACGCAACTCGTTTAATTACACATTATTAAGCATTTTACTCCCATAAAATCATTAAAAAATCAACATCAGATTAGACCAGGGGTTTGTGTGTGGACCACTATTTAATCAAGATTTTTTGCATTCAATATGGTTGAAGTCCACATTAGGATAGAAAAACATATCACAGACGCAGACTTGACGTTATAAGACAGACGCAAGTGTCACGTTCATTGAGACGAGTGCATGTTGCAAAGTCATATTAAAGAACCGATCAGAACACGCGATACACTCGCTTCACTGAGCCGTGCTGTACTGTAGATAGCGTGTTAAATACGTGTAACAATAAACAACTTCACTGCCACACGTGAATGACGCGTGATGTCTGACTGTACGTTCACACCGCCACGCGAGAGCGGCAAAATTCAACTACAGCTCGCTGCATCCTGCGGTGGATATATATATACTTTTTTTTTTTTAATTTATTTTGCATTTCAATTAACATACAGAATCAATGCCATGGGGTAAATACAATTGAGGATACAATTACATGTTATAAAGCCAGGAGAGTAACATGCAGCTGACACAACGAGAAAGTTTTGAGAGCTTTGGAGTTGCTGGATGTACTGAGAGTATCCATGTAGGATTTGAGTTCTTTACAAAAAATAAAGAAGTAGGGCTTAGCACCTTGAAATTTACATTTGTGTAAAAAAAAACTTTGCAAGGAATATAAAAAGATTTATCAAAAAATATTGGTCCTTTACATCTCTCCCAAAGTTGTGCAGACCAAGTAGAACATCTTTGTATGACAAAGAAAAACTCGGTGAGGAAAATGAACGAACAAAGGTACAGAAATCCTCCCAGAACAGACTTGTATATGTGCATTCCCAGAATAGATGTGACATAGATTCATGATCAGTATCACAGAAAGAACATAAAGTGTCGATGTCAGGAAACATTTTTTTCAAGTAAAGTTTCACTGGATAAAAAAGATGAAGTAATTTGTAAGACACATCCTTAACCTTATTGGTTATTAAATATTTAGAAGACAAAGTCCACACTTTCTTCCATGGGATATCAACAAATTGGCCGTTCCAGTACGACACAACGTATGGAAGAGAAACAATCTCGTTTTGAAATAGCTGTCTAATTTTTCTGTTCCGACTAGAAGCGCTAGACAAAAAACAAATTTTTCCAGTCATTGTATCAAAAGGATGAGCTACTGATATAGAAATCTGGGATTTAGCTGATTCTCTGAGAAGAGTTACTGCTCCATAAGGAATGGCATCCATTACAATAGAAAATTCTCGAGGAGTGACCGGTATATTGTACTTAGTCAAAAATTCTGAATAAGAATATAAGTATCCATCAGAATTGATTAATTGAGAAACCAAAAGAAAATTATTTTCAACCCAGTTTGGGAAAAACAACGACTTATTTTTATAGATAATATCACAGTTATTCTAAATAAAGTACCGGTGAGGGCTGAAATTGTGTTTATAGATTAGGTACCAGGCCAAAAGTGCTTGTTTATGAAAATTAGATAATTTAAGGGGCAATTTGGTGCAGTGGAGATTTCTTTAAGACTGCAAGGGAAGCTCAGCTTCCCCTATAATGTCAAAAAAATAATGTTCAAATGTGTGCTTGTGTTAATAATTTATTGAGGGAAAAAAATGCGTTAGAACACGGTAATCTCGAAGACGAGTTCGTTCAGAATAAGCTACAAATAGCAGGTTGGCTGACTTGATCTCCTTCTCATACATTCCTGTAGCGCGTCAGAGTGCATTTTCCTATGGCATTTCCCCGTTGAAGCTCGGCGTCCATTGACTTCAATGGGGCTGCTTTGAACAGTTTTTTTCAGTGCTGCAAAACTGGATGGTCATTGGATAAATGCTGCGATTATGTCCCGCCCACGGACGCCGGGCGTCTCTGGGGTGAATAGGGAAGTGGGCTGGCCTGAGGTCCGGGCGTCCGCGTGATGATTGGAGGATTGCATCTCCTTTTGATTGACAGCGATGTCGCCCAATAAAAAAATCGCTGACGCGGAAGCTAGTTGAAAGACTTCGAACTCAGTCTCGTCATTTTGTGTGTATTTTACTCGAAAGACGAACTGCTGTATTTCTTAGTATTTGCAATTTTCATCAGATGTTTCACAGTTCAACCTAATTCCCACATTTCTTCCGTCGATGTCAGGAATCTTGTTATATGCGCGAGCGTGGTGTTTGAATCACGGCACATCTGTCTAGTTTGGTTTCAGTTTTGTGTTGGGATCTCTATGGTTGGGATTCAGACATGCATTCTCCGCATGTTTGTTTTCGGTTGTAAGTGCACAGGATGAGCTTATGGTCGTACTCATGCATAACGTTAGCATTCTGTCTTGTTGTGTTCGCTCTGTTCAGTGTGTTGTGTATTGTGTAGCAGCACATGGTTTGTGTTTACATCGACCGCGTGCTTTCATGTCGTGTGTCTTGGTCTTGTGCTGTGTAGCACAGCTTGTGTTTTACACTAGCTGTGTGCTTTCGTGTTGTCATGTTCTGTGTGAACACGTGTCTTATGAGTGTTCTCATCGTTCTTCAGGTCTCATTTTGTGTGAGCTCAATTGCTTTTTAATTTGTTTTATTTGTCATGTGTTTTTTCATGTTTGGTGTGAGCGCATGGCTTGTCATGTGTTTTCCTTGTGCCATAATGTGCTTTCCTGTCATTTCCTGTCGACTCCCATCTTGTTTCCTGATTATTAGTTATTTGCCCCACCTGTCCTCCTTCGTTACCTGCCTTTTTTTGCTCCCAATTTATTCCCCTTGTTTTTTGTTTTTGTTTTTTCATTAAAATAAAGCACATCAAGTCCTCGCTCTTTTCACCATCCCCACACTTGACAGTCGAGTAAAAAAAAGAAAAAAGAGCTTCCCCTCTTTGAAAGACCAGCAGCCGCCACTGATTTGGTGATATTGTAGTTACATAACAATAAGAAAGGGAGACCTCCTACCTTAGAGAAAACAAGATTAGGAAGAATATTCCAGAAAGAATCAGGGTTTGTTAAGTACTGTTTTATCCAATTTATCTTGAAAGTATTATTTAAGGAAGTAAAATCTAGAAAGTTTAGACCACCACACTCATAATTATTAATAACCACAGATTTTTTTACATAATGCCTCTTGTGCTTCCACAGGAAATCAAATAACGTTCTATCAATATCTGTACATGCAGATTTATCCACATATAAGGTCGGAGAGAGCAGGGTAAGTCATTCTTGAAATTCCCTCAGCTTTAGCAATAAGAGTTCGACCTCTCAGAGATAAATCTCTCTGTAGCCACGAGTGTTAATAGCTTTATGTTGTCCTTAGATGATTTATTTTGGTTTATGTATTTATTATTATTTTTGATGTATAATTTTTGGGGGGGTTTTGAGTTATCTGTGGTGTGTTACGGAGGTCTTTTATTTTGAAGTTCATTCGCGTGAGGGGACATAAATGCGCATGTGTTCCAAACATTTCAGTACGAATGAAACTCAGACGTATATGGTTGAAGGAGCAAAGGTTTACGGTTGGCAAGGAATCTAGAATGGTTTAGCTCCTGGTTTGAATGGAGAACAAGGTAAAGACTTTCCGTTATTCTTATGTTATTGTTTTGATTTATATTGTTTGTATTATGATTATTTATTGGTGGTTGTTTTGTATGTATTTAGTCATTACTCTTTGTTTGGTTTGATGGATGTTTATTCATTTTGTATGTTTGTTTTCTTTTGTACAAGCTTTTACGTTGATTCTCAACATGGTATTCAACGGTGATATTCATGGGTGATGACGGCCATTCCAATAAATCATGGGAATCATCAGTTGAAGAGTCAATCATTCTTGAACCAGGCAGTTACAACGAGTTGAATTTCCTTTTAGCTTTCTCAACAACTGGGTCAAAGTTAATTCTACTTCTGACTTTATCATCCTTACATATGGATATACCCAGATAGGTCACCTGTGACTTAACTGGAATTCCGTAAAGAGAGAGAGAAGGACAGGTTTTAACAGCTAACAGTTCACATTTATTAAGATTTAATTTTAAATCGGAAGCTTTAGAGAAAAATGTAATGTGTTGGATTGCAATCGGAATTCATCTTTTAAAAACAGGGTAGTGTTGTCAGCTAGTTGACTAATAAGTTTGTTGGAAATAGTAATACCTTGTAAATTGCTACTCAGAAGAGAGGAGGAAAGAAGTTGTGCAGCCACAAGAAATAAGTAAGGGGATACAGGGCAACCCTGACGAACTCCTCTTGACAATTGAAATCTGGGCGAGGTACCTGATTTAAGGTTGATGGAACAATTGGCACTGTTATAAAGAATTCTTAATGGAATTTAGAATTAAGAATTGGAACATTGGAACATGTGGAACATTCTTAACTTGCAGAATGGATCACCAAACCCAAGCTTTTGGAGAGCTAGAAAAATAAACTCGTGTTCTAGAGAGTTGAAAGCTTTGTAAAAATCAACAAAAAGAATAAAACTGCCATCATCAACTAAATCGCTATAATCTAATAAATCTAGAACAAGTCGATGTCAATGACTTCAATGACTGAATTCACAGGCTGATCTCACGAAGTAGCGTGTGTATGACACGCCAATTCGTATTTGCATTTTTGGCGTGTTATGAAGACGCATAATCGCTTTTCAGCGTGTTTATGAACGCCGTTGACTTAACGTTATATAAATATAGGACTTACCTCAACCCCGTCCCTAAACTTAACCGTCACTGGGGTTAATGGCATTTATGACTGTTCCCTTACCATCCTAGGGAAAAAAATATATGACTTACCTCAACCCTATCCCTAAACTTAACCATCACTGGGGTTAATGGCATTTATGACTGGACATTTGACGCGCGTGTTCTGACACGCGGGATGACGCGGACGTTAATGGCGTAGACATACACGCATACACGCGGATACACGCGAATAGCTCAAAATGCGTAGAAATAATACGCCACTTGACTCGAAAGTATGTCATGATGTCATGTTGGAATTCAAAACACACTTAATTCTTCTGGCTAGAGCCGAAGCTAAAATTTTATAATCGTTATTAAGGAGACAAATAGGTCACCAATTATCAGAGTTGTATCCTTTTTGGGTTTAGGTATAAGAGTTAAAAGTCCTTGTGTTAAACTAGAAGGCAAAGTTTCTGACTGAATACTCTCCAAAAACATCTCTAACAGGAACGGTGCTAGTTCTTCAGCAAAGTTTTTGTAAAACTCGGCCGTTAGACCATCGGTTCCAGGAGATTTGTTATTTTTAAGGCCCTCAATCCCCTCAATTACCTCAGTGATAGTTAAAGTTTTATCACAGGCAAGCTGCTCATCTTTAGATATTGATTTAACATCCTTTAAAGACTGAAAGAAAAGAGAGGCTGAGTCCTTACAGTAATTAGATTTATATTATTTAGAATAAAAGTTACTACAGAAAGAGGCAATTTCTTTAGAATTATCTGTCAAAGTGCCATTAATTTGTAGAGAACTAATGGAAAGATTCCTAGAGTTCTGTTTTTCCATTCTAAAAAAATAAGCGGAGCTCTGCTCACCTTGTTCTAGCCATTTCCTCCTTGAACGAACATAAGAGCCTTCATCTTTGTATTCATAAATATTATCTAATTTAGATTGGAGTTCTGTTAGATCAGTTTGTGATAAGCTTCCCTGAATTTTGCTCTTAAGTATTATAATTTTGGATATAACCTTTTCCTCATCAATCCTTCTCTTTTTTGCCAAATAGGCTCTATGCACAGCTCCACTACTTCCTGAACTTCAGCCAGCTTCTTGTTTCCTGTCTGTCATTATTGGACACATTGATTAATTCAGGTGTGTTTGATTATTGCTGCCGTGACTACTGAGGTCAAGCACACCTGAATTAATCAAATTGTCCAATAATGGTATACAGGAAACAAGGAGCTGGCTGAAGTTCAGGAAGTAGTGCAGTTGTGCATAGAGCCCATTGCTGCTAAAATGTCTAATACACATTCCTACTTCATATTTAAACAATTCCCAATTTAGACTAAACATTTTTTCGGAAGAAGCTTTTACCCAGTAGTATCGAATCAGAAAGGAAATTCTTTTTTTCAATTCCACATGTTTAAGTAGGGATGAATTCAATTTCCAGTAAGAGGCGCTAGAATTTATATTTGATTGTCCTGTGGATAGAGGAGTAGAAAGGAGAATAGTGTGATGATCTGTTAAAGGAGAAGGAAGAATTCTAACCGAAACATTATAATCTTTGAAAGACTTTGGTACAAGCCAATAATCTAAACGAGAGAGTCTTGAGCGACTCTTGTTACCCCATGTATAAGACTTTGTATTTGGAAACTTCTCCCTCCAAATATCAATTAAATCCAACTTCTCCATAAACATTTTCAATTTGAAATTAGGAGAGGAGGACTGCCTAGGAGGAAATCTATCAAGATTGTTATCAGGAGTGACATTAAAATCACCACCGATACAAATTACAGCATCGGGAAACTTATTTAACCATACTAAAATATTGTCTCCGATCTCATCAAATAGCAAGTCATTTTCTCTAGAAGTATTATATCCATAAATGTTCACCAACAAAACAAAAATATTATTGATACAAATTAACAACATAAGAAAGTGCCCCTTAGGATCTATATAACTGTAACACTGACCCTGCAAAATTGTTTTTCATTATCATAACACCAGCAGAATGTTCTGAACCATGAGCCATCCAAACCTCATTACCCCATTGATTTTTCCAAAAAGTAATGTCATTTGAAACAGAGTGAGACTCCTGGAAAAAACAAAAATCAAATTTGAAAGACTTAGCATATAAAAACAGTGCTTTACGCTTCACATTATCACGCAACCCCCTGGCATTGAGAGACACAATTGAAATAGACATTCAAGACAACAGAACAAAAAATAGTAGAACAACAACGAAAAAAAACAAAACAAAACAAAAAAAACAGTAGTATAACCCTCAAGGGAAAAAGTGCATAGGGAGCTGACTAACCGAGTCAGGTAAATCCAATCTTCGGCAAAATCTCAGTCTATCAAATCAGTGAACTTTAATGAAAAAATACACCCACTTAAATTAACTGGTTTACCATGTTCAAGGTGGATAAATTTCAGATCCATCAACAAAGGCACGACCTCCAATGAAGTGAGCTTTCTTTCCCTCCTTCCGAGCCTTATCTACAGCAGGCCAAAGCAGCTGCCTTCTTTCTCGATCCGTCGCGATGAGATCCTCCGTGAAGCGAAGTTGGTTGGCACGAAGAAACTCCAATGTCCTTACTGCCTTCCACACTCCGTCTCTCGCAACTCGCAAAGAAAATTGAATAATGATTGACCGCGGTCGTGAGCTATTCTGGAACCTCTTTCCAATGCGATGAACTGTGTCGATTTTGTCTGCTAGTTTTCCTCCCTCAGGGAAAGTGGCTTCACAGATACGGATGGATTCCGCCCTCACGTCATCTCTTTCCTTCTCGGTAACACCGTGTAAACGTAGATTCCATTGACGGGAGTATCGTTCCAAGTCAGTGAGGCGTTGTTTACAGAATCCCATCTTTTTCTCTTCAGCGTTCAATCGTTTCTCTACGTCAGTGACTTGGCCTTTGATATCGTTTAGTTCAGCACAGACGAAATCCACTGTTTTCTTTAGACATTCAATTTTAAGGGCATTTTCACTCACCATTTTCTTTATGGCGTCAGACCGAGTGTTGATCAAATTAGAGAGCGTCGAAACAGCAGACGAGATATCATCATCTGCCTTGCCTTTCTTAGATGGAGGTTTAGCTGGGCTATTTGGAAGTGGCGTTTTGGCCCCAGGCAGAGTTTCTTCCATAGCTACATAGTTGTGAAAGTCCATCTTGTCAGATTGCCGCGAAACACGCGACACATCTTTCCTTTTGTCAGCGGTAGACTTCATTTTCCTAATACCAGAGAAAGCAGAAAGATAGATGTGGGGGATATTGCAAAAACAAATACTTTAAAAAGTGATATTTATGCCGTTGTTCAAGTTTGTCAGCAGAGCTCGGCGAAAGTTAAGTTAGCAGGACGCCATCTTGGACTCCCCCTCATCCTGCGGTGGATATCCAACCCGGCCCACATCCAAGTGTGACGTCAGAAGCCACGCCCATCCAAGCGTGACGTCGGAAGCTACGCCCATCCAAGTGTGACGTCGGAGGCCTCGCCCATGTCCAAATAGGCCACGTGACTCGATTTGTTGTACACATGCGCAAAATGGCGCTGCTTCCTGTTAAAATATTTTTACGGTTTTCATAGTTATTGGTTTATAATAAAGGTGAGGTTATTTGTGTAGAGGTGTGACGCTACAGATTGTTGGTACAGTTAAATTGTGACGCTTTGTCAGGCTTGGAAATTGAATAGTATAATATACGTATATGTGATCCAAACTGCACTTATAGTTACCCCTTCCAAATAATAAAAAAATAAATCTAAACTTTTCGTTCGACATTGACAACTTTTCGACATTTCTTTATAGAAATATTGCTTTTTTACAACCAAAGAATTCACTTAATGCCTGTTACAGCAAATGACTTTGAAATCAAATAATATAGAACAGCAGAATGGAAATTATGTAAACCTTAAATTAAAGTACCAATAAGGTGAGACTCAAAAATTTAGAATATTATGCAAAAAATAATTTATTTCAGTAATTCTACTAAAAGCTAATATTAATAGACTCATTACAAGTTGAGATATTTCAAGCTATTTTGCGTTAAATATGTGATTATTATGGCTTACAGCTATGTTGAATTACTGAAATAAAAGAAGTTTTGCACAAAAATTTAATCTCAGGAGTATTTTTATAAAATGTATTTTTTTTTAGTCAAAATGCATGAGGCATTTTGAAAATTTAAAATTACACAAAACAAATTGAAAATGTATATCAATCTTTAAACAACTGAAAAAGTAGAGTGAATCTTAATTTCTTGAATTATACTGTATATTGATTAACCTCCTTAAAGGTGCCCTCTGGCATTTAAAATCAAATCATACACCTTATTCCATACCAGATGGGGGCAGTATACCTCCAGAAATACCTCCACGGCCGCGACACGGGCGACCGCAGTTTCACGTGGAGCATTTGGAGATTTTTACAGATTAGAGACTAAATGAACAACATCTCAACACTAAATTATAAAGGTCGTCTCATAGACAAGTTGGTGCATTTTGACGATATGGGAAAATTAAAGCCCAGGCTATTATTTCTAGTTTTAGGGTATTCGTTTTGTTCATATTACATTTTTATCATTAGTTTTAATTAATTCGACAGACAGCATTCCCTGATGTGGACCAAGCTACCCAGATAGCAAACTGTCATTGAATCAACGTGGAAACATGACATCGAAACAACGTTGATCTGACATCGTTTTGCTCATCGAATTGACGTTGAACCAACGTCAGACGCGTCATTCTTGGGAAAATTCAACGGAAAATCAACTTGAAATCAACATTGTTTTAATGTTATGAAAGCAAACCAATTTTCGATTTTCATTTAGCTTTTAAGAATGCGGCGTCTGACGTTGGTTCAACGTTAATTCGATGAGCAAAATCAATGTTGTTTCGATGTCATGAGAGACGTCGTTTCCACGTTGATTCAATGTCAGTTTGCTGTCTGGGTAGCGTCCTTCAGAGCTGCCAACTCTCACAACACTTTTCTCACACACATCCATTTTGTCATGCACAGAAAAGGACACGGAGACCGATCTCAGCTCTCAGATTCTGTTAATTTTATTACGCAATTCAAACAATAAATACAGTTTTGGCGCTTTACACGACAAATCCCTAGCGCACGTGAACCGATCATCTCTACTATCTAATGGTAAAAGAACACGAACACTGTTGAAAGATACAGTATGTTACAACTTACCAAAATGTATTCCTCATGCATAATATCGACCAATCATTTTTTTAACTCTTCCCTGAACTGAAATGTAGTAGTGGGCTGTATTTTCCACTCGACTGACATCAGGTTCAATAAACACAAGCCGCGCGACTTACTCGTCTCTATAGACCATTTCAAAAGATGTAAACAACACTGGCCCAGAAGCACTTCCTGTTTCAGTTTTTTAACACTACATAAAAGCTGGGATAAAATACAACCAACAGAACATTTAAAACTGAATCAAAAAGTTAAACAAACATCTTTAAGAAGTTTTCTTTACATGTGAAATAAAGAAAACAGTTACAAACTGAAACAGGAAGTGCTTCTGGACCAGTGTTGTTTACATCTTTTGAAATGGTCTATTGCAGATTGGCTGGTGGTTATTTTGCCCGCCCGCATACCGCCTCCCATGGCCGGAACTGCTATTACGACACCTGCCGGGCCGGGGCTAGTAAATTAGCATGCTAATTCAGGTTAATATCTCGGCGGCACTATAACTTGTCATTTTTTTAATGATATCATCAACCTTATTTCTTCTCATTCTTTTGATGCGTGTAGCTCATTTTTGGGATATTTTAACCTCAATTTTTACAGATGGCACCTTTAAGTTTAACTAATTTGCTCATTATCAGGTAAAATAACAATGGAATCAGCATGCAGTCACTAAATGGCAAACTCAAAGGCAAAACTCGAGAATGATTAAAGCATGAATTTATTTATATATAAACATGTATTTATTTATATTATATGAAAGAACAAAATTATTTGTGCTAGAACAAAAGCTCCAAAAGATCCCCTTTCCTCCAGTTGCTGCAAGAACGGCTTCAACTCTGAGAGAGAGAGAAAGAAATAGAAATTTGTTAACATGCTGAACTGAAATATATATTTCTGATTTAACACTTAACACTTATGAAATGTTGGAGTTGTAGAGAGAAAAAGTCAAATATTCATGTTGCTGATGTTTAATTCCAAACTCCAAATGTGTAAATGTATGAGCAACACCCACCAATTGAATGGTCTCCCTTCTTTCCTCAACTGTTTGTCAATTAGTCTATTAAAATCTTCCACTTCACTGAAATAGTTATAAGAAAACAGTCACTGTTGTGTTAACTGACATATCAGTAACAAAAGGGTGCACTGGGCATTGTGCAAAAATAATTAATCTACTCTGACCTTCACTGATAATCCGGGCCAGAAAGGAAGACCCGCTCAGCCTCCTGTAAAGAGATATCCCGGAGGACAGCCAGGGCATTTATGATGGCCTATGAAAAACGTTAATATAAATACACAATAATATCACTACTGAACAGAAAGCCATTAGTGCTAGCATGCAGTTTATACAGTACATTTTGTTAACACAGGAGCAGGGCACACAAACACATTACATGGTTCAGCATACCTCTGGAAAAAGAACATCACATATGAACTGCACTTCATCTGTGATGCTCAATTTTGTTGGTATCCTATTCAGCAATCCTTGCAGATACGAGAACAAGAAGTCCTGTTGCTCCTCACTGTCGAGGTAGACAGGCACCCGGGAAGAAGTAACCTTTTGTAACCACTTAGATGGCTTCCCGTTGAGTACACCATGGTACAAAAACAATTATTCATGGAATTGATACATTTAAGATAAAGATACAATAATTTGCAGCATAGTTGAAAAATATATGTTAATGTTTTCCCTTATGAAAACATTGGCCCTTGGAATATCTTTACTATGAGTTAGTCTTTAAAGATGAATAAATGTGAACATTATTAAAAAGTACCACCAAATGTTCCTCAGATCCCTGCAACTTCACAATAAAGTCCACTAGTTTCTTTTCTTCAGCTGTATGGCTGGCTTGCCATCACTGTATTTACTGTATTTACTATGAATCAATAATAAAACTTATTAATGTTACAACAGTTTATCATCACATTACATTATCTAAACATGTATAACTTCTTTGCATAGCAAAAAAAATCAATATACAGTATTTACAACTGACAGAGAGACAATGAAATCTCATTCTTTACAAGTAGAATAAGATTTACAGGATGTAACGTCACACATAAGCACTGAAATAATATATTTTTCATATTTACACTTAATCCAAATAACAACATTAAATTGGTGATATAACAATGCAGTTAGTATAGTATAATAGTAATAGTATACAAAACAAAATTTTCAGTTAAGAATCTAACGTAGTTAACGTAACGTTACTGATAGGAAATTCACTCAACTCAGTTAAGAGACATCGCAGGGAGTTAAATGACCAAATATGTAAGTTGAAGATAATTCATAGCTCTAAAACATCATCAAACCTTATTGATTTGAATTACATCGATATTTTGACAATGTATTACATATCGCAGGGTTTCGCGCTGAGCAGTCATTCTAGTCAAGTGATCAGCCGGACCAAACTATTATGAAAGTGATAAGAACTGCTTTCAACGGGTAGCTATATCTCATTCTCATACAACTCATTCTTATTATGTTGAACAGTGTTTATACGAAAACCGCAAGTGTGTTTCGTGCATTTATTTAGTTTCGCAGTTACCTTCGTCTTCCCTTGATGCGTCTTCCAGTGTTAACGTACGTTAATGAGAATATGTCCAATTTGGGCATGGGCGGGGTAGGTTCTGACGTCACACTTGGATGTGGGCCGGGTTGGATATCCACCGCAGGATGCAGCGAGATCCTGCGGTGGATATCCAACCCGGCCCACATCCAAGTGTGACGTCAGAAGCCACGCCCATCCAAGCGTGACATCGGAAGCTACGCCCATCCAAGTGACGTCACACTTGGATGTGGGGCGGGTTGGATATCCACCGCAGGATGCAGCGAGAGGCTTCTCGCAAAATTCGCTCTCGCCGCCCTGCTATTGACGCCGTTCAAGATTCGTGGACGCTCTGATGCTCTGACGTAGATCGAATGCTTTATTTATTTTTTCTTTTACTGTATTTAAAGGGTCCGAAGGAAATAAGAATATATTGATCAGTATTTGTGTGCAGACTGGCCACACGTAGGGTATATTAGCCTAATAATATATTTTAAATGTGAAAGTAAGAAAATTACATAGGCTATGGAAAGAGCTTAAAAATTATATTTACTTAAACTAAATAAATAAATCAATTTGTTTGGTGTGGATTTTGTGTTTATTTTCAACTACGAGTCTAATTAAAACATGCAGTTTATAGAATGTTTACTAGACTTGGTCTTTAATTAACATTAACATTGATTTGAGTGCAGTCTACATTACAATAACTGTCCTGGTTGTAGCCTTAATGCAATTGGTCAAATCAGTGTTCAAATCAGCAAATTAATTGCATTCCCGCTGTAAAACAAGTGTTTAAGCACGAAAATGTTGCCTATAAATAGTGTTGCGCGTCTTTTGTCAAAACTCACAACATTATGGATAAGCAAGTTGTTGCATTTGGTGTGGCGTTGCTCTACCTGCGGAGAGACGTCGGAGATCAGTGTGGGTGCATGATATTCTCCAAGCCCGTCAGCAGCTTGGAGAATATCACCGGCTGGTGCAGGAGCTGCGGCTGGATGGCTGTAGGTTCCAGCAATACTTCAGGCTGAGCAGGGACCAGTTTGATAACCTGTTATCAAAAGTGGGGCCACGAATTGCGAGACAGGACACCAATTATCGACGCGCTAGACCTTAGCCGTTTCTCAATAGCAAGTACGCAGACTTCGGACTTGCGTCCTTGGTAGTTCAGACTTGCCAAGTTCGACTCCGGAGAACGAACTCCCGAGGACGAGAGGACGCAAGTCCGGTTCTTCTGCAAATGGAACAGAGCGTACTTAATCGCGTCACTCAGCAGCACGCTCTACTCCGGTTATCTCTTTATATAGCCTATATTTTAGGCATCAATAAAACGAAATTTGCTACAACTCTGCATCTTTTAGTAAACAATAAAACGAAATATGTTATAAAACACCACTCTGCCTCTTTTCATTAACAAAAAAACAAAATATTAGCCTAATGGCCATGTGGTTCAGGCAACGCGATTCTCTTCACTGCATATATTTATAACAAAATGAACATGATCTTTTTTTTCATTTTAAAAATATGAAACATTGATTTTTATTGACATTTATAAAGTCCACAAGTACAGACAAGTACGCATTTTGAGAAACGGCTCTTGTTTCCTGTCTGTCATTATTGGACAATTTGATTAATTCAGGTGTGCTTGACCTCAGTAGTCATGGCAACAATAATCAGACACACCTGAATTAATCAATGTGTCCAATAATGACAGACAGGAAACAAGGAGCTGGCTGAAGTTCAGTAAGTAGTGCAGCTATGCATAGAGCCCATTAAGTTAATATTAACATAAATTGTTACATGAATTGAATATTTGAACATTAAATTGATCAGCTGAACAGTTAATTTTCCATTCTCGCCGTTGAAATCAAGTTATGCGCTCTGTACGGAACACCGTTATAAGCCTGTACGGAACATCGTTAACGCTTATCATCCTCCGTACACAGGTGGAGGAGGTAGTTTTCCCCACTTTTCTCAAAAACGATTGGTCCAAAAGACATCAATCAAAGTGTGGACCAATCAATGGATATTCCCCCGGAGAATGATCACACAAACATGCTAGTCTTGTTCTCAGAAACAGAGGAGTGGTCGCTGACGTGCGGTGATAGGCGAAAAGTGTATGGAACATGGTTAGTCTACGCTAGGTCACAGTAAATCGTATTCATTTTTACTTTAGATGTAGCTAAAATCACATATCTCAAAACATACTGGTAACCTTTCCTGCTCAGCTTCCAGATCATAGTCAGTTGAGGTTTTACACTGTCCCAATGGAACACATTTTGTGTTTTTTAAACGTAGTACTGAGTTTTAAAATAACTTGTTTTTTTGTGATTTCAGGTCCTGTGGAAAGCAGATGATCATGGCAAACAAGGTATACGAAGAATTAATTTTAAAAAATCGTAATGAGTCGTCTTCTGATTTCATGTAATTGGCTTTATGCCCAGCTGCACTACTTCCTGAACCTCAGCCAGCTCCTTATTTCCTGTCTGCCATTATTGGCCAAATTGATTAATTCAGGTGTGTCTGATTATTGTTCCCATGACTACTGAGGTCAGGTACACCTGAATTAATCAATTTGGCCAATAATGGCAGACAGGAAACAAGGAGCTGGCTGAAGTTCAGGAAGTAGTGCAGCTGGGCATAAAGCCCATTGCGTTAAAAGTGTGCACAAGTTTTGGTTTTGCAACAGTAAGACCACAATTGTGTTAGATTCCACCCATCTATTTTTTTTTTTGTAACTAGGCTCTTAGATTTAGAAACATGTCTTTTTCTATCACTTCTATCTTAATGACACATATCTACCTTTCGTTCCAGCCAGATGATCTGACGGTTGCTGCTCGCATCTCAGCCTAGCTGATGGAACATTCTGGCTGGATGAATGACATTCAGTTTCAACTCAACCTTGCCAGGACAGAACTGCTTATGGTTTCAGCCAAACCATACTTGCTGTGATACTGCTGATATTCCTTACACCATTAGGAGGATCAGGCCCTTCCCATCGGAGCTACACAACTCCTGATCTAAGCTCTTGCTCTATCCAGACTGGATATTGTAATTCTCTCTGGACAGGCCTTCCAGCATCAGTCAAAGCTCTGCAACTGATCCAGATGCTGCAGCAGAGGGGTCTTTAAAGGTAGCCCTATACATAAACTCACTACTTTAGATCTATGTGTCCTCCAGAAGCTTGTGTTCGGCAAATGAACGGCACCTTGTGGTGCCATCATCCCAAAGAGACACAAAACCACATACACTGACCTGGACTGTTTCCTGCTGGTGGAATGAGTGGCGCAACTCAACACATTTTCAAGAAACTGCTAACGTCTCGGTTACAGATGTAACCCTCGTTCCCTGAGTAGGGAACGGAGACGTTACGTCAAGGAGTGACGGAGAATGGGGGTTTCGCATAGAAAGCCAATCCTCTTCGAGTATTTAACAACGAGCCAATGGCGTGAAAATGCCATGGGTCTGCGGAATTTGCATAGCGTACTCCGCCCACCCATGTGGGTATAAAAGGAGGAAGCAAACGCACCGCAGTATGTCTTCGCTGAGGAGCCAAGACTGATCTCAGGCGTCACCCAGCGGTACAGCAGAAGTGGCAAGGAGACGTAACGTCTCCGTTCCCTACTCAGGGAACGAGGGTTACATCTGTAACCGAGACGTTCCCTTTCGTAGTCACTCCGAGTTACGTCAAGGAGTGACGGAGAATGGGGGTCTATGCCATCACGCCATCTTCCAGCTGTCTTCCAGTGCTCTGCGAAAGTCTAGACCTCTAACACAAAATTACACAAGGTCCCACTTTGACACAGAATTACCAAGGTACACTGGGAAACATATCCCGGGAGGGACATGCTACCAGATGCCTACCGAAGGGAGGACTTACAAAACACATATGGCCACTGGGGCTGCATATGGAGAATACTGGAGCGCCAACCGCAGGTGGCAACTAGCTCCAGGGGTGGCAGATGGCTTGCCAAGGGAAGACACATGCTCAGAGAGGCTTACAGTGGATAATACACATGAGACAGTTACCAAGGGGAACCGTGCACATGGAGGCACTTAGCCGGCACCAGAGCAAGCGCAGTGGTGCCCGCATCATAAGTGCTGGAGGACTCAGGGCTTCAAAGAAGGACAACTGAGGAAATATCGCACTTATCCAATCTGAGGAGTGGAGTGGCGAGCAAGCGAAGACACTCAAGCGGTTCCAGCACTAGCGGAGGCGAGTACGTGAGAGGAAACTGGCTCGATTCGCAAATTATAAAATCTTGCGAAGGTGTTAGGTGTCGCCCAGCCTGCAGCTCTGCAGATGTCTGTTAGCGAGGCGCCATGCGCTAAAGCCCAAGAGGAAGCCACACTCCGAGTGGAGTGGGCTGTCACACCAAGGGGGCACGGTCGACCTTGCTGCTGGTAAGACAAAACAATGGCATCCACTAACCAGTGAGACAGCCGTTGTTTTGAGAGAGCCCTTCCCTTCTGGCTCCCCCCATGACAGACAAAGAGCTGATCTGAGGTCCTGAAACACCGCGTTCTGTCAACGTAGGTGCGGAGAGCACGCACCGGACAGAGCAGTGCCAAGGCTGGGTCTGCCTCCTCCAGGGGCAGCGCTTGCAGGGTCACCACCTGATCCCGAAAGGGAGTAGTGGGGACCTTGGGCACGTAACCGAGCCGGGGTCTCAGAACAACGTGAGAGTAAGCCGGCCCGAACTCTAGGCACGCTTCGTCAACGGAGAATGCGTGCAGGTCCCCTACCCTCTTGATGGAGGCCAATGCAACCAGGAGTGCTGTCTTCATGGACAGGAACTTCAACTCAACCGATTGCAAAGGCTCAAAGGGAGGCCTCTGCAGAGCACTTAACACTACCGAGAGGTCCCAAGAGGGCACGAGGGGAGGACGAGGCGGATTTAGCCTCCTCGCTCCCCTCAGGAACCTGATGACCAGGTCGTGCTTTCCAACGGACTTACCTTCAACTGCATCATGAGAGGCGGAAATAGCCGCGACGTAAACTTTGAGGGTGGAGGGGGCGACAGCCTACGCTCCAACCCATCCTGCAGGAAGGAAAGCACAACATTGATCGAGCATCTCCTGGGGTCTTCTCCGCGAGAAGAGCACCAGTTGACGAAGAGGTTCCACTTCAACGCATACAGGTGTCTCGTAGACGACGCTCTGGCGGAAGTGATGGTTGCTGCCACCGCAGGTGGTAGCGAACTCAAACCTGCCTCGTGCCGTCCAGGAGCCACACATGTAGCCTCCATAGATCGGGACGAGGGTGCCACAAAGTGCCCCGTCTCTGAGTGAGCAGATCTTGTCTCAGAGGAATAGGCCAAGGAGGTGCTGTCGCGAGGAGCATGAGTTCGGAGAACCACGTCTTGGTGGGCCAATAAGGGGCTACCAGCAGGACCTGCTCCTCGTCCTCCTTGATCTTGCACAACACCCGTGCAAGGAGGCTCACTGGGGGAAACGCATACTTGCGTGGGCCCCGCGGCCAGCTGTGCGCCAGCGCATCTGTACCGAGCGTGCCCTCGGACAGGGAATAAAACTGGACGCAGTGGGAAGAGTCCCGGGAGGCGAACAGATCTATCTGAGCTTCCCCGAACTGGTCCCAGATCAGCTGGACCGTCTGGGGATGGAGTCGCCATTCGCCGGAGACAGGGCGGATCCGTGACAGCTCGTCGGCTGCCAGGTTCCGGGCTCCAGGAATGTACACAGCACGAAGGGACCTCAGGTGCTTCTGACTCCATAATAGGAGGTGGCGAGCGAGCTGCGACATCCGACGTGAGCGTAGACCCCCCTGGTGGTTGATGTACGCTACTGTAGCGGTATTGTCTGAGCGGACAAGTACGTGTTGACCCCTGAGCAGTGCTCGAAAGCGGTGCAGGGCCAGGCGTACTGCCAGCAGCTCGAGGCAATTGATGTGCATGAGGCGCTGGGGTCCTGTCCAGGAACCCGCGGCTGCATGCCCATTGCACATGGCACCCCAACCCGTGGTGGATGCATCCGTGGAGACAACGAGATGCCTGGAAACTCGCTGGAGAGGGACACCTGCCCGAAGAAAGCTGAGGTTCAACCACGGGAAGAAGGTTCGGCGGCACGCTGGAGTTACTGGAACCCGGAGCGAGCCACGATGCCATGCCCACCTCGGGACTCGATCGCGAAGCCAGAGCTGAAGCGGTCTCATATGAAGCAATCCGAGTGGCGTAGCCGCGGCTGCGGATGCCATATGCCCCAGGAGCCTCTGAAAGAGTTTCAGTGGAACCGCACTCTTGCCGTCGAACTGTCGAAGACAAGTCAGCAGTGAGTGTGCGCGCTCGCTCGTAAGCTGCGCGGACATGGCGACCGAGTCTATCTCCATGCCAAGAAAAGAGATCCTCTGCACGGGGCAAAGTTTGCTCTTCTCCCGGTTGACCCGAAGGCCCAGACGGGCTAAGTGCTGAAGCACTAGATCTCTGTGTTCGCAAACCTGTTCTCGAGAGTGAGCCAAAATTAGCCAATCGTCGAGATAGTTCAGGATGCGAACCCCGTGTTCGCGAAGGGGAACAAGGGCTGCCTCGGCGATCTTCGTGAAGACGCGAGGGGACAGAGCTAACCCGAACGGGAGAACCGTGTACTGATATGCCTGGCCTTCGAAAGCGAACCGAAGAAACGGTCTGTGTCGAGGCAATATGGAGACATGAAAGTACGCATCCTTCAGGTCGATCGCTGCAAACCAATCCTGATGTCGAACACATTCGAAAATGCGTTTGGCCGTGAGCATTCTGAACGGCATTCGATGCAGAGTGCGGTTCAAAACGCGCAGGTCGAGGATCGGTCGTAACCCACCGGTCTTCTTGGGGACAATGAAGTAGGGGCTGTAAAAACCGGACTTCACCTTCGCCAGCAGGGTCGCAATCTCCGCTCTCAAAACCGGGGCATTGCCACCGATTATAGTGGAGCGAACTCCCCTGAAACGGGGAGGAGATCGTGCAAACTGAATCGCGTAGCCGAATCTGATCGTTCTGATGACCCAGCGGGACAGACCGGGGAGCTCGAGCCAAGCTCCGAGGAACCGAACCAGCGGGGTCATACGAGCCACAGACGTCCCCCCGGAGGGGCAGCGGGGCGGAGTGACTGGCATGCGCACGGGAGATACCACATGCGGGTGCGTAGTCGAGCTCCGCTCCCCGACAGAAGAGACCAGGGAAGGACCAGCGTTCCACGGGGGTCTGTTCTGCCGGGGGTCTGACGACAGAGGGGGAGAGGAGCGGTGCGGTCCGGGGACGACGCACGCTCCTCTCCGCGCCCTCAGAGACAGAGAGGAATGAGCGGGGCGACACTCTGGAGCATCGTGCGCGCTCACCCCGGTCTGTGTGCTCAGTGATAGTGTCAAGTCTTTCTTTAACCAACTCAGGGTGCCGCCCACCCGTGGGTGAGCAGCGGGGAGCGGAGAACAAAAGATTCTCCCCCGGCCCTCCACCGGGGGAAGGAGGGGGCCTGCTACCTCCTCCTGGGAAAAACTCGATGCCATCACTGAGCAGCCCGTCTCAGGAACGCCGCTTAGCCCGGCGTTTAGCGGGGGGCGGGGCCTGAGGGGGCTGTGACGTTCCTCTGCGACCGCCTCTACGGCGCGACCCGGGTGGAGGCTGCTGCTGGGGTCGCTCCGGAGGGAGGGGGGCCGCAGTGGGACGTCTTCGGCGGCGAGCAGACTGAGGCGGCTGCGGCGACGGCTGGGTGGAGGCAGCAGCTGGCCGTCGGGGCAGGATATGTTTAATCGCCTCTGTCTGCTTCTGGGCGGTCGAGAACTGCTGGGCAAAGTCCTCAACCGCACCGCCGAAAAGGCCAGCCTGGGAAAGGGGGGCGTCGAGCAGACGGGTCCGCTCAGCGTCCCGCACTTCCGCCAGGTTGAGCCAAAGATGACGCTCCTGGACCACACTAGTGGCCATCACCTGACCAAGGGAACGAGCCGCCACTTTAGTCGCCCGGAGAGCGAGGTCGGTGGCCGCTCGCAGTTCATTGAACGACCCTTGATCAGTCCCGCCCTCGTGCATATCTCTGAGCAGTTTGGCTTGGAAAACCTGCAAAGTGCTCATCGCATGCAGAGCGGCGGCCGCCCGCCCCGCCGCGCTATAGGATCGCGCCGCCATAGACGACGAGAACCTACAGGCTTTGGAGGGATGCTTGGGTGGCCCCCGGGAGGAGGCGCTCTGCGGACACAGTTGCATCGCAACAGAGCGCTCCACCGGAGGCACCCCAGCATACCCACGGGCAGCTGCGCCGTCGAGGGGAGGAAAGGCGGGGGAAGCTGACGGACGAACGCGGGAAGACAAAGGAGCCTGCCACGTCTTCGTCAGTTCCGCATGCAGCTCGGGGAAGAATGGTATTGGGGTCGGCTGTGGCTTTGCAGCGGCGGCTTTGCCCAAAAACCATTCGTCCATCCGTGAGTGATCGGGGTGGGCCGGAGGATTCCAATCCAACCCGATACTCACGGCGGCCCGAGAAAGCATAGCCGTCATCTCGGGATCCGAGACGGGCGGCGCTGGCACTCCCGAGGGAGGCAGCGCCGCCACATCTTCAGACCCCGAAGAATCCAGCTCGCCTTGTGATGCCGCGATCGACATCGCATCCTCCTCTGGAGCGCCGAACGAAACAGACGGTACCTGCGAACAGGCAGACGTCTGCACCGTTTCGGCGCTCGCTGGCTGCAACACTGTTGCGGTGGGTGGGACCCGAGGAGCTAGCGTCGGGGGTTTGTTCCACACCGTCACCGTCAGATCACCCTGGCCGCGAGCCGAAGAGCTTCCCCGGGTAGAGGAAGCTGAACGGGTAGCGGGGGCGGGGACTCTCACAGTAAGATCATTGAGTCTCGATCTAAGTGTTGAGATGGTCATGTTACCACAATGGGCACATGACTCATCCACGAACGCTGCTTTAGCATGACGAAGACCCAGACATACAAAGCAGCGATCGTGTCCATCAGAGGAGGACAGATATCGACCGCACCCAGAAGAACACGGGCGAACCATCTTTAAAAAGACGTGCCGCGTGCAGCTCTTTCAAAGGAGAGGAGGAAATTCACTCTTTCAGCGCCGAGGCGACCAGGGAGAAGCGCAAAGTCTGGCAGACCACTGCACAGATCGCAGGCAATGCAGAATCTCGCTGGGTACCGCCGTCACACCAACACTGAAGAGGACGCTCGTCTCGAAGAGGCTTAGTGATATGGCTTGTGGAGAGAAGAATGCTCTTGGCTCCGAAGCGAAAACATACTGCGGTGCGTTTGCTTCCTCCTTTTATACCCACATGGGTGGGCGGAGTACGCTATGCAAATTCCGCAGACCCATGGCATTTTCACGCCATTGGCTCGTTGTTAAATACTCGAAGAGGATTGGCTTTCTATGCGAAACCCCCATTCTCCGTCACTCCTTGACGTAACTCGGAGTGACTACGAAAGGGAACTGCTATGGTTCATCTTTTTCATAAACACTTGCCCCAATAATGGTAAATGGTAAATGGACTGCATTTATATAGCGCTTTCATAGACCTGATGGCCACCAAAGCGCTTTACATATTGCCTCACATTCACCCATTCACACACTCATTCATACACCGACGGTGGTGTCAGCCATGCAAGGCGCCATCCAGCTCGTTGGGAGCAGCTGGGGTTAGGTGTCTTGCTCATGGACACCTCGACACTTGGTCAGGTGGAACCGAGAATTGAACCACCAACCTTCCGGTTTGTAGACAACCAACATGAACCACTGAGCCACTGCCGCCCCTATTATAATTCTAATTCTATATTATAATTCTAAATCTTTCTTAAAAAAACAAAACAAAAAAAAACATGCTTTGTGTACAGTGCTAGACTAACTGGGACTTGTCACTGCACTTGTTGCTTCTATTGTTATCTTAATTGGTAAGTCACTTTGGATTAAATGTAATTGTAAATGTTTAAAAAAGTTATATTAGAGTATAAAGGTATACAGCAATTGCATTTTAATGAGGATATTTTTACATGTTTTAAATATACTAAGCTTATATTTCCTATTAATCACTTGATGTTCAGTGTTTGTTCAGTTACAAATAGTGTAAATGTGCATGTGTTCTGTACATTTAGTTAATTAACAGAAATTGACTAAATTTTGCTATTATTAAGTACTTAAATAGAGATTGGTCAAAGTTGTGAAATTGGATCTGAACAAATAAAAAATAAAACTGAATTTACAAAAATTTGTATTTTAATTTAGGTATTTATTGCATTTTTATAGATAATTTCATTGTTATTTAACACAGAAAAACTATATATTAAAAGAGAATTACTGTAGATAGACAGCATTATTATATAAAATAACTTTATAAAACCCTAAATTTACAGTTTAACCTAAAAGTTAAATGGCTTTTTAATGTAATTTGACATAATTTATCCTTTTCTCCATGGTTTAATAAGCCATTATCAACAGTAATTTAATAATTTTTGATTGTAAAGTAAATTTTTATTTAGTATTTTTTACGGTTTTTGCATGTAATTTTGTGAAATGGTAATTTGCTGTAATTTAATGGAAACCATATAGAAACTTTGCTGCCAGAGATTTGCTGGGTTTTTTTACGGGATTTTTTTTTTTTTTTTTTTTTTACAGTGTAGCATTGTCTCAGGTTATATGCTTTTATACATACATGGATATTTTACTTGACTGACATATAACAAACTTATAAAAAACATATAAAGAAAGCATAGTTAACGT
The DNA here is from genome assembly GCA_038021265.1 of Cyprinella venusta. Lineage (NCBI taxonomy): Eukaryota > Metazoa > Chordata > Actinopteri > Cypriniformes > Leuciscidae > Cyprinella > Cyprinella venusta. The sequence continues at coordinate 19,649,088 of CM075871.1, forward strand.
TTAAATTATATATACTTTACACACAAGAAAGAAATATGTAATTGTAAATATTAATATATAAAATTTATATGTCTTTATAATAAAGACATGTTTTACATAGTAATTAAAAATGCAAAAATGATATGGAACATATACGAAAAACATACCGTGCCATGTACTTTCCTTATAAACAGCATATATATTGTTTGTTTGATTCATACTTAATTCATATAATCACGTTGTATGAGAAAAATGCAAAAGTGGCCACTTTCATGAGTAAATCATAGTATGAGACATATAACTCTCATAAGACATATAATGCATATAAAACATAAACATTTACTATTGTAGGCAATAGGAAATTCTTACAAGTTTTTTGTGTTTCTTTTCCGTATGGGATAGCTGCAGTGCAAGATTGCTACAGAGCCGATTTTATTTTCATGAAGATGTTTCATAAAAATACATTTCTAATAACTTTAAAAAACTTTGAAGCTATTTAAAAAAATGTTTTTCATTATGACAATAATTAATTCTACATTTACAATAAACTAAAAGGTGTCAGCTTTCAAATGAGATCATACTTGTGCTTTTAGTGCAAAGGGTTCATGAACTGTATCTGTTTCAGTTTGGGTATGTAATTTCTGGGGATTTTTCAAAAGTGGGGTTGAAGCTTAACATGTTAATATTCACAATATATTACCTTCTGACAATATGAAATCATACTAATTAGCTTGACTTTGACTTTGTTCCACCCCTTCTTGACCTGATTCATGTTCCTGCCTTATGACATTATTAAGTAGGCCTATGTTCTCAATCACTCATCCATACTAATTATGTCTATAAAAGTGCTAATACTGTATCAAGTCATATGTACTTGGCACTCACAGTTGAGCTACATTTTTGGGATGCTTCTCTTTCTTTACACACTCCTGCTCTTCCATCAACTTCATACGAAGGCAGGAAACACTGTTTGCCGAATAATGGGAGATCCTCAGTATCCACTGCTTTCCAAGGATGGAGACACAATCATTGGAGGACTTTTTCCCGTCCACAGCATAGAAATATTACCTTCATTTGAGTTTACGCAAAAACCTCAGCTACTATCATGCTCCAGGTTTGTTATATTTGAAACATTAGAGAAGATTATGTATGTAAAAAAAGACTCAATTAAAATGCATCACATCTATAAATTAATTTCAAGAGCAACTTATTAATAAAATGGCATTTCATGCCTAATGTTTTTTCACCATTTAATGTTTAATTTCACAGTGTGTATCTGAGAGATTTTCGACTGGCACAAATCATGATATTTGCCATTGAGGAGATTAACAGAAGTGAAAGTTTGCTCCCAAATGTTTCTATTGGTTATCGAATATATGATACCTGTGGTTCAAGACTGTCTATCATGAGTGCAACTATGGGACTGATGAATGGTCAGGAGTTTGTACCAGGACACAGATGCAATGGACAGTCTCCTTTACATGCTATTATAGGCGAATCAGAGTCTTCTCCAACAGTGATTCTGTCTAGAACTACAGGACCTTTTAAGATTCCAGTGGTAAAGAGCAATACAATTTGATGTTTAGCTCCATCACAGATTAATGTACTTATAACTGTGCAATTAATATTTTCTGTGCTTTCTTTTTCAGATAAGTCACTCTGCTTCATGTGAATGCCTCAGTAACAGGAAATATTACCCTTCATTCTTCAGGACTATGGCTAGTGATTACTACCAGAGCAGAGCACTTGCATACATAGTCAAGAACCTAGGCTGGTACTGGTTGGGAGCTGTGAACAGTGACAATGAATATGGAAACTATGGAATGGCCATGTTTCTGAAAATAGCCCAGGAGGAGGGAATTTGTGTAGAGTACTCTGAAAAATTCTACCGAACAGAGCCAGAAAAACTTAAGAAAGTGGTAGACACGATCAAAAAAAGCACTGCAAAAGTTATTGTTGCATTTGTTTCACTTCCTGAAATGGGCTTGCTTGTTGATCAGTTAAGTATTCAGAACATCACAGGCCTCCAAATGATTGGTGTGAAGTCATGGATAACTGTAAAGAGTTTGATCACTCCAAACAGTGTCCATGTGCTTGGAGGGTCACTGGGGTTGGCAGTGAGAAAAATCGACATTGCCGGGTTTGCAGATTATGTCATTAAAGAATTTTGGAATACAGCTTTTCCATGTTCACAGACTAAGGGGAATTATTCTCAATATGCCTTACGTTGCAGTAGATATGAAGATCTACTATTGCTAAAAAATTACAATGAAGATGTGCCTGAACAAAGATATGCAAGCTACGTCTACAAAGCAGTTTATGCTGTGGCTCATTCACTACACAGTCTACTTAAGTGCAAAGAACAGGAAGGTTGTGAAAAAGGCCTCACAATACAACCACAACAAGTAAAAGATTAAAAAAAACCATTTGAATGAAAATTAGGAAAATGAGAGAACAATATATTAAAATTGTGAATTGTGACTCTGTGATAATATTATTTCCTTTTTCCGCTAGCTTGTTGAGGCTCTGAAAATGGTGAATTTCACTATAAAGACGGGAGATCGTGTTTGGTTTGACAGCACTGGTGGCGCAGTAGCCCAATATGAAGTTGTCAATTGGCAGCAGGACTCAGGTGGATCAATAAAGTTTAAATCAGTGGGATACTATGATGCCTCACTGCCCCCTGACCAGCGCTTTGTGCTTAACACTGAAAACATAATATGGGCTGGAGGACAAATAGAGGTAAATGCAAGTAATCGGTTTGTCCAACAGGCATTTTTAAACTGTCACCTCCCTTTTTAAGAATAGATGTGAAAATGCACCATCCAAACTTAAATGGCTGTAAATCAAGAATGCTTTAGAATATAGGCCAAAGTTTGGTCTGGTTTTAAAGCTACTCAGCAAATTATTGCACTTTACCCTTTCACACGTAAGTTTAAAATATTCTAACTGACCCCCCAGCGTGAGTTTTTCAAAGTGACCGTTAGTGAGAACTTGTCACTTTAATGTTTCCATGGTGACGCGTCATTGCTTGTCACAGCGCAACCACAACACAGCGCTGAATGAATGATGATCTGCTTTTATGTAATTTTTCCCTTTTTATTGAAAATATTCACAAATGTATTAGCTATAGGATGAAACACTGATATTCCGATTGTCAAATATGTGTAAGTGGATGGGTTTTGTTGTTTAAACATCTTTATAACGATTGCGTTAGTTGAGCTGTATGCACAAAGGGGCGGTGCCATTTTAGTTTGTTTTACAGTTCAGAGAATTGGATCTGTTGGATTTACAACACGTCAATTCCTCCACTTCTCACGAAATACATGAAAGTAGTAAGTGGCCGGAGAACTGGGAAAGAATAGGGTCAAATGTAAAGCTACCATTACTTACACAATTTGTATCTGATATGAATAAAACGTGTCATCTTATTATAATGGGAATGATTATTGCCGCTTCCATAGACATCAGTATGTATTTTACAAACTCAAAATCATTGTTTTGCTAGTTTATGTGTATTTAAATGTCTGAAACCTAAAATAAACATTATGTGGTTGAAAACACTCAATAGTTGTGATCATAGACTGTAAACAGGACTGAGTGCATCTGTCTCTGGCTCAGCGCCAGTCAGTGCACAAAAGCAAGTTTGAATTTAGCAGTTGATCACGTGATGCACTGACTGTTCTAATCACATCGGTGTAATCGCTCCAGGGACCAGCTAAGACTGACCAGCCAAAATATAGAACCTTGAGACTCCGACCTTTCCAACGATATTTGTTTTGTTGAAATATGAAAAGATTTTGATTATTAAGTAGTTAATATACATTTTGTAATATGAAACCTGAGGCCGCTAAAAGAATTTATTGTGTACCGTTTGCATGATAATGCAACGTCCAATTTCTAAACCGTTTTCCCAGAAGGAATTTAGAGTTAGAGCTTTCAAATTATGTCTAAATTATGGTGATTGTTAAAATATGCAATATGAAAAAAAAGTGATAAATAAAAAGAGCACCAGGCATCCCACTAGTGACAATTAAGGGTTTTAAACTAAGGAAACATAATAAGAAAAATGAATTTAAAAAAGGAAATACTTATTTGCCTTTATGAAAGGCATGATGGACACAAAATATAAAACCTATTCTGAAAGGTCTGCACTTATTGAATGTTTAGTAAATATAATATGGTTCCACAACACAAAAATATTCAAATTAAATTTGTGTATGTAGTTTGAAACAAGCTAACATATCATTAATGATTTGTAAGACTTCTTAAACTAAGTGAAAAAAATGCCAAGACGACAAAAATGTGCTCAATTTCGATAATAGCACTTCCACAGCATTCACAATACATAATCTATGAATCAAAGTCAAAAAATTCTGTAATCATGATTAGTAAGAAATTAATCTTATGAATTGCATAAATATATCAAGGTACATATATATATATTTTTTTTTTTTGGATGCAGAAGCCAAGGTCTGTGTGCAGTGAGAGTTGTCCTCCAGGCACTAGGAAGGCTGCACAGAATGGTAGACCTGTCTGCTGTTATGACTGTATTCCATGTGCAGAAGGAGAAATCAGTAATGAGACAGGTAATATTCAGTCCTCCTCGGCTTTAAAGAAAATTGATTGGTTGTTCTTTTACAGCTCATTAATGAAACTGTTATCCTTTTGTTTCTGACTGGTAATTACAACTTCTTTTTCCAGATTCAAATAACTGCAAGCAGTGTCCAATTGAATACTGGTCTAATGCTGAGAAAAATGAATGTGTGTCAAAAACTGTAGAGTTTCTGTCATTCACAGAAGTTATGGGTGTAGTGCTAATCTTTTTTTCAATGTTTGGAGTTGGATTAACTGCCATGGTGGCCATCCTGTTTTACAGCAAGAAGGACACACCAATAGTAAAGGCCAACAACTCAGAGCTGAGCTTCCTACTGCTCTTCTCATTGACTCTGTGTTTCCTCTGTTCACTTACTTTCATTGGTCGGCCCACTGAGTGGTCCTGTATGTTGCGTCACACAGCGTTTGGGATCACCTTTGTCCTCTGTATCTCCTGTGTTTTAGGGAAAACAATAGTGGTGTTAATGGCCTTCAAGGCTACACTTCCAGGAAGTAATGTCATGAAATGGTTTGGGCCTTCACAACAGCGACTCAGTGTTCTTGCCTTTACACTTATACAGGTTCTTATCTGTGTTCTTTGGTTAACAATAGCCCCTCCATTTCCTAACAAAAATATGAAATATCATAAGGAAAATATCATTCTTGAGTGCAGCCTGGGTTCTAATGTAGGATTCTGGGCTGTGCTGGGGTATATTGGCCTACTGGCTGTTTTGTGCTGCATTCTAGCTTTTCTGGCTCGCACACTGCCTGATAACTTCAATGAAGCCAAATTCATCACATTCAGTATGCTCATTTTCTGCACTGTATGGATTACATTTATTCCAGCTTATATCAGTTCTCCTGGAAAATTCACTGTGGCTGTGGAGATATTTGCCATTTTAGCCTCAAGCTACGGTTTACTATTCTGCATATTTGCACCTAAATGTTATGTCATCCTGTTTAATCCTGAACAAAATACAAAGAAAAATATGATGAAGTCCTGCTTAGAAATAAACTAACATGTCTCTGTTAACATTGAAATGTGTTTTTTTTATTGTTTATTCAGAGACAAAAGAAAAAGTTGTTACTGATTTATTAAATTCACAAAAAATATTTTAACGGATATACTGGTATAAAAATATAACAGAATACAGACTTTAAAAAAAATGCTGACGTGAACACCTTACATGCACTGTCTTTGTCATGATCCTGGTTCTTTCCTTCTGTTTTCTTTCCTTTGTCTCCCTCTGCTGGTTATGCTACGTCTTCTCTTTCCCCTTTGACACACACACACACACACACACACATTATTCCTTCCTCTCATTACCATCAGCTGACTCTCATGTTCTCATCAACTTACACACGTGGGCCCGTATTCATAAAGAATCTTAGTGCAAAGAGTTGCTCCTATGTCATAATATGTTAGAAGGTGGTAACAGCCAATCATATTGGGCTATTTCTGACATTAGAAATTCTACAGACTGCTATTCTTATAAATATTATAAATAAATATTCCATCCATACAAAACAAATATTGTTACAGTAATGTCATAATATGTTAGAAGGTGGTAACAGCCACATCTATTGGGCTATTTCTGACATTAGAAATACAACAGACTGCTTCAACTTTTCTAATATAACCATAGCTACCTGTCACTCTCTTGCCGTGCCTCTGATAAGTTTTAAGATGAAGTCCAGGGAGCCCCAACACTGCATGAAAAGTGGGATTTTTGGCAATTAATGGCACATAAAATTGTTGTGGAATTTGAGGTTAACAGCTATTAACGGGAATTTTTGGTCAGCACCAAAAACTGTCAGGAACTGCCAGGAATTGACTTGGGCTTTGTTTATCAGTGTTGCCCCCATGACCCCCCTACCCCCAGGTCTAGGGGTGGCTTTCACATGTAAATGAAATCGCTGTGAGCCATACAAATGCAAATCAAGTTAGCAGTGGTAGAGGTGTGATTACCTTTCTGTGGCCCCGTCCACACTACTGCGTTTTCGTTTAAAAACGGAGACCTTTTGCTACGTTTGCACCTCCCGTCCACACTAAAACGGGAAAAACGAAGACCTAAAACGGAGAAGTTTAGAAACGGTGCAGCTGCGTTTTGAATCTCCGGAGGGTATTTTAGTGTGCATGAAACAAAACCATACAAAACGGAGAACTTCAGAAACGCTGACGCTTAAGGCTCTATGATTCGGTGTTATCAGTCATGACGTATCCTTCCCTGATTCGTCATTCACTGTTTACACCGGCATGCGCATGCCCAGTGTTGGTGAATGGTCACGTGATCCGCGTTTTCAGTCGTTTTAATGTGGACGGAGTTCATTTCTAATTATGCAGATAAAACGCTGGTGTGTACGGAGATCGTATTCGTTTTAATTCTCCGTTTTTAAACGAAAACGCAGTAGTGTGGACGGGGCCTGTAACCAGATGCTTACATTTTAACAATGATTTGTTCATGCAAATTTTTAAATGAAGTAACTTATTTTCATTTTCTTTAATTTTAAATAATTCTTTGTAATATGTTCCATCAAATATGTGACTACACGTGAAATATAATACAGAGCAAATATTTGACCAAGATTAAGGCAATGATGAAAGTTTATTGATATTGTCTGGAAAGGTTATAAGTCACCCATAATCATTGTAAAACTTCAAATAATAGCCGAGTACCAAATAGACATCTGTCTCTTTTAGCCTACACGCCTGGTGTGGCGACAAGTTAAAAGATAAATAAAGACCGGTCTCAAATAGAGGTTTGGTCTGTTTTTTAGTTTCGGGTTGTATTTAATCTTCTAAAACTCGTCAGATCGTCTGTTCAAGCCAGTTTTATTGCACGCAAGAGAGCGTATCTGGGTGGGATCTGTTAGTGGAAGCCGGAGCTCGAGGGTAGCCCCGTTCATACTACACGCGACCAAGCGACACGATACCATTCATTATCAATGGTGAGCGGGCGACTTCCGGCGACACGCGCGATAGCGACCTTTGGCGACTGGTGGGGCGTGTCCAGCGACGCGACAAAGTTGAGAAAAGTTTAACTTTATGCAAATGAAGGGCGATTTTCGCGAGCGACAACCAATAGGAGTGAAGTCAGTGGAGCGCGTCATTCTTCAGTGCTGAGTCTGACCAAGGCAAGTTGAACGAGAAGCTCATTTTAGCACTCAGAAACTGTCCTATAATGGATGATATATCTCCGTGTACATACAGTGGAGTTCATCGTATACACTGACTCCGTGACTGAATGGTTTCAGGGAACCCAGATAGACTGGTATTTGCCCGTTTGCTGCAGTTAAATTGCCGCGATGGCAAAGAACACTTACTGTTTCTTGTTCATCTGTAATATTATGCATTTTATGCACTGATTCCATTTATATTTAGACTTTTCGTCACAAAATATTTGTTTGTAGCGGCAATAAAACGTATTTGTTGTCTAACATAGAGTAACTTCTGTGAATGTCACTCACAAACATTAGGCAACCAGTAGTGGGGAACGCCCTCCAGCGCAGCCACAGGCGACCAGCAGCGACAAAGTTGTGTGTAGTGTGAACGGGGCTGGAGAAGTGGAGAAGGAATTCGCCAATGAACTTGTAGTTGAGGATCGCGGTTATGATGACAGTGATGAAAAGGGTCAGTATTACATTATTGCAGTTGTTTATAGCCTTCAGCTGCACGTGAGCAGCGCGTGTTTTTTTTCGGCGTGCATGTTAAAGCCCCGTTAAAGATATTCCAAAAGAGCCAGGGACACGTGTACATTTCCCTAAAAGGTCAAAGAGGTGTGGGTATCCCCTGTTAAAAGCCCAGTAGTAGGGATGTAACGATATTGACGTTATCGCGCTATCGCGGTGGTAAACGTGTCTCGATATCGTCGTGGTTGGGTTACAATAATAAAAGGACAGGTGTCCGTCAAAAAGCAAGAGGATTAAACACAGTCCCGCAGAACAAATCATTGTTAACTACATAGACCATGATCCTTTGGTATGCGTTGTCATACCAACAGATGTTAAACCAATAGGATTGCACGCGGATTGCGCGCTGCACGCTTTCCACACAAGCTCACAGCAAGCCAGCATGGCCGACAGCGATACTTGTAGGGATGAAAACAACAACACCGAAGTTGAGATTGTCCCAGCCCCTGCAGCTTTTAAGTCAGATGTCTGGAAACATTTTGGTTTCGCCATGTCAAAAAACACTAAAGGAGAGAAGGTGGTGGACAGACAATGGACTATGTGCAAGCATTGCCACAGTAAACTGCGATACAACACGGGAAACACAAGCAATATTCAAAGTCATCAGACGACTCATCATCCAGAAAAGTTTGATGATTCTCTCACAAAGAATGTCCTGTCCGGTCAAAAAACCCTGAAGGAGGCATTTTCAACAACTATGCGAGTAGCAGTTAAGGAAGCCGAACTGTCCCCTCACATACGGTACTTTGCGCACACACTAAACCCCGCCTCCCAAGCAGGTTTAAAGGTCAACGCAGTGAGCCTAAGAAGAGTGAACGCAGTGAGCCGCCTACTCGGTAGACTCAGACGTGTAGCAAGTTTTCACCGCAGTTCTACAGCCACAGCCGTGCTGACCACCAAACAAAAACTACTCAAACTCCTTGTACATAAACTCATTATTGATGTAGTGACAAGATGGAATAGCTCTCTGGACATGGTAGAGCGATACCTTGAACAACAACAAGCTGTTGCTGCAGCCCTACTGAGTGATGACCTGAGACACAAGTCATGTGAAATTGACACTTCTGTTGACACTTCACAATTGACATCTGACATTGCAAATGTAGAGGATCTTGTGAAGATTCTTCCACCAATAAAAAAGGCCACAACTGTTCTCTGTGATGAGTTGCAACCAACAATATCTCTCATTTCACCACTAAAACAAATGATTCAAGACAGCATGGTCACAGATAATCACGGCTCAAATGTCATTGCTCAGATGAAGGCAGCCATTCTGAAGGATCTTACTGACAGATACCAAGGAGAGGATGAAAAGTTCATACTGGAGAGCAGTGCTTTGGATCCACGCTTTCGAACCTTGCAACATCTAGGCAGTGGAGAGAGAGAGGACGTCTTTGAAAGATTAAAGTTGAAAGCATCACAAATGCAACAACAGGTAAAAAAAATGTTAATGCTGTGCCAGACAATATTGAGAGAAATACAATAAAATGTAACAAAATCCTAATATAATGTATTTTTTATCATTTATGAACCAGGACCAAGATGTGCTGCCCAGGAGCCCACATCCAGCAGATCTGGATGACAGCAGCGCGAGCTTTGTGCCTCCTTTTAAGAAGCATGACCTTGAGGACCTCCTTGGCTCTTCTTTTAGCAGTAATCAAGTCACAGGTGGAATTCAGGCAGAAATGGACTCTCACCGCAAAGAAGCATTTGTTTCTCTATCTGCTTGCCCTCTTAAGAAGTGGAAAGACAATGCAGGGCGGAATCCTATTCTGTCTTCATTAGCAAAGACCTACCTGCGTATACCCGATACCTCGGTGCCCAGTGAAAGTGTATTTACAACAGCAGGGGATATTGTTAAATGCCCAAGAGTTCTCTTCTTCTCCCTTGCAATGTAGATCTTTTGATCTTTCTAAAGAAAAACTTGAACATAAGCTAAAGGATTAAGAGTTAAGTGTTTTTCAGAAGGCTTTTTGCCAGATTGTTTCACAATTTTTTTTCTTGCAATGTAGATCTTTTAATATTTCTGATAAAAAACGTGAACATAAGCTAACTCATAGGTCAGTGTTTTTTTAAAGGCTTTTTGACTAACTATTTTGACGTGAACATAAGCTAACTGATAGGTCAATATTTTTTAAAAGGCTTTTTGACTGACTATTTTATTTAAGTTTGCGTTATGTTCCTAAATACCAGTTTAAAAGGCTGCTTTTATTTGCCTTGCACATTTAAACCTGACTTAACTTGATATTTGTTTGCACTTAAAGGGAATTCCCTATTGTTTACAATTGTTCTAGTTGCTTAACTTGAACATTGCACAGAAGAATCAACAGAATATTGATGTTCCTGACTACAACTTGCACTTTAAAAGCACTATGTGATCAGCGTTTTATGTTGTCATGATCCATAAATACAACAATAAATTGCCTGTTGACTGGCAAAAGCAGAAGAAATGTCTGTATTTTTTTTGCTATTATCATCACAAACACTATCCTGAGCTATTTAACAATACCGTGAGCTTTTCCACAATATCACAGTAAATATCGTACCATGAGGTCAATATCGAAATTGTATTGTACCGTGAGATTTTGATATCGTTACATCCCTACCCAGTAGTGACGATTACTGGCAGGGTGCGCTGACTGCACAGGGAAAGTCTCATGGGAAGACCAGTGACGGACTGCTGGCTCTGGGTGCAGAGGAGCTGGCTCTGGGTGCAGAGGAGCTAGCTCTGGGCGCCAAGGAGTTGGCTCTGACTGCTTCACTCAGCTTTTTCATTGCCTCCGCACATTTCCTTTCCTTCTTCCTATAAAGGTGACTGATAAGTTTGATATGCCAACGGACATGTTCTCCTCATCGGTTGATCTATTGCCATGTTTGCAGCAGTCATCCGTCTTGCTTTTAAACTGGGTTTGACTATTGCCAAGCCCTCATATTTCAATATTCATGCAACATCTATCCACCTCAAAAATGTCATCCATTTGATTGAAAGATCCCTCAACCAGAGGTCCTGTAAATATGCTAAATAAAGCTTTTACCAGTGTGTTAAGGACCGGATATCTCTCATCTCCCTCATCATTTTTCATAGCCACAATGGGGCTTCACCAACCAACATCTACAATCATTTCCTTTATATAGATGATCACGGGCAACCAGCTCACCATCAATTTGATAGGCCCGTACTTCCTCATTGAGTTTGCTGACAGGGATGTGATTATTTTATTATTCAGTGGAAGGTTTTTTAGCAGAAATGCTGCAGCTCTGATGTATCCTTCTCTCAGACTAGAACAGATACTTGAAACCCATAGCTTTTTCTTCAATTGTGCTTTGTTCAGTTTAGAGAAGCAGAATTGTCCAACAGAGAGCCTTTTGTCTGACAAGTGCAAGTCTCTGCAATGAACATCAACCTTTAGGATGTCTTTTGCTCTCAGGCCAATGGCTTCATGAACTTACTGAGCAGCTCTCTGACCAAAGCCACCATCTCTGCATGAAGTAAGTGCACCATTGGTTTCTCAGATTGAAGTTTTTTGAGGAAACTTTGGAACATGGGGAACTTAACAAAAAAGGACATTTTAATTAAACATCAACATAATTATACATAAAGTACAAAATAATATTACCTGTTGTTATGTTCTTCATCTGCCCTAACTATTTTGACGTGAACATAAGCTAACTGATAGGTCAATATTTTTTAAAAGGCTTTTTGACTGACTATTTTATTTAAGTTTGCGTTATGTTCCTAAATACCAGTTTAAAAGGCTGCTTTTATTTGCCTTGCACATTTAAACCTGACTTAACTTGATATTTGTTTGCACTTAAAGGGAATTCCCTATTGTTTACAATTGTTCTAGTTGCTTAACTTGAACATGCTGCAGCTCTGATGTATCCTTCTCTCAGACTAGAACAGATACTTGAAACCCATAGCTTTTTCTTCAATTGTGCTTTGTTCAGTTTAGAGAAGCAGAATTGTCCAACAGAGAGCCTTTTGTCTGACAAGTGCAAGTCTCTGCAATGAACATCAACCTTTAGGATGTCTTTTGCTCTCAGGCCAATGGCTTCATGAACTTACTGAGCAGCTCTCTGACCAAAGCCACCATCTCTGCATGAAGTAAGTGCACCATTGGTTTCTCAGATTGAAGTTTTTTGAGGAAACTTTGGAACATGGGGAACTTAACAAAAAAGGACATTTTAATTATGTTCTTCATCTGCCCAGCAAACATGCCAGTGCGGGCCCACTGTGGGTAAGTGTGGGTTTTCTGTGGGACAGTGTGGGCAAGGGCAAACCCTTTGGGGCCCCATGTGGGCTTGCTGAGGGCCCATGTGGGGCCCATAGCAGTTTTGCCCATTTGGGCCCCCATGAGGGTTTACTGTGGGCAACCCACTGTGGTTTTGCCCACAGAAAACCCACACGGGCCCCCAGTGGGTTAGCCCATGCGGGGCCCATAGCAGTTTTGCCCATTTTGGTCCCCATGAGGGTTTACTGTGGGCAACCCACTGTGGGTTTGCCCACAGAAAACCCACACGGGCCCCCAGTAGGTTAGCCCATGCGGGGCCCATAGCAGTTTTGCCCATTTGGGCCCCCATGAGGGTTTACTATGGACAACCCATTGTGGGTTTGCCCACAGAAAACCCACACGGGCCCCCAGTGGGTTAGCCCATGCGGGGCCCATAGCAGTTTTGCCCATTTGGGCCCCCATGATGCTTTACTGTGGGCAACCCACTGTGGGTTTGCCCACCGAAAACCCACACGGGCCCCCTGTGGGTTAGCCCATGTGGGGCCCATATCTGTTTTTCACTATGGGGCCCCCATGAGGGTTTACTGTTGGCAACCCACTGTGGGTTTGCCCACAGAAAACTCACACGGGGCCCCAGGCAGTTAGCCAATGCAAAGTTAAGTTGTTTAACAGTCAAATGTTTTAAGATTATAAGGTTTAAGATTAGAAGCTTAATCAAACTATTTAATGATCCTGTGAAATGTCAGTCCATAATTAACTAAAACTGCATATAATGCATTATGAGCATGTGCATTTAAAAACAAATTTTTGACTTATAAGGAATTATAAAAAATAATATAGATGTAACTATATAATGTAATGCAGTAGGTCTTTATAAATATATTTATAGAATAGTAATATTGCTCATAAATAAGTATAAATTGTGCTATAATTCATTATGGACTGTGTAACGAGTCAAATATGTGTTTCCACTTGCTATATTCACTTTGATGCATGGCCCCTTTAAATCACACTCTCCGCCCAGATCTGGTAGTTGGATGAACTGGTTCCGGTAGGGTCAATTAGGCCCCGTTCACACTGCAGACAAAAGTGGCCCAAATCTGATTTTTTGGGTGTCAAGTGACCAGGTCAGACTTCTTCAGAGATAGTGTGAACACTCAAATCTGGCCCAGATTTGATCTTTTTAAATCAGATTTAGACCACATTCATATGTAGTCCTGAATCAGATACAGATCTGATTTTTTTCAATGTGTCCGCAGTGTGAACAACCAAGGCAGATTTAATGCGACTCTGACGTCAATCTACATCGACATTTGACACAATTATGCGCCGACAAGTAAGCACTAGACACAACAGACACAGACAGTAACATTAAAAACTTGAATACAAATGGAGAACAGTGATGGAGTGAGTCAATGGAGGGAGAGTAAGTTGTTGGACCTATATGGGCTAATTAATAATTAGCCAATTTTGCTTTCTTTCTCTTCATTCTTCTCCTCATCATCACCTGCTCATTAATTTTACGGCTTCCATTACACAGACATTTAGAAATAAAAGCATAAATGCTCCCTCCATAACCACACAAACTTTAGTGCAACAGTTCTGCCTATGATGTCATTGTTGTTCTTTTGTGCATGCGGGTTTGTTTCAAACATGCAAACAGTTCACATTGGAATCAGATATAGGTCACATTTTTAAAGGTAATGTGAACAGCCAAAACCAAAAATCGGATCTGAGAAAAAAATCAGAATTGAGCATTAAGACTTGTGGTGTGAACGGGGCCTTAGATTCGCACCAGCCGCAAGAGTGAATGGCTGAGGTGAGTGAGTGCTCCGTGAGTATAACATATAGTGATAAATGTATAACCATTTTATGGATTCATACCGAGTTGTATATGTGTTTATATTTATGTTATTTGATTTGTGCTTGTGCCACTTTTATATGTATTGTAATATTAAGTTTAATGTTCACCTCCATTATAGAACACCACGAGGGTGATTGCTGAAACTGATCACCGCTGTTCTATATTATTCAACAGGTACAGTTCATGAGTTTCAAATGTGTGTATTATAACTGTTTGTAGTTTATGTAAATGAGTAATTATGAGTAATGAGTAAAATGAGTAATCTTGCGCCAGCCGCGAGAGTGAATGGCTGCGAACACCATGAGGGTGATTGCTGAAACTGATCACCGCTGTTCTATATTATTCAACAGAATAAAAAAAAAGCCATCAGAAAGCTTGACGTGGCTCTGTTTCTAGAGCGCCCCCTGCCATTACTCTTTTGAAACAGGAAGTTGATGTCCAGCCGCATGAATCAAAGGTTAACAAAACGGTTAAACCTGACTCCATTGTATGTCAGTCTAAAGAACCAGATGAAGCCGTGGAACGAATCTTGGCAATATTGGAACGTGTCTTGGAACATGGGCAATCAAATCATCAGGCAGGTGCAGAACGGCATGCGTATAAGTCACAGAGAAACAGAGCGAGGCCTACCCTACCGTGTGAGGTGTGTGGAGATGTAGGCCACACTACTAATTTTCACTGCAGAGCAAATCATCTGTGTTTTCTTTGTTACAAAGCAGGACATGCACATGCAGAGTGTCCTAAAGTCAAAGCTTGCCCTGCTAATGTGATTCCTGAAACAGATGCTGTTCCACGTCCGGGAAACGACTAGGCCTGCATGTGGAGGGGGTGTGTGCAAGGCCAAATGATGACCCCCCATCGTTATTTGATTACGACCTGGAATCTGTATATAAAAGTGTATGTGAAGAGTATAGTTCTCAATATACAGTTGTCTTGCAAAATACTCAGAAACTTCAGCCTTATGATGATCTTTTCTACACTTCCTTGATTATTGGTGAAAAAGTAGAGGCAAGAGCAATGCTTGACACTGGGTCAATGGCTTGCACCATGAGCTCCAGGATCATACCTCAGTTGCTGAGTACTGGTGTATTGTCAAACCTTTCACTTGCGCCTACAGATGTTGTTTTGGTTGGATGTGGAGGCACCAGAACGAACCCACTGGGAGTGTGCGAGCTGGATATGAATGTGTACGGCTGTCATGTGACTGTTCCAACTTTGGTAGTCAAAGGCCAGAGTGATGACCTAATTCTTGGCAGTAACCTCTTGAAACACTTGATTCTTCAGATGAGAAGTTCTTCAGAGTTGCTAAAAAGTGTGTCTGAACGTGAATGTGATCTCATTGAGCAAAAAAGTTTCTATCTTCTAGCCAATGTGGAGAGGTGGAAGGACGACTTAGTGGGATCTGTAAAGATCAAAAAGGCAGTGTCACTCGAACCCATGACTGAAAACTTAGTTTGGGGTAAACTGCAAAGCACTCATGACATCTCAGCTGGCAGTGCTGTCATCTTGGAGCCCAGTAGAGTAAAATCAAGGCCAAGGACAGTGCTGGTTGGAAAAACAGTAGCTTTGATGCGTGAAGATGGATGGGTTCCCCTTAAAGTGATAAATCCTTCAGAAAAAGCAGTGACTTTGAAAAGAAATTCTACGCTTGCTGATGCTTTTCCTTGCATGGCCTTGCAGTACTTTGACTGCTCTGAGTTTACTGATGCTTCCTCAGTGGATTTAGAGCAAAACGTTCAGAGAACAGCTGATGTTTTAACTGACAGACAAGATGAGATGAGTGCAACAGATGTTCTAAGTTTACCAGTCAAAGCTGGGCCTAGCGTCTCCGATTCTGCTGACGTCACGGCAGTCTTACACGACTTGGGCTTAGCTGACTTGGATGTGGAGTCTTGTGACGTGTCTGCAGACTGCAAAGTAAAACTGGTGCAGCTTATCTCTCAGTATCATTCTATATTTTCCAGACACAAATTGGACTGTGGAAAGGCAACCGGCTTTGTTCATCGTATCCGCCTGAGTGACGACAAGCCTTTTCATTTGCCGTATCGATGCCTTGCTCCGAATCAATATGACAAACTTTGGCAAGCTTTGAATGAGATGGAAGAACGTGAGATCATACAAAAATCTAGTAGTGAGTTTGCATCGCCTCTTGTTCTTGTCTGGAAAAAGTCAGGAGATTTGAGAATATGCACAGACTTTCGCTGGATTAACGCACGCACGATCAAAGACACTCATCCCCTCCCCCATCAAGCAGATGCTCTTGCTGCGTTGAGTGGAAATGCCTATTTTTCAACCATGGACCTCACATCTGGCTATTATAATGTGGAAGTTCATGAAGATGACCGGAAATACACAGCGTTTACATCACCTTTTGGGTTATACGAATATAATCGTTTACCGCAGGGCCTGTCTAACAGTTCGGCCACTTTCATGCGGATGATATTGACGATATTTGGGGATCAAAATTTCAACAGCCTGTTATGTTATCTGGATGACATCCTGGTGTTTGCACCCAACGAAGAGCTAGCGCTAGAGCGCCTGGAGATGGTGTTTAAGCGTTTGAAGACTCACAATCTCAGGCTTGCGCCGAAGAAATGTCACCTCTTGTGGAGTTCTGTTAAATTTTTAGGTCACATCATCAGTGCAGACGGTATTGCTACTGATCCAGAAAAAGTCACACCCATTGCTTCTGTCACTGAGGGTGATCTCATGGTTGAGGGTACCAATGTCCCCTGCCAGCAGAAAATGAGGTCTTTTCTAGGAATGGTAGTGTTTTACCAGCAGTTTATTGAAGACTGTTCGGCTATTGCCAGACCATTGTTCAGTCTCACAACTGGAAGAAAGGCTCCTCGTGGAAAACGGAAGCATCGAATGTGTCGGAGAGAGTTGTCTGCTTCGGACTGGACTGAGGAATGCAGTCAAGCGTTTCACAAATTAAGGCAGGCTTTGCTTGATCAAGTCTTGTTGGCTCATCCCAACTTCAATGGGCCCTTCCTCCTATCAGTGGATGCTTCCAGTAACGGGCTTGGAGCGGTATTGTCAAAGGTTCCTAGTGATTGGACGACGGCCAGGCCTGTTGCTTTTGCGAGCAAGTCGCTTACCTATGCTCAGTCGAGATATCCTGCACATAGGTTACAATTTTATGCCATGAAATGGGCGATTTGTGACAAATTCCATCACTGGCTCTGTGGTCAGAAATACTGTGTGGACTGATAACAACCCACTAACATACATCCTGTCCAAAGCAAAATTGGATGCTTGTGAACACAGATGGGTTGCTAAACTTGCACCATACCAGTTTGACATTAAGTACATTCCTGGTCCAAAAAACATAGTTGCTGACGCCCTGAGCCGAGAGCCCTTTGTGCACCCTAGTGTACTCCATCGTCTGACGAGAGTTCCTTATGATAAATTGCTGGCAGAAACTGCAGCTGTACACACAGGCTGTGTCCAAGATGTCTTTCGTTGGTCTACTAACCCCCTTGACAGTCCTTCCGATACTGGAGGAACAGCCATTGCCTGTAATACAGTTAAAGTAACACCAGGTAACTTTTCAACCTTCATAATATATTTCCAAGTCTCTTGTGATGGTACATTGACTTACAATAGGTTGAATGACACGTCTGCCATAGCCTGACGGGGTCTGTAGCGTTTTTTAATTGTACTTTTAAACTTCGGGTTTCGGGTAGTAACCCCGCGAACAAAGAGAACTACAAAATTCGACTGCTGTACGGCATATACGTCACTTCCACCACCACCCCCACTTCCTTAAAATCGGACGTTGTAACGCTTTGACCGGGATAGCTCCCACAAAGTCAACAGAAGAAGGAGTCTAGAGGCGCAAATGCTGCATCACGCACATTTTAATGGCAGGCAAACCAGGCAACGCGATCCTCTCACACATGAGAAATAACTCCTTGTCACAAAACAAATCAATTAAACAGAATATAACAAAAAGGTAGAGTACGCTTAGCATCTACGGTGGATCTCATATCAAATCAAACACACACGCTCAACGCAACACCGTCATTACGCATAGCGCGCGTCATGAATGACGTGATCAGTCTCTTAAAGGGGCACACCACCCAATAATGTGATGGATGTAAATACACAGCTTCGATCGTTACAACGTGCGAGCCAAACGTTATATTCATGGCCAAAGCAGCACAGAAAAACAAGAAAGCAAAGGTTTTATCGGATGGAAGCAAAAAGAGAAACGTGATCGCGTTAAAGGCAGAACGAGGTTTAACTTTGGGCCAGTGTTTACTTTTCTGACGTGAGCTGAAGGAGGAGGACGGGGGCGAACGTAATTGGCTGTCATGCAGGACTAGTAAGTACGTTATATTGCTTGCATACTAGCCTATCTCTATTCGTTGTTGTTGTTTTTTGTCTGCCTTACTATGAAAGCTATCCTATCCTCCGTTTATCTTCAAAATAAAGTTAACTGGTGTTTTAACTTCTAAACGGCGTGTACAATTCTTGCAAGGAAATATATAAAATGTACAAAATCATATTTTTGGATACCTATTAACATGTCTGTGATAATCGTTTATTTTCCTTTCCTCAAGCTGTTATGCAAACTGATTTTGCTGATTCATTTATGGTAGCTTGATAATATTGACGATATATGGTTATTATAACATTGCGTTGAAGTCTCATATAGATTCAGTAAAACGGTAACCAATAGACTAGGCTACTATAATGATGCTGGCTTGTAAACGTGAGCATCGTGATCATTTGTCATTAGAAAAAAATAAAACCCATGAAATGATATTCATATGACATGCTGAAATATATAGACCATTTCACAAGATGTAAACAACACTGGCCCAGAAGCACTTCCTGTTTCAGTTTGTAACTGTTTTCTTCATTTCACATGTAAAGAAAACATCTTAAAGATGCTTGTTTAACTTTTTGATTCAGTTTTAAATGTTCTGTTGGTTGTATTTTATCCCAGCTTTTATGTAGTGTTAAAAAACTGAAACAGGAAGTGCTTCTGGACCAGTGTTGTTTACATCTTTTGAAATGGTCTATATGCTACTGTATCTGGGATGAAGACATTTCACACTCGACGCAAGCAGAACACCTGCATGTGACGTCCTCCTACAGTGTTCAGGGCTATCATGGTTGTTGTCAACAAATGCGCGTGCATGTGGAATAACAGAGTTTACGACAGTAGTAGAGGACAATACTGTTTCCCAACTGTAGGGGGACCCCGAGTACAAAAGTAACCTGGTGTTGCTTTAAGGTTTCCTTACCTGGTACGATGTCAAAGCAGGAAGTGGAAGCTGTGCTGCACTCATGTAGGCAGGGTAATAACTCCAAGTCTCATGCCTTGTTACTGCCTCACCTTCCGCAAGCAATAATGCCATCTGAATCATCAGACGTTGATGTGCTGTCCCATGAATATCTATTGAAGAGACAACGGGAAGATAATGTTTTGAGCAGGATAATTTGGTTTGTCGAGAGAGGACAGAGACCAAATAGGAGGGAACGAATGAATGAGCCAATAGCTGTCTTGAAACTTATGAAACATTGGGGAAAGCTGATTATGAAGAATGGTGTGTTGTACAGGATGACGAAGAATAGTGTCACCAAGAGAAAAACCTACCTGTATGTTGTGCCTGATGCAGTGAAAACCATGGTTCTGAAAGGCATTCATGATCAAGCAGGACATCAAGGCCAACAGCGGACTCTGTATCTTGCTCGGCAAAGATTCTTTTGGCTTGGCCTGGAGAAGGATGTGAAGGAGTACGTAAAGTGCTGTAGTCGATGTGTGATCAGCAAGACACCTGAACCAGAAGGTCGTGCACCATTGCAGAACATCATTACGACAGAGCCTCTTGAACTCGTCTGCATAGACTTTTGGTCAGCGGAGGACTCTGCCAACCGCTCCTTGGATGTACTTGTTGTGACAGATCACTTCATAAAAATGGCTAATGCCTTCTTGTGTCCAAATCAGTCTGCCAAAGCAGTGGCACATTAACTGTGGCATAACTACTTCTGTATATATGGCTTCCCAGGCCGAATTCACTCTGATCTAGGAGCCAACTTTGAGAGTGCCCTGATTGCAGAGCTGTTGAAGATCGCTGGAGTCCAAAAATCGAGGACAACTCCATATCATCCTATGGGGAACGGAGCTTGTGAGAGGATGAACAGGATGCTGGGCAGTATGATACGTGCTCTGCCGGCAAAGACCAAGCACAAATGGCCGCAAGTACTCAAATCTTTGACTTTTGCGTTTAATTGCACCATCCACGAAACCACAGGGTACGCTCCTTTCCTGTTGATGTTTGGAAGGATTACACGCCTGCCCATTGACTTGGTGTTTGGAACTATTCTAGACGATCCTGATGTTGTGAACTATGACAATTACATCCAGGCATCTGCCAAGAAAGAGCTTAAGAGACATGCTGACTTGTATAACCGGAGAGTCAAGGGAGGACCAATTGATGTTGGTGGTAGAGTGTTGCTTGCCAACAAGGGAGCACGAGGAAAACGGAAGCTTGCTGACCTTTGGGAGGACACGGTGTACACTGTTGTTGGACTTAACACAGATAGTCATACCTCCAGAATTCAGCACAGTGGTACTGGTGTTGTGAAGACTGTACATCGTAACCTTATAATGCCAGTTAACTTTCTTCCACTTCCTGATGATGACTTGGAAGCTGAACCTTCCGAAATCCACCTGAGTGGCTCAGAGAGTGATGATTCTGTGGTTGCTGGTGTGTCTGTGGATGAAACCAATTACAGGACACGTGAGTGGGTATCACAGCTACCTTCTGAGGATGTAGACTTGGGCGATATGGAGGAAACTGCAGATATTTTTGAACCAACACAGGCTGTGGATGCACCTCAGGTTAATGAATTAGACCATAATGTGATTGACAGTTCCAACACTACCCATCTGGGACCAGAGGGTTATGAGGAAGTTGAGAGTATGGACAGAAGTGTAACTGAATCCGCTGAAGAGCAAGATAAATCTGCTCCTGTTTCCTTGAGTCTTTCAATGCCTATTAGTGGTCGTTTTGAAGAAAACAATTCAGTGTCGAATATCAGTGTTCATACCTTTCCTGCTGCAAGTTCGCTAAGTCGTGTGAGATCCAGAGCTGGTAGATTGTTTAAACCAGTAACAAGATTCATTGAGATAATGAACCAGCAAAAAGTTCTGGGGTAAACGTGAATATGTTGTTTGAGTGGATATCTCATCTTTTTCTTCTCTTCTTTTTGATATACATTTTGCTATATTTTTTTGATGCAAATGCTACTGTAACGTTTATGTTGATGTTTTAAGAGACTGTGATACATTAAGTATGAGACTGGAGTGAAGTCTCACTGCTGAGCGACTTTTGTGTTCAAATATATGAATTGTGATTGTTTAGCTAACATGTAACAGGCATGTTTGTCTAAGAGTGCCTAGGGGATTGGCCACCCCCCTTTCCACCTTAATTCCTGTGGGGAATAGTGTCTACACTGAATTGAACTGACAATTTCATGATATTTTGAACACTTTGTTTATTTTTCCCTCTCTTACTAATGTATATGGTTCTTGAGGTTATGTACCTGATGTAATTGACCCTTCGCTAAGCCACGCCCGAAAACCGCCACTGGCCAATCATGTCTTAGCAACCGTAACTATGCACGGGAGGTCTGTCAAGCTTTCGGACGAGGGAACATGCTGAAGCATTGTGCGTATGGATTGTGCAAAACTGATACCGGTATACTAAAAGTTTGGATGGGGGAGAGGAATTGTTTTCCTTCCAGAAAATCTAAAAGCCAAGGGGAGAAATGATTGGCGTGATCTACCATCTATGTGCGAGACCCATTCTGGTAAATGTCGACATGCTTAACAAAAACACCTATTGCTTGGAAATATTGACGGTTCTTTGGTCATAATGATATAACGTAAAAAGACGATTAAAGAGACAAGACAAAAGCTCACTGACATACTTTAAAATATATTTCAGCATTTTGTTAATCGACGTCCTACTAACGTTAGGCCTACCCCTTAACTTAACCCAATCTGATCGCGGCTCTCCCGGTTTTAGTGTTATTCCACAAGATTGATAGATAAGCTGTTTGATTTATAATTATTAAGATTATTTTCACATACCCTGCAGTGTATGAACATAGCTGTTCCTCAATTTGTGTTTTCCATTTGAACGGTCAGCGTGAGGCGCTGCTGCTTGCGCTAGGACTATAACGTTATAAGGCTTTAACTTCAATTTTTAAGAAATTATTCTCTAATCGGTTGCGTATAATGTCGTGAATATATCCCTTTGAATGCATACTGTAGTCCCTTTTGTCTTGCTCTCTCAGATATTTCACTTGTTCGCCGAAAATTACTAATTATCTCATTGGGAATGTCTGACACCGGGTGCATCCACACTATATTAGATGGGCCAGCCGCAAAAGCTTGACAGGCGTAGCAACAGTAACTAGGGAGGGCGGGGCTTAGCGAAGGGTCAATTTTGTAGTCTGTAATATACAGTATACATATTTGTTCATTATTTTGGAGCTTTTTGTGCAGAAGCAAGTGGAATTCAGCAGGGGGGAATGTAACGAGTCATTGTAACGATGTGTTTCCACTTGCTATATTCACTTTAATGCATGGCCCGTTTAAATCACAATCTCCGCCCAGATCTGGTAGTTGGATGAACTGGTTCCGGTAGGGTCAATTAGATTCGTGCTAGCCGCGAGAGTGAATGGCTGCGGTGAGTGAGTGCTCCGTGAGTATAACATAGTGGTGGGAAGTTCGGATCATTTTACTGACTCGGATCTTTGAGTCTCGTTCAGTAAAATGAACGAATCTTTTATTGAGTCATTTCATTCATATCGGTCATTTCATCATTAAATAATTAAAATGTCATGTTGAATATCCCAAAACATCTAGTACTTAATCAAGTACGAAAATCTTGATTACATTTGTAAAAATAACATAAATGACTATAGGGTAATGCAGCCAAGGCCAAATTATAAGCA
Organism: Cyprinella venusta; assembly: GCA_038021265.1. Taxonomy (NCBI): domain Eukaryota; kingdom Metazoa; phylum Chordata; class Actinopteri; order Cypriniformes; family Leuciscidae; genus Cyprinella; species Cyprinella venusta. The sequence goes on from CM075871.1 coordinate 19,672,431, forward strand.
ACTGAAATAACTGTATTAATTAGTTGCTGGGTCTCAAGTTCAGGCTATTGCAGTCTGACTGTTATAGTTCACCTCACTTCCTGATCCGAGACGTTCTTTCCTTTGCAACTTCATATTTATCAGGTTTGTTCTCCTCCTCTCATGTCTCGAGACGTTAGCTGTTAACTCGTCAGTGTCTGACTCTGATCTGTGCTGTCTGCTGGGCCGTGCCGTCGCGATATAACAAGACCGGAAAGAGTAAAGATTAGTTCATCTCTCGAGTCTCTAGTTCGGGTTCGGACGGGTGTGAGTCTTTCGTTCTTCCTGTCAGTCCCATTAAGTCTATGCTGTCAGTACCGGAAAGGGGAATGATTAGTTCATTTGAGTCTTCGGGTTTGAGTCCTTCGTTCTTTTCTCACGTGGCCACCACTGGTCTCTCGCATCAAATACATTAGATTCGTATTATTGACTGCGTCTGAATGTATATTGTGTTAGGCATGAAAATACAAAATATGTTCGATAAACACTATAAACAAAAGTTCCATTATTCATTATTCCTTATTATTGTCCCTGTCCGTCTCTTTTCTATATTATGCATCTGTGGTATGTTTTATTATATATTATACATTGATCGACTACTATTATATTATACATCATCTACGTGCATGTTTGCAAAACGTTTGTGAATTAGTTTGTTAAAAGTTTGTGAATTAGTCTATTCAATACGGTGCAATTCACATGACTAAAGAGCGAAGGACTCAAACCCGAAGACTCAAATGAACTAATCATCGCTCTTTCCGGTGGCCTGACAGCATAGAATGGGACTGACAGGAAGAACGGAAGACTCGGACCCGAACTCGACAGATGAACTAATCATTTCTCTTTCCGGTACTGACAGCATTGACTCTATGGGACTGACAGGAAGAACGAAAGACTCAAACTCGCCCCGAACCCGAACTAGAGACTCGAGAGATGAACTAATCATTTCTGTTTCCAGTACAGATTCAGAATCCATAATGCGCATGCGCGGGTAACACAACATGAACGAATCACTCCCTGGACAACTCGGTAGTCCCGAGTCATATTAAAGATTCGTTCAAAATGAACGAATCGTTCATGAACGACACATCACTAGTATAACATATAGTGATAAATGTATAACCATTTTATGGATTCATACCGAGTTGTATATGTGTTTATATTTATGTTATTTGATTTGTGCTTGTGCCACTTTTATATGTATTGTAATATTAAGTTTAATGTTCACCTCCATTATAGAACACCACGAGGGTGATTGCTGAAACTGATCACCGCTGTTCTATATTATTCAACAGGTACAGTTCATGAGTTTCAAATGTGTGTATTATAACTGTTTGTAGTTTATGTAAATGAGTAATTAGATTCGCGCCAGCCGCGAGAGTGAATGGCTGCGAACACCACGAGGGTGATTGCTGAAACTGATCACCGCTGTTCTATTTTATTCAACAGAATAAAAAAAGCCACCAGAAAGCTTGATTTGGTGTCCGTCTTGAGTTAACAACAACACAACGCAGAGACAACACTGTTACAACTGCACAGAAAGTGTTACTGTATTTATTAAATAAAATTAACTTATTTGTCACAATAAAAACAATGCAATGGTTTACTGATTTGTTTTGGTATTCATGAGTGATGTATATTTATCATAATAAAATTATATATTATTGATACTAATAAATACATCACTGATGTATCGACTGAGACCAATCAGACACAAACGAAAATGCGACGTCACTGGGCGTAATTTCATTACCAACTTTCATTTATATAAAGCATTTTAGTGCTTTCATACTCTCTTTTAATGAAAATAATAATAATACATGGGTCATAGAACTACACAATGATTTTTAAATTCATGATATAAAATGAATGATATTTTAAATTGTTACATGTTATAATTCTAGATGTTTAATGCTGCGTGCCTTTTGAATTGTTATGGTTTCAACGCGTGTGCGCGTAAACATTGAGTCCCATTCAAAGCTGTCCGATTCAAAGACAGGAGTGCACGCACGCGAGCAGATGGAAACCATGGAAACGAGGAAACCTCATCAACTGACAAACAGCAAAACTAGCGTCTCTCTGTTTTTCCACTGCTTTCAGGTAAGTTTAGTTAACAAAATCACACAAATAATACATACAAATGTTTCTGACACCTTTCTTACGTGTAATTGATACGCTTCTGTTGAATATTTACTTTGTAGAAAAGGTTTTGAGTCTTCGAAAAAGTCCGTTAGCAAGTCTCAAGTCTCAAAAGTTTTATTTGTCACATACTCATACAAGATGCGCAGTGAAATGTTTTTGTGACACACTGTACTTCTGTGCTCAGTAGAAGATAAAAATACAATAAATACAGTGCAATAAAGTTATGTAAGTTAAAAACTAGACAGACAGATGTACAAATGTTAAAATTCAGTAGTTAGGTTAAAAATTAAAAGTCAATTCAGGTTAGGAAAAAGTCAGAGTGCAGAATTCAAGGCTCTAATCGCCGCAGGGAAAAAACTGTTCCTCATCCTCTCTGTACGTGTTTTATGACAGCGCAGGCGTCTACCTGACCGAAGGGTTACAAACAGTTTATTGCAAGGGTGATGGAGGTCCTTGATAATCCTTCTGGCCCTGGTAGTACAGCGTGTGATGTATAAGTCATGCAGAGGAGGGAGTGTGATGCCCATAATCCGCTAAGCGGTTCTCACCACCCTCTGCAGAGCTTGCCGGTCCCTGCAGGAGCCATACCAGACAGATATGGCTCCAGTCAGTATGCTCTGTACAGCAGTATAGTAGAAGGAAATCAGGATCCGTTGGGAGACCCCAAATCTCCTAAGCTGTCTGAGGTGATAAAGGTGCTGTCTTGCCTTTCTCACTACAGTATCCGTGTGAACAGTCCACGATAAATCCTCAGAAATGTGCACTCCGAGATATTTAAAGCTACTACTCACCCTCTCCACTGGCATCTATCAGGAGAGGGGTGTAGGTCCTGCGACGCTGTGGGCAGAAGTCCACCACCATCTCCTTGGTCTTCACCCCATTAAGCAGTAGGCTGTTGTCCTTGCACCACATTATCAGGTTTGCCACCTCCTGTAGATAGGCCCGCTCGTCGTTGTTAGTGATCAGGCCCACCACAACCGTGTCGTCCGCGAACTTCACAATGCTGGTGGTGTTATGCCTGGCGACACAGTCGTGGGTATACAAGGAATAAAGCAAAGGACTCAGCACACCGCCCTGAGTGACACCAGTGTTGAGGACGAGGGAGTGTGATGTGTGCCCTCTCGCTCTAACAACCTGAGGCCTCGCAGCAAGAAAATCCAAGATCCAGGCACACATTGATGGATTCACACCCAGGTCATACAACTTCATAGCCAGCCTGCTGGGGACTACAGTATTGAAAGCTGAACTGTAGTCTATGAACAGCAATCTGACGTAACTCCCCCCTGTGATGTCAAGGTGGAAGAGGGTGGTGTGCATGACCTGTGAGATGGCGTCGCTGTGGATCTGTTAGAGCGGTAGGCAAACTGACACCTGCATGGTCCCCAATCTTTCAAAAATCAGTAGACTCACATGTCATACCCACCCTGTGGAAGAAATTAGTAATTACACCGTTACCTAAAAAACCATGCGCAAAAGTAAATAATGATTTTAGGCCTGTGGCACTAACTTCCATTGTTATGAAATGTTATGAAAAGATAATGGTGTCATTTCTTAAACAAGAGGTTGGTGCGTTCTTACACCGTGTCCTAACTACACGCGACGCGACGCCGCGACACGCAATAAAAGGTATCTTTTCCATGTTAATCAGAGTTTTTGTCCTAACCAGACGCGACGGCGACACGCAAAGTTTTTAATTTAGAAACGGTTCCTATTTCTGCGACGTCGCGGCTGACAGAATGAAGAAATTACACTGGTTTTGAGTACACATTATTTATTTTTAGTTAAAAATAGGTCACTGTGCCACAAGCGATAACGGATAATTTACCTCAGATTTTGAAAGCATGTAATATAGCATTCAAAATGAATTCTGTGCAAACATACAACTGTACTTCATAACAAAATTAGTCAATGAGTATATTTTGTTTATTTTTAATAATGTTATTTTTTGATTTGATTATGTCCTTACCCATATTCAATGCGAGTGCGGGCCAACAGTGCACTTTCACAGAGAGACTCTGCTCACACCATAGGCTCACACGTTGAATGTGTGGCATCTCACAGTCGCGTCGCGTCTAGTGTGGACAGACACACTTGCTGTCGCTGGAATTTCATCGCGTCGCGTGTAGTTAGGACACGGTGTTAGATCCATTTCAGTTTGCTTACAGGCAGGGGCGTGGCACAGACGATGCTATTAGTAGCATCTCACATCTGGTCAGTAAACATCTTGAAGATCCCAAAGCCTATGCACGTATTTTATTTGTTGATTTTAGTTCGGCTTTTAACACTATACAGCCTCACATGCTCATCCAGAAACTGAAACACATGAATGTTAATCATTTTATTCTTAAGTGGTATTTTTCATTTCTAACAAACCGCACTCAACAGGTAAAAGTGAATAATGTTCTTACGGAGCCCAGGCTGATCAGCACCGGCGTCCCGCAAGGCTGTGTCAGTTCACCGGCCCTTTTTACATTATATACTAACGATTGTCTACGACACCATACTGATAATTATATCATTAAATTCTCCGATGATACAGCAATCCTGGGTCTCATGCATAAAGATAAAACCTCAGCCACGTATTACACAGAAATTGAGGAATTTGCTCAGTGGTGCGATGATAACCATCTTATGCTAAACGTAACCAAAACTAAGGAGATGGTGTTTGACCCAAAAGCTATTGGTGACACCAGGCCTGTAGTAATTAACAGTGTACCCATTACTCAAGTTAGCACTTACAAGTACCTGGGTGTACATATTGATAATGCACTGACCTGGAAGGAGCATGTAAACACTGTCTGCTCTAGACTCCAGCAGAGGATGCATTTTTTACGGAGACTTAGACTGTATGGAGTAGAACAAAAATGTATGTTGTTGTTCTATCATGCAATACTAGAGAGCATTTTAAAGTACGGTATTACAAGCTGGGATGGGAACCTGACAGTACAATCAAAATCACAGATCACTCGTCAAGTTAAGATAGCTATGAAGATTATGGGGGTTAAAAACTATCTGCCCCCCCGAATAATCTATGAGCAGTCGGTTATCAGACAGGCACAAAAAATAATTTCTGACCCGACCCACATCCTCCACCCAGAATTTCAGCTGTTACAGTCTGGCAGAAGATTTAGAGTTCCTAAATGTAGGTTAAACCGTTATAAAAACTCTTTCGTACCTATGTCCATTAAGCTCATTAACTCGAACATGTAGTGTTTTCGAAGGTGTGTGTAATAGGTGGGTTGTTGAGTTGTGTGTTATAGGTCACCTGAATGATTTGGAGGCCATAGGGAAGGTGCAATATGTTAATTATGTATTCTGCAGGCCAGATAGATTGTGCAGCACAGTACTATTGAATGCATAGAATGCCAACTGCGTATTTTTACGAGCCTAAGTGAGAGTGCAATGATTGTAATTTTTTTTTTGTGCTATGGGATATGTAACATGTTAACTGTGTATTTTAGGCCATATGGAGAGTGCAATATAGAAAATGAACGCACTTTTACGAGCCTTAGGGAGAGTGCAATACCTTAATTTTAATTCTTACGTGTGCTACGGAGTATGCAATGTGTATTTTAGTGCTGTTTTCTGTTTTTTGTGCTGTTTTTGTGTTATAGGTCACCTGAATAATTTGGAGGCCATGTGCAATATAGAGAATGCACGTATTTTTACGAGCCTTAGGGAGAGTGCAATACCTTAATTTTAATTCTTACGTGTGCTATGGAGTATGCAATGTGTATTTTAGTGCTGTTTTCTGTTTTTGTGCTGTTTTTGTAAAGCTACGGAATGGACAGTGTCCAAAACAAATTTCCCTTCAGGGACAATAAAGTATATATCATATCAAACTGCAGTGGATCTATGGTGCTTTGAAGAGAGGAACAGATGTATTTCTTTATCAACCGTTCAAAGCACTTCATTATCACAGAGGTCAGTGCTACCGGACGGTAGTCATTCATACCAGCTGGGGAGGCATTCTTGGGCACCGGGATGATGGTGGACATCTTGAAGCATGTGGGGACTATGGATTGTGCAAGAGAGAGATTAAATATGGAGGTGAACACTGGAGCCAGAAGGTCAGCGCAAGTCCTTATGACCCTTCCTGAGATCCTATCTGGACCTGCCGCCTTCCTGGTGTTTACTTTTTTCAGCTCTCTTCTCACGTCATGCTCAGAGAAGACTGGGCTAAGTGCTGCCTCATTTGTAGAACTCCATATATCTGCATTAATCAAGCCCCCGATCGTATTACCATCATTAGTATTGCTAGATTCGAAACGCGCATAAAAGGAGTTCAGTTCGTTCGCCAACGTCTCATCTGCACTCACCATGCAGGGGCGGATCCCCTTATAGTCCGTGATCTCATGTAATCCCTGCCATATGCTTCGTATGTCTTTTTCCTGGAATTTTGCTTCCATCTTGTCTTTATAGCGCCGCTTGGCATCCGCTATATCCCGCCTCAGTTTATAACGTGCTGCCTTATATTCCGTCATGTCACCCGACAGCAGTCCCGCATTATAAGTGATGGTGCGTTCTTTCAGTGCAGCGCGGATAGATCTATCAACCCACGGTTTTTGATTCGGAAAAGACTTCACCGTCACAGTGGGTACAACCTCATCTACCAGTGTAGCCACGAAACTCGTAACCACATCTGTAAACACGCTGACGTCATTGTCTGCGCTCTCCCGGAACATTTCCCAGTCCACGTCACTCAAAGCGTCGCGTAGCGTCTCCTCTGATTCGGCTGTCCAGCGTCTGACCTCTCGTGTCACTACCGGCTCTCGCATCATTCTCTGTTTATAATCCGGGATTAAAAAAATAGCATTTTGGTCCGATTTCCCGAAAGCTGGGATAGGAATGGATTTATACCCTTCTTTAAAACCTTTTCACACGTAAGTTTAAAATATTCTAACTGACCCCCCAGCGTGAGTTTTTCAAGACGACCGTTATTTAGAACTTGCCACTTTAATGTTTCCATGGTGACGCGTCATTGCTTGTCACGTGACACAGCACACCCAGAACAGAGCGCGGAATGAATGATGATCTGCTTTTATGTCATTTTTCCTTTTTTATTAAAAATATTCAAAAATCTATTAGCTATATCATGAAACACTGATATTCCGATTGTCAAATATGTGCAAGTGGATGGGTTTTGTTGTTTAGACATCTTTATAACGATCGCGTTAGTTGAGCTGTATGCACAATGGGCGGCGCCATTTTAGTTTCTTTTTCAGTTCAGAGAATCGGATCTGTTGGATTTATAACGTCAGTTCCTCCACTTCTCACGAAATACATGAAAGTAAGTGGCTGGTGAACTGGGAGAAGAATAGGGTCAAATGTTAAGCTACTTATACAATGTGTTTTTGATATGAATAAAACGTGTCGATTATTATTGCCGCTTCCAGAGACAGCTGTGTGTATTTTACAAACTCAGAATCATTGTTTTGTTTGTACATATGTGTATTTAAATGTCTGAAACGTAAAATAAACATTATGTGGTTGAAAACACTCAATAGTTGTGATATATGACAGCACTGAGTGCGTCTGTCTCTGGCTGAGCGCCAGCCAACGCGGGAGAGCAAGTTTGAATTTAGCAGTTGATCACGTGATGCACTGAACGTTCTAATCACACCGGTGTGATCGTACGCTCCAGGGACCAGCCAAGACTGATCACACCGGTGTGATCGTACGTGTGAAAGGGTTAAAGGGTGTATAACAGTGATCTAATGTCTTGTCATTCCTAGTCGGAAATTTAATATGTTGGAAAAAATTAGGCAGAACTTTTTTAAGATTTGCCTTATTAAAATCCCCTGCAACGATAAATGCAGCTTCCGGGTATCTGGTCTGTAGTCCAATTGTCACATCGTGTAACACTGAAAGAGCCTTATCAGTGTCTGCTTGTGGTGGAATGTATACTGCCGTGGTAATAACTGAGGTAAACTCACGTGGAAGAAAAAAAGGGCGACACATAATTGTCAAATGTTCCAAGTTCCAACAGGAACTTGAGAGGATTTTGATCTCCTTTGGGCTACACCAGTTGTTGTTTATCATGAAACAGACTCCTCCACCTCTTGTTTTGCCGGACTCTTCTGTTCTGTCCATGCGGAAGACAGAGAAGTGCTCGGCTGGAGTAATCGCTGTGTCCGGTACGATGGAAGATAGCCATGTTTCCGACAGGCAAAGGATGTTACAGTCCCTTATGTCCCGCTGGTACGTCATCCTAGCTCTGAAATCATCCAACTTATTTTCCAAAGATTGGACGTTTGCTAGCAGGATACTGGGCAAAGGTGGTCGATGAGCCTGAGACCGTAGCCTGTTCCGTATCCCCCCTCGACGACCTCTGTGCTTCCTTTTTCGCCTCCATCGGAGCATCTCAACTGTTTTCAGAATAGGTAACGTTAAGTTAACGTTAAGTTAAGGTTAGCTCTTGTTTTACACAAGTTTGGGGTTTTAACCACATCTTTGTGTTGATAACAGTTTTTGATAGTTTTGTTTTGCTGGTAATTTGTCAATGGGTTATTGGAAGTTGTTAGCTAATTGCTAGCTAACGTTAGCCTGAAAGAATTCACACTGTAACGTACTGTTGATCAGTGACGTCACTTAAAAAGATTGATAATAAAAGTGATTTCAGAAGGGACAGAAAAAACCCTCCTCAACAAGGGGAATTATTGTTTCATGATAATAATTTCATGCATTTATTGCACAAGATTTTATATATATTCTTTTTATCTGTTCTGCACTGCATCTCTACCTTGATTCCTTGTAATAAACACTTTGTTCTATTGCAAATCCTATGTAACATTGTTGGCTCTGTGACACATTGCATGTTATGTTCTAGTCTAGAAGATCATGATGATGTCCGGCTGCACCCCCCGTCCAAGACAACCTCCAAGGCTATGAACTCGACTAGTAATCAAAACTTCAAACATACTGTTCAAAAGTTTGGGGTCTGTAGGATTTATGCTTTTTAATGAAGTCTCACACTTTAAATTCATTAACCCCAGTTTTTTTCAGTGATATTGTCCTTGAGAATCCTGTAGGCTAAATAATAGCTGGTAAATATAATGTTATAATGGTCAGTTATAATAATTAATTTAACTATTATGATAACAGGATATCATGGTCATTGGTGTATATTCTCTAGGTGTATTTTTTAATTATGTTGGCCAATGAGACACCATACTGTCCAACTCAAGGTATTTATTCTTTATTCTTTATTTTTTTTAATGATAAATACTAAAGTTCTTTTTACTTTTAAATGCTGAATTCAGGGGGGTCGACAACTTTAGGCATTTTCAAGTTATTTTTCACAGATATCTGGCCAATTTACTCATGGCTCATATTCTTAGCCTTTAAATGTTTGAATTCATATCTGCAATGCAATATCAGGGGGTAAAGATATCATTAGAGTTTCTAAAGTTACTATGCTCTTGTTACCAGATAAGATATCATTTGACACTGTGATTCTTCAGGACCAGATCTTGATGCCATTCACACTCAGTACATGACAAAGGTGAGTTTCACAATAGCTGCCACTACCACAAACCAAGAGACAGAACACAACAGGCCTTCATCCATATGAACTCACCCATACGTTGGGATAGTAACCAAAACCCGGTATTAAACAGGCCCTGGGGCCAAATTAAAGGACAACTCCGGTCAATTTTAACATTGAGCTCATTTTTTTGTTCATTTGGAGTGCTGTCATTACAGACAAAAATGACAAAAATCGTTGTTGCCTACACCGTGTTATCGTCTTTTTAAAATTCGCACCCTGTTGACTTCAATGGGGCAAGTTCTAAACCTGCTTTTAGCCTCTTAACATCCTTGATTTGTCATTACAAGTGCACAGCTATGTGAGTGGTGTTATTAAGAGTGACCACAGTTAATCTGACTGCTGTAGATGTGAAAGATATTAATAAAAATGATGTTAATTCAGCCAGCGCACATACCTCTATTTGCTTCCTGTTTTCGGTCGAAGCCCACAGTAGTCGACTGTCGAGTTCACGCACGCGATCATTAGTGAATATCATCTCAAACCTACCACTGTGTGGTGTTCTGAGAATATCAGCTCAAATGGATAGTTCATCCGAATCAGATGTTGAACACACGGAGGAGGTTTGAGACGATATTCACTAATGATCGCACGCGTGAACTCGACAATCGACTACTGTGGGCTTCGACCGAAAACAGGAAGCAAATAGAGGCACGCTGGAGGTGTGCGCTGGTTGAATTAACATCATTTTTATACGACAATTCACCACGACGTCACAACAATAGCAGACGTTCTTCCGGGTGGCAAAAGCTGAAGCGTCCCTATGGCAACACTATTAAATTGCTTGCAGGGAGACACACTGTCGGCAGTAGCCTAATCTACATTTCAACAGTTGATTCAAAAACAGACGTGGTGGAAATTCAGACATAGTTAACATGATTATTAGAGCTTAGATTTTTTGATCTAGAGACGTGCACTCTCAACACACTAGACCGCGCGTGCGAGCGGTAATGCGAGATCTGATGGCCGAGTGCGAGCGGTAATGCATTCACTCTGTGTGTGCGGATTGCGGGAGAATAAAACGATTCACAGGACTCCCGCAAACTAGAAATATCTATGAATAAAACAAATAAAAACTAATACATTTGTATTCATCTGTTGCAGAAAAGCAACAAGAACAACTAAAACAAAATAGAAATGATTTACATGGCAGAGTTTCTTTTTATAGCATGACTGCAGCGATGAGCGATAGCCAATCACAGACCTATGTGTTGATTTATTGAACGCAATGGCCAATCAGAAGCATTTACGATGAAGAAGCATTTACTCACCGCTCAAAAGAAAGTAACATAGAAAGTAATAGAAATTAACTAAGTTATTTGAGAACGTCAGTTATATAACGACCCACGTATTAAAAATGGTTGGGTTTAAATCGGGCTCAGGCTCATAATTAGAAGACGACATGCACTTTTGACGACGTCCACTCGCTTTAACCTCGTCACCCACAGGTTCCGCTGGATAGATTTACTTTTTTCTGAAGGAAATCGATAAAAAACCTACACCTTTTGCTGTATATCTGGTGGCACAACCCCAAACACAACATATTTTCACCATCATTTCAACTTTGATCAACAAAAATGATTTTAATTATGTAAATGTTCAGTTGCCGGCTGGATCTCTTCAGTTAGTCAATAGAAGCCGCTCGCGTTCTGCCACCCGGAAGTATCGCGGTGCCTATTGTTTACAAACTTCTGACATGCCCTATTAATATCGTTCATATCTACTGCAGTCAGATTAACCGTGGTCACTCTTAATAACACCACTCACATAGCTGTGCACTTATAATGACAAATCATTACGAGTACAAAAAAATAATTACAAGCTTTTTTTAAGGAAGACCACGGTATCGATAAGCCCAGGCGTTATCAGTTCTGTCTTGCAAATTCTGTGAGGATTAGGAGGGGTATTTTAAACAGTCTTCATACAACATGTTTTTCAGGCTGGTGGTTGTTTGTAGTTTTAAATTTAAATTTTAAAAAGTAGGGAGAAAATAAAAACCTTTATTAAACATTTATTGAATGCATGTTATTTTTTGTAAATGATTAGTTAATCATTTACTAAATAATTGTAAATAACTTATAACTGAATCTACAAAACACAATAATTAACATCACTTATAAACATTTATGAAACACATAATCATGTTTCATAAAAAATGAGTTAATCATTTACTAATCACTTGTAAATGACTTGTAACAGAATTGACAAAACATACATAAAATGTTAGTATATCACTTGCTAATCATTTATGAATGTTTTGTAAATGATTAGTTAATCATTAACTAACCACTTATAAATGACTTACAATTGAATGTTATTATAAACCGCAGCTCTCTCATTGACCTATTCAGTCATTCTCTTAGTTGAGCATTTATAAATAGCACCTGGAACGATCAGAAGACGTTTCCTCATTCAATATGTAGGTTGAAAACTTTCTTAGGTTGAAATAGCTTAACAGTGCAACCCTTTTTTTGTTTTTAACATTCGTATTTCAGTTGATCCTTTCTCACTTAGATGCTGTGACAAAAAGCTGTCAAGCCACTGCATGTGAGGTGGAAGCCTATATGAAGACATGGCTCCGTAATCCCTGGGACAGAGATGGGGGAAGGCAAGGAAGGGCCAGAACTGCAGAAATACCTACAGTTGCCCCTGAGGGGATTGATTTTTAATTTACTTTGTACATGTTTTAAACATTCTGTGTTTCTGTTTTATGTGGTTACATCCATCCATCCCACATCCAGCCTGCTCTAATTTGTGTGGGCCAGCCCAAAGTCAGCCCACACTTTGGGCTGGCCCACGGTAAGTATAGTGGGCCCCCATTGGGGCCAGTTGTGGGCCCACAGCAAACAATAGGGGCCCATGTGGGGCCATTGCGGGCATCCCACTGTGGGCCCACAACTGGCCCCAATGGGGGCTTACTCTACTTACTCTGGGCCTGCCCATAGTCAGCCCACACTTTTGGGTTGTCCCACTGGGGCCCCACCTGGGTCCCGAAGTGTGGGGCCCACACGTGCCCCGCATTTCACGCCAGTATCTGGGCCCACAGTGGGCTGCCCGCAATGGCCCCACATGGGCCCCTATAAGGGTTTGCTGTGGGCCCACAACTGGCCCCAATGGGGCCCACTCTACTTACTGTGGGCCTGCCCATAGTCAGTCCACACTTTTGGGCTGTCCCACTGGGGCCCCACCTGGGTCCCAAAGTGTGGGGCCCACACGTGCCCCGCATTTCACGCCAGTATCTGGGCCCACAGTGGGCTGCCCGCAATGGCCCCACATGGGCCCCTATAAGGGTTTGCTGTGGGCCCACAACTGGCCCCAATGGGGCCCACTCTACTTACTGTGGGCCTGCCCACAGTCAACCCACACTTGTGGGCTGTCCCACTGGGGCCCCACCTGGGTCCCAAAGTGTGGGGCCCACACGTGCCCCGCATTTCACGCCGGTATCTGGGCCCACAGTGGGCTGCCCGCAAGGGCCCCATTCGGGCCCCAAAGAAGCTTGTTTGCTGGGTGGTGGTATAAGATGGTAGTAATAGACAACCAAGGCATCCATGACTTCATCCACCCTGTTGCATACATCAAGCATCTGAAGGAACCTGCTGCTGATGGGTGGTACCAAGCTCTTTTGGAGTTTGTACAAGAGACTTTGGTATTCTGAAAAGATCTCTTTTTGCTTGGGAGACTTTTCAGTGTCATAATAAATATCTGAATAAAAGTCCTGTACTTCTGTGCCAAATGGATTAAGTAGAGCTTTAGCGCTGTTTGAGACCATATGAACGGTGTCTCCTGATATGTCCAGTAGACAGGGATTTTCTTTGCGTGCATAGGCCTCCATACACCCCTTCTTTCCAGGCATGACAGCACAGTTGTCCATAAGAATGCTTATTACTTTCTTCCATTCAAGTTTGTACGAAGCTAAGATACCTCCTAGCTCCTCCATAAGAATAGGAGCTGTTGCCACATTTACCATTTTGCTAGCCAAATGCTGTGTTGTTATCGTTCCACTTTCCTCGTCGAAAAATCTGACTAACACATTTAATATTCGGTCTACATTGTTGTTTATCGACTCATCAATGTTCAGAGAAAACATTGTTTTTTCGAGTTTGTCCGAAAAATCTTTTTTGAAATGTAAAGCGAGGCCGTGTGTATTTAAATAGCTTACTTGCTGGTTCGACAGTGACCGTTTAGACAAAGCAGTTTTGTCCTCGGCCAACTTTTTACATAGATCCACAAGCGGTTGTGAAATTGTGAACGATAAGTTGTGTTGAGATATAAATGCACACAGTCTTAACTTTTGCTCACAAACACGGTCAGTGAAAGAGATCAGAGGAGTTACCATAGTTTCTGCTCCAGGTAACGTGTCGTGGTCGTATGCTGTAGACATGCTGTAGGTCGTTAGCTCTGTGCGTCTTATCTCCATCATGACGGACAAGTGTTTTTTTTACTGCTAGTGGCATAGTGAAGCTTTTTGTGGCAAACTATGCAAAAACAAGCTCCAGTCTCCTGAAGTTTACTGCACCAAGTGCCTAAAGCCTTCCTGTTTTGTCCCCTTTCTTCCAGCCATGTCCAGCACCACTTGTTTTTACTTTCTTCTCAAAAGCAGATGTATTTTCTCCTGGTTTGATAAACTCCATTCTCCATAGCGTCACACGTGTGTACAAGCTAACTGCGAACTGGTTAACTTCCTGCACAAGACCCGCCCTCCTCTCTAGGAATTGGCTAAGACAACCTAATATCATGCTCCCATTGGCTGTGACAGCTGTGCGTGCTGACTCTCTTGAATCAAGGTGGTAGGTTGAAGGGGATCGGTGTTTTATATAGACAGTATAGGTGTTTTATTTAAGTCTGTTCACATACAACATCTTTTGCGCGCTCAAGTTTGTTAGCCATGCGGTATTCACGCTGATAATGGAAGCAACACGGTCGTTTTTTCCAAGCGCATCCGCGCCGAAAGTGCCTCAGACTAATTTGCAGCCTGGTAAATAAATTTTATCTGCGCCGAAGCCCGGACATGCCCTCAAGCCGGAAATCCGGCCGCCGGCTGGAATACCTTAAGCCCTGCATAACTTTCCCGGAAACGGTTCTATGGGCTGCCATTGACACCAATTCAAAAGAAGAAGAAGAAGAAGCATAAGAACAAGAACAAGAAAACAACAACCGATACAGTAGGTGTCTCCGCACCTTCGGTGCTTGACCCCTAAAAAAGGCAGTTATTTTGTCAACAGATTCTTATATTTCGTATAATTCATATTTGCCTAGTGTGGCACTGTAATCTGTAGTACCATGCTCCAATCTCAGAAGTCACGTAATAAAATGCATATAAATGTGCCCCAGTTTCTGATATACCTTTACAGATATGCATATGCAATATTCTGATTGGTTTAATACAAGTTGTATACGTATGCAGGTTTTGAACCTGTGGCTGCCTATGTTTAGAGAATGACACATATTACTGCACAAACACATTCTGGTAACACTTTATAATTGTTACAGTGGAAGCTCCCGTTCCGCCTCCTACCCGCCACCAGAGGGAGCCTTCACCGGAGTATTGATCATTGGCTTTGAACTCAAATTCCCATCATGCCTCTTACCTGGGACTGATTGCGTCACACACCTACACGCCATTTGCACACACACATAAAAGCCATGTCCACACACCACACCAGTGCGAAGTCTTGATTTGCCCCGGTGATCATTTCTGAGCGTTTATTCCCTGTTTCTGGTTTTCTGGTTTTGACTTTGGACTGTTTGACTATTCTACGAGTGATATCTGCCTGGCCTGATCTTGGACTGTCTCTGGATTGTGATTATTGCTGCCTGCCCCGAACTCTGCCTGTTATCTGGATTTCTCTATCGTTCTGCCTGCATTGCTCTGTCTGCCCCGTCTTGACCCTGCCTGTACGACACTGTTTAATAAAGCTGCAAATGGATTCCTCTGTGTACCGGGAGTCATTACAATAATAACTGCATGCTATTCATCATTAGTTAAGCATGAGTAAACAGTTAATTCATCATTTATAAAACATTAATAGACAGATTTTCATTACAGCTATAAATGCTTTTTTTCTTGATTTAAGCATATCTATAATGCGTTTAATAATTATACTTTCATTCTTTGTAAATGATCAATTAATAATTTCTAAATGAAGTATAACATTATTTATGTAACAGGTGTTATATTTATTTATTAATTTCACTCAAAATCTCTCCTTTTGTTGTAATTTCTTTCATTATTTTGTATTTTGGAATTTATTCTTTTAATTTTGATCTCTATTAATTTAGATGTCTTGTTTCTATGGTTACGAGGTCATTTTGCAGTAGTATTAAATAAGGCGCGTGGTTCCTTTAAGGCGCCTCTTCCGAAAAAATAAGGCGCGTGGTTCCTTTAAGGCGCATGTTCCGGTTCCGCTTGCTCTCTTTCAGTTCGCGGTAAATGCGACTGAAGAGAGGTGGGTTGATAAAGTGCTCCGTCTAAAAAGTTTGATTTGGGTTTTGTTTATTGTAATATAACATGTATTTTTGTTCTAAAATGCAATTTAACCTTATTGAAACATGCATGAAGTTTGTTTGAAAATTTGACGAGTTATAACATGTTTTTTTTCGAGAATTCATTAAGCATGAATGTGTAAGCTCTGTTGGCTAATATAATGCCTTTCACTAACAGGCTGAATTGAGAGAAGGCCACAGACTCAAGCATATTATAATTGATTATTTTATTCATGCAGGTATGTTTTCTTTAATTCTTCTGTTAATATTGTTTTGAATTTGTAGAATGTTTTTTGTGAGGTCTGTTGGACAGACAGGGTTTGAGTGTATAAGAGGCTGAAATGCATGGTTGTGAGTGTGTCAAAAAGTGTAACATGTCATGCAGTTCGCGGTAAATGCGACTGAAGAGAGGCTGAATTGAGAGAAGGCCACAGACTCAAGCATATTATAATTGATTATTTTATTCATGCAGAATAAAATCTGGCCTGAATTGTTCCTGTTGTCCGGTCTCGTTCATCCTTCCATCAACACAACGCAGAGCTAAACGAAGACCGGTCACATTGGTGCCGTGACCTCTACTTGATGCAAGTCATCGTGGATCCTCTCTGATCAACGTCAGCTTGGTCGCCAGGGTTTGCTGCTTTCGGAAACGTCCAAATTCTGCCTGTAGTTGTGCCAAAGGAAAGACAGGTTGGACATTAGACTGTAAATAATTTTGAGAAAAGATTGAAAGTTCACATTTACAGAAGAGAGAAAAATAGAGAAAAGAAGAAAAAAAAATTGAAAAAGAAATCTACATTTCTGTTTGATTACTTAGTTGTGTATTACTCATAGAAGTGTACACATGTGAACAGTTTTTTTTCTGTGGTTATCTGTTTTAATTTATTTTTGTATTTTTGAAATTATGTCAAAGAATAGTGAGAAGACAAATTACTCCCCTAATGATGGATTTGAATTGGGTTTTGCTAGGGGGCGTATATTTGGTGAACTTGAACAGACACCACTCAGAAGGACAGTTAATATTGGCTCTCCTGATTTCTGTTCTACCCGTAATCCTGGTAGAGAGCATGATACTAAATCAGAAAAGTGTGAAGGTGCTGCTTCAGACAGCCGAGATTACAGTAATGCTGACTTGAGTAATTTAATCACACAGCTTGCACAACAAATAGGGCAGTCAATATCTGATCAGCTGAAAAGCAGTGGAAAAAATGAGTGCCCTGATAGTCAAACGCAGAATATAGGGACAAGCCAAGTTCGCATGGAGTCACCCTCTCTTAATTTCACTGGCATGAAGTTAGTAATGAAGCCTGATGTTAAGGCACCTCCCTGTTTCAGAGGGGATGGATCTGACAAATTGTCAATACATGAATGGGAAGAACTCATGGATGTTTATTTGAGGAAGAAAGGTGTTCCTTTAGCTGAACAGGCAGAGGAGATCATGTCGAACTTAATGGGAAGAGCCAAAGATGTAATCAAGATAGCACTACGCAGCAATCGATCACTGAAGCCTGAAACAAACCCAAGAATTGTCACGGACATACTCAAGCAACACTTCAGCGAACTCACATATTCATCTATGCCACTTGCTGACTTTTATTGCACTTTACCTGTTGCAGGAGAGAATGCAATGGAATATTGGATTCGGCTTAACAAAGCTGTTGACGTTGCTGACGAATGTTTGAGGAGGCAGGGCAGAAGTATTGAAGATCCTACCCGTGAGGTGACACAAATGTTTGTTAAACATTGCCCTGACCAATCTCTGTCTGCTATCCTGAGGTTCAAGTCTGCTGATAAGTGGACGGCTGCTGAAATACAGGAACGTCTTGATGAATATCAAGCTGAGAAACGAGCACAAATGAAGGCACAGTCTACTCGTTCCGCTTTTGCCAAGACTGTAGCTACCAATGCCCAAATGTCAAATTTAGATGATAGAGCATCTGGAAATGAGCCAAAAGTGCCAGCAGATCAGGGTGGGTCGCCAGTCACACCACCAGGTCAGACAGGTGACAGCTGCACTCAGTCCCTTATCAGTTTGCTTGATCGTGTGTTGAAACAAAGCATGCAAGCCCCTTCGGTGCCTATAGACTCATTTAGGCATGGGAATGTGAACAGGAAGTTTTGCAAAGTGTGCGGAGGCAGGGACCACTCTACAGTTGCACATTGTAGAAGAGACGGTTTGTGCTTGTTTTGTTTCGAACATGGACACAGGAAAAGAGAGTGCCCGAAATGGAGTAGTCATGACAGTCTGGAGGTAAACTACCCGTCACGAGGAGCTGGTCCTTTAAACCATTAGACCCACATTCGGAGAGGGGATGTGTGGGTGATGATCATACCCTCATAAGTGATCCAGAGCTGCAGTATGAGAATGCATGCCATACAGCATTTGATGGTACTTGCGTGATATACGCACAAAATATGCAGACAATAAAGGCTTATGATGAGCTTTTCTATACTTCTGTGATTTTAAATGGCCAGTTCCATATGAGAGGAATGCTTGACACTGGCTCCATGTCCTGTACCCTCAGTGAGACAGCTGAACAAAACTTGTTGGCTGAAAATGTTGTCTTGGACAAAATACCACTACCTGAGAAGATTGTTCTTGTCGGTGTTGGGGGTAGGACCGCACAGCCAAAATGCTTGTACGAAGTTGATATGAAAGTGTATGGTATCAGCTGTTGAGTTCCAGTTCTCGTTGTTCCAGGACAACATGATGATTTAATTCTTGGCACCAACTTGATCAAACATGTTGTGAATCGAATGAAGAACACAGATGAGTATTGGGACTTCATATCGCAACGTGCTACACAGTTATCACCGGACGGTGAACACTTTTTGGATGTAATGTCAAATCTCACACGTTGGCGACATGATGAGATCCCTAGCAAAATCGGAACCGTAAAGCTCCATCATGCTGTCACTCTCGCTGCTAGACAAGAGCATTTAGTGTGGGGAAGACTGCCCAGCAACACTCCATTGTCCCTTGGCAGCACCATTCTCGTTGAACCAACTACCTCTAAGACTATGCCAAGAAACATCATGGTAGCTCGTGTGATAACATCTATGTGGGGAGATAGGTGGATACCTATGAAAATAACCAATTTGTCTGACCAACCTGTGACACTAAGAAAAAATCGGAAATTGGCAGATGTTTCACCTTGTCTAGCTGCAGAAGATTTCCCAGTTTTCCAGGGCACTGGAAAGGTAAAGGAAGAAAGTCCAGAGGTGCAAGCTACTCCAAATTGTGCTTCAGATTTGAGATTGCAAGATGTTGGGTTGAGCGAAATTGACATCAGTCTCTGCAGAGTCACTGAGGAATCCAAAGAGAAACTTGTGCAGTTATTGGTGAATTACAATGATGTGTTCTCCAAGCATCCATTAGACTGTGGTGAGGCTAAGGAATTTGAACACCGTATTCGACTTACTGATGAGAGGCCTTTCCGGCTGCCATATCGAAGGATCCCTCCTGCTCACTACCAGAAGTTGCGTCAGGTGTTAAACGAAATGGAGGAGCAAGGAATAATTAGAAAATCTGTAAGCGAATATGCATCGCCATTGGTACTTGTGTGGAAGAAGGATGGAAGTCTCCGCATTTGTACAGACTTCAGGTGGCTTAATGCGAGAACGCTCAAAGATGCCCACCCACTTCCTCACCAGTCCGACTGCCTTGCTGCTTTAGGAGGTAACAATTACTTCAGCACTTTGGACTTGACCTCCGGATTCTACAATTTGCCCATGCATGAACAAGACAAAAAATACACCGCTTTCATAACTCCAATGGGACTACATGAGTATAACCGCATGCCTCAAGGCTTGTGCAATAGTCCAGCTTCGTTCATGAGGATGATGCTTAGCATTTTTGGAGATATGAACTTTACCAGCTTACTCTGCTATTTGGATGATTTACTTGTGTTCGCGTCCACAGAACAAGAAGCTTTGAGCAGGCTTGAGATGGTTTTCCAGCGGCTTAGGTCACACCACCTGAAACTGAGTCCCAAAAAGTGTCATTTATTGCGCGATTCAGTGAAATTCCTGGGCCATATTATTTCTGGCCATGGTGTCTCTGTGGACTTCACGAAGGTGGATGTTATTTCCAACATGTCCAAGATGCAACTTATGGAGGAAGATGGTTGCACTCCATCAGCGCGAAGAATCAAGTCATTTTTAGGAATGATCTTTTACTATCAACACTTCATTCCTAATTGTTCTTCAATCGCCAAGTCTCTCTTTACTCTAACTGCAGGTCAGAAGAGGAGAGGTAAAGAGAAAGGAAGGAAGCCTGTTGGCACGTTCAGGAAGTTGAATCCAAGTGATTGGACAGAGGACTGTGACATTGCTTTCAATACACTGAAGGACAAGTTGCTGAACTGTGCAGTGCTTGCACATCCAGATTTCTCTAGGCATCTGATTCTTTCAATTGACGCATCTCTGGATGGGTTAGGTGCTGTGCTCTCCCAAGTGCCAGCAGGGGAAGAAATTGCTCGGCCAATTGCCTTCGCCAGCAAGACCCTAACCGTGTCACAGAAGAAATACCCTGCGCACAGGCTCGAGTTTTTGGCTTTGAAGTGGAGTGTGTGCGAAAAGTTCAGTCACTGGCTCAAGGGGCACAGCTTCACAGTTTGGACTGACAACAATCCACTTACGCACATAATGACTAAGCCGAAACTCGATGCCTGTGAACAAAGGTGGGTTTCGAAATTAGCCCCTTATTCTTTCGACATAAAGCATATCGCAGGAGTCAAGAACATTGTGGCTGATGCCTTAAGCAGAGATCCATTTGCAAGAACAATTAGTCATAGGCTCATGAATGAGAGTTACAACCGCTTACTTACTGAAGCTGATGCTGTGGGAGAAGAAGGAATACAGGATGTGTTTCGTCTGAAGGTTGAATGCCACAAGATAAGTGATCAGGTTGGATGTCATATGCAGTCATGCGATTCATTTGCCGTCAAGACACTTTGCCATGTCCAAGATGACTGGGAAACAGGAACAGTGACACGAGCAGTTCAGCTGGTGCAGTTAGTTCAGCAGATTGCAGACACCAGCCATGGTGAACAGCCTCTGTCTATGTTTTCTCATGAAGAATTGGAGAAAAGTCAAGAGCTTGACCTTACCATTTCAAAGGTTCTCCCTTTCGTGCTTCGTAAAAGACGCCCTTCAAGAAGAGAGAGGGAAAAGCTTGACTATAGAGCTTTAGCCCTTGTCAAGCAATGGGATCATTTAAAGGTCTGTGATGGGATTCTGTACAGGGTGACAAAGGTCCCTACAAGCAGAGAGAGAAGACATCAGTATGTTCTGCCTCGAAGCATGGTAGAAAGAGCTTTACACGGTCTTCATGACCTTGCCGGTCACCAAGGACAAGCTAGAACTGTTCACTTGGCAAGACAGCGCTTCTTCTGGCCCCATATGGAGCGTGAGATCAGAGAATACGTGAAGTGTTGCAAGCGGTGCATTTTAGCGAAAACACCTGAGCCAGCTGCTCGAGCTCCATTGGAAAGTATTCAAACTTCTGCGCCTATGGAGATGGTTTGTCTTGACTTTTGGAGTGCAGAAGATAACAAACAGCGTTCAGTGGATGTCTTGGTTCTGACGGATCATTTCACTAAACTTGCACACGCTTTTCCTTGCATCAATCAGACAGCTAAGCAAGTTGCTCGGAAGATATGGGACCATGTGTTCTGTGTGTATGGGTTTCCTGAGCGGATCCATACTGATCAAGGAACGAATTTTGAGAGTGAGCTCATTGCTGAACTTCTAGCACTCTCTGGGGTCTCCAAATCTCGTACAACTGCCTATCATCCTATGGGAAATGGCATCACAGAGCGGTTCAACCGAACATTAGGAAGTATGCTTCGCTCCTTGCCTCTGAGATCTAAGGATAAGTGGCCACAACAAATTCAGACTTTGACCTTCGCTTACAACTCAACAACGCATGAGACTACAGGTTACGCACCTTTCCAACTCATGTTTGGACGTGTACCACGCTTACCTGTAGACATAATGTTCAAGCAAGTATCGAAGGATCCAGTGATTGTTGATTATAGCAGCTATGTTGCCACTTTAATGTCCCATCTTCACGAAGCAGCTGAAATTGCTCAAAAGCATGCTGTACAAGAACAGAGGAAACAGACCAAGGTGTATAACCGCAAGATCAAGGGAGTACATTTGAACAATGGAGATAGAGTGCTCATTGCCAATAAAGGAGAAAGAGGAAAAAGGAAGTTGGCAGATAGATGGGAACCTACTGTGTACACCATTGTGGATAATGATCCCCAGACTCACATATACAAAGTGAAGGATGACAAGGGACACATTAAAGTTGTACATCGGAACATGCTCTTAGACATCAGTTTCTTACCTGTGACATGTCCTGAGGATGACACATGTGAATCAACGGTTGACGATTTCTCGAACAGTTCCGAGTGTGATAACCAATCAACAGATTACATGGATTCCTTGGAGGATGAAGATCCTGAAAACAAAACACATTCATTAGTATTGAATGAGGATGCTTCAAACTGTTCAGAAACCATTGATGTACAAATGGAACAGGATGCAGAGGAAAGTGATGACACTTACTGTGTTAATCCAGGTCAAGACAGCCAGAACCAGATGCTCCCTGAAAAAACTCTGAGCACGAGAACTTCTGATTGTGACACTGTATTGGCAACATTTGACTTACCGGTACGTGATGTGTCAGTGCCAGGTCCTGAACGAGCACAAGGCAATATGACGACACGAGCTGGTAGAGTTGTAAAAAAAGTAAACCGTCTAATTGAGACCATGACTCAAAAGCCATTCAAAATGCCAAGCTTGTCAGATAGGTTCCAGAAAAAGTCACAGTCCCTCTTAAGCCTATTCTAATATTGATGATTGAGTAGGAAGTTTATTTGAGATTTTATTTTCTGGGATATGTTTTTCATTGCCATGTCATATAGGAACAGTGTGAATGAGGATTTGTTGCAAAGTTTCAGTGTGGTATGGTGTATTTGGCATCTTACTTAACTAAGGGGTTTTGAGGCCTGATCACCCTCAAATGTCTCTGTATCTGTGAAGACAGATAGCTTTCATTGCTGTAACTGTGGAATTTTTGCACTGTGATTCTTAAGGAAATCCTTTTTATGCGCATATATCATTTTGGTGAAATTAGGGGAGGTGAATGTAACAGGTGTTATATTTATTTATTAATTTCACTCAAAATCTCTCCTTTTGTTGTAATTTCTTTCATTATTTTGTATTTTGGAATTTATTCTTTTAATTTTGATCTCTATTAATTTAGATGTCTTGTTTCTATGGTTACGAGGTCATTTTGCAGTAGTATTAAATAAGGCGCGTGGTTCCTTTAAGGCGCCTCTTCCGAAAAAATAAGGCGCGTGGTTCCTTTAAGGCGCATGTTCCGGTTCCGCTTGCTCTCTTTCAGTTCGCGGTAAATGCGACTGAAGAGAGGTGGGTTGATAAAGTGCTCCGTCTAAAAAGTTTGATTTGGGTTTTGTTTATTGTAATATAACATGTATTTTTGTTCTAAAATGCAATTTAACCTTATTGAAACATGCATGAAGTTTGTTTGAAAATTTGACGAGTTATAACATGTTTTTTTTCGAGAATTCATTAAGCATGAATGTGTAAGCTCTGTTGGCTAATATAATGCCTTTCACTAACAGGCTGAATTGAGAGAAGGCCACAGACTCAAGCATATTATAATTGATTATTTTATTCATGCAGGTATGTTTTCTTTAATTCTTCTGTTAATATTGTTTTGAATTTGTAGAATGTTTTTTGTGAGGTCTGTTGGACAGACAGGGTTTGAGTGTATAAGAGGCTGAAATGCATGGTTGTGAGTGTGTCAAAAAGTGTAACATGTCATGCAGTTCGCGGTAAATGCGACTGAAGAGAGGCTGAATTGAGAGAAGGCCACAGACTCAAGCATATTATAATTGATTATTTTATTCATGCAGAATAAAATCTGGCCTGAATTGTTCCTGTTGTCCGGTCTCGTTCATCCTTCCATCAACACAACGCAGAGCTAAACGAAGACCGGTCACATTTACAAACCAGTTATTTAAGAGTTGTCAGTCATTCATAAGATCACTTAGAAAGTGTAAGTAAATGTAGTAAATACATGTAATTATAAAGCATTTAAAGCATGTGTTCCTTCAAGCCTTAAGCATGCAGTTGTCCAACCTCTTCTTAAAAAGCCTGGCTTAGATCCTACAGATCCAAATAATTTTCGGCCAATATCGAAGCTACTTTTCTTATCCAAAATATTAGAAAAAATAGTTTTTAATCAGCTTACATCATTTTTAACAAAAAATAATGTTTTTGATAAATTTCAATCTGGTTTTAGATCAGGTCATAGCACAGAATCAACTCTACTTAGGGTAGTTAATGACATTTTAGTAAAGACTGACTCTAGTAGCAATGTTGCTTTGATTTTGCAAGATCTTAGCTCAGCATTTGATACAGTTGATCATTTAATTTTGGTTGAACGTTTAAGACAATGGGTGGGAATCCAAGGAACTGCTCTAAGCTGGTTTGCCTCCTATCTTCGAAATAGGACCTTTTCTGTTAAAATTGGAAATTTTTCATCATCAACAGCCTCGATCACATGCGGGGTTCCTCAAGGTTCCATTCTAGGACCAGTACTATTTTCAATGTACATGCTTCCCCTTGGTTCCATTTTTAAGAAATATAACATTTCATATCATTTCTATGCTGATGACACCCAGATGTATCTGCCCTTAAAGCATGGAGATGATAAATCTGTGGAAACACTTTTTGAGTGTCTAAAAGAGGTAAAATCTTGGATGAATAATAACTTTCTCCAGTTAAATAAGGATAAAACAGAAATAATTATATTTGGCCCTAACAGCAGTACAAATAATATAGCTGGAAAACTAGGACCTCTGTCATCAAATTTGAAGACACAGGTTAAGAATCTGGGTTTTTATTTTTGACACAGAATTAAAGTTTGATAGACAGATCAATTCAGTGGTGAAGAATAGTTTCTTTCAACTGCGAAATATAGCTAAACTTAAATCTATCCTATCATTTAGTGACCTGGAGAAAGTAATTCATGCTTTTATTTCTTCACATCTTGATTACTGTAATGTTCTGTATCTGGGTGTAAGTCAGTCCTCTCTGTCATGTCTTCAGCGGGTACAAAATGCAGCAGCAAGGTTGTTGACAAACACAAAGAAGAGGGATCATATAACCCCCATTTTGGCCTCGTTACACTGGCTACCAGTTCATTTTAGAATAAAATACAAGGTACTTTTATATACTTTTAAAGCTTTACATGGACTGGCACCAAAATATGTGTCTGAACGTATACAGTTTACTTGCTCACAGAGATCCCTAAGATCACAAAATCAGCTGCTCCTTGAAATTCCTCGGTCACGCTTAAAAACTAAAGGAGATCGTGCCTTCTCAGTTGCTGCTCCTAAGTTGTGGAATGGGTTACCAATATTCATCAGATCCTCTACTTCTGTAACCATGTTTAAATCTCAACTTAAGACATATTTGTTTGATGAGGCCTTTGCTGACAGCTAGACTTTGATTTTACATTTATAGTATTTTATTACTTCTTTATTTTTACATTGTATTCCTTCTTGTATTTTATTGTGTTTTATATAATTTGTTTGAAATTGTACAGCACTTTGGTACACTATGTGTTTTTTAAGGTGCTTTATAAATAAACTTTGATTTGATTTGATTTAGAAGTGGTCAGTTGACTATTTTGTGAGCTCATCTAAAGTGAGGACTATTCATGCCTTGTAAAGCATTTATAAAGGAGATTTAAAGGCTCATCGATCTTCTAAACAGTAAAATGTAACACACATAACACAGTGATACAGAACATAGAAATATTCACAGCCTTTAAATCTCCTTTATAAATGCTTTACAAGGCATGAATAGTCCTCACTTTAGATGAGCTCACAAACATAGTTAACTGACCACTACTATATGCTTTATAACTGCCTGAATTAACCCTGAATTACAGCATTAATACATGTTAATAAAGCATTTATTAACACAATAAGTAACCATCACTATATGTCTGAATAATAAGATGTATGAATGTACATTTAAATAGTTTATTAATCATTTAGTTACACACTCTAAGTAATCGTATGAACCACTGAAAACTTTTAAATAACTGGTTTATAAAAAATGCAATTCTTCATTTAGAAATGATTAATTGATCATTAATAAAGGATGAAAATACAATTATTAAACAAATTATAGATATGCTTTTAAATCAAGAAGAAAGCATTTATAGCTGCATTTTAAGCATTTATAAACTGCTTATTAATGTCTATTAATGCTTTATGGATGATGAATTAACTGTTTATTCATAATTAACTAATGGTTATTAGCGTGTAGTTATTATAAAGGGTTACCCACATTCTCTATAAACTGTAATTTATTTACTTTTATTTTGTATTTATTTTATTCTAGCAAATATTTGTATATTGTACAATTGTGAAAGGATTTCAACAAAGATAATGTGTTTTTGGTTATGTTCACCAAACTAAAAGACTTCATAATGTTAATAATGGGCAACATCAGCAATGAAAATGAAAGTGTACTGCTCAAATGACAACAAACTCTAATTTCTTCATAATTATCAAACAAAATAAAGATTAGACTAAAAAAAACACACATGTAAAACATGCTTGATTTTTTTATACAAGTTTCCTTCATGTCAGGATAAAGCACCTCCTTCATAAAATGTCCAACTATTGTCCCAATGAGGTTTAGTAACTTTCATTGCTATAAATATCACAAATATCCTTCCTGTTCAACCCATTGCAATTTTATACTTACTACGTCTCCGAATTTCATCTATTCAGTGGGTGGATGGAGCAGTTCTTTGCACGCATGCACATAGTAATGACCATCCTTACTTTCACCAGAGCTAATGAAACTACCTGTACTCTGCAAGGACAGCCTGTGTACCCTCAGTTATGGAAAGATGGAGACATAATAATTGGAGGTGTTTTCTCTTTTCATAGCAGCTGGGAGATCAGAAAACTAACATATTCTGTTACACCACCTCCACTGAAGTGTGTCAGGTAGGCAACGCCTAAAACAGTGTATTTCAAATCTTTTTAAATCTTTCTGGCTCATTTTGAACATAAATTTTCTCAACAAAGCAACAAAATGTAGACATGACTAAAAGTCTCACTATATAACTGTAGAATATTGAAATATAATATTATGATTCAGCCAAATGTAATGAATGTTTTTTTTTGTTTGTTTTTTTCCTAACCAAGTCTTAACTATAGAGACTTCCAGTATGTGCAATCCATGCTTTTCGCTGTTGAGGAAATCAATAACAGTTCCACTTTACTACCTGGGGTCTCATTAGGCTACAAGATCTATGACACATGCGGTTCGATGGCAATGGCTGTCAGAGTAACTATGGCTCTTGCTAATGGACATGAGAACAAAACTTCCGATGGACCCTGCACGAAACAAACGTATGCACAAACCATACTAGGAGACACAACCTCATCAGCATGCATGGCGATGGCAAAAACTATTGGACCATTCAGACTTCCGATGGTATTAATTCCTCTTTTTGACAAGTAGCTCCTATATGGCAGTCGAGTTATTTTATTTAAGTATTGTTGGTTTTTATAACAAGCACCACCACTAATATTAATTATAATAGCAGCAGGTAAATTTATTTAATATTAGGGCTGTCAAAACGATTAATCGCATCCAAAATAAAAGTTTGTGTTTACATAATGTATGTGGGTGCACTGTGTATAATTATTTTGTATATATATAAAAACACACATGCATGTATATTTCAGAAAAAAAAATTATTTATATATAAAATATTTATATATAATATAAATTATATATAAATCCATATACAGAATATACATGAAAATATTTCTTAAATATATACAAGCATGTGTGTGTATTTATATATATAAAATAATTATATACAGTGCCCCCTAATATATTATGTAAACACAAACTTTTATTTTGGATGCGATTAATCGCGATTAATCGTTTTGACAGCCCTAATATATATATATATATATATATATATATATATATATATATATATATATATATATATTCATTCAGAAAATGTAAGTGTCACAGCCCTCGTCTGCACCAGTCTGTCTCGTCTTCAGCACTACACTTCCCAGGATCCTCTTGTTTCCCCTAATGAACTCACTCCCTCATCAGCCACCTGTTCCTCGTCCATTCATCATTTTCACCTGTTTGCACCTCATTAGTTTGATTCCTTTGTGTATTTAGCCTCCTCAGTTTCTGTCCTTCATGGTCGGTCGATGTTTGTTGTTAGCCCGTGTGGCCCTGTACTCCTGTCTTCCTGCCTGTTTGTGATTAAAAAGTAATCTATATCCGATACTCCGGTCTCCTCGTGCTCCTTGCCTGAACCACACCCGTGACAGATCGACCGACCGCAAAGTCCAGTAAGATGGATCTTCCAGCAGTGATTCTCCTCTGTTTGGACCAGGAAGACCGCTCCCTGGAGTCCCATACCAGGGATTTTCTGGAGCTGGCGTGCCTCACACACTATTCGGACCGCTCGCTGTGTGATTTCTACATCGCCAGCCTCAGCGAGCGGTCCCGGGCACGCCTCCCAGGGAGCGGTCCAGAAGATAATTTAGCCGCCTGTGTGGAGTGGGTGCTGGTGTGCTGTGAATCTCCATTCACCGTGGAGGAAGTCACCAGCACCACTCCAAAACCCGAACTCTCCTCATCGCTGGTCCCGTCCAGCCCTCCTGAGCCCGAACTCTCCTCATCGCTGGTCCCGTCCAGCCCTCCTGAGCCCGAACTCTCCTCATCGCTGGTCCCGTCCAGCCCTCAAGAGCCCGAACTCTCCTCATCGCTGGTCCCGTCCAGCCCTCCTGAGCCCGAACCCACCTCATCGCTGGTCCCGTCCAGCCCTCAAGAGCCCGAGACGGTCCAGCCAGAGCCCGAGACGGTCCAGCCAGAGCCCGAGACGGTCCAGCCAGAGCCCGTGACCGTCCAGCCAGAGCCCGAGACCGTCCAGCCAGAGCCCGAGACCGTCCAGCCAGCGCCAGAGACCGTCCAGCCAGAGCCCGAGACCGTCCAGCCAGAGCCCGAGACCGTCCAGCCAGAGCCCGCGACCGTCCAGCCAGAGCCCGCGACCGTCCAGCCAGAGCCCGAGACCGTCCAGCCAGAGCCCGAGACCGTCCAGCCAGAGCCCGAGACCGTCCAGCCAGAGCCCGCGACCGTCCAGCCAGAGCCCGCGACCGTCCAGCCAGAGCCCGCGACCGTCCAGCCAGAGCCCGAGACCGTCCAGCCTGCGCCCGAGACCGTCCAGCCTGAGCCCGAGACCGTCCAGCCTGCGCCAGAGACCGTCCAGCCAGCGCCCGCGACCGTCCAGCCAGAGCCCGAGACCATCCAGCCAGAGCCCGAGACCGTCCAGCCAGAGCCCGCGACCGTCCAGCCAGAGCCCGAGACCGTCCAGCCAGAGCCCGAGACCGTCCAGCCAGAGCCCGAGACCGTCCAGCCAGAGCCCGCGACCGTCCAGCCAGAGCCCGAGACCGTCCAGCCTGCGCCCGAGACCGTCCAGCCTGAGCCCGAGACCGTCCAGCCAGCGCCCGCGACCGTCCAGCCAGAGCCCGAGACCATCCAGCCTGAGCCCGAGACCGTCCAGCCAGAGCCGGAGACCGTCCAGCCAGCGCCGGAGACCGTCCAGCCAGAGCCCGAGACCGTCCAGCCAGCGCCGGAGACCGTCCAGCCTGCACCTGAGACCAGGATCCCACCCAGCCTCCCTCTCCCGCCTCCTCCCATCAGTCATCCGTCAGCCCTTCCGTCTGCCTGCTACCCTGACCCAGCCTGGTCACTGGATCCTCGGTTCTCGCCTCACTCCTCCTCCACCTGGACACTTCCTCGGCCCCTCGTCCCATCAGCTCCCCCGTGGCTCTTACCTCCCTCAGTTCCTCCATGGTCCCTCGGTCCACCAGCTCGACCAGGCTCCCTCGCCCCTCCGGATTCCCTTCGCTCCCTCGCCATCCTCCCTTCACCTCTGGACTTCCATCCTTTGCCTTCGTCCCATCATTCCACCCCCCCGGTTCAGTCGGACTCCTCACTCCCTCCAGTCACCCGTCAGCCCTCACTCCCCTTGGCCTCACCGTGTCCCTCTGTACCCCTGTCGTCTATTCAGTCACCTGAGCCTGTGGTGTCCCCTTGGTCCCTCGGTCCCTCCTCAGCACCCGTTGTCGTCAGTCCCTCTGCTGCACCCTGGTCTCCTCTCCCATCTGCTCCGCCCCTGTCAGTCGGCCCCCTGGTGGCGTTAGCCCAGTTCCCATCGCCGCCACCAGGGGTTCTCCCTCCATCTGCTCCGCCCTGGTCTCATCCTCTACCTGCTCTGCCCTGGTCTCACTCTCAGCCTGCTCTGCCCTGGTCTCGCCTTCAGCCTGCTCCGCCGTGGCCGCCTGAGGGGTCTTCACCGCTGTGGCCACCTGAAGGGTCTTCTCCACCGTGGCCGCCTGAAGGGTCTTCACCACCGTGGCCGCCTGAAGGGTCTTCACCGCCGTGGCCGCCTGAAGGGTCTTCACCACCGTGGCCGCCTGAAGGGTCTGCTCCGCCCTGGCCACGCCTTCAGTCTGCTCCACCACGCCCTCAGCCTGCTCCGCCCTGGCCACGCCTTCAGCCTGCTACGCCACGCCCTCAACCTGCTCCGCCCTGGCCACGCCCTACTCTGCCCTCAGTTCTTCCCCCCTCCTTCCTCGGTGCTACGGCGTGAGGTCACGCCTTCCGGGAGGGGGGAGTTCTGTCACAGCCCTCGTCTGCACCAGTCTGTCTCGTCTTCAGCACTACACTTCCCAGGATCCTCTTGTTTCCCCTAATGAACTCACTCCCTCATCAGCCACCTGTTCCTCGTCCATTCATCATTTTCACCTGTTTGCACCTCATTAGTTTGATTCCTTTGTGTATTTAGCCTCCTCAGTTTCTGTCCTTCATTGTCGGTCGATGTTTGTTGTTAGCCCGTGTGGCCCTGTACTCCTGTCTTCCTGCCTGTTTGTGATTAAAAAGTAATCTATATCCGATACTCCGGTCTCCTCGTGCTCCTTGCCTGAACCACACCCGTGACAGTAAGCCACTCATGATTACTAAATAACATGTCACACTATTTAATTGTTTCTTAGATCAGTCACTATGCCACCTGTGAGTGTCTTAGTGACAAAACCAAATATCCTTCATTTCTGCGAACTATTACAAGTGATTACTACCAGAGCAGGGCACTGGCAGAACTGGTTAGACACTTTGGATGGACCTGGGTGGGAGCCATAAGAACAGATGATGATTATGGTAATAATGGGATGGCCACTTTTACAAAGGTGGCTGAACAGATGGGTATCTGTTTGGAATATTCTCTCCCTTTTTTTAGAACCTACCCTGACGATAAAGTAATGAGAATAATTGAGCAGATTAAAAGCTCTACTTCACGAGTTATTGTGGGATTTCTTGTGCACTGGGATTTGGAAGTTCTGTTGCATAAATTTGTTGAATACAATATTACTGGTTACCAGTGGGTAGGTACAGAGGGCTGGATCTCTGATTCTGTCATTGCCAGTATGGACAAGCACCACATTCTACAAGGGGCCATTGGTCTGGCAATACCCAAAACACAAGTGACCGGTCTTAAGGAATTTATTCTAGATATTAAGCCGCTGAAGTCTTCAGGAAGTGCTATTTTTACTGAGCTCTGGGAAGCCCTTTTTCAATGTAAATACTCCACCAAGAATGATTCAGTGTCCACGACTGCATGTACAGGAAAGGAGGAATTATCCCAGATGCAAAACACTTTCACAGACATGTCATTAATGCCCATCTTCAGCAATGTTTACAAAGGAGTATATGCTGTTGCTCATACACTGCATGAACTTCTGGACTGCAAGGAAAAATGTGCCTCAAAGAAACAGCTTGATCATTTAAAAGTGGGTTAACACTAAGTTAATATTTTGTGAAGAACTTTATTAAAATTGGATGGACTGTTATACAATTGTATTGTACAAACTTGAAATTAAATTGAGTTAAAATGAACTCAAATGATTTCTTGAATTAAACATTTCAGCCAACGACTAGTTAAACATTGTTAAATTCTGTATTTTTGTCAGTTTCTGAAGCACCTACAGAAGGTGCGTTTCAAAACCAAAGATGGCGAAGAGATTTACTTTGATAAGAATGGTGAGGTAGTGGCAAAATATGAGGTGGTAAATTGGCAACCAAGTACAAAAAAACATGATGAATTTGTCACTGTTGGCCTTTATGATGCCTCTCTTCCCATGAAAGATCGTTTGGCAGTGAATATAGCTTCAATTGTCTGGACAAATAATATAACAAAGGTGAGGATAAAATGTGAAATGTAATAAAATTAAGTAAATTGTTTGTGGTGATAATAATGAATCTTATAATTGTGTACATACAGTAATATTTTCTAAAAGTATGTAAAGTTGAAATATGTTACAGGTCCCGGAGTCTGTGTGCAGTGAGAGCTGCCCCCCTGGCACTAGGAAAGCTGTGAAGAAAGGAAAACATATATGTTGTTATGACTGCATACCATGCACAGAGGGAGAGATCAGTAACACTACAGGTATAGTATAAATGAATAAAAAGGATGGTCTCCAAAAGGATGAAGTAAATATAGCTACAACTAGGCAAAGTTATCTAAATGTTCAATTGAATAATTTCAGAAGGTTGCTGAATCTCATTTTTATTTGTGGTATCTTTATTTTAAATATTATTATTTTATTTATCGCACCTAATGTAGATTCTATAACATGCTTGCGGTGCCATCAAGACTTCTGGTCAAATCTACAAAAAGATGGATGTGTTGAGAAGGAGACTGAATTTTTGTCGTTTGAGGAGATCATGGGAATCTTGCTTACAATAATTTCTATAGTTGGTGCATTTTTAACAATGATAATTGCATTCATATTCTTCAGATATAAAAATACCCCAATTGTGAAAGCCAACAACTCAGAATTGAGCTTCCTGCTCCTGTTTTCACTGATATTGTGTTTTCTCTGTTCACTTACTTTCATTGGTCAGCCCACTGAGTGGTCCTGTCTGTTGCGCCACACAGCGTTTGGGATCACTTTTGTTCTCTGTATCTCCTGTGTTCTGGGGAAAACTTTAGTGGTGTTAATGGCCTTCAGAGCTACACTTCCAGGAAGTACAGTCATGAAATGGTTTGGGCCTCCTCAACAAAGGCTCAGTGTTCTTGGTTTCACACTCATTCAAGTACTTATCTGTGTGCTTTGGTTAACAATATCTCCACCCTTTCCCTTTAAAAATCTAAATTATTTCAAGGAAAAGATTATTTTAGAGTGTGATGTAGGTTCATCTATAGGTTTCTGGGCTGTACTAGGTTATATAGGATTTCTTGCTCTTTTGTGTTTTGTTTTGGCTTTTTTGGGCCGTAAATTGCCTGATAAATTCAATGAAGCTAAATTCATCACATTCAGCATGCTCATATTCTGTGCTGTATGGATTGCTTTTATTCCAGCTTATGTAAGCTCTCCTGGAAAATTTACTGTGGCAGTAGAGATATTTGCGATTTTAGCTTCAAGTTTTGGTTTACTTTTCTGCATTTTTCTCCCAAAATGCTATCTGATTTTACTTAAACCAGAGAAGAATTCCAAAAAGCATATAATGGGCAAAATGGCATCAAACTGACTGACTGACATTATCTGTAAATTGATTTTATAAAAGAACACTTTACTGCAACTTTATATTTTGTAACAAATACATAGATAAACTGTAACATCAAATGTCTAACATATAACAAATAGAAATATTAATATTAGTCATGTCAATATTATAATAACATTAGTAACTATGGAAACAAACTAGCAATGGAAAGAAAACAGGAACTAAACACGGAAGACCAAGGCAGAATCAAAAGAAGGCTGGAAACAAAGAGACAGAGGTATGGATATGTTCATGCTTGCGAGGATTTGTCAACAGTCTAGCGGCTGCATTCTGGACTGCCTGCAA
Organism: Cyprinella venusta; assembly: GCA_038021265.1. Taxonomy (NCBI): domain Eukaryota; kingdom Metazoa; phylum Chordata; class Actinopteri; order Cypriniformes; family Leuciscidae; genus Cyprinella; species Cyprinella venusta. The sequence goes on from CM075871.1 coordinate 19,706,638, forward strand.
AAGCAGCAGTGATGTCTAGCTAACTCACATATACAGTTGGTACTCAACCACATTAATACTTTTACCACTGCCATTCTGCCACGGTGGTAAAATGTGGGGGTGTATTTGCTGCCTTTTACTGCTAAGAGGCACTACAATCACAGGCTTTGAAAAGTGTCCATTTATTCTATTGCGTAACCTGCCGCCCTGGCTCAGTCAGAGCGATTGAAAGCTGGTAGCAGATCAATTCAAGTGAAACATAGTTAATATGTCCAGTACTGAAATTTAATTGAATAAATATTGAAAGCATAAAACATTGTCAAGTGTATTTATATAGCACTTTTCACAATACAGATTGCATCAAAGCAGCTTTTGAGTATCAATCAAAACATAATAACAATGTTTGTTTCTTAGTGGAAAAAAATCCATGTTTGGTAGAGCTGATCAAGGGTATATGTCAGGTTTGCGCAGCCTAGGATGCCAAAGACGAGGACAGAAAGAACTCAATATAGATGCTTTATTTACAAACTTAACTTTCAAAAACAAAGGGAAACCATTCCAGGGGCCCGTTCTTCGTACGTTGCTTAAAACAGCCGAGATCAAATGAGACATCCAAGATATCATCATGCTCATCATGATCCGGCTATTTGGGTTCTTCGAACACTCGACGGTTATGATTGGTATAGCTGGATTGAGTTATCTGAGATAATTGCGCATTCATGCGCTGGGTTAAAAGGGGATATATATTGATAGTAGAGACATTGATCAGCAACGCTGCTATTGACTGTTCGCTGTGGCCAAAGAGTGCGCTCATTTTTTTTTCTCCACAGAAGAGCAAGAGTTATTGCTTGAAGGATAAGCTGAATTTGAAAACTAATTCAAACGCAGGAAACACATTAAAGTGTGCAAAAGCCAGGAGAGAAAGCCGGCAAAAAAGTAGCAGACAAATTAAGTTTGTAGTTAGATGTTTTTATCACTTATTACAGTATATATTTTTATATTTTAATAATTTCTAAATAATTAATAACTTTTTTCATTGTAATGTCAGTCACCACCCACTGCTAGAACATAGGAACAAATAAAATTGAAGTACTAGAATATTCTACATAATAATAATTTGTACTAACTAATCTCTTTTAAAAAGGCACTGTTAATAAACGTTTGCCTGTTTAAAGGTGCATTGCACAACATTTCAAGTTAAAAATAGCCGTTTTCTAACCCATACATGCTTAAACAATCGCCTGATGGGCTGAATGAGCCCTTCTCTGATCACTGCGATTGCCTCTATAATCCTGTACAGTGCAATATAAGAGGGATTCGGGCTCGAATCTGAGACTGGGCGTGACGTCATGCGCGTTTACGCTCGCCTGGCTATGTCTGGCAGGTTCGTGTAGCTATTTGCCGCCATTCTCCGTATCAGAGAAGACAACTCGAGCGACACAACTCTAGTTAACTTTGCAAAAAAGTAGACAATGGATTAAAAGGGGCTGTTTACACCTGGTAACTTCATTCGTTTTCTGTGATCGGATAGCTATTTGATCGTGAAAAGACCAGGGTGTAAATGTCCTCCGAAACGCATTCGAGACGCATATGAATTTGAATCCGGATTTGAATCCGATCGCTCAAACCACTTGAGGACGTGGTCTGGCTGCATTCTAGACGAAACTGGACAAGTGTAAATGCATCTGGTTGTTGAAACCAGGCTATATGTCATGTTATTTTAATCATATATGATGACGCACATCACCTCAGATGAGCAGCTGACCTGATCCCCTATTCATCAAGCCAGTGCGCCGCAAACTAACGCAAATAAAAGTGAAAGTAAGTTGCAGAAGCTTAACACTACCATCTTCATTAAAAGTAAAGAAATGAAATGATCTTACCAGGCCTTTTGCCGATCTCTCTTATTGCTGTCTTTGATGATTTTGAAATTAGCCGATGATAAATAAATAAATAAATGCAATAGATAAACAAAATGCAGCTCATATCTGTTGCTTTCGGTGACGTGCACTTCATTAAATCTGTATAGTGCGGGAAGAGACCGGCTTGTAGTTCGTTCCAAACCCCAACGCAAACTCCACGTGGGACAAAGAAAATAAAACGTCTGTCTGTCCAGTGCCAGACGTCGGAATAAGATGAGAGTCAACATCGGGAAGGCTTTCAACAAACGGAGAGAAATCTGCTCTAGGGCTCAAATGGGTCCTGTACAAAGTGATAACTGAACGTGTTTCCATAATAATTCAATCATAAGTGGATACAGTAAGCACATGGAGATAGATAGAAAAAGTGTGTAATTTACTTGAATGCCTTTCCATTCTTATATTTTAAATGATTTGCAGATTTATTACTGTATTACCTCATTATGACTGTATCAAAAGATGTGTGATGCTCCTTTGGTTATGAACAGCTCATGCAAACGTGCGTGTGTGTGTGTGTGTTCCTCCATGAACGCGCACAGCTGAGGTTGCAGTTTCGCTTGTCGCCAGAGAGGACGTAGCTCTGCAAAAACTCAGATACTTGCGTTTTGCTCCATTAAAAGCAAGAAAAAGGCTAAGAAAAAAAAGAGAAAAACAAACAGGTGGTAGTCCTGCATCCTCACATTTCCCAGGCAGAAGAGCTGGCCCTTGGGTTAAATGTGAACCTTTTAGAGGGCATCCTTGTGCTCAGCTCTTCCTCACACATACACACAGCACCTTCACTGCTGGTAAATGAACTTTAAATGATCCAAGTACACTGTAAAATAATTTGTTGCTGCATTAAATTAAGTAGGCCTCAAATGGCTTTCCAGTCATATCAGCTGTTAAACCTTGAGTAGTAATGAATTGCTTTGACTTGTGAAAGTCTACATGTGTGACTGTGAAACTACATAGTTAATGTAAAAAAATATGTTTCGATGAGTTCTCTTACGAGAGGTTCTCTCGTATTGCGTAAGCTAGCTTACGCTACGGGAAAGATTAATCTTTTCTGAGAAGTTGAAGCCAAAAAAATCATTCCATAATTCAACATGACATCACGACTTTTGCGTAAACATACACGCCACTTTCGAGTCAAGTGGCGTGTTATCTCTCCGCATTTTGAGCTATCTGCGTGTATCCGCGTGTATGCGTGTATGTCTACGCCATTAACGTCCGCGTCATTCCGCGTGTCTGTACACGCGCGTCAAATGTCCAGTCATAAATACCATTAACCCCAGTGACGGTTAAGTTTAGGGATGGGGTTGAGGTAAGTCATATCTTTTTTTTCACTAGGATGGTAAGGGAACAGTCATAAATGCCATTAACCCCAGTGATGGTTAAGTTTAGGGACAGGGTTGAGGTAAGTCATATATTTATATAATGTTAAGTCAACGGCGTTCATAAACACGCTGAAAAGTGATTATGCGTCTTGATAGCACGCCAAAAATGCAAATACGAATTGGCGTGTCATACACACGCTACTTCATGAGATCAGTCTGCATAATTTGTATCCATTGCCAACGCAGTTCCGCTGCAGCAGACCATGAGTGGGCCAGCTAGCAGCTCATTGGTTCGCTCAGAGAGAAGCCTATGGGAGAGCCGGGCTGAACTCGCGACCAATGAGAAGAAGGCACGCTCTCATTGTGTCAGAGCCCACCAGAAAGGTCGTGGCTAGAGAGTATAAATTCGGCTCTCTCAGGCTGTTAAGTTGATTATTTCATCTTCCACTGTTTGAGAGGAAGCCGTCGCCGTCAAGAAGGCACCTTCTAACGGGCTCCGGAGACTGAAGAAGCCGGCCGTCTTCACCACCTTCAGCCGCCCTACAAGCTAGCAGGGAGTCTGCTGGGACCCGTGCCGGAATCGAGGAGGAACTCATGCGCCTCCTCTCCCAGGCCGTAGAACGCCTTAGTCTCGAGTGGTCACCGCCCCCCAAGCAGGCCCCGAACCAGTTGGACGGCAGCTACTTTCACCGGCGCGCTGCTCCCGCTTGTAACCGGGCCGCCCCACTGCTGCCTGAACTTCATGCTGAGCTCACGAAGTCCTGGAATGCCCCGCTCTCGGCCAGAAACCGCTCCGATGTTTCCCCCTCGCTGTGCTCGGTGGACGGAGCCGCCGAAAAGGGATATACAACCATGCTGCCCGTCGAGGACTTGGTCACTGCACACCTCTGCCCGCCCTCTGCTAGATGGCGTTCTTCTCCCGCGCTTATGTCGAAAGCCTGCAGAGCGACCTCGAGCTTCCATGTTCGCGCCTATGCCGCCGCCGGTCAGGACGCCTCGGCGCTCCATTCTATGTCAGTCCTCCAGATTCTCCAGAGCGACATTCTCCGTGAGTGGGCTCAGAGTGGTAGAACCACCCCCCGATGTTACGGATCTAAGGAGTGCGGATGTCGTGTATGTATGGTATATATGCAGCTTACGTATTATTATGCATGTTATATATGTACAGTTTTGGCAGCATTATCTGCTGTCATTTATGGGACTCCTAGAGTGGCTGTGTCTATTGAACTGACTATGGACACCTGTAGAGTACTGGGGTTGTAATAGACAATGATTATGTGCACCTGTGAAGAGGGAGGAATTCATTTACATTGGTTGATTAACGGGTCGTTTCACCTGGCCCGGGCTTCATATGAGCGGACGAGGTGATCAGGAGCGGTGCGGCTCAGGAGAGGAAGATGCGATAGCAGGTGGAACGATGCAGGAGAGCCCCCCAATCACCGCAAGCTAAGTACCCTGTTGAGGGAAGTTATATTTCTGTAGCCTGACTTGCTATGCGTTGGTATGTGGGGAGACAAAGTGCCGGGTGGCACATGAGTGTTTGTTGTCCGTTGCAGCGCAGGATTACATCAGCCGGCATCAACGCGGTCGGAAAGAATGCAGGAAGTGTAAACTTCGCCGAGTGCAACTTTGACAGCTGTCCCTGCTGAATTTCAGGAAAGGATTCGCCTGATTTGGATTTGTTGTGGATTACCTAGCGCCGACGGTGCAGTTACCGGCTATATCGAGGGGATTCTCTGGATTATTCTTTATAAACTCTGGTCGGCTCGTGGGAAGCTGAGCAGCGGACTTATTTTTTTATGTGTTTTGTCTGTGTTGTCTGCGTGACTCGTCGGGCCAGCTGTAAACACAGAGTGGACCGGAAACGTTGGGTGAGCTGAACTGAATATGATGTGTAGTGTAATCTGATCATTGTGTGTGGGTTTAATTATGAATTGCTGTGCTGTTTAATCATGAATTGCTGTGCTCTTCCAGTATTTGAATGTGTCATTGTGTGACGTGACGTGGGTATGTATATTTTATAGCTTATTCACCTAGATAACTTATTTACCTGCATTTATTCATCTAGTTCTGCTCGCTAGTTGGGGGTGCTTGTGATGGGACTACATGTTTATGGCTGGGCTGCTGTGAGCCTTCTATGTAAATTTCAGTAACTGTGTAATAAAAGAGTAAACCGTTTTTGAGCCTCATGTGTTTGTGAGTCTAGGGCAGTGGTTCTCAACCTTTTTTGGGCCAGCGCCCCCCTATCCATTATTTAGGTCCCTGACCGCCCCCCAACCAACCCCAACTAATGCCATGTTATGAGCGAGTCAAGCGAGTGAGAGTTAACAGATGAAATAAGTACAAAATTGTAATTTAATAATACAATTAAACTCCACAGTCAATTAATACAATTGAACTACTTTTAATTGTTGTTTGATAAATCTGTTAAATCACTGTTAAATCTGTGGTGAGTGGTCCTCAGGCCTTCTAGGGGGGTTCGGGGGCATGGCCCCCAATAAGAAAATTTTGTGCATTTTAATGTTTAATTCATCAATCTGGTGCACTTTGACAGTTCAAAATTAAAAGTTCCACCCACATTCATGGTGCAAATTAAACAAAGAAAAATTCAAATCTCTTTTAGTTGTGTCTGTCTACATTACACAACTACATAATAGTTATAATATTAATCCCATGACTAGCCATGTATTGTAAAACAAATGCACTAAAAAATAAAGGACGATCGTTAAAGTGGTAATGTTTGCATTTAGGTTTTATTACTCATTTAGGAGAGTATTGCAAGAAGCTACTTAAATTAACCTAATTATTTATTTCGAAAAATAAAATGTGTTAGAAGTAAAAATAAAATTATGTAAGAATTGTAGGCCTAAAATACTTTGGTATCAGCTGGTTTTCATCAATGATATATATATATATATATATATATATATATATATATATATATATATATATATATATATATATATATATATATATATATACAATTACAATTAATTTGTTTTTATTAACAATGAATTAATACATTACCAAAATGTGATTACAGAATGTATTTAAATGATCAATTAAATTATCATTTTCTCCTTACAGTTTTGTGAGTTGGGCTAAACCAGTAAGGCTGGACCAGTAGGCTAAATTACTTAAAATTTACTACAAATAAAACATTTGGCATTAGGCATTGGGATTGATAATGCCTACAAATGTTTTAAAAAAGTTTTACATAATAAAAAGATTATATTAATATAATTAATTATATTAAAATATCATATTAATGTTTTTTTTATTAATCCAGCAATGAATAGGCTATATAACAAGGAACGTCACTGAAAAGAAAATAACATAACAGACCCCATCCATGGTTAAACCAGCTTATTACATGGCTATACCAAATAAATCAATAATTTAAAAATATTGCTTTAAAAATGAGTTTATTGATTTTAAAACGATTGCATAGCTTCCGCTGTCTCTACTTAGAATCCATGGCAACGCTCGGTTTTCCATGCCAACTGTGTGTATACTTAGCGTGGTCTGTAAGAAATAAAACAGACCGCATTCTTCATTAGAATTCCACCAAGCAATCAATGTAATAAAAACAAATAATTACCGAGCTAACAGAGACGTAAACAGAGCGAACATGAGACCCAACTGCAGATGTCAATAATGCAGCATAATGGAATAATCTCTCGATCAAACTCCACTCCCAGTTATAAACTGCCTTCTAAACTCATAAGGGACAAAAATCTATTCAACAAAAACAGTGATGCAGTTAAGTGTTTTTTCACTCAGCCGAGCCCTCTCTGTTGCTGGTGTGGAGCAGCCTGTATCACGTCTTCCTGAACGTCACTCATGCACGCACTGCGTATTTTTGACATTATTGGTAGTCTACTGCTTTCAATCGTAAATCGTAATGCAATAGAAATGAACACCATAAACACCATAAAAGCTTAGTGCCCTACAACACTGACGGTGGACTTGCGGTCAGGAGTAGAGTGGATGAATGCTTTTTTTTTTTTTTTTTTTTTGAGGCTGCTGACAAATTTTTTCTACACGCGTACATAATATGACCTCACGCTCTGCGCATCTGTTTTACAACATAATTTAACATATATACAGTCCTAACACTTTTTAAATAGCCCACTTAACGTGTTTATTACAAATGAATTGCCAAATGCTTAAAATGAATAAAAGTAAATAAACAAAAAAATTGCATTATATTTAAACTCATGAACGCCCCCCTATAACACCTGAACACCCCCCTTTCAAAAATCTTGCTTCCAACGCCCCCCGTTGTTCTCTGAACACCTCCTGGGGGGCGGTACCGCCCCCGTTGAGAACCACTAGTCTAGGGGATTACCATTCACCTGCAGTGGTTAAAGACCAGTGACACGGACCTCGCCCTTCGCGCTACTAAGGCCGCTGCACAAGCTCTGGGGAGATGCATGGCCACCCTGTGTGTGTCTGAGAGACATTTGTGGCTCATACTCTCCGACATGGGAGACTCTGAACGCGCCGCATTTTTGAGAAAAGAGGAAAGGCCTCTCTCTCCGACTGGCCTTTTCGAATCTGCCGTCATGGGCATCGTCGACCGGTTCTCCGAAGTCCAGAAAGCCACCCAGGCCATGAATTTGTTTCTGCCCTGCCGCGCTAGCTCTTCTGCAGGCCGCTCCCATGACCAGCCCCCTCCATAAACCCTACCCCAGCGCCCTTCTCAGCAGACTCAGTCCTCCCAGCGCAGACAGGGCAGCCGCCTTCACTCTCGCTCTGACAGCCCCGCAGACAGCCACCTCCCCAGGGGCCTCGACCCAAGATCGTGCTGAGGCCTGATCAACCGAAGTCTGCCTAGCACAGCTGAGAAAAAGACGGCTCTCTCCCGCTGCGGCCGGACTGCCGTCAAAACTTCGCCCTCTGCTAGTCTTTATCATTCAATCAAAAAAAGGTTGCTTCAATAAAAAAAAAAAACTTTCAATTAAAAAAAACTTCACTTCACTGAAAAAAACTTTTCAATCAAAGAAAAAAAGTATTTGAATCCAAAAATATATTTGAGACTCAAAAAAATACATTTGAACACTGCTTTTCTTTGATTGAAAATGTTTTCTTTGAAAGAAGTCTGTTTTTGTTTTTTTGTTTAAAGCAACCTTTTTAATTGAAGTAACATTGTTTTTTGATTGGACCATATAATGGGTAGGGCATTTGTGTCTTTGTCATTCAATCAAAAAAGAAGTTGCTTCAAACAAACAAACAAACAAACAAACAAACAACAGAATCAATAAAAAAGTCACTTCAATAAAAAGGTAAACATTTTCGGTAACACTTTAGCATACTGTATCTTACTTACTGCATAACTAATAAGGAATTAATGAAGAACTAATAGGTAATTCTTTATTAACACTTAAGTCACTACTGTTAACTACTAAGGAAGATGTGTTAACTAATCAGTATGTAATATAATTTTATGATTGTGTTTAGTATCAGTAAGTTAATCAATAGCTAATGAATTTTGTCATACCTCCTGAAGAACTACTATTAATTATTTATTAATTAAGGTTCAAGAAAAATAACTATGAAGTAACAACTAATTAACAGTCATACACAGTAGTCAGTTTGTCATTCTTCAGCACTAATAAGAAAGATAAGTGCAGACATTTACCTATAGGCTATGATCTGCAAACAAGCAAACTTTTTATTTCATTAGAAAAACATATCATGTATATTACACCTTATTATTATACTTAGTTCTTATACATTTGAAACTTCTTTTGCACCATTCAAGTTCCGGCAATATCGCGGTAGCCACACTGAGCCTGGGTTCTCCCAAGGTTTTTTTCTCCATTCTGTCACGTGAAGGAGTTTTTGGTTCCTTGCCACTGTTGCCTTTTTCGCCTCTCTTCGCCTTTGTCGCCATTGGCTTTTGCCTTGCTTAGTTGGGGACATTTAACATTTAATTTTGAATTTAACAATACTATTACAACATTGTTTTCCTGTTATTTATGTGAAGCTGCTTAGAAACAATTTGTATTGTAAAAAGCGCTATATAAATAAAGGTGACTTGACTTGACAGTGATTTTGTGACGCAAGAGCACGGGCATTTGCATCCTCCTCTGGAGAGTTCTCAGCGCTGCCGATTTGGTGCATTTCTTTAGCGAAATACAGATTTGTGTACGTTTTATTTAATCCATAAAATCATTACTGTGCTGTAAATCGTCTCAGGTTATAACTATAACCCTGGTTCCCTGAGAAGGGAACTAGACACTGCGTCGAGAATCGACACTTTGGGGACGCTCCCTAAGCGTGCGCCTCTGAAGTATGAATGAAACTAATCCAATCCTGATTGGTGTTGCGTCGTGACGTAACATGTGACTGCATACCCGGAAGTATAAATGTGACGCTGTCACAACACACACTATCCTCGTAATGAAGCAAGACGCTGCAGGTCTAAAGAGGGCGTGGCAGAACGACGCAGTGTCTCGTTCCCTTCTCAGGGAACCAGGGTTATAGATATAACCCGAGACGTTCCCTATCAAGGGAACTCAACACTTCGTCGAGAATCGACACTTTGGGGAACGAGTGCCCACTAGGCCACGCACCGAATAGACCTGTCCCGGAGTGAAGCTGTCTAGGCACTCAGCCAGGACCAAGTACGTGTGCACTGGGCGTACTGGGAAGATGGAGACTGTAAAACCTGATAAAAGTATGTGGAGTAGCCCAACCAGCCGCTTCACAGATCTCCTGCATGGGTACTCCTGAAAGAAGGGCCCTAGACGAGGCCATGCCTCTTGTTGAATGAGCCCTCAAGGCCAAAGGTGAAGGCAGCCCACGCACCTTGTAGGCCTCCGAAATCGCCTGGACGATCCAGTTACTAATAGTCGATTTAGTTGCAGGGAGCCCCTTCCTAGGTGACCCAAAACAAATTAACAGTTGCTCCGACCTTCTCCACGAAGAGGATTTCTCAAGATATACACTCAAAGCTCTGACGGGGCAGAGCAAGTGAAGCCTCTAATCTCATCTTCTGCCGACACATGAGGTGGAGGATGGAATGCCTGAAGGACTACAGACCGAGCGGTATTGGATGGGACTTTAAGCACATAGCCCAGACTCGGGTGCAAAAAGGCTTTTACTCTGCCAGGGGCAAACTCCAAGCAAGCTGGCGTTACCGCCAGGGCTTGGAGATCTCCTACCCTCATGAGTGAGGTAATAGCTAAGAGAAAAACCATTTTCAGCGTTAAGTCCCTAGGCGAAGCCGAGTTTAAAGGTTCGAAGGGAGCCAGGGATAACCCTTCAAGAACTATTGCCAGGTCCCAGGCCGCAACCCTGGACCTGGCCGCCGGCCTCATCCTCCAAGTACCACGGAGAAACCGAATGACCAATTGATGCCTCCTCAAAGGCCCATCAACCAATGGTGCGTGGAAAGCCGAAATAGCAGCCACGTACACCTTAAGTGTGGACGGGGAGAGACCCGCAGAGAAACGGTCTTGAAGAAATTCCAGAACTGAAGCCACCGGGCAGTTTACTGGATCTAAGCCATGTTCTCTACACCAAGTGACGAACACATTCCACTTGAGGCCATATAATCTTCTGGTAGATGGAGCCCTGGAGCTGAGTATGGTTTCGACCACTCCAGCTGATAACCCAGCATTTAGGTACTGAACCCCCTCAGAGGCCAGACCCACAGCTTCCACAGCTCTGGACGGGGGTGAAAGATTGTGCCCCCCCTCCTGAGACAACAGATCCCTCCTCAGAGGAATCTGCAATGGTGGAGCTATGAGGAGTGACACAATGTCCAAGAACCAAACCCGTGTTGGCCACATTGGAGCAATCAGCAACAGACTGATACCCGGACTCCCGGGAGCAGAGCAATCAGGGGAAATGCGTACAGTCGAAGCCTCGGCCAGGCCTGTACCATAGCATCCAACCCCAGTGGGGCTGCGTGTGAGAGAGAGAACCAAAGTGGACAGTGGGACGTCTCTCGAGACGCAAACAGATCCACTTCCATTGGTCCAAACCTCTCCCATATCAACTTCACCACCTCTGGATGAAGTCTCCTGCCTCGACAGGACGTCTGCTCCCTGATTCTGAACCCCAGGAATATACATTGCTCTCAAAGACAGTATCTTCCCCTGGGACCAAAGGATAATCTGATGCACCAGTTTGCACAAGGGGCGCGATCTGAGTCCCTCTTGGCGGTTCAGATAAGCCACCACCGACGTATTGTCTGTCCGTACTAATACGTGGTGACCCTTGATGTCTGGGAGGAAGCTCCTCAGAGCCCTGAACACAGCCAACATCTCCAGGCAATTTATATGCCATGAACGATGATGGTCCTGCCACAGACCCCTGGCAAAGTGGCAGTCCATGACCGCGCCCCAGCCAGTGAGGGAGGCGTCTGTCGAAACGGTTTCCCGGCGACATGACACTCCCAACACTGGCCCTTGGGAAAGGAACCAAGGTTTCTTCCATATTCTCAGAGCATGAAGGCATCTGCGTGTGACTTTGATCATAAGGAACGGATTCCCCTTGGGAGAGAACCCCTTGGTTTTCAACCACCACTGAAGGGGCCTCATGTGTAGGAGGCCCAAAGGAATAATGTTGGATGCCGCTACCATGAGGCCCAGCATTCTTTGAAATTGCTTTACAGTGATGGCCTGGCCCAGCCTTACCCTGGATACCATTGCCAGAATTGATTCGATACGTGCAGGAGACATCCGTGCCTGCATTGTAACCGAATTCCACACGACTCCCAAAAAAGTTGTGCACTGGGATGGTTCTAGCACACTCTTTTTCAAATTGAGTCTCAACCCCAACTTTTGAATGTGGCCAAGGACGACATCTCAATGCCGAACTGCCATTTCCCGGGACTGCGCCAGAATGAGCCAGTTGTAGAGAATTGAGGCGAATCAAACACAGAATAATCAAATTCATCTCTCATGGAAGGATCCAGGTCTTCAGTTGCTGAAGCTCACATTCCATTCACAGAATGGCGCCAAATTGTTTGGTTTGGGGGACAATAACCCCCCCCCCCCCTCAGAAGACTCTTATGGCCCTGCAGATATGGCTCCTTTGATCCTCTGACAAAGATGTTCCGCAGAACATCTTTTCTCTTCCCCCACGAGCTTAACACACAAGTTGACCTCATGGGTGAGATCTGAGATCTCACACATAAAATCACATAAACTCGCCTCAGAACAATCCTTGGACTTAATCAAACATAAGTATTATTGCTTCTGCAAAATATGTGTGTTGTTGTTAATGCTTAGATCACATATCATGTAATCGTTGTTAACCATTAACTCTTGTAATTGTTATACCTATATGTTATAACTATTAGGAGTGTGAATGAGAACCTCGTGTTTAGTCTTAAACGAACCGTATTCTCTTAATTCAAAAGATGGCTTGATTGAAATCTGTCTAAAAGGCTTTGTTTTATGATTATAATATATAATCTTAAACTGTATTCTCTTGTCTCTCTGCTAAGTGCTGGAGACCAGCTCACAGACCATCCATAAATTATGATAAGAAGAGATCCACCTCCGAAGTGAACCTAGGGTTTCATTGGCCAGAAGTTTCTAAGAGGTTGGACTGAGTTTTAAGTTAAAGATCCGAACAAAGGTTTTTCATTAAGTTAAGTTTTGTTATCTTCCAGCTATGTTCTGTTCGGTTTGATTTTCGTTCGTTCAGTTTGTAACTGTTAAGTTCGTGCCTCTCTCTAAAACAACCAGAGAGTGTTCTGTTCATGCTTATCTCTGAAGACAACAAAGAGCGTGTTTGCACGCGTAGACCAGCAGACAACAACCCATCAAGATTCGGGTTAATTCAGCTAATTCAAGCCATCTCTGACTCGTTTTATTTTCATCTCTTTCCTTTATTTTCTTTTCGTAAAAGTATCGGTTCAAAGTTACGTTTGCTGCAAGTTTCGTTTTTAAACATCTTCCTGCAACGCGCTTCGAACTGCAAAGACTTTCGATTCGGTCGCCAGTCACACGTGACCGGCAAGCTCAGAACTTCCATCCCTGCACTTCATAAACAACGCAACGGACCCGGCCGGAAAACCCCTTTGAGGCAACGCAACAAAGGAATTCCCTGAGCCCCGCAAGGACAAGCGCAAGTACTCCAGACTCCTCTAACTGAACTGGTGCTCTAATGTAAATTGAATAACCTCTCTAAGAAACGAAGTTTTAAATTAATGCTTGGTGGTCCTTTCAGGTTATGTCTTACGTGCATATAGAAAGTTGAAACTTTCTCTCTCACTCTTCCCAACTCACTCTCTTTCCCTCTCCGCGACAGTATGAATGCGTGTGTGTGATTTTGTTTAGGCTTTAGATTTGTGTTTAGAATAGCTATTAAAGTCATATATTTGAAAAGATAATTGCTTGGTTTTGTGTTTGCACATTTAACCCCCTGGGGACCAAAAACGCGCCCCCGCGTTTTGATCGTTTTTTTTTCACACAGCTGCAACATAGACTTAAAATACTCCGTCATTGATGGTCATATAAATAAAATCGATACATGATTATAAACTATAGAGGGTCTTCTTTTTTTTCTGTACACTCTTATTAATATCAAAACCTTGTGTTTTTGTAAAATAAATAAATTAAACAGGGTGCGCTTTCAGCTCACTCTGTCTCCGCAAAAATCTTTCTGAAACGCGTCCGAAAAAAGAGCTGTAACTCATTAAATACTTGTCACAGACACATGAAAGATCTCTCTTTATGAAGCTGAGATTTTCTTCTTTTAATTTAAGTCATTTATATAAAAAGCAACTACTCTCAGTTGATGTAATCTGTATGAAAAGAAAGAGATGTCAGGATTTTCCCTTTCACCTCATTACAGCAAATGAGGTGCTAATGTAACCGCGCCCACTGGAGCGCGTACTATTCAAATTCTAATGTTGAGGCAAGCCATGAAAACGCCCTCATCGCAGTGAGGAGATCCTGGAAAAAAAGTTACCTTATAGTTTCATTTTGAGGAGCACGCACTTATTCAGCTGATGCAGTAAGTCATTTATTATAAGTGCTTTGTTCGAATCGCGTTATTGAATAGTGTCCACAAAGACCGTGTAAATATCAAATGCGCGTCTGATAGGGAAGAATAGACGAATTCACTGATGCGCGCTGTGCGTTAATTCACTTTCGCTTTCATTTGAACAAGAATGTCATGAGACATCCTTACATTAGTAAGATAACATTATTTATCTGTACCTATAGCCAAAAAGTGTGTTTAAATATGATTCGGGTGTGTGGACGGATGTACGAACGAACGTTCATTTAGTTAGACTGTTAGAGTTCTGCTCATATTATTTTCTTAGCCACACACACGAATCATATTTAATCACACTTTTGGTTAGAGTTTAAAACATCTTGAACCAATTCTACATGGCCCATATAAAAATTGACCAGGATTTGTTTCCAGGTATGACAAAAAATGGGTTTTGACTTTCATTTATACTTTGATTTTATATATACATGTATATATTTGAAGCGTTCAGATGCAAAAGCCTCTAAGTGCCATTTGAATTTTTTCTAGAATGATCATTTTTATCAAGCTTGTATATATAAGTTCAGTAATTTCACATAATGGCAATGAAGACTACCTATTAATTGTCATTTAAGTGAAATTACTGAACTTAAATATACAAGCTTGATACAAATGATCATTCTAGAAGAATTTAAAATGGAACTTAGAGGCTTTTGCATCTGACCTGTTTTATATATATATATATATATATATATATATATATATATATATATATATATATATATATATATATATATATATGTTGTCCTTTCATTTTTTTCTTGTCTGACTCACCTGAATGAAAGGCTCATTATTATGCATGTCTTTGTCTCTCTCAGGTGTGAATCACCTAATTATACATGATGGGGCTGGCCTGTTCACGCCCATTCGCATATTGCCTTGGCAAACAAAAAAATCTTTTTCACAATACAACCCAATTCACAGTTTTATGTGAATGATTAGGGGGATGATTTTCAGATCATTGTGAAGAAAAAACCCTAGGCAACAACATCAATTAGTCAAAAGTCTTGGACGCATATTTAGTATGTGTTTTCTGGCCTTATTTCAGAAACTTTCATTTTTAGTTTTTACAATAACCACGCATAAACAATATTCTCTCAAAAATGCAAACATGTACAAACATGTTGCCCATATGTCATGGTTGCCCTGTTTCTGCTAAATATAGGCTAGTGTAATTTCACCTGTGCCATTAATATGTTTATAAGCAGCTGAAAAAAACACAGATGTCAGGGCATGTCAGAACCTCTCAAGGACCCCAAATACACCTTGGTCCCCAGGGGGTTAATGTCTTGTACTGTTCGATCTAAAGTTACCTTGCTAAGAGGAATTACGGCACGTTCAAATGAACTCTAAACGAGTCATTTGCTCGATTCAGTGATTCGGTTCCATAGATTCATTGCAAATCACGTTCCGGCCCCCTTTAATACATTTTATGTATTTTATTAAATGTTGCATTTGCTACATATTATTTTGGTGGAGAATGCAGGCAGTTCAACCTAAATTGTGAACATATATCAAGAAGTTATCTTTTCATATTTGGTTGCGGATATGAGATCCGAACCTCCGCGAGTCTGTGTGTGACGTGCGCGCGCCGCGCGCCCTTTGAATGCGCTGCTGCTGCTGTTGTTGTCTGTGAGTGAATCTCCCAGAGAAAGCTGAAAAGTCTAGTCTGCCGCCCTATTTTGTTTTTCTTTATACCTGCATAAGATATAAAACCTCACACTACAGTAAGGTAGGAATTAAGCGTGTTCCTTATTTCCAGAAATGCCTCGTTATAGCTGAGATATCTGCGTGTTCCAGAGTCTTTCAGAGCGCTATAACGTTGTGTGTTTGTGTGTGTGTGTGTGTGTGTGTGTGTGTGTGTGTGTGTTTATATCAGAGAAGCAGAACGAAATCAAACTGTAATAATTAAACTAACCCTGTAAGTTAAAATATTCTCCTGACAGATCGTCGAGTGTGGTCCTCTTCGAATCTGGTCATAAGCCTTAAAGTTATTTATCTGATCGCAGTGCGTGTCCCATTGCCTTCTCCGTGATAAATGCTTAAATGCTTTACTTGTTTGATCACCAGTGCGTGTTCCACTGATTGATCTCCGTGATATAACGTTACACGTTAATGCTTATCTGTTTATTTTATTGGATCACCAGTGCGTGTCCCACTGTCCGTGATCCCCGTGATAAACAGTTAATGCTTTTCTGTATATGTCTGTTCAATTATCTATCGCGTAAACACTGCGCGTGTCCGAGGGTAATTGAATAGGAGTTATTGTAAGTTTTATTCAAGTAAAGCTTGTTTTGAAACTAAACCAAGTTAGACCCTGTTGCTTTGTGTGAAAATAAACCTGCACAAAGACAGAGACAAAATCATAATTTCTCTCATATAGCGCACCGCCGCGTGCTTAAAGTTAATTTCACTCTCAACAAACTGAGTGAAGCCCCACGTCGTAAACCCAGCTACGAGTGGTGTATTTTATTTGAACAGTGTGAAATGCGCCGACATTTCCCGTAATATGAGCGATTGTTACTGTACATTGAATGTTCTGTGAACATTGAAATGCGCTCGCATTGCATGGACCTATAACAAACTGTTTACCAACTGCAATTCACGGTTCGTCCACTAGCGTTCGTTTGGTCGCTATAGTTACAATCGTGACACGGAAGTCTTCCAACACTTCCGGGTGAACTCTGACTGCTAAGCAAACCCTAAACAACCCCTAAGCTAAGCTACGCTAAGCAAAGCTAGGCAGTTGCTTGCATTGAGGCCTTTGCTAAAAGCCTGTAGCATCAGTTACTGTTATCAATACTAACCCCAGCGGTTAGCTATAGTGTCTGTTTGAACAACGTTAAAGTGATTTAACCCTTTAGACACCTCGACTAATACACCTGTCGATCTTTTCTTGTTTTTCTTCTTGTAACTTTCTCACTTTTCCTTAAAGTTAACGTTACCAATATATTTCCTGAAAGGAAAATTTTGATTTACCATTATTAATTACTTTACCTACATTTTACTTGGAAAATAAAATGCTGGTTTATAATTATTAATTGTCAAATTTCTAATTTGATTTTAAAGAACAAGGAAATATTAAACAAATTGAAATTCTACTTTTCTTGACAGATCATTTCTAATGATTTCTAGATTTATTTTTGTAAAAATTCTGATTGCATAATTTTCATAATTTCTACATTTCTCGTTGAGATCTATTCGTATTCACTAGGTGAATAATTCTTTGAACTTGAGAACTCTGAAAGTAGAAATTTGAAAGTTATTATCACTATAACAAAAATAGTGTTAGACTCAGATTTGCTCTTTATTGTCATTGCGTTTTATTCTTTCGTCCTGTTGGTTATAAACTTAACCAATATATTTGATTAATTCATTTTCGTGATGCTCCAATGGGAGACATTACCATCTCAATACGAGTTTCAAATAAACCAGAGACAATAGTCTTTTACAAAGTTTATTTGTGCGTTTAGTTGTTCATCAACTATCAATTCTATACTCGTAGTAGATCTAAAGGTAGCGGGATCCAACCTCCTTGCTTCATTTCTCCCTCATCACGTCTTTCCTGTTCTGTCCTGTTTTATTCTATCTTATTGTGCACATTGTAGGGAACAAACCTGGAAGAACCATCAATCGACTCTAAAAAGAGACAAAGATAATCTTTCCCAACAAACAGATTATTAGGCATTTGATTTTTAATTAAACCCTCTTGTGTTCTTCTCACTCTCCCTGCATTTGTCAACGCAATTTAAACTTTAACATCTTATCCAAGATTAATTAACAGAGACAAGTGATGAGCAAACTCCGCCTTCTAAGCATCCCTGCTGTTAGCCTGCTGTAAGCGGTCCAACCGAAGGTGTGTGTCAGTCCTGTCAAACTCAGAAAAGAGGTATCAGCATTATTATTGTATTATTTTTCATTGCAAACATAATCAATAATATAGTTTACCTTTCTGAAAACAGATTGTCATTGATAAGAAACATTTATGAGAAATTAATACTTTCCCTAGTTAATAATTTCCTTTTTGTTTTGTTTCTCACTCATTTGAAATTGGTTAACTTTTCTCTCTTCTTCCCTTACTCAGTTGAACGACGAAGTCCTCATCACGAGTTGAAACCAGCTTTTCAGTGATAGAAAATATTTACAAAAAATATTTTCTCCCATCGAAAAGAAAAAGTTTTTCCATTTGAGATTTGTTTTAACCTCTTTCTTTTTCTCTCCTTTACCCAGTTGAGTGGCGAGATCTTCACATCACTAGCCCCACTGTGTATATTTAGACCAACACCTAGTCATCACAACACTTCACTTTTGGTCTACACTTACTGAAACGACACAACCAGCCGTGCAACTACATATAGGCTTATACCACACAGATCTGTGTCAGTCTCTTCACCAAGCGTGCCAACATGTCGTGGACTACAAACCCCACTGCCCAACGGGAAGACATGGACGCCTGGCTCAGAGGCATTACAGACTGCCTCACATCAAAGACAATTCAACTGTTATTATTTTTAATAATAATCTTAATTCTGAGAAGATTCCTGACACATGATTCAAGCCAAAACCAAAGCCATGTGGAACTAACCAAGATAACCTGTTCCCTAAGCAATGCCTTCACAGCCCAGCTAAATCTAAGCCACCAGCACGTCACCCACCTTCAGGAGGAGCTGACACGTGCCCAACGCCGCATAGACAAGCTGGAAGTGAAAGTCCAGGACGACCTCAAGACCACCGAGTTCCTGAGAGAGCTGATGCACACTCAACACTGCAAAGACCAGCTCAAAGCGTCAGACGAAGCGGAGCAAGAAACAAAGATACAAGTCGACAAGCTCCAAGCAGCACTTGCAGTCACAGAACGTGACAAACAAGAGTTAAAGACTGTCCAGAAGCACCTGGAAAACCAACTCCAGTCTGCTGAACATCAGCTAGAGAAAGCCAAAGCTGACAATGAAAGTAAGAACTCTAAAATCACTGCTCTGGAAGACCACCTGCAAAGGTGCAGCATTGCAATTGACCATCTGACCCACCAGCGAGACGACGCCAACGACGAGCTCTACGCGGTCAGAAATGAACTCTAACATGTCTTCACACAGAAACCAGAGCCAAGAAGGGAGAGACCTCCCTCAGCATCCTCACTGCTGAGTAGTACAGAGTCCTCCATTCAAGAACTGTCATCCTACGGAAGAAGTGAATGGCCACACTCCAAAACGTCACCGGCCTTCACCACATAACTCTTCCCTGCCAACCAACAAAGAGAGATCATCCAGCCAGACTCCAAAGCTGCAAATGGAATGACCTTCAAAGATCTCAACCTGCTGGCTAAGAACATCACCCAGGTCGACCCAAACTCCACGGAGGGCCACAGCATCCAGGCCTATCTCCAAGATATCGACTTCCTCCTAGAGGTGAGACCCCATATGACTGACAGAGACATTTTGTACCTCCTCAGATCCACATCCAGTCAAGAAGTACGAAGCTTCCTTGACCGACAACCTGCTCATGTCAAGTCAAACTACCAGCTGCTACGTGAGATCCTGATTAAAGAATTTAATCAGGCCAGAGTCAGAACACGGTGTGTTAATTGCCTTGGAAACCAAACAGGGTCGTCAAGAGCCTCCCCAAGCCTATTATCACCGTTTCCGAAAAGCCTACTTCGGTGCACATAGCAAACCTGAATTTGAAGAGGATGTGAACTTCAAAACCATCTTCCTGAGAAACCTGCACCCAGGACTGAGTCATCATCTCGGCATCATGGCCTGCCCAGTCACAATGACCCTTCAACAGCTATGTGACCTGACGCAAAAGGCCTACCTCAAACAAAAGATGACTTCTAAGAAAGGTTTGAAAACATCCACAGTGTCAAACTCCATCAGCCAAGACACAAGCCTTGTACTGGAAGACACCCAGTGGCATGACAACTCTCCAGTCCTTCATCAGGAGCACAGAGAACGTGACTCCCATGCCGATGACAGCTACCACTCCAACCACGTGGAAAAGTCATGGGGCCCACCAGAAGGAAACAACTGGAATCAACGAGTGTGTAACAAGGTTCAGGGAAGAAGGAGGCAGGAACCGGATGACAATTCAAAAATAAAACTTTATTTAAATAAAATAAACAAACAAATTACCTGCCAGCAGCCCCTCACGGACGACTGCTGGCTTACCAAAATAAAGTACAAAATACAAACAAAACCAGGCCTGTTCCTCTCTCGATCATCCACTCCGTCGCTCCCCCTTTATAGCTCCGCTCCTCTGTGAGAGATACGAGACCGGTGTGCTTTCCAGGTGCTGCTCATTAGCAATCGCACCACCGGCCTCGTGACTTTCTCTCACGTCCCTCGGCCGTCCTGCTCACCACATACCCCCATCAACCCTCACAGGCCGGGGGGTACACCCGAGACTGTGCCTACTCCCCCCCCGGCAGCGGTGATCCCTGGGGGTATGGATCGACGAGCCGAGGGAAACGGAGACGGAAGCATGAGGAGCGACGGACACGAGAGAGGGGAGAGAGGAAAAAAAAAATTGTCCGGCTCCCACAACGCGCTGCCATCTTGTCCCTCACCAACTGGGCGATCTCCTCCGCGGTGCCCGGCGGCGACGCTGGATGGCCCTCGGTGGACGCCTCGACGCTCCCCCGCCCCCGGTGGACAGCGACGGCTCCTCGGGTGCCTTGGGCAGACGGCAGGAGTCCCCCACTCCCTGCTCCTCCCCTTCACTGGCGGATGGCAGCAGGCTCCGGCCCACGGCAAGCGGCGGTGACTCCTCCTCTCCCTCCCGGACGGCAGCCGCCCCTCCATTTCCCAGGCGGTCGGCGGCGAGCTCGGGCGTCCCACCGGCAACGCACCCCAGCGCCCCGCTTCGAGTGTACATGGCCGCGAGTCCCCCGCTCCCTGCTCCTCCCCTATCCGGCGGACGGCAGCAGGCTCCGGCCCACGGCGAGCGGCGGCGACCCGCGCACCATGCTCGATGGCACCGCGGATTCCCCACAGCGGCGAGGACCCTCGGACAGCGCGTTCCTCCCTCTTCCCGGGTTTCGGCACCAGTGTAACAAGGTTCAGGGAAGAAGGAGGCAGGAACCGGATGACAATTCAAAAATAAAACTTTATTTAAATAAAATAAACAAACAAATTACCTGCCAGCAGCCCCTCACGGACGACTGCTGGCTTACCAAAATAAAGTACAAAATACAAACAAAACCAGGCCTGTTCCTCTCTCGATCATCCACTCCGTCGCTCCCCCTTTATAGCTCTGCTCCTCCGTGAGAGATACGAGACCGGTGTGCTTCGCAGGTGCTGCTCATTAGCAATCGCACCACCGGCCTCGTGACTTTCTCTCACGTCCCTCGGCCGTCCTACTCACCACAGAGTGCATCCAAAAGCATTCTATGTGGGTAAGCGACAATGAAACCCACCTCCACACCACACTGAGTGTGTTCAAGAACACGACAGTCTCCCCTCAGAAGACAAGGAGCAACTACTGAGTCGACTGCAAGTGTTCTTCAAAGACAAGCTGAACACAGAAGACCAGTGATCACCTTGCACACCTTCCTGAGACGTCCACCTGCTCCAAACTCAAGAACCATCTGTGTGCTACAGCAACACCAGTAAGCACAGAAGTCAGTCTGTCACAACCAGAAGGCATCACAAGATAAAGGCAACAAATGAGACCACGTTTTGCACTACAGCTTCACGCATCCGTGCCAAACCACCTCCTAATGTCTGCCAGAGAACTTTCTGCCTTACTGGACTGACCCCCAGCAGATCACAGAAGATCCCTTTCCAAGGCAAAGATGTAACAAGCTTATCAAAGCCAAGCCATCAAGCAAAAGGGGGGAGCAAAACAGACTGAGACAGATCTGACATACATAAAGCATACGTACAGTACATGCACTACACTACACTGTACCACTGACATGCACAAATTAAACACATCTACCATGAAAACATTCAACAAACATGTTTTTCTCACAGGTAGACACTGAATTCTCAACACTGACTTAGCTACCCTTTCCACAGGAAACATATAGCGATACACCCAACAAGTATAACACCTCTCCTTACATTTTGACACCTGTCACTGCACGACCATAGCCATACTGGAGTCACTCAACTGTTTTGTTTTGTTTTACCTCTTCCTTCCCTTCTTCTCTTATTAGGTAAAATCCCTTTTACCCCATAAGGGTCAAGGTTACAATATAAGGATTGACGCATGCCTGACGTTTGCAAGTCACCTTAAAACGAATGTTAGCCAGAGAACTCCCTGCATCATTCGAATCAAAATCTGAAAGGTAAATTGGTCTAAACCTAGAACAATTTAGAAGAGAGAAAAAAAACCCCAAACAAATCAAATTTAGTCACAAAGTTGATCAATCACCATTTTAAAACAAACTAGAATAACGGTCCTAAAATTGAACTAAACTTTTGCCACATAATTGATTATGTTGAGAGAGTGAACCCGTTAGGCCTAGATAATCTGATGCCCTGCACCAGTAAAGTGACCAGTCTGGAGGTGTTACCTTGTTGTTTGCTGTGTGTTTGCTTCTTCTTCTTCTGTTTCTCCAGCGTTCAATGATGTCTTCTTCTCAACCCATCATCGATCGAAGGGGGGAAGATGTAGAGAATTGAGGCGAATCAAACACAGAATAATCAAATTCATCTCTCATGGAAGTAATTCAAATGTGATCCAGGTCTTCATATGTCTGAAACTGTTCCTGAAGCTCACATTCCATTCACAGAATGGCGCCAAATTGTTTGCTTTGGGGGACAATAAACCCCCCCCCCCCCCCCCCCAGGAGACTCTTATGGCCCTGCAGATATGGCTCCTTTGATCCTCTGACAAAGATGGTCCGCAGAACATCTTTTCTCTCCCCCCACGAGCTTAACACACGAGTTGACCTCAATGTGAGATCTGAGATCTCACACATACAATCACATAAACTCAATTCAGAACAATTCTCAATGAACTTCAACTCAAACATCCAGTTCTATGTTTGACACAGTTGTTTTTACAATAAATGTGTTTATAATGCTTAGATCACATATCATGTAATCGTTGTTAACCATTAACTCTTGTAATTGTTATACCTATATGTAATAACTATTAGAAGAAGTGTGAATGAGAACCTCGTGTTTAGTCTTAAACGAACCGTATTCTCTTACGTTTTCGTCGATGGGCGTGTCCGTGACATCGATGATTCGCCATGAAACAGGAAGTTGTAGTAACTTGGCTGTAAATGCCCAGATCTGCACGAAATTTTACACATTTGACAAGAGTCCCGCCCTGAACAAATCTACACACCGACATTCACCTACAGTCATAGCGCCACCTGCTGGCAACAGGAAGTGACCTTTAACGAAGCAGCCCCCGCTGCATGTTTGACCGATATGTACAAAATTTCTGTGGTACATCTACCATGTCCAGACGCACAAAAAAGTCTCTTGGAGTGATGCCCTCAACTCAACAGGAAGTCGGCCATTTCTAATTTTACCGCCGTTTTTGGATGATTTGCTCATTACATACTTCAACTAACTCCTCCTAGGGATTTAGTCGGATAGACTTGACATTTCAGCTGTGCCTTCTAAAGGCATTGACGATGTAAAGTTGTGCTATCTGCGCAATTTCGTCGATGGGCATGACCGTGGCGTCAATGATTCGCCATGAAACAGGAAGTTGTATTAACTTGGCTGTAAATGTCCAGATCTGCACAAAAATTTACACATTTGACAAGAGTCTCACCCTGAACAAATCTACATGCCGACATTCACCCACAGTCATAGCGCCACCTGCTGGCAACAGGAAGTGACGTTTAACAAAGCAGCGTAGCAAATTCACAGCTGCACCAACTGAGCTGCAGAATATGCAACGCGGCCGCCTCACACCCCGATGTGCTACAGGTGCGAGGGCCCGCCCATCGCTGCTTGCAGCTTTAATTAGGGCCCGAGCACCCAACGGTGCGAGGCCCTCTTGAAACTGTTAGGGTTATTTTTTTTTAGGGCCCGAGCACCCAGCGGTGCGAGGCCCTCTTGAAACTGTTAGGGTTATTTATTTATTTTTATTTTTTTAGGGCCCGAGCACCCAGCGGTGCGAGGCCCTCTTGAAACTGTTAGGGTTATTTATTTATTTATTTATTTATTTATTTTTTCTTTTTTCTGCAAAGTAAGCTCCATTTTCGGGGCCGCAACATGCTCAAAAACTCACCAAATTTGGCACGCATGTCAGGACTGGTGAAAAATTTCGTATTTTGTTGGTTTCGCGGATGGGCGTGGCAAAATGGCACGCTAGCGCCACCTAGAAAATTGGAAAAAATTAGCCCCTCGTCCACGTTCAACCTACATGCACGAAATTTGGTGGGGACGTGTATCATATCAAGACGCACAAAAAAGCCTCAAGAATCCATACCCTAAACTCGACAGGAAGTCGGCCATTTTGAATTTGGCGACCGATTTGGGACGATTTACACACTCCGTACTTTAACTAACTCCTCCTAGGGATTTAGTCCGATCGACTTCAAATTTCTTCTGTGCCTTCTAAAGGCATTGACGATGTAAAGTTGTGTTATCTGCGCGTTTTCGTCGATGGGTGTGTCCGTGGCATCGAAGATTCGCCATGAAACAGGAAGTTGTAGTAACTTGGCTGTAAATGCCCAGATCTGCACGAAATTTTACACATTTGACAAGAGTCCCGCCCTGAACAAATCTACATGCCGACATTCACCCACAGTCATAGCGCCACCTGCTGGCAACAGGAAGTGACCTTTAACAAAGCAGCCCCGGCCGCATTTTTGACCAACATGTACGAAATCTCTGTGGTACATCTACCATGTCCAGACGCACAAAAAAGTCTCTTGGAGCGATGCCCTAAACTCAACAGGAAGTCGGCCATTTCTAATTTTAACGCCATTTTTGGATGATTTACTCATTACATACTTTAACTAACTCCTCCTAGGGATTTAGTCGGATCAACTTAAAATTACTGCTGTGCCTTCTAAAGGCATTGACGATGTAAAGTTGTGCTATCTGCGCGATTTCGTCAGTGGGCGTGTCCGTGGCGTCAATGATTCGCCATGAAACAGGAAGTTGTAATAACTTGGCTGTAAATGCCCAGATCTGCACGAAATTTTATACATTTGACAAGAGTCACGCCCTGAACAAATCTACATGCCGACATTCACCCACAGTCATAGCGCCACCTGCTGGCAACAGGAAGTGACCTTTAACGAAGCAGCCCCGGCCGCATGTTTGACCGACAAGTATGAAATTTCTGTGGTACATCTACCATGTCCAGACGCACAAAAAAGTCTCTTGGAGCGATGCACTAAACTCAACAGGAAGTCGGCCATTTCTAATTTTACCGCCATTTTTGGATGATTTATTCATTACGTACTTGAACTAACTCCTCCTAGGGATTTAGTCGGATCGACTTCAAATTTCTGCTGTGCCTTCTAATGGCATTGACGATGTAAAGTTGTGCTATCTGCGCGTTTTCGTCAATGGGCGTGTCAGTGGCGTCGATGATTCGCCATGAAACAGGAAGTTGTAATAACTTGGCTGTAAATGCCCAGATCTGCACGAAATTTTACACATTTGACAAGAGTCCCGCCCTGAACAAATCTACATGCCGACATTCACCCACAGTCATAGCGCCACCTAGTGGCAAGAGGAAGTGACCTTAAAAGACGCAGCCCCCTCCCCATGTTTGACCGACAGGTACGAAATTTCTGTGGTACATCTACCGTGTCCAGACACACAGAATAGTCTCTTGGAGTGATGCCCTAAACTCAACAGGAAGTCAGGCATTTCTAATTTTACCGCCATTTTTGGATGATTTACTTATTACATATTTTAACTAACTCCTCCTAGGGATTCAGTCGGATCGACTTCAAATTTCTGCTGTTCCTTTTAAAGGCATTGACGATGTAAAGTTGTGCTATCTGCGCGTTTTCGTCGATGCGCGTGTCTGTGGCGTCGATGATTCGCCATGAAACAGGAAGTTGCAGTAACTTGGCTGTAAATGCCCAGATCTGCACGAAATTTGACACATTTGACAAGAGTCCCGCCCTGAACAAATCTACATGCCTACATTCACCCACAGTCATAGCGCCACCTGCTGGCAACACTAAGTGACCTTTAACGAAGCAACGTAGCAAATGCACAGCCGCACCGGCTGAGCTGCAGAGTATGCAACGCGGCCGCCTCACACCCCGACGCGCTACAGGTGCGAGGGCCCGCCCATCGCTGCTTGCAGCTTTAATTTATTTTTATTTTTTTCTTTCTTTTTTATTTTTTCTTTTTTCTGCAAAGTAAGCGCCATTTTCGGGGCCGCAACATGCTCAAAAACTCAACAAATTTGGCACGCATGTCAGGACTGGTGAAAAATTTCGTATTTTGTGGGTTTCGTAGATGGGCGTGGCAAAATGGCTCCCTAGCGCCACCTAGAAAATTGGAAAAAATTAGCCCCTCGTCCACGTTCAACCTACAAGCGCGAAATTTGGTGGGGACGTGTATCATATCAAGACGCACAAAAAAGCCTCAAGAACCCATACCCTAAACTCAACAGGAAGTCAGCCATTTTGAATTTGGTACCCATTTTGGGACGATTTACACACTCCGTACTTTAATGCACTCCTCCTAGGGATTTAGTCGGATCAACTTCAAATTTCTGCTGTGCCTTCTAAAGGCATTGACGATGTAAAGTTGTGCTATCTGCGCGTTTTTGGCAATGGGCGTGTCCGTGGCGTCGATGATTCGCCATGGAACAGGAAGTTGTAGTAACTTGGCTGTAAATGTCCAGATCTGCACAAAAATTCACACATTTGACAAGAGTCTCACCCTGAACAAATCTATATGCCGACATTCACCCACAGTCATAGCGCCACCTGCTGGCAACAGGAAGTTACGTTTAACAAAGCAGCGTAGCAAATTCACAGCCGCACCAACTGAGCTACAGAATATACAACGTGGCTGCCTCACAACCCGACGCACTACAGGTGCGAGGGCCCGTCCATCGTTGCTTGCAGCTTTAATTTATTAGGGCCCGAGCACTAACAGTACGAGGACCCTCTTGAAACTGTTAGGGTAATTTTTAGGGGTTCAAGCACGAAGTGCTGAAACCCTATTGTAATTGTAAAGATTTTTATTAGGGGTTCAAGCACGAAGTGCTGAAACCCTATTGTAATTGTAAGGATTTTTATTAGGGGTTCAAGCACGAAGTGCTGAAACCCTATTGTAATTGTAAGGATTTTTATTAGGGGTTCAAGCACGAAGTGCTGAAACCCTATTGTAATTGTAAGGATTTTTATTATTATTATTATTCTGCCGTAAAACGCATCGTGCAGCCCAAACCGTAAGTGTTGGAGCTCTGAAACTTTGTCAGATGGTAGTACAAAAATCGAGGAGAGGTTATCAAATTATGAGCCCGATTGGCCCATAGGTGGCGCTATAACAACCAATTGCGCGAAACTGCTCATAACTCCTAGACCGTAAGTCGCACACTCAAGTGTCTTATATCATTGGAAAGCTGGTCACCTGACGAACAAAACGTATATCTCCGATTTCATTTCCGGTATGCAAATTTTTCCGCCATTTTGAATTTTGTTGAAAAACTACTTTTGCGAACTAGTCCCTGGTTTTTTACCCGATCGGAACCAAACCAGTGCAGACATGTTCTATGGAGTCTGCAGATCAATAATTATCGAAAAAAAGTCGAAATTTTTATTCAGGGTCGCTAGGGGGCGCGAAATAAATGTTGTAGGAGGAGACTATTTTACTAAAATGGCTATAACTCGAAAAGTAAATGAGATATCTCCACCAAACTCGGTATATATGTGTAGGAGTTCAATTTGAGGTCACAGTAAAAAAATCGCGACGATTGAACGCTAGGTGGCGCTATAAAACGAAAAAAACATAAAAAGGGCTATAACCATGTGACCGTTAGTCCGATTGACTTGAAAATTGGTATGCAGTGTCTTGGTCCAAGGACCCATGTATGTGTATGAGGACATTGGCGTATCTCAAAAAACATGGCTGCCATTGGCCAATGAAATTTGAGCACCTCTGAGACAAGGTTAACGAAGGCCGATCAGAACGAAACTCGTTGGGCATGTTCGACTCATGGCCCTAGAGGTCTGTAAGAATTTTGAAAGAAATCGGCCACTAGTTGGCGCTAACGAGTTTTATGGCTCTGTAATCACGTGGTATTGCACACACCCCCACAATATGTATATCAATTGATAGATCTCCTCATGATAAACAACTTTGCCTCAAGAACCACTGATGTCAGTTAAATCGTTCGTTAAATATTCACAAATATGTTAAAAACCTACTTTTGCGAACTAGTCCCTGGTTTTTCGCCCGATCGGAACCAGACCAGTCTAGGATAATTCTTTGGACTCTCTAGATCAATAATTATCAAAAAAAAGTTGAACTTTTTTATTTTGCGCATGGTGTTAAATGGATATTAAGAAAAAGGGGTGTGTCAAAATACAATTAAAAGCCTATAAATCATGAATAAAAACTCAGAACTTCACAAAAATTGGTGAGCATATGTGTCATAACATCATTAATAAGCATGCAAAGTTTCCTGGAGATCGGACCATAGGTGGCGCTATAACTGTTGAAAATGTTAAAAACAATGTATTCCCTATATGGTAAATTGCCATTATTGACTGTAAATGGTGTGTTCTATCTACGATCATCTAATTTTCATATCTTAACGTTCAAAACCAGTGCAGTACAATTATCTGGACTCTCTAGAGCAATAATTATTAGAAAAGGTTGAACTTCTACATTTCGATGGCTATAATAGGGTCACTTCAATATGTGACATTGACCAAGTGTCCCCAAAAGCCTATTTCTATTCAATGAATGCTCAGATTTTCTTAAAAACAAGTGAGAACATTTTCAATCATGAAATTTTTCAGACAGATTGGACAACATATGCCCATATAACAACTGAAAAGGTGAACATTACATGAACATACTGTAATGGCTTATAAAGTCAATAAATGATGTTTTACTGCCCTCTGCTGTTTCAAAAAGTAATTTTGTCACACTGCTGAAGTATAATTCATATTAAGACTTGTCATTTGTTTTGCTATAACAGGGTAATTTACAAAAGGGCGAGTGAAAAATGCACCCAAAAGCCTATAAATCCTAAAGGAAAACTCAGAACTTCACAAAAATTGATCAGCATATGTGTCATAACATCATTAACAAGCATGCAAAGTTTCATGGAGATCGGACCATAGGTGGCGCTATAACTGTTAAAAATGTTTAAAACAATGTATTCCCTATGGTAAATTGCCATTATTGACTGTAAATGGTGTTTTCCTTCTCTGATCATATCATAATGTTAAAACCAGTGCAGTACCATTCTCTGTACTCTATAGATCAATGATTATAAGAAAAAGTTGAACTAGTTCATTTGGATGGCTATAATAGAATGGCTTCAACATGTACTGTGTTGAAGCCATGTTTTACAATACTCTCAGTGTCCCTGAAAGTGTTGATCACTTCAATAATCAAGTCACAACATGTTACACTAAATAATCATGAACATTTTTAGACATATCGGACAAAATATGCCTGTAGAACAGTTAAAAGGTGAAAATGATATCAATATGATGGTCTATTATGCCAATAAGTGGTGTTTTACTGCCCTCTGCTGTTCAAAATAGTCATTGTTCAAAATGTCTGTTGAATGAGTGTGTGTAGATTAAATATGAAAAACACGGCATGTTGTATAAGTAGGCTTTAACAGTACCGTTGTCCACACGATGAAGCAGCAGCAATAAACATTTTTAATCTTTTTCTCAGCTTTCAGCATTGGCTAACAAACAAATGCTTTAAGCATTTTCTTTAATTAGTTTTATATTACATTGCAAAGAAATATGTGAAATGCTCATATCGCATAAAACAGATTTTCACAATAAATAAGTTATCTTTTACTGCCATCTTCTGGTCACTCTACATACTAATAGTCAATCAAAAATCATCACGATTGTAAATCTATAGGAACATGGTAAATCATATTGGAACATAGTAAATCATGGTAAATAATGATAAATCATGCTAGAACATGGTTAATTAATGTACACTATGGTCAGAGGTGTAGTGCTAAAAAAAGAGGTGGGTAAACTATAAATTCTGGTGGACCACAGCGTGGTCACCAGGTGAGGTGGGCCACTGTCTACCGGTGTATGTGTATCCTGATAACATTGCTTTAGGGAAGCCTCGACATTAACCCTTTTAATACGCTTGTCCTTTGGACAATTAAATCTTCCATTAATTTGTATGAGTAAAAAAGTTGCTTGACCGGATTTTTTATTTTTATTGTGTGTGTGTTGATTTATTCTGAAACAATATTTTCATCAGTGTTCAATCAGCTTTGATATTTAAATCACATCATCTTAATATCTGCACCTTTAAAGGACATCCCCTCACCCAATATTATTAAATATATGCTTCATCTTTCATTTTAAATTGTTAAATTTGATCAATAAATTCATTTATTTCGAATGGGCTGTTACCCTAGGGGCTGATCAAATTAAATCATATACACTGAAAAATTACAATTGCATAAAATAATGTTATGCAATTTATTATAATTTACATAAGAAACTTGAAAAGAATGATATTACTTTTAAACATTTAACACTAAATCGCCAGTAGGTGGTAGCAGGCAACCGTCTTTATGAGTGAGTCATTGATTCATTCATTCAAACGATTCGTTCAAACGGCTGATCATTCAAGAATGAGACCGATGTTTATGAATGGGTCTTTGAATCTATGACTCAATCGATTCATTGAATATTGCTGAATCATTCAGTAATGAAAACACGTTGAGTGTTCCTGTGTCATGCGCCGTGGTTCTGCTGTGATTATTGTTTGGAACTATTTTCGCTGCTGAAACAGAACAAAAACAGCCAATATTGCATCTAAAATGTAAGTGATTTAATTTTTACTGTTTATTGAACTGTTGTAGGAAATCAATGTCACATTTCAATCGTGGTGGTGTTCAGGAAAAATAATTGAGGTTGTTTTAACATATGTCAGAATTATAAAAATTCTGTTTAGATTTTTATAGGCAGTAGGCCCTAGTCTATGTTGTTAACTGAGTGTGTTCTGACTCATGTTCTGACTCGCCCGTATGGGTTCGGGTTTATATTTTAAATGATCAGCCGGGTCTGGGTCAGGTCCGAATCTATTACTTCAGGTCCCGGGTCTGTTTAACATTGTGTGTAATACCAACGCATTCTCATCCTTTAGCGTCATATAGGACGCTATATGACAAAACGGCGAAATACTACATGGCACCCGTTAACGTTAATATAACACGCGCTGAGAACGGGCTCTCAAGCGCGTGTCATGTTTCTATGGCAACCAGAGCTTCCGCCAAACCGCGCATTTCCTCCAATGTTTATAATAACATATTAAACCGTCTTGTTTAATCTTAAAGTTTTGGTGGTCAGATTCTGACTCAATGAAGAGCAGAGAGCACAGATATGATCAAGCTTAACAAGCAACAAGCAATCGTTATTAGTTCAAAAGGGCAAACAGTTATTATTTTTAGTTATTAAGTTAATGCGAGTCAGAATGTATATGTGCAAGGCTGCATTTGTCATCCATCACCGTGAAATCAAGTGGACTTTTAAAGCTGAAATAATGAGGAATAACGAGATAATGCTTGGAATAACGAGAGAAATATAGAACTTTTTGTCGGTGGATCGGAATGGATCAGTCAGTCAGGCAACGTTACAAGGAAGTGAGATGACGTCTACTAAAATTAGGTAAGACAAAAAGTTTTATTCTTCGCAACTCGTGTAATATGTGACAATCGGGTCCAGTCGGGTTTGTGTCTTCCTGTCGGTTTTGGGTCCAGTTTTCAAATAATAGACGGGTCCAGGTCAGGTCCGGGGAGTACATTTTTGGCATTTCTCGGGTCTGTACGGGTCCGGTGTTCTGTCGATTTTTGCTTCCTTGTCGAAAAATGCTACCGTAGCGCGAATTGATGACAGAATGCCGATTAAAGTCGTATGAAATACAATTATAATACAATTCTAAGTTATGAGAAGCTACTGTATACTGTAGACGACTATTTTTACTTTTAAAACGGTGTGAAAAGTAAAAATTATCATAAAATAGTCATCGTTGACTTGTCAAAGTACACCTTTCCTCATAGTAACTGAAAATTTCAGTTATTCCTTTTCAGCTGGCTGATCGTACAAATATTCATATGGTAGTAAGCATTTTTAAAGGGAAATTATATCCTATTATAACGGGAAAATGTACCAAATTTCAGCTATTCCTTTTCAGCTGGCTGACTGTACAAATATTCATATGGTAGTAAGCATTTTTTTAAAGGGAAATTATATAACGGGAAAATGTACCTTTTGTAAAAAAAGAAAAAAATATATCTGACGCTGCACATGCACATAACCGGTAAGTAGCAAATCTCGATGGGTAGCATGAATTGTCAGAACACCTGGTCCAACTTTTGAAATGAACGACGGGTCCGGGTCGGTTCGGTGTAGCACATTATGGGTCTCTTCCGGGTCGGGCATGAATTTTTGGACCCGTGAAGATAATTGACAGTAATGCAGCGCAATATGAAAGTTCGTCTAAGGTTTAACAACCTATGAATCTAATAATGACCAATATGAAACTAAAACGACACAAGCTTAATTTAAAATGTCTTAGGAACTACATGCAGGATATTTAGAGGTGGATAAACGCAATTGAGGGTGGATAAACGCACTTTGGAGGTGGGTAAACGCTATTTCCGAATATTAAGAGGTGTATAAACGACATTTACGTGTGTTTAGCCTCCACTACATACTGTATAAGTTAGCTGTAATAGCTCTGTTGTCAACTAGATGGAGAAGCAGCTTTAGACATTTTTGGCAACACTTTACAATAGGCTCTATGCACAGCTCCACTACTTCCTGAACTTCAGCCAGCTTCTTGTTTCCTGTCTGTCATTATTGGACACATTGATTAATTCAGGTGTGTTTGATTATTGTGGCCGTGACTACTGAGGTCAAGCACACCTGAATTAATCAAATCGTCCAATAATGATAGACAGGAAACAAGGAGCTGGCTGAAGTTCAGGAAGTAGTGCAGTTGTGCATAGAGCCTATAAGGTTCATTAGTTAACTACATTAGTTAACATGTACAATATGTAAACAATACTTCTTCAGCATTTATTAATCTTAATTAATATTAATTCCAACATTTACTTATGTCATTAAAATCAAAGGTTGTATTAGTTAACATTGGTTAATGAACTGTGAACTAACATGAATGCATAATGAACAGCTGTATTTGTATTAACTAACATTAACAAGATTAGTAAACACTAATGCAAACACAACTAATGCATTGCTCATCGTTAGTTCATGTTAGTTAATGCATTTACTAATGTTAACTAATGAACCTTATTGTAAAGTGTTACCACAT
Source organism: Cyprinella venusta (assembly GCA_038021265.1). Classification (NCBI taxonomy): domain Eukaryota; kingdom Metazoa; phylum Chordata; class Actinopteri; order Cypriniformes; family Leuciscidae; genus Cyprinella; species Cyprinella venusta. The sequence continues at coordinate 19,740,331 of CM075871.1, forward strand.
TTTTTATCTTTTTATCATCTTTCAATATTGGCTAACAAACAAATGCTTAAAGCATTTTCTTTAATTAGTTTTATATTATTACACTGCAAAGAAATATGTGAAATGCTCATAAATGCACAGTGCTCATAAATGCACAGAACTTTACAAAAATTGATGAGCATATGTGTCGTAACATGCTGAAGAAGCATGCACAGTTTCATGGAGATCGGACCATAGATGGTGCTATAACTGTTAAAAAGCTTTAAAACCATATATTTCATGGTAAATTGCCAGTATTGGCTGTAAATAGTGTTTTCAATCTCTGATCAAATCATAATGTTAAAACCAGTGCAGTACAATTCTCTGGACTCTCAAGATCCAGACTGATCTCATGAAGTAGCGTGTGTATGACACGCCAATTCATATTTCCATTTTTGGCTTGCTATCAAGACGCATAATCGCTTTTCAGCGTGTTTATGAACGCCATTGACTTAACGTTATATAAATATATGACTTCAGGGCCGGCCCTGACCAATTTGCTGCCCTAGGCAAGATTTTACCTGGCGCCCCATGCATTACTGCCCATTTCACCCCATCATTTGTGTTGGCGATTATTTAGTCATATACACTGTATATAGCAAGAGCATTACATCTAGCATTCAAGTCAAGTCCCCAATATTTTTATATAGCGCTTTTTAGCCAACAATACAGATTATTTCAAGCAGCTTTACTGTGAAAACAGGAAAATAATGCAACAAAGTTTGCCTCTCCTGTACAGCAGATCTAGATGAAAAGTATGTTCAGTGATGATTTATTTTGTTGCAATTTTTTTATTATTATTTATTTCATTTATATATAGCCACTCTAGATAAAACAGTGATGTCATGTTCCAAATGTCATTCATGCACAAACTCTTCATTGAGCACTAGCAAAAGTGTTTGTTTGGCAGTTGATAGCAGCAATCTTCCACTAAATTATGGCACATTTCATGTTTTCAACATGAATGAAACTGCTAAATGTCTTTAATGTGAATTTTACATGAAACATTGCTACTTTTAATAAACCTGTAGCTTATAAATATCGTTATTAATTTTGGCAAATAATAAAAAATGCCATATATCCCAAAAGTATAGTAAAACATTATAATAAAAGTGATAGTATGCGTCTAAAAAAGACTGACATGTTTGTTACAAATCGCATTTTCTGGGGGCTCTGCAAGAATACAGAACTACTGTTAACATGAAGTTATAAGGTAAAAATAACTGCCATTAAATTATAGCATCTTAATACTATGCAATTAGATAAACTGTTCATTCATTACATCACTTTACCTCTGTCTTTATCCCCTCGTATCCTCTTCTTTTCGGCACTATCTCTATCGCAGCAGACTATAATGTTAATTTAAATGTGCCATGAAAATTCAGCCATCCGTCACAATGAGGAAACTTTCCCCGTGTCTAGATGGGTTCGAGGCCCGTTTCTAAGGGAGTGCTTGAGTGTAATTTCATCAAACGAAAGCAATGTTGTCTACATTGGATGCGGCGAGAGGCGACACTAAACAAACTGATCGCGCGCGCTCTGTTTCTGGCGCACTTCAAGCACTCGCGGGGCGGGGGTAGATTGATGCACCGGACCGGAGTAGGGGGATTTAGTTACGCTTTTTGTGGAGTTGTTTTGCTTTATTTTGTAGTATTACGAATTAATGGTTTTAAAACAGTATTAGTAAAAAATATATATACAAATTAAAAATACACTCGTTCACTCATTTTGGCGCCCCTTGAGTTGGGTGCGCCCTTAGCATTTGCCTATACCGCCTATGCCACGGGCCGGCCCTGTATGACTTACCTCAACCCTGTCCCTAAACCTAACCGTCACTGGGGTTAATGGCATTTATGACTGTTCCCTTGCCATCCTAGGTAAAAAAAAGATATGACTTATGTCAACCCCATCCCTAAACTTAACCGTCACTGGGGTTAATGGCATTTATGACTGGACATTTGACGGCGTGTACAGACATGCAGAATGGCAGACATGCCACTCTTTTTCTTAATAGTCGTTTCATGTGTGCTTTTGCATTCAAATGACAATTACTATAATAACACATTCATATTTTGTCAGACTGTATCAGTTTATTTGTACTGACACTTCACATCAATGCTCAATGTGGTAAATCAGGGTAAAGGTAGGTGGTAGGACATGATTTTTTTCACAATAACATAACCCAAACGTGTGTGTGTGTGTGTGTGTGTGTGTGTAAGCATGCAATATACATCATCCTAGTGCATGGTAAATCATGGTAAACTGTAGTAAATCATATTGGAACATGGTAAATCATGATAAATCATGCTAGAACATAGTAAATCAATGGAAACTATGGCAAATCATACTGGAACATGGTAAATCATGAAAAATCACCCTGAAATGTGGAAACATGGTCTATTTCATCTATGATCTCAGTGGTTAAATGCTTGCTACATAAGACAATGTCTTTTGATGCTTTGGTGCTTAAAGGCCTTAGCTGCTTGAACCCCGCTAAATGCTGCTTGCAGCTTTAATTATTATTATTATTATTATTATTCTGCCGTAAAACGCATCGTGCAGACCAAACCGTAAGGGCTGGAACTCTGAAACTTTGTCAGATGGTAGTACAAAAATCGAGGAGAGGTTATCAAATTATGAGCCCGATTGGCCCATAGGTGGCGCTATAATAATCAATTGCGCGAAACGGCTCATAGCTCCTAGACCGTAAGTCGTAGACTCAAGTGTCTTATATCATTGGAAAGCTGGTCACCTGACGAAAAAAACGTATATCTCCGATTTCATTTCCGTCTGGATAGATTTTCCGCCATTTTGAATTTTGTCGAAAACCTACTTTTGCGAACTAGTCCCTGGTTTTTTGCCCGATCGGAACCAAACCAGTGCAGAAATGTTCTCTGGAGTCTGAAGATCAATAATTATCAAAAAAATGTTGAAATTTCTATTTCCGGTCGCTAGGGGGCGCAAAATAAACGTTGCGTGAGTAGCCTATTTTACTAAATTGGCTATAACTCGAGAAGTAAATAAGATATCTTCACCAAACTCGGTACACATGTGTAAGAGTTCAATTTGAGGTCACTGTAAAAAAATCGCGACGATTGAACACTAGGTGGCGCTATAAAACGAAAAAAACATTTAAACACCTGACCGTTAGTCCGATTGAGTTGAAAATTGGTATGCAGTGTCTTGGTCCAAGGCCCCATGTATGTGTATGAGGACATTGGCGTATCTTAAAAAACATGGCCGCCATCGAACAATGAAGTTTGAGCACCCATGAAACAAGGTTAACGAAGGCCGATCAGAACGAAACTCGTTGGGCATGTTCGACTCATGGCCCTAGAGGTCTGTAAGAATTTTGAAAGGAATCGGCCACTAGTTGGCGCTAAAGAGTTTTATGGCTCTGTAATCACGTGGTTTGCACACACACCCACAATATGTATATCAATTGATAGATCTCCTCATGCTGAACAACTTTGCCTCAAGAACCATTGCTGTCAATCAAATTGTTCGTTAAATATTCACGAATATGTTAAAAACCTACTTTTGCGAACTAGTCCCTGTTTTTTCGCCCGATCGGAACCAGACCAGTCTAGGATAATTCTTTGGACTCTCTAGATCAATAATTATCAAAAAAAGTTGAACTTTGTCATTTTGATTGTTATAACAGGGTAATTTACAAAAAGGGGGCGTGAAAAAATGAACCCAAAGGCCTATAAATCATAAAGGAAAACTCAAAACTTCACAAAAATTGATGAGCATATGTGTCATAACATCATTAACAAGCATGCAAAGTTTCATGGAGATCGGACTATAGGTGGCGCTATAACTGTTAAAAATGTTAAAAACAATGCATTCCCTATAGTAAATTGCCATTATTGACTGTAAATGGTGTTTTCCTTCTCTGATCATATCATAATGTTAAAACCAGTGCAGTACCATTCTCTGTACTCTCTAGATCAATGATTATAAGAAAAAGTTGAACTAGTTCATTTGGATGGCTATAATAGGATGGCTTCAACATGTACTGTGTTGAAGCCATGTATTACTACTCTCAGTGTCCCTGAAAGTGTTGATCACTTCAATAATCAAGTCACAACATGTTACACTAAATAATCATGAACATTTTCAGACATATCGGACAAAATATGCCTGTAGAACAGTTAAAAGCTGAAAATGACATCAATGTGATGGTCTATTATGCCAATAAGTGGTGTTTTACTGCCCTCTTCTGTTCAAAATAGTCATTGTTCTGTAGAATGAGTGTGTGTAGATTAAATATGAAAAACACGGCATATTGTATAATTAGGGTTTAACAGCACCGTTGTCCACACGATGAAGCAGCAGCAATAAACATTTTTAATCTTTTTCTCAGCTTTCAGCATTGGCTAACAAACACTAACTTACTAATAGTCAATCAAAAATCATCACTATTGTAAATCTTTGGGAACATGGTAAATCATATTGGAACATAGTAAATTATGGTAAATAAAGATAAATCATGCTAGAACATGGTTAACTAATGTACACTATGGTCAGAGGTGTAGTGGTAAAAAAAGAGGTGGGTAAACTATAAATTCTGGTGGACCACGATTGCCATGATAGAACAGAAAGAAGCAAGTGCAGTTAAACTCTTTTATTAAATATAAGTAGAAGTCACAGGCAACAGTCCTTAACAGGCACAATGTTAGCGACGCAGGGGTTCCGATGGTCAGGTGCAGCGTGCAGAGGTGATGGTGGTGGTGAATCCAACGATGAACAGTAGGCTAATACAGAAACAGAGAACAAGAACCAGAACCAGGGAAGAACACGGCCGAGCGAGACAGGAGACACACACACATCGGGAACCACAAACAACGATCTGACAAAGGAGATGAGAAGTTGATGAGAATATATACACATGAATGATTGACTGCAGCTGGTGAGTGGTGATTGCTGATGAGTGCTGATAGAGCGGCACGCCCCCCTAATCAGCACACACACACAACAATAACAGAAACACGAGACAAGAAGTAGACATACTGTAGGATTTACCAACCGTGACAACGACATGGTCACCAGGTGAGGTGGGCCACTGTCTACCGGTGTATGTGTATCCTGATAACATTGCTTTAGGGAGGCCTCGACATTAACCCTTTTAATACGCTTGTCCTTCGGACAATTAAATCTTCCATTCATTTGTCTGAGTAAAAAAGTTGCTTGACCGGATTTTTTATTTTTATTGTGTGTGTTGATTTATTCTAAAACAATAGCCTATTTTCATCAGTGTTCAATCAGCTTTGATATTTAAATCACATAATTTTAATATCTACACCTTTAAAGGGCATCCCCTCACCCAATATTATTAAATATATGCTTCATCTTTCATTTTAAATTGTTAAATTTGATCAATAAATTCAATTATTTCGAATAGTAAAACACTATGGGCTGTTACCCTAGGGGCTGATCAAATTAAATCATATACACTGAAAACTTACAATTGCATAAAATAATGTTATGAAATTTATTTTAATTTTCATAAGAAACTTGGAAAGAATGATATTACTTTTAAACATTTAACACTAAATCGCCAGTAGGTGGTAGGAGGCGACCGTCTTAATGACTGAGTCATTGATTCATTCATTCAAACGATTCGTTCAAACGGCTGATTATTCAAGATCGAGACCGATGTTTATGAATGGGTCTTTGAATCTATGACTCAATCGATTCATTGAAAATGCTGAATCATTCAGTAATGAAAACACGTTGAGTGTTCCTGTGTCATGCGCCATGGTTCTGCTGGGATTATTGTTTGGAACTATTTTCGCTGCTGAAACAGAACAAAAACAGCCAATATTGCATCTAAAATGTAAGTGATTTAATTTTTACTGTTTATTGAACTGTTGTAGGAAATCAATGTCACATTTTCAATCGTGGTGGTGTTCAGGAAAAATAATTGAGGTACAAATGTCAGAATTATAAAAACTCTGTTTAGATTTTTATAGGCAGTAGTCTATGCTGTTAAATGAGTGTGTTCTGCGATCATTTGTGTAGATTTCTGCTCGAGAGGCTGCGCGAGCGTTAGGCAACCTTTACCGTCAGTAATAGTCAACAACATTGACAGTAGATGTTTTCACAGTGCATCCGAGACCCCTCCGTCGGCCAGGGACCCGACCCACGGGTTCGGGTCTATATTTTTAATGATCAGCCGGGTCTGGGTCAGGTCCGAATCTATTACTTCGGGTCCCTGGTCTGTTTAACATTGTGTGTAATAACAACGCATTCTCATCCTTTAGCGTCATATAGGACGGTATATGACAAAACGGCGAAATACTAGCCTACTCACATGGCACCGGTTAACGTTAATATAACACATGCTGTGAGAACGGGCTCTCAACCGCGTGTCATGTTTCTATGGCAACCAGAGCAGAGCTTCCGCCAAACCGCGCATTTCATCCAATGTTTATAATAATATATTAAACCGTCTTGTTTAATCTTAAAGCATTGGTGGTCAGATTCTGACTCAATGAAGAACAGAGAGCACAGATATGATCAAGCTGAACAAGCAACAAGCAATCGTTATTACTTCAAAAGGGCAAACAGTTATTAATTTTAGTTATTAAGTTATTATGCCAGTCAGAATGTACATGTGCAAGGCTGCATTTGTCATCCATCACCGTGAAATCAAGTGGACTTTTAAAGCTGAAATAATGAGTGGATTAAGCTTGGAATAACGAGAGAAATAACATGGATAGAACTTTTTGTCGTTACAAGGAAGTGAGATGACGGCTACTAAAATTGGGTAAGACAAAAAGTTTTATTCTTCGCAACTCGTGTGAAATAATATGTGACAATCTGGTCTAGTCGGGTTTGTGTCCTCCTGTCGGTTTCGGGTCCAGTTTTCAAATAATAGACGGGTCCAGGTTGGGTCCGGGTAGTACATTTATGGCATTTCTCGGGTTTGTGCGGGTCCGGGACCGGTCCAACTTTTGAAATGAACTACGGGTCCGGGTCGGTTCGGTGTAGCACTTTACGGGTCTCTTCCGGGTCGGACATGAATTTTTGGACCCGTGAAGACCTCTGACAGTAATGCAGCGCAATATGAAAGTTCGTCTAAGGTTTAACAACCTATGAATCTAATAATGAACAATATGAAACTAAAATGACACAAGTTTCACACGTTATTTTTACACAAACGACACACATTGTTTTATATCATTAGATTACAAATAAATGTGAATGAAAATGCTTATAAACCAAAAAAAATAAACTATCCCAAACGTGTGTGTGTGTGTGTGGGTGTGTGTGGGTGTATGCATGCATGTATGTGTGCGTGTGTGTAAACATGCATTGTGCAGTTAACATTCAAAAAAATGGTTTGCTTAGTGCAGACTACTGGTGAAACAAAATGAAAGTGAGCCAATAAGTAGGCTTCTACTGCCCTCTGCTGGCCAATCTTATTATTAAAAGTCTTGTCACATATGCTTTCGCATTTATATGTATATAGACACCATAAAATGACTTAAATAACAATTACTATTATAACACATTCATATTTTGTGAAAGTATATCAGTTTATTTGTACTCACTCATTTCACATCAATGCTAAATGTGGTAATTCAAGGTAAAAGTGAGTGGTAGGACATGGTTTATTTGGACTCTCTAGATCAATAATTATAAGAAAAAGTTGAATTACTTCATATGGATTGCTATAATAGGATGGCTTAAACATGTACTGTGTTGAAGCCATCTATTACTGCAGTTTCAGTGTCCCTGAAAGCGTGGATCTCTTCACTGAACAAGTCAGAACACGTTACATTAAATAATCATGAACATTTTCAGACATATCGGACAAAATATGCCTATATAAAAGTTAAAAAGGGTGAAAATGATATCAATATAATGGTCTATTAAGCCAATAAGTGGTGTTTTATTGCCCTCTGCTGTTCAAAATAGTCATTGTCACACTACTTAACTATAATTCATACTATGACTTTATTAATTCACTATTTTAACATTTGCAATAGCATTTAGTCAAATATTAATATGACAACTATCACATTAGGTCCTGAATTTAAAAAATGTGTAATCTACACACTCATTCTGTTGTAGATAAAAGAAATTAAGGGTTTTAACATAATTTTATATCATTAGATTACAAATAAATATGTGAATGTATATAGTTATAGACCAAATAACAAATAAACTATCCCAAACGTGTGTGTGTGTGTGTGTGTGTGTGTGTGTGTGTGTGTGTGTGTGTGTGTGTGTGTGTGTGTGTGTGTGTGTAAGCATGAAGCATGAATCATCTGTTGAAGTGACAATTGAGTAACTTTGGATCCTTTTCAAAATGTCTGAAGAATGAGTTTGTGTAGATGATAATAGCACTGTTGTCCACTAGATGTAGCAGCAGCATTAGACATTTTTAATCTTTTTATCAGCTTTCAGCATTGGCTAACTAACAAATGCTTTAAACATTTTCTTTAATTAGTTTTATATTATTAAATTGAATAGACATACGTGAAATGTTCATATAATAACATATAATAACACAATAACATATCCCAAAAATGTGTGTGCTTGTATGTGTGTGTGTGTGTGTGTGTATGCTTGCATGCATGTGTGCGTGTGTGTGTGTGTGTGTGTGTTTAAGCATGCATTGTTCAGTTAACATGAAAAAAAATGGTTTTCTTCAGTGCAGAATACTGGTGAAACAAAATGAAAGTGAGCCAATAAGTGGGCTTCCACTGCCCTCTGCTGGCCACTCTTCTTATTAAAAGTCTTGTCACATATACCTTCGCATTTATATGTATATACACAACATAAAATGACTTATATAACAATTACTATTGTAACAAATTCATATTTTGTCAGAGTGTATTAGGGGGCGCAAAATAAACGTTGTGGGAGGAGCCTATTTTACTAAAATGGCTATAACTCGAGAAGTAAATTAGATATCTTTACCAAACTCAGTACACATCTGTATGAGGTCACAGTAAAAAAAAATCTCGACGATTGAACACTAGGTGGCGCTATAAAATGAAAAACACATATATCTGCCTGACCGTTAGTCCAATTGACTTGAAAATTGGTATGCAGTGTCTTGGTCCAAGGCCCCATGTATGTGTATGATGACATTGTTGTATCTCGAAAAACATGGCCGCCATCGGCTATTGAAGTTTGAGCACCTATGAAACAAGGTTAACGAAGGCCAATCGGAACGAAACTCGTTGGGCACGTTCGACTCATGGCCCTAGAGGTCTGTAAGAATTTTGAAAGAAATCGGCCACTAGTTGGCGCTAACGAGTTTTATGGCTCTGTAATCACGTGGTGTTGCTCACATCCCCACGAAATGCATATCATTTGATAGATCTCCTCATGATGAACAACTTTGCTAATATAACCATTGCTGTCAATCAAATCTTTCGTTAAATATTCACGAATATGTTAAAAACCTATTTTTGCAAACTAGTCCCTGGTTTTTTGCCCGATTGGAACCAGACTAGTCTAGGACAAATCTTTGGACTCTCTAGATCAATAATTATCAAAAAAAGTTTAACTTTGTCATTTGTTTTGCTTTCACATGGTCATTTACTAAAGGGGGCATGACAAAATGCACCCAAAAGCCTATAAATCCTAAAGTAAAAATCAGAACTTCACAAAAATCGATGAGTACATGTGTCATAACTTTTTCAAAAAGCATGGAAAGTTTCATGGAGATCGGACTATAGGTGGCGCTATAATTGTTAAAAATGTAAAAACAATGTATACCCTATGGTAAATTGCCATGATTGAAACTTAAAACTTAATGTCTTTTGATGATTTTGTGCTTAAAGGCCTCAAAGGCCTAAACTGCTTGAACCCCGCTAAATGCTGCTTGCAGCTTTAATTTTTCTTTTTTCTGCAAAGTAAGCGCCATTTTCGGGGCCTTAACATGCTCAAAAACTCACCAAATTTGGCACGGATGTCAGGACTGGTGAAAAATTTCGTATTTTGTGGGTTTCGTGGATGGGAGTGGCAAAATGGCTCACTAGCGCCACCTAGAAAATTGGAAAAAATTAGCCCCTCGTCCACGTTCAACCTACAAGGACGAAATTTGGTGGGGACGTGTATCATATCAAGACGCACAAAAAAGCCTCAAGAACCCATACCCTAAACTCAACAGGAAGTCGGCCATTTTGAATTTGGCGACCGATTTGGGACGATTTACACACTCCGTACTTTAACTAACTCCTCCTAGGGATTTCCTCGGATCCACTTCAAATTTCTGCTGTGCCTTCTAAAGGCATTGACGATGTAAAGTTGTGCTATCTGCGCGTTTTCCTTGATGGGCGTGTCCGTGGCATCGAAGATTTGCCATGAAACAGGAAGTTGTAGTAACTTGGCTGTAAATGCCCAGATCTGCACGAAATTTTACACATTTGACAAGAGTCCCGCCCTGAAAAAATCTACATGCCGACATTCACCCACAGTCATAGCGCCACCTGCTGGCAACAGGAAGTGACCTTTAACGAAGCAGCCCCGGCCCCAAGTACAAAATTTCTGTGGTACATCTACCATGTCCAAACGCACAAAAAAGCCTCTTGGAGCGATGCCCTATACTCAACAGGAAGTCGGCCATTTCTAATTTTACCGCCAATTTTGGATGATTTATTCACTACGTACTTTAAAGGTGGTATCAGCGATTGTGGTTGATGTGACTTCTGTTTGTGTTTGAAGCGAGATCCCAAACAAACCAAGTTAGCTCGCCCCTCCCTTCCGTTTCGTGCATAATCAAAAAAAAATGATCATGCACGCGCATTTCTTAAAGCGACAAAAACACTATGTTCGGATTGACGGTCTACTTCAATGATGGCTCATTCTGCTGGGTAAGTCATTATAGTTGTTTTCTAACATAATTGTGTAACCAAGTAAATATAATATCCATTACTTACACTTTCAATATTGTTTATTTTAAAATAGTCTAAAGCCGAAATTGTTTATATATTTTTTTTAGTTCGAATGCATGAACATTATGTTATAAACTACATAGCTAGCTTCCAGATTTTCTCCCAGCTAACAGAATAGTAATTTGTAATATAAATGGTTTCTAGCAAGTTGTCAGAACATTGCCTATTATCATTTATTGACCTAGTAACTTACAGTTCTGTACAAGGGAGAGGGAGAGGTCGAGCTCGGGCTAATATTTCTCAGGCCTGTGAGATTAGGCATAACGTTAATCCGAGTTTCATTCATGAGACCAAAGTCCAGTTTGCGCGCTGTCACCTCCGTCATTATCATCTTTTGTTAACTATACTTCTTATTTGGTCTACTCAACTGTCCAGAAGAAACAGTGGAACCTCGGCGTCCGTTTTAAAATTTTTCAATTCTTTCAGTTCTCTCCACCGTTCGAAAGCCTTCCCGATTATTTTTCTTTTCTTTGACGAAACACGACGGTATTTCCTCGCGCTAATCCTACTTCTGTTCTTGGGGATTGCATCTTCCATATTCATTGTTTCTGGTCCGTTGATAGACGCGCTGGCCTTCAGCTCAGACTTCGCGTGCAGGCGCCGTGCACAAGCGCAAAAACAAACAACACCGGCCCCTGTCGGTGACTGGTTGAACTCTGTTTATTTTGATTATGAGTGGAGGTTCTACCCTTTTGTTTTTGTGTGCAGATCTCAGAGCAACATAATCAAAAAGTCACCAAATTTGGCACGCATGTCAGGACTGGTGAAAAATTTCGTATTTTGTTGGTTTCGCGGATAGGCGTGGCAAAATGGCTCGCTAGCGCCACCTAGAAAATTGGAAAAAACTAGCCCCTCCTCCACGTTCAACCTACATGCACGAAATTTGGTGGGGATGTGTATCCTTTCAAGCCGCACAAAAAAGCCTCAAGAACCCATACCCTAAACTCGACAGGAAGTCCGCCATTTTGAATTTGGCGACCGATTTAGGACGATTTACACACTCCGTACTTTAACTAACTCCTCCTAGGGATTTACTCGGATCCACTTCAAATTTCTGCTGTGCCTTCTTAAGGCATTGATGATGTAAAGTTGTGCTATCTGCGCGCTTTCGTCGATGGGCGTGTCCGTGGCATCGAAGATTCGCCATGAAACAGGAAGTTGTAGTAACTTGGCTGTAAATGCCCAGATCTGCACGAAATTTTACACATTTGACAAGAGTCCCGCCCTGAACAAATCTACATGCCGACATTCACCCACATTCATAGCGCCACCTGCTGGCAACAGGAAGTGATCTTTAACGAAGCAGCCCCGGCCCCATGTTTGACCGACAAGTACGAAATTTCTGTGGTACATCTACCATGTCCAGACGCACAAAAAAGCCTCTTGGAGCGATGCCTTAAACTCAACAGGAAGTCGGCCATTTCTAATTTTACCGCCATTTTTGGACGATTTACACACTCCGTACTTTAACGAACTCCTCCTAGGGATTTAGTCAGATCGACTTCAAATTTCTGCTGTGCCTTCTAAAGGCATTGACAATGTAAAGTTGTGCTATCTGCGCGTTTTCGTCGATGGGCGTATCCGTGGCGTCGATGATTCGCCATGAAACAGGAAGTTGTAGTATCTTGGCTGTAAATGCCCTGATCTGCACAAAATTTTACACATTTGACAAGAGTCCCGTCCTGAACAAATCTACATGCAGACATTCAACCACAGTCATAGCGCCACCTAGTGGCAACAGGAAGTGACTTTAACGAAGCAGCCCCCGCCGCATGTTTGACCGACATGTACGAAATATCTGTGGTACATCTACCATGTCCAGACGCACAGAAAAGTCTCTTGGAGCGATGCCCTAAACTCAACACGAAGTCCGCCATTTCTAATTTTACCGCCACTTTTGTATGATTTACTCATTACATACTTTAACTAACTCCTCCTAGGGATTTAGTCTGATCGATTTCAAATTTCTGCTGTGCCTTCTAAAGGCATTGACGATGTAAAGTTGTGCTATCTGCGCGTTTTCGTCAATGGGCGTGTCCTTGGCGTCGATGATTCACCATGAAACAGGAAGTTGTAGTAACTTGGCTGTAAATGCCCAGATCTGCACGAAATTTTACACATTTGACAAGAGTCCCGCCCTGAACAAATCTACATGCCGACATTCACCCACAGTCATAGCGCCACATGCTGGCAACAGGAAGTGACTTTTAACGAAGCAGCCCCCGCCGCATGTTTGACCGACATGTACAAAATTTCCGTGGTACATCTACCATGTACAGACGCAAAGAAAAGTCTCTTGGAGCGATGCCCTAAACTCAACAGGAAGTCGGACATTTTTAATTTTACAGCCATTTTTGGATGATTTACTCATTTACTCATTAGTAACTTGGCTGTAAATGCCCAAATCTGCACGAAATTTTACTCATTTGACAAGAGTCCCGCTCTGAACAAATCTACATGTCATTCACCCACAGTCATAGCGCCGCCTGCTGGCAACAGGAAGTGACCTTTAACGAAGCAGAGTAGCAAATACACAGCCACACTGGCTGAGCTGCAGAATATGCAACGCGGCCGCCTTACACCCCGACGTGCTACAGGTGCGAGGGCCCGCCCATCGCTGCTTTCAGCTTTAATTACTAATGGGTTCCCTGTATTGTCACTTTAGAATACTGTTCAGGTTCCAAGTAATTCCTGAAAAACTATTTAAAAGTTATTTATTATTTACTATTAAGTTCCTTATATTTTTTAGAAGACTGTTTCAGATTATAAGTAGCCTAATTCCTGGATAATTATTTGATAATTCTTTATTAATTACTAATGGGTTCCCTATATTTTCACTTTAGAATACTGTTCTAGCTTCTAAGTAATTCCTGCAGAATTATTTGATACTTATTTATTAATTACTAATAAGTTCCCTATATTTTCAGTTTCCCTCAGTCATTGCCTCAAATACATGAATTTACTCAGTGGCATTCTATGCTGAGGAAAACAGACACACACAGTACTGGATATAAAATATACAAATAATCTGAGGTTAGTTTGTATGACTGTTTAGTAGTTACTTCTTAGTTATTTTTCTTGAACCTTAATTAGTAGATAATTAGTAGTAGTTCTTCAGGAGGTATGACAGAATTCATTAGTTTTTTTATTAACTAACTGATACTTAACACAATCATAAAATTATGTTACATACTGATTAGTTAACACATCTTCCTTAGTAGTTAACAGTAGTGAAGAAGTAGTTAATGAAGAATTACCTATTAGTTCGTCAATAATTCCTTATTAATTCTGCAGTAAGTAAGATACAGTATTCTAAAGTGTTACTGTAAAAAGGGCCACGAAATCGATCCAAATCGCGGGGTACGATTCGTGGTGAAGGCTTCAAGCGTGTTCCGTCTTTTCCATGGCAAAGTATTTTTAGTTAAATGCAACACATTTAATCTTACGTATTAACTCGTTTCATCTGACTCCATAAAATGAAAAGGGTTTATCAATGATATCTGCGCATCATTTAATATGTTAATGCTTTACTATTGCTTTTAACTCTAATGAAAATAAAGTCAAAGTCTGTTAGAATAGCCAAATGTAACAATTTATTATGTCAGGTAAATGTATCATTGGAATTCCACAAGATAATCAATGCAAATCATCAAATGTTTCAAAGAACAAAGAACTTTACCCAACATATTACATGAGCTGAGAAGACACAACATCATGGGCTGATCTGAATACAGAAAGGCAGCCACGAACTCTAGTTACATCTCCCTTTATAATCAGACCTCACCTGATATGTAAATCACCAGGATACAGTGGAAAGTTACTGAATCCCCCTACCATGTTTATTGGGGGCAGACCATTTGTTTGGTTGTAAGTTGCACTCAGACAAAAGGCCAGAAGGTGTGAAGTCAAAGCCACCTCCTTCTTTGTGTGCAAGATATTTCTATATTCTTAAAACCCTTATTACCTTTTCTTTTATTACTTTGGGAATGAGACATTATTACCAGTCACCCTGAGACCATCAAAATGATTCCAAACACTCCTAAAAGATTATCACATTCACATTAAGAACCATATTCTTGTGAGTTTTCAGTGTCATTGACTGAAAAGAGAGGGAGAGAGGGATGTAGCTCAGAGGAAAGGGGGTAGGGTGTCTGTTAATTTGCATGCAATGCCATTTGTCTTCAGAGGGCATTGGTCAGAACCAGTTTTCCAGTCTTACAGATTCCCTCCTTGACCCCGATGGGTCAGATTCAGACACTTTAGGGGTCACAGAGTAAGACGTTTCTTGTAATCCATGGTGTAATTCAGCAATTGTCTTTTGGAAATGTTGGCATCTCTAGAAGCTCAGAGGGCTTTGTTCACCTGCAGAACACCTGTTCTCATCAGGTGTATGTAGCTTGAGTCCAGCAGGTGGATGAGGCGTTCAGGCTTTCTTCTGGTGATGTGAGCAAAGTTCATAGAGTCAATCTGGACCTCTTGTTTTTTCCGGTTGGCGTGTCGTTTCTTCATGAAGACACTCACGTTTCCCTGGCACCTTCCCCATAACGATAATCTGTCCCTTCTCGACCAATCCTGTCACCTCCAGCGGTGCAGTTGTCTGGACAGACCTCAGTGGGTGAATGGGCTCTCTGTGAGACGTCTGAAAAGCATCTTAAATGTCCGCTTCATGACTGATACACATATGAACTTCAACTCAAGAAGAAATGCATAGAAACGCATAATGCAACAAAACAAAATCATGTCATGTTCAATATAAAATACCATGTTCTTTTCAGCAAGTCTGCTCATATTTTCTCAGGGTATTGAATGGCAAGGATGTCTCATTTAAATATCCAATTCCTAAATATAATTTTTTGGTCTGAATTATAGAAGGAAATGCAGCAAGAGGTCAGAGTATTCAAAATAATCAAACAGATTCTAAAAATCATGTAATAAAAACAATCAATGTTCAATCATGTAATAAAGAATAATAAAACATAATAATCAGTGTTTGTTCAGGAATCTTCCAACGCAAGCCACTTATGCAATTCTGGGAAGTGACTTGGAATATGCTTAAATGTATTCAGGGATGGAGATTGTTCATTCCTTGCAACAGGTGTGAGAGTGTGTGTTTTTTCATCTGAGAGTGAGTTTGAGTGTTTGTGTGAGAGAAAGAGGGAGAAAGAGTGTGTGTGTGTGTGTGTGTGTGTGTGTGTGTGTGTGTGTTGTTGCTGTTGGCTAAGTCACAGTCAATGACAGGATTGAATTGTGAATTCTGTAATTGATTGAAGCGCTCACACTTCAGATCTATTTAGTTATGATGTTTTTATTATTAGTGGTATGTTGAGAAACCAGGGGCCCTCTGATTTTCCAACCACCCCAATAACAATCAGAAAGTTTAAACATTTTGAAATTTAATGGCAAGTCTGCCACTGCTTTTTGATGTATTGTATTGATTTGTGACTGTAGCCATTAATATGTTTTCCAGTGTTTTTCCATGAGTTTGAAGGGTGTGGTGAATGGCGTGTGCTATGTCATGAGATCAGCTTCCCATCCTTATGTGTGTGAAGCTATCAGGATCTGTGAGAGTGAAAATGCACAATAGATCTTTAGTGAAGTGACACTATTGGACTCTATGTCATCTTCATCTTCTTATGATGTGTTGTGTTCAGACCGGATAGGCTTGATCTATTCCAGATAATGATGCTGTGAGGGTGTTGTGATGGAGGGGTGTGTTCAGTCAGTGTTAATGTCTAGGAGATGGGTGGAATCTACTGTATAACAATTGTGTTGCGAATTTTAGTTCCAGTTCTAAACTGGGAGGCCATCTAATGAAGTGATGTGCTGTTGTAAGATGTAAAGGCCTCTTGAATGGTCTTTTCACCCATCTCCCGAATCTCAGGTTATGTTCTAACAATCATGAAGATCAGCCGTCCCGGCGTCCATCCTCCGAGGAATTGTAGAAGTTAACCTGACAGAAACACATGCAGAGAGAGCCACAGTTAATTTTGATGTTTTACACAGTTTCAAATTCAGACATGTGGACACATTCGTTTGTTGCTCCATTATCATGTCCATTGCAATTTTAATTCCAGCTGTCACATGAAACCGAGTTTCATTGACCAGGTCTGAATTATTGCTGTTGTTGGTTCAGTGTGTGACACCTAAACACTGCTCTTGCAGTCAGCCTTCACAGTCTGCTCTCACAGCAATAGAGATCCCAGTCTTCGGGTTTTAATCACACATTTGGTTAGTGGTGGTCTCTCGTTACCTCTGATGTTTAGTTCACACCCTCCTTGTAAATTTTCTTCTTTGGTCAGTTGGCAATTACCTGTGCCACACCACACTTTGTGAGTGTTTGTTTCACACAGTGAGTGTTTTTCGCCCTTTTGGCACAGGTACTGTATCAGGTCAACAAAATCAAACTGTAAGGATTAATTTCACACTTCTCCAATTGATGCCTGCTTGGCGATTATAATATAATGTATAGTAGAATTTAAGAATGTAAATGAAATTATTGTTTCTGGTCTTTGGAAAAAATGTTACAGATTCGTTCAATTTAGATGTTAAAGCTATTAAGCTATTTGCTATTGGGCTGCTACCCGACTAGCAAATGTCGCTAATAGCTTAAGGCCTTGAGTGACCAAAGTTGTTAGCTCAGTGGGGGGTTTAGATGCATCTGATCTTTGGTTCCTTGCAGGGCGCTGGTTTGTGTCATCAGACTGTGGTTGTCTGCGTTTTTTGAAATAGGGTGGAGGTCTGCCTCTGCCCAAAGACCAACACTTTTCCTCTGCATGGCCTGTTTTGTGACAGGAATTACAGAATCTGCTCAGTTTGCCACCATGTGGCTTTCTGAATTCTCCTACAAATGAGGGATTTTCATGACAATCTAACACAGCTACCTCACCATGTATTTGTTTTCGTGATTCAATTCTTGTTGCCCAGCTAACAATACCTTCGAATGTATTTTTTGCTGGAGAAGCACCATACGTGAGTGATTGCTGTACACGCGGCCCTGCATTTGTAAGTAGTAATTCAAGGAAAGTTGCATTGTTGTGGTTAACACCCTCAATTCCAGAATACTCCTCGAACAGTTCAAACATTTTTTCTGCATACGTCTCAAACGATTCTTCAGTACTCTGTTTCCGATTGAAAATCAATTCCCATCCAACAGGACTAGAGCCACGTAGATCGCGCAGACATTGTTTTAATCTATTTAAGATTTCACTCTCAGGCTCGTTTCGATGCATTGATTGCACAATGGTGCCTGTCATCAAAGCCGGTGGTATCTTATAGTTCAGGACATCTGGAATTGAGCTGATAACAATTTGCCAAATATCTTTTGGTTCAAGCTGAAATGCATGTTTTAGGCTAACAATGCGTCTCCACCAAGGTTCGAATGGCCCTTTCAAAGGGAATGGTCCGATCTCTGCTTTAAACAAGCTACATTCAGTTACCGTTAGAGGACGCCGAATGGTTGACTCTGTGCCGTTTGGGTGCCGTATCACCTTAAAGGCTGAAACAGGCACTTTGTTCAAGATTTTATCGCCTGCTTCATCTGTCTGAAAAGGTACAGGGTTATTACAGCAGGATGATTCGTCTAAGAAGCGCACATTTTTAGCTCCATCGCTTTTGAGCGTTTTGGGAGAAATGGACTTTTCAACCATTAGTTTAGCCTTAAGATCTGCAATGGTGTGTTTGTGATTTTTACACTTTCCAGTCAGGGCTAACTGTTCAGCTGTTAATCTGTCTAGCTGTGTCTGAAGATCTTGGATCTTTGCCTCAGACAATTTTGCCTCTGCATTTTTAGAATGCACTTCTTCACATTTAACATCCATAAGCGAGGATAGAAATTTTGTTGATTTATCTAGCCGTTTATAGCTTATGAAGTTTAAAGCCTCAATTATCTCATCATGTTTTGATTTCTTCTGTTTACTACCCACTGTTTCCCACCAAGTGAGAATTTCATTGTCAATAGCGTCCATTTTAAGACCTATTTTAGTGAGTTTATGCAGCGTAGGCTCGACCTTTTCGGCCCATAGTGTAAACAGAACAGAATCTTTATACATGTTCCAATTTATATTTGGGGAAATTTCTTTCCCTGAAGCTTTGAATATAAAAAGGTTTCTGTTTTATGATTCACGAGATTCACGCTCACAGTTTCTGATTTTCAGTTATGTTCCTTTGCGTGGTTTTCCGCAGTTATGGGAGTTTTCCACCAAGGACTATATGAAGCAAAGTCATTTTAACGTTTGATAATTCTTTTCTTTCTTTAGTTATATTTTCCCCGTTTTAGATTAGGAAACTATATCACTCTGCGGCCCTTCTCTAAAGTCCGCATGCCACACTCTCGTCAGGTCCGGTCATCAAATCAGAGGTAATTTGACTAAATATCTAGGATTTGCCGTATCCATACGGACACAATCAAAGACATATGCAAGTCCCCTTAAACGCCTCCTCGTTTAAGTACACGTAAAATGATACCGGATGTTAGCCATCGCTAAACTGACGCAAAAACTGTGGAAATATACGAATCCGATCTCTACTCGGGAAAATAATTATATCAGAATGAGTTCAAACGTGGCAATATTTCATTTTCCGAATATGTAAAGTATTTCTGTCTCAAATTCTTCTCATTCTTTTCAAGAATTAATGAGCATTGTCAATTACATTATAACCACATTCAGCATAGACACACACACACGTTTAATTCAGCTCACACAGGATACATATGGCCTTGAATACAACATCAACAGCCTTTACCTAAGTGTTCCAAACACTTACAGCAAAGCAATCCTGTGTTTAAAGAATAAACTTACATTTAGCCTATGTGCACATATAGTAGCACAAACAACTATACAGTGTGTTCTATGAGTGTGTTACATTGTGTGAAGCACAACCCCAAATTTGAAAATACAAACTATTGCATTATTGCTTTCCCATCTGTGTTACAGTGGAAGCTTTCAAATGCAATATAAAGTTTGTCAAGATTAGTTTGTGTTTAGAATCTTATTCAATGTGGCCTCGGGCCTATGGGCTGGTCAAACAAAGGGTAAGCGTTTTTGAACGCAGCATGTCCTTAGCATTAGCATTAGCCTAGAAGCCGCATGGCATTAGCATTAGCTTTAGCATCATTGTTTAAGCAGCATGGGTTTATAATTTAGCATTAGCCTGTTGCAGCGTGGGCAATACTAGCATTTATCCCTGCTAATTGCGTCTTAGCCTTGTAAATCATATCATTTTATTTTTTCAAAGTTTTCCTTTCATAAACAACGCATCGTCTGCCTCACTTATAAAATCACGTTGTTTTCCGATCATTTACAAACTTAGATTTTTATTTCTGTTGTTTGTCGATTCTCTTCACGTGCTGCTTTGTTTCAACAAAGCCATTACAATAATGAAGACAAACATGCAAGTTTTGTTTTGGCGCTCCTCGAGTAACGTTAAGTCTACCCAAAAATCATCTGAAAAATGTTATTTCAAATTTAGATTTCGTTTCTTTTTGCCTAATCAAACAAAGATCTCTTTAAAATCTATTAAACAAGGGTTTCACTCTTTTATCTGCGCACCGCGGCTGTTTTCTTGTCCTCACATTTTAGTTTCGGACTAAACAAAGGGCCTTCCTACCCCTAAACATGGCAAACAACATTTTCTCAACACTTTTCAAAAGGATAGAAAAAGTTGACTTACCAGAGCAGCAGAAGAAAGAGAAGTTCAAACCTCTTGTTGATTTTAAGATCCCCATAAATTGCTGGAAAAGACGTTGTTCGCGAAATCCATCTGTTGCGATCACGGAGGCGTGTCACCACTGTAAAAAGGGCCACGAAATCGATCCAAATCGCGGGGTACGATTCGTGGTGAAGGCTTCAAGCGTGTTCCGTCTTTTCCATGGCAAAGTATTTTTAGTTAAATGCAACACATTTAATCTTACGTATTAACTCGTTTCATCTGACTCCATAAAATGAAAAGGGTTTATCAATGATATCTGCGCATCATTTAATATGTTAATGCTTTACTATTGCTTTTAACTCTAATGAAAATAAAGTCAAAGTCTGTTAGAATAGCCAAATGTAACAATTTATTATGTCAGGTAAATGTATCATTGGAATTCCACAAGATAATCAATGCAAATCATCAAATGTTTCAAAGAACAAAGAACTTTACCCAACATATTACATGAGCTGAGAAGACACAACATCATGGGCTGATCTGAATACAGAAAGGCAGCCACGAACTCTAGTTACATCTCCCTTTATAATCAGACCTCACCTGATATGTAAATCACCAGGATACAGTGGAAAGTTACTGAATCCCCCTACCATGTTTATTGGGGGCAGACCATTTGTTTGGTTGTAAGTTGCACTCAGACAAAAGGCCAGAAGGTGTGAAGTCAAAGCCACCTCCTTCTTTGTGTGCAAGATATTTCTATATTCTTAAAACCCTTATTACCTTTTCTTTTATTACTTTGGGAATGAGACATTATTACCAGTCACCCTGAGACCATCAAAATGATTCCAAACACTCCTAAAAGATTATCACATTCACATTAAGAACCATATTCTTGTGAGTTTTCAGTGTCATTGACTGAAAAGAGAGGGAGAGAGGGATGTAGCTCAGAGGAAAGGGGGTAGGGTGTCTGTTAATTTGCATGCAATGCCATTTGTCTTCAGAGGGCATTGGTCAGAACCAGTTTTCCAGTCTTACATTACCAATGATTGTACAAACAATGACACAGTGAAACTATCGGTTACTTGTGTGTGGGTGATCTATAGTTATGTTTCAATGGTATTTCACAGTAAATTTGTTTTTTGAACCAATGATTGTGCAAGTGCAAGATTTCTTTAAAGATGTGAATGCACAATGCAATGTTTTGAACATTAGACAGCCTGTGTTACAAGTGATAACCGTTTTGAGTTTTGTGTCTAGAGTTTTGAAAAATGACATCAAGGTTCTGAAAATAGTAGCAAAGTGATTGTAAAAAACTGTAAAGGAGAACTCCGGCGCAAAATGAACCTTTGGTCTAATTACACATCGTTACCTAGTCAACCGTTATCTGAGATTTGTTTACATGATTGCCGAATGTAAATAGTTTTATAAATAAAAACAGTTTAGCCTATAACGCTAGTATAATGCTAGTATATAGGGCATAGAGTAATGACAAATAAAAATCGCTTGTTATTACCACTAACAAGGCTCAAAATAGCCCCACAGGAACACGACAGCATAATAAGGGTCCCTACATTCAAACCGAAGCATTGAGAACTTTGTCAGTGTCCATACAGTTTAATAAGAAGATATTTTATAGACCATTTCACAAGATGTAAACAACACTGGTCCAGAAGCACTTCCTGTTTCAGTTTTTTAACACTACATAAAAGCTGGGATAAAATACAACCAACAGAACATTTAAAACTAAATCAAAAAGTTAAAGAAACATCTTTAAGATGTTTTCTTTACATGTGAAATAAAGAAAACAGTTACAAACTGAAACAGGAAGTGTTTCTGGACCAGTGTTGTTTACATCTTGTGAAATGGTCTATACACACAGGCCGTTTCTCAATATGCGTACTTGTCTGTACTTGTGTTCTTGTGGACTTGTGAAACGTCATCAGTCGCTGCCCAAGTACTGTTCCAATTCAAAGTTCACATCTAGCCAAGTCCACTTCAAATCCCCGGATGTGTTCTTGATCCGCCCCGTTTACCGAGGATGCATCGAGAGGCGACTTGTGTGGACTTGAGATAGCCAGGTAACCCAGAATGCACCTCGCACCAACCAGCAAGCGTCAATGGGAGCAGAGAAAATCCGTGAAATATCAAAATACTACTGTTATTGAGTCATAAAATGTAATTTTAAAAGTGTTTCAGGCGAGAATGTGGTTGTTTAAAGTTATGTGGTCATAACTTTATGGCTATTTAACTTTTTTATATTATCTTTACTGTCACGGTGGGTAAATCCTATGTCTCATTCATGTCTCGTGTTTCTGTTGTTGTATGTGTGTGTTGATTAGAGGGGTGTGGCCGCTCATCAGAGCTCATTCAGTAATCACTCATCACCAGCTGCAGTCTATCATCCCGGTCTATTTAATCTCACTCCTTTCTCATCTCCATTGTCAGATCGTTGTTTGTGATGTCCGGTGTCAGATCCCTCTACGTTCCAGTATCCTTCGTTGTTCCTGTCTGTTTCCCTGTGGATGTTCTGGATTAGTCTTGTTGATCGTCACCTCACTTCACCTTGTCTATCTGACCATCGAGTCCCTGCGCCACTACCCTGCTTGTCTGTGGACTGTGTACTGAGTTCTTCCTCCTTGTCTGTGGACATTGCACTGATTTCATCCTGCTTGTCTATGGACAGTGTACTGAGTTTCTAATAAACATTGTTACTTGCAATTGCTTCCGAAGTCTTTACGTTACAGAACGATCTGACCATGATGGAAGCAGCGAGTGACAAGTCTGAGACGCTGAAGGATTTTGTCAACAACAGCAGACGGCGGATGGAGAATCAAGAAAGAAATATCAACGACACCGCTCGTGCTGTTCAGGCGTTAGTGGCGCAGGTGTCCGGGCTCACCCAGCAAGTCCAACAGCTGCGTATTCCCGCTGCGCCAGTCCCACCGCCGATTCCCCAAATACCACCAGTGGATCCCTCCCAGTCGGAACCACGATTACCAACCCCAGAGACATACTCAGGTGAACCCAATTTTTGTCGAGCCTTTCTAACTAGATGCTCCATGCACTTCTCTCTCCAGCCCAGAACCTTCCGGGAGGAAGAAACTAAAGTGGCTTTCGTGCTAACGCTGCTGACTGGGAGAGCGGCACTATGGGGAACGGCGGTGTGGGAGAACCAAGAAGACTGCTGCACCTCGTTCCAAGCGCTCTCCAACGAAATGAAACGGGTCTTCGACCGTGCCTTGGGAGGCAGAGAAGCGGCAAGGTTGCTGGCCGAGTTACGCCAAGGACATCGATCCGTGTCGGATTACTCGATCGAGTTTCGGACCCTGGCGGCGGAGAGCAAATGGAACGAGGAGGCGCAGTGGGATATGTTCCTGCATGGGTTGGCTGACCGCGTCCAAAAGGAGATTTATGCCATGGACTTACCACCGAAACTCAACGATTTAATCGCGCTAGCACTGAGAGTAGACGCCAGGCTGTCTCGAGTGGAGCAAAGAGGACCCAACTACCGTTCTTCGGAGAGTCATCGTGCTGGAGGTGGGGACCCGGTCAGCCCCGTCTACGATCCCGAGCCCATGCAGGTAGGTCGAGCCCGGCTTTCCCGGGAGGAGAGGGAAAGGCGGAGATCCCAGGGCCTTTGCTTGTACTGTGGAGGAGCGGGACATTTCGTCTACAACTGCCCGTTAAAAGGCCCAGCCCGGTAGTAAGTATGAGGCTACTATCGGGTGGGATCTCCGCCGAGAAGACCTCATCGACATCGACCCTCCTTCCGGTTAGACTCCGATGGTCCAACCACCGTCACGATTGTCATGCACTTCTGGACTCGGGCGCCGAGGGTAACTTCATGGATCACAACTTTGCACTCAAACACCAAGTTCCCCTCAAACCACTCACCCATCAGATTGCAGTGCACGCCCTCAACGGTCAGAAACTCCCCACCATATCTCTGGTTACTGAAGATATCATCCTCATCACATCAGGCAATCACTCAGAAACCATCTCATTCTACATCCTGGACACCCCGCTTGCACCCATAGTTCTTGGTCATCCATGGCTCACTCGTCACAATCCCAAAATAGACTGGCAACTCAAATCCGTAGCGGCTTGGAGCAGTTTTTGTCATAAGTCCTGTCTTGTCTCTGCTTGTCCGTCTGTTTCTGTTCGTGTGTTACAGGAGGAGACAGTGGATTTATCTAACGTGCCCACGGAGTATCGGGATCTGAAGGAGGTGTTCAGTAAGTCTCGGGCTGATTCTCTCCCTCCACATCGTCCCTATGACTGTGCTATAGAGTTATTGCCAGGTACGTCTCCGCCTAAAGGCAAGTTATATTCACTCTCTGTCCCAGAGAGAGAGGTCATGGAGAAATACATTTCTGATTCTCTAGCAACAGGGTTCATCCGCCCTTCCTCTTCTCCAGCGGGGGCGGGGTTCTTTTTTGTGGGGAAGAAGGATGGATCGTTGCGACCTTGTATTGATTACCGGGGGCTGAACAATATCACGGTAAAGAATACTTATCCTTTGCCGTTGATGTCTTCAGCTTTCGAGAGGTTGCAAGGAGCATCCGTCTTCACGAAATTGGATTTAAGAAATGCTTATCATTTGGTCCGCATTAGGGAGGGGGATGAATGGAAAACCGCATTTAACACCCCTAGGGGGCACTTTGAATATTTGGTCATGCCTTTCGGTTTGTCCAATAGCCCAGCGGTCTTCCAAGCACTTGTCAATGACGTGTTGCGAGACATGGTCGATCAATTCATATATGTCTACCTGGATGATATATTGATTTTTTCATCGTCTCTCCAGGAACACGTGCAACACGTCCGACAGGTGCTTCAGAGGTTGCTAGAGAATGGGCTTTTTGTCAAGGCGGAGAAATGCGTGTTTCATGCACAGTCTGTTCCTTTCCTAGGTCACATCATCTCGGTTGAGGGAATGCGCATGGATCCTGACAAGGTTAAGGCTGTGGTGAATTGGCCAAGTCCAGATTCCCGTAAGGCCCTACAGAGGTTTCTGGGGTTCGCCAATTTTTACCGGCGTTTTATTCGCAATTTCAGCCGACTAGCCGCGCCTCTGACCGCCTTGACCTCCCCCAGAACGACGTTCAGGTGGTCAGACGCAGCAGAAGCTGCGTTTGCCAAACTGAAGAGCTGCTTTGTTTCAGCTCCCATCCTGATAACCCCTGATCCATCACGTCAGTTCATGGTGGAGGTCGACGCGTCAGAGGTGGGGGTAGGTGCAGTGTTATCCCAGCGCTCTCCTTCAGACGACAAGATGCACCCTTGCGCGTTTTTTTCCCATCGTTTGTCCCCTGCCGAAAGCAATTATGACATTGGCAACAGAGAGTTGTTGGCAGTCAAGTTAGCATTGGAGGAGTGGCGCCACTGGTTAGAAGGGTCGGGGGTACCTTTTATCGTCTGGACCGATCACAAGAATTTGGAATACATTCGTACGGCTAAAAGACTCAATTCCAGGCAGGCTCGGTGGGCTCTTTTTTTCGGACGTTTTGACTTTACTCTCTCGTACCGCCCGGGTTCCAAAAACATCAAACCCGATTCTTTATCGCGCATTTTTGACCGTTCCGATCGCCCGTCTACTCCCGAGTGCATTTTACCTGAGAATCTATTCATCTCTACACTCACATGGGAGGTCGAATCGAAGGTCAAGAAGGCCTTAGAAGGGGTAACGCCTCCGACTCGTTGCCCACCGAACCGTTTGTTTGTGCCGGAGAGTTTACGGTCCAGTGTTATTCAGTGGGGTCATTGTTCCAATGTGGCTTGTCATCCAGGAGTCAATCGCACTATGTTTTTAGTCAAGCAACGATTCTGGTGGCCTCTTATGGCTCGTGATGTTCGCAGTTTTGTATTGGCTTGCTCAGTTTGTGCCACGGGTAAGACTTCCAATCGACCTCCGGACGGGTTACTCCAACCGCTGCCGGTGCCTTCGAGACCCTGGTCCCATATCGCACTAGATTTTATTACCGCCCTCCCACCCTCCCAGGGTCACACGGTAGTTTTAACCGTGGTGGACCGGTTCTCGAAGGCGGCCCATTTCATTCCCTTGCCCAAATTACCCTCAGCCAAGGAGACAGCGGTCGTTGTCGTTGACCACGTCTTTCGGATTCATGGCCTCCCGACAGACGTGGTTTCTGACAGAGGACCCCAATTTGTATCCAAATTTTGGAGAGAGTTTTGTAAACTCCTGGGGGCGACTGTCAGTCTTTCCTCTGGGTTCCATCCCCAGAGCAATGGTCAAACTGAGCGAGCCAACCAGGATTTGGAACGAACATTGCGATGTTTGGTGTCCAAGAATCCTTCCTCGTGGAGTCAGCAACTTTCTATGGTGGAGTACGCCCACAATACGTTGCCAGTGTCATCCACGGGCCTATCACCATTTGAGTGTAGCGTAGGTTACCAGCCACCAATTTTTCCTAGTCTGGAATCCGAAGTCGCGGTCCCCTCCGCCCACGCCTTCGTCCAGAGGTGTCACCGCACTTGGACTAGAGCCCGTGAGACTCTACTCCAAGTGGGGGCGCGCACCAAGGCCAAAGCCGATCGCCACCGGCGGAAGCCTCCCGTATACGTCGTCGGTTCTAAAGTGTGGCTTTCTACCAAGGATATTCCTCTCCGCTCCATTTCGAATAAACTCGCACCTAAATTCATTGGCCCGTTTGCTGTCACCAAAATCATTAGTCCGGTGACAGTCCGTCTGAATCTTTCTCCAGTGTACAGGAGAATCCATCCCGTCTTTCATGTTTCCAAAATTAAGCCCGTCTTTTATGCTCACATTAATCCGCCAGTCCCGGTTCCCCCCCCCGCCGCGCCTCGTAGATGGGGAATCCACATATTCGGTTAATCGTATTCTGGACTCGAGACGGAGGGGACGCGGATTACAGTACTTGGTGGACTGGGAAGGTTACGGTCCGGAGGAGAGAAGTTGGGTACCAGCTAGAGACATCCTGGATCACTCCCTTATCGATGATTACAATCGACAGGTAAGGGAGTCTGGGAACGCCAGGAGGCGTTCCTAGGGAAGGGGGTACTGTCACGGTGGGTAAATCCTATGTCTCATTCATGTCTCGTGTTTCTGTTGTTGTATGTGTGTGTTGATTAGAGGGGTGTGGCCGCTCATCAGAGCTCATTCAGTAATCACTCATCACCAGCTGCAGTCTATCATCCCGGTCTATTTAATCTCACTCCTTTCTCATCTCCATTGTCAGATCGTTGTTTGTGATGTCCGGTGTCAGATCCCTCTACGTTCCAGTATCCTTCGTTGTTCCTGTCTGTTTCCCTGTGGATGTTCTGGATTAGTCTTGTTGATCGTCACCTCACTTCACCTGCACCTTGTCTATCTGACCATCGAGTCCCTGCGCCACTACCCTGCTTGTCTGTGGACTGTGTACTGAGTTCTTCCTCCTTGTCTGTGGACATTGCACTGATTTCATCCTGCTTGTCTATGGACAGTGTACTGAGTTTCTAATAAACATTGTTACTTGCAATTGCTTCCGAAGTCTTTACGTTACACTTTACTATATGAGCAATAAAATAAAATGACATAACCCTGTCTCTGTTTGATAAATGTCAATAAAAATCAACGTTTCATATTTTTAAAACGAAAACAAAAAGATCATTTTCATTTTGTTATAAATATAGCCTATGCAGTGAAGAGAATCGCGTTGCCCACATGGCCATTAAGCTAATATTTTTTTATTTTTTTATTTATTTATTTTTTGTTAATGAAAATAGGCAGAGTGGTGTTTTAAAACATATTTCGTTTTATTGTTTACGAAAAGATGCAGAGTTGTAGCAAATTTCGTTTTATTGTTGCCTAAAATAGGCTATATAAAGAGATAACCGGAGTAGAGCGTGCTGCTGAGTGACGCGATCAAGTACGCTCTGTTCCATTTGCAGAAGAACCGGACTTGCGTCCTCTCGTCCTCGGGAGTTCGTTCTCCGGAGTCGAACTTGGCAAGTCTGAACTACCAAGGACGCAAGTCCGAAGTCTGCGTACTTGGTATTGAGAAACGGCCACAGTCAACTTCACGAATACAGGAAGAAGCCATCTTTGAAAAATAGTCTCTACCAGTCGATCTACGAACGCCGATCCATGTGCGCCGGTGAGATGTGAATAAGGTGATAAGGTGAGCGCGAACAGTAGGCTACGTGTACATATTGAAAAGAAGAAAACGGTTCGTGTTTGTGTTTCTTCCGAAAACAACGGACCATATGATATTCTGCACAGTTCAGCGCACTTGGATCGGCGTTCGTAGATCGACTGGTAGAGACTATTTTTCAAAGATGGCTTCTTCCTGTATTCGCGAAGTTGACTGTGTGTATAAAATATCTTCTTATTAAACTGTATGGACACTGACAAAGTTCTCAATGCTTCGGTTTGAATGTACGGACCCTTATTATGCTGTCGTGTTCCTGTGGGGCTATTTTGAGCCTTGTTAGTGGTAATAACAAGCGATTTTTATTTGTCATTACTCTATGCCCTATATACTAGCATTATACTAGTGTGGCCTAACGATTACCGGCCAGACAGAAGTCAGCCTTTTATGGAAATAATTCTTAATATAATTTTTGTTTTGACTACGCCACCTAAGGACTTGCACCCTAAGAATTTCAAGCCACCGGCTTTAATCTGCGCAAAGCGCAAAGCACACAGGTTCGTTCAGTTAGTAACTGGGCAGAGTCATGGGTTCTTATAAAAATACTTTATTTTTAATACACCTCAAAGCACTAAAAACCACTCCTTACAGAGTACTATAAATACTCAGTCTCAAGCCTGCACAAAAGCATTGACAAGAAAACAGACAATCAAAGGAGTTGAAAAAGGTAATGACAATAAATCATCAAACGAAAAATAAACCAAAAACAGGAATGAATTCCCTCACATTCATTTACATGACCATACAGGGCTGAGGAACATCTACTTTGCCACCAACGGCTGGGAGTGGCCTACAAGAAGCAAAAGAAACCCTCACTCAACCCTTACTCAATACTCACACGCCACCACACCACACAAGTGAAGTAAAGCACTCTCAGTGATCAGGAGACCCCACTACCACAGCCCCAAGACACCCGCGTAGTGGCCCTCAGCTCCTGTATGGAAATACAAAAAATTAAAAATAAATACAATACACAATTTCACACCACTGACAATATAATTGGTATAATTACAACTACAAAACAAACAACAAGCACAATAATGGATCTGCGGGTGCAGGAGAAAAACTCCTTATAGTCACTGACAAACAAAAAGGGCAAAATATTCAACAAATCAATTTAAGAAAATAATAAGCAAAGTGAATCTGTAAACTACAGGAGAAAAACTCCCTTTTAGTCACTGACGAACAAAAAGGGCAAAATATTCAGTAAATCGATTTAAGAAAATAATAAGCAGAGTGAATCTGCAAACCACAGGAGAAGACCTCCTTTTAGTCACTGGCACACACAAAAGAAAGGCAAAATAGTCAGTAAATCAACTTAAATCATAAGCACATAACCATTAAACCTAGAATCAGTAAAACATACAGAGCAAAAGAAAATACATGTCAATTCTCTTCATGCTTTTAGACAAGACAAAACAGGCAAAAGAAAAGACAAGAACATCAAATCTGGACGAGACAACAGCACTGACCAGGCCACTTGCACTATTGCCAAATATGGCAGCACATCATACCCAACCGAGGATGATGATTTGGTTTACGTTGGTGAACTGTAGCTGGTACAGAAATGCCGCGAAGGCTGAATAAACAACTTGTAAACCCCAACCTATCCAACACAAAAATATAAAAGGTAAGCATATGGTCAAATTAATCCTAATGAAAGGACTACTCAATACATACCAAGGATGACGATCTCGCTTACATAGGTGAACTGCAGCTGATGCACAAACGGCACTAAACAACTGACGCCACCGGATGCTGAAATAATACACACTATAAGCGCATGTACACCAACATTAAACCCAGACGAACGCCACTCACCTGAGCAAACAACCGGCCAACCCCAACCTATCCGCTCCTGTATTAAGTGGTCCAACTGATGTGAATGCTACCTCCCAGTCTACACAAGCGGCGACAGGGAGTATTTAATAGTCATATCCTAAGAAAACAGATTAAACGCAAGCCCTTACACATACCTTTTTCCTGCAGCACGTCGACACAAAATAACGACACAGAATAGGGCGGGTTAAATGTTATTATTTATTAAAATTAATAATTAAAATTATTAAATGTTAAAACGGCTTGCCATATACAATGTGTTCCTCATGTTTGAACTTGCCACATGTATTGTTTATCAGTAGAGAATGCTGCATTTATCAATACAGTTTTTCATCATATTGGTCAATAAAGTGATGCAAATGTTTTCAGAGTCATTATTCTAAGTAAACACATTTTACCTTATTTTAAAGGTCAATATGTTTTACTTTACGTATATGTAATTTAATGTAAGTTACAAATATCACTTAAATATCAGTCATTACATATAAACTTATTTTGAAAAATACAGGTGAGAAAGACCAATACAATCATTTTCACCATTGCTTTACAGTATGATTTGATATCATTATTGGAAATTGCTATTAATTTACCTTGTTAATCACATTACAACTTGATCCATGTTGTGTTCACACACCCAAAACGAAATTAAAACTATTATAAATACTTGAGTAACAACGTAATTTTTAATACTTGTTTTTAAATGTAAACCTTTTAAGGTTTACATTAGATACAAATTACATGTAGGTTGGAGAGAATATTATAAAATATAATACACACAGGCTATACAAGATCTGTAACGCCTATCTCATAAAAGCGTGATATTTGGTTTATGAAAGAATTTCTATTTTAAAGAAAAGGTAACTGTAGTCTGTATATTATTTTGTGAAATGTTGTCGCGATAGACATAATAGTAAAAATCAAGAAAACGAGAAATATTAATAACGCATCTCCGCTTCTGAAAGGGCTTCCGGATCCGTTGCGGACGTTTTGATTGGATGGTTGGAAAATGCAGACGGCTTTGAAAACGCCCAATAATTGGGAAACACCTTCTTGTTGTTCCACAGAGACGTCTATTTGGTCAGAACTTGTTTGAGTAAGTAAAACTCCCATCTGCGTCAGAATCATCCACCTCCAGCTCCAGCTATGGAAGTCAATGAGACCAGAAACTGTCTGGTTACTGATATTCTTCTAAATATCAGAAAATCGGCTGAATGCATTCGAAAACGGTAAAATTAGTCCATAGGCTTCTTGAGGGATTGAAACTTGCTGGCCTTGAAAAGTAATTAAAGACATCGTTAAAATAGTCCAAGTGACTACAGTGGCTCAATCTTAACTTGATAAAGCGACAAGAAAACTGGTAACACTTTACAATAAGGTTCATTAGTTAACATTAGTTAACTACATTAGTTAACATGAACTAATAATGAACAGCACTTACACAGCATTTATTAATCTTTGTAAACGTTAATTTCAGTATTTACTAATACTTTATTAAAATCTTGCTAACATTAGTTAATGGGCTGTGAACTAACATGAACAAACAATGAACAACTTTATTATCATTAACTAACATCAACTAAGATTAACAAATAATGTAACAAATGCATTCCTCATGGTTAGTTCATGTTAGTTAATACATTAACTAATGTTAAATAATGAACCTTATTGTAAAGTGTTACCAGAAAACTTTTTGTGCGCAAAAAACAACAAAAAATAATGACTTGCATTATAAATAATTTATATGCATTATAAATAATCGATTTTTATTTTAGCCTGAGGCAAGACACTTTCACCAGAAAAATAAATAACAAACATGACTTATCAGCCTGCAGACAGGATAGTTATCCTGACCGATTATTTTGTCCGTCTAATCATGTATCATTTACTTGTAAGAATTAATGATGGGATTTATGGCTCTTTGAGAAGATCCGGATATTGGCAATCTCTTTTGGCTCTTTTTAAATATTATCTCAGTTTTAAGCCAGCTTTGGGGGCATCTCAGTTTTTCCTGGAAATAATCACTGGGAGGAATGATGAGGTGAGATTTGTAGGCAAATAATTAAAACTTAGATATCACACACCAATGTCTGAGTTTGAATTATTCTGAAATATTGATTATTCCTTCATCTCATGTGTGGACTGTATTCCGTTGCACAACATCCCTCTGCTTAGAATTTACCTTTAGTAGAAAGTGTGTGTGTATGTGTAACGCTATGTTGACTTATGTCATTCATACAATACCACAAGAGCATTTTGATTAAAAAAAAGTATTTAAAGTTGTAAATATGTACTGTAGATACAATAACATGAACATGAACACAAAATGCAATGTAAATAAATACAAAGCAGTTTCTAACTTTCCACTGTTTTAAAGGAAAAGTACTTTCCTTACTTTTTTAGCTCCACTCCTACCCAATGACAGAGGCACGTAGGGCATAGACACGCATAGAAAAAAAGAGCAACAGAATGGCTCCCCTCCAGCCTCGACTCAGCTCCCATCGTTCATGTTTATGAGCCGTTCAAAAGAATCAGTTCGTTAATATCTCAAATGAGATTTGGGAAGAAGGACTACAGCAAATTCATAATTGTTCTATTAATGCAAGACTACAACTTATTCATTTCAAAGTGTTGCATAGATTACACTATACCAAATTTAAACTTAATAAAATTTACCCCTCAGTTTCCCCATTATGCTATAGATGCAAGAGCTCTGATGGGACGCATGCCCATACTTTTTGGTTTTGCCCTGAGATTTCTGAGTTTTGGAATAATATTTTTTCGTGTTACTCAAACGTTTTTGGAGAAGAAATTAGTCCAGATTTTGAGTTGGCTTTGTTTGGGTGTTCCGACCCAACATTAGCATTGACACATTCTCAACAACTGTCTCTTATGTTTGGTATGGTGGTGGCCAAAAGGGTGATTTTGATGGACTGGAAGTCCATTGTACCACCCAGCTTTCACAAATGGCTGGCTGAAATGGTTGCTGCCCTCAAGCTTGAAAGGATTTGTTTTTCTAAAGCTGATGCCTCTAAAAAAAAATGATAAAATCTGGGGCCCCTTCCTTAAGTATCTGTCTTAGAGTTGAAATATCTTTGGACATGTATGTAATATGGATGACTTTTCTCTTATTTCATCTCTCCATTGTCAATTTATATTTTATTTTATTAATATGATTTTTTTTTCCAATTTTAATTAAGTGATTTAAAGTGTATTTTTTTTATTCTCTCTCTCTGGTGTGGGGGTGGGTAGGGGCTGTTTGTTTAGTTTTATTTTATGTATAACATTCTTTCTGTAAAAAATTTTTGAGTTTTGGATATGTTTTGTGTTGTATAAAAAACTGCTACAAATAAAAATTAAAAAAAAAAAAAGAATCAGTTCGTTCGCGAACGTCACAACTCTAGCAAGAATGTAGCCCCTACCAAACTCAGTAATCAGTATACTTTCACATCTCGAGCTGGCGCGAGCTGCCTGCCCCCAGCTCCGGCCCGGGGATGCTTGAGTGTCTTAAGCCCCACAAAAGAAAGCAATGCAGTCTACAATGGATGTGGCGAGGAACGAAGCTACACAACACATAACCAACAGTAAACTGATCACGCGTGCGCTCTGTTTCTGCAGCCTGTTCTCACATAAATGCGTCTCTATAACACGCATCGTGTTTTATCGTGTAATTTATACACGAAAATGAGTTTTTACGTGCATATGAGACGCAGTTTTTCGCGTGCAATTGATACGCAGTTCATTTGCGTACACGCACGCCACACCACTAATTCTAGCCAAACGTACAATACACACGCACCCTACCCCACACCTAAACTTAACCTAACCAACCAATGCGTATCATATGCACGTAAAAACTCACTTTAGCGTATATATTACACGACAATACACATTCGTGCTATAAAGACGCATTTAGTGTGATCGGGTTGGTTTCTGAAACACTTCACGTTTGCTAGGCAGGGGAAGATTGATGCAATGGACTGGAGTCGGGGGACTTAATTACGTTTTTGTGGAGTAGTTTTACAAATTAATGTTTTTAAAATAGTATTATTATAAAAATATCACTCATTCGCTTATTTTTTCGCGTACAATTTTGGCATACCCCAAAATTTTATCTTTAGGAGTAAGGACCTCTTGGATCGGTTGGGCACCCCTCATCCTCCTTTGGCTCACGCCAGCGAGCTAAAGCTGGACCAATATTGATCCTTGTCCAGCCTTTTACTTAGCCACTCTCCCTTTTTCTCTTTCTACTGTCCTCCGACAAAACATTTGGCTTCTTGGTTTTACTTGCAGCTTCAGCCATGACAACATACATAGGGGGAAAAAAATGCTTGTTGGGCTCTCGCATCGGAATTTGAGGAAGTGGGGGAAGTGATGTATTTTGTAAAGCAGTCGAATTTTGTAGTTCTTTTTGTGCTCCGGTTCCTACCCGCACCCCAAAGTTACACAGTGTCAGTAAAAGCGATACAGACACTGTCAGTCTATGGTAGACCTGTCATTCAACCTATTTTAAGTCAATGTATCATCTCAAGGGTTTTGGAAAAATATTATAAAGGTTGAAAAAGTTACATAGTGTTGTTTTAAAACTAGGGTATACAATTTCAAAGATTGTTCAATATTAATATCCTCGTTTATATGCTGGTTATGGTTATATAGTACAATCTTAACAATATGAATAGAAAAATGAATGAAAAAATCCATTCAGTCTATTGGCTGCACAGCCGCAGAGAAGTTGACTAATGTAAGCTGTCCGGCCAGACACCTTACATTGGTCAACTGCTCTCATCCAATCACCAGCTCCACTTGAAAGTCCTCCTGGCGCTCGCATCTCCAACCCAACCGCATCTGACCCCGCCCCCCTCCGCTGACAGACAGTCTATGGTAGCTAGCTAAGTATTGTCAGATCAGGATTGGATAATATAAACGACAGCAGCAAGCGGCCCCTGCTTGCCCCTACTGAAAAGTTTGGACGAAAGAGAAAGTCTGTAGAGGAAAGAGCAGAGATTTAAAAAAAATGTAATGCCGGACTCTAAGTAGGATAAATATAGGGTCCACTATTGACCGTTGGAGGAAGCTTCGGAGAGATCTGGGACTGAAAACCGACGATGACATGGCTGACTTTTTGTTGAGCAGGTAAACTTTGTTTATACTTTTATGGTGTGATGTGTTACTATCTTTTTATCAGTTTGACAACTTGCTCATGCTGCTGGTCGGCATTGGAATGTTAGACAATTAAAATGCTATAACAATTACTCAAAACCTTAGCAATATTAGTAGTATTATACTAATGGTGGTGGGGCGTTTAGAACATTTCATGTGTTGCTAATCTTGTGTTGACATGAACTCAAATGTGACAAAGGTCTGGGATCAGCATAGAGGGGAGGGGTGTGTGTGTGTGGAGGGGCGGGATGAGTTTTTTAAAACTTCCCTACCGTCTCAGGCTTTCTCAACCGATTTTTAACATCGAATACTATATATACTATAGCTTTAAGAGAAGGAGAGCTAAACGGGAGATATTGTTTTTTGCCCCTCGGCTCCGCCTGCATGTTCTAAAAGAGAAACACAGTCTTTTCAGCTGGCCATTATAAATCGCTATTTTTCTGCACTAAACTAGTGAATTTACCCAAGATATATTCAGAGATGATAAACAAGATGTTATAGAATAATAATTTATTAAACTGACAATCTTTAAAGACCTTACTGAAAACGTAAACAGTGCGACATCCGACGGGTTGTCCCAGATCGCATCATATATATAAATATATATATATATATATATATATATATATATATATATATATATATATGTGTGTGTGTGTGTGTGTGCGCGCGCGTGCGTGTGTGTGTATGTGAGTGTGTGTATATATTGTCATTTGCATTCTTTCTTGTCTGAGTCACCTGAATGTAAGGCTTATTATTATTATGCGGGTCTTTCACCTAATTCTAAGAATCACCTAATTATACATGATGGGGTTGGGCCGTTCACACCCATTCACATATTGTCTTTCCCAACTTTGTTTTTTCACAATTTCAAACAATTCACAGTTTTATGTGAATGATTAGGCAGGATGATATTCAGATCATTTTGAAAAAAAAAAAAAAAACTCTAGGCCCCAACATCCATTTGTCAAAAGTGTTGTGGATGCATATTTAGTATGTGTTTTATTAGCCACGCGAGACCATCCTGATCTCGCGAGCTTTCAAGGTTTCACTCGCAGACCAGTCAGGACACTCTCCATTAAACAAAATTTGGGAGCAGTTCACCAAACGAACGTCCAATCAGCGTTGGCTTTGAGGCGGGTTGAGGTGTGACGCAACGAGAAGCGCGACAGTTCAGTCAAGAACATGACGGCTTCAGCGGATGAAACTAGCATCAGCGTGGCTATCGAGCAAGTTTTATCGGAATTGGGTCAATGACGTGACGCTTGCTTTTTCTGTCCGACTGAACTTTTTACCAATTAATAAACATTAAAATTAATAAAATTATAACATGTATTTCTACCACCTCCCTTATATATATGCCCACTCTTATTTCTTTAAAAATAATTGGTTTATTGGCATTTTCTGCCACCTGAAGTGTGAAAACATCATGTGGGGCGACCGTCCGGCCTTGACTTCTGTTTGGACAACTGGTTTTAAATCAAACTAAAATAATTTAAATATAATCCTTATCCTATTTGGCATAATTTTTAACTTGTTTTCCATTGATTGATAAAGTTATGAAACATTTGTACACACATTTCAATCATAATAAACAAACAAATCTTGTCCGAAGATGTTCATTGTCTGAAATATCATCTGGGGCGACCATCAAGAAAATACAAATAAGGGACTTATATTTTGATAATCATCTCAAAGAGGATGTTGCATGGGCCAGCCTCATGGTGAGGGTCCTACAGAGACAACTAGCAGGTGAGTAGTCACTCTCATTTTTACAAACAAATCCTCTTTAAAACTGCTGCAGTGTATTCGTCACATTTTGATATCATGTGGGGCGACCAACCTAAAACTGTAAACTATAAGTTTTACACGCAAATCTTTATTTTTCAATTTGTAAATTGTAAATTTGTCAGTGACATGTGGTGAGAAGAAGCTAGCTTGGGTTCTATAGCTAAGCATTAGCCTGTTATACTTGATTAAACTTGAAAATATCATCTGGGGCGACCGAGCATCATGTGGGACGACCGCCACTGATTGCTTAAATGATAGAAAACACATCATGTATTTGTAGTTTCTGTATGCAAATGTTTTCATTCATTATATGCATTTAGTTGTTTTAAATAACTTTCTACATTTCACCACATATTTTTTTCTAAATTTCAGTAATTTCCATCCTACTTCAGAGAGGACTAAGCTTACTTTTTTTTGATTATTATGTTTTTTATCAGAGAAATGTGTGAATATTAAGCATTCATTCTACTTTTCCAATTCTTTTTCTAACTCTGTGTATGTTTAAATATACTTTTTTTTCTAGATGGCCCCACTAACAAGCAAAGAAAAGACTGCTCGCTACAGGCAGTGGAAAATGCTGTTCAATGTGTCTGCAGAATGCTGCTATGTTCAACTGTTAAATGAAAATAGTAATGAAAAGGCAAACATTGTATGTTTAAGTGATTAATGAAATGAAAATGAAAAAGGAAAATGCTGTTCAATGTTATGTCCAAGCGTTTAATGCATTAGTATTGAAAATTTTAATATGATGGTTACGTGTCAAATGAAATAGTGAGGAAACTGTTAATGTTATGAAATGTGTCAAATGAAATTGATATGCTGATTCTTCATAAAGTTTCATTAAATATGCTGATTCTTCATAAAATTTCATTAAATGTGTTTTAACTATCAAAATCATTGAATAGTCTTAATTGCCTGCTGTTTTTCATCATGTGGGGCGACCACTTGTCATGTGGGGTAACCAACCATATTCAATTCTGCAGTAAGTTCAAAAAAGAATGTCTGTCCATTTTGGTTGAAATATAATTCATTGGTATAACATCGATAGGTGGATACTATATCTATACATTTTAAATCAGTTTTATGGATTATATGAGTAAAAAAAATATGTAATTTCTTTATGAGGGTGACACTGCCATTATAGATAAAA
Organism: Cyprinella venusta; assembly: GCA_038021265.1. Taxonomy (NCBI): domain Eukaryota; kingdom Metazoa; phylum Chordata; class Actinopteri; order Cypriniformes; family Leuciscidae; genus Cyprinella; species Cyprinella venusta. The sequence goes on from CM075871.1 coordinate 19,779,024, forward strand.
ATGTATTTAACATCAATTGAAAGGAAATCTATTAATTTTAAGATAAATTATGGTCGCCCCAAATGACTTTTTTAAGGTCATTGCCCTATTCATTTGAGTTTAAAAGCACTAAAATATCTTTGTTTGAAGTTTTCACACACATGCATGTGTAGACTACACTCCAAATGTTTAGAAAATAGACAAATATATTATTATTTCAAGTATTTTAAAAATGGGCCTCTCAAAGGCCTTATACGTCATTGACCCAATTACAGAGTATTTCTTCACTGAAAGAAGAGCAAAACACTGCTCTGGAGGCTTTTCTCAGAGGAAAAGATGTTTTTGCTCTTCTCCCGACTGGTTTCGGCAAGAGTTACGGTACGTCATATGCTTCGTTGATTTGATTGGCTGATTTGGCTCGTCTATCACCAACATAGGCCAATCAGCTAACCAGTATTTTCGCCCCTTACCAAAATTACTTCAACGGAAGGTTTCCAGATGGATATGCGGAGCAAATCCATCTGGCGGAGTCAGGTTAGTGTTTTATGGCCTTATTTCATAAACTTTCATTATTATTTTTTTCAATAACCACTAGGGGTGTAACGAGATCTCGTACCACGAGATCTCGCGAGACTAAAACATGACGAGATTTCCCGTTTGAGTGAAAAGCTGTCTCGCGAAATTGCCATGACTGAGTGTGGGGGTGGTGAGATTAGAATATTCCACCACTGTACACTCACATTCGCTTAAACTATCGTTTTGCTGTTTTTATAATATATAATAACCATTATAAACTAATGTAAAAATCTGCTCTGCTCATCCATGACGAGTTGCCGTTGCAATCAGTGCAGCACGAATCACAGTTCCCTGATCGCGTGACGATGGCGGAGGATTCGTTGCGCAAAGACTAAACGTCTGATAAATGTCTTATCTTGCATAATGCACGCTCAGCACCGCTGCTCCCTATTCACAGAGTATGCACGATCGCCAATTTGAAAGTAAAACGGCGCCGCGCACTGTCACAAAAAACAGCCATGTCATGTGAAACGTCTAGCGCGTCTTGCGCACCCAACTTGTCGGACGCGTCCAGTAGCTATGTTACTCCGTGTCAGCGCGCGCTCTGATCGGGCACAGATCTGCACTCGGCGTCCGAACTGAAGCACCACTATCTCCCCCTCCGTTTCCCCAAAGCCCGTCGGTTTCCCTCATACTCTGATATTAGAGGGGCCTATTTAAACATTCTCTATGGTATTTTTTTTAATGACACACTGTCTCTTTCTCTCTCTTACACATGTAGGCTAGTTATAAACTCTTTAGACTTTTAATGATTAGTGCTTTATTTTTAAAGTTTGTGGGAAAGAATTGTGTAAAAAAAATCCCTCATTTTGGGGATGGAATCCGGGAAATCTCCCTTATTTTCACTGTTCAATGTTGACAGCTATGCTTCGAATATTGACAGTACTGTAATGTCTTAAGGACAACAGATGAGGGAGGCTCTGTTTCTGAACTTATAATCAGACCACAAGAACAAATAGAGACAAAACACACGAGCCTCGTTTCTCTCTGCCATTTCCAAACTCACAGCATTAACCCTGTAACTGCCGGTGCAAAATAAAACGGCAATTTCAAAACAATTATAAAGAGTCTGTGTGCTAACTTTGATTATCGTTGCACTTGCACTTCAGACTTCAATGAGTTCAATTAGGAGGTCACACACAGCCCCAATCAGAAGTTCTGGAAGCTCTTAAATGTACAGTAAGGTCTGAAGAGACTCATGTGAAATCAAACAGCACAAAAAGCCAGGCAATAAAAACCTTTTACAGTGCTTGTATATTGTTTTCTTTCAATGCATTTGATAATTTTCACTCAAAGTAGACCTGAAATGACATGCGTTAGTGCATTATTAGTTAACAGATTGCAAAATGCACCTGCATACTATTTTTCCAGTCATGAATTTTGTCATTGAGGATTTCTGAAAAATTGTGCAAAAATCTCGTCTCGTCTTGTTCTCGTGAACCCAGTCTCGTTTCCGGTCTCGTCTCGTGAGATAGGCGTCTTGTTACACCCCTAATAACCACGCATAAACAATATTCTCTCAAAAATATAAACATATACATACATATTGCTCACATATTATGGTAGCCCTGTTTGTGCTAAATAGAGTGCCATTAAAGAGCACCTATCATGGATTTTTGAAAATGACTGTTCATGTAGTGTGGAATATAGCTCTAAGGGAATGAAAACATCCTGCAAAGATTTATATCTGAAAGTGCACCGTATATAAAGTTATTGTCTTTCAAAAGTGAGAGTCGACTCTGAGTCTATGAAATTAATTGTTTTTGAAACGAGTCATTAGCTGTTACATCGTGACATAGATAGGTCATTGGCCACTCCCAACAACTGCGCGCGCATACGGAAGTGTAAACTTGAAGTGACGTCTAGAACACATTCAAATACTTCAGCTGAATCGCATCATGTCGAGAAGACGCTGTGTTCTACATTGCAAAGACAGTTCAGCCACTTTTTTCCATTGTCCAGGGATGAGCATGTGAAGAATCAGTGGTCAGAGTTCGTATTTGCAACGCCCAAACCTTGTGTTCTCATCATTTTAATGACGAATCATTCAAAATTCAAAAACCTAAATGAATTCAAATATGGATTCGCCATTTCGCAAGCCGGTTGTTCCTGAAGGAGGGCTCAGTATCCAGTGTATAAAGATCAGGTTTGTCCTCTTCCGAATCACAATCAGTAAGTAATATTAATAATGTTTGCTGTTGTGTTTTCTGTAGCATGCACAATATAGTTATATTGTGTTGTCCACGCAGCTTTAAGCGGGGTAAAGTTAGTTTTGTTTTTGATATTCACATTCATTGAAAAATGGCAATTACCTCCTAAACGACTTAGCCAAATATGACTTCGCTCTATATAATAAGCACTGCCCTTCAAAAGCCCCCGCAATTGTGAGTTTCGCCGGGAAAGCTTGCTCTTGACGGAGACGCGAGTAAGGGACTGTGTGGAAAGTGCACTTTTTCTGACACGTTTGTTCAAACACTATATACAATTTTCAACACTTGACAAGCTATAATCCTGGTTATGGGCGTTACGTTGCCGACAGTCTCTGCCTACGGTTTACCAATAACAACTGACTGGGTCATTTGACCAATCGCCACAGATTCGCGTCACTCAAAGAAGGTGTTTAGGAAAATGAATCTTTTATTTTATTTATTTATTTAATATGGACATAACAATAACATTGGACGAACCAGATGCATTGTTTAAAGTGTAATAGCACATGTGCTAATTTTCAACACCTGTCCATACGGCTTTTAGATACAGATTTGTTTTTTTCACACATTATTAAACAAGACAAAAATCATTTACACATGGGAACAACTTTGGCCCGATTTCAGCCACTGTTTAAGGTCTCTGACAAAGATGTTAATATTCTTCTGCAGTTTGAGTCCAATTGGGAGAGAATTCCATAGTGTAGCCCCTCTGAAGGAGAAGCTAGACTGACCAAAAGATTTTCTAAACTTCGGTAGCACACAATCCCCACTAACTGAGGCTCTGGTGGAAGGTCTTAAAGAGCCCTGACGCCTCTCTATGAGGCCAGAGAACAGTGGAACGAATCGTCGAATGAATCATTTGGGAGTCGGTAAGCAAATCAGTTAAAAAAAAAGAAGCATATTATAAGACAGTGTTTTTATCCTTGCATCCACGTTAAACTGTTTTTGGGAACTCCTAAAACAAAAAAGGAACATTTCAAATGCTATGATAGGGGCTCTTTAATATGTCTATAAGCAACTGAAAAAAGCACAAATATCAGAGCATGTCAAAACATCTCAAGGACCCCAAAAACACCTTGGACCCCAGAGGGTTAAAAAAGGAAAATCTTTTTGGGATAAAGCCAACTTGGTCGGGGTGAAAAATAGTTCAAATACATTTGTTTAATCTTGTTGCCAAAATTTTAGTGAACACTTTTAAATCCTTATTTAAAAGAAATTTGGATGAAAAGAAGACACGTCAGCCACATCCTTGCCTTTTTTAAGATGTAACGAAAAATGTCTGCTTAATAAAGGAATGATTGAACATCTGTAACATAAGGGGTACAATTTTATCTACACATTTCTTATAAGCCATCAAGACCAGGGGATTCCCGTTAGGAAAGGCATGAATCGCGTCCATTATGTCTTGAATTGTAATATCAGAATTCAAGATTTCCTGGTCCACTTAATTGAGAAAGGGAAAGCAAATGAAGAAAATCCGAAATAGAATCAGATGATACAGAAGTCTTAGATTCGTAAGTCTGCAAAATATTCCATAAAGCATTTATTGATATCCTTTGGATTAGTCAATATTTCACCATCCTTATCAGCTATACCTTGAATTGATCTACTGGCATAAGAGCCCCCCAACTGACGGGCTAATAATTAATCTGGTTTATTCCCAATCTCAAAATGCTTCTGCTTATTTTTTTAAATATAAGCTGCTCAGGTAGCCAAAAATATGATGAGAAATGTAAAGGAGCTTTGGCCAGTCCACTGACTTAATTATAGTTATACAACAGTAATGAAGATTGCGCTTCCCTGACCTCACCAGTGATAGAGTCAGCAAAGGCTTGAGCCTTTTCTGCAGATGAGTTGTGAGTCATGATAAGTCGGGCAGGGCAGATCATCCCGTATCGAACATTCGCCTCCTTGAGACTTTTCCTCACAGCATTAAAAGCATGATCCTGCTTCAGAACCTCGGAGGTGAAGTCCGGGAAGATGAGTATGCACGCTCCCTTGTACATCATAGGCAACGGCAGACGCAAAATCTTCTTTTTGTCCAGATAGTGATGCAATCTGGCCACCATAGTCCGAGGACGGGAATGTGCGTTTCCAATCAGGCCCGTGCGACGGGCACGCTCAGTCTTTGGAAAATTACTGGCAAAGATTTTCACAAGGAAGTCAGCTACAAACTGAGTTGGGCAGCCCTCCTCCACCCTTTCAGGAAGACTAATGATCTAATATTGTGCCGCGAATGTCCTTCAAGGTCATCTTATTTGGATGACAAAGATTTACATGTTTCAAACCAGTCGCAGCAATGAGCCTTGAGTTCAGAAATTTAGCCTTTGTAATCCGCAATAGCTTTTTCGAGTTCCGTAACTCGTGAAGTGACTTCTGACAGCGATTTGAAGTGCACAAAAAACAAAACAACAAAAAACACCACTACTATATGTGACGCAAAGGGACAATTTTAATATGCTATAAAAAATTGAGCTAAAATTGAGCTTTCAAGTGGCTCATGACCGCACAACCTGCAGATCCATTTGACCTGTAAGAGGTCAACTAGAGTGAAAGATTTATAACCCCAAAGGACATTTACAGACACAATAAAAGGCAGCACTACCCTTGATCTGCCACATAGGCTCCTGACCTGCATTTCATATTGGCATGGCAAAGAGGACTGTGTCACTGCTGCTGCTACTGCTGGTGGTGGTGTTTGGGGTCTGTGTACCAGCTTCAGCACAAGTCTGCAGACTGATTAGTCAACCTTCCCTTCCTCTACTTTCTGCAGAAAGAGACATCAACATTGGCGCGATATTCTCAATCCACATTAGTGCACAGCTAAAGATGCATGCTTTCACTTCCAAACCAGGGCCAACAACATGTGCCAGGTCTGTATGATGATATAAAATAATAGTGGAACATGACTCTTTGATGATTCTTTGCAGAATGTAATACAACTGACACTTTTTTTTCAACAGCTTGAGCTTGCGTGAGTTTAAATTTGCCCAGACGCTGATTTTTGCCATTGAAGAGATCAATAACAGTACACAGCTGTTGCCTGGTATTTCCTTGGGCTATAAGATATATGACTCCTGTGGCTCAATAGCGCAGGCTATTTTCTCAGGAATGGCTTTGATGAATGGTTATGAAGAGACTTTGAGTGATACGTCTTGTTCTAGACCACCAGCTGTTCATGCCATTGTTGGAGAGTCAAACTCCTCTCCCACCATAGCCTTGGCATCTGTAGTTGGTCCATTCAGTTTACCTATTGTAAGAACTCTTTCTTATCAGCTGCTTTTTATCATGTTGAATCATGAAGCACAGGAAAAGGCACAAAAATTATGTTATATTAATCATTGATATGTCATATTTATCCTATTAATTGTAGTTTATAGAAAACAACATGTTAAATTGTTTCAATATATGCAGTGTATTCCATAACAATTATGCTTTTTGAACAATAGAATACTACAGATATGGATGAAAAATAGATAAAACACCTTTTAAAAGCTGTGGTTAAAATACTGTTGTTGTTTTTTTACAGATCAGTCATTTTGCCACATGTGCATGCCTGAGTAACAGAAAAAGGTATCCATCTTTCTTCAGAACAATTCCCAGTGATTATTACCAAAGCAGAGCACTGGCTAAGCTTGTAAAGCACTTTGGCTGGACCTGGGTTGGGACGGTCAGGAGTCGCAGTGACTATGGTAATAATGGCATTGCAGCGTTTGAGGAGGCTGCAAAAAAAGAAGGTATTTGTATTGAATACTCAGAGACTATATTGAGAACTGATCCACAGGAGCAGTTTCTAAAGACATTGGAAGTGATAAAGAAAGGCACCGCCAGAGTGGTGCTGGCTTTTGTTGCATTAAGAGATTTTTTCCCCCTTGTGAATGTAATTGCACAACACAACATCACAGGGCTGCAGTGGGTTGGTAGCGAATCATGGATCACTTCTCGTACTGTTGCAGAGACAAAGGAATACAGTTTTTTATCTGGAGCTGTGGGTTTTGCCATAGCAAATGCCAAACTTGTGGACCTGCGAGAGTTTTTAGTGAATGTGCACCCTGATCAAGAACTTTTAAAAGAATTTTGGGAAACAGCTTTTCAGTGCTCTTTCAGGAACAGTGGAAGTGGTGGCTGTACTGGCTCAGAGAGACTGGCTGAGCTGCAAAATGAATATACTGATGTATCAGAGCTCCGGATAGCAAATAAAGTGTACACTGCAGTGTATGCTGTTGCCCATACCCTACATCATGTATTAAAAGAATTCAGATCCTCCACTAACAGCAGCAAAAGAGAATGGCCCACGCCACAAAAGGTAGGCCTATGTTAGAGCACAAAAAATAACAGTAAAAAAATATAATGAAAAAATACTAATAATGTTTCTGCTGTTTCCTCTCAGGTGTTGGAGTATATGAGAAATGTGAGATTCACTGTAAAAACGGGTGAAGAAATCTTCTTTGATGCAAGTGGTGATCCAGTGGCGAGATATGACTTGGTGAACTGGCAGCCTGCTGGGAATGGAGGCTTGCAGTTTAAGCATGTGGGTGTCTATGACAGCTCATTGCCTTCAGAGCAACATCTTCAAGTCAATCAAGAACGCGTGTTATGGGCAGGGAACAGTGGACAGGTATATCACTAATATATGATAAAAAAATTATTGAGGTTATGTGAAAAATCTGAATTGTGAATAGGAAAGTCGGCCCAGAACAATCATACTAGTAAATCTATCTGAAAATATATCAAATTCAACAATTCAATTTCAATCTTGATTATTTGTTGTTTTATTTGGTAACTTATTTTGTCATAGTTGCCTGTGTCCATGTGCAGTGAGAGCTGCCTCCCTGGCACTAGGAAAGCTGTGAAAAAAGGACGACCTGTCTGCTGTTATGACTGTATTCCATGTGCAGAGGGAGAAATCAGTAATGGCACAGGTAAAATAGTACATGCTGGACAATTCTTATGAAAGTATTATAAATTAAAGTGAGCCATTCACTAAAGTATTTTTCTTTTCTTCACAGATTCTAGTGACTGCTTTCCTTGTCATTTAGAGTTCTGGTCAAATGAAAGTAAAGACAGATGTATATTCAAAGTGGTTGAATTCCTTTCCTATACAGAAATCATGGGGATGTTGCTATGTGTTTTCTCCTTCACTGGGGTGCTATTAACGGCACTGGTATCTTTTCTGTTTTATCTCCATAAAGAAACACCTATTGTCAGAGCCAACAACTCAGAGCTGAGCTTCCTGCTGCTCTTCTCACTCTCACTTTGTTTCCTCTGCTCACTTACTTTCATTGGTCGGCCGACTGAGTGGTCCTGTATGTTGCGTCACACAGCATTTGGGATCACTTTCGTCCTCTGTATCTCTTGTGTTTTGGGGAAAACAATAGTGGTGTTAATGGCTTTCAGGGCTACACTTCCAGGAAATAATGTCATGAAATGGTTTGGACCTGCACAACAACGACTCAGTGTTATTTCCTTAACATTAATACAGGTGATTATCTGTGTGCTTTGGTTGACAATATCTCCACCTTTCCCATATATGAATTCAAGCTACTATAGAGATAAGATCATTTTAGAATGTAACTTAGGTTCAGCTCTTGGTTTCTGGGCTGTTCTGGGTTACACAGGCCTACTATCAGTTTTATGTTTTGTTTTAGCTTTTCTTGCTCGGAAGCTCCCTGATAACTTCAATGAAGCTAAGTTTATCACGTTCAGTATGCTTATATTCTGTGCTGTCTGGCTTACATTTATCCCAGCTTATGTCAGTTCTCCTGGAAAATTCACTGTAGCTGTGGAGATATTTGCTATTTTAGCTTCAAGTTTTGGTTTACTATTTTGCATTTTTGCTCCTAAATGTTACATAATTTTGCTAAAACCAGAGAAGAACACAAAGAAACAAATGATGGGTAAATCTTCAACTAAAGCACTTTAAACTCATGAATCGCTGAACATACATACTAGGGAGCAACAGGTAAGAAACCCATATATATATATATAAAGCATCATACACATGCCATATTAAATGTGAACAAAAGTTTTTTGTTCACATTTAATATTTCTGTTAAAAAATAAGAAACTTATGTCTGGCTAGAAGTTCTTTTCATGCAATAAATTGACTTAACTACAATGTTTATAATAAAGTGATTAAATCCACACATTAACATGCAAATTATATGTTCAAGCAGTGTCAGACTCAACAATAATAAAACAGAAATGCCAGTATCAGACTTAGATAAATAGGAAAAACAGCATCATACTCAAAGGAGAAATAATAAACGTAAACAACCTTATTTATAGGCCAAGGAAAACAAGTGAGTTTTTAAAAGTGGCTTAAAAGAGACCGGAAGGGGCTAACCTAAAATATGGGCAAATTGTTCCACAGCCGAGGCCCAACAACAGAGAATGCTCAATCCCCTCTGCGTTTAAATCTGGAGTGAGGTACTTTTTGCTTGTAATAAGCAAAAAAAAATCTGCCAATGGAACAAGTGAAAATTCACTAAGATTTCTTGAAATAAGACATTGGGCCCTATTTTAACGATCTGAAATGCAATTGTCATAGTGCAAAGCACAAGTAACTTTGTAGGCGGATCCCGGCGCTGTTGCTATTTTCCCGGCGGGATAAATGCCTCTTGCGCCTGGCGCAAATCTAAAAGAGGTTGGTCTGAAGTAGCTTCATTATTCATAGTGGTTTGGGCATAATGTGAAATAAACTAATCAGAGTGCCATCCCCTACCCTTTAAGAGTAGGGGCCCTATCTTGCACCCCGTGCAAATGACTTTATACACAAACGCATGTCTCATTCCTATTTTGAACGCGCGCAAAGCGGCATTTTCCCCTCCACAGACGCACGTCGGTAAACTAGGAAATGAATTTGCGCTCCCTGGGCGGATTGGCGCAAAAAGGAGGCGTGTTTCGGCGCAAACATTCCCTGGTGCTATTTTACACTTCCAGAACACAATTGCGCCACTAACCAGAAAAAACCTGGTCTAAAGTCAGTGGCGCGTTGCGCGTTGTTCATAATGCTATTTTAAGCGCGCATATGCTTGGCCATAATGTAGCGGGTACACAACGCGCATATACTGATTCTCTCATCAACATAGATGCAGTAGTTTTTATTTTTGCAAATCATACATTATAACAAGGAAAAATATTAACACAAGAGGGAAATCATTGTGGTTTACATGAAGATGAAAAAACCGAAATACCCATTTCTTAAGGCTATTGTAGTACTAAAGGATCAGACCTGTTTGCCCAATAGTGGCAAGAAACATACGTATAGGCTATAATGTTTAACCGACGCTGATGTGCAAGAGTTTCTCCCATCCCCATACAACGTCACTTCTCTGTCTTTCACTGTCCTGACAAGAACGTCCGTCTCATCGGCTGTGAACGCTCCTGGCGCGCGCCTGGTAAACCCGCCGTTATAATAACAATCCGTCATGCAACATGCGCACCTGTTCTTAAAGGGTATGTTGGATGGCGCTCGGATTGGTTTATTTCACGTTACGCCCAAACCACACCTATGAATAATAAAGCTACTTCAGACCAACCTCTTTTAGATTTGCGCCAGGCGCAAGAGGCATTTTAGCGCCGGGACCCGCCCACAAAGTTACTTGCGCCATGCGCTTTGACACTTGCGTTTCAGATCGTTAAAATAGGGCCCTAGGTGCTCATGTTGCATGACGGATTGTTATTTTATCGGCGGGTTTACCAGACGTGCGCCAGGAGCGTTCACAGCCAAGGAGACCGACGTTCTTCTCAGGGCAGTGAAAGACAGAAGTGATGTTGTATAGGAATGGGAAATCCGCATCGGTTTAACATTATATACATATGTTTCTTGCCACTACTATTGGGCAAACAGGTCAGATCCTTCAGAACTACAATTAGCCTTAAAAACTTGGGTAATAGGCTCTATGCACAATCGCTTCCATATTTGTCTCAGCACGCCCACTCACTTCCGGTGCTGCGTCAGTCTATGGTCATAAGCCGGTTTTGCGTTAGGTGGAGATAGTGTCAAATTACACTCGCTGTTTATAAAAACGTCCTCCGGTTAACGTGAATGATGTTAACAACACTGTGAGGCAGTTAGCTGTCACGCAAGAGTAAAAAAGAGAAGTTATTTAAATTATATATTTCGAGCCAAATCAACAACTTTGAGTGTTAGTATTCTCTCATATCGTACGAAATTCGACTAGCGAATCAGCGTTTCTAAAATCGTTGTCTCCGTTTCCGAGAAATTACAGTTTTGCCGCCTATACACTTGGCCTGCAGAACGCGGTTCCGGAAGTAAAGACGCTGACTGAGATTCGTTCGAACACACGTCAGCAGGGTTCGTGCATAGAGCCTATTCGTTTTTTTCATCTTCATGCGAACCACAATGATTTCCCTCATGTGTTAATATTTTTCCTTGTTATAATGTATGATTTGCAAAAAAAACCCGCTGCATCTGTGTTGATGAGAGAATCAAAGTGTATGCGCGTTGTGCACCTGCTACATTATGGTCAAGCATGCGCGCTTAAAATAACATTAAAACAACGCGCCACTGACTTTAGACCAGTTTTTTTCTGGTCAGTGGCGCAATTGTTTTCTGGAAGTGTAAAATAGCACTAGGGAATGTTTGTGCCGAAACACGCCTCCCTTTTGTGCTGATCCACCCAGGGAGCGCAAGTTCATTTCCTAGTTTACCGACGTGTGTCTTTGGAGCAAAAAAGCCCGCTTTGCACTCGTGCAAAATAGGAATGAGACATGCGTTAGTGTATAAAGTCATTTGGTAACACTTTAGAATACGGTTCCTTCGTTAATGAATAACTACACAAGAACGAATGAGTAACACCATATTAACAATCTAGTAACTATTATTAACTAACAAGAAACTCTGATTAACGAACTAGTAAGTAATAGCGCACAGATGAAAGTGGTAGTTCACTATTAACTAATCAATAACTACTATTTTTTTAATACTTCCTAGAGAACTACTGAATTTTTTTATTAACAATCTAGTAACTACTATTAACTAAAAATAAAATCTGATTAACGAATTAGTAAGTAATAGCGCACAAATGAAAGTGGTAGTTCACTATTAACTAATCAATAACTACTATTTTTTTAATACTTCCTAGCGAACTACTGAATTGTTTTATTAACAATCTAGTAACTACTAGTAACTAAAAATAAAATCTGATTAACGAATTAGTAAGTAATAGCGCACATATGAAAGTGGTAGTTCACTATTAACTAATCAATAACAACTATTATTTTAATGCTTCCCTGAGAAATACTGAAAAAGTTTAATTCATGCAAAACTAATCAATAACCAATGCATGACAAATGACTAGCACTACATTAACATTTTAACTACTACTGTAAACGAATACACAAGGTTGTTTACATTATCAATACATAATAGCATAGCGGACTTATGATTTGGGAAAGCTGTTAATTATTGGCCTATGCTGTCTAGATATCACCTGAATAATTTTTAAGAAATTAATTTTTAAGTGCAGTTGTCGCAACCTTACTTGTCCTGTGGCCAATTTTCCGGCATTCCTCTGGACTGGCATTGAATCACTCGAGTCAAGGTGAGCACTGGAACATATTGAGTCTTCAGCTACCCAATTACCAGATACAGTTATTTTATTATTTAACATTCCACTCAAATCAAAATACATTTTATGTATGTCTCCTAGCTCATATATATATATATATATATATATATATATATATATATATATATGTGTGTGTGTGTGTGTGTGTGTGTGTGTGTGTGTGCGTGCGTGTGTGTGTGTGAGAGAGAGAGAGAGAGAGGGTGATGAGCCAGGAGGATGATTGGATCATACCAAAAAACATGGTCAAACATTAGCCCAGCTCTGTCAAATGCTCATTGAATGCATTGTTTGAGTGTGTGTGCGTGTGTGTGTGAGTGTGAGTTTTTGCCATGATGAGAATGTTGTACAGGATCAACCCTTCATTTGTGTGTACTGTATGTTAGATATGAATTGTATTGGATCTATTAATTTATTTTTACAAAAATAATTGTAATTATATAAAATAATTCTCATTCATTTTTCATCAATTCATTTCAAGAATAATTCATGCAATTGTATATTGTTAATTTGAAAGAATTAAAAGTGCAGTTTCTTGTCTCTCCTTGTATTTTCAAGTGGTTGAGGTTGATATAGGATTTAGCAATTAGTAATATGTAGACCAATACTTTCTAGAGATAGTAATTATTATACATTAATCTAACTACACCGTTGAAAATGTCATTTGTAGTTAATAATTCATAATTATTTAAGAGTAACTTACTGTTATAATATCAGAGGTGAAACTGGAAGAATGTTATTCAACCTAAAGTAGGCTTCTATTACTTTGATAAATTTTTACTTAAGTAAAAGAAAAAATACCAGTCTAAAAATCTACTCATGTAAAAAGTAGTTAATTTAAAACATGAGTTAAAGTTGCTGTGTAACTTGTTTAACAGCGGAGGTGGGGAACTCCCCCATGAAGGGTTGTAACGTATGAGAGTTTCACAGTATGATAACCGTCTCGGAAAATATCACGGTTTATTTACAGTTAAATAAATTACACATTTGTTCAATAAAACATATCTAATCAACTAACTTCAATAATTGATTATGAATAAGATTAACATCTTATTTTTATCATTAATAACTTATTAAATTATGTTTGAAAAATAATTTCTATTATTCTATTTAGTTCTATTAAATGTTTTTTATTTAATTTTTTTAGTGATTTAATAGAAATATATTATCAAAAACGGTGGTAATCAAATAAAAGTTTAGCAAACGTTTTAATCCTTTTATTTTTTGGCAAAGTGCTGCAAAACAGATTTAGTCAATTAATCCATGGACAAACAATATATATTCCTTAAAGAATGTGTAAATACATTTTAGTATTATTGTTGGTGTTTAAACAGCACTTCCTCTTTAAAAAAAGGGAGGAGACCGCAAGAAACTCTGGGTTTACTGAAGAAAACCTGCTCACGACCAGGTTAGGTTCATGATAACCATGATTACCATGATAACTGACTCTGAGTATAAGTTACCTCTCTTTCAGAAACAGGCTTGACTTACTCTGCTTTCTCGGGTTTGATATACCCCCCTTTCTGAAATGGAAAACAAATCGGTTACCTAACGTAACCTCAGTTCTCTCTAGAGAGGGAACGAGTATTGCGTAAGCTATCTTACGCTACGGGAAAGATTAATCTTTGCTGAGAAGTTGAAGCCAAAAAATTATTCCATAATTTGTATCCATTGTCAACGCAGTTCCTCTGTGGCAGACCATGAGCGGGCTAGCTAGCAGCTCATTGGTTCGTTCACAGAGAACTGCTCGAGCCTATGGGAGAGTGGCGCTGAGCCCGCGGCCAATGAGCGGCAAGCGCGCGCTCATTGCGTCAGAGCCCGCCAAAAAGGCCGTGGCTTGAGTTTATAAATATGCTCCCCGTAGGCTGGATCGTTGGTTTCTTTCAGAGTGAAGCGAGAACGCTAGTAGCGCCAGCATGGCCGGGAACGCAATACTCGTTCCCTCTCTAGAGAGAACCAAGGTTACGTTAGGTAACCGATTCGTTCTCTTACGAGAGGTTCTCTCGTATTGCGTAAGCTAGCTCACGCTACGGGAACACCTGGTCAACGCCGTGCGCGCTATGAGGCCACAATGAGACCCGGGGGTGAACCGGGGAACCCTTATGACTGGAGTGAATTGTGAAAGGCCAGCAAGCGGGCCCGTGATTGTGTATACATGAGCACGTAGGGAAACGTAGAGCTCACTCCACTAGAGAGCTCGCCTCTAGTGGAGTGAGCTCTGATGCCCAGAGGGCAAGGCAGGCTTTTAGAAGCGTAAGCAGAGGCAATAGCGTCCACTATCCATCTAGACAGTGTCTGTTTTGAGGCGGCCAAACCCTTGGTGCGCCTGAACACGGCAGCGCGTTTAGTGCATCACATTCGCTATCGGACGCAGGCAGGGCCGATAAGAAGATAACCTGAGCCCTGAATGGGGTACCAATTGCTTTAGGGACATAGCCATGCCTAGGTTTGAGAATGACAACGGAGTCATTAGGTCCAAATTCGAGGCACGCAGCACTAGACGAGAGTGCGTGTAGGTCCCCCACATGTTTTACTGAGGACAGTAGAGCTGGGCGATATATCGCACGATATTGTTATGCGCGTCTAATCAGTAAAGCCAGTTCCTTGATTAGTAGTAAATCACATTCACATCCTTTCAGATCGACGATATGAGTGTTAAAGTTAATTAGATAATTAAGTGATTAATTTAGTGATGATTGAGCATTATTGAAGACACCTGATGATCACAAGCAGAGTCGCTGAAGGACAAAATCACAAATTGTAAGTCACCGTTATGGAGATCAGTGTCTGCTTTAGTTGGGCTCTTGACACTTTTACATTCTCTTTAAATTTTGTTTGTCAGCTGTTATTGATTTAAAGCAGTCAAATGAACAAAGACATCTGTGATCTAATAGTGTTGGCTATGTTTTGACATAGTCACGCTGTGATCTGAAAAATTAAATTATTCAGATGATTTGCTTTAACTTGTTAGCAACAGTTGTGTGGTTTTACTCCATATCTGTATTTTTCTTATAACCTAAAATATTTAATAAAAAAAATATTCTGATCAAATCACTATCATTTTTTTATTTAGAAACACAGATATCAGTAATCAGCCTGTCTATCTCAACCGCGGTGACATTACTAATCCTTGTTGCCACCAATCACAACTCATTAATGGCCCCCATCATGCATTGCGGTTTGAATAAATTATGATCTGAATTGTCTATATAATTTACTTTTCCTACTTGAATATTCTACTCGTCACCGTTGTTGAGGAGCTTTGACTGAATCTTGAGGTCTGTGTGTGCCTTAAAGAAAGATTTTTTTAAACAACTTTTGAGAAATTACATTATATTTAACATTCTGGATGTTTATGCAGGAGGGTGAGCGCTATATCCATGCACTTCGTGAAGGTACGGGGTGCTAAGGATAGGCTGAATGGGAGAACGGCGTATTGATAAACTTGACCCTCGAAGGCGAAACGTAAGAACGGCCTGTGACAGGGATTTATCTGGATCTGGAAATAGATGTCTTTCAGGTCTAGAGAGATGAACCAGTCCCCCTGGTGCACGTGCGCGAGGAGTTTATTGACTGTAAGCATTTTGAACGGTCTCTTCATGAGCACTCTGTTCAGAAGCCTGAGATCTAAGATCGCCCTTTTGCAACAGCTTTGCTATTTCTGAGCGGAGCGTGTTGATAGCCACTGGGCTGACAGTGGATTCGAGCCGAGCACGGAAGCAAGGCGGGCGGCGACGAAACTGTAACAGATAGCCGTTCTTTATAATGCTTAGAACCCACGGGGAAATGCCGGAATGGCTTCCCACGCATCGAAGCACGCGGCTAGCAGCTGAATGGCTATATCACCCTGAATGCTGCACATAGCGTGCTGGACATGGGGTGTGGGGGCGCTTAGACAGTGTGTGGCAATGGGACTTACACTCAGAGAGGAGTTTATGGGCCGTGAGACAGATTGAACAGAGAGGGGACACGCACGTAGGCTCGTGGGCGTGCTTATATTCTCTGATACTAGAGCGGGCTGTACCGGCTCTGTGGGGGTGGGCTCTATGAGAGACACGGGACATGTGGTGCTAGTTTGTGGGAGTGAACACATGCTTGTGGGCACATTTTTTACACAAGAGGCATTTTTGCTCTTTTTGAGATTTCTCTGGGTAGCCGTGAAAACGGCTTTTCGTCGCTCGCAAGCGGGTAGGGAGACCGGCTTGTTTGTGGCGGTAAACACTACTGTAGTCGGCGAAGTAACTGGGACTAGCAGAGGGCGAAGTTTTGACGGCGGTCCGGCCGCGGCGGGAGGGAGCCGTCTTTTTCTCAGCTGTGCTAGGCAGACTTCTGTTGATCAGGCTTCAGCGTGATCTTCGGTTGAGGCCCCTGGGGAGGCGGCTGTCTGCGGCGGCTGTCGGAGCAAGAGCGAGGGCGGCCACCCTGTCTGCGCTGAGATGGATGAGCCTGCTGAGAAGGGCGCTGGGGTGGGGCTCTTGCAGGGGGTTGGTCCCGAGAGCGGCCTGCAGAGGAGCTAGCGCAGCGGGGCAGAAACATGTTCATGGCCTGGGAGGCTTTCTGGACCTCGGAGAAACGGTCGACGATGCCCGTGACAGCGGAACCAAAGAGGCCGGTCGGAGAGAGGGGCGCGTTGAGAAACGCGGAGCGATCAGAATCTGGCATGTCGGCGAGCATGAGCAATAAGTGTCTCTCCGAAACACAGAGGGCGGCCATGCATCTCCCCAGAGCTTGTGCTGCGGCTTTAGTGGCGCGAAGAGTGAGATCCGTAGCACTTCTCAGATCCCAACATGACATCATGACTTTTGCGTAAACATACACGCCACTTTCGAGTCAAGTGGCGTATTATTTCTACGCATTTTGAGCTATTCGCGTGTATCCGCGTGTATGCGTGTATGTCTACGCCATTAACGTCCGCGTCATCCCGCGTGTCAGAACACGCGCGTCAAATGTCCAGTCATAAATGCCATTAACCCCAGTGACGGTTAAGTTTAGGGATAGGGTTGAGGTAAGTCATATCTTTTTTTTCCCTAGGATGGTAAGGGAACAGTCATAAATGCCATTAACCCCAGTGACGGTTAAGTTTAGGGACGGGGTTGAGGTAAGTCCTATATTTATATAACGTTAAGTCAACGGCGTTCATAAACACGTTCATTATGCGTCTTCATAACACGCCAAAAATGCAAATACGAATTGGCGTGTCATACACACGCTACTTCATGAGATCAGCCTGCAGATCCGTAACCATGGGGGGGGGGGTTTCTACCAGTCTCAGCCCACTCACGTAGAATGTCACTCTGGAGAACTTGGAGGACTGACATGGAGTGGAGTGCCGAGGCGGCCTGACCGGCGGCGGCATAGGCGCAGGCGTGGAAGTTCGAGGTCACTCTGCAGGCTTTAGAAGGAAGCGCGGGAGAAGAACGCCATCTAGCAGAGGGCGGGCAGAGGTGTGCAGCGACCAAGTCCTCGACGGGCAGCATGGCTGTATATCCTTTCTCAGCGGCTCCATCCACCGAGCGCAGCGAGCGGAAACGTCGGAGCGGTTTCGAGCCGAGAGCGGAGCATTCCAGGACTTCGTGAGCTCGGCATGAAGTTCAGGCAGGAATGGGGCGGCCCGGTTACAAGAGGGGGACGAGGGGCAGTGAAAGTAGCTGCCGTCCATTCGGTTCGTGGCCTGCTCGGGTGGCAGAGACCACTCGAGGCCGAGGCATTCCACGGCCTGTGTGAGGAGGCGCATTAATTCCTCCTTGATTCCAGCGCGGATCCCAACAGACTCACGCAGAAGAACCGAGAGAGGACCATTCCTCACTGTCGGAAGAATGCAGCGAGCAGGAATCCTGCTCATCCGCATCATCGTCGGAAGCGACAGAGCGGCCACTCGGCGGCAACTGCATGTCCGGCTGGGGCGGAGAGGGAGAGCGGGGAGCGGGAGGCAACGGCGGCCCGCATGGTTCCGCAGGGGGCTCCGGCGGCCTCTGGGAGCGCCGTTTCTTCTTCCGCGGCGAAGTGAGAGGCGGCGCGGGAGCGGTCTTAACGGCCTGAAGTCGTGCCTGCAGGGAAAACAACGGCAGGTCTTCGCAGTGGTCGCATCCTCCGCCAGCGAGGGCGAGCTCTGCGTGCTCTAGACCGAGGCAGAGAGCGCAGATGGGGTGACGATCTCCGTCCTTGAGGTGAGAGTGGCAAGAGCCACAGAAATTTCGAGGCATCTTTAAAAAAGACGCTCGAGCTCTTTTAGGAAGAAAAGGCGAGGGATACACGTCGTCGGATGGGGCTAGCTTGCAGGGCGGCTGAAGGTGGCAAGACGGCCAGCTTCTTCAGTCTCCGGAGCTCGCTAGAAGGTGCCTTCTCTCGACGCCGACGGCTTCTTCTCACAGCGGTATGCGTAGCACGCTGAAGGATGAAAGAATCACCGATCCAGCCTATGGGGAGCATATTTATAAACTCACGCCACGTCCCTTTTGGCGGGCTCTGACGCAATGAGCGTGCGCTTGCCGCTCATTGGCCGTGGGCTCAGCGCCGCTCTCCCATAGGCTCGAGCAGTTCTCTGTGAACGAACCAATGAGCTGCTAGCTAGCCCGCTCATGGTCTGCCACAGAGGAACTGCGTTGACAATGGATACAAATTATGGAATAATTTTTTGGCTTCAACTTCTCAGCAAAGATGAATCTTTCCCGTAGCGTAAGCTAGCTTACACAATGCGAGAGAACCTCTAGTTAGAGAACCCAGAGTTTCCCTCATTTCAGGGTTAACATACTCAGGGCCCTATTTTAACGATCTGAAACGCAAGTGTCAAAGCGCATGGCGCAAGTAACTTTGTGGGCGGGTCCCGGCGCTGTTGCTATTTTCCCGGCGGGATAAATGCCTCTTGCGCCTGGCGCAAATCTAAAAGAGGTTGGTCTGAAGTAGCTTCATTATTCATAGGTGTGGTTTGGGCGTAACGTGAAATAAACCAATCCGAGCGCCATCCAACATACCCTTTAAGAACAGGTGCGCATGTTGCATGACGGATTGTTATTATAACGGCGGGTTTACCAGGCGCGCGCCAGGAGCGTTCACAGCCGATGAGACCGACGTTCTTGTCAGGACAGTGAAAGACAGAAGTGACGTTGTATAGGGATGGGAGAAACTCTTGCACATCAGCGTCGGTTAAACATTATAGCCTATACGTATGTTTCTTGCCACTATTGGGCAAACAGGTCTGATCCTTAGTACTACAATAGCCTTAAGAAATGGGTATTTCAGTTTTTTCATCTTCATGTAAACCAAAATGATTTCCCTCATGTGTTAATATTTTTCCTTGTTATAATGTATGATTTGCAAAAATAAAAACTACTGCATCTATGTTGATGAGAGAATCAGTATATGCGCGTTGTGTAGGCCTACCCGCTATATTATGGCCAAGCATGCGCGCTTAAAATAGCATTATGAACAACGCGCAACGCGCCACTGACTTTAGACCAGGTTTTTTATGGTCAGTGGCGCAATTGTGTTCTGGAAGTGTAAAATAGCACCAGGGAATGTTTGCGCCGAAACACGCCTCCTTTTTGCGCCGATCCGCCCAGGGAGCGCAAGTTCATTTCTTAGTTTACCGACGTGCGTCTGTGGAGGGGAAAATCCCGCTTTGCGCGCGTGCAAAATAGGAATGAGACATGCGTTTGTGTATAAAGTCATTTGCGCCGGGTGCAAGATAGGGCCCTCAGAGTTTTCACTTAACCTCCTTTCTGAAACAGGCCCCATGTAAAAGAATAAATCAGAGACAACATGAGGTCAACATATTCACATGATTGTCTGAAGTGATCATCATGGAACAGAATAAATTAGAGTTGACTTGAGGTCAACATATTCATATGGTCTGAGGACAACATAATGTAACAGAATAAATAAGCTAATTCAACCTTTTCTCTCTGGATCTCGCAGTCTGTTAGACCAAGCTGAATGGTCAGTGCGGTGCGCAAATTCTACTTAAAGAGATTTTAGGAAACTTTACTGTAGCACCAGTGCGAGTGTTAACAAACTGTTACACAGCCAGAAAATGACCTATTTGAATATGGCCACTATTTTGTTTTTTGTTTTGTTTGTTTGTTTGTTTTTTGTTTTTTTGTAGATAGGCAAACTATAAAAAATATAAACAGTACTTTCCACTTTCTTTTGTTTGAGCTAGAAAGTAAGCAAATTAAGTAAGTAATTTGCTTATCAAATTTGGCTGGCAACTGCTAATTAACTCTCCAAAGTAAATTAATTGGCAAAATCAGGGCGTGCGTGCTGACACACAACAGAAGACTCTAAGGCTGGAGTGACCTCTTCTAGGAGGTGAGGGGGTCTCAATTATATGGGGAGATATGAGGTCATTTACCCTGGGCATTTGTGAGTTAGCATAGATGGACCTGTTTGGCACATGGAGGCTTGTCTACATCTACACCGCTAAGTCTTGTGACAGTTCAATAGTTGTTGTGTTGAGTATAGGGACCCCTAGTGTAGGTATTTCGACACTAGTAACCAAGACATTTCAGCTTGATAGTGACGATATGAAGGACTTACACATTTCATTAACAAAATTCCCATTCTGTGGGGAACATACACTGCCCAGCAAAAAAAAAAAAAAAAAAAAAAAAATCATTGTTTGGATTTAAATAGGCAAATGCTTATCATAGGATCCTTGCAGTGGTTATTATGTTTCTAGCATGTTATATGTTTGGCAACAGTTTTTCTAACCCTATTTGATTAAATGTATAGCTTTTCATTTCTTAAACAACCCTGTGGGAAGACACATCATGGTCATATTTCATAATGACAATGTTAAGGTTCATCAGGCTCAAATTGTGAAAGAAAAGTTGGAATTTTTTATTAATTTTGTTAGTTTGTTTGTTTAGTTTTCCCAGGCAGTGTAATTCATTCAAAAAAAGAGGCTTTGTGTTTAACAAAGTGTATTTTATGAATTAGCATGTTAAAAAAATATCCACAAATTGTTCATTCTGTGCATGAAACAATCATTTTATACTTACCCTCGGTCACCTGCAGATAATAGATAGGTGCTTGGGAGAAAAGAAAAATTAAGCAACATATAACACAACATAATAGGAAGCACATACTCATTTTTGAACTAATTATTTCATTGAGATGTGTTTCTCATACACAGAATGAAGAACAAAAAAAGTTCCACGCACTATCAATACTTGCAAAAGTAAGAAAATAGCTTTATTCAATGTTTTGGTCCTATGACCTTGAATATGCCTGATGAAGGTCATGGGACCGAAACACTGAATAAAGTTATTTTGATACTTTTGCAAATACTACTAGTGTGTAGGACGCTTTTGTTATTAATTTTGTACATTTCAATGAAACATATTTCAATGAAAGAATGAATTAAAAAAATGAATAATATGTGCTTCCTGTTATGTTGCTTTATAAAAAAAACATACTTAAACTGCAGGGCCTTCTTGAAAACTTGCAAACACATATATAAAGTAGTGTAAATTCATTGCAGTAACATAAATATTTACTAATGCAAAAGTATAATTTCAAGCAACCAAGTGTGACAGTATATAGATAAAAAAAAATACTAAAACAACATGCAAGACGTGACTCATAACCTACCCTGTGAGGTCAATGGCTACGTTCATAATCATTCATCCATACTAATTATGTCTATAAAAGTGCAAATACTCTCAAGTAATTTTCATTTTGCAACCACAGCTGAGCTCAATGTTTAGAATGCTTATCTTTCTTTACATATTCCTGGTTTTCCATCAACTTCATACCAAGGCGGGAAACACTCTTTGCCGAATGATAGGAGAAGCTAAGTCCCCGCTGCTTTCTAAGAATGGAGACATAACGATTGGTGCACTTTTTGCAGTGCACAGTAAAGAAACATTTCCTTCATTTCAGTTTACACAAAAACCTCAGCTTCTGTCGTGCTCCAGGTTTGTTACATTGGAAGCATTATGTTTTAGATAATGTTTTATGAGTTCTGAATGAGTGTCTGAATTTGTTTTTTTAAGCTGAATATTGTATTTTTTACTTTTTATTTTTTTTTTATTAATTGTTAATTGATCATTGTAGTTTAATGTTTTCACAGTGTGAATTTAAGAGATTTCAGGATGGCTCAAATTATGATTTTTGCAATTGAAGAGATTAACAGAAGTGAAAGTTTGCTCCCAAATGTTTCTATTGGCTATCGGATTTATGATACATGTGGTTCAAGACTGTCTGCTATGAGTGCAACTATGGGACTGATGAATGGGCCAGAGTTTTCTGCTGAGTATAGATGCAATGGACAGTCTCCTATACATGCTATCATTGGAGAAACTGAGTCTTCTGCAACTGTGATTCTGTCCAGAACTACAGGACCTTTTAAAATTCCAGTGGTAAGGAGTGGTGACACCAGACATTTGACAAAATCACCACACTGATGACTGTTTCAGTGTTTGTTTGTTATTTGTTTGTTTTTCTAGATAAGTCCCTCAGCCTCATGTGAATGTCTCAGTAATAGGAAAGAGTACCCCTCATTCTTCAGAACTATTGCTAGTGATTACCACCAAGGCAGAGCACTTGCATACATAGTCAAGCAATTAGGCTGGTCTTGGGTTGGAGCTGTGAACAGTGACAATGACTATGGAAACAATGTTATGGCCATATTTCTGAATACAGCTCAGAAAGAGGGGATTTGTGTAGAGTACTCTGTCAAATTCTACCGAACAGAGACTGAAAAACTAAAAAAAGTGGTCGACACAATTAAAAAAAGCACAGCAAAAGTGATTGTTGCATTTGTTTCACTTATTGAAATGGGCTTACTTATTGATCAGCTAAGTATTCAGAATATTACAGGCTTTCAATTGATTGGAGGCGAGGGATGGGTAACTGCAAAGAGTTTGATCACTCCAAAGAGTTTTCATGTGATGGGAGGGTCACTGGGGTTTGCATTTAGAAAAATCAAAATTGACGAGTTTTCAGATTATGTTATTAAGGCATTTTGGGACACAGCTTTTCCATGCTCACAGATTGAAGGGAATTCTTCTCAGTATCCATTAAGGTGCAGGCAATATGAAGATCTACTTACACTAAAACAAAACAATGAAGATGTGCCTGAACAAAGATATGCAAGCAATGTCTACAAAGCAGTTTATGCCGTGGCTTATTCTCTACACAGTTTATTGAAGTGCAAAGAACAAGAAGGGTGTGAGAAAGGTCTGACAATACAACCAAAACAGGTAAGAAAGAAAGAAAGAAAGAAAGAAAGAAAGAAAGAAAGAAAGAAAGAAAGAAAGAAAGAAAGAAAGAAAGAAAGCGTTAATAGCCTCAAAAATAATTACCAAAACTGTCTTTTTCAATAGGTGGTTGAAGCTCTAAAAACAGTCAATTTCACCGTAAAGTTTGGAGATCATGTGTGGTTTGAAAGCAGTGGTGGTGCAGTGGCCCATTATGAAGTTGTGAACTGGCAGCAGGACTTAGATGAATCATTCCAGTTTAAACCAGTGGGATACTTTGATGCCTCACTGCCCCCTGACCAGAGCTTTATGCTAAACACTAAAAATATTATTTGGGCTGGAGGACATCTGGAGGTAAATGGAAATCTTGTTGTACTACAGGGTGTGTTTAAATTACAATTAATGTAATATCAGCTGTTTTTTTTAATAAATAATTTTCCTTTTTTTATAATAAATAGTTGACAAAAGATACTTTATCATAGTACTTGAAAGATACTTCAAGCTCTTCACCTATTTAAAGTTTAGGGCACAACAGTATAAAAACATTCCACTAGCTTCATGTTATGCTTTTACCATGCAAGATTCTGTACTCAATAATATCGACATTCAGTATTTTTTTTCAGAGTCAGTATAAATAACTATGGGTAACACATTACAATACGGTTTCACTAGTTAGTTAGTTAGTTAACTACTTTAGATGACATGAAATGTGAACGAGATTCTACATTTCTTAATGAAAATGAATGTTAATTTCAACATCTACTAATACATTATTAAAATCTTTCAAATTAAAATTAGGTAATACACTGTGAACTAACATGAACAAACAAAGAATGACTGTATTTTTAACAAAGATTAGGAAATACTGTAAATACTGTTTTGTTCATTGCTAATTTGTGTTCATTAATACATTAACTTATGTTTACTAGTGAAATCTTATTGTAAAGTGTTAACTATGTATAATTTATTTTCTATGTAGAAGCCAAGGTCTGTCTGCAGTGAGAGCTGTGCTCCAGGCACTAGGAAGGCTGTACAGAAAGGGAGACCTGTCTGCTGTTATGACTGTATTCCATGTGCAGAAGGAGAAATCAGTAATGAGACAGGTAGTATTCAGCCCATCTCACAGTTTCATAGAAAACTATTTAGTTGCTCGTTTTGTGTTCTTCTTTTGCTGTTCAGGATGCAGTATATTGTAAAAGGAGTTCAATGAAAACATTTTCCCCTAACTATAGTAATCACAACTTCCTTTCCAGATTCAATTAACTGCAAGCAGTGTCCAGGGGAATACTGGTCTAATGCTGAGAAAAATAAATGTGTGTTAAAGGCTGTAGAGTTTCTGTCATTCACAGAAGTTATGGGTATAGTTCTAGTCTTTTTCTCACTGCTCGGAGTAGGATTAACTGTGCTGGTGGCCATCCTGTTTTACAGCAAGAGGGACACCCCAATAGTAAAAGCCAACAATTCAGAGATTAGTTTCCTGCTGCTCTTCTCATTGACTCTGTGTTTTCTCTGTTCACTTACTTTTATTGGTCAGCCCACTGAATGGTCTTGTATGTTGCGTCACACAGCGTTTGGGATCACCTTTGTCCTCTGTATCTCCTGTGTTCTCGGGAAAACATTAGTGGTGTTAATGGCCTTCAAGGCTACACTTCCAGGAAGTAATGTTATGAAATGGTTTGGGCCTTCACAACAACGACTCAGTGTTCTTGCCTTTACACTTATACAGGTTCTTATCTGTGTGCTTTGGCTAACAATATCTCCTCCATTTCCCTACAAAAATATGAAACATTACAAGGAAAAGATCATTCTTGAGTGCAATCTGGGTTCTACTATAAGTTTCTGGGCTATTCTGTGTTATTTTGGCCTACTTGGTGTCTTGTGTTTCATTTTGGCTTATCTGGCTCGCACACTGCCTGATAACTTCAATGAAGCTAAATTCATCACATTCAGTATGCTCATATTCTGCGCTGTATGGATCACATTTATCCCAGCTTATGTCAGTTCTCCTGGAAAATTCACTGTGGCTGTGGAGATATTTGCTATTTTAGCCTCAAGCTTTGGTTTACTATTCTGCATATTTGTACCTAAATGTTATATCATTCTATATAAGCCTGAGCAAAATACAAAGGAACATATGATGGGAAAAACAACATCTAAGTCCTACTGACAAATAAAATTGTGTCTATATTAACATTGCAAAATGTTGGTGTTTTTCTTTTATGTTTTATTATTTATTCAAAGACAACAGATTTAGTAAATTCACTAAAAAAACATTTGCTAACTTTTACAGAGCGACTGTAAGGAAATGGATTTTTTTTTACATGACAAACTACATGTATTTTTTTTTTATTATTATTACTTATCAGCTCTACATTTATGCTGTGTCTTTGGTAGTTTTTTTTTTTACCTATTTACTGACACAATTACTACACCAGTAATTGTTGGCCCATGAAGAATATGTTTTTATGAAAAAAAATCACTTAAATGATCTTTATGAAATTTTAAAAAAAATGGACATTGCACTATGTGTTAGGGATATATATCCAATAGAGGTCCATAGGGACTCATTTCATTTTTTTTATATTTTATTTAAAGCTTTTAATATTTTTGCATAACACCCCCCCCCCCCCCATGCCAGCATATAAGCAACAAGAAAATAAAGAAGATAAAGAAAATTAAAGCTGCAAGCAGCGATGGGCGGGCCCTCGTACCTGTAGCGCGTCGAGGTGTGAGGCGTCGAGGTGTGGCTGTGAATTTGCTACGCATCCAAATCACCCAAAAATTGATGTAAAATTCAAAATGGTCGACTTCCTGTTGGGTTTAGGGCATTGCTCCAAGAGGCTTTTTTGTACGTCTGGACATGATCCATTTGCCACAGAAATTCCGTACATGTAGGTCAAACGTGCGGCGGGGGATGCTTCGTTAAAGGTAACTTCCTGTTGCCAGCAGGTGGCGCTATGACTGTGGGCTAATTTCGGCATGTACATGTCTTCAGGGTGGGACTGTTGTATAACTTATAAAATTTCGCGCAGGTCTGAGGATGTACACTGAAGTTACAACAACTTCCTGTTTCATGGCGATTCATCGACGCCACGGACACGCCCATCGACGGAAATGCGCAGATAGCACAACTTTACATCGTCAATGCCTTTAGAAGGCACAGCAGAAATTTGAAGTCGATCCGACTAAATTCCTAGGAGGAGTTCGTTAAAGTACGGAGTGTGTAAATTGTCCCAAAATGGCCGCCACATTCAAAATGGCGGATTTCCTGTCGAGTTTAGGGTATGAGTTCTTGAGGCTTTTTTGTGCGTCTTCATATGATACATGTTCCCACCAAATTTCATGCATGTAGGTTGAACGTGGACGAGGGGCTAATTTTTTCCAATTTTCTAGGTGGTGCTAGCGAGCCATTTTGCCACACCCATCCACGAAACCCACAAAATACAAAATTTTTCACCAGTCCTGACATGCGTGCCAAATTTGGTGAGTTTTTGAGCATGTTGCGGCCGCGAAAAAAGAAAAACTTTACTTTGCAGAAAAAAGAAAGAAAAACCCTAACATTTTCAATAGGGTCCTCGCACTGTTAGTGCTCGGGCCCTAAAAAAAACATAATCCCAACAGTTTCAATAGGGCCTCGCACAATTAGTGCTCGGGCCCTAAAAAAATAACCCTAACAGTTTCAATAGGGCCTCGCACAGTTAGTGCTCGGGCCCTAAAAATAATCCTAACAGTTTCAATAGTGCCTCGCACAGTTAGTGCTCGGGCCCTAATAAAGTAAGACAGAAACACACCTGTTCACCGCTCATTTTCCCATGGGCAAAGGCGAGCACGCGTTTCACATCAGTGTTTCTCCCGAGAGACTAGCGCGAAATTGATCCCCTATCTTAGCGCCATCTACTGTTCTAGAAGAGGAAGTTGCTTAACTGCATTTGTGAGAAAATCTGCCTGGACGCGGAAAAATAGTGCCAAAAGTCACGTGACAGTTTTTTGTACTTATAGAAGTACTTGGAGGATATTTTTGTCATTGAAGAAATACGTTTCTATGTATATGTAAAACACTGTATTTGTTTGATAGGTAAATTTTTTTATTTGCAGAACAATATGCATTAGTTTGTGAGTGATGTTTTGTATTTACATGATGTGTGTTTGTGAATCATTGGGTGTGAGTAAAACACGTTTTGTGTGTGTGTGTGAGGTTTTGGCACATTATTCGCTCCATAGGCGATTTAGCTTGAAACATTGATGGAGCAGTGAATGGGTTCTGTACACAGCAGAATGACACGACAAACTCATTTTTTTATTTTTTTTTATTTATTTTTTAAATGGTGTTTATCGCGTTTTGGAAAAGAGCTAGGGTTCCTACAGGGTCTTAAAAAGCCTTAAAAGCATTGAATTTATGAATTTGGAAATAATACCTTAAAAGTCTTTAAAAAGTCTTGATTTTGATGTCTGGGTCATAAAAATTGTGCTGTATGTCAGTGTTCATTTCATTGAGGAAAACAACATTTTTTCACAGACGAAAACAAAACTACAACTAAATAAAACCTAGTTTTGAATGACAAAAACTATGCCGAAAATCTATTGACATTATCGTCAACGAATAAAAACTAGATGAAAATGTTAGATGGTCACAATCTGGGAAGCGATCCAGTCAGAACTTGTGTCCTGCGTGTGTGTTAGATGCACACGTACTGTAACGTGCTGATCTACCCCGCGGTCTCATAAAATGTTAAAAATGTAAACCAACCACGCAACAACCCGAAGCATGGAGCCGTGCACATATACTATACAGCGCGCGGGTACTGCTGCACTGAGCTCTCTTTCGTGTCTGGACAAATACACACAACATTATGTCTAAATATACGGTTTGGAGAGTATTCATGTAAACTATGTCAGTTATGTCTTAAACAGTGTATCGGATGTGCATCAGAGCAATTGTATCCACATGTCATTGGACATGATCCGATGTCTTAAAGTGACAGTGGCAATAAACCTAATGCGGTCTGTGTCATTAATTTTGATCAAGCAACAAAAGAAAAAGAGAAAAGCATTCACTGTTTGTTATTATCTTTAATAAGGATTAATTGTATTTAATTCATACAAATAATTGTCTACTTGAAAGAATAAAGAATGATGTAAGTTGTTATAAAGAATGCAAATATCATTCATTGAAAAGAAGACTGTTTTATTTAATTTTAAGATACTTTTTAAGTCACAGCTAAATCTGTATCTGTATTGGATGTTCAAACTTCAAAATCGTTCATATTAATAGGTTAATATTTGTTTTCTCCAGGAGTATAATTATGGATTTGGAAATTTTATAACGCATTACAATTTATTTATTTCATCAACTAAGACTAAAACTAAAACAATTCAGATGACTAAAATATGACTAATATTAGTTTTAGTCATATTTTTAGTCAAAAGACTGAGACTAAAACTAAATAAAAAATTTTCTGTCAAAATTAACACTGCTTTATGTAACTTCTCCATATTTTATTTTTCAGTTTAATGTATTTTGTATTGTATTGTATTGTATTGTATTGTATTGTATTTAATGTATTGTATTTTTCAGTAAAAAAGTTTAATTTGTCAACCACGATTATTATGATTTCAATGTTTATTTTTCTGGGGTCTTTCAGTTACCCATATTCCCAGCATGGAATAAGAATGTTAAAACACAACTTAACATTGTTCGGCAAACTTTCTTGTGGCCTACTGAAATATTTGCTTGGCTTATCTTCTTTTGCCCATTCCACATTTGAATAATAAATGAACACAAGTTGAAGAATTTAGTTTTTCTTTGCTGGTGGGGACGTGAAATAGGTATTAATTTTTTATATAAATGCTCTTAAAAAGGTCTTAAAAAGACTTGAATTTAACTTGAAGAAACCTGTAGGAACCCTGAGAGCTCTTCATATATATATATATATATATATATATATATATATATATAAAGCCGGTGGCACCGCCACCCTGCTTTGTGCACAAACGTGCAAAAAACGTAACCCTGCTTTGACCGTTGAAAAGAAGTGTGCTGTAGAGCTTGCATTGGTGTGGGCTCTGCAAAAGTGCACATCGAGGACACATATCAATCACAAAGTATGCGTGAGCAACCTTCTGAAAGGTCAGGTCTACATCCAGATCTTCATCTGCTGTGTGTTTACATTAGTGAAGTTTGAAGCAAATCAGGTAAAAATAAGAGGGTGATTTCAAATCATTTTGTAAGTGACACACTTCCAGCAGCCATATAACCAGGTTTGCGGTGCCACTGGCTTAGGCCCGTAATCGCTGCTCGTAGCTATATATATATATATACATATATATATATATATATATATATGATACAGAGAATATTAATTGCTTTACCTGATTAGAATGCTACCTTGAAAAACAATAATTTAAATTTAATCTCACCCAACAGAGAAATCCCCCTGCCCCCTCCCAACAGGATTGTCCTCAAACAGAGCACTAATCTGTTTATTTTTAAATTACACATTCTACATTGATTAAAAAAGAAACATCAATAGTGTTTTTAGTCAGAGTATTATTTTATACAGAAAAAAAATTGTAATTCAGATGAGAATGAGGTTAGTGTTTTAAAATTTTAAGGAAAACAAATATATTGAAATATAGCACATGAATTTTAAATTCATTCAGCTTCAATTACCAATACAATCTTACTTTTATTTAAAGCAAACTATACAATTAAAAGATGGGGGTTATATGCATATGTTGCCAATTAAAAAAGTACAAAATTGTTATGCAAAAAGACAAGGACTTAGAGATTTCTTAATCCTTTAATGCAGGAAAAATCATACAGCCAGCTGCACACACACACACACACACACGCGCAGACACCAGCCCTCCCTCCCCTATGAACCGATTAGATCTACATGTGTACCACGTTTTTTACCACTTCCAGGGGGCGCTGTTTACAGGGATTAAAGTGAAAAAAATTCTTCTGACTGAAATTTTTTTCAGGCCAAGTCATATTCCTGTAACTTTATTTAAATAGTCGGGATCAATAGGGTTTTAAGGGGAGATGTTTTAAACCGATCTAATTTTGCCAGTTTGCGTAATTTAAAAAGCTATTTTAATGTATGAAAAACAATTACTTATCTTGATAAATAATCAACCATCTACATAACTTTTCAGTGCATGTTTTTATTTATCTTATGAGACCAAACAATGCTAAACGGTAACACTTTATTTGAAGGGGTGTGCATAAGACTGACATGACACTGTCATAAACATGACATAACACCTGTCATGAACATGAAGGAGTCTTTATGAATGTTTATGACTTTTGTCATTAAGTGTCATTCAGTAAATTATGACACTTTTAATGCAAAGTTGACATTGTTTAAATTGTCTTTGTTATGACAACTTGACATTAACAAAGACAAAAATGTCTTGATTATGACAAATTGACACTAACACAGACAGAAATGTCTTTGTTATGACAAGTTAGGTTAAAACTGACAATTGACAACTTGACATTAACCAAGAAATCATAATCTGTCACAAATATGTCTAATAACAGGTCTAATTATCAAACTTAAAGAAGTTATTTAGCTTTGCGTTAACATTACATTACCCTATCATATGTGGTTGGTTTTGACTTTGGTCGTCATGACACCATAACTCTGTCATGAATATTTTACTTGTCCTCAAGTAAAGTGGAACACATTGTACTAGTTATAAAGATGTCATTAAGGGTTATTACACTGTCAAATGCTTTAACAACAGTGTCATTAATATTTCCCCTTACCTCAAGTAAAGTGGAACATGTTGAACTAGTTATAAGGATGTCAGGTTGACAGGTTATGATTTCTTGGTTAATGTCAAGTTGTCATAACAAAGACATTTCTGTCTTTGTTAACCCTTAATCGCTGTTTGGGGTCATTCTGACCCCGCTGGACTTTTCCTTGAAAATTTAAAAATGTTCCCTTCATCTCAGGGACATGAAACTCGGTGACTTTTCCTAAATAATCTATCTAAACATGCACAAAAAAACTGGGCTTGATTTGGTTGTTCTAAAGGTGTGTAAAAAAAACTTTACCATTTAAGCTGTTTGGGGTCAAAATGACCCCACATTGAAAATGAATGGGAAAATGAAAAAAAATCATTTTTTCCATTTTGATTGTCAAAAAAATAAAAGTAAATCCATTATAAATCTGAAATGTTCCACATATAAACCAAGGTCTGGTCCTAGAGCACAAATAGAAAGTAGAACAAACTTTCTATCTCATACACACACACATACACACACACACAAACACACACATGCCATGACTGCAACAGAGAGCATTTTTACAGAAATTGGCAAATAAAACAAACAAAACTGGCATAAATCTAAAATATTTTTTTTTAAATTCAAGGGCTGGTCCTAGAGCATAAACACAAAGTGGAATGAGCTTTCTATCTCACACACACACACAGCCACACACACACAAACACACACATGTATGCATCCTGTTCATTACAGTTTATTAGTGCTGTTGTTTTGTATTATATTGGTTTATGTACTTGGTTTATTAAATTTATTTGTTCTAAAATGTCTTGTTCTAAAAAAAAAATAATAATAGTTGATAAATAATTTTCTAAAATGAAGTGTGTGTATACAGTCATGTCATAGTGCTGATTTGTAGTATTTATGCAAATGTATGTATAATAATTTGCATAAACAAATAATTCAAAATGTATCAGACAACAACAAACTCTAATTTTAACAAACATATTTTGTGCAATTCACAAAATATATATATATCATATATATCAAGTTGTGATGAGGATTTGAAGCATCAAGAAAAATGAAGTGAAAATGAATGAGTCTCTATTGGCCCCTATTGGAAAGATGTGGTCATTGCACTTTAATTCCTTAACTATAAGAAAAACTGTTTTTCGACTAACCACCAGATGGTAGTATTCTATCCCAAACACATAAAGCAATGTCCAAAAACTGTTTAGATTTAATTATCATCATAATTTAAGTGTTTTTTTCTTTAAAAAGACATTTTTCATGTGTCAATTTATGGCCTAGTTATGTAATTGTGCAGTAAATAGGTAGAAAACTTAAAAAATTCCAAAAAAACACAGCATAAATGATTAGTTGAGAAGTGAATTTAAAAAATGATATATAGTTTTCCATATAAAAATGTTTATTTCCTTATGCAATCACTCTTTAAAAGTCTGGGGTCTAAAATGACCCCAAACCCCTAAAGTGTCGTAGTTTTTAAACAGCGATTAAGGGTTAATGTCAAGTTGTCATAATCAAGGCATTTTTTGTCTTTGTTAATGTCAAGTTGTCATAACATAGACATTTTTGTCTTTGTTAATGTCAAGTTGTCATAAAAGACAATTAAAAGTGTCATAATTTACCGAATGACACTTAATGACAACAGTCATAAACATTCATAAAGACTACTTCATGTTCATGACAGGTGTTATGTCATGTTTATGACAGTGTCATGTCAGTCTTATGCATACCCCTTCAAATAAAGTGTTAGGCTATATTAATATATAGTTTGTTCCATGGCAAATCATTTTGGCTGAGAGCAAAGTGAAGTTTTATAACTTTATTATTTAGGCTATTTAACTTTAATTTTGTAGCCTATTAGAGAGCTGACTTATGTTTAACTGAATTGTTTGCTTTATTTGTCATTGTATAGCTTATTATAGCCTACCTATTAGGCTACTTATACTTTGAACAGGATATTATTATTAAAACTGACATTTAACAAAAAGAGACAGGGTTGTTTAATTTTATATATTCTAAAATATTATATGTATATATATATATATATATATATATATATATATATATATATATATTACTATGCATTCTCTTCACTGTATGTGTGTAATGATTCACGATGCACAGAGGAATCCATTTGCAGCTTTTATTAAACAAAGTCGTACAGGCAGGGTCAAGACGAGGCAGACAGGGCAATGCAGATCAGACAACAGGATAAACAGTAGACAGGCAAAGATCAGGGCAGGCAGCAATAATCGTGGTCAGTAAACAGTCCAAGTTCAGGCCAGGCAGATATCAGTCGTAGAAGAATCAAACAGTCCAAAGTCCAAAACCAGAAAACCAGAATCAGGATACAAACGCTCAGAAATGATCACCGGGGCAAATCAAGACTTCGCACTGGTGTGGTGTGTGGACGTGGCTTTTATGTGTGTGTGTTAATGGCGTGCAGGTGTGTGACGCAATCAGTCCCAGGTAAGCGGCATGATGGGAATTTGAGTTTGTAGCCAATGATCAGTACTCTGGTGAAGGCTCCCTCTGGTGGCGGAGAGGAGACAAAGCGGGAGCCTCCATTGTAACAATGTGTACACATAATACAACAAGATGATACAACCCTGTCTGTTTGCTAAATGTCAGTTTTAATGATAAATAATGTTTCATGTTTTTAAAATGAAAACAAAAAGAAGCAGGTTTGTGTTTTATATTTCGTGTTGTTATAAATATATGATAATCAATGTGCGTTGCCTGAACCACATTTGTGTGGCCATTTATATATTTATGATAATAATTATGTTCTTTTATAAATGAAAAGAGGCAGAGTGGTGATTTAAATATATTTCGTTTTATTGTTGATGAAAAGAGGCAGAGTTGATAACCGGAGTAGCCGCGCGCTGAGTGACGCGATCAAGAACGCGCTGTTAGCAGAATAACCGGACTCGCGTCCTCTCATCCTCAGGAGTTTGTTCTCCCGAGTCGAACTTGGCAAGTCCGAACTACCAAGGACGCAAGTCCGAAGTTTGCGTACTTGGTATTGAGAAACGACCAATATTGACCCGCGTTCTGTTTTCTATCATGGGACCGCAGCAAACGAGCTGTAGCCTCACCTGACAAGATTGAGTGAACACGGAGCAGTTTTTCCGTGAGCGGGAATTGAAAAACTGGAGTAGACCATAAGCGAAGTGATTACAGATTGCTTAGAGTGGAAAGAGGAACGTGCTTTCGCTCCACTCCAGGCTTTATCACATCCCCCCTCAGCAGGGTGAATACACATCTTTCCTTAATTTAAGACCTATTCAAACTAAAATTAAGACATTTATCACACTGTTTGCGAAATGAAAGCCTATGGCCTTAAAATTATGAAAAGTTAATTTAAGACATAAGGACAGACGGGAACCCTGCAATTGATGGATATCCGTCATAGACTCGCTGCAATTAACGGAAATCCATCGTAGCGATGGAGTTGATTTAATCCCTGTGTTGATTGTGTGTATAAAATATCTTCTTATTAAACTGTATGTACACTGACAAAGTTCTCAATGCTTCGGTTTGAATGTAGGGACCTTTATTATGCTGTCGTGTTACTGTGGGGCTATTTTGAGCCTTGTTAAGTGGTAATAACAAGCGATTTTTATTTGTCATTACTCTATGCCCTGTATACTAGCATTATACTAGCGTTATAGGCTAAACTGATTTCAGAGATAAAACTATTTACATTCGGCAATCATTAAAACAAATCTCAGATAACGGTTGACTAGGTAGCAATGTGTAATTAGACCAAAGGTTCATTGAGCTTTTTTTTAAGGGCCCCAAAAGTGCCCGAATAGTCGTAAGAAAAAAATGATAAAACATTTAGGTGCAAAAATGCAGAATAATAAACCAAAGCTTGAGGATAAAATGGCAAATATCTCCACAGCTACAGTAAATTTTCCAGGAGAACTGAAGAATTTTAGTTCATTACATTACTAAATGTAATGAATTAAAATTAAAGCTAAAATTAAACATAAGACTGCCAGGAGGCTAATGTAACCCATCAAAGCCCAGAAACCTATAGTAGAACCAAGACTGCACTCAAGTATGATCTTTTTTTTCCTTATAATATTTCATATTTTTGTATGGAAATGGGGGAGAAACTATTAGCCAAAGCACACAGATTAGAACCTGTATAAGTGTAAAGGCAGGCCCAGGTACCATCTTCAGCCCAACCCTGATGGCCGCGGGTTCTGACCCATATGCAAAGTTTCAAGAGTTTTCGAGCATGTTAAGGGCCTCAAAAGTGCCCGAATAGTCGTAAGAAAAAAAATCCCAGGAAAGCAATAGGGCTCTGCACCCTTTTAGGGCTTGGACCCTAATGAGTAAAAGGGTATTGATAAAATACCCTTAGAAAGAGCTACTGTAGAAAGAGTGACTGAAAATGTGCAAAAGTTTATTGAAAACATTTTGAACAAAATGTATATAAAATACATTATAAAGCATAATAAAATAATAACCATAGAACAGTAGAACATAAACATGAGGTTCTAAAACTATGGTTCGTTTCTTTACCCGTTTCACACACCCTCTCCGGACCACGTGAGTTGTTGACACCATGGTTGACATGTAAACCCTTGATCGGATTGAAAACCGAAACTGAAAGGACTGTGCATGTGCAATGACGTTAAATAAACATAATGACGTTGGATGCGCTGAGTGAGTTGTTTTTTTCTGTTGAATTAAGTGTCATATTCATAAGTTTCCCGTCATTCTAAAATTCTCATTTTACTTGTGCGTATAAGTGAAGCAGGACAACGTCCCACCAGTCCTTGTGTTGGATTCTCATCCACAGACGTCTGGTTTCGGCCCTGGGGAGGAGCATTTTTACTGCGTGATCAGCACAGCAAAACGGTCAATATGCTCTAAATTATGACCAGAGACAAATTAATATTACGTCTGTTGTTTCAGATCAAGTTTCAGATTTGAAACTTGTGACATAATAAGCGCACATCAACCCAATTACTTTATCATTCATGTAATAACTTGTTTGGATTCATCAATCATATTGATTTCATTCCGATTGTGTCCATGTAAACGTAGCTACTGACAGCGGCAAAAGCGATGCATGCTCTTTTACTTGTAAAATTCAAGAGTCTATAGGTAATGTAGTCTCTGCTCTCGGTGGGACGAATTAGGAAGTGTGCATTGTGAAGGGTGCGCTGAAAAGTGGCGCAGCCAAAGGATTAAAACAGATGTGCAAATGAGCACGTTCTGGGTGCACGGAGAGGTGGCGGTACGCTCAAGAGCTATATTTCGAAGTGGCAGTAACTGAGTACCGGAGCGTACCGGCCCACTTAAAGCACTGGACATGTCCACAATGCATCCCTGAAGTGCCAGCCTCATCAGCCCTGTGAAGGCTTCATCGACACGACAGCCATCGGCACTGATCCTCAACAAACTTGTCTCCATAGCGCCGTGATGACTTCGACTTCCAACCAGATGGAACTGTATAAATATTATGAATGTTCTGATCCACTGATACACTCAATCATACACTTAATAATCATAATCATAGAGTTTGTTCATTGGCCAGATGAGATTGACCCTCGACTGAGCCTGTTGCCCTGGCTTTTGGCTTATTTAGTTGGGGACATTTAATATACAACAATACTTGTTGTATTATTTTCATGTTATCACTGTGAAGCTGCTTTGATACAATCTGTATTGGTAAAAGCGCCAAATAAATAAAGGCGACTTGACTTGACTTTACTTTCTATAATGATATGATTCACCCAAAAATGAAAAATAAGTCATTAATTACTCACCCCCATGCTGTACCAACCCCATAAGGCCTTTGTTCGTCTTCGGAACACAAATGAAGATATTTTTGATTAAATTTGAGAGGTGGATCACTGCTACATAGGCTGCCTAAGGGATCGAAACTTGACGGCCCAGAAAGTCAATGAAGCTCACCCTCAAGAAGTGTCAATTTTAACATGCTATATAAAAATATCTGTGGGCTGTTTTGAGCTAAAACTTCACATACACGTTCTATGGACATCAGAGACTTATTCTAGTGGTGGGAAGTTCGGATCATTTTACTGACTCGGATCTTTGAGTCTCATTCAGTAAAATGAACGAATCTTTTATTGAGTCATTTCGTTCATTTCGGTCATTTCATCATTATATAATTAAAATGTCATGTTGAATATATCCCAAAATATCTAGTACTTAATCTAGTACGAAAATCTTTATTACATTAGTAAAAATAACATAAATGACTATAGGGTAATGCAGCCAAGGCCAAATTATAAGCAACTGAAATAACTGTATTAATTAGTTGCTGTCTCAAGTTCAGGCTATTGCAGTCTGACTGTAATAGTTCACCTCACCTCCTGATCCGAGACGTTCTTTCCTTTGCAACTTCATATTTATCAGGTTTGTTCTCCTCCTCTCAAGTCTCGAGACGTTAGCTGTTGACTCGTCAGTGTCTGACTCTGATCTGTGCTGTTTGCTGGGCCGTGCCGTCGCGATATAACAAGACCGGAAAGAGTAAAGATTAGTTCATCTCTCTCGAGTCTCTAGTTCGGGTTCGGACGGGTCTGAGTCTTTCGTTCTTCCTGTCAGTCCTATTAAGTCTATGCTGTCAGTACCGGAAAGGGGAATGATTAGTTCATTTGAGTCTTCGGGTTTGAGTGGGTTTGAGTCCTTCGTTCTTTTCTCACGTGGCCACTGGTCTCTCGCATCAAATACATTAGATTCGTATTATTGACTGCGTCTGAATGTATATTGTGTTTTATAGGCATGGAAATACAAAATATGTTCAATAAACACTATAAACAAAAGTTCCATTATTCATTATTCCTTATTATTGTCCTTGTACGTCTCTTTTCTATATTATGCATCTGTGGTGTGTTTTATTATATATTATACATTGATCGACTACTATTATATTATACATCATCTACGTGCTTGTTTGCAAAACGTTTGTGAATTAGTTTGTAAAAAGTTTGTGAATTAGTCTATTCAATACGGTGCAATTCACGTGACTAAAGAACGAAGGACTCAAACCCGAAGACTCAAATGAACTAATCATCGCTCTTTCCAGTGGTCTGACAGCATAGACTTAATGGGACTGACAGGAAGAACGACAGACTCGGACCCGAACTCGACAGATGAACTAATCATTTCTCTTTCCGGTACTGACAGCATTGACTCTATTGGACTGACAGGAAGAACGAAAGACTCAAACTCGCCCCGAACCCGAACTAGAGACTCGAGAGATGAACTAATCATTTCTGTTTCCAGTACAGATTCAGAATCCATAATGCGCATGCGCGGGTAACACAACATGAACGAATCACTCCCTGGACAACTCGGTAGTCCCGAGTCATATTAAAGATTCGTTCAAAATGAACGAATCGTTCATGAACGACACATCACTACTTATTTCCCATCTTGTGAAAAAGGGCATTATACCACCCCGTTAAATCATTTAAATTAAACACTTTTTTCAGTGAACTATTTCCCTTTTTAAAATATGGTTTACCTAATTTTACATGAATATTTGATATACTAATACAGTATATTACTATTTACATCATACTTTATTAAGCAAAAAAATTAAATACAAATTAAACAAATGCACCCCATTCAACAGTTAGTTGCATGATGTTTTGTTCATTTTCCTTTTGTTTAGAAACATTTGAATGAGATATAAATTATATAAATGAGACTTATTATGGTGCATCTTTCAGTTGGGGTTTATTTAAAGGGTTATTTGTTTGTGTTTTTCAGGTTGCTACATGTGACAGTTCAATGTTATAGACCTGAGACATTTTTGTTTTGCTTCAGTCACTTCAGCTTGACCTCTCCCAAAACCCACACACTTTCTTGAGGTCCCCCTTCCATGTTAATAGAAATGTTGCTTTAAATTATCAGAAGGGTTTTAGGCCTACGGATTTAGATGGTGTTTTTCCCATCACATGTTGCTTTGTATTTTGTTCTGGCTTAAGGAGTATGATATAACATTTAGGTGCAAAAATGCAGAATAATAAACCAAAGCTTGAGGATAAAATGGCAAATATCTCCACAGCTACAGTAAATTTTCCAGGAGAACTGACATAAGCTGGAATAAATGTAAGCCATACAGCGCAGAATATGAGCATACTAAATGTGATGAATTTGGCTTCATTAAAGTTATCAGGCAGTGTGCGAGCCAGAAAAGCTAAAATGAAACATAAGACTGCCAGGAGGCTAATGTAACCCATCACAGCCCAGAAACCTATAGTAGAACCCAGACTGCACTCAAGTATGATCTTTTCCTTATAATATTTCATATTTTTGTATGGAAATGGGGGAGAAACTATTAGCCAAAGCACACAGATTAGAACCTGTATAAGTGTAAAGGCAAGAACACTGAGTCGTTGTTGTGCAGGCCCAAACCATTTCATGACATTACTTCCTGGAAGTGAAGCCTTGAAGGCCATTAATACCACTATTGTTTTACCCAGGATACAGGAGATGCAGAGGACAAAAGTGATCCCAAACGCTGTGTGACGCAACATACAGGACCACTCAGTGGGCCGACCAATGAAAGTTAGTGAACAGAGGAAACACAGAGTCAATGAGAAAAGTAGCAGAAAGCTCAGCTCTGAGTTGTTGGCTTTTACTATTGGTGTGTCCTTCTTGCTGTAAAACAGAATGGCCATCAGCACAGTTAGTCCAACTCCTAACAGTGAGAAAAAGACTAACACTATACCCATAACTTCTGTGAATGACAGAAACTCTACAGCCTTCAGCACACAAGTATTTTTCTCAGCATTAGACCAGTATTCCCCTGGACACTGCTGGCAGTTAATTGAATCTGGAAATGGAGTTGTGATCACTAGTTAGAGACAAAATAATCATTTCTGGATTCCTTTGATTAGAAACAGAATCCTTAACATTAAAAAAAGAAAACAAAAAGAACAACTAACCAATTTTCTATGAAACTGTGAGATGGGTTGAAAATTACCTGTCTCATTGCTGATTTCTCCTTCTGCACATGGAATAC
Organism: Cyprinella venusta; assembly: GCA_038021265.1. Taxonomy (NCBI): domain Eukaryota; kingdom Metazoa; phylum Chordata; class Actinopteri; order Cypriniformes; family Leuciscidae; genus Cyprinella; species Cyprinella venusta. The sequence goes on from CM075871.1 coordinate 19,819,364, forward strand.
AGTCATAACAGCAGACAGGTCTTCCTTTTTGTACAGCCTTCCTAGTGCCTGGAGGACAGCTCTCACTGCACACAGACCTTGGCTTCTACATAGAAAAATACATTATAAAAATGAATACATTACTGTGGCAAGCAGGACGTGGCCAAGGGCACTGCTCTCTCACTGCCCCCGGCTTCGTCCTGCTCACCACAATTACATCATTCTAATAATACGTAATATTGTAAAGAGAATATTACATCTTTGAAGAATAGATCCACACAAGGGGGAAGTTGCATAATGTCTTATTGTAAATACTTCTCAGTAACAAAACAATACTTAGAAAGTGTTTTAGAAATTTACCTCAATTTCTCAACATTTTAATGTCATTGCTTTTGATGATTAATGCTTTGCTCATTTTAATTGTTTTTAATTATATTCCCTTAAATTAAACAAACACAATGACAAACAGGTTATTGCAATTTACCTTCAGCTGTCCTCCAGCCCAGATTATTTTTTCAATGCTAAGGTCTAAATTCTGGTTAGGAGGAAGCGAGGCATCATAATATCCCACTGATTGTAACTCAAATGATCCATTTGATGTCTGCTGCCAGTTCACAACTTCATACAAAGCCACTACACCACCAGTTTTGTCAAACCATACATGATCTCCTGTCTTTATGGTAAAATTGATCTTTTTCAGAGCCTCAACCACCTAGCCAAAAAACAAACAAAAAAAAAAAAAACGAAAAAAAAAATGAATTTGGGCATTTTAACACAATGTTCCCATTTTCTCCCTTTCTATGTATCAGTCTTTTATCGTGTACCTGCTGTGGTTGTATTGTCAGGCCTTTCTCACAACCTTCTTGTTCTTTGCACTTGAATAGTCTGTGTAGTGAATGAGCCACAGCATAAATTGCTTTGTAGACATTACTTGAATATCTGTGTTCATTCACATCTTCATTGTAATTTTTCAATGCAAGAAGATCCTCATATCTGCTGCAACTTGATTCATATTGAGAATAATTCCCATCACTCTCTGAGCATGGAAAAGCTTTGTCCCAGAATTCTTTCATAACATATTCTGCAAACCCATCAATATTGATTTTTCTGACTGCAAACCCTAATGACCCTCCCATTGTGTGAAAACTATTTGGAGTTATGTAAGTCATTGCAGTTATCCATGGCTCCACACCAATCATCTGGAGGCCTGTAATTTTCTGGATACTTAACTGATCAATAAGTAAGCCCATCTCAACAAAAGAAACAAATGCAACAATCACTTTTGCTGTGCCTCTTTCTATAGTGTGTACCACTTGATTGAGTTTTTCAGGCTCTGTTCGGTAGAATTTCACAGAGTACTCCACACAAATCCCCTCTTCTTGGGCTGTTTTCAGAAATATGGCCATTCCGTTGTTTCCATAGTCATTGTCACTGTTCACAGCTCCCACCCATGTCCAGCCTAAATGCTTGACTATGGATGCAAGTGCTCTGCTCATGTGGTAATCACTAGAAATAGTCCTGAAGAATGAGGGGTAATCCTTCCTATTACTGAGACATTCACATGAAGCAGAGTGACTTATCTGAAAACAAAAGAACAATAAACTGTGAAAAAGTCATCAGCATGGTGATTATGTCAAACATTTGAAGAGTTCAGATGCAAAAGCCTCTAAATGCCATTTGAAATTTTCTTCTAAAATGCCCATTTTTATCAAGCTTGTATATTTAAGTTCAGTAATTTCACATAAATGACAATTAATAGGTAATCTTCATTGCAATTTAAGTGAAATTACTGACCTTAAATATACAAGCTTGATAAAAATGATAATTTTAGAAGAAAATTTCAAATGGCACTTAGAGGCTTTTGCATCTGAACTCTTCATTTACAGATATTTCTCTTTACCACTGGAATCTTAAAAGGTCCTGTAGTTCTGGAAATAATTATTGTGGCAGAAGTCTCAGATTCTCCAATGATAGCATGTAAAGGAGACTTCCCATTGCACTTGTACCCTTCTGCAAACTCCTGACCATTCATTAATCCCAAAGTTGCAATCATGGTAGACAGTCTTGAACCACACGTATCATAAATCATGTAGCCAATAGAAATATTTGGCAGCAAACTTTGACTTCTGTTAATCTCCTCAATTGCAAAGATCATGGTTTGAGCCAGCCGAAAATCTCTCATATTCACACTATGGAAACATTAAATCATTAAATAGCAACATATTTAAAGTGGAAAGTAAAAAAAAGAGATTATATTCAAATATGATAATATATCACACATTATAGGTAGTTTGCGGTTTAATATAAAATTTACAGATATGCAGCTTTTTTTTCTTTTTACTAATCAGTTTATTGAAATACATTATCTGCTCTAATGTTTCACAAACCTGGAGCAAGATGGAGGTTGAGGTTTTTGCGTAAACTCAAATGAAGGAAATGTTTCTTTTCTGTGAACTGCAAAAATTCCTCCAATAGTAACATCTCCATCCTTGAAAAACAACGGGTACTTTGGGTCTCCCATCATTCGGCAAAGAGTGTTTTCAACCTTAGCATGAAGGTGATGAATAACCAGGAGTGTGTAAAGAAAGAAAAGCATCCCAAAGAATGATCTCAAATGCACCTGACAAATGCAATGACCTGATATAGTATTTGCACTTTTATAGACATAATTATTATGGATGAATGATTTTGAACATAGTCAGTGACCTCATAGGGCAAGACAGACGTGGAATAGAGTAAATTTTATGATAGAGTTTTGTTCTCTCAAATTATCAGAAAGATTTGTAAATGTTGAATAATTAAGTTATATAATTACATAATAAGAAAGCAGAAACATACATACAACTTAAAAATGTGTTTCTGGATCAAAGCTTAATCACAAAGTGAGTGCAATTGTTATGAAAATGTTGAGCTCACAATCAAGCCTAATTAATTATTTTTTTTCAAGTGTATTATATTGAAAGATAATTATTACATTGTAAACATTGTTTTACTTGTACATTATGCACTGATATTACTTTGTGAACTATGATTACATTGCTGCAATGTGTAACTAGTACATTATGTGAACAACTGTCACTACATTGAACATAATGAACATTTTTTTTACATTAATAAATGTAATATTTATTACATAGTTATTACATTATGCTTATTTTATTGCATTAATAATTGCTACACATGTGTTGTATACAGTACATGCAGCATGGTCAGTAAAGCTGGGCGCACACCAGGGAGGGAATTATGTAATTTTAGGGGCAAGGCCATTGGGCCTCCACCTTTTCTTTTTTTTAGGGGCACCAAGGCCATATGACAGGGCACAAAGGCCATTGAGTACAGTTCGATGGTTTTCCCCAAGCGTGCCGCACCAGCCCTCAAAAGTGAAGCCAAAACGTCTCGATCGCCCCCCTGTGACTGGACCTAGTATAGCTCATAATCCCCGCCTCCCCATGTTATTCAATGGGACGCGAGACCAACTAAACAATTAAATTACACTTCACATATCCTTTTTCCAAAGATAGTTTCTGTCATTTACTGTAGTTTCTATCACGTTTATGTAATTTCAAGTGTTCGTTTTTAAAATAAGTTTGTTTTTAGTTAGTTATGTGATGATAAAATAACGGTGCTCTGACATCATGATTGACAGCTGTGATTGACAGGTTCTCTGTGCGAGGTAGTCACTGAAGCACCAGCGGACGTTTTTTAATAATGTTGATTATGTGGTTAGTAGTTGTATTTACCTTATTTTAACAAGGTTCTGCAATCGGCAGACATCATTTGACAGGAACGAAGCAGACAGAGGCAACTTAATGAAAGTGCGGGGCGTGTGCTTGCATTTGATTCAGCGAGAATGAGGGCGCGGTCTTGATTTCGCGGCTTTACTTCCTGCTCACGACTGCGCATGACTGGTCCCGAAACACGCAAGTGCGCAGACTCAAGTTCGAGATGTCAGCGCCATATCGAGACACTGGCGGCTTCAGTTCTCTCTGATGGAAAAGAGCGAGGGGGCGTCGTCCATCTTTTTTTACAGTCTATGGTTTTCCCATTCAGATTAATACCATAACATCCTAATTTGGAATAAGACATGAATTATGACTTTTTTAATAAAAAAAAAACAAAAAAAAAACATTTTTTTAATGAGAGAGAGAGCGGCATTACATTCTAGAAGGTAAAAAAAAAATCAGACAGAAAATATAATATTTTATGTATTATGCAATGATGATAAAGTCTATTGATTATCATAACATTATACATATAAGCTATTATTATGAAAATGCCTGACATGTTACCATCGCCATCTTGGGAGTGCATCAAGGTTCTTTCCGTCATGCTCCTGGTTCTTTCTTTCTTTCTGTTTTCTTTCCTTTGTCTCCCTCTGCTGGTTATACTACATCATTTCTTCTGTTTTCACACTATACATCCATTATCCCTTCCATTCATTACCATCAGCTGACTCTCATGTTCTCATCAATTCTCTATCTTCTCCTCATCTCAACGCTACTTCTAGCTCTCTCTTTCTCGTCTGAATTTTCGGATTATTGTTTGACCTCGATGTATGTTGGATCGCTGTCCGATGCTTCATTACAGTAATTGTTTCTCTAGTCCTGTCCTGTCCTGTCCAGTCTTGAGTGTCAGAACGCCACGATTGCCTACTGCTGTATTTCATCTCTTCTGTGCCGCACCCAGCCTTCGCCGAGTAGTGTAGCTGAAGGTCCAAGCCCGCTGTACCGACCTCATTACTCCAGAGTCATCCATTCCTCCGGCTGAGCTCCTAATTCTTCATTTGTACATGCTACAGAGCATCTTTCAGTTTCTTTCTGTGAAGAGACTTTTTCTGTTTATTCAGCCTGTGAGGTGGTGACTATTTTGCCATTAAAAGATTTACCTGCAATTCTCTCTGGACTCCTCTGTTCCTTGACAGCGTCACCTCTCTTCATTCCCGGATAAAATAAAATGGGCAAAGAGGTGGGATGTGGGTTAAGCTGAGGCTGATGCTATATGTTACTGCACTCGCACTGAAGTGACAGCTGATTGAAGAAGTAAATTCAATAGTTTAAGTTCATGTTTCTTCGAAATACTATAATAGTTAAAAGACGTGAGACTATGTCAGAGACTATCTCAACTAAAAGTGAGCATCACCTTTGTATGGTGATGCATTATTATTATGTTAGTTAAAAATGTGTCATCATGCAGTAATTTACAATATTGCTCTGAGCTTGTGCGTGTGACAGTGATTAATGTGCATAGCTTACATGTCAGGCAGCATGGCATCGCACGTCCAGTTCATAATGCCCTTTATTCAGTCCATTTTAAAATCTGATTTTCGCCGCCTCTCAGTTTCTCAAATGGGTGAAACCAAAGATATTAACTCAGCAGTTTAAGTAAATGCACTAGAAATCTGCACTCATTCTGTCACGATATATGAATTCGCTAACTCTTTTCTTGTCTCATGTTGTGTGTTGGGCGGGGTCGCGGATCATTGCAGCTGATTGTCACCAGCTGCGCTCGATCAGTGTGCCAGCTGCAGCGGATCAGCAAACCCTATTTAGTCCCTCTGTTTTCTCCTCGTCTTTGTTGGATGTTCCTGTGTTCCTGCTCGTTTCCTGTTCTTCATGTTCCTGTCACGGTGTGGGTGCAGACAGAAGATGAGACAGAGTCCAGATTCTCAATTAGTATAAGTTTTACTCACAAAGATAACAGGCAAGGATGATGAAGACGGGAGCAAACACAGGGTAACATTTACATCGACCGACAAAGACTAAATTAAATAGAGGGCACTAAATACAAGGAGGAATCAAACATAATGAGGTGAAAACAGGTGATACTGATGAACAAGATGAGGAACAGGTGGCTGATGAAGGACTGAGTTCAGGAGTGGAAACAAGAGGATCTTGGGAAGTGTGATGCAGATGACAAAGGCAGACTGGTACAGACGAAGGACTATGACATCACTCCCCCCTCCCGGTAGGCGTGACCTCACGGCGTAACATCAATGGGGTGGGGGGGTGGGCGTCCTGGAGGCTGTGGAGGGCATGGTCAGGAGAAGGAAGCCTCCAGGGTGGAGCAGGCTGAGGGCATGGCCAGGGCAGAGCAGGATGAGGGCGTGGCCAGGGCGGAGCGGGCTGAGGACGAGACCAGGGCGGAGCAGGCTGAAAGCGAGACCAGGGCGGAGCAGGCTGAGGGCGAGACCAGGGTGGAGCAGATGGAGGGAGGACCCATTGTGGAGCCGATGGATGAAGCAGCCGAGATGGAGGCGGGGCTGACGACACCAGGGGGCCGACTGACAGGGGTGGAACAGAAGGGAGAGGAGACCGGGGTGAAGCCGTAGGGCTGACGAGACGGGGTGATGATGAGGGACCGAGGGAACATGGTGAGACCGCAGGCTCCGGTGACAGAAGTGAAGACAGGGGCACAGAAGGACACGGTGAGCACAGAGGGAGTGAGGACCGACGGGGCACTAAGGGGAGTGAGGAGTCCAACAGAAACGGGGGTGGAAGGACGAGGTGAAGCCGGAGGATGGAAGTCCAGAGGTGAGGCCAGGACGACGAGGGACCAAGGGGAATCCGGGGGATGAGGGAGCTTGGCGTAACTGGTGGACTGAGGGGCCATGGTGGAGCTGATGGAGGTAGGAGCCAAGGGGGAGCAGATGGGACGAGGGGCCGAAGAAGTGTCCAGGGAGAGGAGGTGGGAGGCGAAGACCGGGGATCCACCGACCAGGCTGAATCAGGATGGCTGGAAGGCAGAAGGGCTGACAGGCGACGGATGAGAGGAGGCGAGAGAGGGAGGCTGGGTGGGATCCTGGTCTCGGGCTCTGGCTGGACGATCTCGGGATCTGGCTGGGCTGTCTCGGCGGGATGAGACTCTGGACGGGCTGTCTCTGGCTGGACGGTCTCTGGCACTGGCTGGATGGTCTCTGGCGCTGGCTGGATGGTCTCTGGCGCTGGCTGGATGGTCTCTGGTGCTGGCTGGACGGTCTCTGGCAGGACAGGGCTGGACGGAACCAGCAGTGAAGTGGTTTTGGTGGGGCTGGGTGGAACCAGCTGTGAAGAGGTTTCGGCGGGGCTGAGCGGAACCAGTGGTGAAGAGGGCTCAGGTTCAGCAGGGCTGGGCGAAACCAGCGGTGATGAGAGCTTGTGCTCGGCGGGGCTGGACGGAGCCAGAGGTGAGGAGGGCTCAGGTTCGGAAGGGCTGGTCGGAACCAGCAGTGATGAGAGCTCGGGCTCGGCGGGGCTGGACGGAACCAGCGGTGAGGAGGGCTCAGGTTCGGCAGGGCTGGTCGGAACCAGCGGTGAAAAGAGCTTGGGGTTTTTTTGTATGGTGTGGAAAAACTGCTTGGGGAAAGGAATTGTTTGTGCAGGTTAAAGTAAGTATAAGTAAGTAAGCAAGTGAGTGAAAGTAAGTGAGTAAAATAAGTGAAACATTGACGAGTACTTTTGATTTGCAATTATTTATTGCTAATCAAACTTTCTTCATTTTTGAGCTTTGTAGGAAAGACGATTTGTTGCAGATAGCTGAACACTATTAGCCTGGCTGCGCCCTCCTACGCACTTCAGCTCAATTTCATTTTCCTTCAGTACTACGTCTGGGACTGCTGCATATTCTTTCGTTTCCAGAAATCAATTTTTTGTAGGACCAATCAGCGAATAGAGGGAGTGGCTGAAATAATGACGCTGATGTAGCGCGTCAGTTTGAGTTCAGTAATGGCAGCGGAGAAAGACGTGAGAAAAGCTATTCGGTCCGTTGTTGGAGAAGAAACTGCCGAATATACAATTTAAAGCCGGATTGTTGTCGTCTTACCTCTTGTTGCACTAACGGAGGACCAAGTGAAGGAGGCAGAAAGGTTGGAAGTTTGTGCTGCTGGGCAGCTCGGTGTTGTAATGAAGACGCAGGCTGAGTGGGATCCATCTGCAGATTTATTCAAATATAGCGAGCTCAGTGTACAAAAAACAGTCAAGGGGTCAAATACCAGGGCAGACAACAGTATCAGAGACGGGGCATCAATCGTGGTCAAAACAGGCAGAGGTTCAGGACAGGCAGCTGACAACAGAAGAGAATATCCGGGTGAAGCAGAGGTCAGAAGGCAGGCTGAGAAGAGTCGTAGTCGGTAATCCAAGGCAGGGTCAAAACACAGGCAGAATATACAAAGAATAACGCTCAGAAATGTAGCCGGGGCAAACAAGACTTCGCAATGTGTGTGAGAACAAGCAGGGTTTAAATAGTCTGGTGATGAGGATCAGGTGTGCAGTAATCAGTTCCTGTATGTGGGTTCTTGGGAAATGTAGTTCAGGGCTAATGTTCAGTATTCAGGAGAGTGAGACCTCCGGTGGCCGACAGGGGAATCTTCACAGGCGTTTGTGACAGAGCCCCCCCCCTGCGAGCGGCTCCTGAAGCGAGAGCACATCTGACGTCGGGGTCTTCCTCGTGGTCGTGGGGCCGGTCTCTCCGGGTGGGTCCTGTGAAATTCAACGATGAGATTGGGGTCGAGGATATCGTCCGCATTGACCCAGGACCTCTCTTCCGGACCGTACCCCTCCCAGTCTACCAGATATTGGATCTGGCGTCCCCGACGTCTAGAATCTAGCAAATCTCGCACTTGAAATGCCTCCTCGCCGTCCACGATCATGGGTGGGGGGCCTGAGTCACCGCCTTCCTCTTCCAACCTCGGACCACCGGCAGGTTTTAGCAGAGAAACATGGAACGTAGGAGAGATGCGATAAGTGGCTGGTAATTCAAGGCGGTATGACACAGCATTGATTTGTCTCAAAATTTTGAAAGGACCCACATACCTGGGACTGAGTTTCTTGCAGGGTAATCGCAGACGGAGGTCTCGAGTTGAAAGCCACACCCACTGACCAGGAGTGTAGTTGGGACTGGGGCGACGATGGCGGTCCGCTTGTTCTTTACCCCTGTTTATGGCACGTTGTAGGTGGACATGCGCCTGATTCCAAACAGTCTCACTTCGTTGAAACCAGTCGTTCACAGCAGGTACTTCGGATGGCTCACCAGACCATGGGAACAGTGGAGGTTGGAACCCCAGAACGCATTGAAAAGGTGTTAATCTTGTGGAGGGTTTGAGAATTGAGTTCTGTGCATATTCTGCCCAGGGAAGAAAGCGGCTCCAGTCGGATTGGTTCTGCTGACAATACATTCTGAGGAATTTAGTGATCTCTTGGTTTAGTCGTTCCGTTTGTCCATTAGATTGAGGGTGGTAACCTGAAGTGAGACTTACATTGACATTCAGTAATTGAAAGAAGGCCTTCCAAAACCTTGATGTGAACTGGGGGCCTCTATCAGAGACAATGTCTTCGGGAAGACCATAATAGCGGAATACAAAGTGGAAGAGGTGTTCTGCAGTTTCGAATGCTGACGGGAGCTTAGGTAGAGGTATCAATCGACATGCCTTGGAGAAACGATCAATGACAGTTAGTATGGTTGTGTTACCCTGCGAGACTGGCAGATCGGTGACAAAGTCAATAGCGATGTGGGACCATGGTCGCTGTGGGATGGGTAGGGGTTGTAGTAGTCCTGTTGGTAGTTGTCTGGAGGTCTTTGCTGCTGCACAAATGTGACAAGAATTCACGAACGTGCTGGTGTCTGTCTGTAAAGTCTCCCACCAGAACCGGTTTTTTAATAATTTAACTGTAGTAGTGATGCCTGGGTGGCCAGAGCTTGTGGATGAATGCACCCAGTGGATTACCTTTTCCCGTAGTCCTAGGGGAACAAAGGTTCGGTTGGGCGGGCATTCCGGAGGTGGTGGGTTCTGTGCGTGAGCCTGAGTGATTTCGGTCATGATGTCCCACTGAACTGGAGCTAGTATTAGAGAAGGTGAGATAATGGGGTCTGGAGAGGGATTTTGAGGGGTGGCATCATGTTGGCGTGATAGTGAATCGGCTTTGATGTTCTTTGATCCCGGATGATAGGTGATTGAAAAGTTGAATCGAGTGAAGAACAGGGCCCATCTGGCCTGCCTGGGGTTTAGTCTTTTGGCAGAGCGTAGGTATTCCAGGTTGCGGTGATCTGTCAATACCAAAAAGGGATGTCTCGCCCCCTCCAGCCAGTGTCTCCATTCTTCAAGGGCTGCTTTCATTGCTAGTAATTCGCGATTGCCCACATCATAATTCTGTTCAGCAGAGGAGAGTTTTCTGGAGTAATAAGCACATGGAAAGAGTTTGGGTGGATTACCTTGGCGTTGAGAGAGGACGGCTCCAATGCCAGTGTTGGATGCGTCAACCTCCACCACGAAAGGTACATTGGGGTCAGGATGGTGCAGAATGGGAGCAGAGGTAAACCGATTCTTAAGTTCATTGAAGGCTTGAATGGCATTGGTAGTCCAGCAAAGCTTGGTGGTTCCCCCCTTTACCATGGCATTGAGCGGAGCGGCGACTGAGCTGAAGTTTCTGATAAATCTTCTGTAGAAGTTGGCAAAACCCAAGAATCTTTGCAGTTCTTTCACTGTAGTAGGTTGAGGCCAATTTAGAACCGCTCGTACCTTTCTCTCGTCCATAGACACACCTTCCGGACTGATGATGTAACCCAGGAAGGAAATTGAGGATTGGTGGAATTCACACTTTTCTGCCTTGGCATAAAGTTGGTGGTTGATAAGACGCTGCAAGACTTCCCGGACCTGCTTGATGTGTTCCTCCATGGTGTCCGAGTAGATCAAAATATCATCAATGTATACGATTAGGCACTGGTTTAGCATGTCTCTGAATATGTCATTGATGAAAGATTGGAACACAGATGGACTATTGGACAGTCCAAAAGGCATAACAAGATATTCATAGTGGCCGCTGCTGGTAGAGAACGCAGTTTTCCATTCATCCCCTTCTCGAATGCGTATGAGGTTGTAGGCGGAACGTAGATCGAGCTTAGTGTAAACTTTAGCAGTTCTTAGTTGTTCCAAGGCTGCAGGAACCAGAGGCAGTGGATATCTGAATTTGACTGTTATTTCATTTAGACCCCTATAATTAATGCAGGGACGGAGACCCCCATCCTTTTTTTCCACAAAGAAGAATCCCGCTGCTGCTGGTGAAGTGGATGGTCGAATGAAACCCTTAGCCAGTTCCTCTTCGATGTATGATCTCATTGCGTTAGCCTCGGGTTCGGATAGTGGAAAGATTCTTCCTCTAGGGGGTGTGGTTTCAGGTAATAGTTCGATGGCACAGTCAGTAGGTCGATGTGGTGGAAGTTGTGAGGCTTTGGTTTTGCTGAACACTTCCATCAAGTCAACATACTCAGGGGGTACGTATGGTGCTGTGTTGAGCTCTTGAGTAATAAAAGTAGTCTTTACCGGTATCAATGGGGTTGACTTCAGGCATTTGGAATAGCAGGTGGGATCCCAACGTGTGATTTGTTTCTCACGCCAGGAAATTTGTGGATTGTGGTCCTGCAACCAGGGTAAACCAAGGATGATTGGGTTATGTGGAGAGTGAATGACGAACAGGCGTGTTGTTTCAGTATGTAGTGCTCCAACTTGTAGACACAGATCAGTGGTGGTATACTGAACATGGCCAGTCCCCAGGGGGCGCCCATCTAGCGCTGCCACTGCCAAAGGAGATTCACAACGGGTTAGTGGTATCTTATACTGTCGGACTAGGCCTTCATCAATAAAATTGCCTGCTGCCCCAGAGTCTAGTAAAGCCTGAGTGGTGATCGTTTCTGACTGACAGGTTAATTTAACTGGTAACTCCATACATGTATTGGTTGATATGGCAGAAATCAGCAAACTCACCCTGCGGTTGTGGGTCTGAGAGGGTCGAGTCGGGCAATCAGCTCTCAGATGTCCTGCTTGGCCACAGTATAAGCAAAGGTGGTTTCTGATGCGGCGTTCACGTTCCTCTGTGGAAAGATGGGTTCGCCCGACTTGCATGGGTTCAGTGTGATCACTAGGTTGACTCATTTGGTTGAAAGAACATGTAGGTTGATTAGATCTCCGAGAGCGAATAAGGTTGTCAATGCGAATGGCCAAGTCAATGAATTGATCTAGGGTTTTGTCTTCATCACGACATGCAAGTTCTGACTGCAAGTCAGAGTTTAATCCCTGGCGGAACAGCAGTTTTAATGTATCGTCTACCCATACAGTTTGGGCAGCGAGAGTGCGAAACGTCAGAGCAAATTCAGCTGCTGTACCTTTTCCTTGACGAAGTGCAAGAAGTTGTTCCCCGGGACTCCTTCCTCCTTCAGCATGTTCAAACACCTCTCGTAAACGTTGAATAAAGTTATTGTAAGTGGTGTGCTGTAGTCCTTGGTTGTTCCAGACGGCTGTTGCCCACTCTAGTGCCTTTCCCGTGAGCAGAGAGCACACTAACGAAATCTTACTGTTATCCGTTGAGTATAACGAAGGTTGTTGAGCCAGGAAGATGGAACACTGCATAAGAAATCCTTTACATTTTGTTGGGGAACCATCAAACTTCTCTGGAAAGGCTAAACGTGGATTAGCAGATAGTGGACTGGGAGGTATTTCAATCGGTACCTGATCTGGTTGAGGTGCTGGGGCAGTGGGTGGAGAAACAGGCTGATGGAGACTCTGTACTGCTTTCATCAACTCCTCTGTCATAGTGGTGAGTCGACTTAGTTGTTGATGGTGAGCCGCCAGTTGATTCGCTTGGGCTGAAAGCTCGCTGGTGAGTTGCCTGAGAACTGCTGGATCTGTAGTTGGCGAAGTCTTCTGTAATGAAGACGCAGGCTGAGTGGGATCCATCTGCAGATTTATTCAAATATAGCGAGCTCAGTGTACAAAAAACAGTCAAGGGGTCAAATACCAGGGCAGACAACAGTATCAGAGACGGGGCATCAATCGTGGTCAAAACAGGCAGAGGTTCAGGACAGGCAGCTGACAACAGAAGAGAATATCCGGGTGAAGCAGAGGTCAGAAGGCAGGCTGAGAAGAGTCGTAGTCGGTAATCCAAGGCAGGGTCAAAACACAGGCAGAATATACAAAGAATAACGCTCAGAAATGTAGCCGGGGCAAACAAGACTTCGCAATGTGTGTGAGAACAAGCAGGGTTTAAATAGTCTGGTGATGAGGATCAGGTGTGCAGTAATCAGTTCCTGTATGTGGGTTCTTGGGAAATGTAGTTCAGGGCTAATGTTCAGTTTTCAGGAGAGTGAGACCTCCGGTGGCCGACAGGGGAATCTTCACAGGCGTTTGTGACAGGTGTGAACGATGACATTTTGGACGGACGCTGTAGCCTGGTGTTCGGAAGCCCCGAGTCCTGGCTGCTAAACTGTTGTTGAAGATGCACTCAGGAGTCATGTCCGTAGCTCATATTCTCAACAGTAAATTTAGTGATTCTTGTGATGAATAGAACACTTTGAGCCCCTTTGTGTACTCGTGCAGGAGGTTTGTGTGTCAGTTTTACATGTTTCATACAAATTGGTTATAATTTTTTTTAAATAATTGTCATAAATAAAAATGTGAAAACCCATACTTTGAAGACCATAATTTTGTTTTCAATTTTAGATGGTTAATTTGTTTTAATAAAAAACAAACAATAAAAAAAGATGTAATATGAAAAAAATGTTGTTTATTACACATCTGCAGATAGAGAGAGATCAGTCACTGTACAGCATTTACGGCAGATCAGAAATGACCGCAGCAGCGTCCGCATATTTATGATTAGACACAGCTGAATGAATACGACCGTTGAATGAATACATCACTGTCATTCGTGTCAAATATACATTTCGAATTAATGATTGTTCCTAGATTAACAAAACCTGCAGCTCTCATCGACTTGAAACCCTATTGTAAACATAATCCTCTGATCATTCGGACTTGTTGTTTCCAGCCGTTTCGGGGCATGACATACGTCACGATCACACGTTAGCGATTGGCTATGGCAGATCCTGAGTGACCCTGGGCAGGTCGAATAGTTTTGAACTTTAACAGTGAACCCGCCTACAAGGAAGTAAACGTTTCTCAATGGAGAGGGGCCAGACTCTGGGTGCTTCTCATTTCTTATTTGTGCATCCTCGTTTCCTTTCCTTGCTTCCTTTCCTTGCGTCTCAGCTCCACCCCCTGTAGGACGCGAGGGAAGGAAGCGAGGAAAGGAAAGGAGGACAGAGGAATCGAATAAAAGCTTTTTTATATACATTGGAATACTTGATCACTCGAGCGTCACTCCACAGTCATCAGCAGCGCTAAAAGGATCTGCCCTTATGTTGTTGAAGTTTGGTTATTTAATAAATTCATAATAAATAATAATAAAGATAGGCTATACTGTTGAAATATCTGAGATGTGTGGTTTATATAAACTGCAAAGGTAAAGTATAAATTAAAATGATTGAGACCGATGTGAAGGGGGAGGAGAATTTGCACGTGCGTCACGTTTAGTCAATATAACAGTTCCACATAGGATGCACCTGTGTATCCTCGCTTATGACTCCTCAGGAAGCCTCCTATCTCCTCGATCCTCGACTCCTCAATTAGAGAATTGAGATGTCCTTCAAGATGGCTGAGCTCGATCGGTTTCCGGGTCATAGGAGGGAGGACGGAGGAGCGAGGAGACGAGGAGGGATATTGAGAAGTACCCTCTATGTACAAATGAAATGTACTAGAGTCTGGTTGAACCAGGCTAGAACACTATAGCATTCCTGTGGTGAGGCAATCTCTAAAGCACATTATTAAGAATGACATTTTGAAACACTTGGTCGAAAGTAGTTAAGTAAAGTACTTTTATTTCCAGATGCGGATAGTGAGAGGGCGGGCATTTTGGCTGTGGAAAGACGTCTGACTAGCGTGGGAAATATGGAGGAAAAAGGTGAGAATGCCGAGGGGGAGGCCGATGTCGAGCCCAAGGCTGGCTTACCACCCTTCTACCCACTTTGGGGGTGTTGCGCGACTGAGGGTCCGTTTAGCCCGAATCCAGATGGAAGCGACCGGGCTGAGACGCGCTAAGCCGAAATGACGCTATGCCTAGAAATCCGTAAACTGGAAATTGAAGCTGAGACACGGGTAAAACTGCAACAGCTTGAGTTGGAGTTATAATCCAGGCAAAGTAGCTCATTTTGGAGGCAAAAATAGAACTAATTGTAAAAGAATTTTTTTCAGTATAGATCATTTCAACAACATACTAAAAGTCCTAAGAAATCCTAGTTGAGGAAATATGTTTAATTCGCATCAATCCGAGATGTGTGCCAGTAAGGCCAGACAACAATACACCCCAATTGGGCTATTTTTCTTTTTCTTTACTCCTATCAAAATGAAACTTTACACAATGAAAGTCTATAAGAAAAGTAAAACATTTTCTATTAGAAGTTTCTTTGAAAATGAATTTGAATATGCAAATGAGCAATATACTAATCGAATATGCCCAAAATACACCCTAATGGGCTTATTTTTTCCTTTACTCCTATCACTATCAAACCTCACAGTGAAAATATACATGAAAAGTAACATTTTAGTTTTACAAGTTAGTACCTATAAAACAAAAATGTATGTAGTTAGCAGAGCCGGACACTATCAGAGTACATTTAATTGAGTACAGTTCTGAGGGATCTGTAATTTACTCGAGTATTATTTTTGGGGAGTACTCATGACTTCACTCAAGTACATTTGAGAGGGAAATATTGTACTCTTTACTCCACTACATTTCTATCCATAACCGTGAGTACCCGTTACACTGTAAAAACTAAAGGTGCCTCTATCCTGTCGGATACTCAAGGAACCTAAAAACACAATTTAAGTGCCTCAAAGCTCTTTCTCATACAGTTGGGGTTATTGGAGGAGCATTGACAATCTTAGCGGTTCTTGCTGGAACTTATGGGATCCTTGAAGCACTTTGTATTCATTTCAGAGGTTCTGGAGGTACCTTTTCACTACCATGAGACCTCGAAGTGCTTTGGGGGAAATTAGAGGAACTTGAATGCTATAAAAGGGTTATTGTAAGATCTTTTAACATTTAAGTGGTTCCTGGAAGATCTCTTATGTTAAAGCCAGCATCTGGAACCTAATGGATCTGTGAGGCCAGAACACAATTATTATTATCCTATTATTGTTATACTTAAGTTTTGTAAAAAAAAAAATTTATATATATATATATATATATATATATATATATATATATATATATATATATATATATATATATTACTATATATTTATACTAGCAGCATCAGAAATATAATTTATGAAAAATATTTATGAATATAGGCTATATATATATATATATATATATATAGCCTATATTCATAAATATTTTTCATAAATTATATTTCTGATGCTGCTAGTATACTTACATTTAATTAGTATTGGCCTATTTTATTGATTCATTTAAAACTTAAACAACGACAAAAATAGTAAGTATGTCTAATAATAATTATAATGATAATATGAAGAAGAAGAAGAAGAAGAAGAAGAAGAAGAAGGAGAAGAAGAAGAAGAAGAAGAAGAAGAAGAAGAAGAAGAAGAAGGAGTTTTATTCTGTCACAAAACTGCTGCTTCCTCTGCAGTTATCGCTTCAGTGAAACTCGCGCTGCTCGCGCGCGGCGCGCAACACAGATCAGCTGATCGTCATCGGATTCGGATTTGAAAGTAACGGCTCCGTCTCATCAAAGCTTCAGCTGTTTGTTCGGCTCTCCGTTACAAGGTTTGTAAACTCGCCAAAGAAATATAAATACTGAGTCGATTCACTATATATTCAAACACATAGCCTACATATATAAACTAAAACACGCGTTCTTACAGAGTTTACCACTCGTTTATTACACAGTAGCCTATGTGGTATGAAGGTTTGAGCCGCGAAGTTAACTAATACTAACGTTAAGAATTAACTGACTTATTGTCATAGATTGTTTTAGTCATTCACTTAAATGTATTCTGTGCAACTGTGTCTTCAAATTGCTGATATAACGTATTAATACTAATAGCTAATTCCTGCTGTCGACTGTTGTCATTTGCGTTATGAATAAGTGGATAGGCGTTAGTTTGGTCTGTTTTTGTTTATTTAGCCTACTACACGTGCCCTGATTCTTTCAAATACCATTTTAAAGCCCTATACTGGCCAATAATTAGTATGTTGTGAATGTATCAGCTTTGTTCTTTTGTTTCCCCAGAACAACCACTGCATTTCTAAAATCATCTGAACATTTCAGAGGCTACATTGAATTACAGTAAGTTACCTGCACCACATTCAAGTACTTTATTACTATGAACTTTTCTGTGTGAATTTGTTTTGTTTGACTGTGTACTTGTGTTTTTTTAATCAGTTATTCTATGAAAATATTCCTTCATGCTCTCAAATCTCATTCATGTCACTCAGAAAAATTGCATCACCGATTTGGCGCCAATAATTCTATATACATTTTTTCTTATACAGTTCCTTAATCATTTGCATTTGAATATAAAAAAATTTAACTATGAATTATAACTTAAAGTGTAGTCTTTTTAGACAAAAATCAAAGGCTATCTGGCTTCAGAAGACTTGCAACACAACTCATAACACATGAGTTGTGGACCAATTTTTCAATTTAATTTTTCATATTTTTAGGATCTTTTTCTGTGACATTTTTGGAGATTAACACAATATTTAACCATTTTTACATAAATTGTTGCATTGAATTGAACTAAACAAGTGTACATAAGAATGGTTTAATGAAAAACAAAAAACAAACGGAAAATTGTACTGTTCTAACTCGTTAACCCCTTGTTAAGGTTTTATTAATGATTGCATTTTATGTTGCAGCAAGTAAAGGTGCGGTCAAATTTGTGAAATTACACAGGCAAAAAAAGTCCATTGACACAACTTAACTTATTTATTTTTTTATTATTATTAATGTGATGTGTTTCATTTTGTTGAGATGTCTTTTCTTGTATACCCCATTGTATATACTGTACAATGTTGATTATTCATGTTGCTTACAGTATGTATTATACTATTTGTTTGTGTATTCTATTCATTGATATTAATCTATTACTAGCTTCTTTTCCCAAGTGCATGAAAGTGTATGTATTAAAATGGATCTAAAATATGTAATAAACAATTCTTACCTTGTATTTGGTTCAGTTTGTTTATAATAATAGAAGTTAATGCTAACCATAGTAACAACATGAAATAATAATAAATAAATAAATAAAAATTGGTTCCTGGAGGCACCCAAAGCGGTTCCATGCAGTGCCTAATATAAGAGTTCCTCAGGAAACCTGGGTGGTTCCTCAGAGAACTGCCCCTTTTTTAAAGGGTTCCTAGAGGATCTACAGACTGTTCTGCCGGTGTGACAAAGTGAAGAACCCCAAAAGGTTCCTCCAGGCACCTTTTCTTTTTACAGTATCCTTCTAAAAAAATTAAAATAAGAAAAACCTCGGAAACCCTCAATTTGTTGTTTCCCTCTCAAACGTGATTGGATTGTGCAAGCGCCTAGCCTGGGTTTCCCCATGCTGCCTTGCCGCAGCGTGATTTTATTCACACTGATAGGCAGCCTGGACACCATGAACCAAATTTTTGCCTGAGCTAGGGAACCAATCACAGAACGGGGAGGGAGCGGCAAGACGTTGACGATGTCTATGCAACACTGAAGCAGTTTGTTTATTTCTATGGATCCATCTTGGCAGCGGATGCGAAGTTACCTTTTGATACAGCCTTTGTGTATACATACATACTGTAAAACTTAAAATAATAGCCCGAGCTTTTATTTTCTCAAATCATCGAACTGCACCGGCTTGTATTTGAGACAGGCGTCTATATGAAACCGGCCTTTATAATTTAATATTGAGATGTTGTTCATTCAGTCTATAATCTCTAAAAATTTCCAAATGCTCCACTTGAAACTGCAGTCTTCCAAATTGTGTCAATTGATTTGATTAATATGTGCGAGGGAGAGAGAGCAAGACAGCACTTGTGTCGTTTGAAGACGTAAGACAGACCACATAGCAGTATTTTTTTTTACATTACAATAGGCTAAATAAAAGTTAATTGCCTCACAAATTGTTTCATTCTTCCTATGTCACTAAAAGCTTACTGTATTTTATGTCAGTTTGAATATTTGACATCTGCACATAAGGCCTAGTCATCTAGACAAATCTATTATTATCATCTAATCAGAGCTGATGAATGGGGCCGGCCGCCCCCTAAATTCACCTTAAGCACGGGCGTCAGTTTGAAATTTTCTGAGCACAGAGACACATTCGGAAGTGCTGGGTACAAACTTGTCAAACTGTGCAGCCTTTCTGCTCAACCCGTAAATAAATGCATCGATCCGCTAATAATAATTTGAGTGTTTCTGTGGTCTAGTGATAGATCTTTTGCCAAGAGTGTCAGAGGTTACGGGTTCTAATCCGCCCTCGGGACATTTTTTTTTTTCTCTCATCAAAACAGAATATGTCCATCAGTGGTTACAGTCTATATCAAGCATAGGACACGTTTATTTTGTGATTTTACCGGAATGAATAGAGTCTCCGTAACGACGATAGATTGAAGTGCGCGCAGTGCACGTCCGAGACTGCGCGCCACAGCAGCGGCAACAAGCGTTCCTCTTGATTTCAAAAACAAAACATTTTAGCGCTAGATCTCTTATTTAAACAAACTAAATTAATGCTCTGCTAGTTAACAGGAGATGTTTTATTGATGTTTAAAACGTTTTATTTTCCAATATGGTGACTCAAGCACTGATGGATCAAGGAGCGGTGCATCAGTGCTTGAGTCACCATATATCGTAATCGGAAAACATTTGGAATGGGTCAGACATAATTCTGACATTTTTTAAAAGAATTTCGTTTTTTTATAAATTGTATTTCATTTTAATCAATGGTTTTAATCAACAAGTTGACTGGATTAATTTCGACACTTGCAGTAAAAACTTGAAATATAAATTCTCAGAAAATACATTTAATGGTGCGTAACTCCGACAGAACCCCCCCCCCACACACACACACCCCCGGAAATCCCGCCCCCCCTCTCACAAAATAGTTCCCACGTCCCTGCACTACTCAATACAATTGATCTACTAGCTAGGTTTATAATATATATATATATATATATATATATATATATCTTGTGTACACGATAGTATTCAAATACTGTATAATTAATTGTCATAAATATGTTAAATGACAACAACAAAATTATACAAAACTGAAATAGATATAAATAACACACATAATCATTTAGGATTATTTACAACATTTCACTCAATACAATTGTCATTCAGAATATAAACAATATAACACCTTTAAATACTTAAGACCATAACATTGAATAAAGTGCATGGTTTACAGATAATTTACATAATTCACTGAACCCAATAGAACTCCATAGGAACAATTGGGAACCTAATACTACCAGCTACAACAGCCCATAGAAATACATTCAAGGTAAATACTGTTAGCATTAAACCAGCAGACTTCACTAACAAGTTGCACTAACATGACTAACTAACTTCACTAACATGACTAATGCTGTTAGCATTAAGCTAGCGGAGAATACCCGTGAAACACATACACAGCGATGCCAAATGCTAACAACATCAAGCTATCGGACACAGCAACAAACAGACTCACCAATTCCCGCAGATAATCGACACACCGTGACACCAGTCGGCTTCTAAACAACGGTAATGGACACTACAAATACAAAATCGCATGCTAGAGTCAAATGAGCCCTTAAGATGGAAAATAGCATTATTTGTGTAGAGACATACCGAGTGCAGCTGCTCCGGTGGCTTCCCCTTCATACTACTGATTGGGGAACTCACTGCAGCTTCTAAAAACGCGCTTGAGTGCTAGGATTGGTTGAAGCGCTCACTGAACTATCATGTGACTCTTGCACAAAAAATCTAAATGAAGGGTGCGTTCAGGTGACTGGGCAAAATTAATTAAATTTTGAACAGAATTTTACCCTGGGTTACACCCTCCCCCCTTTAAATCCATGCACATCCCCGTTGCATGTCGGAACACTAGATGACATGAACCAGTGAACCAGTGTCAGACGCAGATGAAATACTTAAAACGTCAAACAAACTATGGAGCAAAGACCGAACTACAGAAATTAGTGGATTACCTAAGGTTGGATATTGTAATCGCTCAGGTGGTGCTCTGTGTCGTGTCGAACGTCTGACAGTCAAGTCGAGGTCAACTATGTCATCGTCTATGTTATCTTTACCCAGTCTGAGCACAACACAAAGAGAATCATTATAAGAACCTATATCAAAAACTGAATATAAACAAGCCCTTGATTCTCTGTCAAACAATAAAGCTCCAGGTTTACATGGATACCCACCAGAATTTTACAAACATTTTTGGTCAACTAGATTAACATTATTCTTGCGAATGACAGCAGAAATTAAAAACACTTCTTCCATTCCACCGCACATGAACACAGCGCTAATTTCAGTTCTGCTTAAACCAAACAAAGACCCAATGTTATGCACCAGTTATCACCCATTATCTCTTCTAAATACTGACTTAAAAATCATAAGTAAAGCTTTCGCTACACGTCTTGAAACCGTAATTTCATCTCTGATCCATCCAGACCAAACAGGTTTCAAAAAGGACGCCAGTCATCAAACAATACCAGACAATTATTCAACATTATGAACCTACGTAATCAAAACAAAAAAAAGACATTAATCATATCACTAGACACAGAAAAAGAGTTTGATAAAGTTAATTGGCACTTTCTGTATATGACACTTAAAAAATTAGGCTTCGGAGACTACTTTACTCACTGGATTAAAACACTATATAATACTTCACTAGCATCTGTTACAACGAATGGCATAATTTCATCACCATTCCAACTTCAGGCACTCGCCAAGGATGCTGTAACGAGACGACACTCGTAGTGGAATCCATATGCAGCTTTATTGAAGAATAATCAGACAGGCAGGGGTCAGTGAACAGCAAGGCAGGGTATTCAGAGAGCAGGCACAGAGAATGGTCAGATAACAGGCAGAAGATCAGGGCAGGCAGCAAACAACGGTAATCTAACACAATCCGAATCAAGACAGGCGGCAAACAGGCAGAGGTGATAAACAATCCAAGGTCAATACACGGAACAGGCAGATCAGGAATAAACGCTCAGTGATTACAGGCCGTGGCAATGCAATACTTCGCAATGAGTCCATGTTTGAGTGTGGCTAAAATAGGCAGTCTGAATAAGGTGCAGGTGTGTGTGTAATCAGTCCCAGGAATGAGCCTTATGGGAAACGGAGTTCTAGTGAGATTAGTATTCTGGAGAAGGCTCCCTCTGCTGACGAAGAGGAGGCGGTGCGGGAGCCTGCTCCGTAACAGAGCCCCCCTCCTGCGAGCCGCTCCTGAGGCGAGAAGACTGATGACGCCGGGGCCTTCCACGGGGTCTAGGGGCCGGTTTTTCCGGATACTTGCGATGAAACTCTTCTGTGAGCAATGGATCCAGGATATCACTGGCGTTGACCCAAGATTGTTCCTCCGGACCGTACCCCTCCCATTCCACCAGGTATTGAAGGACGTTACCCCGGCGCCTGGAATCCAGCAACTCGTGCACCCGATACGCCTCCTCGCCATTAATCAGGAGTGGTGCAGGATCTGGGGCTGTGGCTCCCGCTTCCGGCACTCCTCTCGGCTCGTCAGCGGGTTTCAACAGAGATACATGGAATGTAGGAGAGATACGGTAATTAGCAGGCAAATCCAAACGAAAAGATACAGGAGATACTTGTTTCTTGATCTGAAATGGACCAACATACCTGGGACTGAGTTTGCGGCAGGGAAGTTGAAGTCTGAGATCTTTTGTGGAAAGCCACACCCATTGACCAGCGCTGTATCTTGGGCCCAGGCGCTGATGACGATTGGCCTGTTGTTCCTGTCTTCAGACTGCATGGAGAAGATGAGTATGGGCCTGATCCCAGATTGTTTCGCTCTTGCGTAGCCACTCAGTTACCGATGGTAATTCTTTAGGTTGCCCTGACCAGGGAAACAGAGGTGGTTGAAAGCCCAAAATGCACTTAAACGGGGTTACACCAGTGGCTGGTTTGACCAATGAATTCTGTGCGTATTCCGTCCAGAACAAGAATCGGCTCCACTCTGACTGTTCCTTCTGACAGTAAGATCGAAGGAAGCGAGTGACATCTTGGTTCAGACGTTCTGTTTGGCCATTGGATTGGGGGTGATATCCAGAAGTTAAACTGATGTTGACGTTTAGACTTTTAAAGAATGCAGCCCACACTCTGGATGTAAATTGAGGGCCCCGATCAGAAACAATGTCTTCGGGTAATCCATACAGACGGAAAACTTGGTTGCAGAGAATTTCGGCAGTCTCTAGAGCTGTTGGGAGTTTGGGTAAGGGTACAAGTCGGCAGGCTTTGGAGAAACGGTCCACTATGGTGAGTATGGTGGTGTGTCCTTGAGAGATGGGCAGATCAGTGATGAAATCAATGGCGATATGGGACCAGGGTCGATGAGGTGTGGGAAGTGGTGTTAACAGGCCTGCAGGTAAATGTCTGGGTGACTTGGACATGTTACAGTTGACACAGTTCTTTACATGTTTCGTGGTGTCGGTCTGCAACGTCGGCCACCAGAAGCGATTTTGAAGTAAGTGAATGGTTGCTGTGATACCGGGATGCCCTGAGCTGGGAGTTGAGTGAACGTGATCGAGGAGCCTTGCTCGGAGTGATTCGGGAACAAACAACATATTGTCTGGACATTCCGATGGGGGTTGTACTTGATCGTTAGCCTGTTGAATTTCTGTGATGATGTCCCATTGGACTGGAGCCACCAAGAGATTCGACGGAATGATGTTTTCTGAATGGAGGTTCTGAATGGTGCCTTCTGACTGACGTGAGAGTGCATCTGCCTTGATGTTTTTGGACCCTGGTAGATATGTGACTGTGAACTGGAACCGAGTGAAGAATAATGCCCATCTAGCTTGTCGGGGATTGAGACGTTTAGCTGACCGAAGATATTCCAGATTTTTATGATCTGTGAGAATGATGAAAGGTTGGCTAGCTCCCTCCAGCCAATGTCGCCACTCCTCCAGTGCCAGTTTCATTGCAAGCAATTCTCTATTACCAACATCGTAATTCCGTTCTGCTGGTGAAAGTTTGCGGGAGAAGAAGGCGCATGGGTATATTTTCTCTGGGTTACCTTGTCGTTGAGATAATACCGCCCCTACACCGGTACTAGAGGCGTCAACCTCCACAATGAATTGTCGTTCAGGATCTGGATGATGAAGAATGGGTGCTGATGTGAATCGAGCTTTGAGTTCCTGGAAAGCCTGTTCTGCCTCACTGGACCATTTTAATCTGGATGACTGGCGCTTGGTCATTGCGGTAAGAGGAGCTGCGATAATGCTGAAGTTTCGGATAAATCTTCTATAGAAATTGGCGAACCCCAAGAAGCGTTGTAATTCCTTTAAAGTCTGAGGTAACGGCCAGTCCAGAACTCCCTTCACTTTCTTATCATCCATCGCGACCCCTTCGTGACTGATTATGTACCCTAGGAAGGATGTACTAGTTTGGTGGAACTCACATTTCTCAGCTTTGGCGTAGAGTTGGTGTCGAATGAGTCGCTCCAGGACCCGCCTGACATGTTGAATGTGTTCCTCCAAGGAATCAGAGTAGATGAGGATATCATCGATATAGACGATCACCCATTTGTCCAGCATGTCCCGAAAAATGTCGTTCATGAAGGATTGGAACACGGACGGACTGTTGGACAAACCGAATGGCATTACAAGATATTCATAGTGCCCACTAGTGGTGGAGAATGCTGTCTTCCATTCATCTCCTTCTCGAATACGGATCAAATTGTAGGCATTACGTAAATCCAGCTTCGTAAAGAATCGTGCCTGGCGGAGTTGTTCGAGGGCTGCTGGTACTAATGGTAGTGGATAACGGAATTTCACTGTGATATCGTTCAGGGCTCGATAATCAATACAGGGACGTAGACCTCCGTCTTTTTTCTTGACAAAGAAGAAACCAGCGGCATCGGGGGAAGTCGAGGGTCTGATGAAGCCTTTGGCTAATTCCTCTTGAATGTAGGTTTTCATGGCTTCGGATTCAGGTTGCGACAGGGGAAATATTCTTCCACGAGGCGGGGATGTTCCCGGGAGCAGATCAATGGCACAGTCAGTAGAGCAGTGTTCAGGAAGATGAGAAGCTTTTTCCTTGCTAAATGCGCCGAGGAGATCAGTGTACACAGCGGGGATTTTCGTTTCTTTAATTGATGTAGGTTCTGTTTCAGGCAATGGGAGGTCGTGGATGTCCTGCCCCTGATGGTCAGGGTCGTTGAGATTCGGGTTTTCACTTGCAGCTTTGTGGAGCGGGATACGAATCACAGGAGTCAGACAGCGGTTATGACAAGATGAATCCCAACGTATAATCTGCCCCTCTTTCCAGGAGATATGTGGATTATGATCTTGTAGCCAGGGATGCCCCAGAATTATGGAATGATGGACTGATTGAATGACATAAAAACTGATGAGTTCGGTGTGCAGAGGTCCAACGTGAAGCTTTATTTTCTCAGTGATATGCTGAATTTTTCCCTCTCCAAGGGGTCCATCTAACGCCTCCACTGTCAAGGCAGAGCGACAAGGCATTAATTTGAGATTGCATTGTTCAGCAAACGTGCGTGAAATGAAGTTTCCAGCGGCCCCAGAATCAATGAGAGCAGTAGCACACCATTTAATTCCTCTTGTTGCGATGATTACTGGTAGTTTGAAGCTTGCAGATTTCAAAGGCTCACTTTTATAGTGTGGACTCACCGAACGAGGGCTGGAGGTTGGTCGATTTGGACATGCGACTTTCATGTGTCCCGGCTGACCACAATACATGCACAGACCGTATCGACGCCGACGCTCTCGTTCTTCGGGGGTGATGTGAGAAAATCCGAGCTGCATAGGTTCATGTTCAGTGATTGTATCATGATGAAAATGTTGTACCGGCTGATTTGATCGTCGAGAGCGAATGAGATTGTCCAATTGAATGGTTAAATCGATATATTCAGATAAAGTTTTCCCCTCATCTCGGCAGGCCAGTTCAGATTGCAGATCAATGGTAAGACCTTTGCGGAACAGAGTTTTTAGTGTGCTCTCTACCCAGTCGGTTTGCGCCGCTAGAGTGCGGAAGGTTAATGCATAATCAGCAGCTGATTTATTCCCTTGCGTGAGTGATAGCAATTGTTCCCCGGCGTCTCCCTTCTCACTAGAATGTTCGAAAACATGACGGAATTGCTGAATAAACTCACTGAGTGAAGCGAAGGATGACCCATTAGTACTCCAAACAGCTGTAGCCCATTCCAGTGCTCGACCTGTGAGCAGCGAGCAAACAAACGCTATCCGGCTAGCGTCGGTGGTGTATAACAACGGTTGCTGTTCCACAAAGAGTGTACACTGAAGCAGAAATCCTTTGCATTTAGTGGGCTTACCGTCAAACTTCTCCGGAAAAGCCAGTCGTGGGGTTACTGATGAAGCGGGAGCCGTTGGAGGTTTTTCCACCGGAGGGCTGGCAGGTGTAACAGGTGGGTTAGCGATTACAGACTGTAATTCGCTCAAACCATAAACCAGTTTTTCAGTGAGTGAAGTCAGATGACTGAGTTGTTGATGGTGGAGATCCAGACGAGACGCTTGCAACGTGAGTTCGGAGGAAATCTGCAGTACAGCTGCTGGTAGGGCTGGGCGATAATATCGCACGATATTGTCTGCGCATCTAATCAGTAAAGCCGGTTCATTGATTAGTAGTAAATCACCTTCATCTGCTTTCAGATGGAGCGGCATTTACTACAAAGAGCCGTAGATCACTGACAAGCTGAGCCAAATCGCGATAATATCGAGGACATATCGATAGCGATATTTAATGCGATATGGCTCAACTGGTCAGTTAATTACGGCTCTTCGTCACGACAAAATCTCCCGTGTTAAACTAATACACCTGGGGGTGTATATAAGTCCACACTCAAGAGCGTTAAAGTTAATGAGATAATTATGTGATTAAATGAGTGATGATTGAGCATTATTGAAGACACCTAAAGCAGAATCACAAGGAAAAAATCAAAAAAATTTAGCCACCATTATGGAGGTGAGTGTTTGCTTTAGTTGGTCTTCTTGACCCTTATATTAAAAATTTTATATGTAATTTGCTAATGCATCTGAGTTAATCCTGTCAAGGATTACAAACAAAGATAAGCAATTATAAAATGATGACAGTTACATAATGACTTCCATCGTTTAAAATTTATGTCTATGATTTATTTTGTTGATTAGTGTATAACTGAGATTCTGCATAAACATCTGGAATGTTAAATATAATGTAATTTCTCTAAAGTTGTTTAAAAAAAATCTTTCTTTAAGGCACACACAGACCTCAAGATTCAGTCAAAGCTTCTCAACAACGGTGACGAGTAGAATATTCAAGTAGGAAAAGTAAATTACATAGACAATTCAGATCATAATTTATTCATACCGCAATGCATGATGGGAGAAATTAATGAGTTGTGATTGGTGGCAACATATCACCACGGATGAGATAGACAGGCTGATTATTGATCTCTGTGTTTCTGTATAAAGATGACAGTGATTTGATTAAAATATTTTATTAAATATTTGAGGTTATAAGAAAGTACAGATATGTAACATAACTACAAAACTGTAGCTAAGAAGTTAACAAATCATCTGAATACTTATATTTTTCAGATCATTGCATGTTTAGGCTATGTCAAAACATAGCCATCACTATCAGATCAAGTTGCCTTTGTTCATTTGACTGTTATAAGTCAAAATCGCTAGGCAAACAAAATTTAAAATGAAAATATAAGGGTCAAGAGCCCAACTAAAGCAGACAATGATCTCCATAACGGTGGCTGAAAATTTGTGATTGTCCTTCAGTGATTCTGCTTGTTATCATCAGGTGTCTTCAATAATGCTCAATCCTCACTAAATTAATCACTTAATTATCTCATTAACTTTAACACTCATATCGTCCATCTGAAAGCATGTGAATGTGATTTACTACTAATCAAGGAACCGGCTTTACTGATTAGACGCGCATACAATATCGTGCGATATTATCGCCCAGCCCTACTGGATTCGTTGTTGGCGAAGTATTCTGTAACGAGACGACACTCGTAGTGGAATCCATTTGCAGCTTTATTGAAGAATAATCAGACAGGCAGGGGTCAGTGAACAGCAAGGCAGGGTATTCAGAGAGCAGGCACAGAGAATGGTCAGATAACAGGCAGAAGATCAGGGCAGGCAGCAAACAACGGTAATCCAAGACAATCCGAATCAAGACAGGCGGCAAACAGGCAGAGGTGATAAACAATCCAAGGTCAATACACGGAACAGGCAGATCAGGAATAAACGCTCAGTGATTACAGGCCGTGGCAATGCAATACTTCGCAATGAGTCCATGTTTGAGTGTGGCTTAAATAGGCAGTCTGAATAAGGTGCAGGTGTGTGTGTAATCAGTCCCAGGAATGAGCCTTATGGGAAATAGAGTTCTAGTGAGATTAGTATTCTGGAGAAGGCTCCCTCTGCTGACGAAGAGGAGGCGGTGCGGGAGCCTGCTCCGTAACAGATGCCCCTTATCACCATTACTTTTCGCCTTGTTTATAGAACCACTTGCTGCTGCAATAAGACAGAATGATAAAATTTCGGGAGTTACATCAAACAACACAGATCATAAAATTTCATTATACGCGGACAACATACTTCTATTTATACAAAATCCTAAAACATCCCTTTCTGAAATAATGAAACTCATCAATGAATATTCTATCATATCAGACTACTCCATAAACTGGACTAAATCAACAATTTTGCCACTGAACATGAAACCACATGATCAAAGCATACAAAACATTCCATTCAAAATTGGTAATATTACATACTTAGGAATAAACATATCACAGAACCTCTCTGACTTGTTTAGCCTCAATTTCAATCCACTACTGAAAACAATAGAAGATGATTTAACTCGATGGATGAATCTACCGCTTTCCATTATAGGTCGTATTGCAACAGTTAAAATGTGTATTTTACCAAAAATCCTATATCTATTCACCATGACTCCGGTACAACCAACTAAGGTTTACATCATTAAATCAAATAATCAGCAAATTCTACTGAAAAAAAAAAGAATCCAAAAATTAGTTTACAAACACTCAAAAAAAAAAAAAATCTCAAGGCGGCCTAGCAGCACCAAATTTCAATTACTATTACTTAGCAACCCATTTACAATACCTTTGCTACTGGATCCAAGGTGACAACCCCCAAAACCCATGGCTGGAATTAGAACAAACAGAATGCAAAGAAATAACTATATCCGATCTCCCATCCCTCACAAAAAAATCAAACAATACAATCCATTAAAAACCATTAAAACCATTAAAACAACTCTCACCGCTTGGTGGCAAATTAATACATTGACCAAACTTGAGCTGACACCACACTCCAACTCACCTATATGGCATAATCCTGACTTTACTATCAATAAAAATCCGCTAAACAACATTAAATGGAAAAAGAAAGGGATCACACACCTACATCACCTGTTTACTGGCAACACCTTCGCGACATTCACAGAATTAACTCAGAAATTTAATTTAGGAAAGGAACAGTATTACTTACAAATTAGGAACTCAATTAAAACCACAATTGGAGACCAGGAGATTGCACAACCTCCATCAATTCTAAAACAAATCACCACAATTAGTAATTCATCAAAAACACTTAGTAAATTTTACACTCTAATATCATCTATAGACACTACAACAACAGTGGCACCAGTTAAACAATGGGAAAAGGATCTCAATATCAACACAAATGAAGAATTATGGAAAACAGTTTGTAGAAACACATTTATCTTTAGTACAAACATAAACATCCAGTTAATTCAGTATAAAATTTTACACAGAACTCACATTACACAGCGTAAGATGTTTAAAATGGGTTTAGTAACTTCCGACACATGTACTAACTGCAGTTTAAATACACCAGACACTTACTTTCATGCACTCTGGCTATGCCCACCGGTTCATCAGTTCTGGATAGATATTGTTAATAAACTATCAGAATTTTTTAAAATTAAAATTAATGCACTCCCTTTATTATGTCTTTTAGGTGACACGTCTCAAATGAACCCCTCTTTTTGAACACTCAAAACCTCTGCTTCTATCTCAAGCTATCGCCAAAAAAACTATACTACTCAATTGGAAAAATAAACACCAAATTTCAATGACACAATGGCTACATCTACTAAGGGATCATGTCATTAAAGAGAAACAAACGTCAGCAAATAAAAACCAACTATACAAATTTAATAATACTTTCAGTCCACTGCTCTCATCTCTAAATATAGATTAAAGGGTACATATCATGCTTTTAAATCATTAAATTTTACTTATAAATCATACATTTGTGGTCTATATAAAGCATAACTGCAATGCTTGGGTCTGAATTCCACATTATTATAGCTCAACAGGCCCCTTTTCTACCTCTTTTCTGATGTGCTTCTGTGAGCAACCCGTTTCGAAGCGTCCCCTTTAAATAAAAAGGAGTTGCGTCTTTCCCCGCCCGCTCTCCAGGTCGCTGAGTTCACGTTCGGTTCAACTCCCCGCATTCGGCCATTATTGTAGGTTGATAAGAGATATACGATTACTATAGTTTCAAAGAACATTTTTATTCACACGTCAACAAAATGTCAACAACGGAAGACTTGTCCATCAAGCGTTACATATTCGAGCCAGAGCGAGCGATTTGAAAAAGACGACGACGAACCTGCAGAACAACGTCTTCATATGGATGCAGTGGTATGTAAAGTTAAGTTAACTATGTTGTGTTATTAGTGAAAGTCGACTATTTCTCTTGTTAAAACAAGCACACTGACAAGATAAATGACTACAGTCTAATCTTACCACTAAAAATCTGTATTGATAATAATATGATAACTTACGTTTAGAAAAGCATCAGCAAACACAGCAGCTAAATGATAGAAGGAATTTACCCCTCATTCAGAAAGGCAAACCATTCTATATACTGGCGGAGGTTGTTGAAGTGGGAATCCTTGAAGTGCTTCAGGTCACTACATCCAACAATCGAACATTTTGACTTGCCCTCTCGTAACTTCTGCATCATTGAGCTTGGACTACAAAATCGGAGCGAGAAATAATAATGGCGGATTGCTCGAAGTGTTGGACCGGTAGTCGATGTCCTTATTTGGCAGTTCCGCTGCAAATCCTGTGACGTTATTGTTCAAAAAACGTCATAGAAAACAGAAAAATCTGAACAGGTTGAAAAATATGACCAAAACAGAATATAAAGATATAAACGAAGCACCTGAAGAGAATAATTTCATCTTTTCTATACTTATAAACACTCCAAATATACAACAAAATGCATTTAAGGGCTTAAAAAGTGGATTTTGCATGATATGTCCCCTTTAAAATTAGCAAGGGAGTTGATGCCTCAACCTTAGAAGGTATAGAATGAATTAATAATAAGGATATTCACTATGCTTAAATACAAACTATCCCTATAATAAATAAGTTAAGTAATAAATATAAATATGTATATATGTATGTAAATGTATATATATATATATATATATATATATATATATATATATATATATATATGTAAGGATTTTCGGCAGGCAAATCAACCGTCCACCAAGGACGTGAACACCCCCCCCACACACACACTCATTCACTCACTCCAGTGAGTATCAAGTTACAAGACTTTGGAATGTTGCAAAACCTTTTTGAGCAAAGAGGTTGGCATTCCTTTTCGTGTTTTGAAGATATTTAACGAAATATATTCAATGTGTTTCTATGTATGTGTGTTTCCCATGTCACAGTGAAATAACTTTGTTTGGTTGCAGCATAAACAGAAATTAGAAATAACTTCTTTATGCATTGTAAACATAAGTGTATATTCTGTTAAGGTAACATAGCGTTCCTTAATGTCTCCAGAATGCTCATGGAACGGGCTATCCGAATATGCACAGAGATGTAAAGTAAAGTGTATTTTTAATGTTTTATCGCCAATGAAGATCAAACTGTTTTACTTTAAGCCTCCTGTAACACCGCCCCTCCCAAGAGGAGTGCGTGCTCTGTGAAAACAAAGAGCAATAAACCAAGAGCTCCCGCCATAAACTTCTACACATGCCCATTGGTCCAGCCACAGGATGAGGTGGAGTGTCTTCAAGGAGTATAAATGTTGAACTCCGCCCTGTGGAGGTCTCTTCCATTAAACACATCATGTCAAGCAACATGTAAACTTGTGATCTCCTCATGGAGATCCGATCCAATCTGGATCTTTTCTTTGTTCGTCTAAAAGTTTAATCTTTTCCTCAAGCGGACTGCCAAGCTCTACTCCCAGGAAAGGAAGCGGACTTTGCCGAACTATTTCATCGGGTAACGTCACCTCAAAGACTCTAGCCTCTCAAACACTCGCGCTGAAGGCCACGTTGACGCTCGCGCCCATGGAACACAGGAGCCACGTGCAACCAGCCGTGCACGCGCAACCAGCCATGCACGCGCCGGGACGGGCCGGGCAAAAACGCCTCGGCCGCGGTCCACGTGACGCGCACGCGCCGGACAGCACCTCCAGTCATCACGCCCGAACGGGCTGAGCAACGAGCCCACGACACACACAGACCAATCATGCTTCGCAAGTATATTATCTTTTGGCGCTTTTAAGCAGCATTAAGATGAGGTTTTCGTGGTGTGTCAGAACGGTGAATGTCTCTCCATGCTCTCTCTCCCTACATACTCTCTCTCTCTCTCTCTCTCTCTCAACCTCATCATCTAAACATGTTCTCATTGTCTAAATGCCCCGCGTTCGTCTTAGTTTGTGTTTAATGTTTGTAAATACATGTATCATTGTAACGTAGTAAATGCTTAAGTAGTTACCTTATTAAAGACAATTAATGCGCATCCCTGATTGATTTATTGTCTGCTCATATTACGAGTCAATGTAATGTCGATCGAACGCTGCAAGCTTTACAGAACTAGAAATACCTAAAAGGTATGTTTTTATGGAGTAGAAAATCTAATTCTTGTGGCCACAGAATTTGATTTCCAAACTCTATAAATTAATTGAGCTATTTGATTTTGCCTGTCTTGTAAAACGTGGTCCTTGCAATTAATAACAATTAATTTGTGGTTAATTGCGGAGACACACATGTATGCATATAGGTAAAATTGACATAAGCCTTCCTAAATGGGAGATTTATTAACATGTAAGACCTGTCTGATCCAAATCTGTATGAATAATTATTAATTATCAATTATTAATTATGAAATGCAAATTCCCCCTTCGATCAGACCGCCTAGATTCCTTACATTTAATGGTGGAGAACGCTTAGCACATTTCAAACTTGGTTATGAGCAATAAATTTCAGTCAGATGTGTATATTGTTATTTAATATTGTTTATGTAATATTTAATATTACACGCGCGCATCGGAGTTAACGCTTGCGAACTCCCGATCTGACTGATCTGGGCACAAAGCCGCCTCAGTCAAAGAACATTTAACATGCTGCTAAATGGTCAACATTTTAGTCACTGTTAATTGTTAAAAGTAAACTGCAGTTTCCATAGTATTAAATTTGTTCTGGCACAGATGGAAGAGAATCCTCTGCGCATAAACAACACTTTTAATAATTTTAACTCCATTGTCCGAACGACGTTCTTCGAACAATGTGAAGACAAGGTTTCAGTAAAACGATGCTCTTTTACTGTCCTTAAAAGGCCTTATATTATAATCGTTAGAGTAACGATAAGCTCCTGGTTGAAAAAACATTGACTTAGCTACTCAATGTATAAAACCGTCAAGCATATTATCATAGGTGCTATGTGATATATGCCTGTTGGAGCAGGAAACAGACGAGTAATTCCTGTTTTCCTTCGCACAACGCAGCGAAGAAATCCTGCGAACGTGTTTTAAACAAATATAGCACCAAAAAAAAAATCCAAAACTGAAAACATTCTAATCATTAATACTAGTTATGATAAATGTTATTTGGAGTTCTGAAACAGACGAGCAATTCCTGTTTCTCTTTTGCACAGCACAGCGAAAAAGAAAAAATCCTGCCAGATGTGCTTGTAAAATATAGTACTGGAAAGAAATCGGTCGAGATTTAAAATTCCGTAATATTTGTGATTATGCAGCGGGGAGAAGGTAACACTCCAATCCCTCAGAATATATCACCGGGGTGGCTTAAAAGGTGGCTTAAATCTCCCAAATTTTAAATTGTATTATTTGGCAGCACAACTTCGCGCCTTGTGGATGTGGTCTCACTGCAGAGCAGATGAAGTAAAATGGATGTCAATCGAGCAATTTGAATTACAGGACAATTCATTAGCTATCATTCCATTTCTGGATTCTAAAAAGAAATTAAAAACAATCACAAAAAACTCAATAATTTCTGCCACATTTAATGCCTGGCAGAAATTACATGCATTACTCGGACAAAACATAAAATTATCGGTTAATTCACCTCTTACAAATAATCCCAACATCCCTGCAGCTTTAGCTGATGGAATTTTACAAAACTGGGTGAGAAAAGGAGTAAAAACTGTTAGTGACCTTTATATTAATAATGTCTTCTTAAGTTTTAGTCAAATGTCAGAAATTTATGATATAGATAAGCATAACTTCTTCAAATATTTCCAAATTAGAAGCTGGATCAAGAGTCAAACTAAAGATACTTTCCCACATAGACCCGAAGAATCTTTGCTTGAAAAATGTATTTTTAACCCGAAGTATAACAGAATTAAAGGGTTAATATCTATTGTGTATAAAACTACAAATGATAACTTACCGATTTATGATAGATACACAAATAAAGCAAGATGGGAATCTGATCTAGGGTGTACTTACACAGATGAGAATTGGAACAGATTATTGGAATTGGCACAAACAAAACTGGTGTCTACTAAACACAGACAACTTCAATTCAATATTTATCATAGAACATATTTCACACCATACAGGTTAAATAAATTTGGAAATGATATCTCTGATCAATGTCAAAGATGCACCATTACTGTTGGAACCCTTGTTCATATGCTATGGAGTTGCCCCCGTTTGAAATCATATTGGGCTTATATTATATTAGTAACTTCTCGGGTATGTGGACAACTTTTGGATGCTGACCCAAGGATTTGGTTACTGGGGGACATAACCTTACTGAAGATGAACTCAAACATGAAGCATTTTGTGTTATTAGCAGCAACGGCTGCCAAAAAGTGTATACTGAAGTATTGGAAGAGTGTCACCCCCCCCAGCCAAAAATACTGGGCCAATGAACTCCTGTCATACTGCACACCAGAAAAAATTCTTCACTCTATCCGAGGAAAATTAGGAGACTTTGAATTGACTTGGACTCCTTTTCTGAACATTGTGACTCAACTTGATATGAACACAGACAAATTGTAAACCTATGTTTATTACTGCTTATCTTTATTTCTATTATGTTTATATATATACACAAATATTCAATACCTTGCCTATGGAGAGAGGGTTATGTTTGATTGTTTGATTGTGTTTGAAATTTTTTTTTTTTCTTTTTTTTTTTTTTGTTGTTGTTGTGTGGGGTGTGTAATAATGTAAAAAAAAGTCTAATAAATATATACAAGCAAAAAGAATATATCACCGGGGCAGCGGGCTGGTTGTAATACTACTGCCAGACACTAGGGTGCGCCCTTGAGTGCTTTGCAGTATCAAATTTCCACCAGTGTCCTGACTTTACCCCTTGTGAGCGCAGTGGCGCCATTGTGTGGACACTAACAGCTAGGTCATCTTTTCCTCAAAATTCTCTGTTAGAAAATTAATATTTTCTTGCTGAAATTTTGAACTAGTTTCTCTAACTTTCAATGCATGTGTAATTTACAGCCTCGTTGTAGTAACATGATTTTCTTTACCTTGACTGTGTGCACTTGCTTTGAATTTGGTTCAAACCACGTTTGAATTTAAAATTCAGAATTAAGTCCTAGCAGCTTCTGATGATCACTTAGAGGAAAGCGCCCCTTTTGGCCGCCCCCTTTCTAAGTCACCATCACCTAACATCACTGTTCTGAATGGCTCTCTCTCCCAGTTGGTTTTGTTTGGTTACTATCACTGATCCCTCACTGTAATCGTGATTGTCATCAAATATAACACCAACCTTTAATTTCCTAATCTTATTCAAATTTGGTTTGAAACAAACAAATTTCAAAGTTAAATTGAATTAAGTCTCTCATTTCCCATTGGGTATTGCTTTATGACTTTATTTCTATATTAACATTTCAAATTATTCTTAATAATTTCGATTTGGGTTTTATTACACCTGTATCCTTACTAATCTAAAGGTTACTGAACCCCTATGCAGGTGCTCAATTTGAATTGTGTTTAAATCAGTTTGAATGCAATTCAAATCAAGCTCTCTGTCAGCCAGTTTGACCACTAGGAGGAAGTGGCCCACACCTTTAGTGGCTAAAACCCGCCACTACAGCTTGCTTCCTCCTGTGCTCTTCATTGCTGCACTTAATGCTATCTCTTCCCTGAATGGAGGTTAGGTTATTCTGATAATCAACATTGTCATAATTTCCTTTTTGTTTATACCATAATTCTAGTAAAGCCGTTGCCTTTGATTTTTCTACAAAAATAGATACTCAACTTGATTTAGATAAAGGAGCTTTAATTCACATTGAAGTACACTTGTTCTTCATCCTG
Organism: Cyprinella venusta; assembly: GCA_038021265.1. NCBI lineage: Eukaryota > Metazoa > Chordata > Actinopteri > Cypriniformes > Leuciscidae > Cyprinella > Cyprinella venusta. The sequence continues at coordinate 19,855,963 of CM075871.1, forward strand.
TTTTGTGTTTGTAGGTAAAAATCTCTTTCATGCTGTGGTGGTTTGAGTCACCTCTACCTGGGGTCCAGCGAGCTGGTTCGTCTGATCTGCGTCACCAGCTCTGACTAAGCATGTGTCTCGGACTCTCCTGCATCTTTCCGTTGGTGCGGCCCGCAACACCGCTGGTTGTTCAAAGTTGAGTTGCTTGAGAGGGCACACCTCGGCACCGGTGCACTGAAAGTCCCGGGACACTGCTGTTATGTGTTTGGGGCGACAGAAGGACCAACTACGATGCTGTCTCCAACCAGAATGACTCATCTCACCCCAGGCAAACTAGGAAAGGTATTAAAACCCATCCACTTACTATTTACCACAGAATCCAGAGATTCCCCTGGTAATTTGAAGTGGGTGGCTTCCTCCTCCTCTCCGAGCCACAAACCGGCTCCAAACAGGCTTAGGCCCCCTCTTTCCCTTTCTAACACTTCTTGTGTACTATTATTGCCATTTCATTACAGATCTCCCCATCTTTGATGGTTGTATGTTACTTCATACTTTGCTAGCTCGCCATTGCTCTGTTCTGTTGTGCTCTGTTCCTTTCATTTCACCTAAAAGACAGAACCTCTCTGAGACACCAAGGAAAGCTGAAGAATAGTTTGACAACAAAGTCGTTAGCATCAACAGGTGACCCCTAAGCTAGCGCCCTGTCAAAAAATCTTCATTCAGACCCATGATGACCTACCCAAATTGTCCCACCAAACGGTTTAACTGTCTGCATCAGTTAACCAAAATTTTCATACACGGCTTAGCCTGTATTAGATAGCTCGCTAGACGTAGAACGAACTTGCATTGGTCTCTCGGTGTGTGTGTTGTGTTCCTCTCGCCCACAGTAAAGCCAGTATGTTCCGGTCCTACAGTCCCACAACCCGCTGGGACAACCTGGAGACGGGGCCGAGATTCATGACATCTCCATCCGTGCCCAAAGTCACCAGCGACTCAGAGCCCCGAGCCAGGAGCAGCTGACAAAGACTGGGCCAGACACGGCACAACCTCGCTTACCAGCTCACCGCACACGCATGCCTCCGCGAAAGGAGCCGCATCGCCCGGGAACACAAGGTGGCAACGCCGAGGATGACAACGACCCTGAGCTACTTAAGGAAGTGGAAAGACTTCAAACTGCCCTGTCTAATCTTCTTCACAGACTGAATAGGATAGCCAGAGAAAAGAACCAGAGAAGAATTCAACGAGAAACTCCGATGAAGTGAAGACTCTTGCAAAGAGCAGAGACTGAACTGAAAGAGATTCGAAAGCCACGGCCTGCGAAAAGAATGCGCAAGAGGCCCGTGCGACCATCCACAAGCTCGTCCAGCAGAGACAAGATCTCGAACACGAACTTGACCCACAGAGTTGCAACACTCTGATAGTCTGCAGCATGACTGAGAAGGGGAGGACACACACCACAAGCCTCCCCTGACCAGTCTGCACATTTCAGCCAACACACCAGAGCTGAAAAAGGGGGGTGGAAAGCCCGCCTCCCACAACATCTCTGACAGTCTGGTGTGACATTGACTTTTCACCTGCTGCCCCCAACCGGTGAACACACGACACCGACATCCAGCAGGACAGACCCAGGAGGGCCTGTGCTACCACCACCGACTCCAAACGAGTTTGCTGTGGAACGTACCACGAACCTGTAACTGAGGAGGATGCCAGTTTCAAGAAACCTTTCTACAAACCCGTCAGTCATCATGGTTCTCCTGGCCCCACGCAATACCCAGTAAGAATACTCAGTAAGAATTCCTAAAACCCCTAATTATCCTGAACTGCAAACCCCGAAGACACACTGCGCGAACAACGTGCAAGACTCTGCTAAAAGGTCCGTGATCAACACCGGACGTAGAACTTTTAAAAGTAGATGAAAATGTGTGCTCAAGTAGTTGCAAGACTCTGTGTTTGTAGAATTAGAATTTTACTAAGTTAAAGGAATCTTAGATAGACATGTAAGCCTCAACGGCCTACAGACTATGCACGACGCTCTTTTGAAACAAGCAGTTTCTAGATGTTGTTTAAAACGGCACCATTAAACATTAGGTTGTGTGACAGTGAAGAGTTACAGAAAACACCAACTCCAAATGGCATACTTTGCCTTGACAACAGAGTGTAGTAAAAGCACCCGAGTTTAAACTACTGTTAATCAATAGGCGTGCACTCGATCTTCATGATCCAACTAAAACACAATGTGCAATACGCATTTTGATCCCTGGCTTGTCTAAATGCCGATAAAACAAATAGCTGAAATTGACGTCTCTACTTCAAAAGAAAAAATTAGGCCTTAGACTCCCAACTGGTATCAAGAACTTCAGCATTAAAGCGTAAGTCTGTGTAACAAAGCTTTCATCTCAGCAGCTTGTAATCTGTACCGATATCTTTTCTGCTTTGGTTAAAAGGAAATCCAAATTGTGGTATGACTAAACCTGTTTCTGACAAAGAAAGCTCAGGACAGAGTTAAATGTATGTGGACCCGTCTACAAAGTAAAGGCCTTAATTTTATTGTTAGATTGACGTAATTCACCTAAATTTTAGCTGCATCTACAAGCGGGAAGCCACTAAATGATCAAAACAAGTAACTCGCGGAAGAGTCAGCATTCATGCATGAGAGAGACGTACTTATATGTGCTTAGGCAAGCTTTGACTTGCAGCAAATCTATTTCCTTACTCTGTAAACAAATAGAAGATGTGTAAAGTAAAGAACATAGTTCCATGTGAAAATTAGCAAATGCCAAAACACATTTGCGTTTTATTGGATGCAACCGAGTTCTCGAAAATTATAAGTATAGGCGCCTCCGTTAAAACGCGCATGATGCATGTAAATATACAGGCATTCTTCAGGTACTGTTGAATTGCTCTGACACGCTCTGTTCCCATGACAACAACTTGTCACAGGAAGTGTTAGCTCTTAATGTCACTTTTGTAAACATACCAGCCTGGGTGGCTAAGCTAACCTAGCCTAGCATCAAGCTAACTTAGGCTAAGCTAAACTAACCCATCACTAAGCTGACTTAGGATAAGCTAACCTAGCCTAGCATCAAGCTAACTTAGGCTAAGCAAAACTAACCCATCACTAAGCTGACTTAGGCTAAGCTAACCTAGCTCAACATCAAGCTAACTTAGACTAAGCTTACCTAACCTAGCTCCCATCCAACGTAGGCTAAGCTGAATAACCTCCACAGTTAGCAGTTAGCTGCGTTTACATGAACCCTAAATCATCGCTTGTGTTCCACAGGACAAAGTATTCTGGAATACTTTCTCAACGCCAGTTAGGGTTCCTAATTAGTAATTTTTCTATGTTTACAATTCCTATTAACTAAAGTTCACCTTCACTGGGTTAGGAATACTCCTTGCTAACCGTTGAAGACGAACCTCGCAGACACCTTGTTAATTAAACTTAAGTTTAACTACATGTAAACTGCGTAACCAACTACAGAAGAATTCGTATAACCATATGAATTGTTACCGGCATGTTGACTAAACCTTTGGAAAGACACGCATAATGTGGTTTTGAACGACCAACCGCTACAACCCATTATAGAGTGTCGATCAAAGCAAATCCAAAGTTTACCCACTAATGCCACTGAATAACTCTCGACTTCAGATCATTCCCATGTTTTGATCATTTTTCTTTTTCTTTTTTGCTTTAATTTTATTTTTCCTCATTAGTTATTTTATTCCATTGACCTTGATAATAATAGCAAGCCGCTATTCCCTTAGGTCAGTTATTTTAATTTCACTCCCTCTCTTGTCCGAGTGTGGTTCCATTTCCCATAGGACCCAGAAAGGAAATAGAGACACGCTTACTTGTTATTTTGGCTGAGTTCAACCAGTGCACTCGTTTTGTGACCCTGCAACACAAGTAATTTCAACAATTTACTAGGGCACTACTAGAGTCATGAGGATCGATAATAAGCAGAATTTAAATAAGAAAGCTGCCCTTTTCCTATTGTCGTTCACTTAGTCGAGCCATAGTGAACCACCAGCTAAGTCTAGAGAAATAATTTAGTCATAAGAACCACCTTATGTCATTTGTTTCCTCTCGGCTATGTCCTTTCCAGGAAATACCCTAGGAACCACACAAAACTTAGCCCCCTAACACTCACAGCTAAGATAAGGACACAAGAGACATTTAGCTTTATGCTAAATACCTAACAAACCTACTAAGCAGTAGTTCTGAACTTTTAGGGCCATACATTAGTCACACGCAACAAGTGTGCCAGAATGCCACAAAAGCCCCTGCTTAACCTGACCTCAACCTTCCAAGGAACCGCTGCCCCAAACCACGGAATGGCTCCAAAACGGATTTAACAAAGCTAACCAGAGAGGTCCCGACATTCGCCCAGAACCCTGCATCAAACCACGACATGCAGATAAGACGTTCACTTGCAACGTGTCTAATCAACCTGACCGCATGAAACAGATTCTGCTTGATATGGATTACGTCCAGTCGTGAGGTGTACAGCTTCCTAGATCGTCAGACAGAGACTGTCAAAATGGACTATAAGCTGTTGCAATAAGCTCTGATCACTTAACTCCCTGATCCAGAATCAGACCAAGGGTTATCAACGCCGTGGACATCAAGTGAAACCGACTTGAAACTCCACCGACTTCTGCAAGCCTACTTCGAAACGCAAACCACCAGGTATGAAAGGATGCCAGTTTCAGAACTTTGTTCCTTCAAAACCTGCATCCCACTGTGAGTTATTCCGTAAGCACCCTGGCCTGTCCTGGTAGCATGCCTACCTCAGCTACGAGACGGGGCCCAGAAAGCTCACATTAAGCAAAGACTTTGACCGAAAAGACTGTGTAAAACCCCTCAAACTAACCTGTCTCCGAGCACGACTCAGAGCTGCCTCTAGAAGGCACCTCACACATCACAAACACTTTCACTGAGAGTTAAACCGTTCCAGGCCAGCAGAGGGCAACACAACAGTCGTGGTGATCATCTAACGCACCAGAGCAGGAGCTCTGAGCCGCACCCCATCACCAAGAGACTCATGCCCAACCAGCCAAGAGCGGTACCCCTCTCATCACGCCCCTGGCAAGCACAAGTTTGAGGACACATCAGATAAACCCAGCGCAGCCACGCCACAGACGGCACAAATCCTGAAGGCGCTGAAAGAGTTTCTGCACAACACCTCACCAGAAGGACAAGCCAGACAACCTATGTCTCAGTGCAAGACCCAAACAGACACCCAGAACACTGCTCGTCAGCATCAGACCACAGAGCTCACTGCCACTTCACAAAGTGACAGCACCAAGCAGCCACCACAACTGACAGCTGCACAACCTGAGCATGACAGCCCGGTGTCCCACACAACACCAGCCCAGACGCCAGAAATTCTGGGAAACCTCAACAAAAAGGGGGTGGCACGAAAACCCCACATAGCCACCAACAGAGGCAATGATTTGAGCCTTAAAGCCCTGCCAAACACTAGCTCAACCATCACGCTAATGTAAGCCCAACTCTTTGAAAGACTCAGTGCTAAAACTGAGAATCAAAACGAACTCTCAAATCCCAAACATGTAAGCTGAACGTGCAATCCTACAGCCAACACAACATTTGGCCCAAGACAGGTAGCTCCCGTTCACAATTAGTCCTTTGAGCCTGTAATAGACTTTAAACAACTGAATGCCTGAGCTCAAGTTCCAGAACCCCTCCCCATCCAGCCACACAGGTCAAGAGAACCTGACTGGCAGGTCACAGAGGCACAAGAACTCCCGCAGCCAGCCATGAAGGCACAGCCTCAGCACCAAATGGAGATGTGAACTTGCTACCCTGCACCTTTCAGCTTACCAAAGACTTTGACCAACCAAATGAAATCTGAGAAAACCACCTCTCTACCCCTCCAACCACCCAAGCCTGCCGTCGAACCCAACTACGGCAGCTCACCTAGCACATGCTGCTAAACGGCCCAACACTTGAAGTTTATGTACGTCGTGACATCACTTCGCCACGACTCGTGCTGCCACAGTACAAAAAGGGGGAAATGCCAGTGTATGCCCAGTCACACACCATGTGGGCGGCGCACCGCAGCCTCAGGGCATCCCAGCATCCTCAAAGCCATCAGACTGTCCCAGCCGACAGCTGCTGAATTCTTTCCTCCCTTTTCTCTCTCTCCCCTGTCTCTGTTACAGGATGCTGCTGTCGTCGCCTTCCTGTGCCTCCAGCCAACCAGAGGACAGCTGCAGTCGACCGTCCTACCGCCGGGTCCGACATCAGGCAGCATTTGGTCGACTGCCACGCAAGCAGAGCTAAATGGACACCCACGCCGCTGCTGTCAGAACGCAGTCAAACACCGGCATGTCCAGCAACAAAGCGAACTGAAATGCCACAGCAAAAAGGTAACTCACAACGTAGAGTGCCTCCTCACAGACCATCAAGGAATTGACAGGAACTGTGATGAACTGAACCAGACAAGTGAGCTCCAGCGAGACAACTGTTCACTGTCTGCTAGAATGACTTTGCTAAAATTCACCAAGCAGCTTTTGCTCCAAGACCCGAGCTACCCTGCTGCGACCGAGCCTGGGTCAAGTCCCAGCCGTGACGAAACCCACGATTTCACCCTGATTCCAGAACTGGAATTATGAACGGTGAAAGGGGGGGGGGGGGCCCAGCCGAACTGAACTTGTTCCCAGTGACATAGCCCTCCCAGCTATGTCTCAACTGCACACCTGTTGCACTGCACAACCGCCTCACCTGTTGTCCAATCCTGGACTGCAGCTGACTCTGCGCTGGTTACCGCTACGGTAATCAACCACATCCTGACACTTGACATTCACGCTGCACAAGAGGATCACGGGATGCAAACCTCAACAGCCACCACGGGACCCGCCAGAAGAGGGTACCACACTGGACGCTGCGTCCAACCTCATCAAGCTGAGCCGAACCTCAGCTTAGCCACCACCTGCTACCTGACTTTCATGATTCACCTGCCATCCGTCCATTGCGATGGGTGTCGTTCGATGGAAGTCCACGCAAGGACTTCATCTAACGAAAAGGGGGAGAGATGTAAGGATTTTCGGCAGGCAAATCAACCGTCCACCAAGGACGTGAACACCCCCCCCACACACACACACACACACACACACACTCATTCACTCACTCCAGTGAGTATCAAGTTACAAGACTTTGGAATGTCGCAAAACCTTTTTGAGCAAAGAGGTTGGCATTCCTTTTCATGTTTTGAAGATATTTAACGAAATATATTCAATGTGTTTCTATGTATGTGTGTTTCCCATGTCACAGTGAAATAACTTTGTTTGGTTGCAGCATAAACAGAAATTAGAAATAACTTCTTTATGCATTGTAAACATAAGTGTATATTCTGTTAAGGTAACATAGCGTTCCTTAATATCTCCAGAATGCTCATGGAACGGGCTATCCGAATATGCACAGAGATGTAAAGTAAAGTGTATTTTTAATATGTTTTATCGCCAATGAAGATCAAACTGTTTTACTTTAAGCCTCCTGTAACACCGCCCCTCCCAAGAGGAGTGCGTGCTCTGTGAAAACAAAGAGCAATAAACCAAGAGCTCCCGCCATAAACTTCTACACATGCCCATTGGTCCAGCCACAGGATGAGGTGGAGTGTCTTCAAGGAGTATAAATGTTGAACTCCGCCCTGTGGAGGTCTCTTCCAGAAAACACATCATGTCAAGCAACATGTAAACTTGTGATCTCCTCATGGAGATCCGATCCAATCTGGATCTTTTCTTTGTTCGTCTAAAAGTTTAATCTTTTCCTCAAGCGGACTGCCAAGTTCAACTCCCAGGAAAGGAAGCGGACTTTGCCGAACTATTTCATCGGGTAACGTCACCTCAAAGACTCTAGCCTCTCAAACACTCGCGCTGAAGGCCACGTGACGCCCGCGCCCATGGAACACAGGAGCCACGCGCAACCAGCCGTGCACGCGCAACCAGCCATGCACGCGCAACCAGCCATGCACGCGCCGGGACGGGCCGGGCAAAAACGCCTCGGCCGCGGTCCACGTGACGCGCACGTGCCGGACAGCACCTCCAGTCATCACGCCCGAACGGGCCGAGCAACGAGCCCACGACACACACAGACCAATCATGCTTCGCAAGTATATTATCTTTTGCCGCTTTTAAGCAGCATTAAGATGAGGTTTTCGTGGTGTGTCAGAATGGTGAATGTCTCTCCATGCTCTCTCTCCCTACATACTCTCTCTCTCTCTCTCTCTCTCTCTCTCTCTCTCTCAACCTCATCATCTAAACATGTTCTCATTGTCTAAACGCCCCGCGTTCGTCTTAGTTTGTGTTAAATGTTTGTAAATACATGTATCATTGTAACGTAGTAAATGCTTAAGTAGTTACCTTATTAAAGACAATTAATGCACATCCCTGATTGATTTATTGTCTGCTCATATTACGAGTCAATGTAATGTCGATCGAACGCTGCAAGCTTTACAGAACTAGAAATACCTAAAAGGTATGTTTTTATGGAGTAGGAAATCTAATTCTTGTGGCCACAGAATTTGATTTCCAAACTCTAATTGAGCTATTTGATTTTGCCTGTTTTGTAAAACGTGGTCCTTGCAATTAATAACAATTAATTTGTGGTTAATTGCGGAGACACACATGTATGTATATAGGTAAAATTGACATAAGCCTTCCTAAATGGGAGATTTATTAACATGTAAGACCGGTCTGATCCAAATCTGTATGAATAATTATTAATTATCAATTATTAATTATGAAATGCAAATTCCCCCTTCGATCAGACCGCCTAGATTCCTTACATATATATATATATATATATATATATATCATAGTATGATAAGTTATACTCTTCATCTCATGTTTAAAATTAATTTTATTATTATTGATTTGCCTGATATTATTGATTCGCTTAAGTATTATTATTGTTTTTTATTTTTATTATAATTATGTAGTAGGCATCTTATTATTATTATGTAGTAGAATGGTGGTAGGCATGGTGGTATTGATGATATTATAAAACCATTTATATTCCTTGTAAATATTAAGTACCTGGGTCAGGCAGCTGCTTTGGGGGCTGTTGGTGTGTGCGACTGGCACGTCCTGTCGACGTGGTCGGTAGTAGCATGCCCACACCCCCAATCCCTTTCCGCCATGCACATAAATAAGGTGGTCGGATATCTGAGCTGGATGTGGTGTAACTGGCTAGGGAGCTAGCCGGTGCACACCAGGGTCTAAGCAGACCCTGTTCTTTCTTTCTTTTGTTCTTTTGTTCTTTCTTTCAGATTACCGAAAGAAAGAACAAAAGAAAACAAACAACCGAACTGGACTTATGTCCTGTCAGGTCGCGACCAGATTAGGGGAGCTTGGTCTGTTGGTGCCTGACATGGTGCCCCATCTTACTCTTAGGAGGAAGACTTAGCGAAACAAGAAGTCGCAACTATTGGGGCTGGGTGTCGCTGGCGGCCTATGTGTGTGTGTGGGGGGGGGGGGGGGGGGTCTGTTGGTCGTGCTCACCGGCAGCAGTAGAGTAGCTCTTAGGCCTAGAGAATAGAATAGTGTATATTCACAATAATTTTATTTACTGATCTATATGTATTATTATAATTACTTATAATCTGTATTAACAATTGTAATATGTATTATTATAATTACTATTATCATTATCACAACTATACTACTACTCTTACTACACCTATTATTATCATGAATGCTGTTGGTTGCCACTGTTACCACTACTATCGCTACTATTCTTATCTGTTATAATTATTATTATTAATATGAATACTGCCTCTACTTCTACTACAATTCTATCACAACTACCAGGAATATTTCAATATTGCTTCAATCTAAATCTCTTAAGGCGGGCGTACACGGTGCGATTTTCTGCTGTTTTACGAGCTCGCCGATGATTTTTTTCAATCGGGAGTAATCGCGTGGAAATCGGTTATGCTCGCATGTCGCGGCTCGTATCGTGTGCGATGAAACTACGAGCCGAGCCGAGCACCTCTCGACCTCCCGATAATTTTTAAGCATGTCGAAAAAGTTCGGGAGCTGTCGGCTTGAATTCGTGGCGTGTGTGCGGTTGAATGAGCCGATTTGTCGATTTATCAGAATTTGACCAATCAGGAGCTGAGGAAAACCACAGAAGAAGAAAGACGAAAATGGCAGCGCCACGGCGAATGTGGACCATTGAAAAGGAAGACAAACTTGCTGAACTCTGGCAGGAACAGCGAGAACTGTATGATGTGTCATGCAGTTTGTACCACGACAGGGTCATCCGTGATGATATTTTACAGCGGATTGCCCAAGAGTTACAGTTAACAGGTGAGATGTAATACTTAAAAGCAGCTACCCATTGTTAGCTATAGCTAGCTATAGTCACTTTTTTAACTCTCTCTCTCTCTCTCTCTCTCTCTCTCTCTCTCTCTCTCTCTCTCTCACACACACACACACACAGACACACACAAGGGTGACCAGACGTCCCTGTTTATAGGTGCTGAAAACGAGCCAGCATGTAGCAAAGTAGTCACGACTTGTCTCAATCTTTTACATGGATGCAGAAAACTATATATTTTTATATAGTTTATGAGGGAGAGAGAGCAGTTACATTTCACTGTATTACATACTATTTAGTTTATTAAACACTGCCTTCGAAGGATTTAAAAAAACATAATCTGGTCACCCTAAATAAATACAGAGCCTAAAGACAGAATAAGTTAACGTTGCTGTTTTGTTTTTTGATATTGTTTACATAGTACACGATGTCCAAACAAGAATGGCCACTCTCAGGACACAGTTCGGAAAACTGATCAAGGATAAAGCAAGTGGTAGTGGCTTTAAACAGCCAACAGCAAGGCAGAAATGGATAATCCAACACTTACAGTTCCTGAAGCCCTTTCTTTTGCAAAGACCAAGTCAAAGTAGTTTGGAAGTAAGTAGATTTATTAGGGAAAGAGAAAAACATGGGAGGGATAAAGTAGCAAGGGATATATATATATATATATATATATATATGTGTGTGTGTATATATACATATGTAGAAGGGTAACAGGAGGACAAAGTGTCAAAAATTAAGATAGTGGGAACTGGGAAGGCAGTTGTCATTTTCCCAGTTTACATTCTTTGGCTAAATTTTTTTGCATCTTTTACAGCTTGAAGAAAACACCACTGCTGTAGGAGAAGACAGTGATATGGAGAATGAAACTGATCCGTCACCTGGTTTAGAGCAGAGTTCCTGTGACACACCTTGTGAAAATGACCAACCCACCTCTGGAAAACCTGCTTCTGGACCGCCTGCCCCTGGATATCCTTTGTGTCGGGCCAAGTACAGGAGTAAAAAAAATGAAAACATTGAACAACAAAAAATAGCAATACTCAACAAGGTTGCAGACCGAATTTCTAATAGAGAGGACAAAGGGGAGTATTCCTTTGGGAAACAGGTTGGGGAGGAACTTGGGCGAATTAAAAATCCGGCCCTAGTATTGAGATTAAAAAGGGCAATAATGTCGCAGATTTATGATGCACAAGAAAGTGAACTTTCAGTGCCTCAAATGCAAACTCACCCAGGCTTCCCTATGTCTGGAAGTTACTATTCTTCTCATCCAACATACATTCCACCACCACCCACACCAACACCACCCCCACGGCCTTTACTGTCCCAGCCTAATTACACTGTAATGCATCATGTAGATGATACAGGGTGCAATCAGCTTCAAGAGCTTTAAAACATTTTTTTTACTATTTTGGCTGCTTGTTTAAAAAAGCTGTTAGTACTTTACATATTTTGAAAGTTATGTTATTATATAGTTCTACTGCTGGATTGAGCAATTAACATACTTTGAGGAAAAAAACAGAAACATACCAGAAAAGTATTAATACCAAAACAATGTTTTTTCTGTATAAAATCACAGAATGCTTATTCTTTTATAAGAAATTGAAGTTTATTTTATTTGCCACAAAGTTTTATTTGGGTTTGAATTTGAATTATTTTGATGTGAACTTTCATACAGTTTTGTTTTTGTTCAAAACGTTTAACGTTTTAATGTTTTGTAAAATGTTTCTTTTATACAACATGTTGCTAACAAAAAATAAAATAAAAACAAATATTTGACAGTGAAGTGTTTTCAGTGTATCCATTACACATACTGGTCTTGCCATGGTACACAGCCAGCTGGGGAAACAAAGTAACTTTTAAGACGGTCACGTTGCTCTTTGGCAGCTATTGTTGGGTTTCTTGCTGCTTCCAATCTTACAGACTGCAGGGTTCTCTCTTGTCTCCATGCCCCATCGTGGAGCTGATGGTTCTCATCCACCCAGTCAGTCAGGCCAGGTGGAAGGTAGGCATCTGATTGTTTGTTGCGCAAGAAATTGTGAAGGCACAGAGCTGCCAAGGTGATTGTCACTGCTTTGTCAGGATCAAGGCAGATGGTTGTGCGGAACACTCTGAGTCGGTTAGCAAGAATTTCGAAAGCATTTTCCACAACACGTCTTGCACGTGATAGCCTATAATTGAAAATGCGTTGTTCTGGCTGTAGTCGTGTGTGTGGGTATGGCTTCAGCAGGTCATTCCTCAGAGGGTAAGCTTCATCTCCCACAAAAGCATATGGCATGATGATGTTGGTGTTGGGTAGAGCCTCAGCAGCAGGAAGATTTAATTTTCTTTCATCTAAGGCAGCTCGCAAATCAGACTGCGCAAACAAACCTGCATCTGAAACTCTGCCTTGAACTCCCACATTTGTGTATATAAATTTGTAGTTTGAATCCACTACAGCCATCAACAGGATGGAAAACCTGGACTTATAGTTGTAGAATGTGCTGCCACTGTTGGCTGGGGGCTGAATAAAGATGTGTTCCCTTTCGTAGTCACTCCGAGTTACGTCAAGGAGTGACGGAGAATGGGGGTTTCGCACAGAAAGCCAAACCTCTTCGAGTATTTAACAACGAGCCAATGGCGTGAAAATGCCATGGGTCTGCGGAATTTGCATAGCGTACTCCGCCCACCCATGTGGGTATAAAAGGAGGAAGCAAACGCAACCGCAGTATGTTTTCGCTTCGGAGCCAAGAGCATTCTTCTCTCCACAAGCCATATCACTAAAAAGCCTCTTCGAGACGAGCGTCCTCTTCAGTGTTGGTGTGACGGCGGTACCCAGCGAGATTCTGCATTGCCTGCGATCTGTGCAGTGGTCTGCCAGACTTTGCGCTTCTCCCTGGTCGCCTCGGCGCTGAAAGAGTGAATTTCCTCCTCTCCTCTGAAAGAGCTACACGCGGCACGTCTTTTTAAAGATGGTTCGCCCGTGTTCTTCTGGGTGCGGTCGATATCTGTCGTCCTCTGATGGGCACGATCGCTGCTTTGTATGTCTGGGTCTTCGTCATGCTAAAGCAGCTTTCGTGGATGAGTCATGTGCCTTTTGTGGTAATATGACCATCTCAACACTTAGATCGAGACTCAATGATCTTACTGTGAGAGTCCCCGCCTCCGCTACCCGTTCAGCTTCCTCTACCCGGGGAAGCTCTTCGGCTCGCGGCCAGGGTGATCTGTCGGTGACGGTGTGGAACAAACCCCCGACGCTAGCTCCTCGGGTCCCACCCACCGCAACAGTGTTGCAGCCAGCGAGCGCCGAAACGGTTCAGACGTCTGCCTGTTCGCAGGTACCATCTGTATCGTTCGGCGCTCCAGAGGAAGACGCAATGTCAATCGCGGCATCACAAGGCGGGCTTGATTCCTCGGGAAGTGAGGATGCGGCTGCGCTGCCTCCCTCGGGAGCGCCAGCGTTGCCCGTGTCGGATCCCGAGATGACGGCCATGCTCTCTCGGGCCGCCGTGAGTATCGGGTTGGACTGGAATCCTCTGGCCCACCCCGATCACTCACGGATGGATGAATGGTTTCTGGGCAAAGCCGCCGCCGCGAGGCCACAGCCGACCCCAATACCATTCTTCCCCGAGCTGCATGCGGAACTGACGAAGACGTGGCAGGCTCCTTTGTCTTCCCGCGTTCGCCCGTCAGCTTCCCCCGCCTTTCCTCCCCTCAACGGCGCAGCTGCCCGTAGGTATGCTGGGGTTCCTCCGGTGGAGCGCTCTGTCACGATGCAACTGTGTCCGCAGAGCGCCTCCTCCCGGGGGCCCCCCAAGCATCCCTCCAAAGCCTGTAGGTTTTCGTCGTCTATGGCGGCGCGATCCTATAGCGCGGCGGGGCGGGCGGCTGCCGCTCTGCATGCGATGAGCACTTTGCAGGTTTTCCAAGCCAAACTGCTCAGAGATATGCACGAGGGCGGGACTGATCAAGGGTCGTTCAATGAACTGCGAGCGGCCACCGACCTCGCTCTCCGGGCGACTAAAGTGGCGGCTCGTTCCCTTGGTCAGGTGATGGCCACTAGTGTGGTCCAGGAGCGTCATCTTTGGCTCAACCTGGTGGAAGTGCGGGACGCTGAGCGGACCCGTCTGCTCGACGGCCCCCTTTCCCAGGCTGGCCTTTTCGGCGGTGCGGTTGAGGACTTTGCCCAGCAGTTCTCGACCGCCCAGAAGCAGACAGAGGCGATTAAACACATCCTGCCCCGACGGCCAGCTGCTGCCTCCACCCAGCCGTCGGTGCAGCCGCCTCAGTCTGCTCGCCGCCGAGGACGAGCCTCTGCGACTCTCCTCCCTCCGGAGCGACCCCAGCAGCAGCCTCCACCCGGGTCGCGCCGTAGAGGCGGTCACAGAGGAGCGTCACAGCCCCCTCAGGCTCCGCGCCCCGCTAAACGCCAGGCTAAGCGGCGTTCCTGAGACGGGCTGCTCAGTGATGGCATCGAGTTTTTCCCAGGAGGAGGTAGCAGGCCCCCTCCTTCCCCTGGTGGAGGGCCGGGGGAGAATCTTTTGTTCTCCGCTCCCCGCTGCTCACCCACCCTGAGTTGGTTAAAGAAAGACTTGACACTATCACTGAGCACACAGACCGGAATGAGCGCGCACAATGCTCCAGAGTGTCGCCCCGCTCATTTCCCTCTGTCTCTGAGGGCGCGGAGAGGAGCACGCGTCGTCCCCGGACCACACCGCTCCCCTCCCCCTCTGTCGCCAGACCCCCGGCAGAACAGACCCCCGTGGAACGCTGGTCCTTCCCTGGTCTCTTCTGTCGGGGAGCGGAGCTCGACTACGCACCCGCATGTGGTATCTCCCAAGCGCATGCCAGTCACTCCGCCCCGCTGCCCCTCCGGGGGGACGTCTGTGGTTCGTATGACCCCGCTGGTTCGGTTCCTCGGAGCTTGGCTCGAGCTCCCTGGTCTGTCCCGCTGGGTCATCAGAACGATCAGATTCGGCTACGCGATTCAGTTCGCACGATCTCCTCCCCGTTTCAGGGGAGTTCGCTCCACTATAGTCGGTGGCAATGCCCCGGTTTTGAGAGCGGAGATTGCGACCCTGCTGGCGAAGGGTGCAATCGAGACAGTCCCTCCAGCCGAGGTGAAGTCCGGCTTTTACAGCCCCTACTTCATTGTCCCCAAGAAGACCGGTGGGTTACGACCGATCCTGGACCTGCGCATTTTGAACCGCACTCTGCATCGAATGCCGTTCAAAATGCTCACGGCCAAACACATTTTCGAATGTGTTTGGCATCAGGATTGGTTTGCAGCGATCGACCTGAAGGATGCGTACTTTCATGTCTCCATATTGCCTCGACACAGACCGTTTCTTCGGTTTGCTTTCGAAGGCCAGGCATATCAGTACACGGTTCTCCCATTCGGGTTAGCTCTGTCCCCTCACGTCTTCACGAAGATCGCCGAGGCAGCCCTTGTTCCCCTTCGACGATTATCTCGACGATTGGCTGATTTTGGCTCACTCTCGAGAACAGGTTTGCGAACACAGAGATCTAGTGCTTCAGCACTTAGCCCGTCTGGGCCCTAGTGCTTCAGCACTTAGCCCGTGCCGCCGAACCTTCTTCCCGTGGTTGAACCTCAGCTTTCTTCGGGCAGGTGTCCCTCTCCAGCGAGTTTCCAGGCATCTCGTCGTCTCCACGGATGCATCTACCACGGGTTGGGGTGCCATGTGCAATGGGCATGCAGCCGCGGGTTCCTGGACAGGACCCCAGCGCCTCATGCACATCAATTGCCTCGAGCTGCTGGCAGTACGCCTGGCCCTGCACCGCTTTCGAGCACTGCTCAGGGGTCAACACGTACTTGTCCGCTCAGACAATACCGCTACAGTAGCGTACCAGGGGGGTCAACCACCAGGGGGGTCTACGCTCACGTCGGATGTCGCAGCTCGCTCGCCACCTCCTACTATGGAGTCAGAAGCACCTGAGGTCCCTTCGTGCTGTGTACATTCCTGGAGTCCGGAACCTGGCAGCCGACGAGCTGTCACGGATCCGCCCTATCTCCGGCGAATGGCGACTCCATCCCCAGACGGTCCAGCTGATCTGGGACCAGTTCGGGGAGGCTCAGATAGATCTGTTCGCCTCCCGGGACTCTTCCCACTGCGTCCAGTTTTATTCCCTGTCCGAGGGCACGCTCGGTACAGATGCGCTGGCGCACAGCTGGCCGCGGGGCCCACGCAAGTATGCGTTTCCCCCAGTGAGCCTCCTTGCACGGGTGTTGTGCAAGATCAAGGAGGACGAGGAGCAGGTCCTGCTGGTAGCCCCTTATTGGCCCACCAAGACGTGGTTCTCCGAACTCATGCTCCTCGCGACAGCACCTCCTTGGCCTATTCCTCTGAGACAAGATCTGCTCACTCAGAGACGGGGCACTCTGTGGCACCCTCGTCCCGATCTATGGAGGCTACATGTGTGGCTCCTGGACGGCACGAGGCAGGTTTGAGTTCGCTACCACCTGCGGTGGCAGCAACCATCACTTCCGCTAGAGCGTCGTCTACGAGACACCTGTATGCGTTGAAGTGGAACCTCTTCGTCAACTGGTGCTCTTCTCGCGGAGAAGACCCCAGGAGATGCTCGATCAGTGTTGTGCTTTCCTTCCTGCAGGATGGGTTGGAGCGTAGGCTGTCGCCCTCCACCCTCAAAGTTTACGTCGCGGCTATTTCCGCCTCTCATGATGCAGTTGAAGGTAAGTCCGTTGGAAAGCACGACCTGGTCATCAGGTTCCTGAGGGGAGCGAGGAGGCTAAATCCGTCTCGTCCTCCCCTCGTGCCCTCTTGGGACCTCTCGGTAGTGTTAAGTGCTCTGCAGAGGCCTCCCTTTGAGCCTTTGCAATCGGTTGAGTTTAAGTTCCTGTCCATGAAGACAGCACTCCTGGTTGCATTGGCCTCCATCAAGAGGGTAGGGGACCTGCACGCATTCTCCGTTGACGAAGCGTGCCTAGAGTTCGGGCCGGCTTACTCTCACGTTGTTTTGAGACCCCGGCTCGGATACGTGCCCAAGGTCCCCACTACTCCCTTCCGGGATCAGGTGGTGACCTTGCAAGCGCTGCCCCTGGAGGAGGCAGACCCAGCCTTGGCACTGCTCTGTCCGGTGCGTGCTCTCCGCACCTACGTTGACAGAACGCGGTGTTTCAGGACCTCAGATCAGCTCTTTGTCTGTCATGGGGGGAGCCAGAAGGGAAGGGCTCTCTCAAAGCAGCGGCTGTCTCACTGGTTAGTGGATGCCATTGTTTTGTCTTACCAGCAGCAAGGTCGACCGTGCCCCCTTGTTGTGACTGCCCACTCCACTCGGAGTGTGGCTTCCTCTTGGGCTTTAGCGCATGGCGCCTCGCTAACAGACATCTGCAGAGCTGCAGGCTGGGCGACACCTAACACCTTCGCAAGATTTTATAATTTGCGAATCGAGCCGGTTTCCTCTCACGTACTCGCCTCCGCTAGTGCTGGAACCGCTTGAGTGTCTTCGCTTGCTCGCCACTCCACTCCTCGGATTGGATAAGTGCGATATTTCCTCAGTTGTACCTTCTTTGAAGCCCTGAGTCCTCCAGCACTTCTGATGCGGGCACCACTGCGCTTGCTCTGGTGCCGGCTAGGTGTCTCCGTGTGCACGGTTCCCCTTTGGTAACTGTCTCATGTGTATTATCCACTGTAAGCCTCTCTGAGCATGTGTCTTCCCTTGGCAAGCCATCTGCCACCCCTGGAGCTAGTTGCCACCTGCGGTTGGCGCTCCAGTATTCTCCATATGCAGCCCCAGTGGCCATATGCGTTTTGTAAGTCCTCCCTTCGGTAGGCAACTGGTAGCATGTCCCTCCCGGGATATGTTTCCCAGTGTACCTTGGTAATTCTGTGTCAAGTGGGACCTGTTGTAATTTTTATGTTAGTGGTCTAGACTTTCGCAGAGCACTGGAAGACAGCTGGAAGATGGCGTGATGGCATAGACCCCCATTCTCCGTCACTCCTTGACGTAACTCGGAGTGACTACGAAAGGGAACGTCTCGGTTACGGATGTAACCCTCGTTCCCTGAGTAGGGAACGGAGACGTTACGTCTCCCTGCCACTTCTGCTGTACCGCTGGGTGACGCCTGAGATCAGTCTTGGCTCCTCAGCGAAGACATACTGCGGTTGCGTTTGCTTCCTCCTTTTATACCCACATGGGTGGGCGGAGTACGCTATGCAAATTCCGCAGACCCATGGCATTTTCACGCCATTGGCTCGCTGTTAAATACTCGAAGAGGATTGGCTTTCTGTGTGAAACCCCCATTCTCCGTCACTCCTTGACGTAACGTCTCCGTTCCCTACTCAGGGAACGAGGGTTACATCCGTAACCGAGACGTTTTTCTTTTTCTAAATTTTTATTTATTTTTTTACCACCAAAGTAATGTACTTAAATAAAAGGTTGGATTTTTCTTCTTCTTTGCATTTGGGTTCTATGTTGTTTAAAAAAAAGGAAGAATTTTTAGAAGTCCTCGACCACATCTTAAACAGGGGTGCCAATAATTGTGGAGGGCACTGTATATATATATATATATATTCTTTATATTGATATATCGCTCAGCCTTAATCTCAACATAACTTTCTTCTTCTTCTTTTTTTTTTTTTTTTATCCGAGCACAGATCTTGACTCGTATTACTCGTATAATGTTCGTACTCGACAAAAGTGCTTTATCCGTACCGGATACTCGTTTCAGCCGAGTATCCGGCTCAACTCTACTATATGATGCTGGTGGAGGAAAACGTTTTCTGACACCTCAATAATATTCAGATCTGGTGACTGTTCAGACCATGGGAGATGTTCAACGTCACTTTCATTTTCATCAAACCTTTCTGTCACAAGTCTTGTGTGTGTTGGTGCATGATCATGCAGATACGCGGTTTGAGCATCAGGTGCTCATGATCCTCCAGCTCATGATTTTTGACTCGTGTCCATCAAACACAGTCAGGATTGTCATGATATTGCAGCGCAAACCATTACTGATCCACCCGCGCTTCACTCTGAAGATTGGCCACCAGGCATATAGATGTGAAACCTCCAACATTGGCCAGTGTTTCAGTTTCATTGTCCAACCCCTGTACGAACGCTGTGTGTTTACTGATGTATACGTTAGTTCATTGATAAATTGACTTTACAATAATGGTCATGAAAAACTTTTTCCCCGCGATTTGCAAAGATTAATATAAAGATTAATAAAACTTTAGGTGCAGAGGGAACGTAAACAGTTGGTAGTGATTATTTTTTCAGGAGCAGCTTCTTAGCAAAACCAGCTTTATACTAATCCTCATTTATAAAGCAGTCTGGTGAGAAATGATTCGCGCAAACAAGAAAGTATTGACGTTGATTGTGGGGAATATTCCCATCATAAACAAAACTCAGCCACTGCGTCTTCAGCAGTTCAAATTTAGGAACATCAGAATGATTTCTGTGTTTGTTATTGCACCCAAGAACAGAACAACACAATCGCTTAGACGCCATTCTGCTCCAGTGTATCAATAATGACGGACTATACTAGTCTATGAGGACAGCTCGCTCAGGGCAGGTCTGTGTTGAAACACTGTCAATCAACAACCGCGGGAGGGGCGTGCGACCGTATGACGTCACACGGTCGAATGGCTCGATTTGAGACAGGGGAAAACAAATAAGGAGATTAAAACAAAACCACTGGATGGATTTTTATCATTAAATGATGGTCGTGTACAGGCACTGACAACACACATTGCAGTACAATCAACTTGAAAAAGTGCATGTACCATTATATGACCCCTTTAAACTACATGCTGACTTGTACTCAGCTTTTGCCAAGATAAACACAAACTAAGACGTAGCTTTACAGTAAACTATGCTTCTCCATCCATTTACGCTTCTTTCCATATGGTGGTGTGATTCCCCTTCTGTCCAGCATTAATGGCTGCAGTGTACTTGGCGCGTCAGCACACTCAACGGCTGCAACTACAGTGTGGTCTCCCCTGTGGACCAGCAAGACAACCGTCTGGATTGAGTCGAGTAAGGGACATCTCTAGGGTCTTCAAGTGGGCACCTTCCATCCTCAGTGTTTTGTTGACTAGCCCACGGCACCTCAAGAGGGCTTGACTGTGACTCTGGCTTCCCAGAGTCACCCCCCTTCGTCCCCCACTCAACTCAGCCCAGCTTACTAACCTCTACATCCCTCCTGCTGCTGAGATTCTCTGAGATTATAGATTATAATCTCAGATCAGCTCTTTGTCTGTTACAGAGGCCAGCAGAAGGGAAATGCTGTCTCCAAGCAGAGGATGGCCCACTGGATAGTGGATGGCATCGCCTTGGCTTACGAAGCCCAATCCTTGCCTGCCCGGGTTGAGAGCTCACTCCACTAGGAGTGTCGCTTCTTCTTGGGCGCTGACCAAGTGGCAACCTCCCCGGCTCTCTCTTGAAGCCAACACAGAAGTGAATTAAACTGCAATTCATCGAGGGGCCGCATGAGGCAGGCTGCAGAAGCGAGTCAAATCTGTATCTCCCCCATGTTAAAATGCCCAACTTTACAGCAGAAAAAAACATGTTTACAGCCTGGAGCAAAAAGTGGCTTTGGTCTATAGAGCTCGTTTTTCCCTTCATGACAATTGTGAGGGGGGTGAATTTTTTTAAAACTAATCTGTTTTAATTATATTTAAGCCTTAAAGTTCTGCATAATTAAGGGCGTGGCCACTTGAGTGACAGGTGCCGCTGCTTTCACTGCTAGTTTGTCTGCTGTCTGTTAGCATCACCCTCAGCTGTGTTTGTGCTTTTTCGGGATTATATCATACAATTTAATACATGTATTATACCTTCGCCCGTGCACGCCATTGGATTCCGTCGTGTTGAGTATGGAGACAACAACCAGCGCTGTGTTTCCAGCTGTTTCACTCGACTGTACTAATGGATGTCTGATGATTTCAATGCTTTATCTCCGTTCATGCAATAGATGAACACCCTTAAATGAGCGTGGATTTTAGTTCATTTACTGTTTTTACCATCTGAGAAACTGAGAGGCAGATTGTCAGATTGTCAAAAGTCAGATTGTAAAATGGACTGAATTAAAGCTCTTTATGAACTTGACGTGAGATGGCGACTGACATACAGTATGTGCTTGCCTTGAATCACTGTCACATGCACAAGCTTAGAGCAATATTGTAAGTAACTAATACATTTTAACTAGCAGAATATAATAATGCTTCACGATGCACGACTAGTTGACATTGTATGTTGTGAGAAATGTTTGTGATCACTGATCTGTGTTATGTAAATTACTTGTATACATGCTCTTAACTAATTGCCACTTGTAGGATTAATAAAGTTGATAAAGAAGTAAAGTAAATAGTCTCACTTTTAGTTACGTCTTAACTATTATATTATTTCAAAGGGCAAAAACATGAACTTTAACCATTGGCTTTACTTTTTCAATTCAGCGCGAGGGCAGTAGCATATAAAGCATTAGTACCTCAGCTCCACCTGCGTCCCGCCTCTTTGCCCATTTTAATTTATCCGGTAGTGACGAGAGGTGACGCACTGCCAAGATGGCGACGGCTGGCCCCGCCCACTTTAAGCCTCTAAACCGCTCTTCAGAAACCTATGGGTGACGTCACGGATACTACGTCCATATTTTTTACAGTCTATGGCGCTGACACATGGCGCCTTGGTGACAGATATCTGTAGAGCTGCAGGCTGGGCAACACCTAACACATTCACTAGGTTTTATAGCCTACGTATTTAGCCGGTTTCTTCCTGTGTGCTCGCTTCAACCAGCTGGTAACACAGAAGTTCCCGCTCTAGTGTCAGCTTGCTGCGCCACTCCCCTCCACGGAGCGGATACGTGCGCTTTTTGCTCCAGTCGAGTTCCCCACTCAGGCAAACCCTGTGAGTTCCTTTGCACACCTTCGGCACTCGGGCATTGCAGAGTGTCTGAAGGAGTAATATTATCAGTGTTTTGTAATTAAAGCTAAGAAATTCTTCGCTTACGAGGATAAGTCAGACCATTGACAGAGGTAATTTTACACCAATGAGGACATATTTATGAATAAAGACATTGATTTTAGCTAATAAAATACTTAAAAACTACACAGTGTACCTTTAAGATTTGGACCATGGATTGGAAAATGTTTTACTTTCATGATTATTTTTATGGTACGTTTTTGGTGTATTTTTATTTTCCACAGCAAACTAAATAAAAATTATATGATTTAATGTTTAAATGATTATTTAACTTGTATTAATTTTACGATTTTATAGTGTAGTCATGTTCAGAATTATGTAATCCTTTGAAATTATGTGACATGAGATGACAGAACAGAATGAAATGTTATAATTTTAAATTAATTAAATGAGCGAACTGCATTTAATAAATGTGAATGGAAACAATCTCATTGATCATAAATACTGTACAATAGAGTCAACAGATTAATTCCATTAATTAAAAATTCAGAGACTAAATAAGGATGCATAATAAAGTTCCGTAAAGTTTAGACATAAATAAGTAACCTTTTAGATGCAGGTAATACATTAATGTTGTACTATGGCTTGGGGGGTGTAGTTCTGCGAAGTCTGTAGCGGGAGAGAGTGCGCGGAGCCAGACGGTGAGAGAGAAAGAGAGAGGGCCCTATTTTAATGATCTGAAACGCAAGTGTCAAAGCGCAAAGCGCAAGTAACTTTGTGGGCAGGTCCCGGCACTGTTGCTATTTTCCCGGCGGGATAAATGCCTCTTGCGCCTGGCGCAAATCTAAAAGAGGTTGGTCTTAAGTAGCTTCATTATTCATAGGCGTGGTTTGGGGGTAACGTGAAATAAACCAATCAGAGCCTCATCCAACATACCCTTTAAGAACAGGTGCACATGTTGCATGACGGATTGTTATTATAACGGCGGGTTTACCAGGCGCGCGCCAGGAGTGTTCACAGCCGAGGAGACCGATGTTCTTGTCGGGGCAGTAAAAGACAGATAAGTGACGTTGTATGGGGATGGGAGAAACCCTCGCACATCAGCGTCGGTTAAACATTACTACGTATGTTTCTTGCCACTATTGGGCAAACAGGTCTGATCTTTAGTACTACAATTAGCCTTAAAAAATGGGTAATAAGGTTTTTTCATCTTCATGTAAAGCACAATGATTTCCCTCATGTTTTAATATTTTTCCTTGTTATAATATATGTATGTATGTATTTGCAAAAATAAAAACTGCTGCATCTGTTTTGATGAGATAATCAAAGTGTATGCGCTCTGCACCCGCTGCATTATGGCCAAGCATGCGCGCTTAAAATAGCATTATGAACAACGCGCAACGCGCCACTGACTTTAGAACAGCTTTTTTCTGGTCAGTGGCGCAAATGTTTTCTTGAAGCGTAAAATAGCACCAGCGAATGTTTGCACCGAAACACGCCTCCTTTTTGCGCCGCTCCGAAGTTCATTTCCTAGTTTACTGACATGCGTCTCTGGAGGGAAAAATCCCGCTTTGCGCGTGTTCAAAATAGGAATGATACATGCGTTTGTCATTTGCGCCGGGTGCAAGATTGAGCCCAGAGAGAGAGAGGGACTCTGACTGGGACTCAAGGGAGACTGGTGATCCTGAAAGAAGGACATTAATTTGAGAAGATAGAAACTGTCTCGTGCTGTGGATTGCACACGGTGAGTGCGCTGCTGTGCACCTTGTGCTTGTTATTGCTATTTATTTGGTGAATTGTGAATAAACTCCCGAGTCCCAGTCATGCTGACCCTGTCTTCTTCCTTCCTCACCTATTGAACCTCATCACATGTACGTTTTCGTGTCTATGCAAACATGGTTGAACAATATTTGACCTAATATACACTCAAATACGTATGACATTACATTGATTTGGCTCTTTGTTGTTGAAAAAATTTTGTGATGAAAAAGTGTTTGTACTCAAATTTATGTTACAGAATAAATATCAAAATATGCAATGTTAATATATGCCTGTTTATTTTTTAATACAATCTATATGCAACCTTTTCCCATCAAATGTTGCTTTGTATTTTGTTCAGGCTTACACAAAATGATATAACATTTAGGTGCAAATATGCAGAAAAGTAAACCAAAGCTTGAAGCTAAAATGGCAAATATCTCCACAGCTACAGTATATTTCCCAGGCGGACTGACATAAGATGGGATAAATGTGATCCATACTGTACAGAATATAAGCATACTGAATGTGATGAACTTAGCTTCATTAAAATTATCAGGCAGTTTGCGAGCCAGAAAAGCCAGAATGAAGCACAAGACAGCCAGTAGGCCAATATAACCTAGAACAGCCCAAAAACCTATTTTAGAACCCAGACTGCACTCAAGAACGATCTTTTCATGATAATATTTCAAATTTTTGTAGGGAAATGGGGGTGATTTTGTTAGCCAAAGAACACAGATAAGAACTTGTATAAGTGTAAAGGCAAGAACACTGAGTCTTTGTTGAGGGGGTCCAAACCATTTCATGACATTACTTCCTGGAAGTGTAGCCTTGAAGGCCATTAACACCACTATTGTTTTCCCCAGAACACAGGAAATACAGAGGACAAAAGTGATACCAAATGCTGTGTGACGCAACATACAAGACCACTCAGTGGGCCGACCAATAAAAGTAAGTGAACAAAGGAAACAAAGAATCAATGAGAAGAGCAGCAGGAAGCTCAGCTCTGAGTTGTTGGCTTTTACTATAGG
This sequence comes from Cyprinella venusta, assembly GCA_038021265.1. Classification (NCBI taxonomy): domain Eukaryota; kingdom Metazoa; phylum Chordata; class Actinopteri; order Cypriniformes; family Leuciscidae; genus Cyprinella; species Cyprinella venusta. The sequence continues at coordinate 19,880,953 of CM075871.1, forward strand.
GGTGTCCTTCTTACTGTAAAAAAGAATTACCATAAACACAGTTAATCCTACTCCAAACAGTGAGAAAAAGACTAGCACTATACCCATAACTTCACTGAATGACAGAAACTCTACAGCCTTTAACACACATTTATTTTTCTGAGCATTAGACCAGTATTCCCCTGGACACTGCTTGCAGTTATTTGAATCTGGAAAGAAAGTAATGATACTTGTAGTTAGAAACAAGTGTGTGGTGCAACAAAAATGACGGTTTTATTGCAGATACTAGATTATGTTTTATTATGAACTTTTAGCATGAAAACGTCTCGTTACGTATGTAAACCTCGTTCCCTGAGTAGGGAACGGAGACTTTCCGCCGGATGACGACGAATGGGGTTTCGAGTATTACAAAACAAGCCAATGGCAAAGAAATGCCATGGGTCTGCAGAATTTTCATAACATATCTCCGCCTTACATATAAAAGGAGGCAATATGCAGATATGTTTTTTCGCTGAGGAGCCAAGACTGAGCTCGGCTGTTCCAGCAGTCTAGTTGAAGTGGCAGGAAGACGGAATGTCTCCGTTCTCCTTCTCCGGGACAATGAAGTATGGGCTGTAAAAGCTGGACATCATTTCGGCTGGAGGGAGAGTCTCAATCGCACCCTTTGCCAGCAGGGTAGCAACCTCCACTCTCATGATAGGAGCATAGCCATCGACCATAGAGCAGACTCCCCAGAAGCAGGGGGGGAGACTGTTCAAACTGAATCACATAGCGGAGCCTGATGATTCAAGCGACCCAGCAAGACACGTTGGGAAGCTCAGAGAGGCTCCCAATGACTGTGCCAGCGGGGTCACGCGAACCAAAGACGTCCCCTCGGTGGTACAGCGAAGTGGAATGACCAGCCCGGACGTGGACGGCATAGCGGCCCGGTGTCCCTCGCGCACATCAACCAGGTTAAGCCAGAAATGTCTGACCACGCATGTGAACATCACCTGATTCAGGTAGTGTGCAGTCACCTTCATCACTCATAGAGCAAGGTCGGTGACGGCAGGCTGCTCTTGGATGAGCCGTGAATCAGCCCTACCCTCGTGCATGTCATTGAGCACCCAAAAAGATGGCAATAACATGTAGTGAGGTGGCAGCCTGCCCCGCAGCTCTGTAGGTCCTTGCCACCGGAGTAAACAAAAAACTTGCAGTGGGGAGACACATAAGTGTTGCCACAGAACACTCCACGGGGGAAACCCCAGTGTACCCTTGGCCGCGGCCTCTGCGTGGGCAGAGAAGGCAGAAGAGGCCGCTAAGCAGTCGCGAAAAGTCAAAGGAGACTCCATGATCTCATGTCCTCTTCATGCACATCCGGGTAGAAAGGATTTGGGTTCACCACCCCGATATACATGATTTCATCAGCTGGGGGACCGAATGAAACGAGCGGGCCGGTGAACTCACTCGGGATCACATGGGTTGCAATGTGAAAGACAGGGTGTGGAACGACAAATTTAAGTCGGTTTAGTTCCAGACCTGCCGTATTAGGTCACCCTGGTCACCAGCTGAAGTATTATCTCACGTGGAGAAAAATAGATCGGGACTGGATGAGGGGACTCTTACTCTATTGACCTCATTGAGTCTCTACCATTACCTTGCGATGGTCACATTCCCTCTGGGAAAATGGGACTCATTCACAAGCGCTGTCTGAGCGCGATCGGAGCCCAAACAAGTCAAAATACTGCTAGTGCCCATCAGCAAAATCTACCAGAATACCGTACTCCAAATACCGTAATACCGTATTACGAATTTGAAATACACAGGCAAATCGTCTTTAGAATGACGCGACTTTAAAAAGATGTGCTGCATGCACGCTCTTTTTGTGAGAGAAAATCTTGCAGCAGTGCTGAAACGCCCAGAGAGAAACACACACGCTGTTCAGTTTAGCAGGCAGGAATATGAAACTCGCTGGAACTCGCCTTCACACTAACACAGACTGGAAACTACTTGTCTAGAAGATTCTCGAAGATTGATAGAGAGTAGGCTGCAGGAGTGGTTGCTGGCGTCCTCCTTTTATACCTACGAGGTAAGGCAGAGATATGCTACGCAAATTCCGCAGACCCATGGCATTTCTTTGCCATTGGCTTGTTTTGTAATACTCAAAGTCGATAGCCTTTCTAAGCGAAACCCCATTCGTCGTCATCCGACAGAGCTCGTGTGTCAACGAAAGGGAACCAAAGTTTCAATTATTAAGTGTGCATCGACTTTTTGTTTCAAAGGTCAGAACATCTGTTATGATGTAAATTTTTTTAATTTTACTTGTCATAAATTCATCTATTACTGTTCCTACATAATTTGTATAAAAAAAACAGTGCTAAAACAGTGCTAGTGGGACGGTAACAGTTAAGAAATGTCTCGGGCTACGTATGTAACCCTAGTTCCCCGAAGGGAACAGACGCTGTGTGGAAAACACGGTGGGAATACTTCCAGCTTAGTGCGTCTGAAGCATGAATGAAATCAGTCAATGGCGAGACGGAACGTAGTAGGCGAGTTACGTCTCCGACCAGGAAACTGTAAAGCAACCCTCAGAACACAAGCGAAACAGCTTACATATAACATACGTAACCCGGGATGTTCCCCTTCAGATAACTACCGCTGCGTGGAGAACGCGGCGGGAGCACAATACCCACATCGCCATACAAGCAAGTCTCTGTAGTGTGTAATCAGGGCGCACAGGCTAATGAAAGAACTTGCGCCCCACGAGTGGAGCTAAAATCGAGACTATAAAACCTGAGTAGCCATACTCCGGGTAGAATGAGCCCGTACAGCCAAAGGCTGACCGACCGACTTGTAAGCAAGTGAGATGGCCTCGACCACCCATTTGCTCATCCTTTGCTTAGATGTAGGGTACCCCTTGTTGGGAGACCCAAAACAAAAACACAGCTGTTCAGACTTCCTGCACAGGGCAGCTCTGTGGACATACATATCTAGAGCCCTGACTGGGCAGAGCAAATTAAGTTCAGAAATGGAAGAGAACAAAAATGCTGCAGTTTGACAGGTCTAACTTCAGTAGTTGGAACTTTTTTTATTCAACATAACCTAGCCTAGGATAGAGGAAGGCCTTAGCCATGCCAGGTGAGAACTCCAAGCATGAGGGGGCAACCAAGAGAAGTCCCATGAAGGCACCCTCGTGCATACTGCTGGCCTCAGCTTCAAAGTGCCAAGAAGGAAGCGAGATATAAGTGGGTGTCTCCCAAGAGAAAATCCACTCAAATGGGCATGGTAAGCAGCTAAGGCCGCCACGTATACCTTCAGTGTGGAGTACCACTGTACCAACGGGGCAGTTAACTGGGTCCTGTTGGCGCTCTCCACACCAAGAGGTGAAATGTTCCACCTCACAGCATATAGCTTCCTTGTAGCGGGAGCTCTGGATTGGAGAATAGTCTCGATGACCTCAGTCGAGAAACCGGATTCTATGCGCTGAGCCCCCTCAGAGGCCAAGCCCACTGTCTCCATAGCTCTGGGCGGGGGTGAAGGATCGGCCCACTCGCCTGAGATAGTAGGTCCCTCCTGATCAGAATCTCAAGGGGAGAGCTGTCAAGAAGGGGTCCGAAAACCATACTCAGGCCAGCCAGAATGGGGCTATTAGGAGTAGTCTGACTCTGTCTCGGCGAACCCTTTCCAGAACTCCTGGGAGCAGAGCAATCAGGGGAAATGCATACGGACATGACCTCGGCCACGCCTGTACGATAGCGTCCAATCCCAGTGGGGCTGGAAGGCTGAGAGAAAATCACAGAAGACAGTGTGATGTCTCTTGGGAAGCGAACAGGTCTACCTCGGCACGACCGAAACATTCCCAAAGGAGCTCCATCACATCGGAATGAAGTCTCCATTCCCCGGGCCTCGGCCCCTGCCTCGACAGGATGTCTGCCTCCCGATTCAGATACCCTGGGAGATAAATCGTTCTCAAAGATAGAAGTTTCCCCTGGGACTATAGAAGGATCTGACGAACTAGCTTGAACAATGGGCACAACCACAGACCCCCTGGATATTTTATGTAGGAGGCCACCAATGTGCTGTCTGACCGGATGGTCTCTGGAACCGTTTCCCAGTAAGTAACTGGCCCAGCTTGATCTGATTTACAGCAGTGAGAATCGAAGCAATACAAGCAGGGGTGCAGTTGTGCCTCTCTAAGCATTAGACTGATTAGTGTAAATTTTTCTAGATACAGGTCTAGCCCAGGTCTTCGACACCTCAGTGTGAAGATCTGGGAAAAAGGGTAAATACCGGCGAGAAGGCTGTATGCGAGTCTCCAGTCTCCTCAGTTCCAACACTTTCAATATCCAGCTCCTCGGAACTGGATAATTGAAGCTGCTGAACATCATGTGCCTCAGCCTGAGCGGAAGTAACCGCAATGCGTGCTTCCAACCCTGGGACAGAGGCACTGGATCTCATCGGTGAAATCCATCTGCGAACCCCACGGCAAGCTTCTCCGCTCTGCCTTAACAGAATATGGACCCCGCGCCACGGGTAACGCACAGCGAGCTGCCCTCCTCAAAGAGCGATCGCCATGATCGCCCCCTCGAGAGTTGACTGGGCATGCTGCATTCCCAAACGAGCAACACATAGCTGGTGTGAATACCCAACTGTGATGTAACGAGTACAGGGGGGAAATCACTTTCTATAATGCTGCTCGCTCGTCACTTCTTTCTCTCTGTTCATTTAAGGTTATATATATATATATATATATATATATATATATATATATATATATATAGTGGATATACATATAGTGAAAACTCCTGCCTAGTAACAATTAGAAACAGACAAACACGAAATAGACAGATTTCAAACATACACAGAGCGCTGCTGAAGTAACAGAAGCTCTTTCGCTTGTATTCTGAGGGGTGCTTTATAGTTTCCTGGTCGGTGACGTTACGCGCCTACTATATTCCATCTCGCCATTTACTGATTTCATTCATGCTTCAGACACTCTACGCTGGAGGCGTTCCCACCACTTTTTCCATGCAGCGGTAGTTACCTGAAGGGGAACTGCATTCAAAACCTGCAATCCAAGAGGAGAAACATAAAAAGAAATGGTCTATTTTAAAACTGAAATGTGCTAAAGATTACCTGTCTCATTACTGATTTCTCCTTCTGCACATGGGATACAGTCATAACAGCAGACAGGTCTTCCTTTCTGTGCAGCCTTTCTAGTACCTGGAGGACAGCTCTCACTGCAGACAGACCTTGGCTTCTACATAGAAATATACATTACTCTTAGTAATGTATACTAAATGATGAAAGGTATATTTGCAATAATTACTCTATTGTTACATATTTCAATCTTTAAATGATCCAAAGATATCAGAAACAAAATCATTTGAAAGTGCTTTTACAAAAAAAAAAATCACCATTACCACCACAGTACTGTCCTTTTGTTTAATACTGACTCTACTGTTTCTTTTGACCACAGAGAAATCAGAGAATTTTTCTATCTTGTGAATAAAACAGGTGTAGATTGTTTATTTTTAAATGTATTCTTCTAACATTTATGTCATTTGTATTGGGCAGTGAAAGTATTTTACCAATTTGTTCTTCCAGTTTCAAGAAACTCTATAGGCCAAACATACTATTCCCCTTTACCTCTAGCTTTCCTCCAGCCCAGATTATGTTTTTAGTATTAAGCACAAAGCGCTGATGAGGAGGAAGTGAGACATCATAGTATCCCACTGGTTTAAATTGGACTGATCCATTTGAGTCTTTCTGCCAGTTCACAACTTCATATTGCGCTACTGCGGCACCAGTGCTGTCAAACCACAAACGATCCCCCATCTTTACTGTGAAATTTACATTTTTCAGAGCTTCAACAACCTATTGAGAAAAAGGCATTTTAAGAGATTTTCAAAAATAAATAGGGGTATCCTCTTACTTTTTATTATACTGCCGCTTATGTTTTACTTGTTTTACCTGGTGTGGTTCTATTGTTAGGCCTTTCTCACAACCTGCTTGTTCTTTGCACTTGAGTAGACTGTGAAGTGAATGAGCCACAGCATAAACTGCTTTGTAGACATTGCTTGAATATCTTTGTTCAGGCACATCTTCATTGTAGTTTTTCAGTTTAAGTAGATCCTGATATTTGTTACAACTTAATGCATATTGAGAAAAATTACCCTCAGCATGGGGGCATGGAAAAGTTGTTTCCCAGAATGCTTTTATAACATAATCTGCTAAACCTCCAATATCAATTTTTCTGACTCCAAAACCCAATGACCCTCCCAGCACACGAAAACTGTTTGGAATGATCAGACTCTTTGCAGTTATCCATCCTTCAACTCCAATCATTTGGAGGTCTGTAATGTTCTGAATACTTAGCTGCTCAAGCAGATTATACATTTCAGAACTGGTAAGAAATGCAACAATTACTTTTGCAGTGCCTTTTTTTATTGTGTCTACCACTTTTTGTAGTTTTTCTGGCTCTGTTCGATAGAATTTCACAGAGTACTCCACACAAATTCCCTCCTCCTGGGCTGTATTCAAAAATATGGACATTCCATTGTTTCCATAGTCATTGTCACTGTTCACAGCTCCAACCCAAGACCAGCCAAAATGTTTTACTATGTAAGCTAATGCCCTGCTCTGGTGGTAATCACTAGCAATAGTCCTGAAGAAGGAAGGATATTCTTTCCTATTACTGAGACATTCACATGAGGCTGAAGGACTTATCTGAGGGAAAAAAAGCAAACAGTTAAAAGGGCATTAGTTTGGAGATTATGTCAACCTAACTCTAATCAATCTTCTGATGTTGATGCACCTTACCACTGGAATTTTAAAAGGTCCTGTAGTTCTGGACAGAATTACAGTAGCAGAAGACTCTGTTTCTCCTATGATAGTATGGATAGGAGACTGTCCATTGCATCTGTTTTTTGCTGTAAATTCTGGACCATTCATCAATGCCATAGTTGCACTCATTGAAGACAGTCTTGAACCACAGGTATCATAAATTTTGTAGCCAATAGAAACATTTGGTAACAAACTTTGACTTTGGTTAATCTCCTCAATGGCAAAGATCATGGTCTGAGCCATTCGAAAATCTCTTAGACTCACACTGTAAAACAGTAAACCAGTTAGTTAAACATAGATCAAAACACTTTATTTTAAAATCTTTTTAAATTTAACTTGTACTTCACACCTGAAATACATTAGCATTACACATATTATATTATTGATATTACATATTGGCTGTAAGGATCATATAAAATAGTTTAAAAAAGTAACAAACCTTGAGCATGATAGAAGAAGAGGTTTTTGTGTAAACTCAAATGAAGGTAATGACTCTATACCATGGACTGAAAAAAGTGCTCCGATAATTACATCTCCATCCTTGGATAACAGCGGGTATTTTGGATCTCCCATCATTTGGCAAAGAGGCTTTTCTGCCTTTGCATGAATTTGAAAGATAAGCAAGAATGTGTAAAGAACATACATTGCAAAGATTGAGCTCAACTGTGGACCCATGCAACTGACTTGATGACATGTTTGCACTTTTATAGGCATAATTAATACAGATGATTGATTGTTAATTTAGCCAATGAACTCATAGGGCAGAACATGTGTCAGGTCAAACAAGGGTGCAATAGAGCCATGCTGATATGATAGAGTTTGATTTTTTTCACAAATTAGTAAATTCTATCCAGATATGAGTGTGTATTTTTATAGGTGGGTTTATATATATATATAAACCCACCTATAAAAATACAAACAATTTCTGAAAGGTTATTTTCTTTCATTTTTACAATATATTTCTTGTGTAAAATGTTTGTATAAAGAAAAGTATATATTTGAGGTTTTTAAGGAAATGTTTTTACGACTTCTTACCATTCTTGAACATTTTACAATCAGGTTATTTATTCTTATTTTTGACTGAATGGTACAAAACTTGGTAAAGGTTTTGCCACTATGTAAATACAAAAATTTTCTCATAGTTTTAAAGTAAAACATGTTTTGGAAAATATATATGATGTGATCTGGGAAAACCCACCACATGGTGAAATTTGACATATTACTGTTTTTTATACCGTATTAAATATGGGTTCAAGCCCTTTCCAAATCTGTTTTTATTTCTTTTATCGTTTGTCTGTAACAAAAGTTGTGGTTATCTGAAGTTGGCTGATCGCTATGGTTTTCAGAAACGGAATTTTGAGAAAAACAGGTTCAAATAACTGTCACGTCCTGCGAGCGGGGCGACTGGCGCTCCCTTTTTTATTACCTTTTTTCATTTCACACATTTTAGTAATCATCATAGGCTACGTCCACATTAATCCGGATACATTTGAAAACGGGGTTTTCGTTTAAAAACGCTCTTCGTCCACACTAGCGTTTACAGGCGTTTTCCGACGTTTCAGTGTGGATGAGAAACTTCTAAATTCACTGTGCTGCGCATGCGTGAAACTTCACAAAAGCTCACTGAGATGATACAGATGGGAAAATAAAGAATAATGTTAGGATAATTTTATTTAGCAAAATATCTCTCCATCACTGATGCGTCCAGGTCGCATTCAGTCACGATATGTTTGGTCTAAAACGCAACTGCTCTCCTGTTATGCCGCAGGACAGAAAATGTAAGTACATTATCTGTCATCTTTGCAGTACTGTGCTATGAAGAATAGCACATATTAAGTAACATAGAAAGTAACATATTTTAGCAATAGTGTAACAATAACAAATAATAACAAATAACAGGAACAATACCGATATACATTAATATCTATTGGTACTACATGGATCACATGACTAAACTTACGTCATCGTTTTGAAATACCTCCGGTTTCATTGTCCACACTACAACGCGAAAACGGCGTTTTAAAATTTATCCACTTTGGAGAGCGTTTTCCAAACGATACGTTTTTGTTGACTTAAAACGGCGTTTCAGTGTGGACGGAAGGCCAAAACGGAGAGAAAAATATACGTTTTCAAACGAAAACGTATTAGTGTGGACATGGTCATAGATTAGGTATCATTCGAAAGGTTATGAACTCAAAATTCAACCAGTGAAGACTGTTTTGAAATTGGACGATTGAGACGCGAGCAAGATCTTTTAAACGAGCAGCTTGTTCTCTTGCGTTGGATAAAAATAAATAAATAAAAACTTGCAAGCTGTTGTAGTTCACCCTGGACTGGACTTTATTCTGTTATGTGATTTATTTTGATAGGTGAACTGTCTTTGTAGTGTTAAGAGAAGGAGAGCTAAACGGGAGTTTTGTCTTTTGCCCCTCCGCTCCGCCTACGTGTTCTTAAAGAGAAACACAGTCTTTTCAGCTGGACATTATAAATCGCTATTTTTCTGCAATAAACTAGTGAATTTCCCCAAGATATATTCAGAGATGATAAACAAGATGTTACGGAATAATAATTTAATAAAAACCCAATTTTGACAAAAAAACTGACATTCAATCTATATTTAGAATTTACTGAGAACGTACCAGCGCGAGATTTGACGGGTTTTCCCAGATCGCATCACATATAGTATAAAGTATATTTCTGCATTTAAAATACTAAATATTAATACACTAAATACACTTCTATAACTGTTTTGTTAACTTTGTTTTATGTCAGCTATAATCTGCAAAATGTGGAGCATGGATAGTGAATAGACACTAGTTCCTCACCTGCTCCTTCACTTAATTCAGAAATAACTGCACAATCTGCTTTATGCACATATATGTGTTGTAAATATAAGTCTATAGTTGTCACGTAGGGCAAGGAATGAAGTGGAGAGAGAATCCATGTCCAGAACTTATTTAATGAAATAAAAACATGTAACTTAACCAGAAACTCAGGACAGGAACACAAAATAGCGAGACAGTAACATCAACAACTGACAAGGAACAACTTAACTACAGGGGTATAAATACAGGGGAAAACAAGCTAGACAAGATAACAAGGGGGTGTGGTTAACAAGAAACACCTGGGGAGACTAATCAAACTAATGGGGAACTGAAAACATGAGAGGAGACAGGGGAACACAGACTTGAATTATGACAATAGTGCTTGCTAGCATGTCTTATTTAAATTTCAGATGTATTAAAGGGCACCTATTATGCCCCTTTTTACAAGATGTAATATTGGTCTCAGGTGTCCCCAGAATGTATTTGTGAAGTTTCAGCTCAAAATACCCCATAGTTAATTTATTATAACCATTTGAAAATGTCATTTTGGGGCCTGTTTAAAAATGAGCTGTTTCGGGGGTATACCACCTTAAATGCAAATGAGCTGCATATCCCCGCCCTGCCTTTGGATGAGGGCATAACCAGAGCCGTTAAATATGAGAGTTACGACACTCTTTGATCTCGCCGCCACGCGGTCACGTGGTTCGTGTAGCTCTCAATAGTTCCAAACAAGCCAGCGTTGCCAATGATTTTAAATCGGGGCAGACAGCAGAAACGGTATTATCGGGAAATATTGACGCATAATGAACATTGATTTTTTTCGTTGACACTTAAATGGCTTGCATATAATAGCATTTTTTTCTGGGGAGTAGCAGAAACGGCATTAATACGTTTTTGTGTTTATTTTTTGGAGGGAAATGGGGCTCTCGCATAACGTGGAATACATTAACACAGCATAGCAACGACCATTTTCAGCACGTTTCTGTAAATATGATTGGGAGACGGCATTAACGTTAACAGTGTTATCGGTTGAAATTAAAATGAATTATGGTTACTACTGATATATATATATATATATAATGAATTATGGTTACTACTATGCATTTGTGTGTTCTGATGAATGGTTTGAAAGGATGTTGAAGTATGATGCCATATTAAAATTAATCCTATAACGTTAATGCTAGATCGAATTTATATTTATTTCACTTAGTAACCACCTTTCCAGTTACACACACTGGAGAGATGGTAACTAAGTGAAATAAATATAAATATATACATATTCACTACACACACAAACACACACACACACACACACACACATATATATATATATATATATATATATATATATATAGTGTGTGTGTGTGTGTGTGTGTGTGTGTGTGTGTGTGTGTGTGCATACTCTACACCAAAGTATTGGATCAGTAGGACAGGCCAAGATTTTTAATGTTTTTAAAATAAGTCTGCCCACCAAAGCTGTATTTATTTGATTAAAAATACACATCCAAAAATAAAGTTTTATATATATATATAATGACAATTTCAAAATAACTATTTTCCATTTTAATACAATTTAAAATCTCATTTATTCTTGTGATCAAAGCTGAATTTTCAGCATCATTACTCCAGTCTTCAGTGTCACAAGATCCTTCAGAAATCATTCTAACATGTGGATTTGATGCCCCAAAAAACATTCATTATTATTATTATCAATGCTAAAAACAGTTGTGTACAATTTATTTCAGGATATTTGATGAATAGAAAGTTCAAAAGAAGTGTTTATTTGAAAAAGGGTCTTTTGTAACATTATAAATGTCTTTACTGAAGAAAAAAAACCAGTAATGTTGTCAAATATATATATATATATGAAGAGTTCAGATGCAAAAGCCTCTAAATGCCATTTGAAATTTTCTTCTACAATGACAATTTTTATCAAGCTTGTATTTTTAAGTTCAGTAATTTCACTTAAATGACAATTAATAGGTAATCTTCATTGCCATTTAAGTGAAATTACTGAACTTAAATATACAAGCTTGTATATAATATAATTTTAGAAGAAAATTTCAAATGGCACTTAGAGGCTTTTGCATCTGAACTCTTCATATATATATATATATATATATATATATATATATATATATATATATATATATATATATTTGACAATATTACTGTTTTTTTTTCTTGTATTTTTAATCAAATAAATGCAACTTTGGTGAGCAGAAGAGACTTCTTTTAAAAACATAAAAAATCTTACCAACCCAAAACTTTTGATTGGTAGTGTATATACACATTGTTCTTGAAACTTTTATGTCAAAGCCATTTGAATAAAAAAAAAAAATGGTGTGTTTTGAATTTTGGAGGGAAGGGGTACTGCTCCCATAAGGTATATTTCCAGTATTTAGCCACTGTATATATTTTTCTTGTGCTTCTATGGTCATAATTAATAACATCCTTATGTTATGTTGAAATACATTCCCATAAAACTGCACAACAAGCAAATATCAATTAAAGCTGTTCAGTTTGAGTCAAGAAAGAAGTTTGGTCAACAGTAAAAAGTATAGAAGGCAACCAATCACATTCAACAAAACATTTAATTATATATCTATAGCGTGAGGGTAAGTAAGTTTCCTTGAATGTTTGTCTTCAAAGAAACTTGTTCGACTTCCCAGGGAGAGCAAGATGGCAGAAATCCAGTTAAGGAATACAAGTGTTCACAATAGCCATAACACTCTGTCCCCGAAGCTGATGATCTGGAGACCTGCTGGTGAATCGAGAATCAGTCAAATGCTTAGCAGCCATACAATGATAACAAAAGCATTTAAACTCCACGCAATCAAGTAATGCTATCGTTACTTGTATTTGTGTGTGACAGCATTCCCCTGCCAGAAGCAAAGCGTGTCATAGGCCCCAGAGGAGACAGGGTCTAGAAGAAAAGCCTGTTGCTGTTGGAGAGAACTGGTAGTGGTAAAGTAAGGAAACGGAAGTCAATACATTGAAGGACAGATTAAATACACATTTAAAGCCTATGTTTCCTATACATTTTCACGAGGTTGAGAGTACACACCTACGGTTAACAGTAACATTTATCATGATTTGTTATTTTGACTCTACTCCTGTATAATTTGAAATTAAATGAGAACAAAAATATCTATATACAAACCACTATTGTTATTAAAATTGCTGTTCTCACAACAACGTTATGGAAGAATCTGGATGATTATTTTATCAACTTAAGGAAAATGTAATTTTATATTTTCATTGCGTTATGATGATACCATATAAAGCTCAGCCATACATTGCATTATGATACCATATAAAGCTCAGCCATACATTCTGCTTTTCTGTGATGTTCTGGGTCTTTTTTTATCCTGTTATTGAGGTGTAAATTCCTTTTCACGTTTTAGCATTGAAGAATTAGGCCTATGCGGGGGTGCTGCTGTACTGTTGCTTTATATCCAGATATATTTCTAATTTTCTGACCACCTTATGTATGTAAATAGGTTTATCAAAAAACTCTGAATACAATCTAGTGCAACATCACATTTAACTATGACCTCAGTATTGAATTTACACATTTCTGACTGGTACCTAACGTTATAGTGGAGTGTTGGTCACGTTCGCTAGCTTCAATTATTTGTTATCTTCCAATAAACATTAACTAAAGTTGGCTACATCAATTACAACTACTGACTAGATTCATGAGAGCACGGCTAATGCGTTCAAATATTAAAAAATACAGTAATTTAATGAACTTACCAGCGAGCGTACGTCGGAAGCGCTGAAAATGAATGGGGTTCAATGCTGGAACTATCAGTGTTTGGAACTATTGGCGGCTCCACGACAGGCGTTACTTCCGCATTCCAAAGTTCCTATGGCAGCCTATGAGAGTGTCTGAACTCTGTATTTAGACGGCTCTGGGCATAACTTGATACCTATGGCAGTCGGTACTGAGAGAGTGAGAGAGACCGCTGTTTTGAATGTCATTCAGCGTTCGCTTGAATGGGAATAAATAAATAGTATGAAGAGACTCCAGCAGAATAAACACAAATGATAATGGACCAGTACGTCTCGGTATGGTTATTTGATACATTTATGTACTTATAGAGTTGTAATCGCATCCCATTTGCAATTATGGATGTGGAACACACACAGAGACACATAAACACTAACGCAATTTTTTGAAACTACATACACATTCTGTGATAAAGTTTGCTACGTACAAGCGAAATTACAGTTATGCGAGGGACCTGTGGTGTCATGTTTGCTACTTTGTCATACAGGTGCTTCTGTGGCAAATGTGGGAAGAGGGCTAACTTACAGAACAACAACATATATGCACTTTTTAATACAATATCTTATATATATATATATATATATATATATATATATATATATATATAAACGTGTGGTTACACACTATACAAACAAGGTTTAAATTATATACACAGACAACCTACGACGACAACAACTTTAGATGCATTTGTTGTTGAATTGGCTGACATTGACTGAAATTTAAGACTATTTACTCAAAAATCATAAAATACACTTACTGTTACTGGAGGTGACGGTGGATCGCAAACAGTAGACGACGATCCACACTTGAGGATTAACTTTTAAGCCACAACAACAGGATTAATCCATGACAGAACATTTATGTTTCCAAGAGACATTACCGGCTGTCGTTGAAACAATAGAGGATGGTGTGCAGATCACCGAGGGCCGGGTCTATGCCACAACTACACTGTCAATCAAGCCCCTTGCTCACTTTCTACGTCAAGAGCTGAATCTTAGAAGACAAGAGACAGTGCAGATGATTTATTGAGATTGTAAAAAAACACTGGGTGGATTTTTATCATTCTAGGGTGGTTTTGCTCACACACTGCCAACACACATTTATGTTCAAACACCATATAAAAGTTTGCAACTCATTCAGCAAGCGTGGGACTCATTATACACAAAGGGAAGAGCAAGATCCTCAAAGTCAACAATAGCAACACAGCTCCTATCAGGCTAGAAGGAGAAGCACTAGAGGAAGTGGAAAACTTCACCTATCTTGGCAGCGTAGTCGACAAGTGGGGAGGGACAGATGCGGATGTCAAGGTACGGATTGGAAAGGCAAGAGCAGCTTTCCATCAGCTGAAGAAAGTCTGGGGATCCTCTGAGCTGCCTAGGAACACCAAGATTAGGATTTTCAATGCCATGATAAAACCTGTTCTACTGTATGGTGCAGAGACCTGGAGAACAACAGTCACTACCATGAAGAAAATACAAACCTTTATTAACACCTGTCTAAGACGAATCCTAAGGGTTCGCTGGCCGAACACCATCAGTAACATGGAGATGTGGCAGCGAACAGGACAGCAGCCTATTGAGGAAGAGATCCTCCAAAGGCGTTGGAGATGGGTTGGCCATTCCCTTCGCAAGCCTGCATCAAGTATTGTAAGACACGCCCTCTTCTGGAACCCACAAGGGAAAAGGAGGGGAGGCAGGCCAAGGAACAGCTGGCGCCGTGACCTGGATGCAGATGTGAAGAGGTCTGGCCACACATGGGGACAGCTAGAGAAGTTGGCCCAGGATCGGGATGACTGGAGAGCCCTTGTTCGTGGCCTATGCCCAAAGTTGGTCGGAAGTAAGTAACCATGTAAAAGTGAATTTTCCATAATAGGTGCCCTTTATAAAAGATGAATAGGTGTTAGAGAAATAAAATCAATCATTCAATAATAATAATAATAATAATTACAATTGATACAATTTGTAAAGACTCTGTTTGGGTCTGATTAATGGGGAATTTGCATATCATAATAAATAATTAATAATTATTCATACAGATTTGGATCAGACCAGTCTTTCATGTTAATAACTCTCGAAATTCCGGCGGCCAATGCTCTTAAAAGAAACACACGCAAGCTGCGCTGAGATGGGAGTGTGAGCTCACATCTCCGTTTTCTAGTCTTTTACTAAGTTTCGTTTCATATTCGTCTGTCCCTTTCCAAGGGTAGACGAACTCTGAATCATATTCTCTGCAACTCCACGTTCGGTGAACCTTTGAAGCTTCGCGTGCTTCGGCAGCTTGGAAGACACGAGAGAACACGCCTATCGCCCAAACGAACAGGAGCCACTCTTACCACGGCGTTCCTCCTCAGTCACAAAAGAGAACCAAGTTTGGTTACTGATTTTGATCTGATGTGATTTTCTTGTTGGCTCTCAAAGGGTTTCACTGTCTGTGAATTTGCCATGCTGAAATCATTCCGGTTTCATCTCTCTCCCTATCTCTCCCTCCTTTTATTTCTCTCTCTCTCTCTCTCTCTCTAGTTAAATTCTTTTATGTTTTGTTCATTTCTGTAAATACATATATACTCTGTATCTAATCGTAGTTCCATGTATTATTAGTTTTCATTTATTAAAACTCATTATACTCTTGATTGTCCCTGTTTTGCTGCTCACGAAACAAAGCCTCTTAAATGTGTTCGATCTTATAGCTACAAGCTCGACAAACTTGTGATTAAACTACAGTGAATAATCTTGTGAACAAGACTCGAATTGTTATTAACAAGAGTTAATCTCGGTGGCCACGGGAATAATTCTTTTTGAAAGTTTACTATCTTTGATAGTTGATAAGCACATCACATGATCCGTTTGCCAGACAGACGCATCATCTGATGTGATGATTTGATCTGGTGGGTACTCACAAGCTTTGTTAAAGCTTGTGTATTCATAATTAATTATAATTCGTTGTGATTAATTATTCATATACGGAAATACAGCCACATGGGCTGTGTATCACCCTTTGGGTGAGTTTAAATTGTGTTACACTATAGCCAGTATGATTAGTTATTGACAGGGCCGGATTAAGAGTTCAGAGGCCCCTGGGCATAATGTCTTGTAGGCCCCCTCTTAAGCAGGCCAAATGTATATTTTGTCCAAGGATATTTTAATATGGCATTCACAGTTTTACTGACTTAATGACTTAAAATGAACTTTGTTGAACTATGCTGGAGTAAAGTTCATAAATGGTTGTTCTTTCCTATAGGAATTTGTAAAACTATGTTGGTTGGACCCTTAATATAGCATTTATAATTTTACTGATTTACTGTTCCTCTAGGGGGGTTTGGGGGCATGCTCCCCCGCAAGAAAATTTTGTACATTTTAAGGTTAAATGCATCAATCTCGTGCTCTTTGAGAGATAAAAATTAAGAGCTTCAACCCATGAACTGCTCGCTGAACAAAGAAAACGCATTGATTTGTACCAGGACAATAAACAGGGCTCAAACATCTTTTTAGTTGAGTCTCAGTCTACATTACATTATCAGTGGAGTTTTAGGATCCCAAACAATTATTATAATAATGTAATAATGATTTATATAATTGAAGAGTTCAGATGCAAAAGCCTCTAAGTGCCATTTGAAATTTTCTTCTAAAATGGTCATTTTTATCAAGCTTGTATATTTAAGTTCAGTAATTTCACTTAAATTGCAATGAAGATTAACTATTAATTGTCATTCAAGTGAAATTACTGAACTTAAATATACAAGCTTGATAAAAATTATCATTTTAGAAGAAAATTTCAAATGGCATTTAGAGGCTTTTGCGTCTGAACTCTTCAATTATTCCTATGACGTAAAATCCATATAGACTATAAATGTACTAGTAAAATGAATATTTCAAAAGTATAATTTAGTCTACATTACACTATAATATAGGGAAATTTAAATACTTTTGTCCTTATTTCTTCACTTGCAAGAAATAAACCCTTGAGCTTGTATTTAGGAGAAAAGACCACCCTGATCGCGTGAGCAAAGTGCACACTTTTCTTTAAATCACCCAGCACTGATGCCTATTCTTAAAGTCTTGTGCTGTTTTATAAACGCAAAAAGCCATGTCATGGTTTCGATTTTAGTTTGTTGGCAAAATAACACGCTAGAGACCTATGTTAGGTTAAACATTTTACATCTCATTTTTTACATCACATCTCATTTTACATCTTTGGCAAAAGGCGGATTCGAACTCGGTTCCGAGCGCAGTGGATCAAAAGCTCATTCACGCGCTCAACGCGTTACGACCTACGCCACTTTAGCTGTCACATGATGGACGTCTTTTTTGATAAAAAGACAGGCACTTAGTGCAAACATACGCTCCGTTTTATCAAACCGTCCCTCGCGGCCTCGAAACACTACCGGCCCACCGGGGAAACTCCCGACTCTCCTGATTGTCACTCCGTCGCTGGTGCCCAGGGCCCCTTAGATGTCGTTGGTGGTTAATCCGGCCCTGGTTGTTGATTATTAATAATTCATAACCGAATATTGGTAATCAATAACTGGACATTCCCCATGCTTGGGCTATTGTTGTTACATGTAATTGGTGGAGAATGCGGGCACATTTTAAGCTTTGTTTTGTGACCAGTACTCAGTTTCAATCTATGTGTATATTGTGTATTAATTTTTTTTATTATTTTAATGCGCGCTCCAGTGAGAAATCGCGCAACGCGAAACTCACTAAAGAACTGGGTAGGCAAAACCTACCTCAGTTGAGCAAATTGACTTTGTGAGATATGTTTAACATGTAAACACTGTTAATTGCTAAATTAAACTGCAGTTCATAATATTATACCTGTCTCTGTAAAGACAAAGCAAACTTTGCAGCGGGTACATGGTAATAATATTGATTCGCCTGGTGAAGACGAGTTTCTCTTCACCAGAGCAAAATGTAAATCTGATTGAGAGCGAGTTTCCTCTAGTCAGTTGCAATAGGTCTTACATTATGCCGTTAATGAATTCGTGGGTAACCCAGTGATATTCAACAAAACGATAAACTTCTGGTCAAAAATTGGAGTAGCTACCCAAGACCTAATGCATTGTCAATTTTGTGCTATTTTGATAAATGTTTATGAGAGATAAAATTCTTGATTGTTGGTTCACATCTGCGTGTTTTCACAGCAAAGAAATCCTGTTTCACGCTCTTGTGCGGTATAGCACCGAAAGATCCACAGAGATCTGTTTTGTTTATTCGTCATCAGCGCATGACGTGAGCTAAAAGCTCTTAAGTTTGAATTTGGTTTGAATCACAGTAAAGCCGATTGTAGTTCCGCTTGCTAAACACCAGAGGGCGTTCTTTAAGTGTTTAGAAGTCTCAAATTACGTTCCCCGCCTTATGAATTCAACCTGCATGAACGTAATTACGCCATCTCGTGGCCGTTTCAGATAATGTTTACTGCTTAATTCATTTCCCTGTGAATCAGCCTGTCTAAATCCTCAATAATTACTTGCATTTACAGCTTTGCTTGTGCGAATATTATTTTGGGTTAGACAATTTTTTGTTTGCTTGTGACTGGTACATTTACTTTGGGTTTGGTTCAAAACAAAATTTGAATTGAAACCTAAACTAAATCCCAGCACAGCCTAGAGAGAGCACACTTAGGAGTCCGCCACCTGGTAGCCGACCACATATAAGCCCGCTCACTCAACTCTCCTTGACTCTCTTTTCAATTCTTCTTTGAATTGCCTATGTCTAACTTTCTCTTGTGATTGTTAGTTATTGATGATACTTCACTGTTACCGTTAATTATTATAAAATATCATCCTGATTCTTCAATCTCCCTTCATGCTTATTTAAATTTGCTTTTAAACCAATTTAAGTTTAAGTTTAAATTTCAATTTGAGTTTGCCTGTCAACCACTGATACCCAGGCGGAGGAGAGAGCGCCACCCTGTGGCCTTCCTCACTAAACCAGTATCACTCTTTTCATCTTTTCACCCTATCTTGAATTGTACATCCATTTCATTTTTCCCTTTTGGATTGTTTTAGTTATTAATGATACGTCATTGTATCATTGGCAATTATAGGATATCATCCTGATTTCCCTTTTAATTCTTACCTGCTTATTTTAAATTTTAAACTTAAACAAGTTTTGAATTTGAATTAAGTGTTCTGTTCACAAGGCAAAGCACGGATATGGAATACGCCCTTGTGGTGAAAACCAGTTGCTGCGGCCTGCTTCCGTGTTTCTACCGTGTTTCAATCCTGTCTCTTCCTAGTTTGATTTTATTTTATTCATCTATTTTACTTTGTTTTATTTTTCCTCTCTTTCCTCTTTTTGGGTTAGGTTATTTTGGTAATTACCAACATTATCATAATTCCCTCTTGTTTATTATTATTTAGTAAAACCTCAGACTCTGATTACTACACAACCATTACTCAATTTGGTTTAACCCCCTGGGGACCAATAATGCCTCCCCGCGTTTTGATCTTTTTTTTTTTTTTTTTTTTCACACAGCTGCAACATAGACTTAAAATACTCCGTCATTAATGGTCATATAAATAAAATCAATACATGATTATAAACTATAGAGGGTCTTTTGCGTACACTTTTAGTAATATCAAAACCTTGTGTTTTTGTAAAATAAATAAATTAAACAGGGTGCGCTTTCAGCTCACTCTGTCTCCGCAAAAATCTTTCTGAAACACGTCCGAATAATTAACTGTAACTCGTTAAATACTTGTCACAGACACAAAAGATCTCTCTTTATGAAGCTGAGATTCTCTTCTTTTTTTTTTTGTTTATTGTTTATTTTTGGTTTGGTCATTTACAGATCATTCAATTAATCAATCAAATCATCAATACATTCGAAACATAAATACTATATATGACCAGGTGCAGGCAGAAGCTAAAGCTTATTTTGCCTGCCCTTAACTTTAAAATCAAACATAACTCATTAATGACATCTGTTCATAAAAATAACATTAACACATTAGTGGACCATTGTCCACACCAGAAGCAAGCCTGTCTAATTCATTTTTATTCTATTGAATATTTTTCCCATGTTATTCTCTTGTAATTTCTTTTAAACTGAAAAATAGACGTGGCTTGTTTCAACTCATTACAACAACTATTCCACAATTTAACTCCCTTATTTGTTAAACAGTGTTCTCTTAATGTAGAATTTACTTGTGGTTGGTTAAATATACATAATCCTCTAAGATCATATTTACTTTCTCGCTGGGAAAATAATACTTGCAAGCATTTAGGAGTTTTATTATGTTTGACTAGGTAAATAAATTTTAACGTGTACAAATCAACTAAATCATAAAACTTCAAAATTTTTGATTGATGAAACAGTGAATTACTTGGTGAATTGTAAGGTGCATAATTAATTAATCTGATAACCTTCTTTTGTAATAAAAAAATTGCATTGGTTCTAGTTTTATATGTATTTCCCCAAATTTCAATACCATACGTTAAGTATGGTGTGATGAGTGAACTATAAAGTAAATGTAAAGCATTTTTACTCAAAATATATTGCAACTTGTACAAAATTGCAATCATTTTTGATACTTTCTTCTGAACGTTAAAAATATGCGGTTTCCATGTCATTTTACAATCAATAATCACTCCAAGAAATTTTATATAATTTACTCTTTCTAATGAATTATCGTTGATAGTAATCTTGATCTCATTATTTAACTCCTTATTACTAAAAACCATGAATTTCGTTTTATTTAAATTTAGAGACAATTTATTCAAATCAAACCAATTCTTTAGTTTATACAATTCTTTCTCTAACACCAACACAAGCTCTGTAAGATTTGGGCCAGAACAATAAATTGTTGTATCATCCGCAAAAAGAATAAAATTTAACACTTCCGACACTTTACAAATATCGTTTATGTATAACAAAAATAACTTGGGGCCCAAAACAGAGCCTTGCGGAACGCCACAATTAATTCTCTGAAAGCAGGACGCAACTCCATTTACATCAACATACTGAAAACGGTCTGTTAAATAATTTTCTAACCAAGAATATACAATTCCCCTAAATCCATATTTTTCCAATTTATATAGTAATATTCTGTGATCGATGGTGTCAAAAGCTTTCTGTAAATCCAAAAAAACTCCAATTGTATGTAATTTTTTATCTAATGATTGTGATATATTTTCTACCATTTTAACAACTGCCATTGTTGTTGACCTATGAGCTCTGAAACCAAACTGATAATCATTCATTATATTATTTACTTTAACATAGCTATCTAATCTTTTAACAAATAATTTCTCTAAAATTTTAGAAAATTGTGACAACAGAGAAATAGGTCGATAATTACAAAACAGATGTTTGTCACCCCCTTTATACAATGGAAGGACTTTTGATATTTTCATTTGAGTTGGAAATATACCAGTTTTAAAAGATTGATTGCAAATATATGTAAATGGATAAATAATATTTTCAATAATATTTTTAACTATAAACATATCAAACCCATCATTATCAATTGACTTTTTATTCTTACATTCTTTTACTATTTTCAATATTTCATCTTTATTAGTTGGGTTTAAAAAAAATGAATTTGGACTTTCATATGTAACACCAATTTCCATTCCATTGTTTGGAATGGGTACAATTTTATTTGCTAAATTATTACCTATATTTACAAAATAATCATTAAACTCTTTAACTATTTCCTCTGTACGACGTATTGTATAGTTGTCTTTCTTAAAGTAATTAACACCATCTATATCACTGTACTTTTTATGTATTAAATCATTAAGTACCTTCCATGTTCCCTGAATATTTTGTCTATGTTGTATCAATAATTTTGTGTAGTAATCTTTCTTACTATTTCTAATTATACTAACTAGTTTATTCTTATATATTTTATATTTGTTTTCAGCATCTTGAGTTCTGGAATGTATAAATTTCCTGTATAATAAATTTTTCTTCTTGCAAGACTTTATAATTCCTTTAGTAAACCACGGTTTCTGCATATTACCTTTATATGTTATCGTTTTAAATGGGCAGCAATTATTATATATTTCCAATAATCTCTCCAAAAAAATACCATAAGCTTCATTTGGATTTTCATAACTATAAATCTCATCCCAATTACACTTATTTAATTCCAATTGTAGTATTTCAATTGCTTTCGGTGTTCTATGTCTCACTCTTCTTGAATATATGGTTGGACCTAGTGGTGGTTTAAACACGTTTTGGAAACATGCAAAGACAGGCAGGTGGTCACTAATATCGGTTATTAGAATACCTCCATCAATTTTACCCACTTTCTTTTAAATGAAGTCATTTATATAAAAAGCAACTATTCTCAGTTGATGTAATCTGTATGAAAAGAGAGAGATACCAGTCTTTTCTCTTTTACCTCATTATATCGAATGACGTGTTAATGTGACCCCGCCCACTGAGAGCGTGTTCTATTCAAACACTAATGTTGAGGCAAGCCATGAAAACGCCCACATCGATAAAAACATTTTATTACAATACGGATCTAACTTCGTCCTCACCTTCGCTCTTGCAGCGGGGTAAAGTTAGTTTTAGGTTCGATATTCGCCAGACATTTGTTTTTCCATGCCACTGCTCTATAGAGTCGGCAGTCTTAAATATATGTCAATACCAAAATTACTTTTAAAAGTATTCAATCAATTAACCCTCTGGGGTTGTTCGTTTCAGAGTCACACTTGGGGTGTTCGGGTCCAAATGGACCCAAAGGGCAGGATTCATATTTAAAAAAAAAAAAATCATAATTTTCTTTTTTTTTTTTACTTGTTTTTTACAATTTTTTTCTTTTCTTTTTTTGGTGTTTTGAGATAATTTTATGATTTATAATTAATATTTATGCAATAATTATGACCCATTTTTTCCCATTGAACATAATAGAAATTTTTTATTTTTATTTTTTTTATTTATTTATTTTTTTATCAAAGCTGTATTACATTTTAGAGTGAAGCCTAGGCCTCATGAAAGCAATTTTTGAAAAAAGATAGATGTCATCTGGTAGACACACTGAGCATTTTTATCACGCAACAGCACATTTTTACCACTATAGTGGATTAGTGGATACAGTACAGCTCTCTGTAGAAAGGCTTGGGGATTCTAGTGATTTTTGCAAATACCAATTGTTTTTCAGGTTGTTGATTTTTAAAATATAAAAACAGATTCTCAAAGACTATTTTTGTCTTGTTTTTTGTTTGTTTGTTTGGTTTAGATGGTAATTTGAAGTGCCAGTTTTAATTTATTATACAATCAAATCTGAACATTGCATTGGAAAGAGAACAAATAAAAAGCATTTTGTTACCCAATGTTTAATTCTAACTTATTCTAACTTAACCCTTTCATGCATGAATTATGATATCCTCAGTCAGGATTTTTTTCCTTTGTGTTTTTATTGCTCTTGGGGCATGAAAAACAAGATTTGATTTGATTTTTTTTTGTTTAAACAAATTTTTCAAAGAGATTTTCAGATGTCCACTTGAGTGGACAGCATGCATTCATAGTTTAAACTGAAGAGATACTGTATTAAACATAATACAATAATCAAACAGATAAATTATGTGTATTTAACAAACTAATCAATACAATTACATCAAATCATGTGAAAACTATAAAATATATGAAAAAATATATATAAATACGAAATATTGCAAAGGCAATTGACCTGCATACAAGTTGCACTTCGTGTATTGGATATCAGAACATGGTGATGTGATTCCATCAGAAATGTCTACAGCCTGTCAATGTACAACTGTGGAAACACTCAGATGCTCCCTCCAGTGTGCCAGAGTATGTCAATTTACCCTTATTAGCTGGTAATTCTGATTATGTTAGAGATGGACACATTTCTAGCATAGCCCCTCTTCTGAGAAAACCTAGTGATACATTTTTTTTTAAATCTCATCTGAAATAAGCAGTGTTGGGCCAGGCATAATGCATTCAGATTACTTAGTTGATGTTACAAGTAAAGTAATGTGTTAGAAGTAACATGCATTACATAATCAGATTTGTTTTAATGTTTCCAGTAAAGTAATGTATTACAAGTAACATGCATTACCTTATCAGATTACTTTTTGATCTAACAATTAATTACAAGTAATGTGCATTACTTAATCAGATTACATTTTGTTGTTATGAACAAAGAAACGCATTACAAGTAACGTCTCGGTTACAGATGTAACCCTCGTTCCCTGAGTAGGGAACGGAGACGTTACGTCAAGGAGTGACGGAGAATGGGGGTTTCGCACAGAAAGCCAATCCTCTTCGAGTATTTAACAACGAGCCAATGGCGTGAAAATGCCATGGGTCTGCGGAATTTGCATAGCGTACTCCGCCCACCCATGTGGGTATAAAAGGAGGAAGCAGACGCAACCGCAGTATGTCTTCGCTGAGGAGCCAAGACTGATCTCAGGCGTCACCCAGCGGTACAGCAGAAGTGGCAAGGAGACGTAACGTCTCCGTTCCCTACTCAGGGAACGAGGGTTACATCTGTAACCGAGACGTTCCCTTTCGTAGTCACTCCGAGTTACGTCAAGGAGTGACGGAGAATGGGGGTCTATGCCATCAAGCCATCTTCCAGCTGTCTTCCAGTGCTCTGCGAAAGTCTAGACCTCTAACACAATATTACAAAAAGGTCCCACTTTGACACAGAATTACCAAGGTACACTGGGAAACATATCCCGGGAGGGACATGCTACCAGATGCCTACCGAAGGGAGGACTTACAAAACACATATGGCCACTGGGGCTGCATATGGAGAATACTGGAGCGCCAACCGCAGGTGGCAACTAGCTCCAGGGGTGGCAGATGGCTTGCCAAGGGAAGACACATGCTCAGAGAGGCTTACAGTGGATAATACACGTGAGGCAGTTACCAAAGGGGAACCGTGCACACGGAGGCACCTAGCCGGCACCAGAGCAAGCGCAGTGGTGCCCGCATCATAAGTGCTGGAGGACTCAGGGCTTCAAAGAAGGACAACTGAGGAAATATCGCACTTATCCAATCTGAGGAGTGGAGTGGCGAGCAAGCGAAGACACTTAAGCGGTTCCAGCACTAGCGGAGGCGAGTACGTGAGAGGAAACCGGCTCAATTCGCAAATTATAAAATCTTGCGAAGGTGTTAGGTGTCGCCCAGCCTGCAGCTCTGCAGATGTCTGTTAACGAGGCGCCATGCGCTAAAGCCCAAGAGGAAGCCACACTCCGAGTGGAGTGGGCTGTCACACCAAGGGGGCACGGTCGACCTTGCTGCTGGTAAGACAAAACAATGGCGTCCACTAACCAGTGAGACAGCCGCTGTTTTGAGAGAGCCCTACCCTTCTGGCTCCCCCCATGACAGACAAAGAGCTGATCTGAGGTCCTGAAACACCGCGTTCTGTCAACGTAGGTGCGGAGTGCACGCACCGGACAGAGCAGTGCCAAGGCTGGGTCTGCCTCCTCCAGGGGCAGCGCTTGCAAGGTCACCACCTGATCCCGGAAGGGAGTAGTGGGGACCTTGGGCACGTAACCGAGCCGGGGTCTCAGAACAACGTGAGAGTAAACCGGCCCGAACTCTAGGCACGCTTCGTCAACGGAGAATGCGTGCAGGTCCCCTACCCTCTTGATGGAGGCCAATGCAACCAGGAGAGCTGTCTTCATAGACAGGAACTTAAACTCAACCGATTGCAAAGGCTCAAAGGGAGGCCTCTGCAGAGCACTTAACACTACCGAGAGGTCCCAAGAGGGCACGAGGGGAGGACGAGACGGATTTAGCCTCCTCGCTCCCCTCAGGAACCTGATGACCAGGTCGTGCTTTCCATCGGACTTACCTTCAACTGCATCATGAGAGGCGGAAATAGCCGCGACGTAAACTTTGAGGGTGGAGGGCGACAGCCTACGCTCCAACCCATCCTGCAGGAAGGAAAGCACAACACTGATCGAGCATCTCCTGGGGTCCTCTCTGCGAGAAGAGCACCAGTTGACGAAGAGGTTCCACTTCAACGCATACAGGTGTCTCGTAGACGACGCTCTAGCGGAAGTGATGGTTGCTGCCACCGCAGGTGGTAGCGAACTCAAACCTGCCTCGTGCCGTCCAGGAGCCACACATGTAGCCTCCATAGATCGGGACGAGGGTGCCACAGAGTGCCCCGTCTCTGAGTGAGCAGATCTTGTCTCAGAGGAATAGGCCAAGGAGGTGCTGTCGCGAGGAGCATGAGTTCGGAGAACCACGTCTTGGTGGGCCAATAAGGGGCTACCAGCAGGACCTGCTCCTCGTCCTCCTTGATCTTGCACAACACCCGTGCAAGGAGGCTCACTGGGGGAAACGCATACTTGCGTGGGCCCCGCGGCCAGCTGTGCGCCAGCGCATCTGTACCGAGCGTGCCCTCGGACAGGGAATAAAACTGGACGCAGTGGGAAGAGTCCCGGGAGGCGAACAGATCTATCTGAGCTTCCCCGAACTGGTCCCAGATCAGCTGGACCGTCTGGGGATGGAGTCGCCATTCGCCGGAGACAGGGCGGATCCGCGACAGCTCGTCGGCTGCCAGGTTCCGGGCTCCAGGAATGTACACAGCACGAAGGGACCTCAGGTGCTTCTGACTCCATAGTAGGAGGTGGCGAGCGAGCTGCGACATCCGACGTGAGCATAGACCCCCCTGGTGGTTGATGTACGCTACTGTAGCGGTATTGTCTGAGCGGACAAGTACGTGTTGACCCCTGAGCAGTGCTCGAAAGCGGTGCAGGGCCAGGCGTACTGCCAGCAGCTCGAGGCAATTGATGTGCATGAGGCGCTGGGGTCCTGTCCAGGAACCCGCGGCTGCATGCCCATTGCACATGGCACCCCAACCCGTGGTAGATGCATCCGTGGAGACAACGAGATGCCTGGAAACTCGCTGGAGAGGGACACCTGCCCGAAGAAAGCTGAGGTTCAACCACGGGAAGAAGGTTCGGCGGCACGCTGGAGTTACTGGAACCCGGAGCGAGCCACGATGCCATGCCCACCTCGGGACTCGATCGCGAAGCCAGAGCTGAAGCGGTCTCATATGAAGCAATCCGAGTGGCGTAGCCGCGGCTGCGGATGCCATATGCCCCAGGAGCCTCTGAAAGAGTTTCAGTGGAACCGCACTCTTGCCGTCGAACTGTCGAAGACAAGTCAGCAGTGAGTGTGCGCGCTTGCTCGTAGGCTGCGCGGACATGGCGACCGAGTCTATCTCCATGCCGAGAAAAGAGATCCTCTGCACGGGGCAAAGTTTGCTCTTCTCCCGGTTGACCCGAAGGCCCAGACGGGCTAAGTGCTGAAGCACTAGATCTCTGTGTACGCAAACCTGTTCTCGAGAGTGAGCCAAAATTAGCCAATCGTCGAGATAGTTCAGGATGCGAACCCCGTGTTCGCGAAGGGGAACAAGGGCTGCCTCGGCGATCTTCGTGAAGACGCGAGGGGACAGAGCTAACCCGAATGGGAGAACCGTGTACTGATATGCCTGGCCTTCGAAAGCGAACCGAAGAAACGGTCTGTGTCGAGGCAATATGGAGACATGAAAGTACGCATCCTTCAGGTCGATCGCTGCAAACCAACCCTGATGCCGAACACATTCGAAAATGCGTTTGGCCGTGAGCACAAAACGTGCAGGTCCAGGATCGGTCGTAACCCACCGGTCTTCTTGGGGACAATGAAGTAGGGGCCGTAAAAGCCGGACTTCACCACGGCTGGAGGGACCGTCTCGATTGCACCCTTCGCCAGCAGGGTCGCAATCTCCGCTCTCAAAACCGGGGCATTGCCATCGATTATAGTGGAGCGAACTCCCCTGAAACGGGGAGGAGATCGTGCGAACTGAATCGCGTAGCCGAATCTGACCGTTCTGATGACCCAGCGGGACAGACCGGGGAGCTCGAGCCAAGCTCCGAGGAACCGAACCAGCGGGGTCATACGAGCCACAGACGTCCCCCCGGAGGGGCAGCGGGGCGGAGTGACTGGCATGCGCACGGGAGATACCACATGCGGGTGCGTAGTCGAGCTCCGCTCCCCGACAGAAGAGACCAGGGAAGGACCAGCGTTCCACGGGGGTCTGTTCTGCCGGGGGTCTGGCGACAGAGGGGGAGAGGAGCGGTGCGGTCCGGGGACGACGCACGCTCCTCTCCGCGCCCTCAGAGACAGAGGGGAATGAGCGGGGCGACACTGTGGAGCGTCGTGCGCGCTCATTCCGGTCTGTGTGCTCAGTGATAGTATAAAGTCTTTCTTTAACGCACTCAACCCGTCTTATTATTATATATATTTTTTTTTTTTTTTTTTGAGCAGCGGGGAGCGGAGAACAAAAGATTCTCCCCCGGCCCTCTACGGGGGGAAGGAGGGGCCCTGCTACCTCCTCCTGGGAAAGACTCGATGCCATCACTGAGCAGCCCATAGGGGGCTGTGACGCTCCTCTGCGACCGCCTCTACGGCGCGACCTGGGTGAAGGCTGCTGCTGGGGTCGCTCCGGAGGGAAGGGCGCAGAGGCTCGTCCTCGGCGGCGAACAGACTGAGGCGGCTACACCGGCGGCTGGGTGAAGGCAGCAGCTGGCCGCCGGGGCAGCCTCAGCCTGTTTCTGGGCGGTAGAGAACTGCTGGGCAAAGTCCTCAACCGCACCGCCGAAAAGCTTTTTTTTTTTTTTTTTTAGCAAAGATGACGCTCCTGGACCACACTAGTGGCCATCACCTGATCCAAGGGAATCAGTCCCGCCCTCGTGCATACCTCTGAGCAGTCTGGCTTGGCAGACCTAAAAAACGCCCATCATATGCATAGCGGCGGCCGCCCGCCGCGCTATAGGATCGCGCCGTCATAGACGACGAAAACCTACAGGCTCTGGGGGGATGCTCGGGGGGCCCCCGAGAGGAGGCGCTCCGCGGACACAGTTGCATCGCGACAGAGCGCTCCACCGGAGGCACCCCAGCATACCCACGGGCAGCTGCGCCGTCGAGGGGAGGAAAGGCGGGGGAAGCTGACGAGCGCGTCCTCGTCAGTTCCGCATGCAGCTCGGGGACGAATGGCATTGGGGTCGGCTGTGGCCTCGCGGCGGCGGCTTTGCCCAAAAACCATTCATCCATCCGTGAGTGATCGGGGTGGGCCGGAAGATTCCAGTGCAACCCGATACTCACGGCGACCCGAGAGAGCATAGCCGTCATCTCGGGATCCGACACGGGCAACAGGCGCTCCCGAAGGAGGTCGTGCATCCGCATCTTCACTTCCCGAGGAATCAAGCCCGCCATGTGATGCCGCGATCGATAACGCGTCTTCCTCTGGAGCGCCAAACGATCCAGACGGTACCCGCGAACAGGCAGACGTCTGAACCGTTTCGGCGCTCGCTGGCTACAACACTGTTGCGGTGGGTGGGACCCGAGGAGCTAGCGTCGGGGGTTTGTTCCACACCGTCACCGACAGATCACCCTGGCCGCGAGCCGAAGAGCTTCCCCGGGTAGAGGAAGCTGAACGGGTAGCGGAGGCGGGGACTCTCACAGTAAGATCATTGAGTCTCGATCTAAGTGTTGAGATGGTCATATTACCACAAAAGGCACATGACTCAACCACGAAAGCTGCTTTAGCATGACGAAGCCCAGACATACAAAGCAGCGATCGTGCCCATCAGAGAAAGACGGATATCGACCGCACCCAGAAGAACACGGGCGAACCGTCTTTAAAAAGACGTGCCGCGTGTAGCTCTTTCAGAGGAGAGGAGGAAATTCACTCTTTCAGCGCCGAGGCGACCAGGGAGAAGCGCAAAGTCTGGCAGACCACTGCACAGATCGCAGGCAATGCAGAATCTCGCTGGGTACCGCCGTCACACCAACACTGAAGAGGACGCTCGTCTCGAAGAGGCTTTTAGTGATATGGCTTGTGGAGAGAAGAATGCTCTTGGCTCCGAAGCGAAAACATACTGCGGTTGCGTCTGCTTCCTCCTTTTATACCCACATGGGTGGGCGGAGTACGCTATGCAAATTCCGCAGACCCATGGCATTTTCACGCCATTGGCTCGTTGTTAAATACTCGAAGAGGATTGGCTTTCTGTGCGAAACCCCCATTCTCCGTCACTCCTTGACGTAACTCGGAGTGACTACGAAAGGGAACATGCATTACATAATCAGATTACTTTTTGATCTAAGAAGTAATGCACCACAAGTAACATGCATTATTTAATCAGATTACTTTTTGATCTAACAATGCATTACAAGTAACATGCATTACATAATCAGATTAATTTTGATCTAACAAGTAATGCATTACAAGTAACATGCATTGTGTAATCAGATTACTTTTTGATGTTACGAGTAAAGAAACATAGGTAAACTGATATTTTTTGATCTAAGAAGTAATGCATTACGTAATTAGATTACTTTTTGATGAAATGAGTAAAGTAATGCATTACAAGTCACAAATTATATAATTACATAACTTTTTTAGATGGAAAATTACATTCTAATAATACAACATTTATTTACAGTCAAAAAAGTTACTTCAGATTAAGTATTTTCAAAAACAATATTCACATTATAAGTATAAATTGTTGCTAAAATATAGCCATTGATGCATGAGGTCCACTATAGTGGACAGGTGATTTTTCAGATTTTTCTCCCAATCTAAAATCAAAACTTGGAAAATTTTACTGTGATATGACTCATTAGATACTGCTTGATGCAGCAATATTTTTTTTACCTACAAGAGTGTCCTAGGATAGAAGGAATGGGTGGATATTCCGGAGCACATTGGCATGTCTGACTGGCCATTGGCCATCTTGGTTTGGAGGGGGAAAAACTCAAAACTCAATGGCTTATAACTTTGTTGCAATGCATAGGATGATGCACCAGGGTCCACTGAAGAGATTGATGTGCAACTTTCCCATCAAAACCCTTGCAAATTCAAGAAAATGCTTTTTAAATAGCTGTCCACTGTAGTGACCACTATGCATGAAAGGGTTAATAAAAATGCAATTCTTTCAGTCATAACATATATTTAAATTATTTGCATACTATTTACATAGGCCATTCTATGAACAGTAACTCAAAAATATATATATATATATATATAAATATAGCTGCGAGCAGCGATTGCGGGCCCAAGCCGGTGGCACCGCAACCCCGGTGCCTTTAGTTACCTAAAGGCACCGGGATGGCGGTACCACCGGCTTTGGCCCGCAATCGCTGCTCGCAGCTATATTTATATATATATATATATATATATATTTAGCCAGTGGCACCGCCACCTTGGTGCTTTTAGGGTTATTCTACATGACGTGCAAAAACGTAACCCCCGCTTTGACTGTCAAAAAGAAGTGTGCTGAAGAGCTTGCAGCAGTGAAGGCTCTGCAAAAGTGCGGATCGAGGGCACATTTTAACCACAAAGTATGCATGAGCAACCTTCTGAAAGGTCAGGTGTACATCAAGGTCTACATCTGTACTGTGTTTACATTATAGTATTTAGGGATGCGCCGATCCGATACTCAGGATCGTTATCAGCTCCGATACTGCCATCTTTGCCGGATCGGGTATATTTACACCACTTTAATCAAACCACTCTTCTTTAAAACATTACGATGTGATTTGTTTCACATGTATTTTGTTACTCTTATTGAGCTATTTTGTCCGCATACAGGACTCACTGCCAATCGTACGTGCTCACATCATTCTCTTTCTGTGAAAGC
Source organism: Cyprinella venusta (assembly GCA_038021265.1). Classification (NCBI taxonomy): domain Eukaryota; kingdom Metazoa; phylum Chordata; class Actinopteri; order Cypriniformes; family Leuciscidae; genus Cyprinella; species Cyprinella venusta. Next base: position 19,913,001 of record CM075871.1, read on the forward strand.
TGTACTGCATTCACCAGTTTTCACTCTACAGCTGTTGACCAGAGCACTGAAATTATTTCTCACTTAAACTACAATCAAATGGATTTTCCCACACATTTTGCATTAGTCCTCTGCATGGCATTTTATTATTTTCTGCGCAGCTTCAGAAGTGCACGCACACAGCTTAGAACACATGACACGCACACACACTCAGTCACGAGAGAGGCGCGATCGAACTCTGTGTGTGTTTGTGTGTGAACAATGGAAACTCAATTTTGTTCATACAGGAAAATATTCAGACTATTGTCTTGTGGGAGCAACAGAATACATGTAACGGCATTATGTAATCAGGATACAAAAATTCAGTAACTGTAATTTGTTACAGTGAGTTACATCAAAAAAAGTAGTAATCAGATTGTAGTTACTTTTTGAAAAAGCATATAGTACTTAAAGCCACTTAATATAAAGTGGGACTCTTTTTTTATGAAATAATTTGTAACTGTATCGGAATACATTTTTAAAGTAACCCTCCCAAGCCTGGTCTTGTGTGGACGTCCGTTACTTTCACTTTTTAAGTTAGCGCTTTTTAAAGCCCCAATCCTACTGTATTACTGTGTGGATATTGATCCAATAGTTCAACCTACTTTTGAACACAAGAGGGCAGTATAGCACTATGAATGATTTTTTACTCTTTTGACTAAAACATTCTGGCTGTTTTTAAAATTAGACATAATTCTTAAATTTAAAAAAGGAATAAAATGGCTGTAGTTCCAATATTGGTATAGTCTTATAGAAAAATAAATGGTGAATAATAAAATTTTTAGAAGATATGAGACGTTTCCTGATTCTCTTTTTGACATAATCCCTCGCCATAGCAAAACTGTTTGACATAATAAATATCCGTACACAATTTAGTATCTTTAATGTATTTTCATAATTTTGAAGAAATTTGGTGGGAATAATTAAAAAACACTTTAGAGGGGGGAATAAAAATATAAAGGCTGGTTTTGCAAAACATTCACATACAGACCAAAATAACCGACTTCCTGTTGGGCTGGCTTAAAGTTGTTTGGGCTAATGAGATCTATACGTGTACCGAGTTTAATATTATTACATGCAAGTGTGTTTGATTTATGGACCAAATTTTCAGACCAAGTTTATGGACCAAGTTAATTTAATTAATAAACTAATTATATAAAACTATTGTCAATGCAGTACAATTAAACTGGTTATATGCCATTACTTATAAAAAATAAATAACTTATTTAAAAAATACCAGGCTTAAGGCATTTATTTTGTTTTATGCAGGCTACACACACAGCAGTGAAATAGTTAATCCCCTCCCCCTGCACACACACACAGACATGCACACTCACAGACAGGCAAACACACAGACAGAGACAGAGATGTAGGCTCAAACAGAGCATGACCAGATTCAAACAAACATATCTTACTTTCTGTGGGTCCTAGCTATTGAGTGTCAATTAGAAAGTTGTCCGGCTCGAGGAGTACAATATAAATACTGATTTTTGTAACTGTAGATAAAACTAACAACCCCACTTTTGTCAAAAGGTGGCGCTACTGAGCCCTCACCACGCCCGTTTCTGAAACTTTGCACATGTCTACTGGCTAATAAATGTGATGTGTCTGATGAGTTTCATGCAATTTGAAGCATGCTAAGGGTCTCAAAAGCATCCTAAAAGAATGGTAAAGTTTGATGCATCGCCACGGCAACAGTTTCAAAGATATCAAGAATCCATTCACAGGTCTTCATCTGCCGTATGTTTACATTATACAGATGAAGTTTGAAGCAAATCGGGTTAAAATAAGAGGGTGATTTTAAAGCATTTTGAAAGTGACACACTTCCTGCTGCCAGTTGGTGGCGCTATAACTTTGACACACAATAGTCACATCCATGTGATCGTCCTCTTACCGTGAACGCACTCCTGAAGTTTCATCAAGATCGGTCGATGTATGCTGAAGTTATGACACACTTCCTGTTTCACGTTTCTCGCCATGATTTCATTTCCTCGCCACGGCCAAACCGTTCGAGATATCAAAAATCCCCTCGCAAACTTTCATCCTCAATGTCTTGACTTCACGCTGACTGAGTTTCGTAGAATTTGGATAAGAGCTCTAGGAGGAGTATTAAAAATTCCATTGCAAGTGTTTTACAAAGAACCTTAAATAACCGACTTCCTGTTGGGCTGGGGTAAAAAGTAAAAGTGCGACGTATATATGAAATGATGAGATCAACATGTGTACCGAGTTGTGTGTTTGTGTGTGAACAATGGAAACTCAATTTTGTTCATACAGGAAAATATTCAGACTAATGTCTTGTGGGAGCAACAGAATACATGTAACGGCATTATGTAATCAGGATACAAAAATCCAGTAACTGTAATTTGTTACAGTGAGTTACATCAAAAAAAGTAGTAATCAGATTGTAGTTACTTTTTGAAAAAGTATATAGTACTTAAAGCCATTTAATATAAAGTGGGACCCTTTTTTATGAAATAATTTGTAACTGTATCGGAATACATTTTTAAAGTAACCCTCCCAAGCCTGGTCTTGTGTGCACGTCCGTTAATTTCACTTTTTAAGTTAGCGATTTTTAAGGCCCCAATCCTACTGTATTACCTATTATACTGTATTGCCAACTGTATTAATGTGTGGATATTGATCCAATAGTTCTACCTAATTTTGAACACAAGAGGGCAGTATAGCACTATGAATGATTTTTTTCTTTTTTGACTAAACCATTCTGTCTGTTTTTAAACTTAAACATAATTCTTAAATTAAAAAAAGGAATAAAATGTCTATAGTTCCAATATTGGTATAGTCTTATACAGTGTTGGGGTAGTTACTCAAAAAAATAATTAGTTACTAGTTACTTCTGTAAATTGTAATGAGATTACTTTACTAGTTACTGCGTTGGAAAAATAACTTCACTACTTATTACTTTACTTTCCTGTTTCTTAATTTACCGTGTAGCCTACATGGACAAACATCATATCAGTTTTTGCCCTATCATCACTTTATTGTAAAAATGTATACAAAATGACATGAAAGAACAATATCCCTGTCTGCACAAATAAATATGCCGCACTGTAAAATTCACAAACAAAATGGGGTTCAAAATTCAAAATTTTAAAATGGTGTTTATCACAGAAGTTTCATAACAGGCTGGGAGAATAAAACTCTTCTCCTGAGAACAAAATCAGCTTTTTATTCGACTCATGGTAATAATAATAATTAAAAAAAAATAAAAGATGTCAATGAAAAATAATAAAATAAAGGTCACTTTATCCCATAAAATTCTTAATCCTAATATAAAATGTATTTTTCTAAACCTGGGGAATTAATGGTCGACGGGGAAAGCATGTCTTCTACAATGAACCCTGCAACAATCCTGTTCATTTCGTTTTCCAAGACTTTCGAGCCTTGTTTTTACTTGACGCGTCCGAACGAGCGGAAAGGTGCGCGCGGCAAACAGCGCACGCGATGCCGCATCCGAGGATGAACGACAAGAAGCCGAACCTGCACCGAACATGGAGCCTACATCTCCGCAACGGCACCCAGTTTGCGCATCTAAATCAGTTATTTATGTTTACAAAATGAGCCTAAGATCCATGTTTGATAAAATGTCCACGAAACTTGATGAAATGTTTAGTGAAATTAGAAAGTAGAGATCGTTCATTTAGTTCTTTAGCCTAGCCTATATACATGTTTTTATATTCACATATTTTGTTCTAATGTCACAAATAATAATCTTAGGATTTACTATAGCCTATATTTCACTCAAATATTTTTGTGCTTTCGAGCAATAAACTGAAAGTAATGTGAATATTGCCATTTGTTGAAACACGTCTCTCTCTCACTCAAATCGGTCTCTATGGCAACGGCGCGCACGCACCACTAGACGGAACTCTCCACACAGGCAAACACGGCTTGGGTAACGCAGGAAAGCGCGTTCCTTTAGTATAGTAAAGTAGTGTAGTTACCAATATTTTCAGTGTAATGCGTTACTTTACTTACCCAAACTCGTTTGTAACTCGTTACCCCCAACACTGGTCTTATAGAAAATAAATGGTGAATAATAACATTTTTAATTCCTCATCCAATCATCCTTTTGTTATGGATCAATATCATAGCTAGAGACGTAGAAAAGGGCTGCACGGTTTTGCAATAAATAATAATAAATAAAATAAAATAAACATATAAATATTGTAATTGCAATTAAATTAGATTTGTGTGGCAGCTGCATGTACAATTATTATTATTAATAATAATAACATTAATAATAATACAAATGAGCTTAGAATAAAAATTTAAATGGTTTATTACATTAAAACAGGCCATATTTTTAATAAATAAATAAGTTATCATTCATAGTGCACTAAATTTTAAACATTTTAAATTACAACATTGTTTGTGAAAGTCCAACAAAGTTAAATGTATACTCAAACCTGAAAAGTTGTGTGGCTCCGTTTTCATTTTTGTGGCAGCAGTTGGAACACTGTGTTACAACTTACCCCGCTGTGTATTACATATTTTAAACCTAGCTAACAGTCGCTAGGAAATACTGACATGTTTCAAAACGGTGCTGTGTTTGAGCCAACAAGACAGTGATTAAGGCAATATAAAGTTAGATTTGGACGCGTATACATCCAACCCGGAAACAGAAAAAAATCTACGATGAAAAAAATTACTTTCATGATGTCAAAACACTCTTTGTCCATATCTTCACGAAATATAATCAAAACGTTCCGCAAATTCGCAGGAGACCGTCTTCTGGCAGCAAGAGAAAAAGAGCGGAAAGACAGCCGGCTAGATAGGCTACTGACAAACTATGTAAAAAGTCCGTGTTACATTTAACCCCGCGTTAGGCCTACATTTATCCCCGCGCTCCCCTATTCTGTAGCTCCTGGCAGTGATGTTTCACCTCATGAAATATAGTTTATGTTCACATTTATGACACAGACAGTAGATAATATTATGTTCACATTTATGACACAGACAGTAGATATAGGCTTCTGCCAGGCACTTTCAGGGATACAAATCGAAAAAATATGTATAGGCTATATGTGCATATTTATATGCAAAATACTCCTTTTTTCACGTCAACTATGTGCTATGGTCATTAAATGGCTTTCCTTTTCACTTAAGTCCAGCAAATAATTCATTTATTTTTACACATTTGGTGGCATCTGCCAGTTATTGTCGTTGTTATGAAGTACAGTCGTATGCATAATTCATTTTGAACACTATAATGCTTTCAAAATCTGAGGTAAATTATCCGTTATGGCTTGTGGCACAGTGACCTATTTTTAACTAAAAATAAATAATGTGTACTCATAACCAGTGTAGCCTAATTTCTTCATTCTGTCAGCCGCGACGTCGCAGAAATAGGAACCGTTTCTAAATTAGAAACTTCGCATGTCGCCGTCGCGTATGGTTAGGACAAAAACTCTGATTTATTAACATGGAAAAGATACCTTTTATCGCGTGTCGCGGCGTCGTGTGTAGTTAGGACACGGTGTAAGCGGCCGCTTCTCAAGTCTAGAATCTGAACTTGATTCCGATTGGCCAGTGTCAGACAGTCAGACCTGTCAGTCTCGCAGCTCGCGTCAGCTTCATGCGGCTTCATGAGAGAGACGCATAAGTCCGGAATTGGACAATTTAACAATATACTTACGATAGAATATATTTACAATTAATAATGATTTAAAAACAAAATACATAACGCGCCGGGCCGCCGGCCCAAGCAGACCGCGGCCCACCAGGAATCTCCCGGTAGTCCCGATGGCCAGTACATGCCTTAGTATCTTTAATATATTTTCATAATTTTGAAGAAGTTTGGTGTGGGAATAATTAAAAATTACTTAAGAGGGGGGAAATAAAAATGTAAAGGCTGGTTTTGCAAAACATTCACATAGCTACAGACTGAAACAACCGACTTCCTGTTTTGCTGGCTTAAAGTTGCTTGGGCTAATGAGATCTATAAGTGTACCGAGTTTAATATTATTATATGCAAGTGTGTTTGATTTATGGACCCAATTTTCAGACCAAGTTAATGGACCAAGTTAATTTAATTAATGAACTAATTATATAAAACTATTGTCAATGCACTACAATTAAACTGGCTATGTGCCTTTACTTATAAAAAAATAAAATAAAAACTTATTTAAAAAATCCCAGGCTTAAGAAATGTATTTTATTTATGCTGGCCAGACACACAGCAGTTAAATGGTTAATTAAGCCCCCTCCCCCTGCTAACACACACGCACACACACACACACACACACACACACACACACACACACACACAGAGAGAGAGAGACAGGCAAAGGCTCAGACATATGCTCAGAGGGAGTATGACTACATTCAAACTAAAATATCTGACTTTCTGTGGGTCCTAGCTATTGAGTGTGAATTAGAAAGTTGTCCGGCTTGAGGAGTACAATATACATACTGATTTTTGTAACTGTAGATAAAACTAACAACCCCACTTTTGTCAAAAGGTGGCGCTACTGAGCCCTCACCACGCCCGTTTCTGAAACTTTGCACATGTCTACTGGCTATTAAATGTGATGTGTCTGATGAGTTTCATGCAATTTGAAGCATGCTAAGGGTCTCAAAAGCATCCTAAAAGAATTGGAAAGTTTGATGCGTCGCCACGGCAACAGTTTCAAAGATATCAAGAATCCATTCACAGGTCTACATCTGCCGTATGTTTACATTATACAGATGAAGTTTGAAGCAAATTGGATTAAAATAAGAGGGTGATTTCAAAGCATTTTGAAAATGACACACTTTCTGCTGCCAGTTGGTGGCGCTATAACTTTGACACACAATAGTCACATCCATGTGATCGTCCTCTTACAGCGAACACACTCCTGAAGTTTCATCACGATCGGTTGATGTATGCTGAAGTTATGACACACTTCCTGTTTCACATTTTTTGCCATGATTTCATTTCCTCGCCAGGGCCAAACCGTTCGAGATATCAAAAATCCCCTCGCAAACTTTCATCCTCAATGTCTTGACTTCACGCTGACTGAGTTTCGTAGAATTTGGATAAGAGCTCTAGGAGGAGTATTAAAAATTCCATTGCAAGTGTTTTACAAAGAACCTTAAATAACCGACTTCCTGTTGGGCTGGGGTAAAAAGTAAAAGTGCGACGTATATATGAAATGATGAGATCAACATGTGTACCGAGTTTCATATTAGTACATACAAGCGTGTTTGATTTATGGACCAAGTGTTCGGACCCCTTTCCAGGTGGCGCTGTCGAGCCCCCCTGCCACGCCCGGGTACCATCTTCAGCCCGGCCCTAATGGCAGCGGGTTCTGACCCGTGTGCAAAGTTTCAAGAGTTTTCGAGCACGTTAAGGGCCCCAAAAGTGCCCAAATAGTCGTATAAATAATAATAATAATAATAATAATAATAATAATAATCCTAAGGAAAACAATAGGGCCTTCGCCCTTTCAGGGCTTGGGCCCTAATTAGCACAGGTGCTGCAATAGGCCTGGAGGTTACTAGGGTAGAACTCCATCCTTTGATCTAATCTCTCTCTGTGTTTGTGTGTGTGTGTGCCTGTTTTGCACTCTTGATGTTTTAGAGATTCAACCCTTCACCATTGAGTAATTTTTTTTCTGCATTCTGGCTGATTTGTATATTGTATGCACAAAAAAACTGTTTTCATATTTTTGAAAATTTCCCATTCATTTCCAATGGGGGTAATTTGGACCCGAGTGTGATAAAAAAAAAAAATTACAACCACTTAGACTATTCAAATAGACTATTCTATTTGAATAGTCTATGTTTTCATACTGAATAATCTGTTTTCATATTTTTGACAATTTCCCATTCATTTCCTATGGGGGTTCATTTGAACCCGAAGGTCCTGAGTGTGACTATTTTTTTACAACCACTTAGACTGTTCACATCCTGTCCCCAATTTTTTTGTGTTCACATACCTAATACCATAAAAGTCACCTAGTTTCGTAACATTCCGATGAAGCTGTGATTTTTAAAAATTCAAAACATATTTATGTCATCTGAATTTATGAGTGTGAAAGTGTATAAAAGTGTGTGTGTGTGTGAGTGTGTGTGGCTGTGTCTGTTTTGCACTCTTTTATAGATTCACCCCTTCACTGTTGTGTGCTTTTTTATGGATTGTGGCTGATTTGTAGATTGTACGCACCAAAAAACTCTTTTTTTCACATTTTTGCCATTTGGACCCGAACACCCCAAGTGTGACTATTTTTTTACAACCACTTAGACTGTTCACATCCTGTCCCCAATTTTTTTGGGGTGTTCATATACCAAATACCAACAAAGTCACCAAATTTCGGACCATTCCGAAGAAGCTGTGATTTTTAACATTTTTTTATTTGAACGCTTCGGGTCCATTTGGGCCGAACAACCCCAGAGGGTAAATGTCGACATGAAATATTCGTTAAAAATAACCTTACGTGCATTATAGTTGCATATTTATACCGGACATTGCTTTAACGCTCGGTCACGGCTAATGATGCTTGAGGGAAAGTCTGCCAATTACACTGTGTTAAAACGTAGAATTTTTACCTGTTAAAAATAGGCTACTTCTAACATTTTAAAACAGACATGTTCAACATTCAAAGCTTGCTGTTGGTTACTATTAGTAACAAACTTACCAGTGACATTTTGTCAATACCTCATTGTACATACAGTACACAAATAATTATATGAAAATATTACTGTAATTCACCTAAAGTGTTTTTTTTCATGTTTCATAGGTTGTAGTAATTCCCTAGTGACCATAATGACTTACTACATGTGAAATTTGAAAATTACCTCCTTTACTATACGTACAGTACACAAATATTAATATGAAAATATTACTGTAATTCACATGAAGTGTTTTTTTTTTCGTGTTTCAAAGGTTGTAGTAATTCCCTAGTGACCATACTGACTTACTACAGGTGAAATTTGAACAATACCCCCTTTACTGTACATACAGTACACAAATATTAATTTGAAATACTGTAATTCACCTAAAGTGTTTTTTCATGTGTCAAAGGTAGTAATTCCCTAGTGACCATACTGACTCACTGCATGTGAAATTTGAACAATACCTCCATTACTGTACGTACAGTACACAAATATTAATATGAAAATAGTACTGTTATTCACCTAAAGAGTTTTTTCATGTTTCAAATGTTGTAGTACGTTCCTTGTGACCATACTGACTTACCACAGGTGAAATTTGAACAATACCTCCCTTACTGTACGTACAGTACACAAATAGTAATATGAAAATATCACTGTAATTGACAAAGTGTTCTCTCATGTTTCAAAGATTGTAGTACGTTCCTAGTGACCATACTGACTTACTACATGTAAAATTTCAACAATACCTCCTTTACTGTACGTACAGTACACAAATAGTAATATGAAAATATTAGGTGGTTTTGTTCAAATTTCACCTGTAGTAAGTCAGTCAGGTCTCTATGAACGTACTACAACCTTTGAAACATGAAAAAAACACTTTAGGTGATTAACAGTACTAATTTCATATTAATATTTGTGTACTGTACGTACAGTAAAGGAGGTTTTGTTTTAATTTCACCTGTAGTAAGTAAGTCAGGTCTCTAGGAACGTACTACAACCTTTGAAACAAGAAAAAACACTTTAGATGAATAACAGTACTATTTTCATATTAAAATTTGTGTACTGTATGCACAGTAAAGGGGGTATTGTTCAAATTTCGCCTGTAGTAAGTCAGTATGGTCACTACAAAGGTTGTATGGTCACTTTCAAAGGTTGGAATTACTACAACCTTTGAAACACGAAAAAACACTTCATGTGAATTACAGTAATATTTTTAAATTAATATTTGTGTACTGTGCGTACAGTAAAGGTGGTTTTGTTCAAATTTCACCTGTAGTAAGTCAGTCAGGTCTCTAGAAACGTACTACAACCTTTGAAACATGAAAAAACACTTTAGGTGAATTACAATACTATTTTCATATTAATATTTGTGTACTGTACATACAGTAAGGTAGGTATTGTCAAAATTTAACCTGTAGTAAGTCAGTCAGGTCTCAAAGAACATACTACAACCTTTGAAATATGAAAAAAACACTTTAGGTAAATAACAGTACTATTTTCATATTAATATTTGTGTACTGTACATACAGTAAGGGAGGTATTGTCAAAATTTAACCTGTAGTAAGTCGGTCAGGTCTCTAGGAACGTACTACAACCTTTGAAACACGAAAAAACACTTTAGGTGAATTACAGTACTATTTTCATATTAATATTTGTGTACTGTACATACAGTAAGGGAGGTATTGTCAAAATTTCACCTGTAGTAAGTCAGTCAGGTCTCTAGGAACGTACAACAACCTTTGAAACATGAAAAAACACTTTAGGTGAACAACAGTAATATTTTCATGTTAATATTTGTGTACTGTGCGTACAGTAAAGTTGGTATTGTTCAAATTTCACATGTAGTAAGTCAGTCTGTTCACTAGGAACGTACTACAACCTTTGAAACATGAAAAAAACACTTTAGGTGAATTACAATAAAAATGTTATATTAATATTTGTGTACTGTACGTACAGTAAGAGAGGTATTGTCAATATTTCACCTGTAGTAGGGCAGTCAGGTCGCTAGGAACGTACTACAACCTTTGAAACATGAAAAAAAACACTTTAGGTGGATAACAGTAATATTTTCATGTTAATATTTGTGTACTGTACGTACAGTAAAGGAGGTATTGTTCAAATTTTACATGCAGTAAGCCAGTCAGATCTCAAGGAATGTACTACAACCTTTGAAACATGAAAAAACAATTTAGGTGGAAAACAGTAATATTTTCATGTTAATATTTGTGTACAGTACGTACAGTAAAGTTGGTATTGTTCAAATTTCACCTGTAGTACGTCAGTATCAGTGATGCGCGGGTTGATCCGAAATGAGCGGGTGCCTGTGGTTACCCGCGGTTACAGGTCATCCAAAAATGTTTTTAATGATATTCGAGTCGCGGTCGGTCGGGTCGTTTGAAAAAAGATGCCAATTAAACATTTGTATTAATATAGTACTAGACACAATTTTGATTAAATATACAGCCCTACACATTATTGGCTGAATAACTGGCACGAAGATAACACACAAGTTCAGTCTAAACAGTTCTCGGTTCTATATACAACATTGTGAGTACGGGGCAACTCTTTCGCAAATGTTGAGAGACAGACTTGTGTGTGGAGTGAATGATGATAGGATGCAGCGACGGCTATTGTCAGAAGTGGACTTAAACTTTGAGAAAGCATTTAATATCTGTCAAGCAATGGAGTCGGCAAACAAAAATGTGAAAGATTTACAAAGCATGTTAACAGATGAGACAGTGCAAGCAACGAGGATGTTGAAAGGACAAACGGCGGTGCATAAAGTGTACTCAGCGGAAAGGAGAGGCCCCGAAAGAGATGTTGCGTGTTATAGATGCAAAGGAAATCCTGCACCTAAGGAATGCAGGTTTGTGAATGAATCTGGGGCAATCTGGGGCTAATTTACAAAAAGCACAGTTTAAAGGCCAAAGACTGGAGAGAAAAGAAAAAGAGAAAGGTAGGAGGTCACATTTAATCAAAGAGGAGGAAGTGAGTGAGGAAGAGGATGTAAGTGATCTCAATACAATTTACAGTGTATCACAAAACCTGCCTAAAGTGGCTCCTCTCACACAACGTTAATCGCTGTTTGGGGTCATTCTGACCCCGCTGGACTTTTCCTTGAAAATTTAAAAATGTTCCCTTCATCTCAGGGACATGAAACTCGGTGACTTTTCCTAAATAATCTATCTAAACATGCACAAAAAAACTGGGCTTGATTTGGTTGTTCTAAAGGTGTGTAAAAAAAACTTTACCATTTAAGCTGTTTGGGGTCAAAATGACCCCACATTGAAAATGAATGGGAAAATGAAAAAAAATCATTTTTTCCATTTTGATTGTCAAAAAAATAAAAGTAAATCCATTATAAATCTGAAATGTTCCACATATAAACCAAGGTCTGGTCCTAGAGCACAAATAGAAAGTAGAACAAACTTTCTATCTCATACACACACACATACACACACACACAAACACACACATGCCATGACTGCAACAGAGAGCATTTTTACAGAAATTGGCAAATAAAACAAACAAAACTGGCATAAATCTAAAATATTTTTTTTTTAAATTCAAGGGCTGGTCCTAGAGCATAAACACAAAGTGGAATGAGCTTTCTATCTCACACACACACACAGCCACACACACACAAACACACACATGTATGCATCCTGTTCATTACAGTTTATTAGTGCTGTTGTTTTGTATTATATTGGTTTATGTACTTGGTTTATTAAATTTATTTGTTCTAAAATGTCTTGTTCTAAAAAAAAATAATAATAGTTGATAAATAATTTTCTAAAATGAAGTGTGTGTATACAGTCATGTCATAGTGCTGATTTGTAGTATTTATGCAAATGTATGTATAATAATTTGCATAAACAAATAATTCAAAATGTATCAGACAACAACAAACTCTAATTTTAACAAACATATTTTGTGCAATTCACAAAATATATATATATCATATATATCAAGTTGTGATGAGGATTTGAAGCATCAAGAAAAATGAAGTGAAAATGAATGAGTCTCTATTGGCCCCTATTGGAAAGATGTGGTCATTGCACTTTAATTCCTTAACTATAAGAAAAACTGTTTTTCGACTAACCACCAGATGGTAGTATTCTATCCCAAACACATAAAGCAATGTCCAAAAACTGTTTAGATTTAATTATCATCATAATTTAAGTGTTTTTTTCTTTAAAAAGACATTTTTCATGTGTCAATTTATGGCCTAGTTATGTAATTGTGCAGTAAATAGGTAGAAAACTTAAAAAATTCCAAAAAAACACAGCATAAATGATTAGTTGAGAAGTGAATTTAAAAAATGATATATAGTTTTCCAAATAAAAATGTTTATTTCCTTATGCAATCACTCTTTAAAAGTCTGGGGTCAAAATGACCCCAAACCCCTAAAGTGTCGTAGTTTTTAAACAGCGATTAAGGTGAATGGCATGGCAGTGGAGTTTGAAGTGGACACAGGATGTGGTGTCACAATCATCAGTAAGGAGCAATATTCTAAGCTATGGAAAAGAACAGACATGCCTGAGTGGAAAGTATGCAAATTGAACTTGAAGACATATACAGGTGAGAAGACGGGGGTGCTGGGACAAGTCACAGGAAGAGTGGAAAAAGAACTAGAAATGGTCGTAGTAGAAGGGTTAGGGCCAAATTTGTTGGGCCGTGGCTGGTTAAAAGATTTAGGGCTGCTGCCCCAGCTGGTAAATAAAGTAACCACGACTCCAGTACTAAAATTGTCAGAAGTTTTAGACAAGTATACCGAAGTGTTCAAAGAAGAGCTGGGACAGCTTAAAGGTACCACAGCGACCATTCATGTTAACCCTGAAGCACAGCCATGATTCTATAAGCCTCGACGTTTACCCTTTGCAGTAAAACCCCTGGTGGAGGCAGAGCTAAAAAGACTGATGGAAGAGAAAATTATAGAACCAGTAAAGTTTTCAGAATGGGCAGCACCCATTGTACCCGTTAAGAAGACAGATGGCTCAATTCGAATTTGCGGGGATTATAAACTCACAGTAAACAGAGCATCCAGTGTGGAACAATATCCTATTCCTAAAGTGGACGATTTGTTTGCACAGTTAGCTGGAGGACAGAAATTCTCAAAGCTGGACATGAGCCATGCGTATCAGCAGATCATGCTTGACAAAAGTGCCCAGAAAATGTCACTATCAATACACACAAGGGACTGTATACTTATTGTAGGCTACCATTCGGAGTGGCGTCGAGCCCAGCCATCTTCCAACGCACTATGGAAGGAATCTTGCAAAATATACCACACGTCACAGTATATTTGGATGATATTTTAGTCACCGGGACTAGTGAGGACGAACATCTAAGAAACCTGGAAGAGGTATTGTCTCGGCTAGAAAGAATGGGACTGAGATTAAAACGCAGCAAGTGTGAGTTCCCTTTCAAGGGAACTCAACGCTGCGTATAACGCTTCAGGAACTGAATACCCACGTCGCCATAGTCCTCAAGTGCCTGTATATGTGAAATCGTAACGCACATTACACAAGAAACACTCGAGAACCCGGAGTGGAAGCCACATCCAGGTTATATAATTTTACGAAGGTGTGCGGGGAGGACCACCCAGCCGCATCACAAACCTCCTGGAGCGAGACCCCAGACAATAGGGCCATAGACGCAGCCATACTCCTGGTCGAGTGGGCTCGGACCTTTAGTGATGATGGGTGACCAGCCGACTCATACGCAAGTGAAATAGCCTCAACTATCCACTTACTCAACGTCTGCTTGGATGCGGGCTTCCCCTTACTCGGGGACCCAAAACACACAAACAGTTGATCAGACTTTCGCCACAGGGCAGCTCTCTGGACATATGCATCCAATGCCCTCACTGGGCAAAGCAGATTTAAATTCTCTTGGTCCTGGTTCTGGAATGGAGGTGGAGAAAAGGTCTGCAACATTATGGGACCCGCAACATTTGTGGGGACCTTCGGCACATAACCCTCTTTTGGAAATAGGAACGCTTTCACCATACCAGACGCAAACTCAAGGCACGAGGGAGCAACAGACAGTGCTTGTAAGTCACCGATTCTTTTAATAGACGAGATAGAAAGAAGAAACAAAGTTTTTAATGTCAGAAACTTCTCTGAAACCTCTTTAATGGGCTCAAAGGGGGCCAAGGCCAGACCTTCTAATACAATGGCCAAATACCAAGTCGGCACCCTCGAGCGTGCCGCAGGCCTCAGCCTCAGAGTACCACGGAGGAAGCGAGTTACCCATGGGTGTCTTCCCACTGATACCCCATCTATAGGGATGTGATAAACAGCTATGGCTGACACGTATACTTTCAAAGTAGAGGGAGACAATCCTGAAGAAAACTTCTCTTGAAGGAAATCTAGCACTGAACTAACAGGGCAGTTAACTGGATTCACAGACTGACCTGCACACCAGGCCGTAAAAACTCTCCATTTTAGGGCATAAAGCCTCCTCGTGGAAGGAGCTCTCGAGTGTAACATGGTCTCCACCACCTCAGTAGAGAGACCCAAGTCTATTAGCCGGTCCCCCTCAGAGGCCAGGCCCACAGTTTCCATAACTCCAGGCGTGGGTGAAATATTGACCCCGACGCCTGGGAAAGAAGGTCCCTCCTGACCGGGATTTTCCACGGATGACCCTCGAGGAGAGACACAATGTCTGAGAGCCACACTCGGCCCGGCCAGAACGGGGCTATCAGTAAGAGCCGAACCCCGTCCCGGCGAATTTTCTCCAGAACTCCTGGTAGTAATGCCAGGGGGGGGGGGGAAGGCCACGGCCACGTCTGTACCATGGCATCCAACCCCAGGGGGGCTGGATGTGTCAGGGAGTAATATAGGGAACAGTGCGTTGTCTCCTGAGATGCAAACAAATCCACCTGAGCTCGCTCGAAGCGACTCCAAAGGAGCTCCACCACCTCGGGGTGAAATCTCCATTCCCCCGGCACCACTCTCTGTCTCGACAGAGAGTCTGCCATCTTGTTCATGCAACCCGGAATATACATTGCTCGAACTAACAATAATTTTCCCTGGGCCCAGACCAGAACTTGATGCGCCAACTTCCATAGTTTGCGAGATCGTACACCTCCCTGGCGATTTATGTAGGAGACCACCGATGTGCCTGAGCCACTACTGTAAGGGTCTCATGTACAGCAGGCCAAAAGGAATTACGTTGGATGCTGCTGCCATCAAACCCAAAGTTCTCTGAAACTGTACTACAGTGAGTGACTGGCCTAGTCTTATCCTGCGCACGGCTTCCTGGATCGATTTTATCCTGCCGGGCGCCAAACGGGCTCTCATGGTCCTTGTATCCCATACTACGCCCAGAAAAGTGGTGCTCTGCTGTGGAACCAACACACTTTTCTTTACATTTAGCCTTAACCCCAATGTTTTCATGTGAGCTAGCTAGCACAGCATCTCGATACTGAGTCGCCTGAAGTTCTGACTGTGCCAGGATCAGGCATGTGATTGGCTAAGGACAAAAAAGCAGGAAAATATATCGAGCCGCACCGCACCCCCCCCCCCCCTCCCAACGGGTCTTCGCTGTACATTATTAATTGATTAATATTAAAGCTACTGTTAAAGTTCTCAGTCAAGAGCAGTGAGTGATTTTTTTCTGTTTTGTTGTTTTATTAACATTACATAGATAGTTCTCTCAAAAATTTGTTCTTGTCATTAATTACTCTCTCAACTTGTTTTAAACCTGAATAAGTTTCTTTCTTCTGTTGAAGTTATTTGGAAGAATGTGGGTAACCAAACAGTTGATGTACTGTACCCCCACTGATTTCCATTGTACATTTTTCCCAATGGAAGTCAATGGGAACCAGCAACTGTCTGGTTACCCACATTCTTTAAAATATCTTCTTTTGTGTTCAGCACAAGAAATAAATTAATACAGGTTTGGAACAACATTTTAGTGAATAAATAAAGACAGATTTTTTTTTTTTGGGTCGACTATCCCTTTAAGGACAAGCGGTACCATGTTTATTATTAGGGCTACTGTCACTTTAAGACCTGTACGCGTCTCGTCTATACACGCGCATTTGATAAGCAGATTTCTCTCAATTTTCTCGGTTTGCTTTCAGTTTAGACATAACCAAATTTTCTTCTGTAAACCGTGTGTGTATTTGAGAGTATTAGCGAACTAAGAATCGAAAGATAACTTAGTCCAGCAAGGCAGCAACCAGGCGCTGTTAGACAAGCTTTTAGTGCATGTGCACGTCGGGTGTTAGTGCTCAGAACCGCGCATTAGCAGTGAATGACATTTACGTTAACCGGTAAGGCTTTAAAGCACATGCAAATAATGAACTTTTGTGAACTAAATGAACTGATTTGGCCGTTCCTCTGCGTTAATATTTTATGTGAGTAGGCCTATTTGTCGCGTTGTACACTAATGCTGTTGAGACGGAGGCGTCAGAACTAAAACTGATAGAATGCACGATATTCATATTTTTCAAAAGCAGTCAGCAGCTTGCTTGGAGCAAGGATCATAGCGCAAATTTGAACTTTATCGATATATCGCCCAGCACTACTGGGGTCCTTACGGTGATGTTCTTGTAAACTGACAACGATAACACAGTAGCGCGAGAGCGACTGAGGTACGAAATTGAGCAGGTGAACGAGCTGAACGCAAGTACGTCCTTGTTGATACTTGGAAAGGAAGGAAGAATCGGTACGCACGTCAGCCAGTTATGTCCTCTCTTTTTCACTCCGGACTTTCTCTCTTTCTCTTTCTCTCTCTCTTTCTCTCTTTTTCACTCCGGACCGGCAGCCGACCCAACCGACACCCGTCCCCCTCCCCTTTTTATTTTTTTTACAGATCTGCATGATTCACGTAGGTCACATTTTCAGGTCGGAAAATCCGGAATTCCGGATTAATCCGGAAATATCACATCCCTGCAGGATGAGCCAGTCGTCTATGTAGTTCAGCACGCGGATGCCCTGGAGTCTTAAAGGAGCCAAAGCTGCATCCACGCATTTTGTGAACGTGCGGGGTGATAGTGCTAGGCCAAATGGAAGGACCCGGTACTGGTACGTTTCGCCCCCGAAAGCAAACCTGAGGAACTTCCTGTGTTGCGGAAGGATGGAGACGTGAAAGTATGCGTCCTTTAGGTCTATTGTGACACACCAGTCCTCGGATCTGATTTGACATACAATCTATTTTAATGTGAGCATTTTGAATCTCAACCTTCTGACTGCCCGATTTAGTTGGCGCAGATCTAAAATGGGCAGCAGCCCCCCACCCTTCTTTGGAACTATGAAGTACGGGCTGTAAAACCCTGACTCTCTGCTGTGGGGAGGAACCCTCTCTATAGCCTCTTTTCACAGAAGTGTCTGTACTTCTTCTTCCATCACCAGAGCCTGCTTGGAGTTTACTACTGTGTGTACTACCCTGTTGAACCTGGGCAGGCATTACCTGAACTGAATTCTGTACCCATTTTCTACTGTACGCAGAACCCAATCTGAGACATTTGGCAGAAGTTTCCATGCTGCCAGATACTCTACTATGGGAACCAGCCTCTCGAGGCTGGTCTCTGGTGTTAATTGAGCAGTCAGCTCGGTGCCCCGAAATGGCGCGCCGACAGGAAGCAACCGAATTGACCCAATCCGAGGAGGGTGCGAGCTTCCCCACGCCGCTACGTGTCCGGGCGGACGTGAAGACCGGTACCGAGAGGAAACGGGTGCCTTGACACACCGAATCCCCACGGATGGGGCTACCACTGAAATCCTCACGCCCTTGGTGTCAGGACTTCTTCGCCGAGGCCTTCCTGGAGACAGTCCTCAGATCTGCTCTGCCTCGGGAAGACCTCGGCTGAGCGCGCTGTCCCGACCCCCAGTCTCTCTGTGGGGGGGCACGAACGGCCACACTCATTTTTTGCTGGGCTCTATGCGAGGAGGACATACTCGGCTGGGGCTGCTCCCGCCCAGCAGCCCCAGAGGCATAGACTTTGCGAGGAAGAAATCTTTGAAAAGCAGCTGCTTGTTTTTTTGCTTCCTGAAATCTCTCAACGACCAAATTCACTGAATCGCCGAACAGACCATCAGGGGAGACAGGAGCGTCTAGTAAGAATCTCTTATCTTTCTCCTTAATGTCAGATAAGTTTAACCAGAGATGTCTCTCCGTGGCCACCAGAGCTGCCATTGAGCGGCCGATGGATTTTGCCGCTTCTCTGGTGGCCCGGAGAGACAGATGAACTGCTTTCCTGACCTCCGCTACTGTCTCTCTCCCCATTTCCTCACACTCGTCATCTATGTCCTTTAATAAATCAGCCTGATATGCTTGGAGGACCGCCATAGTATGTAGACTGGCGGCCGCCTGACCTGCTGCCGAGTATGCCCTGCCCACTAATGCAGATGTAGTCCTAACAGGTTTAGTGGGCAGCTGCGGGGCTTTCAGCGACGATGCAGACTCGGGGGAGAGATAGCCCGCGAGCATCTCTTCCACCCGCGGCATCGCCGCATAACCATGTTTCTTTAACCCTACTATATTTGAATATTCAGTTGTTGCTGGGTTAAATACTCTAAATGATGACGGTCTAACCCACGACTTTGATACTTCCTTATGAACGTCGGGAAAGAACGGTAAGCCCCGCTTTGGAGGACGCGATCTTGACAGCAAAAATCTAATTTACTCTTTGTTTTAGATGATTCTTGCTCACTGGCTGGCCATTCCAGATTTAATCTAGCAACCGCCTGAGTGATAACCTCCAAAAGCTCCTCTTGTGTGTGTGTAGCTGCGTGTGGTGTAAACTCTTCATCCCCCAAGCTCACAACATCCACTTCCTTGGAACTGGAATGTTGCTGCGCTTGTGCTTCAGCGCGAGCAGAAGAAATCGCAGTGCGCGCTTCTGACTCGTAAACTGAAGCATCGGATTCAGCGGAGAAGGGAAGAGATAGGGGATCACCCGTCTCTAACCCGCCGCTAAATCCATTTGTGAACCCCAGGACGTGCGCCTCCGCTGTGCCTCAGTAGCAGCGGGACCCGAGCCCCGGGGAACGCGAGCCGAAGCACCCTCCTCAAAGAGTGCTCGGCGGGACCGGAGAGTTCTCATTGCCAGCTTCTCGCAGTGCTCACAGCCAGCCCCCTCGAGAGCTGACTGGGCATGCTCTACACAAACACATCACACACAGCTCGTGTGTATCCCCGCCCGTGAGAAAACGAGGACAGGGAGTAACACATTTCTTAAACTGTTCCATTTTGCTATAGAGAGACAACACACCAAATGACAGAATCGATTTCACATAGAGCGCTTGTGAAGACACAGAAGCTAGTGTTTGTCGGTTCAGGGGTGCTTTATAGGTTCCTGGTCAATGACGTCACCCGCCGTAGGACGTCTTGTTATGCCATTGGACTTATTTCACGAGTGCTTCATGACGCAATCACGCAGGGGCGTTCCCGAAGCGTTATACGCAGCGTTGAGTTCCTTTGAAAGGGAACCCTTGATTCCTCCCGGCCCAGCGCAGATCCACATTAAATCCACAAGTTATGTTCTGCGACCAGCAAGAGAGGACTTTTCTTCCGGTAGCGACTTTCCAAACAGAGCCCCAAACATCGCTTTCAACGGGCAAGTCTGCAACAGTGTCAACGAGGGTAAATGCCAAAGACAACGCTGTTGTTATCTCCACATCTGCAATTATTGTGGCGGTGCTCACGCCCGTGTTGTACAGTAGGTGATCAACCAGAATGCCACTTACCGCCGCGGTAAATCCACCGCGGCAAAAATAAACCAGCCGTATTTCAAAGTCGGTCGCGAAATGACCACTAGGTGGCGCAAAGGGACATTTAGTGAAAGAAAAACGTAATTACATAAAATTAGCCTACATTTTAAATAGAATATAGCTTTAAATATAATACAAAATTTTACAGCAGAACAGTTTATTAATCAAAAGTTAAAATAGGCCTATCTCGCAGGCCTATAAATTGGGTGTTTTCAATGACGCTATTGAGGAATGAGAAGACTGAAGAGCGCTTCTCTCACGTGCGCACACTGACTGCTGAACAACCAAACTTCTTGGCTTTTCTCAGTGAGAAAAGTTGTGGTCGAGTTGTGGTCGGTAGAACTTAGGTTCAATCATTTTGATGACACTGTTTCAAATCCCGAATTAACATGGTATTAAAATTACCATGCATTTCCATTTTACACTATGGAACAAATCTCTTCCAACAGTTTGACTGAATTTACATCTTCAAAAGCAGTTAAGTTAAAAAATAAAAAAATAAATAAATAAATAGATAAATAAAACTTAATGGGGTTCCATGTAGATTTTTTTTAGAACATAACCAAGCTAAGCAAGTTACGATTTGCCGGTGGGGTATTTACCCCTCCAGTAGCTAATCAATGCTATAGCCTAAATAGACAATATCAAATAGGCTATGTATAGACATATATATTAAAATATGCAACATAAACGTTTAAACAACAAATATTAAAATCTGAACCAGCGCTTCTGCTCCCATACTGAGATATGCGCGTTTCAGTTTCAGTGGCCTTAATTAAGATTATTCGACAAACGCGGCGGTGCTCACTTGAATATATTTTTCTCATAACAGCTAAAATAAAATCATCTTTTAAAACTGTAAAAGGTCTTTTTTCATGTAAAGTAGGCCTACATCCACAATAGGCTAACAACAAAACATTTTCTCGCTCATTTGAGCGAACACTCACTGAAAAAATAAATGTTTGGGCTCCTCCGTTACCGTGAGTTGAGTCATGCCCGAGTAGTAGAAATTACGGTTCAACCACTACATTGACATGGATTCGAAGCTCCATCAAACATGGATTACTGTAGGCCCTTGTTGTATTTTATATTTAGGCTATTAATGCAGAAAGATTTGTTCTAAAACTCTGTTACACCATTTATTTATTTATTTTTTTTGCTTTACACTAAGGAAGGAACAAATAGTATCCAACAGAATGACTTCTTATAAAATTTATTTATATATATATATATATATATATACATACATTCTTAAATCGGATTTTATTCTGGCATGTTGAATTATTCATATAACAAAAAAAAGTTTTTATAATTGTCCTCTGAAAGAAAATACCTTATAGAGATCTGACCTCTTGGAACTTTAATTGAATACATAGCGTTGGTATAGCATACTGAATTTACAGCCCCACAAATTTATTAGGGCCTACTGAAAAGAATGTATCGAATCGCAATTTCACAAAGTAATCTAATGTTAAGAATTCAATTCAATCAACTTTATTAATCCCACAAGGGCAATTCGTTTTAGAGCAGAATGTGAGCCCTGTGTATGTGTGTGTGTGTGTGTTATGATACCATCAAAATGTTTCTCCGTTGTTTATGTGCGTCACACGTTAAAATGTTTTAGAAAGTAACACAACATTCAAATGCAAATATGCGCCCTCCCCCACTTGAAACGGCCGTGTGTCAGCCAAAGCGTTTTTCCACACGCCTGGCGTATGTTTTCAATTGTTTTCAATGGGAGCACTGCGTTTTTTAAAGGGGGGGTTAACTGTTTTTTTTCTTTGCATGATTGTGTTTATGGGGTGCAATATAACATGTATTCGTGGTTTTTCTTTTTTAAAAAGTGTTATTTTTCATAAACTTCACCTTTATTGTAAGCCGCGCTCTCCTATGTCCCCTGAACGAGCGGTTGACTTCCTGAGTCTATGAAACCACTCCCTCAGAAACACGTAGTGGGCTCAGATTGGTTCGTTTGGGCGGGTGTGTTGTGATTGGCTAAACTGTCGCTCACGTTGTCCGGAAGGTTAACGCCCATTACCTTAACGGGCGAAACGGGTATGCCAAAGGTGGATACCATAGACATAGATAGACGGTGGATACACGTAAATAATGATGTCGAGACTGCAGTATCAGTGAGGCAGAATCAGACCGAGAAAGCCGCAATGAAGAAAGTCAAGCAGACCCTCACCACACCACACGGTTCTTACTAAACGTTTCTGAATGATAATTTGCCACATTTTTTAACCATATACACGTTTCTTTTACACAATAGCATCTGACTGGCAACGATAGTGTCAGGAGCCAATCAGAGTCCTCCCTAGTCACCACGCAACGATCACTTTCCCCAGAGTACTGATCACCTGCACCTGTTTCCATTCAGCACGCCCCTCCCAGCCAGCACAAAAGCACCCAGTTCACGTTCACTCATTGTCCAGCCTCCAACAGGAAAAGACCCTAACCAGTCTCCACTTGCTTCCCTTCGAGTCATCCAATGAGCTGAAACGTAAAGTATACTCACCTGAAAAGACTAAAGGCCATTGCACACTGAGTACGAAATTTTCGTGTGCGTTTTTTCGTGTTCGTCAGTCTAAAAATTCGTCACGCATAGAAACCTTGCACACCGAGTCCGTTGCGTATTTATTAAACCTTGCGGGAAAAAACGCAAAAATACCAAATGGATTCGTCAAGCAGTGAGGATGATTTTGTTGCCCTCTCTCTTATTGAAAAGAGAAGAAAGAGAAAATATTACGTCAATCCAATCCTGAAATTGCGTCGAGAGGAAGGAGAGTTCTTATCAAGCATTCTTATCACCTTATCAAGGAGTTGCGAATTTATCCTGAGCGATTCAAAATTTACCTCAGAATGTCAGTGGGACAGTTTGATGCTTTGCTAGCGATTCTGGAGCCACATATTAAAAACAAGACCACCAATTTCCGTCAACCAAAATCGATCCTGAACGGAGACTGGCAGTAGGGCTGGGCGATAATATCGCACGATATTGTCTGCGCATCTAATCAGTAAAGCCGGTTCATTGATTAGTAGTAAATCACCTTCACCTGCTTTCAGATGGAGCGGCATTTACTACAAAGAGCCGTAGATCACTGACAAGCTGAGCCAAATCGCGATAATATCGAGGACATATCGATAGCGATATTTAATGCGATATGGCTCAACTGGTCAGTTAATTACGGCTCTTCGTCACGACAAAATCTCCCGTGTTAAACTAATACACCTGGGGGTGTATATAAGTCCACACTCAAGAGCGTTAAAGTTAATGAGATAATTATGTGATTAAATGAGTGATGATTGAGCATTATTGAAGACACCTAAAGCAGAATCACAAGGAAAAAATCAAAAAAATTTAGCCACCATTATGGAGGTGAGTGTTTGCTTTAGTTGGTCTTCTTGACCCTTATATTAAAAACTTTATATGTAATTTGCTATTGCATCTGAGTTAATTCTGTCAAGGATTACAAACAAAGATAAGCAATTATAAAATGATGACAGTTACATAATGACTTTCATCGTTTAAAATTTATGTCTATGATTTATTTTGTTGATTAGTGTATAACTGAGATTCTGCATAAACATCTGGAATGTTAAATATAATGTAATTTCTCTAAAGTTGTTTAAAAAAAATCTTTCTTTAAGGCACACACAGACCTCAAGATTCAGTCAAAGCTTCTCAACAACGGTGACGAGTAGAATATTCAAGTAGGAAAAGTAAATTACATAGACAATTCAGATCATAATTTATTCATACCGCAATGCATGATGGGAGAAATTAATGAGTTGTGATTGGTGGCAACATATCACCACGGATGAGATAGACAGGCTGATTATTGATCTCTGTGTTTCTGTATAAAGATGACAGTGATTTGATTAAAATATTTTATTAAATATTTGAGGTTATAAGAAAGTACAGATATGTAACATAACTACAAAACTGTAGCTAAGAAGTTAACAAATCATCTGAATACTTATATTTTTTAGATCATTGCATGTTTAGGCTATGTCAAAACATAGCCATCACTATCAGATCAAGTTGCCTTTGTTCATTTGACTGTTATAAGTCAAAATCGCTAGGCAAACAAAATTTAAAGTGAAAATATAAGGGTCAAGAGCCCAACTAAAGCAGACAATGATCTCCATAACGGTGGCTGAAAATTTGTGATTGTCCTTCAGTGATTCTGCTTGTTATCATCAGGTGTCTTCAATAATGCTCAATCCTCACTAAATTAATCACTTAATTATCTCATTAACTTTAACACTCATATCGTCCATCTGAAAGCATGTGAATGTGATTTACTACTAATCAAGGAACCGGCTTTACTGATTAGACGCGCATACAATATCGTGCGATATTATCGCCCAGCCCCAACTGGCAGTGTGTATGGACACACACACACACACACACACACCCGCGCGCGGCCCGGTGGAAGCGCTGGGCAGACAGAACCGCTGCATAGGCTGTTATTGTGTATATTGTGCCCAAATAATACATTAGTTATCGAATTGGCTGATCAATCACACCTTATTCGATCCTAAATTTCAATCTGATTGAAAGGGGAGGTTTATTAATTTCATAATCCAATATAGAGAAGAGAACATAAACACTTGATCAAATTGAAAACCGAAACTGAAAGCACGGCGCATATGTGCAATGATTTGAGGACGAGCTCCCCCCGGCCCTGAATTGTCAAAAGACCTCTCAAAATGCTGGCTCTGGATGCGAAAAACGCAGAAAATCGAACCCGATCCGATTAATTTTATGACGGACGAAAGTTTCGGAGGCGGTGTGCAAGCGTGATTGACATAACGTAAGGTCAAATTTTTTTTTTTAACGTGCGAAAATTTCGGAGGCGAATTTCGCACTCAGTGTGCAATGGCCTTAACCTCTGTCCTTGTTCTGATGTTCCCAGGATCCGCTCCGTGGTTCTCGTTCTCTGTGCCCTGGAATCTGCCCTGAGTCTCGTTCACCTTATGGATGCTCTGTAAAGAGAAAAAGCAAGAATCACTGAACTGTGTTAGTTCCCTATCTACGACACTGAAAAGGATCTACTCACCTGCAATCCTTCCTGCACCCCGTCTGCTCGAAGACGATCTGAAAGAGAGAAAAGGAAAGTAATTGCACTGTGTCACCGTTCATGTTATTCCTAAAGAAGAGGATTTACTCACCTGGATGAATTAGCCTTTCGCTGAGCCCCGCCCCCCTTAGTTACTGTTGCTATCTCCGTCAAACAAATGGTCAAACACGAGCAGCGCGACAGATTGCCATGATGGCAAAGGGTATTCCCGTGCGTGTCAGTGACCTTTTTTGGAGCAATACCTCCGCGATATCAAGCAAGATCGAAGCAAAAGGGGTTACGGTACGCGGTGGAGGGATTTATTCCAAATATAAAAATAAGAAATGAATGAGACACGACTACTATTGAGGCTAATGCTTACCAGTCTCAAGCAAAATCAGAAAAACCCCATGACCATGCTACCTCAAATGCAACCAGTACAGCCTTGAAGATTTTATAAACTGGTTCAGTGGCTAATTGTTTGGAGTTAGAAATATATAACTTGCGCTGCATATTTATTCATTTTGCCTCTGATACAGGAGTACACATTCGCTTTAACAAGCAGGTTCATTACCACAGCAACCGATTGCGTGTCATGCTGAATGCGATTTTCGTGTTTAAAAAGTAACTAACGTTAAGCATAAGAGACAGAAAGAGGCAGAGAACCATACATTATTTAAGGTTATTTCTATTCGTTACGATATTGATATATGAACTGATGTTGTCAAGTAAGCTTCATGCTTTCCCCGTTGCGAACGTGCACTCCTCTAACCTGTAGTCTACGGTGCTGCACTGCTAACTTAGCTGACTGCTGCTCATTTTCCCCGAGAATATCATGGTATGTTAACAACAACCCTTTAGAAAATTTAAGTCCTTTGTGGATCCTTTTGATCTGCTTTCTCCGTGCTTCTTTGACTAATCTCAGTCTCACGCACGCTGCACGCGAGTTAACCATGTTCGACTCATTTAACTGGAATTGGGGCGTCCACACTGTTTAATACACTGCTCGCGGTGTGTTTTGGTCTTTGGAAAGGGAAAAAACACAACTTTTCCAGACAATCTCTCGTGGTATCTTGTGTCCGATTTACAAACGCCGTGGGCGCACCTCTTACTGTTTGACGGAACAGCTCACACAGTAACGGTTGCTATGTCCATGTGTGATTGGACAATGGCCGTTTTGTGGGAGGGGCCGGTGAAAGGTCAATTCCTGCCACGTATCCTCCTCGAAGATCACCTCTGAGCACCTGAAATCCTGAATACTTACCTTGACTTTAAATAAAGAAAAGTTTATGTTTATCACTTACCTCTGTTTCCGAGTCTGAATCCTGACAGATAGCAACTGACTGGCTACTAATGTTAAACACAAACAGCGTTGGCAAGTTTACGTTCTTGATCAAATCGAAATATAACGTCATAAAGCATATACACATGAAAAATACATTTACAACATTAGTACTTACTTATACAAAATTCAGGTCCATAATGTTTGTATGCGTTTGTCGTAGACACAAAATACTAGCATAACTAGTAGCCTAGTGGCTATAAAGCCAGCGCTGGCATTTGAAATAAATAAATAAATAAAAAACAGGCTAACGTTACGTCTGGAATTATACATGCAAATACATTTAAAATGATTAAGTCTTAGCCTACTTACAGGTTGTGGCCAAACAACTGCTGCCTCTGGTTTTAAAGTTGGATCTGCTTCATGGTTTATTAACAGTTTCTTCTTGAATCCTGCATTGAACTCTTGGAGATTCTGGAAGCTGTCTTCCGTAAAATGCGCAGCACAGAGAGCTAGATTACGATCGTCACTTTCAGGAATATAATCAAACATAAATTGTATCCATTGTTGACGAAGTAACATCCGTGGGAAGCTCGAACACAGAAGACCTGTCAGCTGGGTGAACACAACTCACTCGACGTGCTGCAGAAATATGCGCATCCCCTTTCCAGCATATTCTGAAGGGAGTGGTTGATGCAAATGTGTGGGTTAGTGACGTACCATAACCCAGCTGTAGTCCCAATCGAGTCGTTTTTGTAGGCATTTACACTTCCTGGTTTTTAAAAGACGATATCTCTGCTTACATTGAACTTTCAGCGCTGCAACTTTGCAGATACTGTTCATGCACCATCAGCAACATTACACACTATTTAAAATGAAAAAAAGTGAAATCGCAGTCAACCCCCCCTTTAAACGCCATGAGCGTATTCAAGTCAGCTCCTGAGATTAGGCTTGCGTTTTTAGTATGTCGTTTTTTCTTCAAATAATTCAAGAACAATATATGGTTTATTTTTGTAAAACTTTAAAACTGGCCTTTACTTTTCTTGACGATTCCTCTGGTAGCTTTTGTTTGAAGGCATTCAATTGCTCCAAAAACACTAACGTTAGCATAGGTTAAATTGGGGCGGAGCGCACCGGAGCGCAGCTCCACCTCTTCGGGTTCACAACACACCCTGCCGGAGCTCAGCTCCGTCTCCTTCAGCACCAAATATATACATTTTGTTGAGTGTATATAATGAAAGTTTTGAAATATTTGGCTAATATTAACTCGAATTTAGTGCTGCAATGAGTTGCCCATCGCAACGATAACAGATCTCCTCGTCTGAGCTGCTTCAGCACTCACCCGCTCGTCAATTTCAAAATGTTTGAGTCCAATCAAAGCAAGTGGGATTTGTGGTCACAGAAGCGCAAACCGAGCGAGCGCGAATCCCAACGCGACGCTTCACGCTTCAGTTAACAAGCATAGGCTACAGTGCGAGATAAGATGCATGTAACTTTTGCTAATAAACAGCTGTTTGTCGATAGAAGTTTTAAATGATCGGGCAGTGCGGGGCACAACCTAACGCGGGGCTAAATGTAACACAGACCTTTTACGGTCATGCATGCAGGTTGTGTTTATGATATTTTTCGTCTCCCGCGATCAATTTGCGGAAAGTTTTGATAATATTTCGTGAAGATACTGGACAAAGAGTGTTTTGACACCATGAAAGTACATTTTTTCAAAATAGTTTTTTTTCGTTTTCTGAGTTGGGTGTAACGTTATACGTTTCCAGATCTAACTTTATATTGCCTTAATCACTGTCTTGTTGGCTCAAACACAGCACCGTTCTGAAACATGTCAGCAATTCCTAGTATAGTTATGTTATAATATGTTAACATGCAGCTGCCACACACAAATCTAATTCAATTGCAATTACAATATTTTATGATTTTATTTATTATTATTTATTGCAGAACTGTGCAGCTCTTTTCTATGTCTCTATCTATGATATTGATCCACAATAGAAGGATGATTGGATGAGGGATGGATTTATGGATATCTACTGTACCTATACAGATGCACAAAAAATATCAAACAATAGAAATAAAATAGTACTGAATTATGTTTGTTACTCACAAGTGTTACAACTAACCCCTCTGTCTGTTACAATTAACCCCGCATATGGGGTAAGTTGTAACATTTGCACTTATTTCACTTTCAGTCCAACTGTACGAAAATGGTAGGTCCTAGAAAAAAAACTTTAAGTGGTCATTTGTTGCAGAGATGTGTATGTTGCTTGTGTAAAAAATTATCTAACCTAATTATTTTTTAATTAATTGAGCCAAAACCAAATGCCCCGCTCTCCCCTACTATAAGCTTATTTTAGTAGGGGATTTAACAACACTAGCACCTCATTAAATATATTACCATTATTATTATTAGGGCCCGAGCACTAACAGTGCGAGGACCCTCTTGAAACTGTTAGGGTTATTAGGGCCCGAGCACCCAACGGTGCGAGGCCCTCTTGAAACTGTTAGGGTTATTTTTTATTTTTTATTTTTTTTTAGGGCCCGAGCACCCAACGGTGCGAGGCCCTCTAGAAACTGTTAGGGTTATTATTTTTTTTTCTTTTTTCTGCAAAGTAAGCTCCATTTTCGGCACCTCACCATGCTCAAAAACTCACCAAATTTGGCACGCATGTCAGGACTGGTGAAAAATTTCATATTTTGTGGGTTTCGCGGATGGGCGTGGCAAAATGGCACGCTAGCGCCACCTAGAAAATTGGAAAAAATTAGCCCCTCCTCCACGTTCAACCTACATGCACGAAATTTGGTGGGGACGTGTATCATATCAAGACGCACAAAAAAGCCTCAAGAACCCATACCCTAAACTCGACAGGAAGTCCGCCATTTTGAATTTGGCGACCGATTTGGGACGATTTACACACTCCGTACTTTAACTAACTCGTCGGATCGACTTCAAATTTCTTCTGTGCCTTCTAAAGGCATTGACGATGTAAAGTTGTGCTATCTGCGCGTTTTCGTCGATGGGTGTGTCCGTGGCATCGAAGATTCGCCATGAAACAGGAAGTTGTAGTAACTTGGCTGTAAATGCCCAGATCTGCACGAAATTTTACACATTTGACAAGAGTCCCGCCCTAAACAAATCTACATGCCGACATTCACCCACATTCATAGCGCCACCTGCTGGCAACAGGAAGTGACATTTAACGAAGCAGCCCCGGCCGCATGTTTGACCGACATGTACGAAATCTCTGTGGTACATCTACCATGTCCAGACGCACAAAAAAGTCTCTTGGAGCGATGCCCTAAACTCAACAGGAAGTCCACCATTTCTAATTTTAACGCCATTTTTGGATGATTTATTCATTACGTACTTTAACTAACTCCTCCTAGGGATTTAGTCGGATCGACTTCAAATTTCTGCTGTGCCTTGTAATGGCATTGACGATGTAAAGTTGTGCTATCTGCGCGTTTTCGTCAATGGGCGTGTCCGTGGCGTCGATGATTCGCCATGAAACAGGAAGTTGTAATAACTTGGCAGTAAATGCCCAGATCTGCACGAAATTTTACACATTTGACAAGAGTCCCGCCCTGAACAAATCTTCATGCCGACATTCACCCACAGACATAGCGCCATCTAGTGGCAAGAGGAAGTGACCTTAAAAGACGTAGCCTCCTCCGCATGTTTGACCGACAGGTACGAAATTTCTGTGGTACATCTACCGTGTCCAGACACACAGAAAAGTCTCTTGGAGCGATGCCCTAAACTCAACAGGAAGTCAGCCATTTCTAATTTTAACGCCATTTTTGGATGATTTACTCATTACATACTTTAACTAACTCCTCCTTGGGATTTAGTCGGATTGACTTCAAATTTCTACTGCGCCTTCTAAAGGCATTCACGATGTAAAGTTGTGCTATCTGCGCATTTTCCTCGATGGGCGTGTCCGTGGCGTCGATGATTCGCCATGAAACAGGAAGTTGTAGTAACTTGGCTGTAAATGCCCAGATCTGCACGAAATTTTACACATTTGACAAGAGTCCCGCCCTGAACAACTCAACATACCGACATTCACCCACAGTCATAGCGCCACCTGCTGGCAACAGGAAGTGACCTTTAACGAAGCAGCGTAGCAAATGCACAGCCGCACCAGCTGAGCTGCAGAAAATGCAACGCGGCCGCCTCACACCCCGACGTGCAACAGGTGCGAGGGCCCGCCCATCGCTGCTTGCAGCTTTAATTTTTTTATTATTTTTTTTTTTTCTGCAAAGTAAGCGCCGTTTTCGTGGCCTCAACATGCTCAAAAACTCACCAAATTTGACACGCATGTCAGGACTGGTGAAAAATTTCGTATTTTGTGGGTTTCACAGATGGGCGTGGCAAAATGGCTCCCTAGCGCCACCTAGAAAATTGGAAAAAATTAGCCCCTCGTCCACGTTCAACCTAAAAGCACGAAATTTGGTGGGGACGTGTATCATATCAAGACACACAAAAAAGCCTCAAGAACCCATACCCTAAACTCGACAGGAAGTTCGCCATTTTTATTTTATTGGCCATTTTGGGATGATCTGCACACTCTGTACTTTAACTAACTCCTCCTAGGGATTTAGTCGGATCGACTTCAAATTCCTGCTGTGCCTTCTAAAGGCATTGACGATGTAAAGTTGTGCTATCTGCGCGTTTTCGTCGAAGGGCGTGTCCGTGGCGTCGATGATTCGCCATGAAACAGGAAGTTGTAGTAACTTGGCTGTAAATGCCCAGATCTGCACGAAATTTTACACATTTGACAAGAGTCCCGCCCGGAACAAATCTACATACCGACATTCACCCACAGTCATAGCGCCACCTGCTGGCAACAGGAAGTGAACTTTAACGAAGCAGCCCCCACCGCATGTTTGACCGACATGTACGAAATTCCTGTGGTACATCTACCATGTTCAGACACACATAAAAGTCTCTTGGAGCAATGCCCTAAACTCAACAGGAAGTCGGCCATTTCTAATTTTACCGTCATTTTTGGATGATTTACACACTCCGTACTTTAACTAACTCCTCCTAGGGATTTAATCGGATCGACTTCAAATTTCTGCTGTGCCTTCTTAAGGCATTGACGATGTAAAGTTGTGCTATCTGTGTGTTTTTGTCGATCGGCGTGTCTGTGGTGTCGATGATTCGCCATGAAACAGGAAGTTGTAGTAACTTGGCTGTAAATGCCCAGATATGCACAAAATTTTACACATTTGACAAGAGTCCCGCCCTGAACAAATCTACATGCTGACATTCACCCACAGTCATAGTGCCACCTGCTGGCAACTGGAAGTGACCTTTAATGAAGCAGCGTAGCAAATTCACAGCCGCACCGGCTGAGCTCCAGAATATGCAACGCGGCCGCCTCACACCCCGACGTGCCACAGGTGCGAGGGCCCGCCCATCGCTGCTTGCAGCTTTAATTGTAATATAAAGTTACCTCAAATGTGTTTGACTTTTCACTGTTTGTATCAATCCGCTTGTTCGTGTTTGCGCAACTTGCATTATTAAGCCAGAAGGCAGCGACAAGTGACTGTCTTAATAAGTGAGCAATTGAACAATTAGCTTGTCCAAAAATATTGATTAATTTAGGAAAGAAAAAGTAGCTGAAACTGATCTTTGATGCTCATTCTAATTGCCTCTGGGCACAGAATGAATGTATTTGCGTTTGTTTGAAATGTATATAATCCTTGAATCATTTCTTATTTGCCTTGTTGCCTTGGCTTTTTGCTTGCTTAGTTGGGGACATTTAATATTCAACAATATTATTGATCTGTGTTGTATTATGTTCATGTTATCACTGTGAAGCTGCTTCAATACAATATGTATTAAGCGCTATATAAATAAAGGTGACTTGACTATTTAAGGACATTCCTATTTCGAATATGTGATTGTGTATTGTCAACAAATGCATAAACATTCTGCATTCCATTTTATAGTGCGTGGATCACTCATTGAAACATTTAAACTGATTCTCATGTTAAAGAATCTGTTATCTGATCAAATAGGCCTACTTCATGCTACTGACCATATGCTTTTAAAGCTACTGTTGTCCATTTCTTTTTTGGGGCCTTCAAAACACCTTAAAATGGACATGTCCAGAGCAGGTGGCGCCAACTATGCAGGGCAGCCGCGGCGTTTCAGTGCTGCGTGTTTGTTTGTTTGTTTTGCCGTTGTTCGCTGTTGTTTTTCTTAATATGCGGTTTAGCTACAATCGTGATATGCTTATGAGCATTGGGGGAACAATGCCTGCCAGCTTGATCCCCGAATTCCTGACTTTTGAGGAGGATATCATTAAGTCAGCGACAAGAGTTAAGCGTCGCAGCCGAGCGAGAGGGAGGAGAGCTGGGGCTCTCCACAGGTGGAGGAAGCGGGGACACCGGGTTTCTCTCCCTGCTGTCGGCCTGTCTAACGTGCGCTCCCTCAGTAACAAAATCGAAGAGCTCATTCTACTGTTAAGGACCAGCCGAGATTTCCGGATGAATTCGGCTTTTGTTTTCACTGAAACATGGCTGAATGTGGACATTCCGGATTCGGACGTGGAATTACCTGGATTTAATTTAATCAGAGCCGACCGCGACAAAGGACTAAGTGGGAAGACAACCGGCGGAGGTCTGTGTTGTTATATTAATTTAAACTGGTGCACCGATGTTTCAGTTTTATGCAGACACTGCTGTCCCCTGTTGGAGTTCCTGGCTGTAGACTGCAGGCCATTTTATGCCCCTAGAGAGTTTGCCTCTGTTATATTTGCATGTGTGTACATTCCACCTGAAGTTAACACACGGGAAGCGCAGTACGCTCTAACGGAGCTGATTATAAACATTGAGAATAAGCACCCTGACTCTGTACTACTTGTTATGGGAGACTTTAATGCATGTCACTTGAAACATGATCTGCCCAAATACAAACAACTAGTTAGTTGTCCGACTCGGGGAGGAAATATACTGGATCATTTTTATTCTGTTCACAAAGCAGCATATCGTTCACTTCCCCGTGCTCCTCTTGGGAATTCAGATCATTGTCTAATTCAGATGGTCCCCATCTACAAACAAAAGCTAAAATTAGCAAGGGCAGTACAGTACACATCTAAAAGATGGACGACAGAGGCAATTGGGATGTTACAGGACTGTTTAGACACCACTGATTGGGAATCCATGCGTGCCTCTTGTGACTCTATGGACTCATATACAGACACTGTGTGTTCATATATTTCCTTCTGTGAGCAGGCTTGTATTCCCACCAAAACTGTGGTGAAATATAACAACGACAAACCCTGGTTTACAAAATCCCTCAGGCTGCTCAGGGAGACCAAAGAACAGGCCTACAGAGAAGGAAAAGCAGATGAATATAGGCTGGCCAGACAAAAGTTAAATATGGCCATTAGAAAAGCAAAAAGTGCCTACAAAATGAAAATGGAGGAACAATTTGGCAGTAATGACTCCTCTTCAGCTTGGAGGTCGCTGAAGAATTTGACAGGCTACAAAAATAAAACACAACAAGTCATTCCATCCACTGAACTGGCCAATGATTTTAATGTTTTTTATACAAGATTTGAGAAATCTCTGTGCCCTCATTCTTTTCCTCCCGGGGGTGTCACATCTAGTGAGGGGGAGAACATTGCCCCTCGGGATCAAGCCGACATTGACATTGTCATTGAGGAGAAGGACGTGTATCGGCTATTTCGCCGACAAATTGTAAAGAAAGCGAGTGGCCCTGATGGGATTTCACCTGCCACCCTGAAGCACTGCGCTAGCCAGCTAGCTCCAGTTTTTACGGACATTTTTAATCAATCAATTGTTTTATGTAGGGTTCCGAGTTGTTTTAAGTCATCAATTATTATCCCAGTGCCGAAGAAAAACAAAGCTGTGGACCTAAACGACTACAGACCGGTGGCCCTTACATCAGTGGTCATGAAATGTCTGGAACGGCTGGTTCTGTCACATCTTAAACCTATCACAGCTCCTTATCTTGATCAACTACAGTTCGCTTATAGGGCAAACCGCTCGGTAGATGATGCGGTCAATTTAGGACTGCATTATGCTCTGGACCATCTTGACTCTCCTGGCTCTTACGTAAGGATGTTGTTTGTGGATTTCAGTGCAGCTTTTAACACCATTCTACCTGAGCGACTGTGGGAGAAGCTGTCACTGATGGGGGTGGGACCTTCTATGTGCCGCTGGATTATGGATTTTTTTAGTGACCGACAACAGTATGTGCGGCTTGGCCAGCACATGTCTGATCCTCAGACCACTAACATTGGAGCACCACAGGGGTGCGTGCTGTCACCTTTTCTCTACTCACTATATACCAATGATTGCACTTCCAACAATAGTTCCATCAAGCTAATTAAATTCGCAGACGATACTACATTAGTCGGCCTTATTAAGGGAAATGACGAGTCTGCTTATAGGCAGGAAGTGTCAAAATTGGTTGTATGGTGTGATGAGAACAACTTGGAGCTTAATCAGCAAAAGACTGTGGAAATGGTGATAGATTTTCGCAGGTCACCCGCCTCCCCTCCACCTCTAACTATCAAGAGCTCTGTTGTGAAGAGGGTGGAGTCAACTAAGTTTTTAGGCACCGTTATCACTAATGACTTGAAATGGGAGGGAAACATTTCCTCCATTCTTAAGAGAGCTCATAGTGGAATGTTTTTTCTGAGACGGTTAAATAAACTGAATGTTTCCAGCTTAGTTCGGACTAGATTTTACAGGGCCACTGTGGAAAGCCTTCTCTCAGCATCCATTACCGTCTGGTTTGCATCAGCATCAGCCCAGGCGAAGGTCAGACTACAGCGTATTGTGCGAACAGCTGAGAGGCTGACTGGACAGAGGCAGCTGTCACTTAAGGACTTATATGAGGCCAGAGTCAGGAAGAGGGCAGCTAAAATTGCTGCTGATCAGTCCCATCCAGCAAGTGACATTTTTAGGCTGCTTCCTTCAGGGAGAAGGTATAGGGCAGTGAGGACAAGGACCTCACGACATTTGAACAGTTTTTTTCCAAGAGCCATTTCCCTTTTAAATAGCTGATGGAATACTATTTAGACTATTTTATTATTTATTTTGATTGTTTTAGACAATTTTTTGTGGCTATACGCATATGTTTGTGTGTGAGTTGTGTGCAACTGATGGCCATATCAAATTCCTGTGTATCTGCTGATGCATTTGGCGAATAAAGTGATTCTATCTATCTATCTTCTATCTATGTCGAGATTAGGAAAACCAAAATTTTCTTGAGGGGGCATACCCCCAAACCCCCCTAGCAAGATAATTTTGGACAAATTTATTTAGAAAACCCCTGTACAGCCCTGCGTGTCAGTGTGATTAAACAACAAACTGATAAAGAAATTAGCCCTGATTCTTTTAAATCAACATAACCAACCAATATTTTCAAACATGTTCACTTTCAAACATCTCCGCGGGTGAAATCCATTGCCTGATTTGTAAAGTATTTCTCTCTGTTTAAATAAATTGCACCAAGTGGAAAAAGAGCCTCTTTGGTGTGAAAACACATTAAGGCATTTTATGGAGTGATTATGAATGATGACCATTCACCATAAATAAGGGCTCCCCCTCCCTATAAAAGCCAATTTAACCACTGAACGTTAGTAAAATTAGACTACTGCACTTTATCACAACTGGTTACCGGATGCTCTCGGGAAGAAATATCTGTAAAAAAAAATAGACATTCATGCCGGGTTATTTGACATTTAACAAAACATAATTTTCGGGTTTTACCACATTAGTGTCAGAATATCCACGCATCCGAAATCCAACTTTAAAAGAAACAAAAGAACGCAACCTTAGACAAAAAAAAAGACAAAAAAAAAGACAAATACCCTATGGAAAAAAATCCTTCAAATAAAAGAAAAGTCTCTTGGAGCGATGCCCTAAACTCAACAGGAAGTCGGCTGTTTCTAATTTTACCGCCATTTTGGGATGATTTACTCATTACGTACTTTAAAGAACTCCTCCTAGGGATTTTGTCGGATCGACTTCTCATTTCTGCTGTGCCTTCTAAAGGCATTGACGATGTAAAGTTGTGCTATCTGCGCGTTTTTGTCGGTGGGCGTGTCCGTGGCGTCGATGATTCGCTATGAAACAGGACTGTAAATGCCCAGATCTGCACGAAATTTTACACATTTGACAAGAGTCCCGCCCTGAACAAATCTACATGCCGACATTTACCCACAGTC
Organism: Cyprinella venusta; assembly: GCA_038021265.1. Taxonomy (NCBI): domain Eukaryota; kingdom Metazoa; phylum Chordata; class Actinopteri; order Cypriniformes; family Leuciscidae; genus Cyprinella; species Cyprinella venusta. The sequence goes on from CM075871.1 coordinate 19,949,939, forward strand.
ATAGCGCCACCTGCTGGCAACAGGAAGTGACCTTTAATGAAGCAGCCCCCGCCGCATGTTTGACCGACAGGTACGAAATTTCTGTGGTACATCTACCATGTCCAGACCGAAAGAAAAGTCTCTTGGAGTGATGCCCTATCTCAACAGGAAGTCGGCCATTTCTAATTTTACTGCCATTTTGGGATGATTTACTCATTACGTACTTTAAAGAACTCCTCCTAGGGATTTGGTCGGATCGACTTCACATTTCTGCTGTGCCTTCTAAAGGCATTGACGATGTAAAGTTGTGCTATCTGCGCGTTTTTGTCGATGGGCGTGTCCGTGGCGTCGATGATTCGCCATGAAACAGGAAGATGTAGTAACTTGGCTGTAAATGTCCAGATCTGCACGAAATTTTACACATTTGACAAGAGTCCCGCCCTGAACAAGTCTACATGCCGACATTTACCCACAGTTATAGCGCCACCTGCTGGCAACAGGAAGTGACATTTAACAAAGCAGCCCCCGCCGCATGTTTGACCGACATGTGCAAAATTTCTGTGGTACATCTACCATGTCCAGACGCACAGAAAAGTCTCTGTGAGCGATGCCCTAAACTCAACAGGAAGTCGGCCATTTCTAATTTTACCATTTTTGGATGATTTACTCATTATGTACTTTAACAAACTCCTCCTAGGGATTTAGTCGGATCGAGTTCACATTTCTGCTGTGCCTCCTAAAGGCATTGACGATGTAAAGTTGTGCTATCTGCGCGTTTTCGTCGATGGGCATGTCCGTGCCGTTGATCATTCGCCATGAAAGAGGAAGTTGTAACTTCAGTGTACATCCTCAGACCTGCGCGAAATTTTATACATTATACAACAGTCCCGCCCTGAACACATGTACATGCCGAAATTAGACCAATGTCATAGCGCCACCTGCTGGCAACAGGAAGTGACCATTTTGAATTTTACGTAAATTTTTGGATGATTTGGATGCGTAGCAAATTCACAGCCGCACCGGCTGAGCTCCAGAATATGCAACGTGGCTGCCTCATACCCCAACGTGCTACAGGTGCGAGGGCCCGCCCATCGCTGCTTGCAGCTTTAATCTTTTTTTCTTTTTTCTGCAAAGTAAGCGGCATTTTCGAGGCCGCAGCAAGCTCAAAAACTCACGAAATTTGGCACACGTCAGGACTGGTGAAAAATTTTGTATTTTGTGGGTTTCGCGGATGGGCGTGGCAAAATGGCTCGGTAGCGCCACCTAGAAAATTGGAAAAAATTAGCCCCTCGTCCACGTTCAACCTACATGCACGAAATTTGGTGGGGACGTGTATCATATCAAGACGCACAAAAAAGCCTCAAGAACCCATACCCTAAACTCGACAGGAAGTCCGCCATTTTGAATTTGGCGACCGATTTGGGACGATTTACACACTCCGTACTTTAACTAACTCGTCGGATCGACTTCAAATTTCTTCTGTGCCTTCTAAAGGCATTGATGATGTAAAGTTGTGCTGTCTGCGCGTTTTCGTCGATGGGCGTGTCCGTGGCGTCGATGATTCGCCATGAAAAAGGAAGTTGTAGTAACTTGGCTGTAAATGCCCAGATCTGCACGAAATTTTACACATTTGACAAGAGTCCCGCCCTGAACAAATCTACATGCCAACATTCACCCACAGTCATAGCGCCACCTGCTGGCAACAGGAAGTGACCTTTAACGAAGCAGCCCCCGCCACTTGTTTGACCGACATGTACAAAATTTCCGTAGTACATCTACCATGTCCAGACGCACAAAAAAGCCTCTTGGAGTGATGCCCTAAACTTGACAGGAAGTGGGCCATTTCTAATTTTACCACCATTTTTGGATGATTTACTCATTACGTACTTTAACTAACTCCTCCTAGGGATTTAGTCGGATCGACTTCAAATTTCTGCTGTGCCTTCTACAGACATTGACGATGTAAAGTTGTGCTATCTGCGCGTTTTCGTCGATGGCGTCTCCGTGGGGTCTACATGCCGACATTCACCCACAGTCATAGCGCCACCTGCTGGAAACAGGAAGTGACGTTTAACGAAGCAGCCCCCGCCGCACGTTTGACCTACATGTAGGAATTTCTGTGGCACATGGATCATGTCCAGATGTACAAAAAGGCCTCTTGGAGCAATGCCCTAAACCCAACAGGAAGTCAGCCATTTTGAATTTTATGTCAATTTTTGGGTGATTTGGATGCGTAGCAAATTCACAGCGGCAGGGCCCGCCCATCGCTGCTTGCAGCTTTAATTTATGCTTAAATTTTTTGTGTTAAAAAACTTAAATGATTTAAGGCAATCGGTTTCCTCAAACGGTTTGAGTTGAACTAACTCATCAGGTTTTATATTATTTGAAAACACTGAACAGTTGTGATCCTGGTTAAGCGCAAGCTGAACGAACAAATTTGTCTGCTGATGAAACGGAGCTCCGGTGTGATTATTTTAAATGACAACACAAATGTTAAAACACACACTGATATATATATATATTGTGGCTATGAAGAGCCACGAGTCACTATTTTATTTGTTTACTTTCACTTTCACGTTTGCGCAAAAGGGGTGGAGTATGTTAATCACTCAATCACCGCTAATCAAGGAAGGAAATTGAATATAAGGGGGTGTGTAGTACCTGGGAAAATGCGCGTCACCCGTTTGTGCATTGAGAAGTTTGCAGTGAAATCGTGATGGATTGTTGGGGAGGGACGGCTGCTTGTCGATCTGTTGCTTCCTGTGGTTGAAGTCTGGTGCAGCGCGAAAGTCGTTGCAGTCTCAGACAAACGAACATTGAGCTGTTTTAACGACAAGCCAGAGCTGTTTTATCCGCTGATCCTAGTGTTGAAGAGGACACTCGATACTCACCAAACTGTTTCTTGCCTGCAAATGTGTGACGCGCGAGGTTGTCTGCGCCGTCTATGGTCTGCACAGATTTAAATCTGGTTGTGGAACTTGGACTCAGGAACTTCTGATAATCTATTTTGTTATTAGTATTTGTTGTAAATAAATATGAATATTTGAACATTTTATTTTGAAACATTTTGACACTGATTGTGAACAAGTGATTTGGAAAAAAAAAAAAAAAATCTGAGCCCTGTGACTGAACTTTATATTTGATGAACAATTGGTGAAAAGTTTTTTTTGTGTGTGTTAACTGTGTGAACGCTTATTAGAGTGTTATCTCTTAGGTGTCACAGTAATTGAGATTATTGAAGGTCACTTGCCTTGAATTCTTTTTGTTTTTGACTTAATGTTTTTTCGTGTTTGGGTGGAAAATATTGATTGAACATTTACAAAAACTTGTATTTTGTTGTTCTGTAAAAATCTTTGGGGGACAAACAAACTTACACACATCTCATTTACTGATATATTTTATTTTATTTTTCACACCCAACATTCTTACACTCAAACACTCATCATGGCAACTACCACTCCTCCCCAATCTACTTTTGTGGAAATTGAGCCTCCACCAGATATCTCAACTCCAGTATGGCCGCCTGTACTGGGACCTCGGATGCCTCCGGTATCACTTCCATGTGCTCCTGTCTTCTATCATAACCCCATTCAACTCAGCCCTGTTCATCCTGGAACCCATGTGCACACAGCTCCTGCTCTGGCTGGTAGCACTCCAGTGCAAACCCTCACCTGGGCACCCCAAGTGGATAACATGCAACTTTGTACTTCATCGGAAGATGGCACAACATGACCTGCCCAACATTTTACACACTCCTGGAAGGGATATGCAACAAGTCACTGCTAGGGTTCAAGGGAACTGGGATACCTTGTTTAATTTAATGACAAGACAAGAAAAAAAAGTGAATGAACTTACCAAGGAAGTGAAAGAAACTTCTTCTAACCACCAGAGTCAGATTGCTGATCTTGCTGCAAAAATGGAGGATAATAAAAGTCAAGTGTTCACTCTGTTTACTACCACTAAGCAACAAGAGGAGTCTGAAGCAGACAAACTGATGAAAACAATGAAGCTGATGATCACTGGAGAACTCAAAAGGGTGGAATCTACCTTGGTGTCTGAACTACGTTTCATGGTTGATCAGCTCCAGTCAGAGGTTCAGCAGGACATCAAAGCTGTTCAAAACGTTTTCAACACAAGCCAGGATAAGATAAGTTCACAACTACAACAATGTGTTACACAAACTGATAAATGTCTCACTGGTTTCAAGGAGTTGCAAAGTGAAGTGAAGAAAGGATTTCAAAGTGTCAAAGAAAGTGCAGATCAACAAAAGTTAAGTGCATTGACACCACCAGTTCCCAGCACTGCCAGTATGCCATCCCTGCCATCTGATTCTGCTCCCGTGACTCCAACTTCTTCAACCCTTCATTTGACATCTGTGGTTAAAAGTGACCATATAAAATTGACTTTCCCCACATTTGGAAGGCATTCAGACGATGCAGACCCCCTACTGTACTTAACCAAATGTCAGGATTTTATGGCTCTACATCCCCTGGCAGATGCAGACATCCTGGCTACCTTTCGTACTGTCCTATACGGAACCGCACGGGACTGGTGGGAAGTCAGACGGTCCACCATAACCACTTGGAATGAGTTTGAGGTTGCCTTTTTATCTGCTTTCCTTTCTGAGGATTATGAGGACGAACTAGCTGAACGTGTCCGTACTAGAATTCAGGGAGAGACAGAATCAATTAGAGACTTTGCATTTTCTTACAGAGCTCTCTGTAAAAGATGGAAGGCAGATTTTACAGAAAGTGAGATTGTGAAGATGATTCTCAAGAATATCAAGCCATACCTTGCAAGCCAATTGCGTAGCCGGGTTAACACTGTGGAAGAGCTGGTGAAATTAGGACATCAACTGGAGAAAGATTATGAACAACAACTTCGTTATGACTGTGGTCAGATGGGCCCCAAACATCCTAAACATCTATCCCCATCACAAAGACCCTCCTCAAACCAACCTGCTGAAAAAATTCCAGTTCAGTGTTGGAGATGTAGAGGACAACATCCACCAGGAAAATGTCCACACTATACCTCTCCACAGTCATTTCAAACATCTGGTCCACAGTATTCCTCCAGCGGTAAACATCCTTATCACCCCAAGTCAAGTGGACACCCTTCCAACAACTCTGTTGCTGCAACTAGAATGCATAAGTCAAAATCAGCAACCAAAAAAACATCATCTTCAACTACCAGCTCTAATGAACATGTAGCGGTACCCCAACAATTAGTTGTTCCCCTGTGTATTGATGCTTGGTCAGGTAAAGCCATTGTTGACACTGGTGCAAGTTATACACTCATAAATGAGAATCTCTTGAGGCAGCTTACCTCACCAGACCAACTTCAACCATGGTCTCTTGGTCCTCTTTATCTGGCAAATGGAAAACCAGAGACACCATTAGGATGGCTGAACACCACATTGCATTTACATGACCAAGCGTTTACTTTACCCACTGCTGTACTTTCCTCCCAAGCTCTAGCCTACGCTGTCGTCTTAGGGTTGGACTTTATTTTTTTCAGTGGCCTACAACTCAATGTTATTGATCAGAAATACTCTTTCAAGCTTGATCCTTCAAAAGAGTACCCCTTTCAACCAGGAAATCCAAGTGTGCCAAATGTAAGTCCCCAAAAAGAGAGACATCAACTTAGAAAAGCCACACAAAACCTTTCCTTGTTAACTTCTGTTCCCCCTCTCTCATCACCATTGCAAATTCAACACCTTGACAGTATTGATGAAGACACATTGATTGAAAAAGCAGTGGATGCTGCTCATTTACCCTTGGAAGGTAAGCAACAGTTACTTCAAATCCTGGAAGGCCACCCTCAGGTATGCACTCTCCGTACTGGTCGTACCGAGGTTCTCCAACACCGCATCTATGTTACCAGCCAAGTACCTATTAAACAACGACCATACCGTTTGTCTCCCATCAAGCAACTTTCACTGGATAAACAACTTGATGAAATGTTGATTCAAGGGATAGTTGAACCCTCCCACTCTGGTTGGGCATCACCGGTGGTCTTAGTACCTAAAAAAGATGGCACATTCAGATTCTGTGTGGATTATAGAAAAGTCAATTCTGTAACAGAAAGTGATGCTTACCCTCTTCCCAATATCACAGAAATTCTGGAATCACTCTCCGGGGCGACCATCTTTTCTACTATTGATCTCAACAGTGGTTATTGGCAGGTGACCATGGACCCTGACAGCAAAGCCAAGGCAGCCTTCATCACTCCTGCAGGTCTCTTCCAATTCAATGTTATGCCATTTGGATTAAAAAATGCTCCAGCAACTTTTCAGAGGCTTATGGAGACTGTTCTGGGAGAACTAAAAAAAATATGCTTGGTGTACATTGATGACATCATTGTATACTCGCCTTCAGTAACCCAGCATTTCCATGACCTCCAGACTGTCCTCCATAGTCTAGAAACTGCTGGGCTCACCATTAACTTAAAGAAAAGTAAATTCTGTCTACAAGAACTCACCTTCCTAGGACATGTTGTAAGTGTCAAAGGCATTTCAGCAGACCCATGTAAGACGCAAGCCATTCATACCTACCCTGTGCCTGCGAACTTGAAGGAAGTTCAGCGTTTCCTCGGTTTAGCAGGGTGGTATCACCGTTTTGTTCCGAACTTTTCTAAGATTACTGAACCCCTCAACGCACTGAAAAAGAAGGGACATAGTTTTAACTGGACAATCCAGTGTCAACAAGCTTTTGACCACCTAAAGACTTGCCTCACCTCGCCACCTATTCTGGGTCATCCCGATCTTCAACGTCCATTCATTGTGTACACCGATGCCAGTGACACCGGTCTGGGTGCCATATTAGCACAACGGAGGGATGCTGGTGGAGAAGAGGTTATCGCCTATGCAAGCCGAACCTTAACTGGGGCCGAACTAAATTATACTGCAACGGAGAAAGAATGTCTTGCAGTCATCTGGGCCCTGGAAAAGTGGCAACATTACTTGGAGCACAAGTTGTTCACAGTTGTCACCGACCATTCTGCGCTGCAATGGGTCATGAGCTCCACTAAAACCACCAGCCGACTCATCCGTTGGGTCCTACGATTGCAGAAATTCGATTTTGTTATTGAGTACAGAAAAGGGAAGCTAAATGTAGCTCCGGATGCTCTATCCAGGTCTTCTGTTACTTCAAGATGTAACGTGTACTCCAGTAGAAAAGACCCAGCAGTGCCTGTGTCAGATGTTGTCCTATGGGAAGAACAGCACAAAGATCCTGAAGTTTCAAAATTATTGCAAGCATGTGCAGATAATTGTCCCAGTCTGACTGACCAGTATGAAATTATTGAGGACAAATTGTATCATAAAACCTACCTGTCAAATAACCAACTGCATTACAGAATCTACATTCCCAGCAGTCTCAGATCCACTCTTCTCCAGCACTATCACTCCACTCCCATGAGTGGCCATGGCGGAATCTACAAGACCTATAAGCGACTTCAGGAAGTAGCTTTTTGGCCTGGCATGTGGTCAGCTGTGAAACAACATGTGAGAAACTGTGTGAAATGTCAAACTCTGAAGAGTGATAACCGAAAACCTGCTGGAAAGCTTCAACAAATCACCACCAGCCGCCCAAACCAAATGCTAGGAGTGGACATCATGGGTCCATTACCACGTAGCACAAACCAAAATGAATACCTGTTGGTCTTTGTTGATTATTATTCAAGATGGGTTGAGTTGTTCCCCATTCGCAGTGCCACAGCCAAGAATGTTGCCTCCATCTTCAGAAAAGATATCCTGACACGGTGGGGAGTACCGGATTTCATTCTCTCCGACAGAGGCGTTCAGTTTGTTTCATCTGTTTTCAGAGAGTTATGTGAGAACTGGAGTGTTACTCCTAAGTTAACTTCAGCTTATCACCCACAAACCAACATGACGGAAAGAGTGAATCGAACTCTCAAGAGCATGATGGCCGCATATGTGGATGACAACCATCAGAAATGGGACCAGTTCTTACCAGAGTTTAGATTTGCCCTTAACTCAGCTGTTCAAGAGACCACTGGACTAACCCCAGCAGAACTCCAGCTTGGTAGGAAACTCCAAAGTCCAATGGACAAAATACTCTGTAGGCCTAATCTTACTCCAGACGCTGCTTCCTATGATGTAGTTCATCATCTCCATCATCTGCAAACTCAAGCCAAAGAGAACAGCAAGAAAGCCAGAATGAGACAACTGAGAAATTATAACAAAAATAGGAGAGATGAAAAATTCAAAAGCAAGGACCGAGTATGGTTGCGCAATTTTCCACAGTCTAATGCACAGCGTAAATTTAGTGCAAAACTAGCCCAAAAATGGAAAGGTCCTTACCGTATTCTCCAGCAGCTGGGTGCTTTGAACTACCAAATAGCCCTTGAAGACACAGGAGAAGATGTACGTACAGCTCACGTTTGCAATTTAAAAATGTGTTATCCAACGGCTGAGGAAATTGAGTCACAGGAAAAAAAGAAACTCCTGGATATATTCCAAGAAGCCTCGGATGATGAAGATTTTTTAGGTTTTTGATTGTTGGTTTCTCTCTCTAAAACACCCATGGGTTGTTTTCTTCTAGGGGGGGGAGAGTGTGGCAATGAAGAGCCACGAGTCACTATTTTATTTGTTTACTTTCACTTTCACGTTTGCGCAAAAGGGGTGGAGTATGTTAATCACTCAATCACCGCTAATCAAGGAAGGAAATTGAATATAAGGGGGTGTGTAGTACCTGGGAAAATGCGCGTCACCCGTTTGTGCATTGAGAAGTTTGCAGTGAAATCGTGATGGATTGTTGGGGAGGGACGGCTGCTTGTCGATCTGTTGCTTCCTGTGGTTGAAGTCTGGTGCAGCGCGAAAGTCGTTGCAGTCTCAGACAAACGAACATTGAGCTGTTTTAACGACAAGCCAGAGCTGTTTTATCCGCTGATCCTAGTGTTGAAGAGGACACTCAATACTCACCAAACTGTTTCTTGCCTGCAAATGTGTGACGCGCGAGGTTGTCTGCGCCGTCTATGGTCTGCACGGATTTAAATCTGGTTGTGGAACTTGGACTCAGGAACTTCTGAGAATCTATTTTGTTATTAGTATTTGTTGTGAATAAATATTCTTTGTGAAATTATTTTTTTCCCTTTTGTTATATATAAATTTATTGTGTAACAGGTGGTTACATTCTGGCTATCCTGGGTTAATGTAAATTTTGACAGGTTTTACCTTGTCTGGCGCCCGAATTTTTCTTTAAGAGAGTTATTTGAGATAAGGCGGCGACCACCGTTACAATATATATATACATATAAATTTGCCTCATAAATCTGAGGTTTGAATCAAACTGCCCTGTGGTTTGAATAGGCACCTCTGATCGTTTCATAATGTTTTTCTCACCTTTGATTAACACATGTGCAACCCCACCCACATTTCACAGCCATGTAAAAAAAAAGACTAGTGCCACATAACTTTATCTGAACTTCTTTTAAAAATTGAACTGTCATCAGACCATGACCACCTCTTCATTTTACAGTTCCAGGATGAGGAACACAAGAAAGTAATAATAAGGTAAGTAATTTTATTGTTGTTCAATGTGAATTTAAACCGTCTTCTGCTTTTAATTATTATTTATCACATTATACAATGTTTTAATCACTCCACTTTTGTTGACAGAAATCTTTTGGATGAAAACAGACTCCCTATCGAGACAGCATTGTTTTAAATAAACAGATAGTAAACTTACATTTTAAAATTCAGCAATTGCTGCTGTTTTGCACAATGTCCTGAGCAACTTCAACTCGACTGGTTTATTTTTGCCGCGGTAGGAATTTTGGCATGCTTAAACACAAATGCTGTCGAGTAACATGGTTTAGTAGCATAACTGCAAGCCCTGAAAATGTTTTAATTTTATGATCATTTGGTTTAATTTATTACTCTTATGTTTCAGTTAATAAATAACCAATTAAATTAACACAAAGTAAAAGACAAGTAACCTATTGACATGTGACTGTGACCTCAGCTCTCAATGAGCAGAGGCAAATTATGTCGGACACTTTAAATAAATAAAAAGTTAATAAACAGCTACCTATTTAAGCTTCAAGAACGGTAAAACATAAAAGCTGTAGGCCAACAGCATGTAATGAGGTTCGATCTCGGGTCGTTTGGAGGTTCATGAAGTCGAGGTTGATGTGTTACCCACAGAGCTACCGTTAAACTGCTGATGCATTATTGTCTTATACACTTGTAAAACCTCATTGAGGTAGCCTAATATGTTTCTACTGCAATGTTTTACGTTTTCATTATTTATTCAATTTAATTTCAGTATTGTGATTAATTAATTAATTAATTTAACTACGTTTCACTTGAATTAATCTGCCACCAACTTTCAATCGCTCTGAATGAGCCGCGGCGCGGCTGCAGGAGATTACACAAAAAACGGACACTTTTCAAAGTCTGTGATTGTGGCGCCTCTTAGCGGCAAATGGCAGTAAATACACCCCAAATTTTACCGCCGCGGCAGAGCTGAGGCGGTAAAAAAAATGCATTCTGGTTGATTACCTACTGTATGTCCTGTACAAAAAGCTGTAAATTGAGAAAAACTATCTCTCGACTCCAGTGAATGTTTCCCGTCTGGCTGAGGAATTATTCCATCACCCAGACGTCATCTTTACAAATTACCTGATGTCCGGTCTCAGCCAAGGTTTTAAACCCGGCGTAGAATGCCAGCCTAAGCAAAACATCATCTGCAATAATCTTCAGTCCTCCATAGCAGAGCCTGAAGTAGTTGACAATATAATTAAAAAAGAAATAGAATCAGGTTGTTTCATGATCCATCCGTTAGAGGACTACCTCTAACACATCCATAGAATTTCTGGGCATAAATCTGGACTCTGGAATCTGGAATTGAATCATTTTAATCTCCGCCAATCTTAGGCACCGCCCAAAGTGTTCCAAACGCGAACTCCTCTCGCTGCTTGGCCACTTAAACTATGCAATGCGCATCATCCCGCAAACCCGCCCGTTCATCGTGCATCTCCTCGCCCTCTCGTCATCCGTTCACGCGCTGGAAGACCAAATCATCCTATCTTACGAGTGCAAAAATGAGCTAAAATTATGGATCACTTTTCTTAACCAGTGGAACGGTTTAACTTTTTTTTTTACGACGACTTTATCTCTCTCCCCCTCGATATCAAACTGTTCACAGATGCAGCACCTTCAGTCGGTTTCGGAGGTTATTACCAAGGTCGCTGGTTTGCGTCTCCCTGGCTCCCCCAGCTGCTAGACACTCCCCAGTCCTCAGCCTCCTTGGACCTTTTCGAGCTCTACCCGATCGTCGTCGCAACTTCCCTATGGGGGAAAGAATGGTCATCTAAAAGCATTCAAGTTCATTGTGACAAAGAAGCAACTGTACAATGCATTAACAAAGCTATCAAGAGGAATCCAGTATAAATAAAGCTTTTTCTCACCTCCTGTCTCACGACAAGTCTCTCAGCATCCCTCCACCACCCCATCACCTCACTCTCGGCTGGGTCTACCCAGTATAGGGGACAGTACTCTGGGTTTGGCCAAAATTCCGAGCTCGGAGCCCTCCCCCGGACAGCAAGCCAAATACGCATTAAATTTATATTTGATTTCATGTACGTGTGAACTCGTGAAATGTCAATAAAAAATCAATAATGTTTCATATTTAAAAAAAAAAAAAAAAAAAAAAAAAAGATCATATACATTTTGTTTTAAAAATATGCAGTGAAGATAATCAATGTATGCATTGCCGGAACCACATGGCCATTACCCAGCTAGAAATGTCCCCAGAATGTTCTGAGAACGTCCCCGCTGGTGTCAAGGACGTTTGACCGAACATCTATTTTAGCATCTATTTCGTCCCCTCTATCTCCGTTGGGGTCAGCCCACTTTTTCAGCACTTTTCAAATGCCAGTGCCAGTGGGTGGAGTCAGGCTCTGACCAGGGGTTTAGTTACCCTTTAAAGGGTTTGGGGACGATATTTGGAGGACCTTCAGGGAACATTCAGGATGTTCTGTAAACATTTAGAGGTTCAACGTTTAAAGGTTTGGAATGTTCGTCACCTTTAGAGAACTTTTAGGAAACGTTACCAATGGTCGCGGGAATGTCACCTTCTACCTGGGTAGGCTAAAATGTTTAAGATTTTTTTTAAATGAAAAGAGGCAGAGTGGTGTTTTATAACATATTTTGTTTTATTGTTGATGAAAAGAGGCAGAGTTGTAGCATATTTCATTTTGCTTAAAATATACATAAATAGATAATCAGAGTAGTCAGAGTGTGCTGAGTGACGCGATCAAGAACGCCACTGTTCCATTTGCAGAATATATGGATTTGCATCCTCTCATCCTCGGGAGTCCGTTGCCCTGAATCAAACTTGGCAAGTCTGAACTACCAAGGACGCAAGTCCAAAATTTTGTATTTGGTAATGAACAACGGCCATGGTGAATGTTCTTACAGTGCTGTTGATGAGGGAGATCGCTGACAGATGCGGGTGACTGTGAATAATGTACAGGTGGGAGCCAAGGAGGGTGATGGGAGATGTAGTGCAGAGGAGGTGACACAATTGGTAACCGTGACAGTATCAAAATTGAAAAATCAAATTGGCTTTACTCTACTCTTTCCTGCTTGACTTGAATCATGTCCTGCCCTATGAGATAACTAGCTACGTTCACATTCATTCATCCATAAAACTTATGTCTATAAAAGTGCTAAATGATGTATCAGGTCACTTATATTTGGTAGTCGCAGTAGAGCTCAGTCTTTGGGATGTTTATCTTTCCTTACACACTCCTGCTTTTCTATCAACTAAATACAAAGGCGGAAAATACTATTTGCCGAACAATGGGAGACACTATCTATCCATTGCTTTCTAAGAATGGAGAAATAGTTATTGGAGCTCTTTTTGTTATTCACACTGAAGTACCATTGCCTTCATTTGGGTTTACACAAAAACCCCAACTACTGTCATGCTCCAGGTTTGCTTTTTATATTACTTTATATAAAACTGGATTGCAGGTAATCCACAAAATTTGATTTGTAACAGCCAATAACATCTGGAAAATTATGGTGTTTTAAGTACAAGCTAAGTTAATGAAAAAGTTAAATTTATTATTCTGATTCTTTATTATTTGCTATTTACCATAATGGTTTAATATCTTCACAGTGTGAATATAAAAGATTTTCGGCTTGCTCAAACCATGATCTTTGCCATTGAAGAGATTAACAAAAATAAAAGTTTGCTCCCAAATGTTTCTGTTGGCTATGGGATTTATGATACCTGTGGTTCAAGACTGTTTTCAATGAGTGCTACTATGGCAATGATGAATGGTCCAGAGTTTGCAACAGGAGACAGATGCAGTGGACAGTCTCTTATACATGCTATCATAGGTGAAACAGAGTCTTCTAACACAGTGATTCTGTCCAGAACAACAGGACCTTTTAAAATTCCAGTGGTAAGGAACAAGTACATTTAAAATAATTCTGATACTATAATGATTATACTGATATGCATCTGTATTTTTGTCCAACCTCCCACCCAGATAAGTCCCACAGCCACATGTGAGTGTCTGAGTAACAGGAAAGATTACCCCTCTTTCTTCAGAACTATTGCTAGTGATTACCACCAGAGTAAAGCAATTGCAAACTTAGTCAAATACTTTGGCTGGTCTTGGGTTGGAGCTGTGAACAGTGACAATGACTATGGAAACTATGGAATGGCCATATTTCTAAAAACAGCCCAAGAAGAGGGGATTTGTGTGGAGTACTCTGTGAAATTCCTGAGAACAGAGCCTGAAAAAATCAGAAACGTGGTAAACATGATAAAACAAGGGACCTCTAAAGTAATTGTTGCATTTCTTACCGGATTTGAGATGAAAAGTTTACTTGAGCAGCTAACTATTCAGAACATTACAGGCCTCCAAATGATAGGTGTGGAGGCATGGATAACTGCAAAAAGTTTGATGACTCCAAACAGTTTTCATGTGCTGGGAGGGTCACTAGGGTTTGCAGTGAAAAAAATCCAAATTGAAGGGTTTGCAGAGTATGCTAGGAAAGAATTCTGGGACACAGCTTTTCCATGCTCTTCTAAACAGAAACAAATTGCTGAAATAAATTGCAGTCAATATCAGGATCTATTTGTGGTGAAAAACTACAACGAAGATGTACTTGAACAAAGATTTCTAAGCTATGTCTACAAAGCAGTGTATGCAGTGGCTCATTCACTACACAGTCTACTCAAGTGCAAAGAACAAGAAGGTTGTGAAAAAGGTCTGACAATACAACCACAGCAGGTAAAGAAAAAGAAAGAAAGAAAGAAAGAAAGAAAGAAAGAAAGAAAGAAAGAAAGAAAGAAAGAAAGAGTGAAAGAGTCTCCATTTTTATCTTCCATTTTGTTAAAATGATAATATATCAAAACTGTGTTGAGGCAAAAATTCAATAAACAGACATCACTGCGTAAGAGACACTTCAGAGTCAAATTAATAAAGAAAGAGAAGTTTATTCTTGCAAGAATAGGCCCAGTCGCTAACACAGATTGGTACACTGTGAAGAGAGTGACGCCCAGCACACAGGCTGGGGTGAGATCTAAATAGTTCTCCCTCAAGGTTATTTTACTGCAGGCCAAGCCTTCTCTGTAAATTTCCACACACCATAGGATTCATCATGTTAGATTTACCTCCCCGTCTAAGATGACCTCTGACCCAGCCGGTTAGAAAACATTCCTCCATAGTACACATAGGAGGCAAAACATAAGATCTAATAACCATATGCAATACATGTAAGATTAAAATTAAATTCCACAACAATTCCCCCCTGTTTATCATTAGGTTACCCTTAAACATAATAATAAACAAAAGACAAATTTTAAGTCTTACATCACATTTATACTCTTCAATTGATTTTCGCATAAATGATCACTCTACTTAAACCTCTGTCGGAAAATAGTTTTTTGTAAAAGAAGAAAGCTTAAGGCTGTTTTTGTGGAGTAAAGCTCCATAAATTGTATAGCAAGCAAGTAAAGCATTTCATTTGAAGCCGGGCTAAATGGATAATCACTGTTATCGCACTCCTGATAAAAATCAGACCCTCAGTCACTCCGAAATGAATAAGAAATAGGTTATAGATTAGCAAGAAAAACAACAAAACCCCATAAACAAACAAGACATGCATACATTTAACACACATCTCACGGTAGCTTCCCCTACCTGTCTCTGTAATCGTATTCATCAATGAATAACAAAATTATCAGAATAACACATACAATCCTAACTCCTACCATTGAGCTTCTCCCATTAATCTTAATATGCCCATCTCCATATTTTATTAACTTCTAATTCAATTTAGTAAGCTCTACTGAATGCACTATTTCACAAATCTAACCAGAGAAGTCTTATAATTTTATCCATTCTTCTAACCAAATTAGTTGTTCAAAATTAACTCTAATATCTCTAGTACGGACACATCAATCAATAAATTTCCTATATTTGCACCAATCAAATCAATACTTAATTTGATTCAAACAAAATCATCGAAATCATCATAAAAACAGATTATTATGTTAAACTTGAACCATCAGTTGGCAGTTGGTTCCTCCAGGTTTGTTGATCATCTCGTTCGCCCCATGGACGTTCCGTGTTCACCAGGGTGACACTTTGCGTGCCGTCGCAATGGTCTTTCCCCCGTCGGTGAAAGGGAGGTACGTTACTAGCACGTCCTTTTATCCCCCACTTAATTCTCTATTGGATGGTTGAGGCCTGTTAGTGATGTCTTAAGGTGAGAGGCTTGGACCCAGGTGTCACGCTCTCCAACCATTTTCTGATCCTTACAAGGTTTCCCTTAAATCACGACCCCCACTGGAGTGAACCACTTCTTGCCTGCTTTCACCTGTGAATGGAGACCTTAAGTATTTTGTTAGTGACAGCATCTATTAACTTATCTGCTGTGGAATCAACAACCTGAAACATTTTTTTTTCACTGGATCATTCTTGCACCTAATAGCCTTCAGGGTCCTTTTCCCCTGGAAAACATTCAACTCACATTGCTCATGTCCACTACACAATGTTTATACATTTGGAACAGAATCAGTTCTGTTTGTTGCAATCCATCCTGACATTCTGTAAAAGGAAAATCTTAGTTATGCGCTGCGCAGGTGTGGCACCGTTCCGTCACACCAATAACCCATGCCAGGGTAGTTAGCCAAATTCATCCACAGCCATTATTTTATTAGACAGATTCTGCTCATGTCTCAAAAGTCTGCATGATCTGTAGAGAAAAACAAATGTCGAGGTTATTTTCAGATAGCGAAGTACACATAGTTTCTTTTGTCTGCTGTGCTGCCATGGCCTTCGCTGCTGCATCTGCCCTGGCGTCTCCTGTTGAAACAGTCCTGCAATTTTGTTATCAGCGTGTGCAGCCCACTTACAGACAGCAACATTGTCCCACCTGTGCAATGGCTTTCAGCAAATTTTAACCCCTCAGTAAACCATATTTTGGCAATTGTTACCATCCCCCTTTTGATGCATGACCCAGCTCGTGCATCAATTTAAATTAATCTGATTTGCCAATCAACATTAACCCAAACATCATCCTTCAGCCAATTTTCGCCCAGACATCTTTCTCTGCCTCTGAAACAAAGTATTACTTAAAGGCCCAATCTCACCTTCTTATCAAAGTTTTTGAAGGCCAACGGCCCTGAGTCTCACAGCGAATCCTGCTTTTCAGGCCTGTTGTTTGGTCTCTTACGTCAGTCATCTATAAACATTTCCAAAGTCATCAATTGTTTCTATCAGGTCAGGTCGTGCTGTACAGACTTAGTCCACGTCAGTCAAACATTTCCCCCTTTGGTCATAAATGTTAAGGACTCTCTTAATAATTCGATATTGACATACGTTTATCTCAACCCCTGACAGACGTCCATCAACTAATTCACAATTCCAATTTACAACTTAAACTGATCTTCCAATCTACGTTATGAATGACAAAACTATTACTACTAGACAGAGCTTGATGACCAATCAACTTAAAGCCCGTCAGAATTATCAGTTCCTTTAAAGTTTGTCATTCGCCTTGGCCCATCTGTGATGATAAAACACTCACAAAAACATACAATGCTTTCACTATCAATCACACACACTCTTACCTAATTATGAACTCATACTTTCATATTCAAATCTTCCGAATAAGATTTTAAACTTTACATTTTCTTATAACATTACCTAATTTACATGGTTTCTAAACCAGTTTCAAAGCATGTCTGTCCATTATTTATTCGAATTTAACAAGGTCAGCTGGTTGTTTTGGTTCACTATCATTATTTTGCTTCAGCTTGCTTTCGCAGGCCAATATCAGGAAGACAGACACAGTTACCATCCCTTCCTCCTCAAGTCTCTCTCACTAAAACAAAATACTCTTTTCAGCAGCCTTCTAAGGCTGCAACTTAGACAACGTTTAAACTTCTTTGACCATTCACCTTTGTTATCAAGACTTCTTAAATCTACAAAAACTGTCTTCATCTTTAGTCACCACCATGTCTAACGACCTTCAGGAGTCAAAATTATTTTAGACATATTAGTTCTAAATCAAGTATAATTTTCCTTGCCCATAAGGCAACCGACATCAAAAAGTTTTATTACTGTCTCCATAACAACTAATGGGAATCACTTCATGGCCCCGACTGAACCCCGAAAGCCCAATTCCTGTTAGCTCTTTATCTATAATCTCCATCAGGGTGTGGTCCCCCGGCATACATAGAGCTTGTCACAATGAGAAACAAGCCGTGCTGTAAATGCGGTTTCTGGTGAGTGGGATAGAGGGACTTACGTTTCCTGGGGCAGACTGCCGTGACTCCTCACAGCTCCATCCCCCCCTAACGATACAGGATGCTGTTGGCCTCGCAGACACCCGTCCACTCTCATACCCAACCTCACATAAACACCTCCATCAGGAGATGCCCAGTGTCTGCGTGATCTCCCTGCCTTAGGTTGCCTCCTATTTGGCCAAAGAAGGTCTTACCCGTCATCGAGATGACCACTCGTGCACACATGGTGACCGCCATTTTCTCAAAACCGTTTTCTTCAACAAAATCTGTTGTTTCTGGAGCTTAGGAAAAACATTCGAGAGTCACCAGGGCCATTCGGACTGCCTAATAGTTGTAACACAGGGAGACAGGTTAATAACAACAGTTTTCAATCACTTAAATCCATTAACCATCTTAAAAGCAGCAACCTAGCTACTCAGTGGCTTTAGATCACAACTGTACATTCAGTTTACTTCATCTGTAGCCGAAGCATGGTGGGGACTAAGATCAGATACAGAACCAAAGATCAGACAATCAGGCCACTTCTTTTAAGGCCTGTAGTATTATTTTATAGACTTCTTTAAAATCATTCAGTTTTACTTTAAAAACAAATTGCCCTTTAAATGGCAATTATTTATTTTAACATCTCCATGTCTATGATTCTCAACTGAAACACTGTGCTTTCTTACAAATAGCTTATTATTACTTATGACACAGGCTCAGATAACGGCTTTTAGCCGACATTCAATGAGAGAGAGACTCTGAGGGATTCAGGACTGGTACTGCACTCTCATAAACTTCTAACATCAAACTTTATCTACCATTGTTTAACTCTATTCCAACTTAAGGCATCTTTGCCAGAAATTACATAAGGTTTCAAATAAACGTATTAGTTAAATTAGTCTTTTGCCCACATCATGGAATTTAGACATTACTAATTTTCACTCAGATTTAGTCTGTTGTACTGGCAGTTTCAGCCACAGTACACATCAGATTCAGATAAGCAAATTGTTTCATTTTAAACTTATTTTTTTTTGAAAGCTAAACATCAGCATTTCATAAACATTTCATGGTCAACTTCTCAAGCTGTTTGTTTAATCAGCATTCAGCAACTGCTAATAAAGTACTGCTTCTGCTTATTTGTTCTTAGATAAAATAATTATTCTAGTTCTCAATACGTTTCTCATTTCTCAATCTCAATTTTAATCGTCAAGTTCTCAACCATAGTTTAATATATGACTTAAGTTTTCTCTTGGAGTTTATCAATCTCCAATTAGGTTTCACACTAACTTTGACGAGGCAAGCACTCTCTGCTTGTGATACTTTTGCAGTTATTGTAAATCATCTGTGAGATTAGTCTCACTATATCATCTAAAACCTTTTTATAAATGTTTAATTAAAACACAATCTTTCTTTTTTGTTACTTTGATATATTTTGCAACTCACATTTGTTGGAGTCATTCATTTTACATCAAACTGTAGGCCTATTCATCAATTCACTTTTTTAAAATTACTATTATACTGTAGATCCTTTCTTTAAAAGGATTCACTTTAATACTTCAGTCTTTTGACCTTGTTTTTATCTCTTATTTCTCAGACGAAAAAATGTTAATGTCGTCATTTAAACTGATTTACTTTCAAACCCACATTTTTACCAGAAATGTGTCTCTATCACATTTCCAAACATCTTCTCGGTGGGCATTTACAGTTACGCCTTAAGTGGTCCTGCTGACAACAATTGAAACACTCTCTGTCAGCTCCAACTTATTGCACACGCTTGAAGCAGTGTGTGTCCCATTTAGGAATGCAACTGATAAGCAGTTCTCTGTATTCCTTACAGTCCGCCAGCGGCGGATTTAATCACAATAGCCAAATTATAATCTACATCATTATCATTGGCAGCACATTAATTTTCAAAAGCTGCATCGAAATGCTCAAAATATTCTATTTCGTTTTCACTCAAAGTTTTTTTGATTACTTTGGTTACACTTGTCCTGGGAAATTATCCCTGACCCATAATTTCCTTTTATAAAACAGTATCTTATTTCAATGTCAATCAACCTTATTGATTTACACAACCTTTGGACATAGCCGTCTTTACATTTTACTAATTTGGTATTACCATCAACAAGACTAATTACAGAACAAGTACATATCTAACATCCGGAAGCCGGGCTGAATAAGCAAACACTGTCACTGTACTCCCAGCATAGCTGGACCCTCAGTCACTCCTCAGATATTAAATACAGACATAGTCTATAATTATAAATACCAGGATACACACATTCATTATTTTATAATCAATGAAAGTGGATAGTAAATCCATTCCTTTCACTACCCCCCTTTCCTTTAGGTTCAAACAATGGTTGTCCAACTAAAATTAAACATAATTTCAATTTATTCTGACTTAACCGGCGCTCATAAATAGTTCCATGAATTCTCTCAGAATTTTCTCATTTGACAAAACACTGGTGTATCATACCTGGCAAACTTGCTCTGAGATTTCCCCATACTGGCTTTTCTCTACTTCCCCTGTGGATTTTCGGTCGACGCGTCTCCTAATCTGTCGGACGTCTCCAACAGATCCGATCTCTAACCCAAGATCGGCCGGGGGTCACTGAAATCTTGACTCGGCTCCCTGGCCACGATCAACCCCAGATTAAAGTCCACCTGAAATTAATCTTGGACCCCAATCTCGACTGTTGATCTGATCACGATCAACTCCAGTCTAAAGAGTCACTCCCAGATCAAGGTCCACCTGAAATTAATCTTGGACCCCAATCTCGACTGTTGATCTGATCACGATGTAAGTCAAATTCAGCACTTAACGAGCCCCATGCCCACCGGAAATCCCTGGACCTGTCCGTAGGTCCTGACTAAATTTGGACATATACCCTGGACTCGCACCACCGAAATAGATCTCAGCCAGTATGGTTCTCCTCAGCTCTCTACCCAATATAAAATCAATTTAGCTGTGTCTTACCAGGATGTCTTTTTCTCTGTGCCTCGGGTTCTTTTGATTCCAGTGGAGCCTCTCCTGGGCCTGGAGCGGTCGGCCCCTCTCTCTCAAGCTTACGAGGTAGAGCTGGAACTGCTCAGTCCAGGTGGCCAAACACCGTCCGCTCTCAGGTCCAGAAGGCACTTCCAAGGAGATCTACACTTCTGACACCAATTGTTGAGGCAAAAATTCAATAAACAGACATCACTGCGTAAGAGACACTTCAGAGTCAAATTAATAAAGAAAGAGAAGTTTATTCTTGCAAGAATAGGCCCAGTCGCTAACACAGATTGGTACACTGTGAAGAGAGTGACGCCCAGCACACAGGCTGGGGTGAGATCTAAATAGTTCTCCCTCAAGGTTATTTTACTGCAGGCCAAGCCTTCTCTGTAAATTTCCACACACCATAGGATTCATC
Organism: Cyprinella venusta; assembly: GCA_038021265.1. Lineage (NCBI taxonomy): Eukaryota > Metazoa > Chordata > Actinopteri > Cypriniformes > Leuciscidae > Cyprinella > Cyprinella venusta. The sequence goes on from CM075871.1 coordinate 19,971,114, forward strand.
ATGTTAGATTTACCTCCCCGTCTAAGATGACCTCTGACCCAGCCGGTTAGAAAACATTCCTCCATAGTACACATAGGAGGCAAAACATAAGATCTAATAACCATATGCAATACATGTAAGATTAAAATTAAATTCCACAACAACTGTCTCTTTTTTTAGGTGGTGGAGGCTCTGAAAAAGGTTAATTTTACTGTGAAGACAGGAGACCATGTGTGGTTTGATATCACTGGTGGAGCAATAGCCCAGTATGAAATTGTGAACTGGCAGCAGGAAACAAATGGATCACTCCAGTTCAAATCAGTGGGATACTATGATGCCTCTCTACCTCCTGACCAGCGCTTTGTGATTAACACTAAAAACATAATCTGGGCCAGAGAAAAACTGGAGGTAAATGTCCGGTTACTAAGTAACAGTGATGCGCAGGTCAATGTATAAACAACCCGCAACCGACCGACGTTTTCAACTACCCGCCCGCAACTCGGACCGCAAAAAAAAGTAAAAAAATATTGTACCCGACCCGCTTCTTGACTGCATTTTTTAAAAGTAGTAAATGCTCATCGGAGCGTTATTGGGCCATAGACGTGTAACAACACAGCATCGCAAGAAGACATAGGCCTGCACTTAACAAAGGCAAAGCCAGCACTTTGGTCATTATCTTTCATTATTTCAGCAAATGTCTCCCACACTTTTACTCTTTCTATTTGTGTATTTGCGGAGCTTCCACTCCCCAGTCTTCACCTTTTCTCTTTCCGCCTCCATCTCTCTGCAGACTATAGTGATCATAGACATGGCCGGTTCGTGAACGAATCGTTCTTTTGAACCGTTTTTTTTTTTAGTGAACCGGTCGAACCAGTACACTAAATCGAACTGAATCGTTCGAAACAGTTCGCGTCTTGCGTCAGTGCTGATCCACGAGTTAGTTACTCACTTTCAGACATGCCTGACAGTCTCTCCGAATCGAAATAAATCAATATCCTGAATTATATTTTACTCCAGTAACTCCAACAGTTCACTGAACCGAGACATGTTGGTGCCACTGTTGAGAGAAGTGATGAGCACGAGCAGCTGATATCTATGCATAGATACTGCGTACTACCGAACGCACAGGGACAGCGGTTCTTGAATCACCAGTATAGAACCGAGAACTGTTTAGACTAAGCTTGTGTGTTATCTTCGTGCCAGTTATTCAGCCAATAATGTGTAGGGCTGTATATTTCATCAAAAATTGTGTCTAGTACTATATTAATACAAATGTTTAATTGGCATCTTTTTTCAAACGACTTGACTGACCGCGACCCGAATATCATTAAAAATATTTTTGGATGACCCGTAACTGCGGGTAACCGCGGGTGACCGTAGGCTCCTGCTCATTTCGGATCAACCCGCGCATTACTGCTAAGTAAATAACCGGTTATTGCAATAGCGTTTTCCTACACAAAAGGTTCACATTTGAATACTGCTTGACTGATTTGATCTAATGTGGCATTCATCTTTACAATTTATTTATCTGACTACGACTGTGTCGGGCTGAAACTAGCAAAAAACACTTGGGCTGCATTGCGCCGGGTGTATGATAGGGAGCCTAATATCACAGAACTTGATATTTATTTTCACTTCAAATTATAGATAAGTATGTGTAATGTAATTTTCCTCGTAGAAGCCAAGGTCTGTGTGCAGTGAGAGCTGTTCTCCAGGCACTAGGAAGGCTGCACAGAAAGGAAGACCTGTCTGCTGTTATGACTGTATTCCATGTGCAGAAGGAGAATTCAGTAATAAGACAGGTAATCTTCAGTCCAGAAAAATTGTTAGTGGCTCACTTTGTGTTCTTCTTCTACTGTTCAGGGTGCAGCTTATCATCAAAGGAGTTCATTAATAAAAATGTTTCCTTTTTAATCTCTAACTATAGTTAACACAACTTCCTTTCCAGATTCAAATAACTGCAAGCAGTGTCCAGAGGAATACTGGTCTAATGCTGAGAAAAATAAATGTGTGTTAAAGCCTGTTGAGTTTCTGTCATTCACAGAAGTTATGGGTATAGTGCTATTTTTTTTCTCACTGTTTGGAGTTGGATTAACTGTGCTGGTGGCCATCCTGTTTTACAGCAAGAAAGACACCCCCATAGTAAAAGCCAACAACTCAGAGCTGAGCTTCATGCTACTCTTCTCATTGACTTTGTGTTTCCTCTGTTCACTTACTTTCATTGGTCAGCCCACTGAGTGGTCTTGTATGTTGCGTCACACAGCGTTTGGGATCACCTTTGTCCTCTGTATCTCCTGTGTTCTGGGGAAAACAATAGTGGTGTTAATAGCCTTCAAGGCTACACTTCCAGGAAGTAATGTCATGAAATGGTTTGGGCCTTCACAACAGCGATTCAGTGTTCTTGCCTTTACACTTATACAGGTTCTTATCTGTGTGCTTTGGCTATCAATTTCTCCACCATTTCCCAACAAAAATATGAAATATTATAAGGAAAAGATCATTCTTGAGTGCAGTCTGGGATCTACTTTAGGTTTCTGGGCTGTTCTGGGTTATATTGGCCTACTGGCTATCTTGTGCTTCATTCTGGCTTTTCTGGCTCGCATGCTGCCTGATAACTTCAATGATGCAAAATTAATTACATTCAGTATGCTCATATTCTGTGCTGTGTGGATCACATTTATTCCAGTTTATGTCAGTTCTCCTGGAAAATTTACTGTAGCTGTGGAGATATTTGCAATTTTAGCCTCAAGCTTTGGTTTACTGTTCTGCATATTTGCACCTAAATGTTATATCATCCTGCTTAAGCCTGGCCAAAATACAAAACAACATATGATGGTAAAATCAACATCTAAATTTTAAGAAATAAAATAGTACAACATTTTATCATAGGATAGTTTTTAGGTGAATGCTACTCACAGCATTAAGTCAAAAATGGAAAGAGAATAACTAGATGTGATAGGGAATGCAGAGTAGCCTTCACATGATTTTTTCTCTATATCAGGTGTGTCCAAACCTACTCCTGGAGGGCCACTGTCCTGCAGATTTTAGCTCCAGTTTGCCTCAACACACCAGCCTGGAAGTTTGTAGTATGCCTAGTAAGTCATTGATTAGCATGTGTGTTTAATTGGGTTTGGAGCTAAACTCTGCAGGGCAGTTGCCCTCCAAGAGTAGGATTGGACACCCATCCTCTAAATACAATACAAACTTTGTTTTCAAAAGATAGGTAATGACTTTTTTCATGTACATTTAACAGAATTTACCAATTTACATTGTGATAAATGAATATGATCCATTATTGAAATGCCATCAAATCTGTCACCTAGCATCGCTCAACAATGCGTGTGGTTAGGTACCTTCAATTTCAGATGTTAAGGTTCAGGTTCCTTTATTTATACCCATAGATAAATTAAGTTCCAGAGAACAAGTTTAGGCTATTTCTCAAACATAAACAATTACATCATACTAAAAAAAACAACAACAAGATACTAAAAACAAACAGTTAACCCAGGGAACTACACTAACCTTTTCCACTGGTGGCACTTGCGCTACTAACTTTTTCAGTTACTGGCGCAAAACATGATTTGGTCGCGCAAATTATAGTAAGCCGCTCTCTGGAATAGTAATGAATAATAATGAAACTGTACTGCATTAGGGGTCGAACGGTAGCCTACAGAAGTCACGGTTGGGTTCATACCTTGGTTCAGTACAATTTCGGTACAATGGAGTGAAAAGCAAAACAAAAATGAAGAAGGCATTTTTATAAATCTCTTAAGCCTCGTATTTTTAAGTTGTTTATGTTTTATTTATAAAGGCATAGAACCAGTTTATTTGTAGTGCACTGACAATAGTTTTATATAATTAGTCTATTAATTAAATTAATAAAAAGACAAAATGACCTTCATATATGTTTGGTAATTGTACTTGAATGAATGTAAAATTAATTTGCTATATTTCAGATCAATATATTTCTTTTCCTTAATTTTAATTAACACTTTATTCTCATCTGAATTATAAATAAATGATTTCCGTATAAAACAATTACCATTAAAACACATTTGATTTTCTTTTTTAATCAATGTAGAATCATGGACGCAGGACTGTTGGCAAACTGTGATGACAATAAAATTATAGCTTATATCTCTGGTTGTCGTTTCTGTTCCACAACATTTTGTATGTCATGTTTGGGGTGTGGGATGAAGAGAGGGGTATTTTCAGTAATTATTTAATAAAACATTATTTAATTTATCCTCAGTGTGTAGTATTAGCAAGCGGCAACCTCCCCGGCTCTCTCTTGAAGCCAACAACACAGAAGTGAATTAAACTGCAATTCATCGAGGGGCCGCATGAGGCAGGCTGCAGGAGCGAGTCAAATCTGTATCTCCCCCATGTTAAAATGCCCAACTTTACAGCAGAAAAAAACATGTTTACAGCCTGGAGCAAAAAGTGGCTTTGGTCTATAGAGCTCGTTTTTCCCTTCATGACAATTGTGAGGGGGGTGAATTTTTTTAAAAACTAATCTGTTTTAATTATATTTAAGCCTTAAAGTTCTGCATAATTAAGGGCGTGGCCACTTGAGTGACAGGTGCCGCTGCTTTCACTGCTAGTTTGTCTGCTGTCTGTTAGCGTCACCCTCAGCTGTGTTTGTGCTTTTTCGGGATTATATCATACAATTTAATACATGTATTATACCTTCGCCCGTGCACGCCGATGGATTCCGTGGTGTTGAGTATGGAGACAACAACCAGCGCTGTGTTTCCAGCTGTTTCACTCGACTGTACTAATGGATGTCTGATGATTTCAATGCTTTATCTCCGTCCATGCAATAGATGCACACCCTTAAATGAGCGCGGATTTTAGTTCATTTACTGTTTTTACCATCTGAGAAACTGAGAGGCGGATTGTCAGATTGTCAAAAGTCAGATTGTAAAATGAAGTGAATTAAAGCTCTTTATGAACTTGACGTGAGATGGCGACTGACATACAGTATGTGCTTGCCTTGAATCACTGTCACATGCACAAGCTTAGAGCAATATTGTAAGTAACTAATACATTTTAACTAGCAGAATATAATAATGCTTCACGATGCACGACTAGTTGACATCGTATGTTGTGAGAAATGTTTGTGATCACTGATCTGTGTTATGTAAATTACTTGTATACATGCTCTTAACTAATTGCCACTTGTAGGATTAATAAAGTTGATTAAAGTAAAGTAAATAGTCTCGCTTTTAGTTACGTCTTAACTATTATATTATTTCGAAGGGCAAAAACATGAACTTTAACCATTGGCTTTACTTTTTCAATTCAGCGCGAGGGCAGTAGCATATAAAGCATTAGTACCTCAGCTCCACCCGCGTCCCGCCTCTTTGCCCATTTTAATTTATCCGGTAGTGACGAGAGGTGACGCACTGCCAAGATGGCGACGGCTGGCCCCGCCCACTTTAAGCCTCAAAACCGCTCTTCAGAAACCTATGGGTGACGTCACGGAAACTACGTCCATATTTTTTACAGTCTATGAGTATTAGCCAATCAGGTGTCTTGACGCGAATCACGTGATTATGATTCAGCCTACACGGCACAAAAAAACTAGTCTAAAAACTGCTAGTGATCATATAACGTTAGTCGATGTCAATATCAGCGCTAGCAATATAATTAGTTAGCTCATGGCAGAGTTTATCAGCCGAACTCCAGAGCGCAAATCTACCTTTGTAACAAAGGTGGTTTTGGTGTACCAAAACCATCGTAAGGTAGAGACACGGTGTCTTACTGCGTCTTTTTCCTGCCGCCATGCAGGCCCAGATTGTGATTAGCATGCCTATTATAAAGACACAAACCTTTTACTATCATGTCCATTGATTTTGAATAATATGCGCGAGGAGGGAGAGAGAGAGAGCATGCAAGACAGCGCTTGTGTTGTGTGAAGACATGAAAGAAGTGCACGCGCTCTCTCTCTCTCAGCTCATTTGCGCCCTGTCAAGCGCATCAGTCATTCTACTCTACAACACTCGCTCGAAAAAAGGCTTTGGCGGGACAAAAAGCGGAAGATCCGAAAGGTTTTAGAAGATTAAATACAACCCGAAAGAAACAAACAAAAAACAAAAACAAAAACGACCCGTCAAAATAGATGCGACCATTTTGGTCGCAGTGTAGTTCCCTGTAACCTAACAATTTTGCAGCTATTATCATTGGATGAGCTATTCCAGTGCAGCAACATAAATATAGAAAAAGGCCTTATTTATTGAAAAATATATGTCATGTTCTATCTTACCCATGTAAAAGTGTAATAATTTTGATGTTTTTATTTGAATAACAAAATAATAATACTTTTCACTGTGTTTTCATTAACTGTGAACCTAAATAAAAATTTAAGTTGTGTAAGTGTTTTAGCACTTAATGGTCTTTGTAAATTTCCGGAGTAAAGAACTTAGTGGCCTGCTACTCTTTTGGTGGGAGGGGAGGGGAGGGGGAGGGGGAGAGGGTTACAGAAAGAAGAAACACAAAGCATGATGATTAGTGGCATGTTGCAGCCTGCAAAACAGCCTGACGCAAAAGCTCTAGTGACTTGTACTTGCCTGGAAGCTATGCTTCATAAACATAAAAACACAAATAAAAAAAAACACATTTTAATTAATGCTCAGCTGGAAGCTACACCCTATTTGTGCAAAAAATGTTTTAACTAATTCCAACAACAAAGACCATGAATAAACACATGATGTAACATACTGTTAAATTAGGTGTAATTATGGTTAAAGGAGCTGTATGCAAGATTGTGTCCAAAACTGGTACTGTAATCACTCGAGGTTGCCAGATATGCTGGAGGTTCCAGCAGGAATGTAGGCTGCTACAAGAAGCTTCCAATAGCAAGTGACGAGTCCTACACAGTGAGTTTTTTTTCTGTTAATTATTTATTATTATTTATTTTCACAACGTTAGAATGTTTTTTATCCGATTCCGACACGTTTGTATCTGCAGCTGTGTTAACTAGAGAAAAGCTGGCAACCTGAATGCCACAACACCACCGTGAATGGATAGATCAGCGGAGGGTGACGCATCAGAACAAAACACAACTAGTTGACATCAACATCAGTAAAGGGCTGCGACCTCAATTTTTAAATGACAATATCCTGGCCGTATATGTATGATTAATTGAAATTCATTTCTTGCATACAGCTCCTTTAAAGCAAGGGGGAGCTTACAATTAGTGTTTGGAACAAATCTCTCCTCAAATTATGAAAGGAAAGGTCTCCAGACATTACAAAATCTGTTGAATATGCCAGTGGTTCCCAAACTTTTTGAAAGCATGGCACCCCTTTGTAGTTATTTTTTTTTCCACGGCACCCCAACCCAATTAAACTAAACAAACATATGTACATACATATTAGTGATGCCGGTATTATGCGCAAGACGCGCTAGACGTTTCACATGACATGGCTGTATAAAGCTTTTTTGTGACAGCGCGCGGCGCCGTTTTACTTTCAAATTGGGGATCGCGTGTATTTGTGAATAGGGAGCAGCGGTGCTGAGCGTGCATTATACAAGATAAGACATTTATCAGACGAGTTACGCAACGAATCCTCCGCCATCGTCACGCGATCAGGGAACTGTGATTCGTGCTGCACTGATTGCAACGGCAACTCGTAATGGATGAGCAGAGCAGACTTTTACATTAGTTTATAATGGTTATTATCTATTATAAAAACAGCAAAACAATAGTTTGAGCGAATGTGAGTGTACAGCGGTGGGATATTGTAATCTCACCCCCACGCTCATTCATGGCAATATCGCGAGACAGCTTTTCACTCAAACGGGAAATCTCGTCATGTTTTAGTCTTGCGAGATCTCGTCACATCCCTAACATATATATATATATATATATATATATATAAAGACTGAGAATATTACTTGCTTTACCTGATTAGAATGCTACCTTGAAAAACAAAATAATTAAATCTCACCCAACAGAGAAATCCCCCTGCCCACTCCCCACACAGGATTGTCCTCAGAGCACTAATCTGTTTATTTTTATCTGTTTATTTAAGTTACACATTCTACATTGACTAAAAACACGTTTGATGTTTCTTTTTTAATCGGAGTATTATTTTTACAGAAAAAAATATTTGTAATTCAGATGAGAATGAGGTTAGTGTTTTACAATATTAAGGAACGTATATTAAAATATAGCATATGAATTTTAAATTCATTCAGCTTCAATTACCAATTTGTAGTTTACCAATTTATCTATTTATTTTGTAACACCTCACTTTCTTCCTCCGGTGTTACTCTGAGGAGGTTCAACAGAATTTCGACTGGTACTGAAATAAAACCACTTCACTCAACAAATATACATTTTTCTATTTTATTTCACACGCGCCTATAATTGTCCCAAAAATAAACAATATAAAGAAACCCACAGTCTTTGTCTCTGTGTAAATGAAACCACAATATAGACAACTTATCGTCAGTGACCAGTCTTTAGAGGAGTTGAACTGAGGATGGTGAATGGATGAGTATGATCCAGTAGATTTTTGAGATCGACGCAATGATATTGTCCAATTATCCAGTATGAGCATGAGGTGAAAATTGTAAAGTTGGTGCCTTGCTACAACGTACTGAAATCCAGATTCCTACGTCTCTCTTCCAGTAGACATGAAATAGATCATCCAACGATGCAAAACAACAAGAGTGGATTGACACTATGGTGATAAGTGTCTAATCATAAAAAGTCCTTTCTACAAAAGAAAGCAAAACAACTAACATCAGACCTTTTTCCAATACAAATACATCCAGAGATTTGCAGTTATCATATACTCACATTTGAGCAGAAACTCATTGTGTTCTCAAACCAGGACTTCAAATGGGTAAAGCAGGTAGCAAACAAGAAGAACCATGCGTTTTCCCTCTACCAAACTGAACTGACTTCTTCAATGGTTATCAGGCTTATATCTAGTAGCCACCACTCACTAGTGCCTTCACATGGCAATTAGAGGTACTACACTTGACCCAGGTAACTGTCCTGATAAGTCAGCAAGTACAGACTAAAAACTCATGTAACATTTAAACCGTTACAATTTAAAGCAAACTATACATTTAAAAGATTACATGCGTTGCGTTGCACATGCGTTGGTTATATGCATATTTTGTAATTTAAAAAAAAATACAAAATTGTTATGCAAAAAGAAAAGGACTTGCAGGAAAAATCTACAGTCAGCCACACACACACACACACACACACACACAAAAGGCATGGGACAGTGAGGACATTGTACAATGCATGGTCAGGCCTACAGGCCAATTCTAAAGCAAACCTAAACAGAATGTGGTTTCTCATTGTGGAAAAAGGGATATGCATAAGTACTTAACTTACTTGTCTCTCTGTAAAAAGAGCTCCACTGCTCCATCTGCATCCACAATCTCATGTCTTCGCCTTGAGAAGATCTGGTCCATCTTTGATGCAATGAGAGGTTCCACTAAGATAACATCAGTAGGGATAACATCACTTAACATTAAGTTTTTCATCTTGTTAAAAAATGGCTCATTTTATAAGCAGTGATAAAGCAGTTGGGTTTGAGAAAATAAAATCACTTTTATGCTTCACATTCCGAATTTACTTTATTTAAAAATCAAGTATAAAGTATAATTATAAAGTATAATACTGTTGTGCCAGGGTTGCCAACTCTCACGCATCTGGCGTGACACTCACGCATTCAGCCTCAATCTCACGGTCTCACGCTCAACAAAGAAATCTCACGCTAAATTAGAAATTCTTCTGTGCTGTATTTTTTTATTACTATAAGCAAGTTCAGGCTTTTACTGATTGGACCACTGGATTTTACCACGCAGAGAAAAATCGCGGAAAATGATGACACTGACATTGACAGTTTGATATGGAACGCTTTGGCGCTAGATCGCAGTAGCGCGTCAGTTCAAACGGCACGTGATACAGTTGCCTAGGCTACAACACCCACAGGGCAAGAGCAAAATACTGTATCTGGTAATCTCCTGCTTTATATTAAACAAACTGTCAACACGGGCTTTTGCGATGCACAGAGAGACGCTGTGCTGCCTTTGACTTTGAACGTGAGTTGAGAGCATTTGCACTACGTGCCTGTCTTTTAAGCAAAAAAGATAACCTACACTGAATATCTATAGTGGCGTAGGGCGAGGGCGTGAGGTGCTTGAAAGCAGCTTTTGACGCGTTTTAAAATTACTATTGTATATATTCCTAAACAATAGTGTAAGTAAAATATGCTTTTGAAATATTCATTTTCATTTATACAGTACATTTATTGGCTAGGCCTATATGGATTTTACGTAATAGGAATAGTTATATAAATCATTATTACATTATTATTATTATAATTGTTTGGCATCCTAAAACAGAGGATTATATCATAACTAAAAAGATGTTTGATCCCTCTTTAATGTCCAGGTACAAGTCGAGGCTTTTCCTTTGTTCAATGTCACAGTTCATGGGTTGAAGCTGGTTAAAGCTCTTAATTTTAAGCTCTCAAAGTGCACCAGATTGATGCATTTAACCTTAAAATGTACAAAATTTTCTTGCGGGGGAGCATGCCCCCGAACCCCCCTAGAGGGACAGATGTCTCAACATAGTTTTACAAAACAATCATATAGGAAAGAACAATAATTTATGAACTTTACTCCCAAAACAAATTCTGTTTAAATCAGTTAAACTGTTGGCCTATACCAAATTAAAATTGGACAAACTATACATTTGACCTACAAGACATTGTGCCAGGTGAAATTGTGCCCTACAAGACATTGTGACAACACCCAAAAAACACCCCTGCCTTAGGGACAAAAAAACAAAAAGTTAATTTCCTTTCCACTGAAGAAAGAAAGACATGAACATCTTGGATGGCAGTGGGGAAAGTAAATTATCAGGAAATTTTCATTTTGGGGTGAAAAATCTTTTAAAATGAAGTTACTGCTGGGTTACAAGATATTTACAGTTGTCAGCACTGAATAAAATGTTATGGTTCAAACTAAATAATGTTTAATTCACTGAATTGAACTTTATCACTCTCTCTCTCCTCTCCACTAGTGTGTGGTGAGCACACTGGTACTGTGGCTGCCGTCGCATCATCCCAGTAGATGATGAACACTGGTGGTGGTTGAGGAGAGATCCCCTGACATGATTGCAAAGCACTTTGGGTGTACAGTAGTTCATATGAAAGTGCTAAAAGCCTCATGCATTCATTCAACGTATAGTTGGAAACAATTAAAAAAAATATATATTTGTGTCTGAATGTGCTAACATTGTTTTCTAAAAATAAGAAACCTTGTGCTCTTAAAATAAGAAAATATGTCTTGAAATTGGAATTGGACACATTGGAGTGTCAAAATATACCATTCACTTTAAAAAGATACTTAATTAAATGAAAGAAATCACCAAAATTGGCATTTTTTTCTAAGTAAGAAAATTCAAGTTATATTTTCTCAAAACAAGCAAAAGAATCTTTTGCTTTTAGTTCTAGGCTAGTTAATTTATCTTAGAAGAAAAAAAATAAGAATTTTTCTTCCTGAGACGACCACCTGTTCTACAACAACACAGAACAACCAACCACTGATGAACACCCAGAGGTACCAGAAAACACCATCCTGGTTACCCATCACACCACAAGCTCCAAACTCAAGAACCATCTGTGTGCTACAGCCACAACAGTTAGCACAGAAGTCAGACTGTCTGTCACAACCAGAAGGCATCACACGAGGAAGGCAACATAGGAGACCACGCTTTGCACTACAGCTTCACGCAGTGGCGCAGATAGGATTTTTTAACTGGGGGGGACCAGGCTGTCAACAATTACTCAATTCTTGATTTTACATAATTTGGGCTTTAACTAGTGCTCAAGTAGTTACTTTGCGTTATTTGGGCAAATGATTTGGACTAAAAAGCCAATGGGGGATTCTTAAATCATGGGTTACAACAATAAACAAAGGTATAAATAAAAATAAAATAATAAATAAAAAAGGGCCTTACTGATCACCACTAGATATGCATGATCAGACTGTTATTTGACTAGTATTCCAATCACCCATGACCCATGTCTTCAGCAAAGTATTTATTATTTAAACATTTGCTTATCTAGCAATGTCTATCATTATGAACAAAAAAGCAAAGAACCTATGTGCAAAAATAAAAATAATAATAAAATAAACTAAAATAACAACAACATATTTTTACTGTGGCTGCCCTCTTGCAGACCCTCACTTGACTGACTACTAGGGCCTGCCTTACTGTCAACAGATATTGCCTGCTGGCCAGGAGGACAACATTTTGAAGTATATAATTTCAGTTAAACCTCCATCCCTCTATAGACTTTCACAACAATGTGAAATACAACATATTCCAGAGAATCAATTGCTAAAACTACTATTTAAAAAATATATAATAATAACTAAAATGTAAGTGTTAATTACAAGTTTGTTGCAATTTATAGATTAGAAATATCTTTCAAATGATGTATGACATATTAAGAAATGTTTTTCATAGCCCATAATTTTAGAATCTCCTCTGTTGCTCCGTACAGTAAAAAAATAAAATAAATAAATAAAATAAAAATATGATTTCCTGCTATAAGAGGATGTCAAAAGTTTATGTAGGCCTTTATTTGTTGTTTGCATAAACCTTGCACTACATAAATTTACTTATTATAATTATTTTATAGTGGTAACACAACAGTGAACATACCTCAGTCAATTTATACAGTACAATGGGTTAAATTATTAGATAAAACATTATTACCTGACGACGATAAATTGTTTGATTTATCCAACCATTCTTTTTGTGTTCATTCATTATTTGCCTCTGTCCACTCATCTTAATGCATAGTTATGGTCTCCACATTTTGCAGTGTTTACTAAGTGCAAAAGCCTTATTTTCATACTAGCTATTCCCCTTAACAAATCTAATCTGCCACATCTGGGAAAGTCATTCAAAGTCATCATTTATACAGTCGATTTTTTTTTCAGTTAAGAAAATCACCGATCAGCTCAGTCATAGATTGTATATGATCACTATGGTTACCGGTCCGCTACTACAGGCACGATGGAGGCAGCTAGCTCGCCATAGGACCCCGGGGACGTCACTCAAGAGGAGTCGTAGCACACACACCGAGAGAGTGTAAACGTCGCCGGTGGCATGATGGCATCGTGTGTTTATTGACAAGAACAGCGTGTAGTGAGAACATGGGTACAAAGTAATGGTGACTGGTGTAGTAGATTATTATTATTGTGCGTGTCCCGGCCCGCCGCTGCTTCATATCGGGTCGGGGCACGCACAACAATAACTTTGGCTAGCGAAAACACTGGTTATCCTCTGGTTTACCGATTTTTGTCGACTTTCATAGGGATAGTGAGGGCGGGGGACTGATCGGGTCACTATGAATCTGGGGGGGACATGTCCCCCCCGTCCCCAGTGCTATCTGCGCCCCTGGCTTCACGCATCCGTGCCAAACCACCTCCCAATGTCTGCCAGAGAACTTCCTGCCTTACTGGACTGACCCCCAGCAGATCACAGAAGATCCCTTTCCAAGGCAAAGATGTGACAAGCTCATCAAAGCTAAGCCATCAAGCAAAGGGGGGAGCAAAACAGACTGAGACAGATCTGACATACATACAGCATACATACAGTACATGCACTACACTACACTGTACTGACATACACAAGTTAAACACATCTACCATGAAAACATTCAACAAACATGTTTTTCTCACAGGTAGACACTGAATTCTCAACACTGACTTAGCTACTCTTTCCACAGGAAACATATATCGATACATCCAACAAGTATAACACCTCTCATTACATTTTGACACCTGTCACTGCACGACAGTACCCATACTGGAGTCACTCAACTGCTTTGTTTTGTTTTACCTCTTCCTTCCCTTCTTCTCTTATTAGGTAATATTCCTTTAACCCCATAAGGGTCAAGGTTACAATATAAGGATTGACCACGCCTGACGTTTGCAAGTCACCTTAAAACAAATGTTAGCCAGAGAACTCCCTGCATCATTCGAATCAAAATCTGAAAGGTAAATTGGTCTAAACCTAGAACAATTTAGAAGAGAATAAAACAAACAAATCAAATTTAGTCACAAAGTTGATCAATCAATTTTAAAACAAACTAGAATAACGGTCCTAAAATTGAATTAAACTTTTTCCACATTGACTATATTGAGAGAGTGAACCCGTTAGGCCTAGATAATCTAATGCCCTGCACCAGTAAAGTGACCAGTCTGGAGGTGTTGCCTTGTTGTTTGCTGTGTGTGTTTGCTTCTTCTTCTTCTGTTTCTCCAGCGTTCAATGATGTCTTTTTCTCGACCCATCATCGATCGAAAGGGGGGATATGTAGAGAATTGAGGCGAATCAAACACAACTTAATCAAATTAATCTCTCAAGCGATTCATCCACATGTGATTCAGCGTTCCAGAATCAAGTTCTGGACACCACATTCCAAAGTCCCAAGGCGGCTCCAAGCTGTCTGCTCTGGCCAACCTTCCCCCTCAGGGAAGGACTTTTATTGCCCCACAGACCCAAGAGATGGCACTAAGCAGGAAAAACGTGTCAATATGTTAATGTTTTACCAAGACAAATCGACTCAGAAATGGTGGAACAAGATGCCTGACCACCAAAAGCCTGACCACCTTTGACCTCCCTCAGCATCATCTCTGTTGAGCGGGACACAGACATAACACAGGCCCCTACTCCTTTGATACCCTGACAAAGATGTTCCACAGAACATCTTTCCTCTTCCCCCAGGAGTTGAACCATCAGTAACCTTACGGTTGAGATCGGAGATCTCCCACATAAAATCAAACTCACTTCAGAACCATTTTCAATGGACTTCTGCTCAAGCATTTAATCCTGTCTGCTAATGTTCCTACAATATATGTGTGTGGATATTATGCGTTCTACAATTTGTTTGTAGTTTGTTAGATCACATATTAATCATGTAATTGTTGTTAACTAGTAACTCTTGTAATTGTTATACAACCATTAGAAGTGTGAATGCCTCGTTTACTCTCAAACGAATCGTATTCTCTTAATTCAAAAGATGGCTTGATTGAAATCTGTGTAAAAGGTTTTGTTTTATGAGTATAATAATCATAAGGTTTAAACTATGGTCTCTTGTCTCTCTGCTAAGTGCTGGAGACCAGCTCACAGACCATGCATAAATTATGATAAGAAGGAACTAGATCCGCCTCCTAAAATGATCAATCAATCAATCAATCAAATTTTATTTGTATAGCGCCTTACAACAGCCAAAAGGTGCACAAGGCGCTTTCCAGTAAAAGCATCAATAGACAACAGAACAAAAGGGAAAAACAAAAACACAACACAAAAATAAGCCAGAGTTGCAGATTACATGTTAAAAGCTTGTCTGAACAGATATGTTTTTAACTGTGATTTAAAAGCACCCAACACAGTGATGCTTCTTAGGAATGATGGTAAAGCGTTCCACAGTTTGGGGCCCTGGACAGCAAATGAACGGCCTCCAAACTTTTTATATTTAAATTTTGGAATGACCAGATAGGTTTGTTCAGATGAGCGCAAAGTCCTGGGTGGTTGATAGACTGATACTAAATCGGCGAGATAAACCGGGGCCAGACCATTGATAGCCTTGAACACAAACAGTAGGATCTTATAATCCACCCTAAACCGTATCGGGAGCCAGTGGAGCGAGCGGAGGACGGGGGTGATGTGCGAACATTTGGAGGTGTTGGTGAGTAGACGTGCTGCCGCGTTCTGAACCAGTTGAAGCCGATTAAGAGATGATTGATTTAGTCCAATGTAAAGGGCATTACAGTAGTCTAACCTCGAGCTGATGAAGGCATGGATGAGTTTTTCAAAGTCAGCTCGGGACACGAATGGTTTGACCTTACTGAGAAGTCTAAGCTGGTAAAAGCTCGCCCTCACCACAGCACTAATCTGTTTGTCGTAATGCAAATTTTTGTCAAAAATAACACCCAAGTTACGTACAGTGGGAGCAAACTGAGGTGTAAGAGGACCAAAACTGAAAGAACTACTGGGAAAATCAGGGCTAAAAAGAATGTACTCCGTCTTTCCTTCATTCAAATGAAGGAAATTCTGGGAAAGCCACTGCTTAATGTCCCTAAGGCAGTCATAGATGGGGTCCATCGCAGAACGATTGTTCAGAATCACAGGAAGGTAGATCTGGAGGTCGTCTCCATAGAAGTGAAAGTGAACGTTATGATTGGAGATGAGTTGTCCAAGTGGCAGCATGTAGAGAGAGAACAGAACAGGACCGAGAATGGATCCTTGAGGCACACCGGATAACAGAGGGGCAGGTGAAGATGAGAAGTCGTCAAGCATTACTGAAAAAGTTCTATTAGTGAGATATGAAGAGAACCATTTGAGCACTGCACCCTGCAAACCAACAAGATGTTGAAGACGGGAGATGAGGATGGAGTGATCCACAGTGTCAAATGCAGCGGTAAGGTCTAGTAGTACCAAAACCACAGAGCTTTTACTATCCAGAGCTCCAAGAATGTCATCATGGACCCTTAGTAGTGCAGATTCAGTGCTATGTCTGGACCTGAAACCGGACTGAAATTTATCATTAATGACATGCAGTTGTAGATGAGACTGAAGCTGGGAGAAAACAAGCTTCTCCATCAACTTAGATAGAAATGACAGATGAGAAATAGGTCAAAAATTGGACAGTATAGAAGGATCTAAGCTGGGTTTTTTGAGCAGTGGTCTTACAATAGCATGTTTGAGAGCAGTTGGAACAGTCCCCAAACTTAGACAGCTGTTCATGAAGTTGACGAGAAAAGGACCTACAATGTCAATAGCCTCTTTCAAAATCCTGGCAGGAATAGCGTCTAGAGGACAGGTGGTAGGCTTCAGCTCCTGAACAGCCATCTTGAGGTCCTCCAGAGTAACTGAATCAAAGTCCTCCAGCATGCATTGTGCCGCTCGGGAGGAAAAGACAACAGCAGGAGCATGTGTGATAGGAGCATGTGTGATAGCATGTGTGAAAATGATGCTATTTTCTCATTGGTCAGAAGTTTTCTAAGAGGTTGGACTGAGTTTAAGTTAAAGATCTGAACAAAGGACCTCATGTTCAGTTCTGTGGTTCTGATTGATTTTTGTTCGTGTTCAGTTCGTTCAGTTCTGTAACCGTTAAGTTCGTGCCTCTCTCTAAAACCAACAAGAGAGTGTTTCTGTTCGTGCTACTCTGAAACAAAGGGCGTGTTCGCATGCTTCTACATCGACTAGACCAAATTCGACCAGCAGACACAATAACCCATCCAGATCGGGGTTAACACAGCAAATTCAAGCCATCTAACTCGTCTTACTTTAATTTCTTTCATTTCCTTTTTCGTAAAAGTCTCGTTTCAAAGTTAAGTTTGCAACGCGCTTCGAATTGGAAAAGACTCTCATTCGCTTGCTAATCACACGTGACCAGCGGCGAAACTTCCATCCCTGCACTTCAAAGACAACCAGCCACGCGGACCCGGCCGGGAAACCCCCCCTTCGATGCAACGCAACAAAGGAATTCCCTGAGCCCCGCAAAGACAAGCGCAAGTACCCCAGACTCTTAGCTGAACTGGTGTGTAAATTAAATAACCTATGTAAGAGACGAAGGTTTAATTAGTGCTCGATAGTCCTTTCAGGTTGTGTTGTCTTACAAAGTGCATCTCTGAAAACTCATCCCTTAATCCTTTCTCAACCTCTTCCTCTTTTCGCGACGTATGAATGTGTGTGTGTGTGTGTGTGTGATTTTGTTTAGACCTTAGCTTTGTGTTTAGAATAGCTAATAAAGTCTTCCATATATTTGAAAAGATAATTGCCTTGTGTTGTGTTTGCACATTTAATGTCTTGTACTGTTCGATCTAAAGTTACCTTGCTAAGACATAGTGTTTCACTATAGATTTGGTATTTATATCCTTGCAAAGGTTATAATTACGGCCCGTTCAAATGAATTCTAAGCGAGTCATTTGCTCGGTTCCAGAGATTCATTGCAAATCAATGAGTCATTTCCCTTCAAGTCATTTCCGGCCCCCTTAATATATTTTATGTATTAAATGTTGCTTTTGCTACAGATAATTCCTGATAATTGTTTCTGTCTTGCTAGACTAGACATACAAAAGACGCCAGTGGAGGTATATTCACAGCCAGACTAGACGTGTCGCCATTGGACGTCTTCACAACCTCTTAAAAACTGCTTCGTCAATTACATTAATTATTGCGGTTTAAACGATGCGAGGATTAAGCGCAGCCTTTGCATATTTAACAAGGGTGCCATAGGCACGTCCTGATTTTGCCAAGTGGGAGCTGTCCTGAGACCAATATCTTTATGATGACCCTGGGACAACAACTGCCTCAGCCAATCAACGTTTATGATGTCATCACCGTGTGCCCCCGTCGAGTCCGCCAAAAAAAAAAAAACAAACAAACCGCCAAGCGCACAAGTTACAAGGTAGACCAACTTCTTAAATTCTCCTATTAATTAACAGCAGTCTTGTACTACAACTAAGCATATTTGTTTTTAGAATAACGTTAGCATCCTCCATTGAAGAAATGTAACGCTAATAATCTTAACAGGACTTGCTTAACAGTATAAGCAGCAATTAAACAGCATCGCTGACGTTCTGGCTCTTAAAATAAAAACTATAGAAGATAATTATCTAATATTTAATTTTAATTTTAATATTTAATAATATTTATATTTAATTATTATGTTAACATACTGTTTAGATGTTTGACGTATATTTGCCTAACTACAAAAAAAGTTTGGTTTTTTTTAACACCAAACAAGACAACTCGGGGAGAAACGTTTAACGTTAATTAACTTATTTCTGAAGTTGTCCTCAGACCATCATATGAATATGCTGACCTCAAGTCATCTCTGATTTATTCTGTTAACGTTACATGATGTTGTCCTGCTGCAGGATGAAATGACTGAGGGGGCATGTAGTATTTTACTGCCTCACCTCCGGCTCCACGTAGCCTACTCTCTACATTCCCAGCACATAGTGGATGCATAACGCAAACCCAGTCAAACGTTTGACTGCTGTATATTTTTGCACAAGAATCTCTCAAAAGTGGATGAGTAAATAACATTGCACTTTGTATCCTGAATGCAGTATTTTTTTATTAGCCTACATTATTTTGCTTTGATCTTTTTATTCAAACCACAAGCTAATTTATGTTAAAGGTAAAAGTGCACTTTTTCTTTCACATTTATCACTTCATTTATCAGTTATCAAGGTTTGGAATTGGGATCCACTTGAATATTTTAAAGTGTGTTCGTTTACACACTTTTTGTTTTTTTTGTTGTGATTTTGTAATATCATAAGTATCATTTCAATATCATTTCAAATGATTTTGTATATCATAAGTGGTAGTTGAAGAGGTTGTATTACTTAGTGTTGTTCAGTACAGACTAGAGTGTTAATTTATTCCATACACATTGATGTTCTTCCTGTGACATTCTGTTTATGCTCATAAGAAAAATAAAACAGATTTTTGGGATGAAATAGCAGTCTTTTTCTGCACAAAACATGTACCGAAACCGAACCGAGACCGTGGCCCAAAAACCGAGGTACGGACCGTCCCGTGGGCTATCTGTACCGTTGCACCCCTAAAACAAACCTCTGTTCAACTACGCTCATCGAATTCAAGGATTTATCGCGTTTTGGCAAAAACAGGGCTGGCGCTTATCGCGGTTTGGAAAGAAACTGTATCTTGCAGTACATTTTAAACAAGGTAATATAGAGATTTGGCATGAAACGTTGATGGAGCAGCGAAAGGGTTATGTCCACAGCAGAATGACACGACAAACTCATTTTTTTTTAAAAATGGCGTTTATCGCGTTTTGGAAAAGAGCTCTTCAAATGTTACATATGTATTGCTAAAACATATTACAAAGTCTGTGAACTGTGAAGTACTGAAATGTGGAGTTAGACTGTTAAACAGTTTTTCACCATTGCAATTTTACGGATTAATTGGGCGGGGCTAAAACAGGGCTCCGTGACGCATTGGAACCCATGAGCTGCTGGACACGCCCCTATTTGATGACGCACAGAGTCTGATCTCTCCCCTAACACGCAGTCAATAACACTCCCCCGAGCACATTCGCATTCACCGCTAAATCACGAGTGACTGTCAGTACTATTAGTTAATAACGTTACAGCTGAGCCTACAGTTTTCTAGCTAGCTATGCCTTCGACACTGACATGCATGGGCTACTACCTGGATGCAATCATGTACAAAAAAGATCGGTAGGCCCTATCTTCATTTAAATTCCCTTAAAAACGATCACATCAAGAAGAGGTTTTTAGAGAGCCAACCTTGATGAAGAGCTGAGGATCACCGCCAACACCCGCCTCTGTAGTGATCGTTTTACACTGGATTGTTTTATAAACTTTCCTCAGAGACAACTTGGATTCACTGATAATTCACTGATAATCCGCTGTTATGCGTATTCAAATTTCTATTGAAGCCCCGTATCGGGGTGTGTATTGGTTACCCAGAGTCACGTGATCGATGACAAATGAAGCCTCACCTTCTGTCCAGTCACGTGCATGTTTCGCTTTGGGTGTCAGCAGGGTCGATCTTATTTAACAAGTCCTTGTTGGCTGAGTCTGGTTGATGGGTTTGTGAGGAGAGTGCTGTACTTTGAAAGTTAAAGTCCCTGTAAAGTCAATTCTACAAAAAAGTTCTAAACACATTATAAATGTTACATATGTATTGCTAAAACATATTACAAAGTCTGTGAACTGTGAAGTACTGAAATGTGGAGACTGTTGAACAGTTTTTCACCATTGCAATTTTACGGATTAATTGGGCGGGGCTAAAACAGGGCTCCGTGACGCATTGGAACCCATGAGCTGCTGGACACGCCCCTATTTGATGACGCACAGAGTCTGATCTCTCCCTACAGCTGAGCCTACAGTTTTTTACCTAGCTATGCCTTAGACACACGGACGTGCATGGGCTACTACCTGGATGCGATCATGTACAAAACAGATCGGTATCTTCATTTAAATTCCCTTAAAAATGATCACATCAAGAAGAGGTTTTTAGAGAGCCTACTTGATGAAGAGCTGAGGATCACCGCCAACACCCGCCTCTGTAGTGATTGTTTTACACTGGATTGTTTTATAAACTTTCCTCAGAGACAACTTGGATTCACTGATAATTCACTGATAATCCGCTGTTACTGGTGAACGGGGCCGAAACGACGATCTTCCGCCTCAGTGTTCATCCTCCCGTCTCCAAAAGCTAATCAGCTAATATCACCGTCAACAGCTTTCCCGTGAGTGGGCGTGGTTTCAGCGCAGCCAGCGCACACGCCCCCAGCGTTTGAGAGCAGAGAATCTGCTCATTTTTTCATGATTTTGATAGCTTATTTTATGTACTTCCCGGCTTTTTTATCATTCAAATTTGGCTGGGTGGCTAATTACACATTTTTCTGTGGTGTGACAAACTCAGAACACATACTTAATTTTGACTTTACAGGGTCTTTAATCAATACATTAAATTTAAATAACCAAAACTATTTATTCTTTTTGTTGTTGTAAAATATTTTTTAGGTATTATTATTATTATTATTATTTGGGGATATTTGGGGGTGGGCTTAGGGTAGAGGGGATAGGGTGTTACTGTTTGGTGAAGGGTTTGTTTGGCAACAAACAAAAAAAAGGAAGACTTCCCCTATCTGGGAATATTTTGCTCTGATAACTTTCAATGTATGTAGCCTATGCATTTCTATAAAAGAAGAATTATTTATTTATATATTTTTTAATAAAATTTTACTATTGTATTGTTGTATTTTATAATTGTTGACCGTTGATGCGTCTTATGTTCAGTCAATGTACATGTACAATCTCCTCACTTTTCTAAGGTGGAAATCTTTTCTTCTTTTGGACAGTGTTGTAGACCAGCACAAATAAAGCTCCATTGCCACTTCTAATGCAATCATAGAAGTGGATAAATACCTTACAGAGACAAACATACAAAGAGCTGAAGATCCACTTGAATCCTGGAGAAGAAACATGTCCACCCCCATCTATATACAGTACATTGGCATTAAAGTTTCCTTGTACCCAGGCCTCCTCTAGTCTGTACCATGTGAAACAGTGTTCTCTAAGGCTGGGAAAGTTCTGTCTAAGAGGAGATATTAACAACACTGTGAAACAGCTTTTATTTCTTTACAAAAATAATTAAAAACTTTATCACCTTTTTGTCATTCCTACAGTTACATAAGCACTTTCACTGCCAAGTGTCATTAGCACGTTTAATAGTAGATGATCCTATCAAACAATATATTAATTTATTATGTGTGTGTGTCGAGAGAGAGAGAGTATGCCTACTTTAGATCTTATTAAATCATATAAGAATCACATAAGCCCATTTTATATTTTAGTGTCACACTTTAAATATAGTTCACCATTCAAGCACTGGCTGAAGAACTATTTTCCTCTTCTGTGTAGCGGGGCCACGTTCCAGTTCACGGCACCAAAGATGTAACCCTCTTTCTCTCTCTCTCTCCTTGGGCTCACTGGTCTCTGCTGCTCTGTGTTGTTATGTATGTTCATGGGTGGTGGTAGAGAGCGGGTACTTAGACACAAAGGGGTTTGCGATCATGGCTTGATTCCACAGCAAAGCATCTATAACATTGACAACATGAACTAAGGAAAAGATGACACACTTCTCATGTATCAACGCTATGGTACATCAAGAGGCCCAAACAGCGCTAAAGGCACTTGAATCTGTTTTAATACAATAGCGTTATGGGGACATCTTGTGGACAACACAATATACTGCCTTACACATACATCATATTACTTAGACTCTGTTCCAACCCAATTTGACCTGCCTCATGTCTTATCCTGTGAGGTCATTGGCTTCATAATCAATCATCCATATTAATTTTATCTATAAAAGTAAAAAAACTATTTTAGGTCAATTGCATTTGACATCTGCAGTTGAGCTCAATACTTAGAATGCTTTTATTTTTTTACACACTTGTGCTTTTTATTAAGGTAAAAGCAGAAAAGCCTATTTGCAGAATGATGGGAGACCCGAAGTACCCACTGTTTTCGAAGGATGGAGATGTAACTATTGGGGCACTTTTTCCAATCCGAAGCATTGAAACACTACCTTCATTTGAGTTTACACTAAAACCTCAGCTTCTATCATGCTCCAGGTTTGCTACATTTAACTTTTTGAAAAACAATACAGAAGACAATGTGTTTAATATGATCATTTACTTTTGCTGCAATGAATGTTTATAAATGTATAAATTTATAGCATCAACTTACCATGACATCTGGATGGTTAAGTTTAATGTATGAAACAAATGTAAAAAGGATATATATGTACTTTACTCTTTTACTCTCTTGTATTTGTTTGTTATTTATTTATTTTTTGTGCCTTTTTTGGTATTTAGCCTACTTGTTAAATGTTTTCACAGTGTAAATCTAAGAGATTTTCGGATGGCTCAGACCATGACTTTTGCCATTCACGAGATTAACAAAAGTCCAAGTTTGCTTCCAAATGTTTCAATTGGTTATAGAATTTATGATACCTGTGGTTCAAGACTGTCTTCTATGAGTGCAACTATATCATTGATGAATGGTGAAGGATTTGCATCTGAGGACACATGCAATGGACAGTCGCCTATACATGCTATCATAGGAGAAACAGAGTCTTCTGCAACAGTGATTCTTTCCAGAACTACAGGACCTTTTAAAATTCCAGTGGCAAGTGTCTGCCTACACAGCAATTCTAAGGAAGGTCTGAAAACTGATGATGGTCTCACTGTTTCTTGTCCTTTCTTTTTCAGATAAGTCACTCAGCCACATGTGAATGTCTCAGCAACAGGGAAAATTATCCTTCTTTCTTCAGGACTATTGCTAGTGATTACCACCAGAGCAGAGCACTTGCATACATAATCAAGCACTTTGGCTGGTCTTGGGTGGGAGCTGTGAACAGTGATAATGACTATGGAAACAATGGAATGGCCATATTTCTGAATACAGCTCAGGAAGAGGGGATTTGTGTAGAGTACTCTGTGAAATTCTACCGAACAGAGCCTGAAAAACTTCGCCAAGTGCTGGACACAATTAAAAATAGCACTGCAAAAGTCATTGTTGCGTTTCTTACTAGTTTTGAAATGGAAAATTTGCTTGAGCAGCTAAGTACTAACAACATTACAGACCTTCAAATGATTGGTGTAGAGGCATGGATAACTGCAAAGAGTTTGATAAGTCCATATAGCTTTCGTGTTTTGGGAGGGTCACTGGGGTTTGCAGTGAGAAAAATTGATATTGAAGGTTTTTCAGATTATGTTATAAAATCATTCTGGGACACAGATTTTCCATGCTCACAGGTTGAAAGAAATTCTTCTAAATATGCATTAAGTTGCAACATTTATCATGATCTGCTTTTGTTGAAAAGTGACATTGAAGATGTGCCTGAACAAAGATATGCAAGCAATGTCTACAAAGCAATCTATGCTGTGGCTCATTCACTTCACAGCCTACTCAAGTGTAAAGAAAAGGAAGGTTGTGAAAAAAACTTGAAAGTACAACCCCAACAGGTAATACAATTTTTAAAAAGAGAGTTATAGACCAAAGAGATGTTTAAAATGCCCTTTTCTCAATAGGTTGTTGAGGCTCTAAAAAGAGTTAATTTCACTGTAAAGATGGGAGATCGTGTGTGGTTTGACAGCACTGGTGCTGCAGTGGCTCAATATGAAGTCATAAACTGGCAGCAGGACTCAAATGGATCAATCCAGTTTATAACAGTGGGGTACTATGATGCCTTACTACCACCTCACCAGCGCTTTGTGCTTAACACTGAAGACATAATCTGGGCTGGGGGACAGCTGGAGGTAAATTGCAATAACATGTTTATACTACAGGGTTTGTTGAGACTGAGTGTAAAAGTCCTAGACACAAAGGTTACCAGATGGGGGAAAAAAAACAAAAAAAAACAGTCCAAACTGTTCAAATTAAGCTGTTCAAACTGTTCAAAGACTTACGTTGGGTCTAAGGATGGAGCTAAACTCTTCAGGAAAACTCCCTCCAGGATCTGAGTTCTTTTCTTACACAAAACACATTTCAGTATGTACATTCTATGATTACCAATAAATGTAAAATAAATTAATATTAAATATCTAAGAATCAACTGAACATTATTGTAAAAGAAATATTACATGGACCTGATTAAACATTCTCTTTGACCGTATCTGTTTGAGCACATTTTTCAGCAAAAAGGCAAAGTGTCAAAAAATATTGATCAAGCAGACAAAAGTAACAGCAGAGAGCATTACTGAGAATAATTTGCGCAAAGGGACAGTACCATACTAGTGCCGGTGCTGAATATCTTTAACCATACTTTCAAATTACTTTTGTTGTTTTTATCTTTCTATGTAGAAGCCAAGGTCTGTGTGCAGTGAGAGTTGTCCTCCAGGTACTAGGAAGGCTGCACAAAAAGGAAGACCTGTCTGCTGTTATGACTGTATTCCATGTGCAGAAGGAGAAATCAGTAATGAGACAGGTAATCTTCAGCCCTTCTCATTGTTTCAAAGGAAATTTAGGGTTTTTTTCCTGCATGCAAACTTCTAGCAAATGATTTCATAAATACCCTTCTTTTCGTTTCTAACTTCAGTGATCACAACTTCCTTTCCAGATTCAAATAACTGCAAGCAGTGTCCAGGGGAATACTGGTCTAATACTGAGAGAAATAAATGTGTGTTAAAGGCTGTAGAGTTTCTGTCATTTACGGAAGTTATGGGTATAGTTCTAGTCTTTTTCTCACTGTTTGGAGTTGGATTAACTGTCCTGGTGGTCATCCTGTTTTACAGCAAGAAGGACACCCCCATAGTAAAAGCCAACAACTCAGAGCTGAGCTTCCTGCTGCTCTTCTCATTGGCTCTGTGTTTCCTCTGTTCACTTACTTTCATTGGTCGGCCTACTGAGTGGTCTTGTATGTTGCGTCACACAGCGTTTGGGATCACTTTTGTCCTCTGTATCTCCTGTGTTCTGGGGAAAACAATAGTGGTGTTAATGGCCTTCAAGGCTACACTTCCTGGAAGTAATGTCATGAAATGGTTTGGGCCTTCACAACAACGTCTCAGTGTTCTTGCTTTTACACTTATACAGGTACTAATTTCTGTGCTATGGCTGACAATATCTCCTCCATTTCCCTACAAAAATATGAAATATTATAAGGAAAGGATCATTCTTGAGTGCAGTCTGGGATCTGTAATAGGTTTCTCAGCTGTCCTGGGTTATATTGGCCTACTGGCAGTCTTATGCTTCATTTTAGCTTTTCTTGCTCGCACATTACCTGATAACTTCAATGAGGCTAAATTCATCACATTCAGCATGATAATATTCTGTGCTGTATGGATCACGTTTATCCCTTCTTATGTTAGTTCTCCTGGAAAATTTACTGTAGCTGTGGAGATATTTGCCATTTTAGCCTCAAGCTTTGGTTTGCTATCCTGTATATTTGCCCCTAAATGTTATATAATCTTGCTTAAGCCTGAACAAAATTCAAAACAGCATATGATGGGAAAGGTTTCGTCCAAATCATACTGAGAGAAAATAACCTGTCTATATTACCATTATAATTTGATTATTCAACAAACAGATTTAAATACAAGTCATTAGATCTAATAAAAATAGACAGGGACATCATAAATGTTTGACACATTCAGTAGAATGACCTTGAAACACTTTTTAATCACAATTTAAACAGAAGAATAAAGGAGGTCTCAATGTCTCAAGTACAAAGGATGTTTTCTCAATATAGAAACCTATTCATCATCCAGCTAGGTGTGATTCTACCTATATACTTACCATTGACTCTCCCCTGCTATCTCTCCCAGTTCCTGTAAATAAATACCAGTGATAGTCTACTTATCTGTGTGGTCTCCTTCTGTATCTGTGACAGCTGTTACATTAAAATTAAAGTATGATAATTAAGCAACACATCAGTGAACACATCAGTTTAATACATTTTGCAATTATGACATGCTCCGTTATTTTCACTTTAGAGTCACTTTAACCCAGAAATACATTTTAACTCTTTCCCCACCAGTGTTTATATATATAAAAAATTGCCAGCAATTGCCAAAGTTTTTGATCATTTTCACAAAACAAATCATGGCCCCCAGAATATTTGTTTTATGAACATCAGAGCATGCAACACATCAAAGGACAAAGGAAAGAACAACACTTAATAAAAAAGCAAAATTTTGAGAAAAAAAACGTTTTATTTGTCAAAGACAAGATCCAGATCGGATTCAGAATGATGAGTAAAACACAGATGGAGTAGATCCATCAAGTTCATCAACACCCCAAATCTCCAAAGCCTTCAGCTGCTGGATCAGTCACCCCTGATGGCATAAGGTCTGACTCCAACCAGAATAGCACTGGTAAATGCTTGATCACTAACTAAAAAATCCATCCATCCATCCATCCATCCATCTTCTTCCGCTTATACGGGGCCGGGTCAGCGGGGGCAGACGTCTATAAGCAGAAATGCCCAGACTTCCCTCCAGCTCTTCCAGGGGGACACCGAGGTTTTCCAGGCCAGGCTGGAGACATAGTCCCTCCAACGTTGGTCTTCCCCAGGGTCTCCTCCAGGTGGGACGTGCCCGGAACTCCTTCCTGGGAAGAGGTCCAGGAGGCATCCAGAACTCTACCCTGAACTCCTCACGAGTGACCGAGCTTCTCACCCTATCTCTTAGGGATCGCTCAGCCACCTCTGCGCCTGTGGAGAAAGCTAATTTCAGCCGCCTGTGTCCAGGATCTTGTCCTTTCGGTCTAAAAAGGAGAAGAAGGGCTAACAAAGCCTCTATTTTTAATGACTTTTTCACCTCCCGTGCACTGGATTGTTTATGTGTGGCTGAAACATGGCTAATACTTATAAATGAAACTGAACTAAGAGAATTTTCACAGATTTTACCGATTGATTGTACATATTTTAAATCTTCAAGGTCTTCTGGATGAGAAGGAGGAGTAGCGAAAGTTTTTAAAGAAAGATTTTAATGTTATCAACTGTCAGACATTTACTCCAGCTTTAAACTAAATATTTTCGAACTGATACGATTTTAGCTGATGTAGTGTGCTGTGATATACCGACCACCAACATATAATAAGGATTTCATCAATGACATTTCTGACTTATTGTCTGGAATTATGCCAAACTATGACAGGATTTTAATAGTTGGTGACTTTAATATCATGTTTGATGTCGTATGAAGCCCCTGTTCAAAGTTTTTTGAAATCTTATTGATTTTCAATTTGGTGCAATTTGTGACAGATCCTACACATAACATGCACCAGGGGCTGCTCCCGTGCCCATGCGCACCACTACCAAATGTTATGTGGATGTAGGAGATGAACCCAAATGCAGGCAGAGTGCGATGAAACGGTTTATTGGTAACAAACAAGAAACGAGGTTTATTGGTAACAAACAAGAAAACAAAACCCATGAGAGAGCAAAACAGAACTGAAGGGCTGAATACCAAGACTAGGAAAATAAAGTAAACTAGAACAGGATACAAACCACAACTCTTAACACAAGATACAGACTAGTACTCACAGATTGCGACTCACAATGTTTGACACAAAATTTTACAACGAACCAGCACAGGACAGCAAACACAAGGGGATAATAAAGGGAGACATTAATGACAAAGACAGGTGAAACTGACTAGACAGTAATGACAAGACAAGGATAACAAGGGGGCGGGGTTATGAAACGAGACAACACAAGCACATGGCCCAAACAGGCCATGCGCTTGTACACAAAACATGGGTCTGCCATGATCCTGCCACAAGAATAGAAAAATCAATGACATGATGGCAGAATCATGACAGAACCCCCACCTTAAGGAGCGGCTTCCAGACACTCCTCAAAGGGACATTAAACATGGGACATGACAGACACAAACCAACAATACATGACAAAAACTAACAAAGGCATACAAGAGAAAACGAGAACAGGGTTGGGATGAAACAATAAAAACAACAAACATGGCAGAGGAGGTGGAGGAATCACAGAGTTCACAGGGGGTGGTCCAGGGTGGATAGGAGTGCTGGAGGTCTTAGGTCCACGGGATGAGGGCGGGGAACAAGGAATCCAGGCAGGCTTGGATGGGGACACGCCAGGAGGGGACTTAGGGGAAACAGTACGGGGTCTAGTGGCGACAGGTACAAACGGGGAAACAGTCCGTGGACTAGTGGAGACGGGGACGAACGGGGAAACAGTCCGGGAACTAGTGGAGACAGGGGCGAATGGGGAAACAGTCTGGGATCTAGTGGAGACAGGGGCAACTGAACCGTGTCCAACGTTCCGCCGGAAGTGATCTCTCGCACGTCTACGTAACTCATTGTTTACACAGAGATTTTGGTAGTTTTACCTTTCACTAAACATATTTAGATATATCGATATCTATATCCTATTTCCTGTATATCTAAATACGTTTAAATCTTCACAGTGAACGGCAAAATATCTGTGTAAACAATGAGTGACGTACACACGCAAGCGATAACTTCCAGCGGAACGTTGGACATGGTTCAGTTCGGTTAGAGCCCGTCTGGTTCGGTTCAGTTGGACATTGAACAACTGATTCAGATCAATAAGACATGGCTGTGGTTACACAAGGTAAAAACAATATAAATACTGTTCATTTTCTCACACAAACCGCTCGTTTCATGTCTTAGGCCATCAATGTGTACTTACATTTACGAGTCATTAAATCATGTTTAATCTGGACTTCTCTGTGCATGCTCTTTGAGGTGGACCCCCTAAACCTCCATTATAGGACTGACCGACAACAACGGTTTGACCTAAAAATATCAAAATTGAAAATACTGTGGAAACAAAGACACCTACATCTTGGATGCCCTTGAGGTAAGATAAAACATCAAAAATTAATTTCAAAATGAACTATCTCTTTAACAACCACATGAGCAACATACTTACTTAGAATTGCATTGACTTTGGACCTATCCAGGACTCTCTTCCCATCTGGCACCTTTCCGTGTTTCCCAAATGCTACAGCATTCTTGCACTCTTCTGCAGTAAACAATTCGTCAAAAAGAAGATGGAACAAGCAGAGGCAGTCCTTCTTTGCGGTTGCATGGATTGCAGCCAGGTGAGTCGAGGACAAGAAGAGGCCACTTCCTGGATATAGCTCCTGCTGCCGAGATCTGCCTTTTGGAGCCCAAACACCAGCCTGAGGTTGGATCTGTTCAACTTTGTCAAGAAAACTTCTAAATGCCTCGAGGTGCTCACCACCTGTGTCACAAAAGATGTATATTACCTTACAGGGACACAGCAGCATTCATAAATAAGAAAAAAATAATAAAAAAATTAAAAAGTCCAAAAGATTTCATGGTTGGATAAGAGTTTTACCAAATTGTTTAAAGCATTTAAGATTTAGCTTCAAATAAAGCATCAAATAACTCCCAATGTCCAAAGTAGTAAGACAATGTAGTAGAACTTTAAACATATACCAATATAAAAACATAATTACAATGTAGTGTTGCACAATTTAATACACTAGATTATTACCCAGGTTTTTTTTACACAACTCTTCTGAATATTGTGTGTTCGAAAAACTGTTTGAGAAAAACAGAAGTGTTAAAAGAACAAGTAATTGCAACAGAGAGACAAAACAAACTTACTTATACCACACAGCACATCAAGCAGTTTGGCCTTTTCCTCCACTAATTTTTCCACCTCTGTCTTGCATGCTTCGCATGGCTTCCATGATCTGTCTTCTGCTGTCTCAGACGAAATTAAACATGGTTCTCCATATTGTGGAATTGGATCACGCTCGATGATTACAGTATCTGCAGATGAGCTTGAAGAAGTCTCATGTACAGAGGTGCTTGTCTGGCTCTGGTCCCCAAGAACAGCAGGTTTTTGATGTGTATTAGGACTGTGCAACATTTGGAGGAAGCTTTCTTTGGCTGTAGGAGCTGGTGGCTGTCTTCGCTGATCCAAATCTGCCAAAACAGGCTGCTGTTGTGTTTGGTCTGAAGGTGTGGGTAGTGCTGTGTGAGGCTGGTGATGCTTTGAATACTGCGAAAGGCTGGAATTGTGTGGAATTGGAGACAGAGTACTTTCATACTGGTTGAGCGACTGGACTGGTGAATACTGGTTATGTTGTGGCTTATTTGGTGATGACTGGGAAACTGGAAGTTGGTACTGTGGCCAGGCAGTTGCATGCTGGTGCTGTGGCTGGACAGGTAGAAATGACTCTGTAGTTGGAGGCTGGTACACTGGCCAGGTTGTTGAAGGCTGAATGGGATTTTGGTCCCCAATATTTGGGTGATCCTGTGCAGAGGTGGACTGGGCTGCTTGAGGTAGGAATGGAAGGTTGTAGAATCTTTGTGCAGCTGCATCTCTTTTTTTCATGTCCCTCTTTGTCGCCTTCTTGCTATCCACCATTTTGTCAGCTGTTCCAATGAAGTCTACTGTAGCATCGTAGAACTTATTGTCAGACCATCTTGCAAGTACTTTTTCACCTGGTGTCAGATCTCTAAAGCAAGCGATGGGTTTATCATCTTTGTTTAGAATATCACAGAGATTAAAAATATTTGCTGTGTATCCATCCTCAAAGGTCAAAAATACAAAAAGTCCTGAAAATGAACACAAAGTAAACAAAAAGGATATTGTGAGTAAATCAGTGCAGGCTAAAAATCAATATTCTCAATCTTAAATTCATATTCATATTCAATTAAATCTTAAACATGCTACTATATCTTTATTATCTTATTTTTAATACTTTTCCAAAGGAACAAAATTACCTCTTCACTTTAGGCTTCAACTAGTATTAACTTTACTCTTATAGCACTTTCAAATTTATTCACTCCAGCAACTCTTTGATTTATGCACTCTCTATTCTATTTTATCAATGTTTTTAATCCCTTTCATTATTTAATTATCACATATTCATTATTTAATTATCACATATTTTATTTGTTTATATATTTAATTATTTTACATTTTGTCTATGAAGAGAATGGCGCAGGAATATTTTTTGTAAAGAACTTTGAGCTGCAATTCCTGTACAAATTATTTTATCCCTTAAATTTTGAGATGATTCGCAAAATTCAGTCACAAAAATGTACAAATAAGTTGCACTCCTTTTTCATGACATTACATTAAAAATTCCTGTAATCAATATTGTGCCAGCTACCAATATAAAGTATTTATTAAAAATTCTAGGAGACCAAATACTGACAAATATTTTGGTAAGTAAAGTGTCCAAAGTACGTTAAAATAACCACTTTTTAATACTTTACAAAATTAGCTAAGCCGTAGTATAGTAAAATAACTGAATTACCATCTTGGTTATCTCTGGGGGAGCTGTCTGGTTCATACAAACTCATCTTTTTCGGAGGGTTTCGCGCTCTTCTGGGCAGTTTTGTATCACTCATTCTGTAAATAAAAAAAGTAAAACACATTCAATTATTGGGGTCTCACTGCACGAGATTAAATTTTTCCAATCATACACAATTTATGTAACTTCAAGAATGTATAGGCCTCGCTCAATGTAGAAATATTTTTTTACATAAAGATTTTTATTGCAGAGAGCTAATTACCATGGCCTTCCTAGCAGGCCAACTACGAAATACGATAAGTTTCTTCAGAGAGTAGAACCCGGATAAACTCGCCATTTAAAATGTACCCAAATTATGTTTTAATTATATATATATATATATATGTTGCTTACCTTCTTTTGAATCCTGCAGCTGTTTTTTCCTCCATTCCGTCTGCCTGTCTGCAACTCATACGTTAAAGGTCCTATAAGCGATCCTGGGAGTGTTGACGTTCGCAATATTTTCAAACAAATCGGAGGCTAGCTAGACCCTACCTCCTCCGCATCTCATCTCCTCCCCCTCCCTTCCGTGCTTCCTGAAATAATTTTAACCGTCGGACTGGAAGCCCTTCTGCCGCCGGAGTTCTCGCCATCGTTCAAAAGCTTTGCTACCGATGTAAATTCGGAACTTCGCACGTTCTTTATCCAACTCCTTCTTCTTAAGTTGTTCTTCAGAACGATGTCTCTTTGGTCGTGTCTCGGGCATTTTTCAAACTTCCGTCTGACGCTTGTCTCTCCTTCACACACACACCCCCTTCATGTGCACGCGCACTAACCCCCAGACCCACCCTCAAATACTTCTTGCCAGTGATTGGCTGGAACACTGTTTGTTAGGTTTCGTGGTCCGGGTAAGACATGATTGTTTTTGTTGCCGTTTGTGGAGCCTGTGGTGTCTACAGAGACCGCGTTTTTTTACAGTGTGTTTAGGGGACAGACAGCTAGCCGATAGTGAGGAGACGTTTGCTGTACGTGACAAAAAATGTTTTGCCCCGACATCGCTTATAGAACCTTTAACTACCGCGCGCCTAAACCTCGTTGATTAAGCAGCGCCCCTCCACTGTGAATTAACCAATGACGATGCAGCATTTGTGAATGATGGCGCTCTTCTGCTGACGCAAGGTTCAAGGTTCACTGTGTTTTTGCGCCAACTGAAGCTCAAAAAAGAAAACAAAGGTGGCGGTGCAGCATCTATAAGTGGTGAGTGGATACAGCGACTTTTTAATAATAGAATAAACTTTGTGTTTTCTTTTGTAATTTAAGGTTCTTGTGAGCTTTGTAAATGTACAGCACATTATCTTTTAGTACTTGATTTTTTATTTTTACATTTAAAAAAATCAAGTTTTATTTTTATTTCAGTTAACTGACATTGTTCTTGTACGCCAGTAAGTGTCGTATAATTTTGTTTTCATTTCTACAATAACCTTATGAATCCCTAATAATGAAATGGTTAGTAAAATAAGTGATTGTCACATGCCACTTGCATTCTGTACCAGCTAATAAATGTTACAACTGCGATCATTTTCATTATGATCATAATTTAATCAACTTTGTTAATCAATTTCTATTTACTTGGAAAGGTTGCATGTGTGTATAATTATTCATTTAATGTAACCCTTTTCAGTCTCAATAAATGTTAAATATTTTGTGCCCTCTTATGAACTATCTGTACCTCTATTTTCTGTCAACCACAGGTTATTTTCCCTGCAGCCCCAGACACCAGTCAATATTGCTCTTCCATAGAGGTTACTGATACATTTGATAGTAGGGGGGTAAGTGTAACACTATTTAACACTGTGTATTACACTGCACTGTCTATACCACCATCATCAAAGAAGAGCATCTTCTTTATCTCTCTGTGTGTGTGTGTGTATTATACAGTTGGAGGAGCTTAAAAAAATGGCGCAGAAGTACAACTCACGCTGGAGGAGAAAGGTGAAGAGCCAGCAAAATACTTGCAAAAGATACAGAAGAAAGGTTGGGAAATTTACATATTATTGTTTTTATATTGTCATCTGCAGTGATTGAATATAAGCACATTCAAGTTCTGTATTTACGTACCATTTGGGGTGTTGGTTAACTTACCATATGATATTTACACTCCACTACATTTTAGGGAAAAATAATATTTTAACGTTTACTACACATTTATCTGATAACTATAGTTTCCATTTGCTTTACAGATTACATGAAGCTTCAGAGTCAAAACAGCACATTTTTAGATTAATTTACATGAATGACTTAACTGATTCAGGTCAATAACAAATCTAATAATTAGCCAGGGCATAATCAACCAACCCATACATGCAAATATTATGTAATTTACTTACACTATTGAAACTGAAGTACATTTACTGTGATATCATATAATTTAATACTTCTACTAAAGTCTTTTTCATGTTGGTAATGGTAACTAGCTTTTACCAAAGTCATATTTTAACAACTTCCTTTTTACTTAAGTAAAAAAAAAAAAAGCTGCTATGACTCAGCTACATTTCATCAGCTCCATGGTTCTGACAATGTTCCTCAATAATTTTATGTAACAATAAAATATTTGTTTGAAATGACAGTCTGTTAAGATCACCTTTATATGTGGGATTAGCAAGAACATGTCTGACCTAGTAGTGTTCAACAGCAAAGTAGTTTCCAAAATGGCCATCCAAGTAAAAAATCACCTCTTTTAAACAGATCCAATAAAATGTATATTTTAATCCCCATGAGGAGAGAATTAATAGCAGGATTTCCTACAGTATATACTGCATTTTTGTAACCTAGGTATGCTTAATAAATTTGTATGCGAGTGTTAAATATGCTAAATGTATTATCATTCTCTGTTTTCAGCAGGACACACAAGGACAAGAAAATAGAGGTAAAACATGTACAATTAAAACATACACCCTGACGAAGGCGTATAGCCGCAACGCGTAGGTGTTTCTGTCACCAGTTTTAAGTAATTCAAAGCCATGAATTAATAAAGGCTTTTTAACTTTTATACCTTAAATTCGAGTGCCTTGGATGATTACTTTGAATTCAGTTTATGCAATACGTTTGTTTTGTGCAAGAATGCCTCAACCTTTTAATATTGGCATACTTTTTCACAGAGCACTGGAATCCTTAAATTGTATTTGGGTGGTTATTAATTACAATAAGAATTATTAATTATATAGCCTTTCCAACACCCTAGGTCCCTTTACAATATAGGTTAAGAAATAAAATAAAAAATATAGCTGCAAGCAGCAATTACCAGGGCAATCAGACGACAAGACATGCCAATATTTGTCAGACCAACTGCAGCAAGGAGCAATTGAAGACATTTAAAGATTAATTTAGGCAAAATGGCTGAAAAATCAACTAAAAATGTGATTAAATGGATTATCACTTTAGACTAATAGGTGGCGTAGTTACAAAATCGATGTGATGTGGTCAGAGTTTGGTGATGATGAAAAAACCTTCAGACCAGTCGCAGATTTATTCAAAAGTTATAAGCATTATTAGAAATGTTGTTATAACTTTGACCAAAAGGTGGCGCTGTCTTGAATTCTTTTGAGTAAATTCAGGGGATGGTGCTGATGGCACAAACTGAAGTTCCGTAATGTTACACCAATGCATTCCTTAAGTATAGCCTGTTATGTTCTGTTATAGCGCCACCAAGAGGCTCAGTCACACATTTTTTTTACGTGTCCTCAGAGTGAGCCCATACATCTGGAAATATCTCAATTCGTTTCGGAGTTATACACATTTATGTGAAAAAACACGTAAAAAATGACTGACACATGACTTTGATTGAGTTTTACTACCCCTTACTATCAATATTTTTGCATTGGGCATTAGTGAATAGCCAGCGACCTATGTTTCCAATTTTCTGATGGTGATTTCGTCTCGATCAGACTAGCGGTTTCGAAGATATCGCCAAATGTTTTTTTCGCGCTAAATCGCAACGCTACACAAAGCGTAAGACAAAATCCAGCATATGTGTTATTGTTGGACTCGGCAAGGATTCAGGAACTCAAGGAGATGACTCCTGTGAAAATGAGTCAACAGTTATAAGCATTTGAAAATTTTATTTTACCACTAGGTGGCGCTGTTTCGAAACTTCTCAGGCTCCTTCAGAGCATCGTACTGATGACCCATACCGAGTTTCGTAACAATTCGTTCATGCGTTCTAAAAATACAGCATTTTAACACATAATTCAAAATGGCTGAACTCAAGGAGATGACTCCCGTGAAAATAAGTCAACCACAGCCAGAGTTATAAGCATTTTAAAATTTTATTTTACCACTAGGTGGCACTGTTTCGAAACTTCTCAGGCTCCTTCAGAGCATCGTACTGATGATCCATACAGAGTTTCGTAACAATTCGTTCATGCGTTCAAAAAATACAGCATTTTAGCACATAATTCAAAATGGCCGACAGCCAAAATGGCCGATCTGGGAAAATTGGATATCGATCGACGCCCTGAATCTAACAAGTCCATGTTTATGATTTTTGGACAAACTGTTCAGAAGTTATGAGCAAAAATACTCATTTTACATGTCTCATAACCCGTAGGTGGCACTGTTCCCAACTTTGGCATGGAACCTCAAAACATGGTTCTGATGAAGTGTACCAATTTCCATTTCGACTGATCAAACTTTGGCAGAGATACAGCCTCTTAGCCAATTTTAGGTGGACCTGGTTAAGTTTGTGACACCATAACTTTTGAACAAAGATGAATAGGAGGCTGCATTTATGAAAAAGTGACCCTTTTATGAAAAGTGATGAAAAAAAAAACTAACCCTAAAAAAAATTTAACAAAAGGTGTATACGATGGTGAACCAGAGATATGCCTGTCATGTTACTCCTACTCAGTATGTGTTTTTGGACACAAACCCTTTTTTGCTAAAACACAGACTTGGCATTCAATGTAAAAATTACTGCACCCAAAAGTAACTTAAATTGGATTTGTATAACTCTGATTATAAAAAACTCTGAATTAGCCCAAACATTAGCCTGTGTGTGAACCCCCTAAAAAGGTCACTCATTTCAATTTGAATAAGGTAATACGTGATTCTTGGGAATTTGGATAAAACAGGTTTTAATTTTGAAAATAAAAAGTTAAATTACAAAATCTGAAGGTATATCATTATAAACCAAGGTCTTGGCTGTTCAGCAATGTACCGGTGCAACCTCCTCATTTTGTATTTTTTTCAAAAGAGGCGTTTCTCCAGTTATCACTTTGTTTTTGTCAACACCGTCAGACAAAATAAATAGCAAATTATTTTTTATTTATTTGATCCAATATGCATTTAGAGTTTTTAAATCATTATCTGGCATTCTTAGTACACATGCTGTTAAATGTTGAATATTCACTTTTGTTCATTTTTTATACTGTTTCGCGTGTACTCCTTTAAAAGATATAACATCATACAACATTTACTTTAAGCCTAAATAGAAAAAGTAATGTTGTTTTATTTAACAAACATATTTTTGGATTAAAAGAGACTATTACTTTAATAACTCAACAGCACTGAAGAATCATATTTCAAGCATATTCATTTAAAACAAGTAAAAGCCCTCTGACGGTAATGGGGTATTGTAATGGGGACTCGCTGTTCACGGACGAAGGCGAGTCTCGCCCTCAGCACTGCGACAGTCATATTCCCACAATGAAAACATGAACTTTCCACAAAAGCTGCCTCTGCGTGCTGTAACCCCAAACATGTGATACAACAATTGTGATTGTCAGAGAGAGACAGGTAACAGAAATGCACGGGTGGAATGACATCTTGAAAAAGACGTACCCATGTTGCTCTTTTAGGAAGTAAAAAAAAAACTCACCAGTGCCAGAGCACACAGGGGAATGACCGCGCCAACACTGACACAGGAATGGTGCACCCTGTATCAGTGAAGCACTCACTTTTTCGCCCTCAACCAGGCGTCAAACATACACACAACACAGAAATTGTTTGCTGTTAAAATAGCAGTTGAGAGCTTATCCATCTGAGGTCGAGTAACGTGGTGCCGCATTGGTGTTTTTTCCCACATAGTTGCAGTATAGACTTAAAATACTCCATCATTAATCATTAAAACCTTGTGTTTTGTAAAATAAATTAAATAAATAGGGTGCGCTTTCAGCTCACTCTGTCTCCGCAAAAATCTTTCTGAAACGCGTCCGAAAAATGAACTGTAACTCAGTAAATACTTGTCACAGAGACGAAAGATTTCTCTTTATGAAGCTGAAATGAAATTCTCTTCTTTATAAAAAAGCAACTATTCTCAGTTGATGTAATCTGTATGAAAAGAGAGAGATGTTGGTCTTTTTCTTTTCATCTATTTATAGCATATGACGTGTTAATGTGACTACGCCCACTAAGAGAGCGCGCTATTCAAACGCCAATGTTGAGGCAAGCCATGAAAACGCCCCATTAGAACGCCCTAGTTACCTGTTTTATTTCGCGGAGCATGGATTCAGCTGATGTAGTAAGTCATTTATTCTTAAGTGCTTTCTTCTAATTGCGTTATTGAATAGTGTCTGTAAACTGCACAAAGACTGTTTAAATACAGCGCTTGACAAAACATCGTCCCTAAGGGCTTTTATCTCAACAATGTGCAAATTTGGAGAAATATTGATAGATTTGCATAAGTTTACATCATATTTCTATAGACAAGAATAATATTTATTGAATTTATACCCAAATGCGTCGATGTAATCTTTATGAGCGCTGGATACTCTGATGTACTATGTTTTCAATCCATACTTGCAGCCTGAGGGTGCTCTCTGCACAGAATATTTCATATATATGTTGTGATCTGGGAAAACCCGCTGGTACGTTTTCAGTAAAGTCTAAATTTAGATTGAATGTCAGTTTTTTGTCAAAATTGGGTTTTTATTAAATTATTATTCTATAACATCTTGTTTGTCATCTCTGCATATCTTGGGAAAATTCACTAGTTTAGTGCAGAAAAACAGCGATTTAAAATGTCCAGCTGAAAAGACTATGTTTCTCTTTAAGAACACGCAGGCGGAGCGGAGGGGCAAAAACAATATCTCCCGTTTAGCTCTCCCTCTCTTAACACTACAAAGACAGTTCACCTATCAAAGTAAACAACATAACAGAATAAAGTCCAGTCCCGGGTGAACTACAACAGTTTTTATTTATTTATTTTTATCCAGCGCTATCGTGTGGTGTGATGCGGAGCACAATAGAACAACAGAGTTTGAAGCTGATTGTTTAAAAGATCTTGGTCGCCTCTCAATCGTCCAATTTCGAAACGGTTTTCACAGGTTGAATTTTCACAAGTTGAGTTCACAAGCTTTCGAATGACATCTATGATGATAACAAAAATATGTGATATGAAAAAAGTCGATAAAAAAAAGGGAGAGCCAGTCATCCCGCTAGCAGGCCGTGACAGTTAATTTAAGAGGTTTTTCTCAAAATTCCATTTCTGAAAATCATAGCGATCAGCCGGCTTCAGATAACGATAACTTTAGTTACAGACAAACGATAAAAGAAATAAAAACAGATTTGGAAAGGGCTTGAACCCAGCTTTAATATGGTCTCAAAACCTGTAATATGTCAAATTTCACCATGTGTTGGGTTTTCCCAGATCGCACCACATATGCTACACATGAAAAAGAACCATAATCATGTGAC
This sequence comes from Cyprinella venusta, assembly GCA_038021265.1. Lineage (NCBI taxonomy): Eukaryota > Metazoa > Chordata > Actinopteri > Cypriniformes > Leuciscidae > Cyprinella > Cyprinella venusta. The sequence continues at coordinate 20,011,136 of CM075871.1, forward strand.
ATTACAGGAATGGCCTGACAGAAACTAAGCTAACAGAGATCGCTGTAACATGCAGATAAAGATGTTTTGGTAACACTTTATTTGAAGGGGTGTGCATAAGACTGACATGACACTGTCATAAACATGACATAACACCTGCCATGAACATGAAGGAGTCTTTATGAATGTTTATGACTGTTGTCATAAAGTGTCATTTGGTAAATTATGACACTTTCAATGCAAAGTTGACATTGTTTAAAATGTCTTTGTTATGACAACTTGACATTAACAAAGACAAAAATATCTTTGTTATGACAACTTTACATTAACCAAGACAGAAATGTCTTTGTTATGACAACTTGACATTAACCAAGTAACAGGTCTATCAAACTTATCAAACTTATAGAAGTTATTGGTAACACTTTAGCATACTGTATCTTACTTACTGCATAACTAATAAGGAATTAATGAAGAACTAATGGGTAATTCTTTATTAACACTTAAGTCACTACTGTTAAGTACTAAGGAAGATGTTTTAACTAATCAGTATGTAATATAATTTTATGATTGCGTTAAGTATCAGTTAGTTAATCAATAGCTAATGAAATCTGTCATACCTCTTGAAGAACTATCAATTATCTATTAATTAAGGTTCAAGAAAAATAACTATGAAGTAACTACTAATTAACAGACATACACAGTTGTCAGTTTGTCATTCTTCAGCACTAATAAGAAAGATAAGTGCAGACATTTACCTATAGGCTGTGATCTGCAAATAAGCAAACTTTTTATTTCATTAGAAAAACATGTATATTACACCTTATTATTATACTTAGTTCTTATACATTTTAAACTTCTTTTGCACCATTCAAGTTCCGGCAATATCACGATATAGCCACATACACTGAGCCTGGGTTCTCCCAAGGCTTTTTTCTCCATTCTGTCACCTGATGGAGTTTTGGTTCCTTGCCACTGTTGCCTTTTTCTCCTCTCTTCGCCTTTATCGCCATTGGCTTTTGGCTTGCTTAGTTGGTGACATTTAACATTTTGAATTTAACAATACTATTACAACATTGTTTTCCTGTTATCTATGTGAAGCTGCTTTGAAACAATTTGTATTGTAAAAAGCGCTATATAAATAAAGGCGACTTGACAGTGATTTGGTGACGCAAGAGCATCCATTTGCATCCTCCTCTGAAGAGTACTCAGTGCCGCCGGTTTGGTGCATTTCTTTAGCGAAATACAGATTTGTGTACGTTTTATTTAATCCATAAAATCATTACTGTGCTGTAAATCTTTTTTTTTATGCAAGGCAACATACAAGGACACGATGTCAGTTACCTTATAGCTAGCTAAATCTATTTACATCAGATAAAATGTGTTCTCAGAGCTGTGCACTGTTATGGGCAGGTTATGGAGTCAAGTATTTTTTTTTTTATTCTAAAATGTTTGTTAAATGAGTTTAAATGTAGGCAGTATTATACATGTTAAAACGAAATAAAAAAATTGCTGTATTAAAAAATGTTCTCATCTGAAATAAAGGAAGATATCATGTAAACAAGTAATTGTCGTGTATTTTACAAAGGTTTAGATGATTACGTTACTATATATATATATATATATATATATAGACTATATATTTTTTATTTACAGTAAGTTTGATTTGAGTCAGAAGTATGTAATTCTTTATTAATTACTAATGGATTCCCTATATTGTCACTTTAGAATACTGTTTCAGTTTATAATTCCTGAAGGACTATCTAATAATTATTTATTAATTACTAATAAGTTCCTTATATTTTTACTTTAGAAGACTGTTTCAGGTTATAAGTAACTCCTAGATAATTATTTGATAATTATTTATTAATTACTAATGGGTTCCCTGTATTGTCACTTTAGAATACTGTTCCAGGTTCTATGTAATTCCTGAAGAACTATTTAAAAGTTATTTATTAATTACTAATAAGTTCCTTATATTTTTACTTTAGAAGACTGTTTCAGATCATAAGTAGCCTAATTCCTGGATAATTATTTGATCATTCTTTATTAATTACTAATGGGTTCCCTATATTTTCACTTTAGAATACTGTTCCAGCTTCTAAGTAATTTCTGCAGAATTATTTGATACTTATTTATTAATTACTAATAAGTTCCCTATATTTTCAGTTTCCCTCAGTCGTTGCCTCAAATACATGAATTTACTCAGTGGCATTCTATGCGGAAAACAGACACACACAGTACTGTATATAAAATATACAAATAATCTGAGGTTAGTTTTGTATGACTGTTCAGTAGTTACCTTCTTAGTTATTTTTCTTGAACCTTAATTAGTAGATAATTAGTAGTAGTTCTTCAGGAGGTATGACAGAATTCATTAGTTATTGATTAACTAACTGATACTTAACACAATCATAAAATTATATTACATACTGATTAGTTAACACATCTTCCATAGTAGTGAACAGTAGTGAAGAAGTAGTTAATGAAGAATTACCTATTAGTTTGTCAATAATTCCTTATTAATTCTGCAGTAAGTAAGATACAGTATTCCAAAGTGTTACCAAGTTATTTAGCTTTGTGTTAACATTATACTTCCCTGTCATATGTTATGGTTGGTTTTAACTTTGGTTGTCATGACACCATTATAACTGTGACATGAATATTTTACTTGTCCTCAAGTAAAGTGGAACAGTTTGTACTAGTAATAAAGATGTCATTAAGGGTTATTACACAGTCAAATGCTTTAACAACAGTGTCATTAATATTTCCCCTTACCTCAAGTAAAGTGGAACACGTTGGACTAGTTATGATTTCTTGGTTAATGTCAAGTTGTCATAACAAAGACATTTCTGTCTTTGTTAATCTCAAGTTGTCATAATCAAGACATTTTTGTCTTGGTTAATGTCAAGTTGTCATGACAAAGACATTTTAAACAATGTCAACTTTGCATTAAAAGTGTCATAACTTACCAAATGACACTTAATGACAACAGTCATAAACATTCATAAAGACTCCTTCATGTTCATGGCAGGTGTTATGTCATGTTTATGACAGTGTCATGACAGTCTTATGCACACCCCTTCAAATAAAGTGTTACCAATTAATTTGTGCGGTATTCAAAACCAGTTAAACAACTCAACTTGAATTCCATTCCAACTTTTTGTCGGCACTGCCAGGAGATTATCTGGTGCAAGTTTGGTGAAAATCAGATGAATGGTCTAGGAGAAGTTCGAAAAAGTAGATTTTTTGGACAATTCAAAATGGTGGCCTTTTTTATGATGGAAAATGATCGTAATTCACACGTTCAATCATTCTGTCAATCACAATCACTCACACTCTTTATTAGGCTAGAATAACTGGATATTAATGGCCTCTGGTTGGTCGTAAATTATGCTTTGGAGTCAATAGCTACTTTAGAAGGGATGTATAAAAAAATATAGTTCTACACACAAAAGTTTTAATGAAGCTAAATTCTCTTAAAAAATTAAGCTAGAGCAGTTTTATAGAAATTATTTTTATGTATGTGTCGACTTTTGTCAAATGAAATGATATCAGACTTTTGTCAAATGAAATTATATTTCGTCAAATGAAATGAAATGAAATGATGGTGACAGTAACTTTACTGCAAGTTCACTGAATAAAACTTTGCACTACGAATCCAAAAAAATGCACTTTTAGATGGATAAAAGAGGTACACACAAGCAATAAATATAGTTGCCTTTCAAAGGGAACTCAACAATACGTCGGATGACGCAATGGGGAACGCCTCAGGCGTGACAGGTGTCTGAAATCAAATATCAACTCACAGTAATCATGTTGACCGGCGACAGCCCGTGCATCATCAGCTTGAAATGATGAGCACGTCAATCTGGATGTATAAGAAGGGCGCCTTGAAACCGTGACAACATCTTTTCGTCTTCAGGGACTGTTTGTCTGTGTGATAGTATCAACGATTAAGCGCGCAGAGACGTGGAGAAACACTTTGCGCGAGTGTGCCGACTTGTGTCCTGATATTTGACACCGGAGCTGGCAGATTATCGGGAGAGGGGCGTTAACCTCGCGATCTACCAGCTGACGAGGGTGAGTTACAGATTAATGTTGAACATCTAAGAAGAGAGAAAAGGAGCGCTCTCTCTCTTTGGTGAATCTGTAACTGTTCTCTTTGGGCAGGGCAGGAGTTGGCTGTTTTATATATATATATATATATATATATATATATAGAAAAAGATGTCAGTTTGGTTGAGACCGGACCATTTCAGCCCTCCTGCCCAGTGTACGCTGAGCTGGTTGACATTATGGGGCACGCCACAGACAGATTGCAGTTGCAGTGGAGGCACGTCTGGGAGGAACCCGCTCATGGTATTTTGGATGGCTGGTTCCTCCCCACCCATAAGCCACCAGCCCGGATGAGCCTTCCATTCCTTTCCGATCTCCACGCTGGGATCGAGAGGGTATGGAAGAATACGTTCTCCTCACGTCTCTATCTGCATCAGCGGGCTAGTTTCGCTGCTGTGGAGGGAGCCGTGGAGCACGGATATGTGTCGATGCCGCCAGTGGACGAGACGTTGGCTAACTATCTCGCCTCTGGTTGGTCCTCTTCACTAAGAGCTCTGACCCTGTCATCCAAGCTGCTCAAGACATCTTCATGCTTGAATGACAGAGCGTACACGGCAGCAGGTCAGGCAGGTGCGGTTCTGCACACCTTGTGGTCCTCAGGCCTACCAGACCGATCTGCTGCGGGACTCCGGGCCACCAAGCAATCTGCTGTTCCGTCAGTGCTATGGTGGCCACGGAGAGACATCTGTGGGAGCTCCCACATACAGTGGTTGCCGGGTTACAGGCCTCACCAGGCCTTCCTGGTTATGAGCTCCCACCTGCTGTGGTCGCTGGGTTACAGGCCTCACCAGGCCTTCCTGGTTATGAGCTCCCACTTATTGTGGTCGCCAGATTACAGGCCTCACCAGGCCTTCCTGGTTATGAGCTCCCACATGCTGTGGTCGCTGGGTTACAGGCTTCACCAGGCCTCCCTGGTTATGAGCTCCCACATACTGTGGTCACCAGGATACGAGCTCTCACATACTGTGGTCGCCAGGTTAAAGGCCTCACCAGGCCTTCCTGGTTATGAGCTCCCACAGGTTGTGGTCGCCAGGTTACAGGTCTCACCAGGCCTTCCTGGTTATGAGCTCCCACATACTGTGGTCGCCAGGTTACAGGCCTCAGCAGGCCTTCCTGGTTATGAGCTCCCACACATTGTGGTCGCTAGGTTACAGGCCTCAAAGGGGCCTTCCTGGTTATGAGTTCCCACATACTGTGGTAGTCAGGTTATAGGCCTCACCAGGCCTTCCTGGTTATGAGCTCCCACACATTGTGATTGCTAGGTTACAGGCCTCAAAGAGGCCTTCCTGGTAATGAGCTCCCACATACTGTGGTAGTCAGTTTACAGGCCTCACCCAGCCTTCCTGAATGTGGGCTCCCACATGCTCCGGTAGCCAGACTACAGCCTCACTATCTTTTCTGAGCACTTTTCTCCCACTCTGTGGTCACCAGGCTTCAGGCTTCATTGGCCTTCCTGGTTGTGAGTTGTCACATGTCAGGTTGCAGGCTTTACCAGGCCTTCCTGAATGTGAAACCCCCACTTATCGTGGTTGCTAAGGTGCAGTTTTGAGTCTTCACATGTCAGGCTGCAGGCCTCAGCGGCCTTCCTGAGTGTGAGCTCCCCATGCATTGGGACTATCAGGTGTTGGGCCTTGTCAGGCCTTCCTGATTATGGGTTCCCACATGTTGTGGCTGCCAGGTTACAGACCTCAACTTTCGCCTTCCTGAATTCAGAGTGAAGTACACGAACCCATACTTCACCTATTATTGTGGTAAATCACATGACGGAATGTCTTGTGTACTTTCAAAAATTCATTTCTTATGGTAAGGGTCACGCGCGGTATGCTTCGGTCCCTTCTTATGTGGCTCAGACCCCGGTCTTCCCTTGGGTCCCACTTTAAGAGGTGTCCTGTCACTTAAGTAGGCTACAGGGCCGCCCTTCTCTGGCTAACTTCTGGTAAAAGTAGCTTCCACTTGGTGGAGTAAGCTCCCACAGGTTGTGGTGACCAGGCTGGGTCTCACTGACCTTCCTGAGTACGAGCTCCCACCCGATGTGGTCGCCAGGTTACAGGCCTCAACAGGCCTTCCTGGTTATGAGCTCCCACATATTGTGGTTGCTGGGTTACAGGCCTCACCAGGCCTTCCTGAATTCAGAGTGAAGTACACAAACCCATACTTCACCTATTATTGTGGTAAGTCACACGACAATATGTCTTGTGCACTTTTTAAAATCCATTTCTTATGGTGAGGGTCACGCGCAGTATGCTTCGGTCCCTTCTTATGTGGTTCAGACTCCGGTTCTTCACTTTGGGTCCCACTCTAGATGTGTCTTTGTCGCAATACATTACGACAGGCACTTCCTTTGTTCAAGCTATCTCCCACAACTGGTGGTTTTAGGTCTCATTAGACCTTTTTCGAAGGTAGCCCCACACTGTGGGTCTGTCAGGTTTCTAGCCTCTGGCTTTCCTGAAGGATGAGCTTCCACATGCTGTGGTCGTTGGGTTTCAGGCCGCACAATGTACGGCCTTCCTGATATGAGCCCTCATGTTTCGGAGCTCCCCACACAGGGGGTCATCAGGTCTTAGGTCTCTTTGACCTTCCTGATTTTGATCCCTCTCTTACTTCCTCAGTGTGGAAACTCGTGGATTGAGTGTACGATTCCCGTTGTTTTGAGGTTGAGTCACACCGGAGGATCCCATCTCTGTGATCCAAAGCTCGATGGTTTCTGCCAGCTTCGCGGGCCTTCAGTTTTTGGTTGCCTTTCCTAGGCAATTTCCAGAGGCTCTGTCTTGGACGGACAGGCTATGGCCAGACTGTGTGTCTTAGTCAGATCACCAGGCCAGCCTGTGGGCATTTCAGGAGGAGTGTTCTCCTGAATAGTGACTGGCTGGGAGTGACTGGCCCTTTGGCCCCCTAGCCACACTCCCTTCTATTTTGAAGTTGTGGTCCTAAAGCCTTTCAGCTGGCCCAGATTTATCCACGTTATTACGTTCTGGTTTTTCTTGGTTCATTAACTTGGGCTATGACCGGTAGGGAGTGCTGTCACTGACAGCCCGATGTGACATAAGGTGAGTGGTTTCAGTGTTCCTTGGAATTACTGGTTCTGACAGTGGTCACTGCCTTTTCGGCATGCACTCCCCTCAGCATGGCGGAGTGGTAATTTTGTTCCCCATTGCGTCATTCGACGTATTGTTGAGTTCCCTTCGAAAGGGAACGTCTCAGGTTACGACTGTGACCTATGTTCCCTGAGAACAGGGAACGAGACAATACGTCTCATTGCCATGCCTCGGGGCCTGCCTGCAACAGTCCCTTCAGACGATAGGATGTTGTCAGGGTTTCAAGGCGCCCTTCTTATACATCCAGATTGACGCGCTCATCATTTCAAGCTGATGATGCACGGGCTGTCGCCGGTCAACCTGATTACTCTGAGTTGATATTTGATTTCAGACACCTGTCATGCCTGAGGCGTTCCCCATTGCGTCATTCGACGCAAGATTACGTCATTCGACGTAAAGATTCTGATCGGACATTAACCAGTTTTCAGGCGATCACTCAGAGAGTGGTCCGCAAGGAAGCTTTTAACACATTCCTACAACACATGTGTTTTAATTCAAATTTGACTTGTATTACCTTAGGTGCCTGAGTGTCTGGGGTTAACTGACTTTTAGTGTGATGAATGATAAAGACAGAGACATCGCGAGACATCGCCAACCAGCACCAACGCGGTTAATCTGGTGTTGCGATCAGAGCTAGCCATCTCCTCTTTTGATCCTGTGACACTTTCAAGGGGGGGGGGTTCTGGAAACAAGCCAGACCTCCTTTTGTTCTGTCCTAATATACATGCGGACTAGTGTGACCCGCACCTACGTGCCACACGCACACTCAGACGCACACACACATCCACGAACAAGACACCCCGCATGAACACGAACAGCTCTGGAAAAGCTTGTAAAACGTTACCAAAGTATCTAGTATGCTTGAAACACATGTAGAAGAACTGTAATCCACTAACTTAGTATGAAATGTTATTATGAGTGCCAAAAGAGTCTAAATATCTGTAATACAATGCATTAAGACATAACTTAACAACTCTGTCTATGCTGTATGAAGTGTTTGGGCTCGTTATAATCCTCCTGGTGTGATCTGTCTTTTAAACTGTATATCGATATTGTGAAATGTATATCATCATGTATAAGCTGTTTTCAAAGTTAGCAGAACTTTTCCTTTGTCTTAAAGACCAAAGTTAACAACGTGATTAACGACGTATGTTAATCCAGTGGGCGTACGCCTTCTCGGATTTCGTACGACGTTCAATTGGCCATCTGAGTTTTAGGGTTGGTCCCAAGACACCCTTGAAAAACTCGCGCCACAGAATACATCGGTTATTCTACGCTTATTCTCTTGTTTATTCTCGCTTATTCTTCTCGTACTTCATCTTATCTTACCTCCTGAACTTCTGACGTCCTTGGACCCTCTCGTTGTTTTCCAACATCTCCTGAAGCTTTTTAAAGTCATCAGTATTTTGTTACTTTTACTTCACGTTTACTTTTGCGAATAGCCAGTTAAAGTTTGTAAGTGCGTCTCCTCCGACAAGAAGTCAAACATCATGCACGATAGAACTTTCTTTAGGACGTTTGAACCTCCCGCGAAACCATCCCACGTGGGGAGAACAAAGAAATCCGTCTCCCGCCTCCCGGACGACCTCACGCTCCCATCATAAACACAGGTCTGAATGCAATTTGTTCCATCAAATTTTAGACAAGAGTGTTTTCCTGTGGTTGTCTCGAAAGGCTTAAAGTTGTGCTAGTAACTGTAATTTTCCTTGTATTTCCCTTTTCCATTGTTTTCTTTCTTGAGTTTCATTTTCATTTTGTGTATATACATATAGCGTGTGATTTTGTAGTGTAACTTAGTAATGTGCTTTTATTAAACTTCATTTATACATTATTTGCCATTGTGTGTATTAATCACATAACAAAGCCTCTTTAATATTAGATCCTAACGCTACAATCTGATTTTGTTGAGTGCACAAAACATTGTCAGAAAATTAAGCTAAACAGAGCAAGTGATTGATAGTTTTACAGATCCGCACGCTGGCGCGCTGACTGAGAAAACTGTGTAATCCTTGTTGTTTTAAAGATCAACAGCCCTCGATCCGCGAAATATATATACTTCAAATTAATCATAATTCATTATGTTTGATTCCGTCATATATATCTGAAGCAGACGTGTGTGTTGTAAACACCCCTCGTTGGGTGATTTAATGTAATGTATGTGGGGAAACTTGGTTTAAGGAATATTCTATAAATTGCTGATCCAGATCATTAATTTGGAATATTCTTCCCCTGAATTCAAATTGAGCTATAAACCTTAAGCCGGGATTCCCTACAGACATATTGTCTCGTTCCCTGTTCTCAGGGAACATAGGTTACAGTCGTAACCTGAGACGTTTTTCTACCGTCTGCTGCAATCTCTTCCAATGAAAATAACCAATTAGGACTAAAACTGCCAGTCAGTCAGTCAAAGTCAGTCAAATTTTATTTCTAAAGCACATTTAAAAACAACAGAGTTGCGCCAAAGTGCTGTACAATATCACAATATGCAATTTTAAAAGCATTGAAATAAACAAGGCGAAAGACAGTTTTGTACATATAGCGCCTGATACAAATTCATTAAAAGATTCATACACAATAAATCAAGCAGTTTATCTAAAAGCAGTAGAAAATAAATGCCAGAAAATGCCAGATGAACATTTCAAGTCTACCCCATGTCATTCATGCAAGTAACAGCCCTGTTTTACACATATTACACCAATTCAGATACCTCCATAAAAATCATTATGAATATAATACCTAATCTATGATTTAGTGTAATTAGCAACATGAAAAACTACAACATACAGAACGTGGTGACTGAATCAAACACGTGAACCACATCCTACAGAGCTACTTTGTACATGAACAAATTGTTATGATTTTGTCCACATTTAATTAAATCAGTTTATTTGTCAAACTTTCCCAACATATGCTGCTTTGTATTTTGTTCAGGCTTACACATGATTATATAACATTTTGGTGCAAATATGCAGAATAGTAAACCAAAGCTTGAAGCTAAAATGGCAAATATCTCCACGGCTACAGTCAATTTTCCAGGAGAGCTGACATAAGATGGAATAAATGTGATCCATACAGCACAGAATATAAGCATACTGAATGTGATGAATTTGGCTTCATTAAATTTATCAGGCAGCGTCCGAGCCAAAAAAGCCATCATGAAGCACAAGACAGCCAGTAGACCAATATAACCCAGAGCAGCTGAGAAACCTATTGTGGAACCCAGACTGCACTCAAGAATTATCTTTTCTTTGTAATATTTCATATTTTTGTAGGGAAATGGAGGAGATACTGTTATCCATAACACAGAGATAAGAACCTGTATAAGTGTAAAGGCAAGAACACTGAGTCGTTGTTGTGCAGGCCCAAACCATTTCATGACATTACTTCCTGGAAGCGTAGCCTTGAAGGCCATTAACACCACCATTGTTTTCCCCAGAACACAGGAGATACAGAGGACAAAAGTGATCCCAAACGCTGTGTGTCGGAACATACAAGACCACTCAGTGGGCCGACCAATGAAAGTAAGTGAACAGAGAAAACACAGAATTAATGAGAAGAGCAGCAGGAAGCTCAGCTCTGAGTTGTTGGCCTTCACTATGGGGGTGTCCTTCTTGCTGTAAAACAGGATGGCCACCAATACAGTCAATCCAACTCCAAACAGTGAGAAAAAGACTAGCACTATACCCATCACTTCTGTGAATGACAGAAATTCTACAGCCTTTAACACACATTTATTTTTCTCATCGTTAGACCAATATTCCCCTGGACACTGCTTGCAGTTATTTGAATCTGGAAAGAAAAATGTAATGTTACAAACAAAAGGAAAATAATTTTATTTATGAACTCTATGCCAAGACTTTGCATGCCAAAACTGCAAGACAAAGGAAATAACTTTTTTTTTTAAATATCGAATATAATATCTCTAATCTTTAATATCTTTAAATATCTGTATCTTCAAATAATTTTTTTCTCGTTCTCGTATTCTAAACAGAATAGAAACCGTTCATTTATTACATATATGACCCTTCCAATTAAAATAAATAAACAAATCTTGCGTCATTTAAAAAAAAATGTTTTCAAATGTTTCATTTTCATCACACTTAGTTCTAATCTGCCAAGTGGGGAAAAAACACTACAGATTGGTCAACCAACGATCAAGCTGTGTTGTCATCAGTTCTGTGTTGTCATCTCTACACAACATGTATGATTAAACACAACATGGCCTGATTAAAAAAAAATACTTTGAGACATTTATTGGAAGAGACAATTTTCTTTTCAAAATGTTTCCAACTTGAACTTTGAACCAATTCTATAGAATGGACCATATAGCATATTTGAACAGGATTTGTTTCCAGGTATGACTAAAATGTGCTTTTGACTTTCATTTATATTTTGATTATATATATATATATATATATATATATATATATATATATATATATATATATATATATATATGAAGAGTTCAGATGCAAAAGCCTCTAAATGCCATTTGAAATTTTCTTCTAAAATGATAATTTTTATCAAGCTTGTATATTTAAGTTCAGTAATTTCACTTAAATTGCAATGAAGATTACCTATTAATTGTCATTTAAGTGAAATCACTGAACTTAAATATACAAGTTTGATAAAAATGGTCATTTTAGAAGAACATTTCAAATGGCATTTAGAGGCTTTTGCATCTGAACTCTTCATATATACACACACACACACACACACAGGTACATATATACATGTGTGTGTATGTATATGTGTATGTGTATATGTGTATGTACCTGGATATGTACCTGTACCTGTATGAGGAAAATAAGTATTTGAACACCCTGCTATGAGATCTGAAATTGTCATCATAGGTGCATGTCCACTGTGAGAGTCCAGAAATCACAATGTATGATTTTTTACTTACTATTTATTTGTATGATAAAGCTGCAAATAAGTATTTGAACACCTGAGAAAAACGATGTTAATATTTGATACAGTAGCCTTTATTTGCAATTACAGAGGTCAAACGTTTCCTGTAGTTTTTCCTCCAGTTTGGCACACATTGCAGGAGGGATTTTGACCCAATCCTCCACACAGATCTTCTCTAGATCAGTCAGGTTTCTTGGCTGTCGCTGAGAAACACTGAGTATGAGCTCCCTTAAAAGATTATCTATTGGGTTTAAATCAGGAGACTGGCTATGCCATGACAGAACCTTGATATGCTTCTTACAGAGCCACTCCTTGGTTATCCTGGCTGTGCTTTGGGTCATTGTCATGTTGGAAGACCCGGCCTTGACCCATCTTCAATGCTCTAACTGAGGGAAGGAGGTTGTTCCCCAAAATCTTGTGATACATGGCCCTGGTCATACTCTCCTTAAAGGGATAGTTCACCCCAAAAAAATTAAGTCATTAATTACTCACCCCCATGCTGTACCAACCCCGTAAGACCTTTGCTCATCTTTGGAATACAAATGAAGATATTTTTGATTAAATTTGAGAGGTGGATCACTGCTACATAGGTTTCTAAGGGATTGAAACTTGACAGCCCAGAAAGTCATTGAAAAAAATGTTTAAATATTCCAATATGACTACAGTGGCTCAACTATAAGTTTATCATACTTATTCTACTACTTCTTGCGCAATTCTCACGCATTTGTCGTGGAAATCTCTTGAACTCTCATCTCAGGCCAAGAAGGAAGAAAATGAATAGTCGAATAAAGTGATTATTTTTGTTTTATTTCCGCACAAAAATTATTCTCGTCGCTTGATAAACTTATAGTTGAGCTGTAGTCACATGGAATATTTAAACACTTTCTTCAATGACTTTCTGGGCTGTTTCAATCAAGTTTCAATCCCTTAGGAGCCTATGTAGCAGTGATCTAATGATTGCTCCAACAGTGGACCTTTTTTCACCAAGCTGCTTGGCAATTTCCCCGTAGCCCTTTCCAGCCTTGTGGATGTTAGTAGTTCTTACTGATTGTATGGGGTGTACAGTTGTATTTATGCAGCTAACGACCTCAAACAGATGCATCTAATTTAGGATAATAAATGGAGTGGAGGTGAACATTTTAAAAGGGGGGGGGGGGGGGGGGGTTGATTGCTATTTCACTTTTTTTCATTTTAAATAGTGTGTAATGTTGCTGTTGGTGCATGAACAGTATCTGTAAAGTTGCGGCGCTGAAAGTCCTGTGTAAGCAGAGATATCTTCTTTTAAAAATCAGGAAGTATATTGCCTTCAAAAATGACTAGATTGGGACTACAGCTGGGTTTTAGATGTCACTAACCCACATATTTGCATCAACCCTCCCTCCAGAATATTCAAAAAAGGGCATGCGCATATTTCTGCGGCTCGTCGAGTGTGTTGTGTTCACCCAGCTGTCAAGTCTTCTGTGTTCAGGCTTCCCACGGACGCTGTACTACGTCAACAATGGATACAATTTATGTTTGATTATGTTCCTAAAAATGACGATCGTAATTCAGCTCTCTGTGCTGCGCATTTACGAGAGACAGCTTCCAGAATCTCCACAAATTGAACACCAGATTCAACAAGAAACTGTTACTAAAACATGAAGCAGTTCCAACTTTAAAACCAGAGGCAGCAATTGTTGGGCCACAACCTGTTATTAGGCTAAGACTTAATCATTTTAAATGTATTTGCATGTATAATTCCAGACGTAGCCTTGTGTTTTATTTTTTTTCAAATGCCACCGCTGGCTTTATAGCCACTAGGCTACTAGTTATGCAATTTTGTGTCTATGACAAACATGTACAAACATTATGGACTAGAATTTTGTATAAGTACTAATGTTTTAAACGTATTTTTCATGTATACATGCTTCATGACATTATTTTCGATTTGATCAAGAACATAAACTAATGCCAATGCTGTTTGAGTATAATTAGCTATAACTGATTAGTAGCCAGTCAGTTGCTATTGTTGCCAGTCAGATACTATTGTGTTAAACAAATGTGTATAAAGTTAAAAAATGTAGCAAATTATCATTCAGAAATGTTTAGTAAGAGCCGTGTGTGGCGAGGTTCTGCTTGCCTCCCTTCATCGCCACTTTCTCGGTCTGATTCTGGCTCAAACTGATACTGCAGTCGACACCATTATTTACATTATTGGACCGGAGCGCAGGCACATTTCGCCCCTAAAGGTAATGGGCATTAACCTTCCGGACAACGTGAGCGACAGTTTAGCCAATCACCACACACCAGCCCAAACTAACCAATCTGAGCCCACTGCCTGTTTCTGAGGGAGTGGTTTCATAGAATCAGGTCAACCAGTCATTCAGAGGACAGAGGAGAGCGCGGCTCACAATAAAGGTGAAGTTTATGAAAAAAAATTTTTTTTTTAAAAAGAAAAACCACAAATACATGTTATACTGCACCCCATAAACAGAATCATGCAAAGAAAAAAAAGCAGTAAACCCCTCCTTTAAAGAGCAACATGCAGGTTGGACACCCCTATATAGCATAGTGTATGTTGACGATAAAACAACAAGATTTTCTGAACTAGAGTAATATATATTTAGCCATTAATGATATTTTGAGAAAAATTGTGATAAAATAACTCCCGCGTCTACGACGCACTAACCGGAAGTGACGATTGACGAGGGAGTCTGTTCAAGTTCAGGCTCAGATTACAATGGATGCGAACGACGAAACCGCGTTCTGCAATGTTGACGAATATGCCTATGATGACCCACAGGCAAATAATTATGAGCCTTCTAGGCGAGATAGAAGTCAGGGGGAGATCGGGAGACGAACAATGGGCAGAGGAGAGAAGTAACGTTAGAGTTGTGGTGTCGAGAAAACCAGTGGCGAATAGGGTAAGTGAGTTCATGTAAGTTAGCACCGCGGCTAACGCTGGTTCATCTACTGTATGGCTATACCTTGGTGTTTTGCAATAAATCTGCTTTAGCAAACATACATTTGACTTTGTTTTTGATTAAACATCTATTTAGATTGTCTTAATTTAAGCCAGCAACATTTTGTCTTCTCATATTCTACGCTGACAGTGATTATGCAGACCATCCAAGCTGGTTAGCACTATCCACATTGATCATGCCATAACAACAAATAAATAATGCTTTTCAAATGCAGTTTGTGATACCATTTAAAGCGAGTGAAATGTGCGCCACAAACGACCGAGTGTGTGTGTGGTAACAGACGCGGCAGTGAAGTCTGCTCTATTCACCTGCATATAACGCACCCAAGACCAAAAAGCCTTGTTATTCCTAGAAGGAAAATGATGGATATGATGTCCTGACAGGCTGGAATTCGTGCAACAAACACAATAATTTACCATTATGGCTTCTCTAAAACGCGATCTAAAACTATATGTCTCTCACTACTGCTCTAACTACATCAACACCCAGCAATGAGAAAGCGGCCGCGAGCTCATTTGTTTTCCTCGGGCTACGTCATATGACGCGTTGCTTGCGGGAAAGGCGTATTCCAGAGCCTAGCGCATTTTCATCAAAATCTCTACATCAAATGAGATTTCATTAGTAATTTTTACATAAGTGTTTTTAAAAGGCCTCTGCAGACAATTTAAAGTATTAATTCAGAAATAAAATCAACCTGCATGTTGCTCTTTAAAGGTAGACTAACATGTCTTTGAGGGTCAGAATTCTAGCTGATCGACAGGTGTTCAAATACTTATTTGCAGCTGTATCATACAAATAAATAGTTAAAAAAAACATATTGCGATTCTGGATTTTTATTCTTTTTATTTTTTTAAGATTATGTCTCTCACAGTGGACATGCACCTACGATGACAATTTCAGACCCCTCCATGATTTCTAAGTAGGAGAACTTGCAAAATAGCAGGGTGTTCAAATACTTATTTTACTCACTATATATATATATATATATACTCTTTGCATTCTTTCGTGTGACATCTGAATAAAACGCCCATCGGCATATTGCCTTTACAAACAAAAAAAGTTTTTTTGTTTTTTTTTTATTTAAAATAATCTATTGTTTTATGTGAATGATTAGGAAGGATGATTTTCAGATCATTTTGATGCAAAAACTCTAGGCGACAACATCCATTAGTCAAAAGTTTTCAATAACCATGCATAAACAATATTCTCTCAAAAATACAAACATGTACATACATGTTGCTCACATATTATGGTAGCCCTGTTTGTGCTAAATAGAATGCAATTACACCTGTGTCATTAATATGTTTATAAGCAACTGAAAAAAGCAAAAATGTCAGGGCATGTCAAAACATCTCAAGAACCCCAAAAATACCTTAGACCCCAGAGGGTTAAACAACAAACACACTCTTTTTGCAACTGTAGAGAGATTGACAAACCAAGCCAGATTACCTGTGAAATGCTCTCAGACAGCAAGTGCAGTGAGTTCTCTTACGAGAGGTTCTCTCGCATTGTGTAAGATAGCTTACGCTACTGGAAAGATTAATATTTTCTGAGATATTGAAGCCAAAAATTATCCTTAATTTTGTATCCATTGTCAGTGCAGTGTAGCAGCTGCCAGACCTAGAGCGGGCTATCTAGCAAGCTCATTGGCTGCTCTGTGGCAACTGCAGCCTATCGGTGAACCTGGTGTGACGTTACAGCCAATGAGAGGTGCTCGCGCCCTCATGGCATCATAGCCCACAAGAATGGGTGTGGCTTACGTGTATATAAGCGAGGTTCAGAGGCTGCTTCCCTGATTTTCATCTCTTCAGCAAAGCTCTTCGCATCACTGGACTACAGGAGCTGCGTCGCCGTCAAGTGGGGTAACTAGCAAGCTCAGTACAGCGCCTGAATATGCCGGCCGCCTTCGACACCTTCAGCCATCCGTGCGAGGTATGCCATCCGGCGACGTATCCTTTTTGCAAAGCTAAGAGCACGTTTGCACCGCAAACATCACTAAAAGAGCAGCAAGTGTCTTTTTAAAGACGCCTCGAACATCCTGCGGCTCATGCTGAGCCCCCCTCAGTGCCGGAGACCGCCACTTGATCTGCGCTCTCTGCCTGGGCCAGGAACACGCAGCACTCGCTCTCGCCGACGGCGTTGCGACCTCTGCGAGTAACTTCCTATGTCGACCCTGTGGGCTCGACTGGAAGTTTTTAACACCGATGCCACCATGCCACCTTTTGTCACACCACACAAGAAGCGCCTTTGGAAAAGGCCACCGGAACCCATGATGGAAGCGACTGCCTCGCCGGAGCTTCTCCCTCGAGCCTTCCCTTCCCCGCCCCCCACCAGATGTGCAGTTACCGCCGAGTGGCCACATTGCCACTGTATCCGATGAAGAGGCAGAGGATAATACCTGCTGTTCCGCTCAGGCTTCGGACAGCGAGGAGTGGTCGGGCTCTCATGCCTCCTCCTCGATTCAGGAATCCAGCAGGACCCGTGCTGAAGTCAAGGATGCGCCTCCTCACATAGGCCGTCGACCGCCTCGGGCTCAAGTGGTCACCGCCTTCGGTGTCATCGCCCAACACACTCGACGGCGGCTTCCTTCAGCGCCCGCGGCCCGGGCCGTTCCCTTCCTGCCAGAACTCCACACGGAGCTTTCTAAGCCGAGGAACGCGCCTCTTTCTGCCAGGGTCTGGCCTCATGTCTCCGCTTCGCTCTCCACTGTGGACGATGCCTATTCAACGATCCCCCCGTTGAGGACTCGGTAGCAGCACACCTTTGCCCGCCCTCCGCGAGATGCTGCTCTTAGCCTGTACTCCCATCTAAGGCCTGCAGAACCACTTTCGCTTGTGTTGGCCGCGCCTACGCCGCAGACGTACGTCCTGCAGATCCTCCAGGCGGATCTCGTGAGTGAGTGGGACGAAAAAGGCAGGAAACCAGAGGCTGTGACGGATTTAAGAAGCACGACAGACCTGTCCCTTCTCGCCACAAAGTCTGCAGCTCTAGCCCTGGGAAAGTGTATGGTCATGGGAGAATCTGAACGCGCCACATTTCTCATCGCGCCGCTCTCTCCTTCCAGTCTCTTCGGCTCCATGGTGAGTGGTATCGTCGAGCGCTTCTCTGAAGGCCACTCAAGCCATGAGTTTATTTCTGCCTCGACGCGCTAGATCCTCTGCAGGCCACTCATGTGACCAGCCTCCTGCACGAGCCACCTCACAGCACCCAGCTCAGCACAGTCAGATTTCACAGCGACGCCAGGGTGGGTTTGAGGTTTGAGTGGGCACCGAGTCTGGGTTTTACAGTCGTTACTTTCTTGTTCCCAAGAAAGGCGGTGGCCTCAGACCCATTCTAAATCTCAGATTTTTCAACAAAGATCTTGCGAAAATACCGTTCAAAATATTAACAATCAGGAAACTCCTCGTACAAGTGCAACAGGGGAACTGGTTTATATCTCTCGATCTGAAAGATGCCTATTTTCAGATTCAGATAATTCCCAGGCACAGGCCATTCTTGAGATTCTTAAGAAATCAGGGCTTGCGTATCTTGAACTATCTGGACAATTGGCTGATCTTGGCACAATCACACACAGAGCTTTTGTCTCACAGGACAGTGCTCCTCAATCATCTGAAAAGCTTGGGTCTCTCGGTCAACTGGACCAAGAGCTCACTACAGCCCAGTCAGGCGATTTCCTTTCTAGGAATAGAACTAGACTCAGTGGCTATGACGGCTCGCTTGTCGACACAGCGCATGCGCCGTGCACAGCACTTACGCCCGTTTCACACATACTCTGTTTGCAGTGCGTATGCGTTGAGTGTTGCGGTGCGTATCCGCTCCAGGAGCAGCACGCGCTAATGTACTTTCACATATACTGTGTTTGCAGTGCGTAACTGATCCGAGGCTGTACCACAAACACATAGCCTACTCACTATTTTTATTTCAAATACAGAAGTTATGCAGCAACTTTTATTAAAATAAAAGTTGTCGGCATTGCTTTGTACACTTTTACAAACTTTAATGGACGCATGCATGTTTAAACACAATTTAAACAATGTAGACATATAATTCCATGCATTCCTTCTATATTTTAAAAGCAAGTGGTCAAATATTTAACTATGTATTTATATTAAAATCGCAAACATTTTGAATTAAAACTTAAAATTGAAAAAAAAGCTGACTTTCGTGCCTTTTCTTTTGCATTTAAATTTTAATACAATAAATATTGCATGTCACAAAGAACTTGTTTTTCTACCTGCACAAATGAGATGAGTGTCGTTCATTATGTCTTTGTTGAGGTAAATTGTAGTTTTCCTTCCTTAAAACCCTGGTCTTAAACCCTGGGCTTGCCCAGGACTGGCCCAGCCGCCTGCTTTATGCCTTCCCACCTGTCTCGCTGTTACCACAGGTAGTACAGAGGATCAGGGAAACGCACCACTCGGTGCTCCTCGTAGCCATGTTGGGTGAATCAGACCTGGTTCCTGGAGCTTACTCAGCTGTCACAGACAGATCTCCTCTTTCAGGCTAGCTGCTCGATCTGACATCCCAACCCAGAGCGCTGGCCGCTGCATGTGTAGGTGATCAACGACTACCCGTTGCTCTGCCAGAAGGAGTTATAAACACGATTGTGCACGCCAGAGCTCCTCCCACTAGAAAGCTCTATGCGTCTAAATGGTCTGTGTTTTCTAAATGGAGCACTGACAATGATCAGGACCCACAGAAATGTGGGGTATCGGGCTGCTCATGTTTTTCAAGAGCTATTGGATAATCCCCATCCACGCTCAAAGTTTATGTGTGCACGGCCAGTAACTACGGAAAAACGAACTGGTCATCCGCTTCCTATGAGGAGCTAAAAGGATGAACCCTCCGCGATTTGCATTTGACACTGTCGATCATGACATACTTCTCGATAGGCTGGAAAACTGTGTGGGGCTTTCTGGAATAGTCCTAAAATAGTTCAGGTCATACTTAGAAGGGAGAGGTTATTATGTGAGTATAGGAGACCATGGGCCATATTTTAACGATCTGAAACGCAAGTATCAAGCGCGAAGCGCAAGTAACTTTGTGGGCGGATCTTGGGTGCTGCTGCTATTTTACTGGCAGGATAAATGACTTTTGCACCTGACACAAATTTAAAAGGGGTTGATCTGAAGTAGCTTCATTATTCATAGGTGTGGTTTGGGCGTAACGTGAAATAAACCAATCAGAGTGTCATCCAACATACCCTTTAAGAGTAGGTGTGTATGTTGCATGGCAGATTGTTATTATAATGGCGGGTTTACCAGGTATGCGCCATGGAGCGGTTCACAGCCGATGAGATCGACGTTCTTGTCAGGGCAGGGAAAGGCAGAGAAGAGATCTTGTATGGGGATGGGAGAAACCCACCCAAATCACTGTCAGTTAAACATTATATACACATGTGATGCGATCTGGGAAAACCCACCACATCGTGAAATTTGACATATTACAAGTTTTGAGACCATATTAATGCTGGGTTCAAGCCCTTTCCAAATCTGTTTTTATTTCTTTTACCGTTTGCCATGGTACATATGTGGCCGAGGCCAGTGTTGTGCATGAATGCGTTCAATGAACGACGTTTACTGAACTAGTTCATATTTTCGCCGAACGCTGAACTGAACGAATAATTTTTCATGCAATGAACGCGAACGAGAGCGGCGCTCACTCTGTCAGGAATGAACGAGCAGCATGCACAGTTCACGTTCATGCTCATTTGAAAACTCAGGTTTTACCTCCAACCCCCGTTTTGAGTCGCCGAATCCACCCCCGACAGCATTGTGGTGGAGACTTATTATCACTGGGTATGTTCATGGGTATGTTAGACGAGGTCAAAGTATTCATAGTACGCATAGGGGGTAACGTGAGGGTGGGGAGTCGCAATAGTGTGCATACTTGGCACGCGCGCGAGGCAGATCTGGCCGCGCTCGCGCTGCTTGTATCATCACTTATGATCTGCGCTTTTCTATAACGAGTGATCTTTTGAACTAAACAGGTCTTATCTACTTGTGTTTGTGTGTCATATGAATAATAAATACCCCATACATGGAATCAGGGTGCCTACTGTATGTAGTAAGTTTTCTTTATACAAATATAATCAGGAAGATTGTTTTATTGTAAATGAAAGTAAATGGCATTTTCATCGTTTACTCACTGTTTACTTCCTTTTGAAGGTTTGAAAATGTGTTGGTTGAGTATTGCACATTGAGCAGGGTAAGCCAAAGCTAATTTGACATTACAGTACATGACTACTTTGGTCTGGTTTGCATAGTTACTGCAGTTCAGAATAGGCTGGATTTTTGTCAGTAGACTGATCTTTTCCCCATGAACCTGAATATACCTTTTTAAAGTCCTGGGTAATTTTAGCCTGGATGGACTCGATCCATTGAGGAGTAATTATGATAGGTTCAGAATTCATTGGGCCAATCAAATTGCCAGGGCGGGCTTTATACGATGATTGACAGGTGGTCTTCAGTAACGTAATCCTCACGTCGTCAAAGAGCGCTTATCAAAGATGAGTGCAGCTGGAGAATTGAGATGTATAGATTCCGCTGTCGCGTCTTTTGTAAAATAAATCGACAGCGCATTCATTTTAATAGACAAACAGAGAACTGCAATCAAGGCATTTGTCGATCGGAAATATATTTTTGGCATCCTTCCTACATGATTCGGGAAAAGTGTAACTTATCAGCTGGCTCTGACGGTCGCTAAGAAGACGGGATGTAATGAAAAGCCTGTGGTCGTTGTGGTTTCTCCTTTGGTTACACTCATGGAGAAGTAAGTAAAAGAAGTTACACTCGTTATTTAACTTCTAAAATAAATAAAGTAGGCTACGTTCTGTATTTGAAAACTGCGCTATGCAAAGGAGTTGACTTATGCATTGCACTGATTGGTTGTAGGTCTACCGACTATCCAATTGAGTGCAGAGGGTTTTTTTTTCCTGGTTCGGTTGCGACACGCCTCATAATCAAAGCCCAATGGAGGAGTTTCAGACTCATTTTCTCATTTTCTCCACTCTCAAGGTGTATGTGGCTGCCATTGCGGCTTTCCACACTCCTCTGAGTGTTCGGCCTCTAGAGAGACACCAGATGGTCAGCCGGCCTATCAGCTGGAGTAGTGGAGTCCATACTCAACTCTAAAGCTCCCTCCACAAGGAAATTGTATGGCTTAAAGTGGAATGTCTTCACCAATTGGTGTAGGGAGCATGAGGTTGACCCAGTTAACAGCCCAGTAGTTTCAGTGCTGGAGTTCCTCCTAGATCGCTTCTCCACTGGTCTTACCCCGTCCACTCTCAAGGTGTACGTGGCTGCCATTGCGGCTTTCCACACTCCTCTGAGTGTTGGGTCTCTGGGGAGACACCAGATGGTCGTAGGTTTCCTCCGTGGGGCTTGGAGGATGAAACCTGCGGCTCCTACCAGGGTTCTCACATGGGACCTGGCAGTAGGGCTGGGTATCGTAACAAAATGTTCGATACCGATACCGATACCTTGACTTCGATACCGGTTCCTGAACGATACCTTTTTCGATACCAATTTTATGTAACCAGTTTTAACTATAATATTACCTCAATTTTTATTTTATTTTTCAGTTTGTTGACTTTTTCAGACTCATATTTTGAGTATGTAAAAAAGCACCAATGCTAAAGTTTTCTATGTTTCTATCATTTAACATGTTTTCTTTACTTCAATGAGCTCATTGTTTCTGCCTTATCTCAATGCATTGTTTAACAATGAAACTGAATGAAAATTAATTGAAATGCATTACACTGTCACCTCTGATAACAGATCATCACTCTAAATTGTAATTTAGAAACATGCATTTTCTGTAAAACATGCGTTTCTGCTTAGAAACGATATGTATTGTGAAAAATGCTATACAAATAAATGAGAATTAAATTAAATATAGGCTACTGGGGGGCGGGATTTATGCCTCGCGTTCAGCACACATGAAGCTTGCCGCAAAGCACTGGCAAAAGTAGCCTAATGATTATGGATGTGTCAGGAAACAACAGCAAGGATATATTTTAATTGTTTATTAACGAACAAGTGTTTAATAAGTCTGCTGGCGGCAAATATGTTTATGGCGATGTTGACACGTCATTCCTGCAGCAGTGAATGCGCGCGCCTATATGGATTAGGTAATCAAACTAATTTCTAATCGTTTCGTTTAAAAGTTTTGACCGTCTATAGTCCTATTTCTCATCTCTGACTGAGGCAAGTAAGTTATCATATGCTGAGCCTGAGTGTCGGTTCATCTGTGACGCTCTTCAGTTCTTGCAGTCAAAGACGGATGAATTTTGTACTCTCAACTCTAAACTAACGTTACTCTGTAGTGTGCGCTTATCAGATTTACCGTGTCGGTCTTGGCGGCAATTATCTTGTCAAAAATATTGCATCGCGTGCTTCTGGCATCGAGTCTGGCACATAGGTAGGCTACACTTTGGATCATTTCCCCATATTTTCTATCCATCTGGGTTGGGACGCTTACACGCACTTACGCACACACACTCACGTGCGACGAGCTCTCTGAGCAGCCGCTTAAACTAACGTTAGTGTTTTCCGCCACAGCCTATCATACTGCGTGCTTATTGTTTCATTGATGTTGACGAGATTAACCACTTAGGTACCGAAATTTGGTATCGAAAAACAAGACATGTTTCGATACTCGGTAGTACCGAGGCAATTCGGTCGGTACCTAAAAAGTACCGAACTTCGGTACCCAGCCCTACCTGGCAGTAGTTCCCAAAGGGTTGGCTGAGACCCCCTTCGAACCGCTGGAGTCGGCTGAAGCCAAGAACCTGTCACTGAAGGTCACTTTTCTGTTGGCCATTACTTCTCTGAGGAGGGTAGGAGATCTCCAGGCACTCTCCATATCTAACGAGTGTCTGGAGTTTGCTCCAGGCAAAATTAAGGCTGTCCTTCACCCTAGGCCCGGCTATTTGCCTAACTTGCCGTCCAGTGCGGCACGGCGTACGGTTCTGCAAGCGTTTCATCCCCAACCTCACATGACGGCGAATGAACAGAGACTTCATAGGCTCTACCCTGTCAGAGTACTAAGAATTTACATTCAGAGATCCTCTTCATGGCAGAAGGCGGACCAGTTGCTGGTGTGTTTCGGGTCGCCCAAGAAGAGGCTTCCCGTGTCAAAGCAAACCATCAGCAACTGGATTATCCATGCAATTTCCACGGCCTACCAGGTGCGCTGGCCATGAGGGCTCATTCCACTAGAGGCATGGCATCCTCTAGGGCCCTTCTCGCGGGGGCCCCCATCCATGAGGTCTGCAATGCAGGTGGATGGGCCACCCCATATACCTTTATTAGGTTTTATAGTTTGGACATTCCGTCAGCACCCGCCTCTCTTGTGCTCACGTCCTAAGTGTGCCTGTGAGCAGCTACACACTAGGACAGGCAGGGCATTTTGTGGCGCAGTGGGTACTCGTTCCCCCAAAGTGTCATTCGACACAGTTTAAATTCGACACAGAAATATGTGCTGGAGACAATCGTGCTTGCATAGTTCTCGAATCCCACACTACCCCTAGATAAGTGGTCCTCTGTACTGGGAGGAGCACACTCTTCTTGGCGTTTAGCCGTACCCAACTTTTTCATATGTGACAGAACGATATCTCGATGCCGAACCGCCAACTGCTCTGACTGAGCTAGAATCAACCAATCGTCGATATAATTTAATACGCGAATGCCCTGGATTCTGAGAGGAGCCAGTGCTGCATCCACACATTTCATAAAAGTGCGGGGTGATAGACCTAGGCCGAATGGAAGGACCCAATATTGGTAAGCTTCGCCCCCGAAAGCAAACCTCTAGAACCTCCTGTGATGAGTATGGATTTATATATGTAAATAAGCATCCTTCAAGTCTATTGTGACAAACCAGTCCTTCGGACAGAATCTGTGACACGATCTATTTGAGTGTAAGCATCTTGAACTTGACACCTCAGTGCCCTGAAACGGCGAACCGGCAGGGAACAACCGACGTGGCAGCGCTGCGATACTCCTCAGAGAATCACCCCGCAGAGGGCGCCGAGGAGTCGGCTGAGGCTGCTCAGTCTTAAAGAGCGCCTATCATAGCATTTGAAATGTTCCTATTTTTGTTTTAGGAGTTCCCAAAAACAGTTTAACATGCATGCAAGGATAAAAAACACTTTATTTGTCTTATAATATGCATTTCATTTTAACTGATTTGCTCAACGACTCCCAAATGATTCGTTTGATGATTCATTTTCCCAAACACCTCCTTTGAGTGACGCGAATCTGCGGCGATTGGTCAAACCGTAGGCAGAGACTGTCGGCAATGGAACGACCATAACCAGGATTATAGCTTGTCAAGTGTTGAAAATTGTATTTAGTGTTTGAACAAACGTGTCAGAAAAAGTGCACTTTCCACACGTTCCCTTACTCGCGTCTCCGTCAAGAGTAAAGCTTTCCCGGCGAAACTCACATTACGGCGGCTTTTGAGGGGCAGTGCTTATTATATAGAGCGAAGTCATATTTGGCTAAGTCATTTAGGAGGCAGTTGCCATTTTTCAATGAATGTCTGGTGAATATCAAAAACAAAACTAACTTTACCCCGCTTAGAAGCTGCGCGGAGTGTACAGAACACACACAACACAATATAACTACTATATTGTGCATGCTACAGAAAACATAACAGCAAACATTATTAATATTACTTACTTACAGATTGTGATTCGGAGGAGGACGAACCTGATTCATATACACTGGATACTGAGCCCTCCTTCAGGAACAACCGGCTTGCGAATGATTCGTCATTAAAATGATGAGAACACAAGGTTCGGGCTATACTGTTGTGGTATTATTGCAAATATGAACTCTGACCACTGATTCTTCACATGCTCGTCCCTGGGCAATGAAAACAAGTGGCTGAACTGTCTTTGCAATGTAGAACACAGCATCTTCTCGACATGATGCGATTTAGCTGAAGTATTTGAATGTGTTTTAGATGTCACTTCAAGTTTACACTTCCGTCTGCGTGCGCAGTTGTTGGGAGCGGCCAGTGAGCTAATGTTCTGTATCTACGTCACGACAAAACAGCTAATGACTCGTTTCAAAAACAATTCATTTCATAGACTCAGAGTTCACTCTCACTTAAAGACAATGGGCCCTATCTTGCACCCGGCGCAAGTGACTTTATACACAAACGCATGTCTCATTCCTATTTTGCATGCGCGCAAAGCGGGATTTTCCTCTCCACAGACGCACGTTGGTAAACTAGGAAATGAACTTGCGCTCCCTGGGCGGATCGGCGCAAAAAGGAGGCGTGTGTCTGCGCAAATATTCCCTGGTGCTATTTTACACTTCCAGAACACAATTGCGCCACTGACCAGAAAAAAACTGGTCTAAAGTCAGTGGCGCGTTGCGCGTTGTTCATAATGCTATTTTAAGCGCGCATGCTTACCCATAATGTAGCGGGTACCCAACAAGCATACACTGATTCTCTCATCAACATAGATGCAGTAGTTTTTATTTTTGCAAATCATACATTATAACAAGGAAAAATATTAACACATGAGGGAAATCATTGTGGTTTACATGAAGATGAAAAAACCAAATTACCCATTTTTTAAGGCTAATTGTAGTACTAAAGGATCAGACCTGTTTGCCCAATAGTGGCAAGAAACATACCTATAGGCTATAATGTTTAACCGACGCTGATGTGCGAGAGTTTCTCCCATCCCCATATAAAGTCCCTTCTGTCTTTCACTGCCCTGACAAGAACGTCAGTCTCATCTCCTGTGAACGCTCCTGGCGTGCCCCTGGTAAACCCGCCGTTATAATAACAATCCGTCATGCAACATGCGCTCCTGTTCTTAAAGGGTATGTTGGATGGCGCTCGGATTGGTTTATTTCACGTTACGCCCAAACCACACCTATGAATAATGAAGCTACTTCAGACCAACCTCTTTTAGATTTGCGCCAGGCGCAAGAGGCATTTATCCCGCCGGGAAAATAGCAATTTGTGGGACCCGCCCACAAAGTTATTTGCGCTATGCGCTTTGACACTTGCGTTTCAGATCGTTAAAATAGGGCCCAATAACTTTATATACAGTGCACTTTCCAATATAAATCTTTGCAGGATGTTTTCATTCCCTTAGAGCTATATTCCACACTACATGAACAGTCATTTTCAAAAATCCATGATAGGTGCTCTTTAATAAAAGTTCTCAGCCCAGAAGCCTCAGGAACATCAAAACGTCGAGGAAGAAACTTTTGAAACACATCCGACTGCTTCTTTGCATCTTGAAACCTCTCGACCACACAATTGATAGCATCGCCAAACAAACTTGGTGACAATGGTGTGAAGGTGGCAATGGTGTGTCTAACAGAACAGACCTATCTTTGTCCTTTATATCAGATAAATTCAACCAAAGGTGGCGCTCCGTGGCCACTAGGGCTGCCATAGAATGGCCCACTGACTTGGCCGTCTCCTTAGTGGCCTGGAGCAAAAGGTCTGTTGCACGACGTAATTGTCGAATCACGTCTGCCTTAATTTCCTCACGATCATCGATTTCCTTTAGCAGATCAGCCTGGTATGCTTTCAGAATGGACATAGTGTGCAAGCAAGACGCAGCCTAACCTGCTGCCGAGTACACTTTACCCACCAGTGAAGATGTAGATTTTAATGGTCTGGTGGGTAACGTCAGGGCTTTCAATGATGATGATGACTCAGGAGAGAGATAGCTCGCAAGCGTCTCTTCAGCCTGAGGCACCGTCACATAACCATAATCAACAGCACCTAACAATTACTATAGTTAGATGTCTGGGGATTAAACACTCTGAATGAAGTTGGTTTGTTCCACGATCTCGACACCTCAGTGTGGAGATTGGAAAAGAGCGGTAATCCCCTACGTGGAGGTGGTGTTCTAGATGATAAAAATCTCTCAGCAAGCAAACTTTTCTTGGAAACACTCTCTGATTCATCGACTGGCCAACCAATATTTAATTTAGCTGGTGCCTCGACCTGGGAAGGAGAAGCCTCAGCGCGGCTACCGCTACTAGATCCACTACTAGATCCATCTGCGAACCCCAAGATAAAAGTCGACGCTGTGCCTCGGCGACAGCAGTACCCACACCTCGGGGAGCGCGAACCGAACCATCCTCCTCAAAGAACGCCCGGTCAAAGAACGCCACACAAACAAGCTCCCATGAGGGCAAGGAACAACACAAACAAGTTGAATTCTTGATCCGCCATAATGATATATATATATATATATATATATATATATATATATATATATACACATACATATTGATGACATATTGCCATAATGATATATATATATATATATATATATATATATATATATATATATATATATATATATACATATATATATATTAGGGGTGTAACGATTCATATCCTACATCGATGTATCGATTTATATTCATATGATCCAACTACATCGATCTGTGCTCTGCTAGTTGGCCTTCCGGATGGCATACAGTATATCGATCTAAAATCGTGTTAAAAGTTAATCAATCGATTGCATCAATACTAGGAAATAACGCATTGAATTTAAGCACGTCAGAATTTATATTGTTGTTGTTTTTTTCACTTTAGTTTTAATGATACAGGTGTTAAACTTTACTCCATTCAGTCTGCCTAGCTGTGACATTATCGCCACATACCAGCACAGCAGCAGCGCAAAGACAACATACATAGCATGGTGAATGACAAGGAGAAGCCGACAAGCGAGAAATGATTTGTGAAAACACATTGGCTTTTGTAAAGACGGAGACGTTCTAAATGAGTCACTCGCTGTTTGTAGGACGCAAAGGTTAATAACAGGAATCTAGGAAACTTCACCTGCACTGCAGTGTTAATTTCGTTGACGAAGATGATGATGAAAATTATTCGCCAATGTCATTTTTTCACAGATGAAAACGAGACGATTACTAAATAAAACCTAGTTTTGAATTACAAAAACTATGACTAACATCTATTGACAATTTCGTCAATGAATAAACACTAGATGAAAATGTTAGATAGTGTCAATCTGGGAAGCGATTCCAGTCAGAACTGATGTCCTGCCTGTGTGGTAACTTAGAAGCGCACATTTGTACTGTAACGTGCTGATCTACCCCGCGGTCTCATAAAACGTTAAAATATGTCAACGTCTGGGAGAATGAGTAGTAGAGTATGCATAAAGATCTGAATAAGAGTGACAATGCAAAAAAGGATTGCTGTGTGCTCACACCCGACTGACCCAAACGTCCAACCATGCACATAGACACCTATACAGCTCGCGAGTAATGAATTGAGTTCTCTTTCGTGTCTGAATGGACAAATAGAGATCGGGGAGTGAGGTTTACTCGCACAGCAACTACTAGCTGGCCTCCGTTACACTAACCAGCTTGGATGGACTGGATCACTGTCAGCGTAGAATATGAGAAGACAAAATGTTGCTGGCTTAAATTAAGACAATCTAAATGGATGTTTAATCAAGAACAAAGTCGAATGTGTGTTTGCTAAAGCAGATTTATTACAAAACACCAAGGTATAGCCACACAGTTGATGAACCAGCGTTAGCCGCGGTGCTAACTTACATGAACTCACTTGCCCTATTCGCCACTGGTTTTCTCGACACCACAACTTTAGCATTACTTCTCTCCTCCGCCCATTGTTCTTCCCTCGATCTCCCCCTGACTTCTATCTCGCCTAGAAGGCTCATAATTATTTGCCTGTGGGCCATCATAGGTATATTCGTCAACATCGGAGAACGCAGTTTCGTCGTTCACATCCATTGTAACCTGAGCCTGAACTTGAACAGACTCCCTCAGCAATCGTCACTTCCGGTTAGTGCTTGGTAGACGCGGGAGTTATTTTATCACATTTTTTCTCAAAATATCGTTAATGGCTAAATATATATATTACTCCAGTTCAGAAAATCTAGTTGTTTTATCGTCAATATACACTATGCCATATAGGGGTGTCCAACCTGCATGTTGCTCTTTAATAAGTGTTACGGAGCAGGCTCCCGCACCGCCTCCTCTTCGCCAGCAGAGGGAGCCTTCTCCAGAGTACTAATTCTCACTAGAACTCCGTTTCCCATAATGCTCATTCCTGGGACTGATTGCACACACACCTGCACCTCATTCAGACTGCCTATATAAGCCACACACAAACCAAGACTCCCTGCGAAGTATTGCCTTGCCACGGCCTGTAATGACTGAGCGGTTTTCCCTGATCTGCCTGTTCTGTGTACAGACCTTGGATTGTTATATCACCTCTGCCTGTTTGCTGCCTGTCTTGATTCGGATTGTCTTGGATTATCGTTGTTTGCTGCCTGCCCTTATCTACTGCCTGTTATCTGACCACTCTCTGTGCCCGCTCTCTGAAAACCCTGTTTTGCTGTTCACTGACCCTTGCCTGTTTGACCAGTCTCTAATAAAGCTGCACATGGATTCCACTTCGCCTAGCGTCTCGTTACAATAAGGATCAATTATATTTAATTCCTACAAATAAATTTGTCTACTTGAACGAATAAAAGAATGATGTATGAAAGTATTTATAAAGAATGCATCTATCATTAATTGAAAAGAAGACTACTTTAGGAAAAGTGTTTTTATTTTCTAAGCTATTTTTCAAGTCACAGTAGTTAAACCTGTATCTGTATTGCATGTTCAAACTTAAACATTCATAGGTTCATATATGTTTTCTCTGAATCATTTAGGATTGTATCGTTCTAAATTAACCAACATCGTCCTTGAATCGTATCGACAACCACAAATCGTGATACGAATCGAATCGTTGTTAAAATGAATCGTTGTTAAAACGAATCATTACACCCCTAATATATATATAGTGTGCTTGACAGACAGCAATAAATAGACAAGGACAGAGAAGAGAGATCGCTTGCTGAAGGCAACAGAAGCTGTCGCGGTCTGATTTCAAGGGTGCTTTAAAGTTTCCTGGTCTATGACATCACATGACGTCCTACTCTATCATTGGACTGATTTTACAGAGGCTTCACGACGCAATCACACAAAGCGTTCCCACTGCGTTCTAACGCAGCTTGAGGTTCCTTTGAAAGGAAGGTCTAGGCTCTACCCCGGGACGGTTTGTGTCGAGCCATTTATTAGTCTGGATGTTTGATGAGAAAGAGATTAAATGTGGTTGCAATAAACTCTGTAATAATAACTGTATCAGATGACTATTATTCTGTTGCGCGGAGCTGAGTAAGAACTGATGACACCGCTTGATCTTTGGCTGACCAATCAGAGGAATGGGTTTAATTCCCACCCATGTAGAGATCGAATATTCAGGCTGTTTATCCATTTTGTTTTTATTTATATTCCAGTTAGCGGATTAGAACAAAGTGTGATGAAAACACTATCAGAGATTTGTTATTTATGTTCATGAGAAGGGTTGAATATGTGATAAATTAAGTTTCTTAATTTTTCCGTTTCGAAAACAAAAACAAGAAAACAAATATATGGATCGAAACTAAGAGATGTGCTGAAAATTACCTGTCTCATTACTGATTTCTCCTTCTGCACATGGAATACAGTCATAACAGCAGACAGGTCTTCCTTTCTGTGCAGCCTTCCTGGTGCCTGGAGGACAACTCTCACTGCAGACAGACCTTGGCTTCTACATAGAACAATACACTGTACACAATTATCTAATTTTACTTTGCAAAATAAAATATTTGTGATTTTTTGGTTCATACCTGCAATGTTAATTGATGCCAATATGCAATGGGAGACATGCTCATGGTCAGTGAAAATGTTTTTTGGAATGAAATTCAATTCAAAGTGCTGTTAAATAAATTCAACACAATTGTAGTGATGCCGTTTTGTCCAAAACTTGTTCAGTAATTCTCTCTGCTGTTGCTTTTGTACATATGATCAAACCTCATTGTCACTTTACATTTTTGTCTGAATTTCCAGTGTAAGTAAGCAATATTAATGCACTGTATACATTTTAGACCACAACTATTTTCCTTGTACACCAAGAATGAATACAATTTTCATTTTCTAATAATCAGTTGATTCTTGGTAATGTAAATCATATTATCTTCTTTGAAACCAATGTGATAGAAGTACAATAATGACAAATGTATTTGAAACAAAAAAGCTTGTTCACTTGCAATTGTACGGTATATTCGAAATTTCAAAAATGCTGTTGGACATTGTTTATATTTAACACACCCCTCTCTTCATTGCTCTGCCTCCAAAACTCACCCTCCAAACCTAACCGCCTAGCTCCAAGTCGTTATCAAACCCTGTTCGTTCCTGTGAATGCACTAATGCCGTGTTCCAGGCAACCTGTAACCTGTGTTTTTACAACCTTATACCCGTGAAAGTGCAATGGAACTGCAGTCAAACCCATGACTTCCCACCCGTGAACTCGAACTAGATCGATGTACTCCCAGTTACAAGCTCTGACGTCACATAGCCCGCAAAACCATACAAAACAACAATGGTTTGTTTACATCTACAGTAGCAACCACAATTCCTTGCGCTCAGTTAGTTTGGCGTTAGGGGCCTGTAACGCTACAAAGCCGTGAGTCGTGGGTTGAAGTGGTGATTTACGTGCTCAAAATCCAACCTAGAACACAGCATAACAATAATCTCTAGCTGTTGTCAGCACGACTCTCACTAGCTGGCCTCCGTTAAGCACACAATCCAAGAGTGGATGACTGTTTATCACAACAGAAGCACAAGAAAATAATGCTTCACAACAAATAAAGTGCAGATAATTAACTTATGACAAGCACAAAAAAAAATAATGTACAGTTAACAATAGTAATTACAAACAAGAGTTCATTGTTATTTGCCAACAGGCAGCACAGCAACTTCAGACAAACAATGACACTCAAACCCAGTGTAACTCACAGGTGGAGCAGTCTTTTCTTTCTTTCAGAAAAGCAATGTTTTCTTTTTTGTATTGTGTCTGCAGTGTTTCTTAAAATCTACCTCTTGCTCGTTCTCTCTCCTCCGCAGTCATATACTTCTAATGCTTATCCCACCTTTAAGCTGAGAATATTTCAATTCAAAACCTTTCACACACATTTTCATTAATTTAATAATCCAGTCACATGTCACTTCCAAAGTAGTCTGTTTAAAGAGCCCCTATCATAGCATTTGAAATGTTCCTATTTTTGTTTTAGGAGTTCCCAAAAACAGTTTAACGTGCATGCAAGTATAAAAAACACTTTATTTGTCTTATAATATGCATTTATTTTTAACTGATTTGCTCAACGACTCCCAAATGATTCGTTCGACGATTCATTTTCCCAAACACCTCTTATGAGTGACGCGAATCTGCGGCGATTGGTCAAATGACCCAGTCAGTTGTTATTGGTAAACCGTAGGCAGAGATTGTCAGAAACGGAATGCCCATAACCAGGATTATAGCTTGTCAAGTGTTGAAAATTGTATAGTGTTTGAACAAATGTGTCAGAAAAAGTGCACTTTCCATACGGTCCCTTACTCGCGTCTCCGTCAAGAGCGAGCTTTCCCGGCGAAACTCACATTGCGGCGGCTTTTGAGGGGCAGTGCTTATTATATAGAGCAAAGTCATATTTGGCTAAGTTGTTTAGGAGGTAATTGCCATTTTTCAATGAATGTCTGGTGAATATCAAAAACAAAACTAACTTTACCCCGCTTAGAAGCTGCGCGGAGTGTAAACAATACACACAACACAATATAACTATATTGTGCATGCTACAGAAAACATAACAGCAAACATTATTAATAATACTTGCAGATTGTGATTCGGAGGAGGACGAACCTGATCCATATACACTGGATACTGAGGCCTCCTTCAGGAACAACCGGCTTGCGAACCCATATTTGAATTCATATGTTTTTGAGTGATTCGTCATTAAAATGAATGATGAGAAGAACACAAGGTTCGGGCTATACTGTTGTGGTATCGTTGCAAATATGAACTCTAACCACTGATTCTTCACATGCTTGTCCCTGGACAATGAAAACAAGTGGCTGAACTGTCTATGCAATGAACACAGCGTCTTCTCGACATGATGCTATTCAGCTTAAGTATTTGAATGTGTTCAAGTTTACACTTCTGTCTGCATGCGCAGTTGTTGGGAGCGGCCAATGAGCTAATGTTTTCTATCTACGTCACAACGAAACAGCTAATGACTTGTTTCAAAAACAATTCATTTCATAGACTCAGAGTTGACTCTCACTTTTGAAAGACAATAACTTATGTACGATGCACTTTCAGATATAAATCTTTGCAGGATGTTTTCATTCCCTTAGAGCTATATTCCACACTACATGAACAGTCATTTTCAAAAATCCATGATAGGTGCTCTTTAAAAAATACAACCTATAATATTCGACTGGCAAATTTTAAGTCTACTTCAAGGGTGCAGTTAACATAAATTCAGTGGTTCAAATTCAACAGAATATTAAAATCATTCCTCATTGGAAACTGCAGGAATTGCAGTAGACTATTGGTGCATAATCTCTGCAAGTCGTCCTCACCAGTTGGTGGTGCAAGCGGGTGTTGATATAGACTAGAGAGAGTCCATTCAAAAAGCGGAATTGCAGAAATGGAGTAAGCAGTAAGTACAGGTGAAACTCGATCAAAAGTGAAAACGGTTAAAATCATGCAAAAGTTCATTTCAGTAATTCAACTTAAAAGGTGAAAATAATATATTATATAGACCCATTACATACAAAGTGAGACATTTCAAGCCTTTATTTGTTACAATGTTGATGATTATGGCTTAAAACTTATGAAAACCCCAAAGTCAAAATTAGAATATTGTGAAAAGTTTTTATAAGCTGTAAGCCATAATCATCAAGATTATAACAAATAAATGCATGAAATATCTCAATGTGCATGTAATGAGTCTATATAATATGTTTGACCTTTTAAGTTGAATTACTGAAATTAACTTTTGCATGATTTTCACCATTTTCACTTTTGATCTTGTTTCACCTGTACACTGTTTACTCCATTTCTGCAATTCCACTTTTTGAATGGGCTCTCTCTGCTCTACATTAACACCCGCTTGCACCACCAGCTGGTGAGGACGACTTGCAGCAGATTTACTGAAATAAATGAACTTTTGCACAATATTCAAATTTTTCATAATGCATTTACGTTTAAGTCTTTGTGGTTACTTTCCCCGTGTACATGCAAGCAGCTTTTTCTACCATGAACGAGATTATAACATTCTCCCGATGCTGATGTATAGATCAAACGTTACATCTGAGTCTCTCGGTTAACTTTCCTTAACTTTATATCGTGGCACTGTGCTGCAGTATTAGGGTTTCCATCATATGTCAAACTCCAGGATTCTCCAGGATTGATTTTTTTAAGAATGTGTGTGAATTTGTGAAATGTTTTGAATTGAAACATTCACAGCTTAAATGTCAGACCATATCGAATTTCAGACCATAGAAATTCAAGTCCTAAAAATACAATGCATTGAAATGCAAGCAGTACATTTTTTTAAATAGTGAAATTCAACAAGCTGTTTTGTTTCAAATACATTTGTCATTATTTTACTTTCACAAATTTTTAAAATCATACAGCATACTTATGTAAACAGTTTTGTGGCGGGGAAACCAAATTTTCTGTTTTGAATTTGAACTGGTGCAAAGCCTTGAGCAAAGGTGGAGGGTTTTGTTAAAAATACCTTTCTAATGTCATATCATATCAAGCTATTTGTATAGACCAGTTCAAATGTTTTGACATTTTGTTTCCAAGCTTTAAACAAACCCTGTATGATAAACATGTTACAGCCATTTACCTCCAGCTGTCCTCCAGCCCAGATTATGTTGTTAGTGTTGAGCACAAATTGTTGGTCAGGGGCCAGTGAAGCATCATAGTATCCTACTGGTTTAAACTTGATTGATCCATTTGAGTCCTGCTGCCAATTCACAACTTCATATTGGGCTACAACTGCACCAGTACTGTCAAACCACACATGATCTCCCATCTTTATTGTGAAATTTACCTTTTTCAGAGCCGTAACCACCTATTGAGAAAAAGTCATTTTGAGGCACAAATTGGTGAATCCTCTTGTTCTCTCCCTTTCAGTCTATAACTCTGTCTATATTTTTTTATGTTATTACCTGCTGTGGTTGTATTTTCAGGTCTGTTTCACAACCCTCCTTTTCTTTGCACTTCAGTAGATTGTGTAGTGAATGAGCCACTGCATAAACTGATTTGTATACATTGCTTGCATATCTTTGTTCAGATACATCTTCATTGTTGCTTTTCAACACAAGGAGATCTTGATATGCTTTGCAAACTAATTGATATTGAGAAGAATTCCTCTCAGTCTGTGAGCATGGAAAAGCTGTGTCCCAGAATGATTTTATAACATAATCTGCAAAACCTTCAATATTGATTTTTTTCACAGCAAACCCCAATGATCCTCCCAGCACATGAAAACTGTTTGGAGTGACCATACTGTCGGCTGTTATCCATGCCTCCACACCAATTACTTGGAGGCCTGTAATGTTCTGAATAATTAAATAATCAAGTAGATTGTTCATTTCAAAATTGGTAAGAAATGCAACAATGACTTTTGCAGTGCCTTTTTGTATTGTGTCTACCACATTTTTAAGTTTTTCAGTCTCTGTTCTCTGGAATTTTACAGAGTACTCCACACAAATCCCCTCCTTCTCAGCTGTATTCAGAAATATTGCCATTCCATAGTTTCCATAATCGTTGTCACTGTTCACAGCTCCCACCCAAGACCAGCCAAAGTATTTGATTATGAATGCTAGTGCTCTGCTCTGGTGGTAATCACTAGCGATAGTCCTGAAGAAATAGGGGTAATCTTTTCTATTACTGAGACATTCACATGAGGCTGAGGGACTTATCTGAAATAAGGCATAAGAAAACAGTGAAATAGTCATCAATATTTATGTCAAACATTAATGTATTTTGCTTCTTACCACTGGAATTTTAAAAGGTCCTGTAGTTCTGGACAGAATAACTGTGTTGGATGACTCAGTTTCTCCTATGATTGCATGAATAGGAGACTGTCCATTACATCTGTCCCCTGATGCAAATTGTTCACCATTCATTAATGCCATATTTGCACCCATAGAAGATAGCCTTGAACCACAGGTATCATAAATTCGGTAGCCAATAGAAACATTTGGGAGCAGATTTTCACTTCTGTTAATCTCCTCTATGGCAAAGATCATGATTTGAGCCATTCGGAAATCTCTCAGGCTCACACTGTACAAAAAATAAAACCAGAAGGTTAAACAAACTGCATTATTTGCATGAATTGTTATGACCAAAATAGATTTTGAAGTAAAAAACCTTGAGCATGATAAAAGCTGAGGTTTTTGCTGAAACTTAAATAAAGGTAATGTCTCTATGCTGTGGATTGGAAAAAGTGCTCCTATAGTTACGTCTCCATCCTTTGAAAGCAGCGGGTATTTTGGGTCCCCCATCATTTGGCAAAGAGACTTTTCTGCCTTTGCATGAAGCTGAAAGTTAAGCAAAAGTATGCAAAGAAAGACAGACATCCCAAAGTCTGAGTTCAACAGTGGCCAAATGCAACTGGCTTAATTCAATATGTGCACTTTTATACACATAATTAATATGGATGATTGATTGTCAATGTAGCCAATGACCTCAATGGGTAAGGACATGTGCAAGTCAAGCAGAGGCAGAGTAACATTATTATGACAGAGCCTGGTTTAGTCTGACTATTTAAATAATCAGTCATTGCTGTGAAATCATACTGTGATACCTATCTAATAAATCATTCCTCTTTTTGGTCCAAACAGCCTTTTGTCAAATATTACCTATTAATATAACTATCAATTCCAATAAATTAATATAACTAACCCTCAGGGGTCCAACATGATTTTGTTGTCTTTGAGATGTTCTGACATTTGTGATTTTTAGTTTCTTATAAACATATTTATGGCAAAGGTGTCTGTAATGAGGTTTGTTGTAGTTGGACGGAGGAGATGGGAGCCGGCGAACAATCAACAAGTTTAATAACATAAAATAAAACAAATACAAAATGAAAGTAAAAGACAGCAGCCCCTCACGGACGACTGCTGTCACAAATAATAAAACAAAATACACTGTAAAAATACAAAATACACTAACTTATACTGTGTTTTGTTTTATTTTTGTTTTCACAGTATCTTCCTTGTCTTGTGTCATTGTTATTGTGTGTGTGTGTGTGTGTGTGTGTGTTTGGACGTGGTCACCGGTCAATATCACTGATCAGCGGTGCCAGCTGCTTCTGATCAGCTGTGCCTATATATGCTCACAGTTTCATCTTGTCTTTGGCCCTGTTTACATGAAAGGGAAAATGCAGATATTTCCCTGCGTTTTGGCCTCTCGTCTACACGAAAACCCCGTTTTTATCACAGAAAATGATTATTTCTAAAAACTCCGGAATGTTTTTAGAATGTTTTAGAATCTCCAAAATGGAGATTTCTGAAAACGCCGGTTATGTGTTGTCGTATGAACTGGGAGAAACTGGGTTTTAGGTTCTCTCTTGTCAATTCTGAGGATTCTGATTGGCTTGCATGGCTTTATCCTTCTCCCTACACTGCCACCAATAGATTTGGCATAGTTATGATGGCGCTCGACAGTGTATTTATGCGGGTGTGTAAACAATGTTATTTTTGAAAACAGAGAGGGGGAAAATATTAATTTTGCTAAATACCCGGCTTTGTGTAAACGTGGCCTTTGTCAGATCGTTGTGGTATGTTCCCGGGGGTGTTCCTGTTCGGCATTTTCCTGTGGTCCTCGTTCCTGTTGAATGTGTCTCGTCGTGTCTTCATTTTCCTGTCCCCAGAACAAACTTCGGACTCACGGATTTGGCCTCATCAGTCATCCAACAACAATTGCCCATTGAAGTTCTTGCGTCACTCTCCCGCCCTGTGTGTGGTGTTTGTGTGAACCTGACCAACTCTGTTTATTCCAATAAACTGTACTTCGTGGTTCCACAATCAGCATCTCCAACACGGGGCAGGCGGTAAAGGCTTTAGTGGTGCAGGTGTCCAAGCTCACCCAGCAATAGACCTTATTCAGAGCAACGCCATGACAGGTATGAAAGTGAGGCTGTGAGGGATAGACTTACCGTGTTTCCAATGGCATCCGCTGTAAAAAGCTGAATAAAGCGGCTAGATTACTTACAATTTTCCACAGCTTACATTGTCGGGAGTTTTTTGTCAACTGACAATTCTTGGAAAGATATTTTTCCAGTGTTTCATGAGCAGAACAATCCGAAAACACATTAAATAACAGTACAGTCCATTGAAGAGATGCAAGTCTATCCCTCTCAGCCTCGCTTTCATTCTCATTAAAAATCAAAGATGGTGCTGCCGTGAATAAGGCGTATTCCAACATCTGAGATGTCCCAATGCGACACCCACACCGCCCTTTCAACCAACACTTCCTGAGGCGACTCCCCAGTCACAGCCTCGTCTTCCAGTCCCGGAAGGTCTCCAGGGCATTCTTGAATAGATGTTCCATGCACTTTTCGCTTCAACCTTGAATCTTCAGCAATGAAAGATCTAAGGGGAAAGGCGGTGTAGGAGAACCAGGATCCATGCCGTGACTCGTTCCAGGCACTCGCCGCAGAGATGAAGAGTGTCTTTGACCAGTCGATAGCAGGTAGAGGTGAGAAGCGACAGAGTTCTCGCTGACCTGCGACAAGGAGATCGATCTGTATCAGACTATTCCATAGAATTCTGCACAATAATTATTGTTTCGATACCGATACCAAGTCAAAAATTGTGATTTCGATACTTTTTTGATACTTTTCCCGAAAAGGAAAAGTATTTCTTACAAAGCATTTCGCATACACCTTCTTTGCATAGGTCTGTGCTCTTTAAATGCTGTACCTAATATAAATAAATCACTGTGATGAAACTCTATGAAAGTAGGGGTTAAAGTTGTGCACCAAATACAAAAATAAATAAAACATCTCCAGTTAATTAACTACGTCTCTAAACTATTCATTTAATTTGCTATTAAATAAGAGATCT
The DNA here is from genome assembly GCA_038021265.1 of Cyprinella venusta. Taxonomy (NCBI): domain Eukaryota; kingdom Metazoa; phylum Chordata; class Actinopteri; order Cypriniformes; family Leuciscidae; genus Cyprinella; species Cyprinella venusta. Next base: position 20,051,195 of record CM075871.1, read on the forward strand.
AAAATCTGTTGTTTTTTTAAATCAAGCGGAGCGCTCTTATTCGCTGCTATCAGTTTGCATGGATTCAGTGGCTTCTGCGGCTCATGCACCATCTTCACTTGGACGCTTTCATGGTGCTTCAATCTATCACCATTGCGGAGACTCTATACTCTCTATTCTGCACACCAGGCCGCCGGATGGTGTTGCTAAGAGCTCGCAATGTATAACTATCAGACAGACCGGCCCTTGTGGCCTCGAAACAATACCAGCCCACCGGGAAAAGTCCTGACTCTCCGGATAGCCACTCCGCAACTGACCGGCAGCCACAGTATCACTTGTGCTCGCTGCAACACTCAAGCACATCCTGGTTGGCTGTAGCACCAGCCTCACTCAAGGCAGATACACATGGAGACATAACCAGGTCCTCAGGTGTCTAGCCGACAAGCTTGAGTGTAAGAGGGCATCCATCAATGCCCAACCCATTAACAACCAGGATGTGCACCAACACCCACCTTTGTTCGTTCGAGAGGGGGGAAAGGTGAGGCCTAGCCGCTCAAACCCTGATCTCACCCCAATGAATGTAGCCAGGGACTGGCAGATGCGAGTCGACCTAAGTCAGAAGTTCATTTTCCCTCCGGAGATTGCAACAACCAACCTGCGACCAGACCTCGTTCTCTGGTCTAAGTCCTTCCGGCTCGCCTTTATCATAGAATTGACAGTTTCCTGGGAGGATGCCATCGAAGAAGCGTATGAGCGCAAGACAATAACAGTGCTAAGCTGCACTATTCCAACTTAGCAGCTGAGGCAGAGGACAGAGGCTGGAAGATAAGGGTGCGTCCGGTGGAGGTGGGGTGTAGGGGATTTGTAGCCAGCACAACAGCAAAGCTTCTTAGGGAAATTGGGCATAAATTGGGCAAAAAAGTTAGGGGGCAGAGTTACAGACAAGCCATCAAAGAACTGGCCAACACTGCAGAGAGGACGAGCCATTGGCTGTGGCTGAAGAGGAGCAACACCACCTGGGCTGCTAAGGTGAACAGCTAACCGCGGGACACACACCCAGGCTTGATCAACCTATAGATCCAAATCGCTATTATTTTAGTGTATTTCTTGCTGTTCTCAGGGCAAGAGTACCAATCACTGTTATTTTAGTTTATTACTTGCTGCTCTCAGGGCCGGAGTACAAATCGCTTTTATTTTTGTGTTTTACTTGCTGCTCTCAGGGCAGAAGTACTCAATAGATAGAAATCACTGTTATTTTAGTGTACTACACGCTGCTCTCAGGGCAGGAGTTCTCAATAGATTCAAATCGCTGTTTAGTGTACAACGTGCTGCTCTCAGGGCAGGAGTACAAATCACTGTTATTTTAGTGTGGTACGTGCTGCTCTCAGGGCAGGAGTACTCAATAGATTCAAATCACTGTTATGTTAGTGTACTATGCACTGCTCTCAGGGAAGGAGTGCTCAATAGATCCAAATCGCTGTTATTTTAGTGTATTACTCGCTGCTCTCAGGGCAGGAGTACAAATCGCTGTTATTTTAGTGTATTACTTGCTGCTCTTGGGGCAGGAGTACTCAATAAATTCAGATCGCTGTTATGTTAGTGTACTATGCGCTGCTCTCAGGGCAGGAGTACTCAATACTATGTACTGCTCTAAGAGCAGAGTACAAATCGCAATTATTTTAGTGTACTACCCACCGCTGCTCTCAGGGCAGGAGTGCTCAATAGATTCAAATCGCTGTTATTTTCGTGTACTATGTGCTGTTCTCAGAGCAGGAGTACAAATCACTGTTATTCTAGTTTGTTACATGCTGCTCTCAGGGCAGAAGTACAAATCAGTGTTATTCTAGTGTACTACATGCTGCTTTCAGGGCAGGAGTACTCAATAGATTCAAATCGCTGTTTAGTGTACAACGTGCTGCTCTCAGGGCAGGAGTACTCAATAGATTCAAATCGCTGTTATGTTAGTGCACTAAATGCTGCTCTCAGGGCAGGAGTACTCAATAGACTCAAATCGCTGTTATTTTAGTGTACTACCCCATATGGAAAAGATATAGATAAATTTTACTAAATGTTTATATCTTTTATCTGAAACTTGTAAGTAATACATATAACAGTCAAACAAGACAAAATTCTTAGTAAAATTGTGTAATATGAGATTTAAGATAATTTGGGAACTTATAATTACTATATATGACAGTAAATCCACAAACAATATTCTTAGTAGAGACACGTAACATCAAAGTTATATGAGTTGGGCAATCATTAGTGAAACCAAAATCTTGGTATATTGTATAAAAACCTTACAAGACAAATAGACATATGTAAGATGTCACATATATGAGACATTAAAGTACATGGCACATGATGAGATTACCAAAAATAATTTATGGCATTTCTAAGATTTTACGACTAGCATTGTCTCAGGTTTTTAGATCACACTTTCCATTGTCACGTGCATTGCTTGAAGTGGGGTGGTACTCACCGGTATGCAGTACCGGTTCTTCTACATTTTACTCTTAAGCATACCTGCACTTTTTGTTGCGTATCGCTACTTCTTGCATCTAGCCGGTACTCTATATACCACTGACAGAAAAAGCGTGACGGCCGTTTAACCTCTTATTTACTGCACACATCTGTGGCGCGTTACGGCTGCGAAACGGCAACTGGAGCTGATCGTGGGATTCGCGGCCACCGCAAGCATGATTAGCGCGTATCTTTTTCGGCTTGCATGATAGTCAATGAGTGCATTCATTCAAACCGTGAGGAGGAGCGTCGCGTAAGCAGCAGTGAAGCGGTTGTGCTCATGCTCATTTAAGTTGAAAGCACACTTTTGATGGAGAAAATAAATATGATTCACACAAAAACTGACCAAAATTCACAGAATTTGCATGTCTAGTGTGTTTTAACAACAACTGGAGTAGGCTACGTCAGAAAAAAAAAAACTCCCAACATATTTATGTTTGTATGTTTGTAACATATGTATGTTTGTAACTAATTTATGTTCACCGTAACTGGTAACCAGGATGGCAGCTCGCTCTGGCACATGCATTTTTTTACGGCTATAAAGCACTGGGTCGATTCATGTTCACCTAACCCAGCTGACTGTATGATCTGGACCACTTCTGGAAATGACTTTGCTGGTTAAATCAAGGATGATTTTAATGTAGCAATAAATAACATAAAAATATTTTAAAGTCTTTCTTTCTTCTTTCTTTAATATTAATAACCATAGCAAAAATATTTAGTTGTCATGATCATTACGTTTATGTATTTTAAACATGCATGCCCTCTGACATCACTCGCACATCGCTATGCTGGATAACAGAAACAAAATGCCAGCCAAAAAATTTTTCTACCGGCCAACATAATGTTTAAGATAGACTATCCTGTGTTTACTTGGGTTAATGGGATGAGATGGGTAGCCTGCATGTACAACTTCTTGTTAGCAACATTGAGTCTGCAATTCATTTTATTGGCTATTTCAAATATACCAGACAGTGACGGCTGTTAAACTCTGGGCGCTCGGCTCAGACCCTTTTACCGGTGTGAAGCCGAGTGCAACGGTTACTGCAGCAAGCGTCACCACATGCTCAGCTCATCACTGGAGTGACGTGTGCACAACTTTGGGCGAAATAAGACTCAATGCCGGACTTGGAATAATCCCTTTTTGATCCTGCGCCATTACGGTGAACTTGAGGTAAGTTTCAATTTCAAGCATCAACATTTCACGCCAAGCGTAGTTTCAATCGAGTTCCCTTAACATTAACTCCGAACTTTCGAACTGTTGCTGATGAAATAATATTATCGATCCGTTTAAACTTTGTTCATGGTCCTTTGACATGCTTCCCTCCAGATAAAAGGAAAAGAAAGAATTCAGAATTAAATTAAGAATTATTAATTAGGACAAAAACATCAAATTCTGTATCACGTCTGAGTAAACGTTGCAATTTAGGTAACGTTAACGTTAATATAAAAGGGAGACCATGAAGTTGGAGACCTTTATGGTGCAATTGACCTATGACCTAAGGCGGTTATTGTAAATGAAATGGTCACAGATAATAATTTCGATGTTCTGTGCCTTACTGAAACCTGGCTTAAACCAAATGAATATTTCAGTCTAAATGAATCTACTCCGCCAGGATACTGTTATAAACACGAGCCCCGTCTGATCGCTCATGGCGGCGGTGTTGCAACAATCTATAAAGATATTTTTAATGTTATTCAGAAAACAGGTCACAGGTTTAATTCATTTGAAGTACTTGTGCTAAATGTTACGCTCTTAGATGTAAGAAGGAAATCCATATTATCTCTAGCCTTGGCTACTGTATATAGACCTCCAGGGCCATATGCTGAATTCCTAAAAGAGTTTGCAGACTTTCTCTCAGATCTATTGGTGAATGTCGATAAAGCAATAATTGTTGGAGATTTTAACATTCACGTAGATAATATAAATGATGCTTTAGGTGCTGCGTTTACAGACTTATTAAACTCCTTTGGGGTCAAACAAAACGTCAGTGGTCCCACTCATCGTCTAAATCATACACTAGATTTAATTATATGGAACCGATCCAACTGATATAGATATTATACCGCAAAACAATGACGTCACTGATCATTACATGGTGACTTGCATAATACGCACTGCTGAAATATGTCATGTTGCGCCACGTTATAGACAAGGCAGAACAATCCTTCCAACCACTAGAGATAGATTCTCAAATACCTTACCTGATCTATCTAAATTGCTAAGTCAATCCAAACAAACAGATGAATTAGAGGAAATGACTAGCAGTTTGAGCACCATTTTCACTAGTACATTAGATATTGTTGCACCAATTAGATTAAAAAAGGTTAGAGAGAAAACTAAAGCACCCTGGTACAACAGTGATACGCACGCTATCAAAAGAGAAACCCGTAAGTTAGAGCGTAAATGGAAACAAACTAACTTAGAGGTCTTTAGAATCGCGTGGAAAGACAGTATGTCACGTTATAAAAAGGCTCTAAAAACAGCCAGGGCTGAGCATCTACGCAAACTAATCAAAAATAACCAAAATAACCCAAGGTTTTTATTTAACACCGTGGTTAGACTAACAAACAAACAGACATCACCAGAGCAAAATATACCGTTACAGTTTAGCAGTAATGATTTTATGAATTACTTCAACGAGAAAATAGAAAGCATCCGAAACACAATTATAAATGTACAATCCTCTATGGTGTCTTATGATTCAGCCGCACTTATGGCCCCTCTAGAACAACTACACCGCTTTACAACGATAGGACAGGAGGAGCTAAATAAACTTATCATTGCATCTAAACCAACAACATGTTTATTAGATCCAATACCCACTAAACTACTAAAAAAACTATTAAGTGTAGTGGAAGAGCCTCCCCTCAATATTATTAACTCGTCTCTATCTTTAGGTCATGTTCCAAAAATATTCAAGCTGGCAGTAATAAAACCTCTCATTAAGAAACCACAATTAGATCCAAATATCTTAGCAAAATACAGACCCATTTCAAATCTTCCATTTATGTCCAAAATACTAGAAAAAGTTGTGTCTGCTCAACTATGCTCTTATTTGCAAGAGAATGATATCTATGAAAAATTCCAGTCAGGATTCAGACCGCATCATAGCACTGAAACTGCGCTAGTTAAAATTACAAATGATTTACTTTTAGCTTCTGACCAAGGCTGTATCTCAATACTAGTCCTACTTGATCTCAGCGCTGCGTTTGACACTATAGATCATAAAATACTCTTGGATCGGCTACAAAACTACACTGGTGTTCAAGGACAGGCATTAAGCTGGTTCAGACCGTACTTATCGGACCGTTATCATTTTGTCTGTTTAAACGGGGAAAAATCAAAGATAACGTCAGTAGACTATGGAGTACCGCAAGGATCGGTTTTAGGCCCTCTGCTATTCTCAATATATATGCTGCCACTTGGTAATATTATAAGAAAACATGGAATTAATTTCCACTGTTATGCTGATGACACTCAATTATATATTTCATCACGACCAGACGAAAACACTAACTCATCTAAATTGACAGAGTGTCTCAAAGATGTAAAATGCTGGATGACATGTAACTTCCTGCTATTAAATTCAGATAAAACTGAGGTATTACTTATTGGTCCAAAAAACCACTCACAAAATCTCTTACAACAAAACTTTAGTATAGACGGATGTCCTGTTACCTTGTCCACTACAGTAAAAGACCTGGGTGTTATACTAGACTGCAACTTGTCTTTCGAAAATCATGTTTCATATGTTACAAGGACAGCCTTTTTCCACCTTAGAAACATTGCTAAGCTACGTAACATGCTATCTCTCTCTGATGCAGAAAAGTTAGTTCATGCATTCATGACCTCGAGACTAGATTACTGTAATGCTTTATTAGCCGGTTGTCCTGCATCCTCAATAAACAAGCTACAGTTAGTCCAAAATGCAGCTGCTAGAGTTCTTACTAGGTCAAGAAAATATGATCATATAACACCGATCTTATCATCTCTACACTGGTTACCTATTAAGTTCCGTATCAACTACAAAGTACTACTACTGACCTATAAAGCCCTAAATGGTTTAGCTCCTATGTACTTAACGGACCTTCTTTCGCCCTACAATCCACCGTGTTCCTTAAGATCACTAAATTCAAGGCTTCTGGTCATTCCTAGGATATCTAAGTCCACTAAAGGAGGGAGGGCGTTCTCGCATTTAGCTCCAAAACTCTGGAATAGCCTTCCCGATATGGTCCGGGGCTCTGACTCGCTGACACAGTTTAAAACTAGATTAAAGACGCATCTCTTTAGTCAAGCATTCACATAATGCTTACCTTTCAGTCCTCTGTTATGCCATACGGAACCATTTGCCACTGAAACTGCTTAACGCACCAGTTTGGCTCGACAGCCTTTTAGACAAACGGGTCGGCCCGTATGGTTGGGTTGCGTTGCGGAGAGTTTAGGATTGCAGAGTTTGTGAGATAGTGGTTTTCTAACACCGACACCCGTACAATGGAAATTATTATGAACATCAGCTATGCTAATTATGAACATCAGCTATGCTAATTATTTCCCATCTGCCTTTCTGCTGTTATCTCGGGACGCTTGTCCCGAGAAAAATGGCGTTCGTCAGGTCCAGTCTTGTATCCAGCATCTCACGGGGGTTTCGGATGCCCCACCGCCTGTGATGAGAAGACCAACGCCTGTGAAGAGACGACTCACCGCCTGCGATATGTTATGGCGCCGTTTTATACATAAACAATATTTATATTTAATACTTATATATAAAAATATGAATGTAAGCCAGAGGAGAACTGGCCCCGACTGAGCCAGGGTTCTCCCAAGGTTTTTTTCTCCATCCAATCTGATGGAGTTTTGGTTCCTTGCCACTGTCGCCTTGCTTTTGGCTTGCTTTGGCTTGCTTAGTCGGGATTATTTAATATTTAATATTTAACAATATTATTGATCTGTGTTGTACTACTTTCATTTCATCACTGTGAAGCTGCTTTGATACAATCTATATTGTGAAAAGCGCAATATAAATAAATGTGACTTGACTTGACTTGACTATGGCTAAACCACGCCCCCAAACGCGATGAGCCAATCACAGTTCGCATAGCTAACCCAATACACTCGGACACTCTCTGCTTCAACTTCCATTGAAATCCATTACAGATAGTCAGTTTTCCTTCGTTTTTTTATGTTTTTCATGTTATTTTCAGTTTAAAATGGTCAAACGGTGTGCATGGGGCACATGCAACTCTGATTCTAGGTATCCCGAGAGGCTGGGCGATGGTGTGTATTTCTTACCCTTTCCCAAGCCACATCTAAACCGAGAAAAGTGTCTGCTCTGGATAAAGTTATGCGGTAGACCACAATACCAACTAAACGTGGATATAGTAAACAAGGATGTCTACATCTGTTCTAAGGTAAGTCAACAACGTATTTGAACGTTATGTTTAACATCTCTAACGTAACGTTAGCATAACATTAGACAACGTTAACGTTAGCTTCTAGTTGCGTTGTACATCATTAGATTCATTAACGTATCTGTAAATAACCGAGATAACAATGTTAGCAATGTTGTGCTGAATGATTCTTGTAAATACTGTAGCACCAAACTAACCGAGAGGTAACTTACTAAAGATAGATAGAAAAAGGGTAACGTCAGTCCTGGAAATGTATGCAACTTAGACCTGAAGCACAACATTATTGACAACTTTCTACCAAAACAACTGGGGAACTTTGTGTTGTTTTTTTAGCAAAACCTGTAGCCTTTTCACTCCTCTTCAACACAACTAAATATTCAAACTATTTACATACAGTGTCAATAGACAAGAGGTCAGAATGTTCAAAAGGTCCTTGATTTGTGATGATTTAGTGTGAGTAATAACTCATAAGAAAATGCTATAATTTTTGTTTAAGCATTTTGTCAATGGAGGGCCCAGCACTGAGTTTTCCCATCCTCACCAAGCTACAAGGACTGGATCTACTGTTGGACAGAGGTGTCCTCCATCTCCAAAAATGTGTGCCATTTCTCACAAGCGGCCTGTGCCTTTGTCGCCACTTGAATTTCCCTTGCTTCTTCAAGGTTGAAAAACTGATTGACTTCAGTGGTGCGCATAGCCTATATATATATATATATATATATATATATATATATATATATATATATATATATATATAATTGTAAAGTATGCCCATTTTAGTCATTATTCACTGAAAATCTATGCTTTTGAATCTCATTTTGTGCTTTGTGTATTCAAACTTGGCACAGGAACACCTATTGTACACATAGCCTATATTTGCACTAAAGCAGCCTGTAGTTGAAAGATGCTCATGAAAGAGCATCCGATGCGCTCGGACGCGAGTTCGAATCGACCTTTTGACGAACATGAGATGTAAAATGTATAAACTAACATGAAGGTCTCTAGCGTTGTATTTTGCCAATGAACTAAAAAACGAAACCATGATATGGCTTTTTGCCTTAAAACAGCACAAGACTTTAAGAATAGGCATTCTGTTTGTGCTGGGTGTTTTTAGAGAAACGTGTGCACTTTGCTCACGCGAACATGGAGCAGTTCCCTATCGAGAGAACTCAACACTGCGTCGATAAAATTGATTATTTGGGGACGCTCCCTAAGCGTGCGCCTCTGAAGTATGAATGAAACTAGTCCAATCCTGATTGGTGTTGCGTCGTGACGTAACGTGTGACGGCATACCCGGAAGTATAAAAGTGACGCTGTCACAACACACACTAGCTTTCGCTCTTCAGCAAGCGCTATACGTGAAACTCTTTGTCTTATTTGGTGTTGTTTGTCTGTGAAATAAGAAGTATGGCTGAGAAACAATTCAAGAAGTTTGTGCATCCCTGCCCTCGTTTCATTACGGGTGGGGACACACACTCTCTGTGTGTGAATTGTTTGGGAGTGCAGCACACACAGGCAGCTCTCGAGGGGGCTGCCTGTGTAGATTGTGAAGCTCTGCCGATCAGAGTGCTGCGCTCCCGGGTGGCGTGTTTTGATGAGCGCGGTCAGGCTCGCGTTCCTCAGGGTTCCGGTCCCGCATACGTTGAGGCGATGCGGCGGCTGAGATCTTGGGGTTCGCAGCGGGACTTAGTAGAGGAGAATGAGGTTGCTGAGGCATCTTCTCGTTCTCCATCTGCTGATCCCGGAGCTGCTGAAAGTGGTGTGGGAGCCCGTGCTGCGGTTTCTCCTACCCACGATCAGGTCCCAGTGCTTGAGCTATCTGCCTCTGAGGAGGTGGATGTGCTCAGCATTGATGCGGACGACCGCGATTTCAGCAACCGGCCAAAGTTATGAGGAGTTGGTGGAGGTTGTGACCCGCGCTGTGGCTAGATTAAACATTAACTGGCCACAAAATGAGCAGGAAGCACAAGTTGCTAGTAAACTTGATGAGCGTTTCCTGCAGCGTAGGTCACAGCCTCGACGCCGGGGCCTGCCGTTTTTCCCCGATCTCCATAAAGAGATCGTAAGATCGTGGGATAAACCGCACTCGTCCCGTGTCTCCAGCCCCAGCGTTATCGATTATAGTAACGTTTTGGGGGCACGGGATGTGGGTTATGGGAAGATGCCGAGGATGGAAGAGGCCCTAGCGGGTTATCTCTCCCCTGAGTCGGCATCTTCCCTAAAGGCCCCGGTGTTGCCTAGTAAGCCTTGCAGAGAAACATCTGCGCTGGTCGGCAGGGCTTACATGGCGGCAGGTCGGGCTGGTTCATGCCTGCATACTATGGTGATCTTGCAGGCATACCAGGCCGATCTCCTGAAAGACCTGGATGAGGGGGAGGGACCGACTCCTGAAGATGTGCTGGAGTTGAGGAAAGCCACGGATTTGTCTCTCCGGGCCACGAGAGAGACAGCCCGGGCCATCGGCCACTCTATGGCGGCCATGGTGGCTACGGAGAGGCATCTGTGGCTGAATCTCTCCGGCATTAAAGAAAAAGATAGGTCTTTTCTGCTGGATGCGCCGATTTCGCCTTCTGGCCTGTTTGGCGACGCCGTGAATTCGGTCGTCGACAGGTTCCAGGAGGCGAAGAAACAAACTGCGGCGTTCCAGCAGTACCTCCCCCGAAAAGCTAGATACAAGTCGAGTAAGGTGGGGCAAAGCGATCAGCCCCAGCCATCAACCAGCTCCTCGCACCGAGCGGTGCAAAAAGAGAGCGTTGCCTCTAGAGCCCCTCCTCCTGGAGCTTGGCAACAGAGGAAACGCTCTCAGAAACCGAAGTCCTCCGGCCAGAAGGGCGACCTGAGGGACGTCATTCAGGCTAGGAGGACTTCGGAAAAGAGGTCCTAGCTGCGGCGGGACCTCCGAGGGCTGTCCCCCCCGCTATGAGGCAACCGAGGTTGTTCTCGCAGCGGAGCTCTCTAGGAACAGATGTATGTTGCCCGCCGTTAGTAACGTTTCGGGCCGCATCAGTTTCCAACAAAGTTATAAAAAAGCATCGGTTATGGTCCCAAGGACCGGTTCGACTACAGCCTGCCGGTATTCCGCTTCAGGAAGTCGAAAGAGATGCTCAGAAAACACCAGAGGCCAGTCTCGAGAGACTGGTACCCCTAGTAGATTTTATAGAGGCTTGGAAACATCTTCCCAACATATCTGCATGGGTCCTGCAGACAGTAAAATCTGGGTACAGACTGCAGTTCGCGCACCGCCCCCCCCAACTTTTCTGGGGTGGTGCAGACTGTGGTGGTTCCAGAGCAGGCTCTGGTAATGGAACAAGAAGTACAGACTCTGCTGTTGAAGGGAGCCATAGAACGTGTTCTTCCACTAGACAGGGAGTCCGGGTTTTACAGCCGGTACTTTATAGTTCCAAAGAAGGATGGAGGGTTGAGGCCAATTTTAGATCTCAGGATTTTGAATCGATCTCTGAGGTTCAGGTTCAAAATGCTAACCATCCCTACGATCGTGAAACAGATCAGATCCGAGGACTGGTTTGTCACAATAGATTTAAAAGACGCTTATTTTCACATCTCCATCCTTCCATGTCACAGGAGGTACCTGAGGTTCGCTTTCGGGGGCGAAGCTTACCAATATCGGGTTCTTCCGTTTGGCCTAGCACTCTCTCCCCGCACATTCACCAAATGTATGGACGTTTCCCTTGCTCCACTGAGACTTCAAGGGATTCGTATATTGAATTATCTCGACGACTGGCTCATTCTGGCTTAGTCTCGAGACATGGCGGTTCGGCATCGAGATGTCGTCCTTGGTCATATTCAAAGTTTGGGGTTGAGACTCAACGCAAAGAAGAGTGTGCTGGAACCATCCCAGTGCACGACATTTTTGGGAGTCGTGTGGAACTCAATTACGATGCAGGCACGCATGTCTCCCGCACGTATCGAGTCGATTCTGGCGATGGTGTCAAGGGTGAAGCTGGGCCAGGCCATCACGGTGAGGCACTTTCAAAGGATGCTGGGCCTCATGGCAGCGGCATCCAGCATTATTCCTTTGGGCCTCCTGCACATGAGGCCCCTTCAGTGGTGGTTGAAAACCAAGGGGTTCTCTCCCAAGGGGAATCCATTTCGAATGATCAGAGTAACGCGCAAATGCCTTCGTTCTCTACAAATTTGGAAGAAACCTTGGTTCCTATCCCAAGGGCCAGTGTTGGGGGTGTCATGTCGCCGGGAAACCGTTTCGACAGACGCTTCCCTTACTGGCTGGGGCGCGGTCATGGACGGCCGCTTTGCCAGGGGTCTGTGGCAGGACCATCATCGTTCATGGCATATAAATTGCCTAGAGATGATGGCTGTATTCAGGGCTCTGAGGAGCTTCCTCCCAGACATCAAGGGTTGCCACGTCTTAATAAGGACAGACAATACGTCAGTGGTGGCCTATCTGAACCGACAAGGGGGACTCAGATCGCGCCCTCTGTGCAGATTGGCGCATCAAATTATCCTTTGGTCCCAGGGGAAGATACTGTCGTTGAGAGCAATGTATATTCCGGGGGTTCAGAATCAGGGAGCAGACATCCTGTCGAGGCAAGGGCTGAAGCCCGGGGAATGGAAACCTCATCTGGAGGTGGTGAAGTCGATATGGGAGAGGTTTGAGCCGATGGAAGTGGATCTGTTTGCGTCTCGAGAGACGTCCCACTGTCCACTTTGGTTCTCCCTCTCACATCCAGCCCCACTGGGGTTGGATGCCATGGTACAGGCCTGGCCGAGGCTTCGCCTGTACGCATTTCTCCCGATCGCTCTGCTCCCGGGAGTTCTGGAGAGGGTCCGTCAGGAGGGCATCAGTTTACTGCTGGTTGCCCCAAGATGGCCAACACAGGTATGGTTTTCGGACATAATATCACTTCTCATAGCTCCGCCATGGGAGATTCCTCTGAGGAGGGATCTCTTGTCTCAGGCGGAGGGCACAATTTTCCACCCTCGGCCAGGGCTGTGGAAGCTGTGGGTCTGGCCTCTGAGGGGGTTCAGTACCTGAATGCTGGCCTATCAGCCGGAGTGGTCGAAACCATACTCAGCTCTAGGGCTCCCTCTACCAGGAGACTGTATGGCCTCAAGTGGAACGTGTTTCTAACTTGGGGCAGGAAACAGGGATTGGATCCAGTAAACTGCCCAGTGGCTTCAGTTCTGGAATTTCTCCAAGACTGTTTCTCTGCGGGTCTCTCCCCGTCCGCTCTTAAGGTGTACGTGGCTGCCATTTCGGCTTTCCACGCGCCGTTAGAAGATGGACCTCTGGGGAGGCACCAATTGGTCATTCGGTTTCTCCGTGGTACTTGGAGGATGAGACCGGTAACCAGGTCCAGGGTTCCGGCCTGGGACCTGGCGATAGTTCTAGAAGGGTTATCTCTGGCCCCCTTCGAACCATTACAGTCAGCTTCGCCTAAGGACTTGACACTGAAGATGGTCTTTCTTTTAGCTATTACCTCACTTAAGAGGGTGGGAGATCTGCAGGCCCTGGCGGTAACGCCGGCTTGCTTACAGTTCGCTCCTGGCAAAGTAAAGGCCTTCTTGCACCCGAGCCCGGGCTACGTGCCTAAGGTTCCCTCTAATTCGGCTCGTTCTGTAGTCCTTCAGGCTTTCCATCCTCCACCTCATGTGTCGGCGGAAGACGAGAGACTTCATTTGCTCTGCCCCGTCAGAGCATTAAGTGTATACCTGGAGAGGTCCGCTTCTTGGAGAAGGGCGGACCAGTTGTTAGTGTGTTTTGGGTCACCTAAGAAAGGACTCCCGGCAACTAAGCAGACAATAAGTAACTGGATTGTCCTGGCTATTACTGAGGCCTACAAAGGGCGCGGTTTGCCTTCACCTTTGGCCGTAAGGGCCCACTCTACTAGGGGCATGGCTTCCTCTAGGGCTCTGCTCTTGCCCCACATAACCTCAGTGAGTTAACTTAACTGTGCAGTGTGCACTAAACTTTAATTTAGTTGTAAATATCTAATGCACTTTATTTTAATGTTTTTAATGTGGCCATTGTTAAAAGTGTGTCCATTGTTAAAAGTTCAAGTCTATTTTGTTATGGCAGCTAAAAAATAAATTGGAAAGGAAATTTTGTATTAAATTGTTTTGACTCAATTCTTCTGCTGATTTATCAATGTGATCTGATGTAAGACTACTCAGATGGCACACCGTAACTTGTATTTTATTTTGGTTTTACATTTTTAGTTAACTAACTGTGTGGAATATCACAATATTTATCGTATCGTGATGAAATCGTATCATGAAGTCCTTGCCAATACCCACCCCTATTGTGCTGTGCCTGGTTGTGGAAGACAGTCGCTGCATAAGCTTCCTCTGGATTCCAATAGGACTGCATGGATAAACTTTATTTTTAATGATGTTCCAGCTGATTGGGTAAAACATTGAGGGTAAAACATTGTCGTCTGTTCGCTTCATTTCACTAAGGATTGTTTTATAAAGACTGGATTTGCAGACCGATTAAGAGTAAAGAACGTGCTGTGCCGTCTATATTGGATCTGACAGGAATTGTACAACACACGGACTCTTGGTCGAAAATGTATGGGCAAATCCGGTTGCCATTTGACAACATTGGACGTTTTCCCCCACGTTAACTGACCCCACGTTAACTCATTATAATATGCAAAACTGTTATCCACTCACAGCAGTGGGCATTTATTTTCAAGTCTTCAGTGCGACACGCCCATAAAAACCGACCGTTTTTCAGGAAGGCTCACAACTTGGGTACAAAATAGCCTAATACTTATTCATATATCCGCGGCGGTAAAAGTTGAGGTGTATGAAATGCTAGATTATTTTAAATTGTTCCACTGTTGATAGGAACATGCAAGTGGTTGCGGCCATGGCAGTGACATGCAGTGCGCGCTTCACACAAACAGTTGGATATGCTTTAAAAACCTTTGTTTGTTTGTTAGAATCTTAGCCCATTATTATTGGCCAAGACTGACATTTGACGAATTGCTTTGTTCTTATTTTGTGTATAAAAGCGTCTTCTAAATGCCTATGCAGCCTAAATGCATTTTGATTTGATAGCTAATTATTATTTGCATTTATTACTATGAATGAGTTCACCGAAGACAGTAATAAATTTAACATAAAATAATTCATAACTTATAACCAAACCTTTTACAGTTTTTGAACTGTTATTATTATTTTATTTTTATTTTTTTCGCTTATTAAAGTACTGAGCTTTTTCCTCTAAAAATTTACTTTAAAGATAAAAGTATCCTAAATGTATTTTTTTTAATGCAAGAAATTATCCATTTTAAAAAAGGATTTTAAAAACAATGCAATGCATCCCGCATCTAAACAGGAGGCCTGGTTGAATCATGCGGCACACTCTGGGGGATGAGCCACAAATCCGTGAGTCCGGATTACAAACCCGTGAGTACGGATTGCGAAAGCATGGGCACGGTTTATGAATTTGTGGGTACAGATTGCAAAAACTGAAGGCACGGTTTACAAATCTGAGAGCACGGATTAGGAACTCGTGGGTACGGTTGCACCTTTGCACTGCAGAGGTGGCATATAACACAAAGGTGGCATTTAGTAATATTTACATATTTACAGAGGCTTACAGATATTTACAGATATTTACATTTTAATGAGGCTCAGAAGTGGCATGAGTGCATTTACATTAATAGTTATAATGTTTACGTTTTAAATGGAGTTTGAATATAGAAATACTAAAGAGGTGGTATTATGCTCATTTTCAGGTTCAACATTTTTTAATTCTTAATAAGGGGTCATACCAGAACAGGTTAACATGGTGTAATTTTCAAAAAAACACCATATTTTCCCTCATACTGCACATTGCTGGATCTCCTCTTTTCAGCCTGTCTGTTGTACGCTCCGCTCGAGCTACAGAGTGATGCATCTTACTTGTACAAAATCTTTGTTGGGAGTTGCACACGCGCAGTTCCCAGGTAAAAACTACTAAACAATCAGAAGCAGAGATGGGTGGGTCATAAGAAACAAGGTAGTGTGATCCAAATCAAAGCCTTCAGATGGCAACAGTTCCAGAAAAATATAACTATATTGTTCCTAAAATGTAAGTCCCTTAAAGGGATAGTTCACTTTGAAATTAATTTTTGATATGTTTTAGCTTATCTCAAGGGCATCCAAGATGTAGGTGTCTTTGTTTCCACAGTGTTTTCAATTTTGACATTTTTCGGTCAAACCGTTGTTGTCTGTCTGTCATATAATGCAGGTCTATGGTCACCACCTCAAAGAGCATGCACAGAGAAGTCCAAATTAAACATGATTTAATGACTCGTGAATGCAAGTTCACAATGATGGCCTAAGACACGAAACGAGCGGTTTGTGTGAGAAAATGAACAGTATTTATATCGTTTTTTACCTCTTGTTAACAGCCATGTCGAAGTGATCTGAGTCAAATGTCAGATGTGATCTGAATCAGATTTCAGATGTGATCTGAATCAGATGTGATCTGAATCAGATGTCAAAGGTGAATAACAAAGGTTGTAGGTTTATGAGGCAGTGATAAGTTGAATGATGGAACTTTGTGTCAAGCTGATGGATCTAATAATACATTTTAGAGTGGAAAACATTCTTGTTTAACATTACAGTGGTATGAAGCACTTGCTAATAAGAGACAGATACCAGCACCGCTGTGGATATAAAAGAATAAGGACATTTCATTCTACCGAACTACCCGCAAGTCCAGAAATACTACTCACGCAGGTCAGTTTTTTTGAAGAATTAAACTTGTGTGGTAACACAGCGCTGTTTCACTTGGTCTACACTATCTCACTAAACTGCATTTGAGTGTGTTGAAAGTTATTATGTTATTCTATGTGTTACTTTATTTGCTATATGAAACTAGCAGTAAGCTAGATAAACATTAGAATAACATACTGATTATATTCAAAAATTTCATCATGTTGACCTTTATAACATTGATTTGTTTTATGTACATTTGCTCACCTGTCTAGTAAAATTATGTGCAAGAGCGGTGTCGCTGTCAAGTTGAGACTCTTAAAGCTCTGTCAAGTCCAAGTTTTTGTGGTGGGGAAAATGTAATCATTGAAACGAAATCGAATCAATTTGAGACCTTGTGAATCTGAATCGATTTGGGACATCTGAAACAATACCCAGCCCTAATACCAAAGTGATTTTTTTTTTCTCTCCATGAACTCTTACCTGATATCCAGTTTGGCCTGATGGCTGACTTCTGCCAGCTGCTGTAGCACTCAGGCTGTTGGTAGTGGAGACTGGAGACCACGTGGTGGACCAGTTGCTGTGATCTTCGTGGAAAGGGGAGAAGCCCACAGACCTGCTGCTGAACTGTTTGCATCAGAAGGGGGATCAACTGTGGTCTCTGAAATATGGCCTGTGGACCAAAAACCTTGACCAGCTGGCTGACTCGCTTCACCTAGAGCTGTCACAAAAGGGACAATTGGCCGTTATTTATTTGTTATTTTCACTCAGATGCTTAATAAAAGATTAATGGAAACCACTGTAACAACTGCAACAGGCCTACCACCAAGAGATGGGATGCAGGGGCTGGTGCAAGTGGACTGTAAGATTTCTTTTTGGTTGGAGCATGAGGTGCAGCAGCACTCCCCTGCTCCTCCTCTTCCTCCTCTTCACTGCTGCTTATTATTCTTTTACAGCCTCTAACATTGATTATATTGAGTTGTCAGTTTGTCATTGGAGTGAATAATAAATTAAATGTTGGTTTTGTCAGGAGTGCATTGTAAGGCCCTCTAGCTTGCAGCCTAATTGTTTGCCCAGGTGTATTGTAACTTTTGACACACTCATAGAAGGAAATTATGGGCCACTCCTACCTATTCTTTCTCTTCATGTACTCTGGCCTGTTATCCTCATCTTCAGTATTTAGATCAGAGGTAATTGTTGCCTCTCGCAGCTTTGCACAAGCAATCTCATACACATCTGTCAACACAAATGCAGATTAGGTCTAAATGGAAGGGCTCCTTATGTTACTTCTGCAGTTAGGTTTCAATTCAATAAGTGTGGAATGGTGTAATTTGAGAATGAAGCATTACTATACCATGTGAATACATCACACAGACTCTGAATCGAGTCCAGTCAGCACCTGGCATCATCTTATTTTTAGTTGCCCTACGCAGCTTTGCAAGAGATACAAAAGGGGGCCAGAAACTTTCACCTCCTTTCAGCCAATTAGAGTGGACAACTTCAACGTCCTTTGAATTGTCAAACTCCACAATGTGATACATTCTATAAAGAACAAACTTCATATTACTTAACACACTTATTCACAAAACTTCCAAAGACTTAAGACAAAACACATTGCAGGCAAGAAAAGAAGAGAAGAATGCACTATACACACAAGCAAAATTATTTAATATTTGTAGAATGGGTTCACCTCTATAATCTGAGAAACTCCAGCTCCTATCCAAGAAAAAATACTAACTAATTCCTACTTGTATGGTGTACGGGGCTCGGGGCGTCATTAAATAAACGCTGAACTCCGTGACGATCAGTTAAACTGAAAGTCCGAAAGCGTACCCCCAACAGAGAGTTAAAGCTGCTGTCGGCAACATTTTTTTGATCATATTCAGTGAAATCGACACTATAATCCGACAGAACAACATAAATAAAGTGGTTTTAGAAAAAAACCCGAGCTTCTAACTCCATCTGGAGCATGTTATTTGTTTTGCAAAAATCCAGCGCTTCCTGTTCACTGTGTCAAATCAGTGCAGGGGGTTGTGAGATCTGACTGTAGGTACTACCATAGAGTGGGGTACTACACACTCACGTTTAGGAGTCGGGACATGACGGAATATTCACTTGCACAATCGGGCAAGCATTGCACCTTAACTAACATTTATCATTTTCACGTCTTTTTAAGTTTTACCAGTTTAAACATTCAAGCAATGTTAAACCATCCCGTGCTCGCACACTCTCTTTGATGTCTTTCACTGCGTGCACATACAGTACAGCCTAAATCCGCCTCTCAAACAGCTCGCCAGAAACAAAAGTTTTATCCCTGATTAAAAACACACAAAATTATGTCAAAACTCTGGTCTTGGTGAGTAACCTTGTAAAGACAGTCGGTTATGCCTTAAATTAGCATTAAACGCGTGTGACAGAAAGATAGCCTATAATGAAACAGTAATGGATACACGCACTAATTCTTGAACACAGCCATTTGTGTCTGTCATTAATTCAGTTGTCATAACAACATAATATAGCATTAATTGTAAGCAATCAGAATTAATAGACTATGTATTTAATTAAGTCTGGACTAAAAAGACTATCCAGTGTTATTTTACATTGGGTCACTTTATTCAGTTTCTGTAGTATTTCTGACATACCAAAAAAAAAAAAAAACCTACCCCAAAATGTCTCTTTATTTGTCTTTATTCTATTCATTTGTGCTACTTTTTTCAATTTAATTCAAATATTGAAATCAAGCTTCAATGTGTTGCATAAAAGCTTCAATGTGTTGCAACAACTCTTAACAAAAATTATAAACATTTAGGTAAGATCAATGTAATAAAAAAGTCTAAATATTTATATATTTGTTTGTCTATGTCTATCACATAAAATAACCTGATCCTGTTTGATCAAGCTGTGCGACTGTTCTGAGTTTTTTTTTTTGGCATCTTGCATCAAAATCCTGTCTATTCATTGTATGCATTTAGTGTATAGTGTACCTGAAATAAAAAGAGGTATAAAGCAGTGATCTCAAACTCAATTCCTGGAGGGCCACAAGTCTGCACAGTTTTGCTCCAAACCTAATCAAACACACCTGATCAAGATCCATAGGCTTTATGCCTAGCGTCACGTGACCAAACCGGAAAACAGGTCTCATCGCATCCGCTTGTCAGAGAAAGTTTTAACGGCCGTAAGAACTGACTACGATATCTGGATTTTTAAGGTAATCAGCTAACCTACCTAGTTCACTTTGTTATTGGCGTTTTATTCCATTTAAATATCTAAACGTTACTGTGAAGAAGAAAAAATATAAAACGTTTAAATATCGATCTGCACATGTGAGGGACATTGGTTATGCTAATCTTTGCTCGTTCCTTTTAAGTTATCTTGAGTAAAACCGCAAAGATTTTCATGAAGCACATACAAAAGACCTGGACCGGAAGTGACAGAATGTGGAAGTAAGTTGTGCATAGAGCCTATTGAGCTAATCAAGGCCTTCAGCCCTACAAGAAACTTCCTTACAGGTGTGAGTTGGAGCTAAACTGTGCAGAGCTGTGGCCCTCCAGGAATTGGGTTTGAGAACACTGGTATAAAGGTAGGCTACATCATTATGCTGAGTTCACACGTATGCTTGAACACTTTGAATCCATTGGTGGCCATCATTTTACAAGGTAGCTGATGTTGATCGAGCATTCATAGAGAGAGCAAATGAACATAATTTGCTCTGAAAGAGCAGAACAGCGGTGTACAGATCATCTTCTCCGTATTTGGGTCCACCGGAGGGGAACCTAGTTTGGCGAGTTTCAGTATTTGCTCCAGGAGCTGCGCCTGAATGACGTCCGCTTTCAGCGGGCTAATTTGACCTGCTGTCCTGCATCGGAGTGAGGATTACCCTCGCCCTCACTCACCTATTCTATCATTTATTTTTGTTTTGATGAAAAATTGAGCCAGCCTTCAAAAGTGATTAATATGTCCTGTGATCTTTTTTTTCTTTCTCTCACACAACACTGTCCAGACATGTTCTCATTCACTAAAGTATGTTGGTTGTCTTTACATTAGAATTATAATGTTTCTTAATCTAGATTAGATACGGAAAAAATAGTGTCTCATATATTTAAATCAAGTTTTATGTGATAAAATATTTGCTTTGTTGTGCATTAAAACCACACCAGGCATTGTCATATTTATTGAGGCCAAACATAAAATAATCTATTGAGACCAAACAAATAAAAAATAATATTATAGGCTAAACTGAAAAGCGGGCCTGTGACTGTCCCAGTTTATCACGTCACTTCACCACGTGACAGCAGCAAGCAGGCTCCTCAATTTTGTTAGCGTTGTGCAAATTGACGCCAAATTGGCTTGTCCTTTATTAAAATAAATAGTTTGTTAAAACCACTTTTTGAATTTTGCTTTTTTTTTTTACTTTACAATGAACAGAATTCTGATATGATCCCAAATTAAGGTTACAATTTAACTTTCTGTATTGTTTTGATATAAAGTTTTGAAAGAGTAATATAGAGTTATGTGTTTATTTCAAAGTGAATTCATTCTTTTCAGATGAAATGATTTGTCAGTTTATTTTACAGTTCTTTAATGAACAGTTCTTTTCTTGAAAAACTGGTAACTCTTTTAGTGTTTTTTTTTTTTTTGTAAAAAGGTGTTCTATCAACACCAGGGTGGTGTAATACTCGACTCCTAAGACTGAGAAGAATCCCATGATTAATGATTTCCATTTTCTCTTAAAGTGTTTGGTCGACACCAGAACATTGTAGAATTGTAACTCTGCCAGTGTTTGCTACAAAGCTGCACCCAGCTCTGTAACAATGTTGTTGTTCTCTGCATTGGTGGTCATATTTTACTCTTAGTGTTCATATACTGTGTCATTGTTGAGAGAGGAAACACTTTTGAAAGTGTTGAGATTTCCAGATTTCAAATTTACTGTTCAAATCCTGAAGGAAATGATGACCAGTCCTCATAAAGGTCAGAGATATTTTGACACTAGCTCCAACCAGCTTCTGCACTGTACAATTTCAAAATTTGCAAACTTCATATAAGTGATGTTGGTCATCTAAACATGAAATCTGTATGACACACTTTTTATAACGAGTATAAAAAATGACACAAAATGTGTATAAATCCTATATGACTTTAATTTGACTAGCATATGATTCAATATAAGAACTTTAAATGATTTGTATATGAATTTAAGTTATTCTCTACTAAAACCATATACCATTGCATATGTTTGTGTTGTAAAACTCAAATGATTCAATATAAGAACTTTAAATGATTTGTATATGAATATCGTATGTTTTCTACAAATACCATACACCATTGCATACTTTTGTCATGTACAACTCATATAAAACTTTTTACAGTATTCATATGTCATCATCATCATCATCATCATCATCATCATCATCATCATCCTCCTCCACTTATCCGGGGCCAGGTCGCGGGGGCAGCAGTCTAAGCAGAGATGCCCAGACTTCCCTCTCCCTCAACACTTCCTCCAGCTCTTCTGGGGGGATACCGAGGCGTTCCCAGGCCAGCTGGGAGACATAGTCTCTCCAGCGTGTCCTAGGTCTTCCTCGGGGCCTCCGCCCAGTGGGACGTGCCCGGAACACCTCCCCAGGAAGGCGTCCAGGAGGCATCCGGAACAGATGCCCGAGCCACCTCAGCTGACCCCTCTCGATGTGGAGGAGCAGCGGCTCTACTCTGAGCTCCTCCCGAGTGACCGAGCTTCTCACCCTATCTCTAAGGGATCGCCCAGCCACCCTGCGGAGAAAGCTCATTTCGGCCGCCTGTATCCGGGATCTTGTCCTTTCGGTCATGACCCAAAGCTCATGACCATAGGTGAGAGTAGGAACGTAGATTGACCGGTAAATCGAGAGCTTTGCCTTACGGCTCAGCTCCTTCTTCACCACAACAGACCGGTACACCGACCCCATTACTGCAGAAGCTGCACCGATCTGTCTGTCAATCTCCCGTTCCATCCTTCCCTCACTCGTGAACAAAACCCCAAGATACTTAAACTCCTCCACTTGAGGAAGGATCTCTCCACCAACCTGAAGTGGGCAAGCCACCCTTTTCCGGCTGAGGACCATGGCCTCAGATTTGGAGGTGCTGATTCTCATCCCAGCCGCTTCACACTCGGCTGCAAACCGTCCCAGTGCATGCTGAAGGTCCTGGTATGAAGGGGCCAACACAACAACATCATCCGCAAATAGCAGTTAGTATTCAGCAAATAGTATTCATATGTATGATGCAAAAATCCCCTATAAGTTGTATGTGTGCTATTTAGTATGAAAGGGGCCATAATCGGTCTGATTTTGTGTAGGACATGTATTGGTCTTACATGAAAAACACAAGGTAATTCTGGCCAATTTAAGTAAGAAGATATATGGTTGCTGTATATGAACCATGCTGTTTTTTTCCATATGGGGGGTGCTTATAATGAAAATATGTTCCTATTCACAAAATGAGAGGCTTTTTTTCTGTGTATCCACAAGTTTCCTACGTCCCATGAGGCCTTGTGTCAAAAGTGGGCGCGACTTCCGGTTCGAAGTAAACAAAGCGCGACTTGTCATGCTTGACACTCGTTCATTCAATAGTTGACAGTCATTCAAGTTATAGCGATACAAACTAGCTAACGATGTGGGAACACAACCTCAATGAAATTAAAAAGGGTGAAATAACAGTACCGTTACCCTCCGCAGTAGTTGATTGGGAGTATTATAATAACATTATTAATAATCAATACTCATCAGGCATGGTGACAGACAGTTGTGCGAGCTGACAAACAATTAAAATAGAAAATTCACACTTAGTCATTGTGCTTTGGAGTTTATTCAAAATTATAAATGCATGTGCTACTTAAATACATTAACTGGCACATTTGGTATTCTGTCAACACAGGCTTTGATCCTGAGTTTAGATGTAACATCAGTAGCGAACAGCCAATCACATGCTGATAGAGTTTATAGAATATTAATAATTTAAACAAATGTACACAGGAAGTTTCGTCGTCTTTTTGGGAGGTGATGGAAACTACAGTCGTTGGCAGGATGAGAGACGGGCTCTAGCAGGATCACTCTGATTTCGTTTTCAGCTTATGTCACGTTTAAAGGTTCTCTAAGCGATGTGGGGCCAAAACATTTTTTGTCACATACATCAAACGTCTCCTCACTATCAGCTAGCTGCCTGTCCCCTAAACACACTGTAAAAAAACGCGGTCTCTGTAGACACCACAGGCTCCACAAACGGCAACAAAAACAATCATGTCTCACCCGGACCACGAAACCTAACAAACAGTGTTCCAGCCAATCACTAGTAAGAAGTATTTGAGGGTGGGTCTGGGGGGTTAGTGCGCGTGCACATGAAGGGGGTGTGTGGGTGAAGGATAGACAAGCATCAGGGAGAAATTTGAAAAATGCCCGACACACGACCAAAGAGACGTCGTTCTGAAGAACAAATTAAAAAGAAGGAGTCGGATAAAGAACGTGCGAAGTTCCGAATTTACATCGGTAGTAAAGCTTTTGAACGATGGCGAGAACTCCGGCGGCAGAAGGGCTTCCAGTCCGATGTTCACAATTATTTCAGGAAGCACGGAAGGGAGGGGGAGGAGATGAGATGCGGAGGAGGGAGGGTCTAGCTAGCCTCCGATTTGTTTGAAAATATTCCCAACGTCAACATCCAGGATCGCTTACAGAACCTTTAAGCCACTGAAACAATCACCTTTAAGCCACTGAATTAGTTTAGTCCGGTTATACATACAACCGCGAACAGCACATGTTGTCCCTGAGCTCCGTAATGACAACTCTCATTAAGATTTGCGTCTTTAAAAAGTAAAATAATTCTCCGAAAAACAGCTAGCCTCTTCACTAACTAACACACAAAATACCATTGGAATGCTACTTCCGCCACCTCACCGGAAGTTTCACCCACTTTATTTTTTACAGGAGCGCCCCTCAGAAACTTGTGGATAGAAGGATCATAAACATGCTGGTACAGATGTACCAGTTCGGCCAGATTTGGCTTGAAGTCGTTAATCATCGGATGCAGCGCCGTGCGCGATGTTATAAAAAGACCCCCGTCAGATACGTCAAAACGTCAGATACATTTTTGAAATAGGCGTTATGTTTATAAATAAACTACAGATTTGAGCTTTAAACAACTACATTCTCACCTGAAACATTCTTAAAATTAAATTTCATGAAACAATAACAGTAGTATTTTGATATTACGTGGGTTTTCTTCTCTGCTATTGACGCTTGCTGGTTAGTGAGATGCATTCTGGGATACCTGGCTGTCTCAAGTTCGCACAAGTCACCTCTCGATGCATCCTTGGTAAACGAGGCAGATGAATAACACATCCGGGGATTTGAACTGGACTTGGCTAGATGTGAACTTTGAATTGGAACAGCACTTGGGCAGTGACTGATGACGTTTCACAAGTCCACAAGAACACAAGAACAGACAAGAACACATATTGAGAAACGGCTACTGATTTGGCAAAAAACATATATACTTTTTGATTGCATTCAGCACAATGAGAAATGGGAGTCAAATGGGACCATGCTTAAACATTAAGAAATACATTTGATATTTATATTTTTAAATATTAGTTAAGTTTTGAAGTACCACATAGCTGTTAAAATGCTAGATACAAATCACATTGGTTCCTTTTACAGTCTATTTTGACTGCAGAACTATACTTACCTAGCTCACCTGGCACTGCCAATGGCAGCCTTCTTTTCTGGTCTCTAGTGCCCTCTACTGACCCAATACCAGCATTAACAAAAACAGAATTAAACTAGAGACAATGATAACACCACAATAATTTTATCACTCAGATCCATGGTATATTTTACAATATATACATTATATACAATTAATTAATTATTATTATTATTCTTATATACACAATGTAAATGAGCACTACAGTGACTGAACTATGCAAAATTATGTTTGATATGAGAGTGGATTGGTCTGTTGTTAATCTTTGAGTGTGCAGATCTGAAATTTAGTTTGTTTTGTTTTTTTGCAATAAACAATGACAAAGCAAATACATATGAAATAGTTCAGTTATTAATGTGATATTGACAATCACATTATTGTAACGTTGACAATAACACTGTTTTGTTCACTGTAAATTTGAAGGGTTAATTTTAAAACATACATATCTATATAAAATAAAATAAATATAATAGCTTTCACAAAGATTAAAGGAGTTGTTTGTTTCAAAGTTGCTGAGTTCACTATACATGTAATTTATTGGTTTTCCATGTTGTGCTCTTTAATTGTACCTCTGGGACCAGTCTTTCACAGAAGCTCAGAATAATTGTGTTTTCATTGAAAAGAACAATTCTCCAAACACCTCAAGACTTTTTGCTCTTGCCTAATCACTCATTTGTCTAGCCGGTTTAGTGAATCTGTTAATTAATGATGTAATGCTACAAATGCTGTTTTGTTTTCCATTATGACACCTTGGGATCTTGGGAAAACACTCACTTGTCAGCACATGCCTAAGAGGCTCCTTTATGCCTGTCCTATACCCTGAGGCCAATGATAAATTGGATGAGCAAAGCTGATTTCTCCAAAACACCTGACTGATTACAACACATGACTGCTTCGCACATCTTACTTCCAAATAAATCACAACCCTGGGCAAACACGGATTAAAATATGAAACAAATAACATTTTCTTAACAGGTTACATTGTTGTTGAAAGGCTCACAAACAATCTGGCTGCCCCCAAGACTAATCTGTTTGCTTTGTAAGTCAAAGTTGCTTTACCTAAGAGACTGAAGTAGCTCATGGCATATCATTTGCTGGCTGCTTTAGACATTGATTTACCTGCTTTAACTAATTTTGATCTTGTGTTAGACATTGCAAAAATTTCAATAAATTGCTTTATCAAACTAAGCATGAAATTGATATAGGTTTTTAAAAAAAAAAAAAAAAAAAGAAAGAAAAAAAAAGAAAGGGACAGAAATAGGACAAAAGCAATGGTTCAGGTTTACAAATCTGTCTTGCATCAGACTACACTTCTACCTCTTTTCCTTTGGGTTCTCTGAATTCTGAAAAAGAAAGCATGATGTTACTCTAGAACGAGTCAGTTCAGTCGTCATACATACAGTCACATTGAAGAATGTTAATATACTAAACACAATACGATACAGTCACATTGAAGAATGTTAATATACTAAATACAATACGATTCACTTTTTTAAGTTGCTGAGCACAAAATAGTCTAACTATGATTATAGTATTGTTAAATTCTGTTTATTTAATTAATTTTTCTAAAATCTATGAATGCTTCAATATCAAAAGAAAGTACTGGCAGGGTGTCTGATTTTATCTCTAGCCTTAATTAAGCACACCTGAGTCAGATAATCAAGTTCATTAGGATCAATGAGAACTCATGCTGCGTTCAAGTCCATAGACATAATATATACATAGACGCCCTACTGGCCGCTTTGGAACGTTGCTTAACGGGTCCGTCATTTTGCGGAGGTCAAGACTGCATTGTAGTTAAACATGGTTAAATGTAAGTAAACGGGTGAGCTGCGTTTTTCTGGATAAAAACATTCTTGTATAAGAATGGTGAAGATCCCCATACTGAGATATTTAAGTTTGCTCATTGTGGAAAAAGCATTTTATGTGATTGACCAGGGCTGCGTTCAGCCCGGACAAAACGTTGCACAACGTTTTTTAAACAGAAACGGTGATGCCTTGAACACCCCGTTCTGATGACGCAAGAGTTGCAACTATGGAGTCCGATAAGGCCATTCTCTGTGTTCTTTGTGAAGAATTTTCGGAGCCTGATGAAGTCGGTATCAATATGTGTTTAATATTACAAAATATAGCCTACCTGATGTTACCTGATGTTACTGCACTTGCTGCCCAGAACACAAGAGAACATCCCAATCAAGTGAAGGGATTTGTGGAAACTGAAAGCACACATCTTACCTAATTCAGACTAAAACACATTCTGTTTAGCCTCACACACTAACTTTATTTGTATTTCATCATGTTTTAATAACCTATTTTCTTTCTCATTTTTAGGAAAAGCACTACCATTTTTTTTATTTCAATACCAAATGTCATACACTTGCAGTGAAGGCAGCTAAAACATATAATAAACTACATCATGTTGATATCCTATATTTTTACAATAAACGACAAACATATCTTCTAATATCCTCAGTTGTTGCATATAGCGATCTGCATTGAACACATTTGTAAATTATTTTCCTTAACCCATTGTGCGAGTTCACTTTAATACCACGTGCTTTATGTTGCTGCTGATTGGATTGCAGTTCTGACACACCCACTGAACGAGAGAAAACATATCTCAAACCCCGTTGCACACCGGTGCACACCGTTTCCTGGAAACATGACGTTCAACTAGGAAAGCGTAGCAAAACGTTGCGCACCGTTTTGAACTTGAACGTGCCCCAGATTTTAGCAATAACATTGATAACTGATGGATCCTTTATGATAATACATTGTGGTACAACTGGGCATACAGTGCAATGCAAATAGTAATTATAACATAAAGTGAAAAGTAATAGTAAATAGTTTAGTCAATAAAATAAACAAGTAGTATACAGCAAATAAAATGGTAAAGAATACATATAAAAATATTGATAATAGTTTATTAATAATGCTATAATAGTGTCAGGAGCCAATCAGAGTCCTCCCTTGTCACCACGCAACGATCACTTTCCCCGGATTATTAATCACCTGCACCTGTTCCATATCAGAAGTCAGCTCCATATAAACTCCCGGTTATCACTCAGTCATTGTCAAGCCTCCAACAGGAAAAGACCCTAACCCGTCATCACTTGTTCCCTCTGAGTCATCCAGCAGCCAGAACGTAAAGTATACTCACCTGAAAATACCAACCTCTCTGTCCTTGTTCTGATGTTCTCAGGATCCGCTCCATGATTCCCGTTCTCTGTTCCCTGGAACCTGTCATGAGTCTCGTTCACCCCTGGATGATCTGCAAAGAGAGAAAGCAAGTATCACTGAACTGTGTTAGTTCACCCTCGACTGTACTGAACAGGATCTACTCACCTGGAATCCTCCCTGCTTCCCGTCCACCCAAGGACGATCTGAAGAGAGAGAGAGAAAAGGAGAGTAATTGCACCGTTCACGTTATTCCTATTGAAGAGGAGTTACTCACCTGGATGATTTCCTGCCACGTATCCTCCTCGAGATCCCCGCTGAGCACCTGAAACCCTGAACACTTACCTCGATCTTAAATAAAGAAAAGTTTGAGTTCATCACTTACCTCTGTCTCTGAGTCTGAATCGTGACAGAAGGCTTGACCTAACAACAGAAAGAGGTGAAGATAAAGATGAATTCCAAACAACCCGCTGTGACTCCCAGCCCTACGCCTCCAACTGGCCATCTATGATGACAACTTAGGAATTGAAAACTTAATTCAACAAGCCATGCGAGTACATCAAAGGTCCCAGAGTTGTTACCCTGATCAGTCCTACTATCATCCTGTTTCTCAACAGAATATCAAGAGTTCCACATTCGAGAATCAAGTCGAAGAAATGCAAGTCGACACTTTCAAAATTTCCCAGGCTGAACGTCTTCGGCGGAAAGAGTTAAAACTATGTATGTACTGCGCTAACAAGGGCCATTTCAGACTTAACTGCCCCATTAGACCTGGGAAAATGATGGTATGCTCAGTTTTAGATCACACCATTGTCTCAGCACCCCTCACAATTCCTGTGATTTTAAGGATTCAAGGAATCTGCATCTCTGTGACAGCTATCGTCGACTCGGGGTCAGCGGGAGACTTAATTTCTGGAGAACTCTGTAAGAGACTCAATCTGCGAGAGATCGACACTCCCAAATCCTACTCCATCTACGCCGTGACGGGTGAGTTGATTAACAAGAAGAGTGTTCCTATCCAGATAACTCCCATTCAACTGTGTGTGGAAGATGCGCATCAAGAATCGTTCGAACCATTAGTACTTCTGAATAGTCAAACAGATCTCATCCTTGGTCGACCATGGTTAATTCGTCATCAACCCACGATTGATTGAAAGTCAGGAAAAGTTTTGCAATGGGGATGCCAATGCTCTAACCCCAAAGGTCCATCATCTTGTCAATCCAAAGAACCAAAAACCCAAACTATCCCAGTAAATTCCACGTCAATTGAGAGTCCCACAGAGAATCTGTCGACGAATATTCCTGCCTGTTATTCCATGTTCTCTGATGTTTTTAATCCTGTCACTGCTTCCAAGTTACCACTGCATCGATAATGGGATTGTGTTATAGATCTGGTCCCTGACGCACAACTACCCAAGGGTCGAATTTACTCCCTGTCCATTCCAGAACAAGAATCAATGAGGAAGTATATTCAAGAGGCTCTAGATCAAGGTTACATCCGGCCTTCCACATCTCCTGCAGCAGCAAGTTTCTTCTTCGTGGCAAAGAAAGATGGTGGTTTAAGACCTTGCATTGATTACAGAGCTTTGAATCAAGTCACTGTGAAGTTCAGTTACCCGTTACCTCTCATTCCAGCAGCTCTCGAACAACTCAGGGAAGCGAAGATGCTTTCCAAGCTTGACTTACGAAGTGCATACAATCTTATCCGAATTCGAGAAGGAGATGAATGGAAGACGGCTTTCATAACCCCTGCAGGACACTATGAGTATCTTGTTATGCCATATGGTTTGGTCAACGCCCCTTCAGTGTTCCAAAGTTTCATGGATGAGGTTCTCAGAGACTTTCTAGGAAAGTTTGTCCTAGTGTATATCGATGACATCCTGATCTACTCCCAAATTCCAGCTGAGCATCAACGACATGTGTCCTTAGTCCTCCAACGACTCAGAGAATTCACCCTCTTCCTAAAGGCTGAAAAATGTACTTTTCATCAGACCACTGTCGATTTCTTAGGCTACATCCTTAGCGATCAAGGAGTGGAGATGGACCAAAGAAAGACAGAGAAAGAGCTTCAGAGATTCCTCGGCTTTGCAAATTTTTATAGACGATTTATCAACCAATACAGTCTGCTCACCGCCCCTTTAACCTCTCTGTTAAAAGGAAAACCTAAGACATTGAAGTGGACCCCAGAAGCTGAGACTGCTTTCAATTCACTGAAGTCTGCCTTCACAACTGCCCCCTTTCTTCATCATCCAGACCCCGAAAGACCATTTGTGGTCGAAGTTGATGCATCCACCACCGGGGTCGGAGGGATATTATCCCAATGTTCTGAGTTCCCCTCTAAGCCGTTACCCTGTGCATTCTTCTCAAAGACGTTCTCTCCAGCAGAAGCAAACTACGACATTGGGTGAGCTTCTTGCAGTGAAACTTGCCTTAGAAGAATGGCGGCACTGGTTAGAGGGAGCAAAACACCCTTTCCTAGTGCTTACCGACCACAAGAATCTTCAGTATCTGAGGGATGCTAAACGGTTAAACCCATGTCAAGCCCGATGGGCATTGTTCTTCACACGGTTTCATTTTAAGATTGCATATCGCCCAGGTTCCAAGAATACCCGAGCAGACGCTCTTTCCCGTCTTCATGCCTCCGATCTCCCTGTTGAAGAGACCGAAACCATATTACTTGAGAGCTTATTTGTGAATCCCATCCAGTGGGAGATAAACGAGCAGCTCCAAGAATTGTCCCGTCAGCAACCCAGAGTCCCCGGATGTCCCCCTGGAGAGATTTAAGTGCCTGAGGAATTCCGAACCTCCTTGATCTCCTCAGCACACTCTTCAGTAGCCACTGGACACCCGGGAGTAAAGAAGACACTAGCCACTCTTCAAGTCAAATATTGGTGGGCCAACATGCGATCAGATATCACAAAATTCATCCAAGGCTGTATCCCGTGTGCAATCTCCAAGGTTCCAAGGAATCTGCCTGTGGGTAAATTGGTGCCTCGTCCCGAATAGACCGTGGTCCCACATCGGAGTAGACTTTGTCACTGACCTTCCAAATTCTGAGGGAAATACCTGCATCTTAGTGGCCATCGATCGTTTCTCTAAGGCCTGCAAGTTAATTCCATTGAAGGGACTTCCAACAGCCTTTAACACCGCTGAATTACTCATGGAGCATGTCTTTCGAAACTTCGGTCTCCCAGAGGATATTGTCTCCGATAGAAGACCCCAGTTCATTTCCCGAGTCTGGCGAGCATTCTTCACTCTCATGAATGTAACAGTAAGTCTGTCTTCAGGGTACCACCCGCAAACCAATGGACAAACAGAACGAAAGATCCAAGATATCGGTCGATTCCTGCGAACATTCTGCCACTCCAACCAAAACATCTGTCGGTCGGTATCTCATCTGGGCAGAATACGCACAGAATTCTCTTTGGGAAACATCCATTTAGTTAACCCCATTCCAGTGCATCCTTGGTTATCAACCTCCGTTATTCCCATGGTCCGGTGAACCCTCAGAAGTACCCGCGGTTAACAAGTGGTTCGAAGAGAGTGAACAAGTCTGGAATCAAACTCACCATCACATCCAACAAGCTGTTAATCGGCAACAACAGTTCGCTTATACACGCCAGAGTGTATAGAGTTCGCTTATACACGCCGAATCCAGAGTATCAGCCTGAGCAGCTCGTCTGGCTTTCCACCCGAGACATCAGACTTCGCCAATCATGTCGAAAGTTAAATCCCAAGTACATCGGACCATTCCCAGTTGTCAAGCAAATAAATCCATTCACTTACCAGCTTCGGTTGCTCCCGGAATACCGCATCCATCACGTTTCATGTTTCCCTCCTGAAGCCCTATCATCCACCGGTACCCCATTCAGTCACAGAGGTTGATCCCGAAGAGAATCCCCCTATGCCACCTATTGAACCAGAGTCCATTTATCTCATCAAGGAGATCTTGGACTCTCGACGTCGAGGGCAACATGACATCACGACTTTTGAGTAAACATACACGCCACTTTCGAGTCAAGTGGCGTGTTATCTCTACGCATTTTGAGCTATCCGCGTGTATGCGTGTATGTCTACGCCATTGTAGGGATTTTTGGCCAGGCAACTGAATTAAGGAAATTTCAGTAACATTTTAGTTAGTGTTAGTGGTAACACCCCCCCCCCCCCCCCCCCATGGGGGTTCCTAAGCCACATACACACACACACCCAGATACTCCAGTGAGTATCAAGTTACAAGACTGTGGAATGTCACAAAACCTGTTTGAGCAAAGAGGTTGGCATTCCTTTCTGTGTTTTGAAGATATTTAACCAAATATATTCAATGTGTTTCTATGTACGTGTGTTTCCCATGTCACAGTGAAGTAATTTTGTTGGGTTGCAGCATAAACAGAAATTAGAAATACCTTCTTTATGCATTGTAAACATAAGTGTATATTTCGTTAAGGTCACATAATGTTCCTTGATGTCTCCAGAATGCTCATTGAATGAGACACCCAAATATGCACAGAGGTGTAAAGCAAAGTGTATTTTTAATATGTTTTACTGCCAATGAAGATGGTTTACCATTAAAAACCTCACTGATCACACCCCCTCCCACGAGGAGCCATGGTCTCGGAACAAAGGACCATAAAATTCTAGCTCCCGCTTGATTTTCACGCACTTCGATTGGTCCAGCCACAGGAAAAGGGGCTGGCTCCCTTCAAGCAGTATAAAAGTGAGCTCCGCTCTCTTTACTCTCTCTCTTCGAACGTTCAAACGCCCTTTGAACATGTAAACCTCACGGGACTCTGATCCAACTATGGATCTTCCCTTTTGTTCGTGTAAAAGTTTCGTCCTTTACTCAACTGGACTACCAAGCTCGTCTTCCAGGAAAGGAAGTGGACTTCGCCGAACTATTGCCTCGGGTAACGTCGCCTCAAAGACTTTAAGCCTTTCAAACACTCGCGCTGAATGCCAACGAACGCCACGTGACTCTCCGCGGAACAAAGGAGTCACGCGCACGCGACCAAACATGCCCGCGCCGAGACGGGTCGTGCAAAACGCCCCGGCCGCTCTTCTCGCTCCGGACGCCCGCCCAGCGCGTCCTTGTCTACCTTCAGAATGTAGTCCGCGTGGCGGCCCACGTGATCCGATCCCGGATCCTTTCTTTACCTTCTAGTCTAAAGTATGTCTTCGTATTCAACTCGTTCTACCTCCACAAAGTGAAATGAACTGAGTCGAACTATTCCTTTGGTAATTCACCGCAAAGACTTCCAACTGCTGTTTCACAGACTCGCGCCTCGCACGTGACTCCCCACGGAACCAAAGAGCAGTGCACGCGCGCATCTAAACCATGCGGGCCCCACGCTCACGGAGGACAAAGGATCAGCCGCTTGAAACGCGGCTAGACCACGCAGGACGTCCAAGGAACGCAGCAACACATGAGAGCCCTTTTCCACATGCAAGTAAATTAGGGCTACCCCTGTTTCAGAGCATTGAGAATGTGTTTTCATGTGTCTCAGAAAGTTGGACTGTCTTAGGTGAATATAACCCTCTCTTTCTCTCTCCATGCTCTCTCACTCGCTCTCTCTCTCTCTCCAACTCAACCTCTAAACATGTTCTCATTGTCTAAACGCCCCGCGTTCGTCTTAGTTTGTGTTTTTAATGTTTGTAAATACATGTATCATTGTAACGTAGTAAATGCTTAAGTAGTTACCTTATTAAAGACAATTAATGCACATCCCTGACTGATTTATGGTCTGCTCATAATATAAGTCCCTGAAGTGCCGATCAAAAGCTACACGCTTTACATAACTGAAAATACCTGAAAAGGTATGTTTTATGGGCAGGAAGGTTAACTCTAGTGGCCACAGAGTTTGCGTTCCAAAAGCCTATAAATTAATTGAGCTATTTGACTTTGCCTATCTTGTAAAACGTGGTCCTGGCAATTAATAACCATTAATTTGCGGTTAATTGCAGGGACACACATGGATGCATATGGGTAAACTTGAAATAAGCTCTCCTAAATGGAGATTTATTAACATGTAAGACCGGTCTGATCCAAATCTGCATGAATAATTATTAATTATCAATTATTAATTATGATATGCAAATTCCCCCTTCGATCAGACCGCCTAGATTCCTTACATATGGTGGAGAACGCTTAGCACACTTCAAACTTGTTTATGAGCAATCAATTTCAGTCAGATGTGTATATTGTTATTTAATATTGTTTATGTAATATTTAATATTACACGCGCGCATTGGAGTGAACGCTTGCGAACTCCCGATCTGACTGATATGGGCACAAAGCCTCAGTCAAAGAACATTTAACATGCTGCTAAAATGTTACACATTTTTGTCACTGTTAATTGTTAAAAGTAAACTGCAGTTTCCATTGTATTAAATTTGTTCTGGCACAGATGGAATAGAATCCTCTGCGCATAAACGACATTTTTAATAATTTTAACCCCTCTGTCAGGACGAAATTCTCCTGACCTTGGGAAGAGGACCTAGTGAAACGATGCTCTTTCACTACCCTTAAAAGGCCTTATATTATAATCGTTAGAGTAACGATTAGCTCCTGGTTGAAAAAACATTGACTTAGCTACTCAATGTATAAAACCGACAAGCATATTATCATAGGTGCTATGTGGTATATGCCTGTTGGAGCATGAAACAGACGAGTAATTCCTGTTTCCCTTCGCACAACGCAGCGACGAAAACCTGCGAACGTGTTTTAAATAAATATAGCACCAAAAAAATCCAAAACTGAGAACATTCTAATCATTAACGCTAGTTGTGATAGATGTTATTTGGAATCTTAGAACAGACGATTAGTTCCTGTTCTCTTCTGCACAAGCAGCGACGAATCCTGTGAAAGGTGCCTGTAAATCTAGAAAAATCCAAAGCTGTAAACATTCTAATCATTAACGCTAGTTGTGATAGATGTTATTTGGAATTCTGAAACAGACGAGTAATTCCTGTTTTCTTTTGCACAACGCAAGAAAGAAAATCCTGCCAAATGTGCTTGTAAAATATAGTACCGGAAAGAAATCCGTCGAGATTTAAAATTCCGTAATATTTGTGATTATGCAGCGGTGAGGAGGTAACACTCCAATCCCTCTTAATCTATCACCGGGGCAGCGGGCTGGCTGTAATACTACTGCCAGACACTGGGGTGCGCCCTTGAGTGCTCTGCAGTATCAAGTTACTGCCATTGCCCTGGCTTTACCCCACATGAGCGCAGTGGCGCCATCGTGTGGACACTAACAGCTAGGTCATCTTTTCCTCAAAATTCTCTGTTAGAAAATTACTATTTCCTTGCTGAAATTTTGAACTAGTTTCTCTAACTTTCAATGCATGTGTAAGTTACAGCCTCGTTGTAGTAACATGATTCTCTTTACCTTGACTGGGTACACTTGTTTTGAATTTGGTTCAAACCATGTTTGAATTTAAAATTCAGAATTAAGTCCTAGCAGCTTCTGATGACCACTTAGAGGAAAACGCCCCCTTGTGGCCGTCTCTTTGCTAAGTCAGCATCACCTAACATCACTGTTCTGAATGGCTCTCTCTCCCAGTTGGTTTTGTTTTGGTTACTATCACTGATCCCTCACTGTAATCGTGATTGTCATCAAATATAACACCAACCTTTAATCTCCTAATCTTATTCAAATTTGGTTTGAAACAAACAAATTTCAAAGTTAAATTGAATTAAGTCTCTCATTTCCCACTGGGTATTGCTTCATGACTTTATTTCTATATTACCATCTCAAATTATTCTTAATAATTTTGATTTGGTTTTATTACTACTGTCTCCTTACGAATCTAAAGGTTACTTAACCCCTATGCAGGTGCTCAATTTGAAGTGCGTTTAAATCAGTTTGAATGCAGTTCAAATCAAGCTCTCTGTCAGCCAGTTTGACCACTAGGAGGAAGTGGCCCACACCTTTAGTGGCTAAAACCCGCTACTACAGCTCGCTTCCTCCTGTGCTCTGCAGTGCTGCACTTAATGCTATCTCTTCCCTGAATGGAGGTTAGGTTATTCTGATAATTGACATTGTCATAATTTCCTTGTTGTTTATACCATAATTCTAGTAAAGCCGTTGCCTTTGATTTTTCTACAAAAGTAGACACTCAATTTGATTTAGATAAAGGAGCTTTAATTCACATTGAAGTACACATGTTCTTCATCCTGTTTTGTGTTTGCAAGTAGAAATCTTTCTGGTGATGTGGTGATTTTGAGTCACCTCTACCTGGGTCCAGCGAGCTGGTTCGTCCGATCTGCGTCACCGGCTCTGACCAGGCATGTGTCTCGGACTCTCCTGCACCTGTCCGTTGGTGAGGCCCGCAACACCGCCGGCTGTTCAAAGTCGAGTTGCTCGAGAGGGCACACCTCGGCACTGGTGCACCGAGAGCCCCAGGCACTGCTGTCATGTGGTTGTGGCGACAGAAGGACCAACTACGAGGCTGTCTCCAATCAGAGTGACTCATTTCACCCCAGACAAACTAGAAAAGGTGTTAAAACCCATCCACTTACTATTTGCCACAGAATCTAGAGATTCCCCCGGTAATGTGAAGTGGTCGGCTTCCTCCTCCTCTCCGAGCCGCAAACCGGCTCCAAACAGGCTTAGGCCTCCTCTTCCCCTTTCTAACACTTCTTGGGTACTATTATTGCCATTTCATTACAGATCTCCCCATCTTTGATGGTTGCATGTTATTTCATACTTTGCTAGCTCGCCATTGCTCTGTTCTGTTGTGCTCTGTTCCTTTCAGTTCACCTAAAAGACAGAACCTCTCTGAGACACCAAGGAAAACTGAAGAATAGTTTGACAACAAAGTCGTTAGCAACAACAGGTACCCCTAAGCTAGCGCCCTGTCAAAAAGAAAAATCTTCATTCAGACCCATGATGACCTACCCAAATTGTCCCACCAAACGGTTTAACTGTCTGCATCAGTTAACCAAAATTTTCATACATGGCTTAGCCTGTATTAGATAGCTCGCTAGACGTAGAACGAACTTGCATTGGCCTCTCGGTGTGTGTGTTGTGCTCCTCTCGCCCACAGTAAAGCCAGTATGTTCCGGTACAGTCTCACAACCCGCTGGGACAACCTGGAGACGGAGCCGAGATTCACGACATCTCCATCCGTGCCCAACGTCACCAGCGACTCAGAGCCCGAGCCAGGAGCAGCTGACAAAGACTGGGCCAGACACGGCACAACCTCGCTCACCAGCTCACCGCCCACGCATGCCTCCGCGAAAGAAGCCGCATCGCCCGGGAGCACAAGGTGGCAACGCCGAGAATGACAACGACCCCGAGCTACTTAAGGAAGTGAAAGACTTCAAACTGCCCTGTCTAATCTTCTACACAGACTGAAGAGGATTGTCAGAGAAAAAAAAAAAACCCAGAGAAGAGTTAAACGAGAAACTCCGACGAAGTGAAGACTCTTGCAAAGAGCAGAGACTGAACTGAAGGAGATTCGAAAGCCACGGCCTGCGAAAAGAACGCGCAAGAGGCCCGTGCGACCATCCACAAGCTCGTCCAGCAGAGACCACATCTCGAACACGAACTTGACCCACAGAGTTACAACACTCTGATAGACTGTAGCATGACTGGGAAGGGGAGGACACACACCGCAAGCCCCTCCTGACCAGTCTGCACATTTCAGCCAACACTCCAGAGCTGAAAAGGGGTGGGAACCCCGCCTCCCACAACATCTCTGACAGGCTACAAGACAAAGACTTCTCACCTGCTGTCTCCATCCGGTGAACACACTACACCTACATCCAGCAGGACAGACCCAGGAGGGCCTGTGCTACCACCGCTGACTCCAAACGAGTTTGCTGTGGAACTTACAACGAACCTGTAACTAAGGAGGATGACAGTGTCAAGAAACCTTTCCTCGAACCCGTCAGTCACCATAGTTCTCCTGGCCCCACACAATACCCACTCAACGATGTGTGAAGGCCCACTCAGTAAGAATTCCTAAAACCCCAAATTATCCTGAACTGCAAACCCCGAAGACACACTGCACGAACAACGTGCAAGACTCTGCTAAAAGGTCCGTGATCAACACCGGACGTAGAACTTTTAAAAGTAGATGAAAATGTGTGCTCAAGCAGTTGCAAGACTCTGCGTTTGTAGAATTAGAATTTTACTAAGTTAAAGGAATCTTAGATAGACGTATAAGCCTCGAAGGCCTACAGACTATGCACGACTCTCTTTTGAAACAAGCAGTTTCTAGATGTTGTTTAAAACGACACCATAAAACATTAGGTTGTGTGACAGTGAAGAGTTACAGAAAACACCAACTTCAAATAAGGCATACTTTGCCTTGACGACAGAGTGTAGTAAAAGCACCCGAGTTTAAACTACTGCTAATCAATAGGCGTGCACTCGATCTTCGTGATCCGACTAAAAACAATGTGCAATACGCATTTTGATCCCTGGCTTGTCTAAATGCAGATAAAACCAATAGCTGAAATTGACGTCTCTACTTCAAAAGAAAATTAGGCCTTAGACTCCCAACTGGTATCAAGAAATTCAGCATTAAAGCGTAAGTCTGTGTAACAAAGCTTTCATCCCAGCAGCTTGTAATCTGTACCGATATCTTTTCCGCTTTGGTTAAAAGGAAATCCAAATTGCGGTATGACTAAACCTGTTTCTGACAAAGAAAGCTCAGGACAGAGTTAAATGTATGTGGACCTGTCTACAAGGTAAAGGCCTTAATTTCATTGTTAGATTGACGTAATTCACCTAAGTTTTAGCTGCATCTACAAGCGGGAAGCCACTAAATGATCAAAACAAGTAACTCGCGGAAAAGTCAGCATTCATGCATGAGAGAGACGTACTTATATGTGCTTAGACAAGCTTTGACTTGCAGCAAATCTATTTCCTTACTCTGTAAACAAATAGAAGATGTGTAAAATAAAGAACATAGTTCCAGGCGAAAATTAGCGTTTTACTGGATGCAACCGAGTTCTCGAAAATTATAAGTATAGGTACCTCCGTTAAAACGCGCATGATGCATGTAAAATATACAGGCATTCTTCAGATACTGTTGAATTGCTCTGACACGCTCTGTTCCCATGACAACAACTTGTCACAGGAAGTGTTAGCTCTTAATGTCACTTTTGTAAACATCCCAGCCTGGGTGGCTAAGCTAACCTAGCCTAGCATCAAGCTAACTTAGGCTAAGCTAAACTAACCCATCACTAAGCTGACTGATGCTAAGCTAACTTAGCCTAACATCAAGCTAATTCAGGCTAAGCTAACCTAGCTCCCATCCAATGTAGGCTAAGCTGAATAACCTCCACAGCTAACAGTTAGCTGCTTTTACGTGAACCCTAAATCATCGCTTGTGTTCCACAAGACAAGTATTCTGAAATACTTTCTCAACACCAGTTAGGGTCCCTAATTAGTCATTTTTTTTTCTATGTTTACAATTCTTATTAACTAAAGTTCACTTTCACTGGGTTAGGAATACTCCTTTCTAACAGTTGAAGACGAACCTCGCAGACACTTCGTTAATTAAACTTAGGTTTAACTACATGTAAACTGCGTAACCAACTACAGAAGAATTCGTATAACCATAGGAATGTTTACCGTCATGTTGACTAAATCTTTGGAAAGACGCGCATAATGTGGTTTTGGATGACCAAACACTACAACCCATTATAGAGTGTCGATCAAAGCAAATCCAAAGTTTACCCACTAATGCCACTGAATAACTCTCGACTTCAGATCATTCCCGTGTTTTGATCATTAGTATTTTTTCTTTTGCTTTAATTTTATTTTTTTTTCCTCAGTAGCTATTTTATTAGCTTTATTAGACCTCGATAATAATAGCAAGCCGCTATTCCCTTAGGTCAGTTATTTTAATTTCCCCCTCTCTTGTCCGAGTGTGGTTCCACTTCCCATAGGACCCAGAAAGGAGATAGAGACACGCTTACTTGTTATTCTGGCTGAGTTCAACCAGTGCACTCGTTTTTGTGACCCTGCCACAAGTAATTTCAACAATTTACTAGGGCACTACTACAGTCCTGAGGGTCGATAATAAGCAGAATTTAAATAAGAAAGCTGTCCTTCTCCTATCATCGGTCACTTAGTCGAGCCATAGTGAACCAGCAGCTAAGTCTAGGGAAATAAGTTAGTCATAAGAACCTCCTTATGTCATTTGTTTCATCTTGGCTATGTCCGTCTCAGGAAATACCCTAGGAACCACACAAAACTTAGCCCCCTAACACTCACAGCTAAGATAAGGACATAAGAGACATTTAGCTTTATGCTAAATACCTAACGAACCTACTAAGCAGTAGTTCTGAACTTTTAGGGCCATGCATTAGCCACACGCAACAAGTGTGCCAGAATGCCACAAAAGCCCCTGCTTAACCTGACCTCAACCTTCCAAGGTACCGCTGCCCCAAACCACGGCATGGCTCCAAAACGGATTTAACAAAGCTAACCAGAGAGGTCCCGACAGTCGCCCAGAACCCTGCATCAAACCACGACATGCAGATAAGACTTTCACTTGCAACGTGTCTAATCAACCTGACCGCATGAAACAGATTCTGCTTGATATGGATTACGTCCAGTCGTGAGGTGCACAGCTTCCTAGATCGTCAAACAAAGGCTGTCAAAATGGACTATAAGCTGTTGCAATAAGCTCCGATCGCTTAACTCCCTCATCCAGAATCAGACCAAGGTTATCAACGCCGTGGACATCAAGTGAAACCGACTTGAAACTCCGCCGACTTCTGCAAACCTACCTCGAAACGTAAACCACCAGGTATGAAAGGATGCCAGTTTCAGAACTTTGTTTCTTCAAAACCTGCCTCCCACTGTGAGTTATTCCGTAAGCACCCTGGCCTGTCCCCGTAGCATGCCTACCTCAGCTACGAGACTGGGCCCAGAAAGCTCACATTAAGCAAAGACTTTACCAAAAAGACTGTGCAAAACCCCTCGAACTAACCTGTCTCTGAGCACGACTCAGAGCTGCCTCTAGAAGGCACCCCACGCATCACAAACACTTTCACTGAGAGTTAAACCGTTCCAGGCCAGCAGAGGGCGACCCAACAGTCATGGTGCTCATCTAACACACCAGAGCAGGAGCTCCGAGCCGCACCCCATCACCAAAAGACTCATGCCCAACCAGCCAAGAGCGGTACCCCTCTCATCACACCCCTGGCGAGCACAAGTCTGAGGACACATCAGATAACAACAGTGCAGCCACGTCACCGACGACACAAATGAATTCGGCGCTGAAAGAGTTTCTGCACAACACCTCACCAGAAGGACAAGCCAGACATCCGACGTCTCAGTGCTAGACTCAAACAGACACCGCTCACTAATGAGAACACTGCTCGTCAGCATCAGACCACAGAGCTCACTGCCACTTCACTAAGTGACAGCACCAAGGAGCCACCACAACTGACAGCTGCACAACCTGAGCATGACAGCCGGTGTCCCACACAACGCCAGCCCAGACGCCAAGACTTCTGGGAAACCTAAACAAAAGGGGGTGGCACGAAAACTCTACATAGCCATCAACAGAGACAATGATTCGAGCCCTTAAGGCCCTGCCAAACATTAGCTCAACCATCACGCTAATGTAAGCCCAACTCTTTGAAAGACTCTGTGCTAAAACTGAGAATCAAAACAACTCTCAGATCCCAAGCATGTAAGCTGAACGTGCAATCCTACAGCCAACACAACATTTGGCCCAAGACAGGTAGCTCCCGTCCACAATTAGTCCTTTGAGCCTGTAATAGACTTTAAATAACTGAATGCCTGAGCTCAAGTTCCAAACCCCTCCCCCTCCAGCCACACAGGTCAAGAGAACCTGACTGGCAGGTCACAGAGGCAGAAGAACTCCCGCAGCCAGCCATGAGGGCAAAGCCTCAGCACCAAATGGAGTTGTGAACTTGCTACCCTGCACCTTTCAGCTTACCAAAGACTTTGACTAACCAAATGAACTCTGAGAAAACCACCTCTCTACCCCTCCAACCACCCAAGTCTGCCGTCGAACCCAACTGCGGCAGCCCACCTAGCACTTGCTGCTAAACAGCCCAACACATGGAGTTTATGCACATCGGGACATCACTTCGCCACAGCTCCGGCTGCCACAGTGCAAAAGGGGGATATGCCAGTGTTGCCCAGTCACGCACCAGTCACGCACAATGGGGGCTGCACACCGCAGCACCAGGACATTGCATCGAGTGGCATAGCGGCATCCTCAAAGGCATCAGACTGTCCCAGCCGACAGCCGCTGAAATCTTTCCTCCCTCTCTCGTGCCAACATGTTGTGGACTACAAACTCCACTGCCCATCGGGAAGATGTGGACGCCTCGCTCAGAGGCATTACTGACTGTCTCACATCAAAGACAATTGAACTGTTATTATTTTTAATAATAATCTTAATTCTGACAAGATTCCTGACACATGATTCAAACCAGAATCAAAACCATGTGGAACTAACCAAGATAACCTGTTCCCTAAGCAATGCCTTCACAGCCCAGCTAAAATCTAAGCCACCAGCACGTCACCCACC
Organism: Cyprinella venusta; assembly: GCA_038021265.1. Taxonomy (NCBI): domain Eukaryota; kingdom Metazoa; phylum Chordata; class Actinopteri; order Cypriniformes; family Leuciscidae; genus Cyprinella; species Cyprinella venusta. The sequence continues at coordinate 20,094,233 of CM075871.1, forward strand.
TTCAGGAGGAGCTGACACGTGCCCAACACCGCATAGACAAGCAGGACGTGAAAGTCCAGGACGAACTCAAGACCACCAGGTTCCTGAGAGAGAGCTGATGCACACTCAACACTGCAAAGACCAGCTCAAAGCGTCCGACGAAGTGGAGCAAGAAACAAAGATACAAGTCGACAAGCTCCAAGCAGCCCTTGCAGTCACTGAACGTGACAAACAAGAGTTAAAGACTGTCCAGAAACACCTGGAGAGCCAACTCCAGTCTGCTGAACATCAGCTAGAGAAAGCCAAAACTGACATTGAAAGTAAGAACTCTAAAATCACTGCTCCGGAAGACCACCTGCAAATGTGCAGCGTTGAAATGGACCATCTGAACCAACAGCGAGACGACGCCATCGACGAGCTCCATGCGGTCAGAAATTAACTTCAACCTGTTTTCACACAGAAACCAGAGCCAAGAAGGGAGAGACCTCCCTCAGCATCCTCACTGCTGAGTAGAACAGAGTCCTCCATCAACGAACTGTCATTCTATGGAAGAGGTGAACGGCCACGCTCCAAAACGTCACCGGCCTTCACCACAGAACTCTTCCCTGTCAACAAACAAAGATAGATCATCCAGCCAGACTCCAAAGCTGCAAATGGAATGACCCTCAAAGATCCCAACCTGCTGGCTAAAGACATCACCCAGTTCGACCCGAACTCCACGGAGGGCCACAGCCTCCAGGCCTATCTCCAAGATAGCGACTTCCTCCTAGAGGATGTTGCTGTTGTCTTCCTGTTCCTCCAGCCAACCAGAGGACAGCTGTAGCCGTCACCAGGGCCGACCTCAGGCAGCATATGGTCGACCGCCACGCAAGCAGAGCTAAGTGGACACCCACACCGCTGCTGCCAGAACGCAGTCAAACACCGGCCTGTCCAGCAACAAAACGAACTGAAATGCCACAGCCAAAAGGCAACTCACGACACAGAGTGCCTCCTCACAGACCATCAATTAGTTGACAGGAACTGTGATGAATCCACAACGCTCACAGCATTCTACTGAACCAGACTAGTGAGCTCCAACGAGACAACTGCTCATTGTCTGCCAGAATAACTATGCTAAAATTCACAAAGCAGCTTTTGCTCCAAGACCCGAGCTACCCTGCTGCGACCGAGCCTGGGTTAAGTCCTAGCCGTGACGAAACCCACGATTTCACCCTGATTCCACAACTGGAATTTGAACGGTGAAAGGAGGGGCCCAGCCAAACTGAACTTGTGCTCAGCGACATAGCTCTCCCGGCTGTGTTTCAACCGCGCACCTGTTGCACTGCACAACTGCCTCACCTGTTGTCCAGTCCTGGACTGCAGATGATTCTGCGCTGGGCACCCCATGGTAATCAACCATGCCCTAACACTTGACTTTCACACTCCACAAGAGACTCAACAAATGCAGACGTCCACAGCCACCACTGGACCCTCAGGAAGAGGGTACCACACTGAGGCTGCGCTGAACCTCATCAAGCTGAGCCCAACCTCAGCCTAACCGCCACCTGCCACTTGACCTTCACAATTCACCTGCCATCCGTCCATTGCGATGAGTGTCGTCCGATGAAGTCCATGCCAGGACTTCACCGTACGAAAAGGGGGAGATGTAGGGATTTTTGGCCAGGCAACTGAATTAAGGAAATTTCAGTAACATTTCAGTTAGTGTTAGTGGTAACACCCCCCCCCCCCCCCCCATGGGGGTTCCTAAGCCACATACACACACACACCCAGATACTCCAGTGAGTATCAAGTTACAAGACTGTGGAATGTCACAAAACCTGTTTGAGCAAAGAGGTTGGCATTCCTTTCTGTGTTTTGAAGATATTTAACCAAATATATTCAATGTGTTTCTATGTACGTGTGTTTCCCATGTCACAGTGAAGTAATTTTGTTGGGTTGCAGCATAAACAGAAATTAGAAATACCTTCTTTATGCATTGTAAACATAAGTGTATATTTCGTTAAGGTCACATAATGTTCCTTGATGTCTCCAGAATGCTCATTGAATGAGACACCCAAATATGCACAGAGGTGTAAAGCAAAGTGTATTTTTAATATGTTTTACTGCCAATGAAGATGGTTTACCATTAAAAACCTCACTGATCACACCCCCTCCCACGAGGAGCCATGGTCTCGGAACAAAGGACCATAAAATTCTAGCTCCCGCTTGATTTTCACGCACTTCGATTGGTCCAGCCACAGGAAAAGGGGCTGGCTCCCTTCAAGCAGTATAAAAGTGAGCTCCGCTCTCTTTACTCTCTCTCTTCGAACGTTCAAACGCCCTTTGAACATGTAAACCTCACGGGACTCTGATCCAACTATGGATCTTCCCTTTTGTTCGTGTAAAAGTTTCGTCCTTTACTCAACTGGACTACCAAGCTCGTCTTCCAGGAAAGGAAGTGGACTTCGCCGAACTATTGCCTCGGGTAACGTCGCCTCAAAGACTTTAAGCCTTTCAAACACTCGCGCTGAATGCCAACGAACGCCACGTGACTCTCCGCGGAACAAAGGAGTCACGCGCACGCGACCAAACATGCCCGCGCCGAGACGGGTCGTGCAAAACGCCCCGGCCGCTCTTCTCGCTCCGGACGCCCGCCCAGCGCGTCCTTGTCTACCTTCAGAATGTAGTCCGCGTGGCGGCCCACGTGATCCGATCCCGGATCCTTTCTTTACCTTCTAGTCTAAAGTATGTCTTCGTATTCAACTCGTTCTACCTCCACAAAGTGAAATGAACTGAGTCGAACTATTCCTTTGGTAATTCACCGCAAAGACTTCCAACTGCTGTTTCACAGACTCGCGCCTCGCACGTGACTCCCCACGGAACCAAAGAGCAGTGCACGCGCGCATCTAAACCATGCGGGCCCCACGCTCACGGAGGACAAAGGATCAGCCGCTTGAAACGCGGCTAGACCACGCAGGACGTCCAAGGAACGCAGCAACACATGAGAGCCCTTTTCCACATGCAAGTAAATTAGGGCTACCCCTGTTTCAGAGCATTGAGAATGTGTTTTCATGTGTCTCAGAAAGTTGGACTGTCTTAGGTGAATATAACCCTCTCTTTCTCTCTCCATGCTCTCTCACTCGCTCTCTCTCTCTCTCCAACTCAACCTCTAAACATGTTCTCATTGTCTAAACGCCCCGCGTTCGTCTTAGTTTGTGTTTTTAATGTTTGTAAATACATGTATCATTGTAACGTAGTAAATGCTTAAGTAGTTACCTTATTAAAGACAATTAATGCACATCCCTGACTGATTTATGGTCTGCTCATAATATAAGTCCCTGAAGTGCCGATCAAAAGCTACACGCTTTACATAACTGAAAATACCTGAAAAGGTATGTTTTATGGGCAGGAAGGTTAACTCTAGTGGCCACAGAGTTTGCGTTCCAAAAGCTTATAAATTAATTGAGCTATTTGACTTTGCCTATCTTGTAAAACGTGGTCCTGGCAATTAATAACCATTAATTTGCGGTTAATTGCAGGGACACACATGGATGCATATGGGTAAACTTGAAATAAGCTCTCCTAAATGGAGATTTATTAACATGTAAGACCGGTCTGATCCAAATCTGCATGAATAATTATTAATTATCAATTATTAATTATGATATGCAAATTCCCCCTTCGATCAGACCGCCTAGATTCCTTACACCATTAACGTCCGCGTCATTCCGCGTGTCTGTACACGTGCGTCAAATGTCCAGTCATAAACGCCATTAACCCCAGTGACGGTTAAGTTTAGGGATAGGGTTGAGGTAAGTCATATCTTTTTTTTCACTAGGATGGTAAGGGAACAGTCATAAATGCCATTAACCCCAGTGATGGTTAAGTTTAGGGACAGGGTTGAGGTAAGTCATATATTTATATAACGTTAAGTCAACGGCGTTCATAAACACGCGGAAAAGCGATTATGCGTCTTGATAGCACGCCAAAAATGCAAATACGAATTGGCGTGTCATACACACGCTACTTCATGAGATCAGTCTGTCGAGGGGGTCAACTCGAATACCTCATTGATTGGGAAGGATATGGGCCAGAGGAGAGGAGTTGGATACCTCGGAATGATGTTCTTGATCCCAGTCTGCTCCTAGAATTCCATGCACAACATCCCGAGAAACCTGCACCACGACCCAGAGGCAGACCCCCACGACGTCGAGGTCCAAGGTCCGCTGGCGCGGACTCTGGAGGGGGGGGGTAATGTCAGGAGCCAGTCAGAGTCCTCCCTAGTCACAACGCAACGATCACTTTCCCCGGATTATTAATCACCTGCACCTGTTCCATATCAGCAGTCAGCTCCATATAAACTCCCGGTTATCACTCAGACATTGTCAAGCCTCCAACAGGAAAAGACCCTAACCCGTCATCCCTTGTTCCCTCTAGCCCCTTTTCCACCAACGTATTTTGAGAGCCGGTTCGGAGCCGGTGCCTGCGCGCGAACCAGTTCTTTGTGTTTCGACAGCCAAAGAACCGGTTCGCGGCCGCGAGAACTGGTTCCAAAGCGGCACCAACTCTTTGCTGGACTAGAACCGTTCTTTTAGCACGTCATGTTTACGTCGGGGGCTGGGGCGGCTTCAGATGTGTTCTAAACATATTTTCTGACCATCCATCGCAAAGCCATGAGAAACTGCAGAAACACGCAAGCGTTTTTATTTATTTATTTAAACATAAGCAAAGAAGAAAACAGTCGCGATTGAACAAATAAATGGAAAGAAAAAAGACACAAGACATGGGTACATAACTTATCAGAAAAGATTACATATCAAACGAAAAGATTAAAAGACTTACATATTTCAATTGTTTTTAAAGTTTTCTTGGTACACGAGTTAGAGACAATCCCAAAGCAATGTAGCCTACTTGCAAGCGACGTAAACAGTGACGTAACGACGTCGTTCCCTGGGCGCTCTAGTCGTCAGTGGAAAAGCAAACAGGTTCTGAACGGGTTCGCAAGTTGAACCAGCTCCGAACTAACTTTGAACCAGCACCAGTTCCGAACCAGTTCTTTTTTCGGTGGAAAAGGGGTATCTGAGGCATCCAGCAGCCAGAACGTAAAGTATACTCACCTGAAAATACTAACCTCTCTGTCCTTGTTTCCGATGTTCCCAGGATCCGCTCCATGATTCCCGTTCTCTGTTCCCTGGAACCTGTCATGAGTCTCGTTCACCCCTGGATGATCTGCAAAGAGAGAAAGCAAGTATCACTGAACTGTGTTAGTTCACCCTCGACTGTACTGAACAGGATCTACTCACCTGGAATCCTCCCTGCTTCCCGTCCACCCAAGGACGATCTGAAGAGAGAGAGAAAAGGAGAGTAATTGCACTGTGTCACCGTTCACATTATTTCTATTGAAGAGGAGTTACTTACCTGGATGATTTCCTGCCACGTATCCTCCCCGAGATCACCGCTGAGCACCTGAAACCCTGAACACTTACCTCGATCTTAAATAAAGAAAAGTTGAAGTTCATCACTTACCTCTGTCTCTGAGTCTGAATCCTGACAAATAGCAATAGAATAAGACATTTCAACTACAGAATATACACACACAAAAAATATATTTAATATTTAGCTCTTTGTGTTAAATTTCAGTTTTATTGATCAGTAATAGGCTAGCCATTATAACAGAAGTAGCTTCAGTCAAACATACAGCGGGATACAATGTTAAAATAGCCTACATAAAGTTATGAAACTTTACTTTGCCCTCAGCCAAAACTATTTACCAGGGAACGATTTATAGATTAATGAGACCAAAGATAAACACAAATTATATCTCATGTTTAACCTCTAGACTAGATACATCCGAGCCAGCGGCAGAAGCACTGGCCGAGGTACGGCTGTTCCAGGCGGGGGAGACGAGCGCTGGGCGGGGGCGCAGCTTACAACTCCGAAAACTTCAGATCAAATTTTTAAATAGGCGCTATCTTTATAAAAAAACCACACATTTGAGCTTTAACCAACTGCATTGTCGACTGAAAAACTATTAAAACTACATTTCGTGACACAATAACAGTAGTAGCTAACCTCTAAACGTTACTTACTAATTAAATCATGACCAAATACAACCAAAAACAAACGTTCAGTCTTGCTTGTGAAAGGTAATTCCTCAAAAGCTGTTTTCAGTTGTGTGGCGATTTTTACAGCCCCAAGCAGCACACAAAACAGGCATTTTTATCAATTCCCGGTGTGGTGAAGAGATGAGTCCCCCTGAAGAGATGGGTCCCACCTTAGGACCCCATAGTATGCCAGTAGTATGCCTGATCTAAATATGTTCTCACGATAACTTGATAAAAGCAGTTTGTTGCCATCAAGTTATACGCTTTGTTTTGTTTAGCGCTTTTCAAGTAATACGTTTATTTGTTTAGCGCTTTTCATAGTAGGTTGCGTCAACAGCAGAGGAGAAAGTCCGCGAAATTAAAAAATATTACTGTTATTGTGTCATGAAATGTAATTTTAAGAGTTTTTAAGTCGAGAATATAGTTGTTTAAAGCTCAAATCTGTGATTTATTTATAAAGATTGCGCCTTTTTAAAACATTGTTCTGAAGTTTTCGGAGTTGTCAGAACCAGGGATCAGCAGCACATCTAATACTAGCCCACCTGGAACAGCCTTAACTCGGCTAGTCATTCTGACGTTTGCCGCGGATAAATGCTATGCTACTATGTAAGCTAACTTAAAAACAATAAGAACGAGAAATGTTTAAATTTACAATCTACAGCTTCGGTTATATACTAGTATATGAAACATATAAGTTGAAATACATTAATGACTCCTTATGACGTACTTCAAATGTCTCTTATAATAAACTGATTTTCTCTAATTTGTAACCAGGCTCTAAAGCGTTTACCCATAAAACTAGCTTTGAACCAATCGGATCGCTTGGGTCCTAAGGTGGGACCCATCTCTTCAGGCGGACTCATCTCTTCACCAAATTGGTATGAGAGGTATGGGAAAGTTGCTCTCCCCAATATGGCGGCGCCGTTGACGTACGCTCCAGCGGCCAATAGGGCGTCTATTACCCCTTTTCCACAGAAAAAAGAACTGGTTCGGAACTGCTGCTGGTTCAAAGTTGGTTTGGAGCTGGTTCAACTTGCGAACCTGTTCAGAACCTGTTTGCTTTTCCATTGACTAGAGCGCCCAGGGAACGACGTCGTTACGTCACTGTGTACGTCGCTTGCAAGTACATTGCTTTGGGATTATCTCTAACTCGTGTACCAAGAAAACTTTAAAAACAATTGAAATATGTAAGTCTTTTAATCTTTTCGTTTGATATGTAATCTTTTCTGATAAGTTATGTACCCCTGTCTTGTGTCTTTTTTCTTTCCATTTATTTGTTCTATATCGTGACTGTTTTCTTTGCTTATGTTTCTAAATAAATGAAGTTTTATGTAAACAAAGTTCGGGAGGAGCATGTTCAGGTAATCAACTAATCAACTCAATGGAAGCCGGTATAAATAAAGCTTTTCTCACCTCCTGTCTCACGACAAGTCTCTCAGCATTTGACTCCGCCCTTGTGCCGTCATGTCTGAGTTAGAGCCTTTCCCTTCCAATGACGGTTCTCTCGTCACTGATGAGACTCCATCGCAATCCGCTGATCAGTCCATCTCCAGCCTCCTCAAACCGGGGACGCCAGCTTCCGCGATCTTCTCCACGCACGCCAAGACGCCGAGGACTCCCCTCACCACCGCCGGCAAGGACCCCACCATCTTCCTCCACATCTTCGCACTCTTTGACCAACCCAAACATACCTCCCATAGGCAAGTGGATCATTAAAGCGCTGAGACAAGCCCTGATTAACTTTTCTCGAAGATCGAAAAAGTAGATTTATATAACTTACATGTGTTTTACAATCTACTCACCCTTCTGTTCCAGCCCCCTTTTCAGCGGCTCGAACGAGCAGAGCCTGCTGGACCCAGATCGCTCGCCCTCCAGCGTCTCCACCTTCAGTGCCGGGCTCCGCCCACGCACCACGTCGCCGCAGACCTTCCGCCAGCCTGGGCCGCACCCCAGTCCCAGTCGCGGAAGGGTTTTCTTTTTCTTCCAGGTCAAATCTCCTCCCCAGCCCCTCCCACCGTGGCACCGTACGCTCCAGATCTCTGCAACATCAACATCACATCAGCTCCGCAAATGTTCCCTCCCCATGTCGGAATCCAATCGCCAGGTGGATTGCGGCGATATATCCGTCACCTTAAAAAACAACACGCAGGTTTCATCTCGCTCACTGTCGTTAGGCGAATTTTGTATTTCCTTTAACCATTATACCGAAGTCACATGCTCTGTCTTTCCCCGTACTAGACGGTGCGAGCTCAACGATTACCTTCTATCATAACAGAGCTCGCGCTGTCGTTTGTGGGTAGTCATTTTTTTACTTATCACAAATTATTTTCTGCTAAAAGCGCCGTCCGTATTTCTCAATGGAATCAGTGTCCTTACTGGGGAGCGTAGGACTCTGATCTCCTTAATCGCGTGTTTCTCGGGTGCCGAAACATCTCTTGTGTAATTTGCAGGTCCGTAAACCATGCCACCACGGCATGGCCGCAAATTAATCCCTCGATTCCTCCAGCCCAGCGCAGATCCCCATCAAATCCACAGGCTATGTCCCACGACCGGCAAGAGAGGACCTCTCTTCCGGTGGCGATTTTCCGAACAGAGCCCCAAACGTCGTGTCCAACAGGCAAGTCTGTAACTATTCCAACGAGGGTAAATGCCAAAGACAACGCTGTCGTTATCTTCACATTTGTAATTATTGTGGCGGTGCCCACGCCCGTGTTGTATGTCCTGTACAAAATGCTGTAAAGGTGAGAAAACTATCTCTCGACTCCAGTGAATATTTCCCGTCCGGCTGAGGATTTATTCCATCACCCAGACGTCAACTTTACAAATTACCTGTCGTCCGGTCTCAGCCAAGGTTTTAAACCCGGCGTAGAACGCCAGCCTACGCAATCATCTGCAATAATCTTCAGTCCCCCATGCAGAGCCTGCAATTGGTAAACGATCTAACTAAAAAAGAAATAGAATCAGGTTTCATGATCGCCCCCCACCCCCCGACAAATTTTGCATTAGACCCACAGGCGTGGCTACAAGAAATTTTCAGGGAAAAGCGTTTGATAATCGACCTCCAGGGCTCGAGACTAACGGCGTCCTATCGTCCTGGGGACGACGATAGAAAATGTGTTTAGGACGAACAGAAATACTCTCTAGGACGCCTACAGGACGAAAGACATTTTGTATGTGTGTTCACAGGGCTTGAATTTCGGCGCGGGTATTGCGCATAATTCCAATCATTCCCGCTGGTCTCCTATTTATAATGCGGGATATTTCCGTTACCCGTAACCGTAAAGCACGTGAGTGTTCAACGGTGCCGTGTCTTCTCATCTCTTCTCTCAAAATGTGTTGTGGACGGTTGTGGAAGGCAAGCATCAAGCGCTGCCGCGATAATACACACTCGCGGTCAGGAGTGGGACATGACGGAATATTCACTTTCACAGTCGGGCCAGCAGTGCATCGTGAATGAAGTTTACCATTTGCACGTCTTTTTAGTCTTGCAAGTTTAAACATTCAGGCAATTTTAAACTGATCAGTGCTCACGCGCTCTCTGGGATGACAATGCGCACATTCATAGAAAATCCGCCTCAAGAACAGCTGGCCAGTAACAAAACTTATTTTTCACGGATTTTTTCACGGATTATATTGCTTTAACACGCAAAACTGTGTCAATTTCGGTCTTCATGAGTATAATAGTCTAAACATAGTCGATTTAGTCTTTAATAAGCATAAAATTCATGCCAGCATAATGAACACAGAATCCGTGCCCTAGCTCTTAAAGAGATAGCACCCATATGTGTCGGTCAATAATTTTGTCGTCAAAACAACAAGTTTAAGGAATTCAAGTTAAAGGAATCAGGATTAACGTCCCCCACAATGTGTTCCCTGCACCTCTCCGCGAACTCAGCAAGCTTCCCTGGGGTGAAGCAGATGTTGTTGAACTGGACCCTGTCTGCAAAGTACAGCTCTGCGATAGGGGCGAGCTGAGCCACTGCATTTCGTGAGACACCCTCTTTTCTGAAGGCTTTGGTCATGGTTGCTCCACGTCGTGTTAACTTCAAAAGTCTTTTGTATCGATGTAGAACATCACAAACATTGTTGGCTGAAAAACAATTAAATCAAAAGTTAATGCCTCACTGAGAGATATACCCTCCCTAACCAAATTATTTAAAATAATATGGGGCAATATGTGTCCTTGTATTAAACAGCTTTTTAAGCCGAGTGATTAAAAAAAGTTTAAAAGAGTTTAACCCATTTAACCCACTGTGGAAGAAATTTCATCTTTAAGATGTGTGTGTGACCATTATATGACAGTAAAAGAGCAGACAAAAATCTATTCTAATATGGAACTGTAATGGAATGGTAAAGAGTTCTGGTACGTGACAGGAGAAGAATGTTTTTTTTTAAACCGTCTCCGTGTAAACAACAAAAATGTGAATTTCTGAAAACGATGACGTTATGCACATGTGTATTGCATTCGGTCTACATCATTGTGATCTGTGTGAATGGCGATCACTTTGACAATTGTGTCGTCTGTATACGGAAAATCAAACAAACAATTTAAGCTACTTTTTTAAGCTTACTAAGCTAAAAAAATAAAATAAAATAAGCACTGTTGAGACATGATTAAAACTCCTCCATGCAAAGAAAGATATTTGAATATTGTTCTAAGAGGTAAAGCTGATAGATTTGCTTCACAACTTGATAAAGATTTGATTGAGTACTTGTCTCCTATAGGCTCTGTAGGCTATACAGTTTTCCTCCCATAGATCCTATTATTACGATATGCAGCTTTTTCCCCAAAATAAACATAACAATAGCCTTTTTATTTTACCATTCATGACACAAACACCATCCTGATGAGCATACTGACACCTTGTCCGCTCACAGTGGGTGCACCTATAAGCCTGTATCCTATTTTTCCTTTTTTTTCTGTCGGGTGGGACTTTTCCCGCGCTGTCTGCGGATGTGACGTCAAGCGCGTTCATGTTACATATTTTCCGCAAAGCATCCAGGCGGCGCTACATTTGAAAAAATGCAGCGCGTCAAAAAGCTGGCCGATGCCCATCTTTATGCAAATGAATAAGGTCCTTCTCTATATGAGTTCGCATCTAGCACAGATGCGATACACTTTTTTTAGTGTAACAATGTGTCCAGTTGTACATTAACAGTGCAGTCGATGCTGTTGTTTACATCCGAGTGCCTCCATAATGGCCCATCATCCGGGTTACCGCCCAGAACGTGACGTCGGTGAAAACCCTCAGATCACTCTGCCAGCCCACCACTGCTAGTCAGCAAGTAGCCTACACTCGCAAACAGAACTCTTATCTCAAACAATATATGTATTTAACTGCTCTTACCTCTGTAAACATAATGTTGACCTCCTTGCAGCAGATGACTTGTGAAGTGTGCACGTACGAGCGCGCGCTGTGAGAGCGAGCAGAAAGGAAGAGCAGTTCTGTTTTTTGGCCACAGGTGTCAGTCGCGAGTTTAAATTTCAGGAAAACGCCTGTAGCCTCTTTAAGCAGTAAGATGGTGATATTAAAACTCAGTAGCCGATACACCTTATTGAACTTGCAATGCGATATTGCACGTGAAGCATTTTATAATGGTTTTATATGGGTGTTGTTCATAATCTGATTGCCTCTATAAAGTAGGCTTTATTAATAGGGTAGGCCTATATTGTATATTAAATTTGGCACTTCAATATCACTCTTAAAGGAGAACTCCAGTGCAAAATAAACCTTTGGTCTAATAAAACATTATACCTTGTTGACCATTCTCTGAGATTTGTTTTCATGATAATCGAATGTAAAGAGTTTTATCTCTAAAACTGTTTAGCGTGTAACGCTAGTAAATGGGGGCATATAATAAGTAAAAAGAAATCGCTAGTTTGTACACTAACAAGGCTCAAAATAGCCCCACACTAACACAGTAACATAATGAGGGTCCCTACCTGCAAAACGAAGCACTGAGAACATTGTAAGTATACAGACTGTCTCGACAAGTCGAACCACAAACGCTGTTCATACAGTTCAGAAGTTCGCTGAACGGCTCTGGAATAGCCTACCAATCTCCGCAGAATCTGTTGAGCAATTTAAAAGCAGCCTAAAAACACACCTGTTTTCCATAGCGTTCAACACTGATTAAGCAGGTTACATTGGCCGTTCCACTACTGTATGTTTTATTTTCTATTACGTACGTAATGATCCATTGTATTTTATTATTTTGTGATTGTTTTTTGATTAACTGATTTTATATGTACAGCACTTTGGTCAGCGGAAGCTGTTTTTAAATGTGCTTTATAAATAAACATGACTTGACTTGACATGACTTGACTTGAACTTCATACAGTTCAGCTCACTTGGCACGTTGTCCGTGGTTCGACTTATTGAGACTGTTTTTCTAAGATGGCTCCTGCTGTGTATACACGAAGTGGACTCTTTATAAAGAATCTTCTTATTAAAGGGGGGGTTGACTGCTTTTTTTTCTTTGCATGATTGTGTTTATGGGGTGCAATATAACATATATTCGTGGTTTTTCTTTTTTAAAAAGTCTTATTTTTCATAAACTTCACCTTTATTGTCAGCCACGCTCTCCTCTGTCCCCTGAACGAGCAGTTGACTTCATGATTCTATGAAAACACTCCCTCAGAAACACGTCGTGGGCTCAGATCGGTTCGTTTGGGTGGGTGTGTTGTGATTGGCTAAACTGTCGCTCACGTTGTCCGGAAGGTTAACGCCCATTACCTTAACGGGCGAAACGGGCATGCCAAAGGTGGATACCATAGATATAGATAGACGGTGGATACACGTAAATAATGATGTCAGTGAGGCAGAATCAGACCGAGAAATCCGTGATGAAGAAAGTCAAGCAGAACCTCACCACACACGGTTCTTACTAAACGTTTCTGAATGATAATTTGCCACATTTTTTAACCATATACACGTTTGTTTTACACAATAGCATCTGACTGGCAACGATAGCAACTGACTGGCTACTAATGTTAAACACAAACAGCGTTGGCAAGTTTACGTTCTTTATCAAATCGAAAATAACGTCATAAAGCATGTACACATGAAAAATACATTTACAACATTAATACTTATACAAAATTCAGGTCCATAATGTTTGTACGTGTTTGTCGTAGACACAAAATACTAGCATAACTAGTAGCCTAGTGGCTATAAAGCCAGCGTTTTTTTGGCATTTGAAAAAAAAAAAAACAATAATAAATCACAGGCTAACGTTACGTCTGGAATTATACATGCAAATACATTTAAAATGATTAAGTCTTAGCCTACTTACAGGTTGTGGCCCAACAACTGCTGCCTCTGGTTTTAAAGTTGGATCTGCTTCATGGTTTATTAACAGTTTCTTCTTGAATCCTGCATTGAACTCGTGGAGATTCTGGAAGCTGTCTTCCGTAAAATGCGCAGCACAGAGAGCTAGATTACGATCGTCACTTTCAGGAATATAATCAAACATAAATTGTATCCATTGTTGACGAAGTAACATCCGTGGGAAGCTCGAACACAGAAGACCTGTCAGCTGGGTGAACACAACTCACTCGACATGCTGCAGAAATATGCGCATGCCCTTTCCTGCATATTCTGAAGGGAGTGGTTGATGCAAATGTGTGGGTTAGTGACGTACCACAACCCAGCTGTAGTCTCAATCGAGTCGTTTTTGTAGGCGTTTACACTTCCTGGTTTTTAAAAGACGATATCTCTGCTTACATTGAACTTTCAGCGCTGCAACTTTGCAGATACTGTTCATGCACCATCAGCAACATTACACACTATTTAAAATCAAAAAAGTGAAATCGCAGTCAACCCCCCCCCCCCCCCTAAAAAGTCTGTACACTTACAAAGTTCTCAATGTTTCGTTTTGCATGTAGGGCCCCCTATTATGTTACTGTGTTAGTGTGGGGTTATTTTGAGCCTTGTTAGTGGTATCAACTAGCAATCTCTTTTTACTTAATAAATGCCCCCATATAGCATTATACACTAAACAGTTTTTAGAGATTAAACCCTTTACAATTGATTCTCATGAAAACAAATCTCAGAGAATGGTCGTCTATGAAAAAAACGTCAGTAGACTATGGAGTATCGCAAGGATCGGTGTTAGGCCCTCTGCTATTCTCAATATATATGCTGCCACTTGGTAATATTTTAAGAAAACATGGAATTAATTTCCACTGTTATGCTGATGACACTCAATTATATATTTCATCAGACCAGATGAAAACACTAACTCATTTAAACTGACAGAGTGTCTCAAAAATATAAAATGCTGGATGACGCGTAATTTCCTGAATCCTGCTAGTAAATTCAGATAAAAGGGAGGTAATACTTAATGGTCCAAAAAACTACACACAAAACCTCTTACAATACAACTTTAATATAGAAGGATGTCCTGTTACTTTTTCCACAACAGTAAAAGAGTGTTATACTAGACCACAACTTGTCTTTCGGACATCATATTTCATACGTTACAAGAACAGCCTTTGGTAAAACTTTATTTTGATGGTCCCTTTTGAACATCCTGTTGACTATAAGTAACTTTGCAAATACATATCAACTAACTCTCATTAGAGTATTAGTAGACTGTCTGCTTAATATCTGCCAACTTTTTATTGTGATGCTCCTCCAACAATCTACTGACTATAAGTAACTTTGTAACTACATGTAAACTTATTCTATCCCTAACCCTAGTATTAGTCAACTTATACTCTACTAACACTCTAGTGAGTTAGTAGAGATGTAGGTGCAACGTTATTTATAGTCAACTGAATGTGTTAAAGGGACCATCAAAATAAAGTGAAACCGAATTATTTCATGCATATATAAATGTCTGTTAAATCTTAAAACACACTCGACTTCCTATATTAAAACAAAATGGGAGAAGGAGGGAGGAATAAGTATATCTGAGGAAGAATGGGCAATAATATGGAGGTATCAATGGAAATGCTCCAGGTCACAGAATTGGAGGGAGTTTGGTTGGAAAAATTTGATAAGATATTTTATTACACCCTCTCAGAAATCATATCATGGTAGTAATGCTTCTATATGCTGGAGAAATTGTGGAAACCAAAATGCAAACCATTACCATGTCTTCTGGGATTGCTCTGTTAGAGAACTCCGGCGCAAAATGAACCTTTGGTCTAATTACACATTGTTACCTACCCAGATAGCCACTGGACGCTGTAACGGAACAGGGCCGCAACCGCAAAACGATAAAGCCGGGTCTGGCCCGCTTCCGCCTCATGGACTCGTTCCTGATTCAAAACGCACATCGGGCCGAATCCGTTTCTGGTCTGTTTTTAGGAGATGGGTCTGTCTGCGGACTGCAAGAGAGGGGCGTAACTTGAAGTCGGGCGTAACTTGAAGTTGGGCGTAACTTGAAGTTTTCCAAATCACACCGAATCACGCGATATGTCAGACTCAGAACGAGACGTCGATTCACCTAAATGTAATGTAACGCACCTAAAGCTGGTTGCACATTGCACAACGCCATTGAAAGAGATGATGAAGAGCACGTGCCAGACAACGGTAAGAATATTTTCCATAATCGTTTAAATTGAAGCGTGTCAGTCATTTTCATACACGTTTGGTATTGTTTCTATAGTTGATAATCTATAAAACTTAACCGTCTTCGCTTAAAGTTAAGTACACATATGTTTTTTTCCGGTCTAATAAGTTAATGTTGCCTTAACATGTTTTCGGAGAATTGTCTTAATAATGAGTTTCTTGTTTAAAAACACTTGAAACTTGAATTTAATGAGCTCGTAATTACGATTTCATAAGTTATAAATATCTAATTTTTGATAGCACGTGAAGGCAGGATCACTATTGGCGGGCAATAAGAAAAAAATAAGTAGCTAGGTAGCCCAATGAATCACTAAATTCGTCGTAACGTTGCCTTGGTACCGATCTAAAATTAGTTCAGCATTAATTTAGCTGTACGTTAAGGCAATAATATCAGTGGTTGTTTGAACTGATGTTTAACGTGTTCTTTATTAATTAACGTTAATGGTAAACATAAGGGTAATTTGAGAGACAAATATGTAACATTCAACGTGTAGGCCTAACGTTATTCCCCCCCCCCCCCCCCCCCCCCCCCCCGCATATATCCCAAACATCGCTGCATTCAGGATTTTAGTTGTGAGACTAGTTTTATGTTTACATGAATGCACCGTACCAGTAATGTTAAAAGTGTTGTCCACCAGCAAATTAAATGTTGATGTGTGTAACAAATTTAATTCTTAGTTTATTTTCTTCCAGCTTCATCCAACAGTTTGTAGGGAAGGTGTTTTAAAAAATCCAATTTTTGAAGCCCCAAACTACAAATGCCAGTTTTGCAGCAAAATGGGAGAGTATGCATATGTTGTGGCGCATATGCAAACGCATGAGAAGACAGCGGTTAAACATGGAGGTATCTGTCAGTTTAAAAAAATATTTTGAATTGTCCAAGCATTTCATTCCAGTGTTAATTTGTGTACAGTTTTCATTTTGCCATAAGGATAAAGTGTATAATGTATGTATGAGTAGTGTGTTAACCTGGATTTCAATTTTTTTATAGGGTATAAAATGTACAGATGCCACGGTGGATGTTGCAAAAGTCATCATTATCACTGCTGCTATTGTGCAAGGATTGTTACTCGGCAAAATCTGTTTTTGATCCATGTTCAGAAATGTGGGTTAGCTGGTACATCAAAAGGTCCCAGGGTCTCTGCGCCCTCCAGCGCCTCTGCGCCCTTCAGCATCTCTGCGCCCTCCAGCGACTGTACACCCTCCAGCATCTCTGCGCCCTCCAGCGCCTCTGCGCCCTTCAGCATCTCTACGCCCTCCAGCGCCTCTACGCCCTCCAGCGTCTGTGCGCCCTCCAGCATCTCTGCGCCCTCCAGCGTCTGTGCGCCCTCCAGCATCTCTGCGCCCTCCAGCGTCTGTGCGCCCTCCAGCGTCTGTGCGCCCTCCAGCATCTCTGGGCCCTCCAGCATCTCTGCGCCCTCCAGCATCTCTGCGCCCTCCAGCATCTCTGGGCCCTCCAGCATCTCTGCGCCCTCCAGCGTCTGTGCGCCCTCCAGCATCTCTGGGCCCTCCAGCATCTCTGCGCCCTCCAGCGTCTGTGCGCCCTCCAGCATCTCTGCGCCCTCCAGCGTCTGTGCGCCCTCCAGCATCTCTGGGCCCTCCAGCATCTCTGCGCCCTCCAGCGTCTCTGCGCCCTCCAGCGTCTGTGCGCCCTCCAGCATCTCTGGGCCCTCCAGCATCTCTGGGCCCTCCAGCATCTCTGCGCCCTCCAGCGTCTCTGCGCCCTCCAGCGTCTGTGCGCCCTCCAGCATCTCTGCGCCCTCCAGCATCTCTGCGCCCTCCAGCGTCTGTGCGCCCTCCAGCATCTCTGGGCCCTCCAGCATCTCTGCGCCCTCCAGCGTCTGTGCGCCCTCCAGCGTCTGTGCGCTCTCCAGCGTCTGTGCGCCCTCCAGCATCTCTGGGCCCTCCAGCATCTCTGCGCCCTCCAGCGTCTGTGCGCCCTCCAGCGTCTGTGCGCTCTCCAGCATCTCTGCGCCCTCCAGCGTCTGTGCGCCCTCCAGCGTCTGTGCGCCCTCCTGCATCTCTGCGCCCTCCAGCGTCTGTGCGCCCTCCAGCGTCTGTGCGCCCTCCTGCATCTCTGCGCCCTCCAGCGTCTGTGCGCCCTCCAGCGTCTGTGCGCCCTCCTGCATCTCTGCGCCCTCCAGCGTCTGTGCGCCCTCCAGCATCTCTGGGCCCTCCAGCATCTCTGCGCCCTCCAGCATCTCTGCACCCTCCAGCGTCAGCGTCTCTGCACGCTATCCAACAGTCATTACACTTTCTAACAATGATGACACGCCTGGCTCATCAACTCCAGCCCAAACTACCTGTATGAGTAACCCAAAAATTCTCAAGTCAAGGCCCAAAAGAACTACATGCACGTTCTGTAATTTGATTGTGAACAAGAAAAACATCAAGAAACACATTCAAAGACGTCACTCATCAGCAAATGCAGATGTAACGGAAAATCACCATCTTCCATCCCAATGCATTGACCGTAATAATGGCATTTTTGCCGTTGGAAGAACATTTTCTGGATTTAGTAACCCTATACATGTGCAGAAATGCACCTGGGGTAACAACCATCATGTGAGCTGTGAGCTAGAGCAATGCAAACGGGCTTCTGAATTTTCCAGAAGAAGTGGCTTAATGGGGTTTCAGTGCATCCATGTGAAGTCGATCTCGTACTGTCCTATTTCATCTGAGCCAGACATCACACTTAAGGAAGAAGTTCTGTCAGATATGGTAGGAAGAAAGTGGATTTCTACGGTGGCCGAGAGAGCTAACCGCGCTGCAACCTGATTAAGACGAATGCAATTTCAAAAAAACGTATTCAACTTTAAAAACGCGTGCAAATTCAAAAAAGACATCGCAAATTAATAAAAACATCTTCATCAGTTCCACAACACACGTGTGCTCCAAGTACTCACAACACCACCAAATACAGAAACGCGCTGCAAACGTTCACAACACCACCAAATACAGAAACGCGCTGCAAATAAAACGGTCCACAACGGAAATGTTTCCGGGGAACTAAATAAGTGACGGACCCAACTGGGACTTGTTTTATTGTGAGCTTCCCTATGCCCTACTCCCTTCAAAGGGCAGACGGCAAAGCTCTTCAAGTGGGAATTTGGCGTGAGCATGACACCTAGTGGGTCATTTTTGTAGCCGTTTGGACCTTGGTGAAGGGAGCAACAACAGACAACTTAATGTAATTATTTTTACCTTGGATGTTCCTATGACAACGCAGCACTTTGTCCATCAGCTGGCTGTTCTGACGACAGAAATATAATGATTAACATAACGGTTGCAAATAAATTATTTATTTTTTATTTTTACTTTATAAAAATCTGTTAAAATATCTGTTTTATATATCTGTATGTCAGTGCCATACATTACCTAACATTTTAAGGAAACTACTTGTATAGTGTAACTGATGTATAGATTAATATCTTGCCTTCATGTTCTTCTAGATCTTTTTTTTATTTATTTAGTTTAGTTTTCAGATCATTGTTCTTTTCTCATGTGTATTGTGATGACATTGAACATATTGTTAACACATGTTGTATATTGTACACAAGTTGTATGTCATAATAATTTGAATCTCGGTGTTTTGCAGGGGAAAGTCAAAAGAAATTAAATAAAACAAAGTAGAATTTTGAGTAAGCAAGGAGTATAGAACTATAAAAATATCATATTATAATATTATTTATATATACAATATTATTTTAATAGTATAGTTTATTTATAAAAAAAAAATATAGGCTTTGACTTCTTGTCAATAAAGGTTTTTAGCTTTAAGCACGTCCTGTGGTTCCAATCGGGTACGTCACTTATTTGGTTCCCCGGAAACATTTCCGTTGTGGATATTTGCAGCGCGTTTCTGTATTTGGTTGTGTTGTGAGTACTTGGAGCACACGTGTGTTGTGGAACTGATGAAGATGTTTTTATTAATTTGCGATGTCTTTTTTGAATTTACACGCGTTTTTAAAGTTGAATACGTTTTTTTGAAAATGCATTCGTCTTCATCAGGTTGCAGCGCGGTTAGCTCTCTCGGCCACCGTAGATTTCTGACAACACAAAGAAAATCTGTCTTGCTAGAAAGCAAAAAGCTGAGTCTAAGCGCTGCCCACTGAGTAAAGAAATCTCATTAGGGAATGAAACATCAAAAATATGTGTGTCAGTCTTGGAAACATCCACCTCATATTATTCTCGGTTAGGGAGAGTAACTGTTTGTTTCGACAAAAAACGAAACACTTGGCACTGTCCTTGCTCTAAGCCAGGGAATTCTTGTCCTCATAAGTCCATTGCAAAATGGCACTTGAACCAGACTCGACCTGAACTTTTCTTAAAAGTTAGAAGTACAGACAGTGATGTGTTTGACACCTTTGCAGAATCTGGCCATCAAGATGTATGCAGTACTGAGGAAATTCTTCTCTATCCACCTGAAAAAAATGCTTTGACTGCAATTGTCCTTTACTTGCTGAACAACAAGAAATTGCCAGCAGTTCTGCCAAAAGATGTGTGTTCACCACAGAACATGGAGACACTGCCCAAGCAAGCACCTCATTCCAATTGAGAACTTTTGCACTGTATGCCCAGGGAAGATCCCTCTTTCGGAACCAATCTTAATTACACAAAAAGCAAAGATTGTCACGTTTACTGGCATACTGGAAGGTATGTATTTTTACAATACAATATTGTTTTGTAATTTACTTGGCCTAGTCTAATAATTAAAGTTTTACAGTGAAGATATGTTTTATTTCATAGGTACAAGCCAATTAAGTAGTTAATTCAAATTAAAACCTACAGTGATCCCATTATGAATAAAGTATTATTCTTCCTTCTTATAGATGTGACCACATACTGTAAAAGGTGTGGTGTATGTGGTCAATTTTACCGATACCAGGAATGGACCGAGGGGCTGCACAATTTCAATGACCACACAATATTAACACTGCATCTTTGCCTGTTCTTGAGACAGTCTGTACAGGTAATCTTTACTTTTGCATTCATGTAACTTTAATGCTAACCCATCCTATTTTAATCAACACATGACTTGCATGTTTTTTTTTTCATGTACTACTTGAATAATTATTTTAGAGAGTCTGTGATGTAGGGATTTGGATAATTTGAAGTCTAGTCTATATAAGCAAGCATACATATGCACTTGCCCTTAAAATCTATTCCTAAGAATCCTGTTTTGTAAACACTCAAATATTGTCAAGAGAAAAAGCAAACATGACTAATAATCTGACATGATTTAATTTTAAATGTAATTACAGAATCACACTGCAGTTGGCAGGGCCTTGGACATCTTGGAACAGACAAACCAAGTAAAGTATCCGAACCATGACTCCATTCTTCATGGTTATCTTCACTTTGAGGTGTTGACAGACCATAGTTACAATTTTTCCTGTGTGCACTGCGGAGTCCATCCACCTGTCGTGATAATGGACTTGCACAAGAAGGGAGTTTTTAGCATGCCAGGTAGGTAGTGGTATCATCTCTTAACATGAGTAGTACTACCAAAATAACACTGATTTTGAGCAAAATGTCTTACAGTCAGTGATATTGAGGATCCACCTCCACAGTTTGAAGGTCACGTCGACATTGAAGAATTTTGGCACTCCGTTGACCAAGAAATTGTTTGCAGAGGCTTTTTACAAAGTAAGCTATAGATATACATTTTTCTGCAAAGGGAGTATTCTGCAGCCATGTTTAGAAAGGTTTTTCAAAATATCTATCTGTCTACAATTGCCTGTAATTATGTTTGTGCATGCTTTTGTAGTGTCATGGATGATTGTGTATCTAGTTTTAACTACCATAAATTTTATTGAATGCAATAACATTTAAGAGAGCTTTTGTATTTCAACTACAAAGGTAACCGTGAGAATCCATGTAAAGTTTCACCTTCCTATGTGAAATGGGCACCATGGATTGGCCCTCTTACCAGAGCCAGCAAAAAAGTTCTTAACACCGAGTTTGCCAAACTCACAGCAAAGACATCTGTTGTAGAACAGGCAGACATTGACATTTCTGAAGAACGGCTGTCAAGTGAACTAATGAACTTAAAGGTAAATTCTGAAATTTTATGTAAATTTAATAGCAATAACTTGAAGTTTTTATTATTTATTTATAAACATTTAGTACATTATTTTACTGGACATCTACTCTGCTGGATGTTTTTGAAAGTGCTCCAGATTAGGCTATTTACTAAATGCCAAAAGCTTAAAGAAGATTATGGTGATGTACCCTGCTTTATAATTATTGGCTGTTGTTGCATCTACTTTTACACAGGTTGATGCCTTGAGGAAACTTGTTAAAGAATGTGGCATTGACTCAAAGGGCTCCAAAATGGATCTTCTCCTCCGTTTGAGGGAGGAGATGAAAACAAGGAGCACTTATGACAAAGTTTTTCAAAAAGTTTGGGGAGCATCTGGTAAGTGTCCTACATACATGTAGTACATATTTATGTAATGACATAAGAAAATATTTAATTATTGTAAACCTGTCACTATGTGTCTGTACGTGTATCTGAAGACAGCTTGGTTAATGGTCAAGCTAATCGTTTGTATTTCCATTTCAAGGTGGCTGGGCAGTGATCATGTGTCCTTGTGGCATTGTGAACTCGGTGAAATTCAACATAAGAGCTGAAAGCCCACGCGATTACGCTGATATGTTACTTTCATTCAAACATTTCCCGAACATTGTTATCTATGATTTTGCTCGTGGATTAGTTACCCATACTAACTTTCGGGAACCAGAGAGACTGCCCTTCAGTCCATATGAAGGAAGAGTGGCTGCAGCTACCCCAGAGAATATTGCATCTGCCAAGAGAGGGGAACTGAAACGGAATTTGCCATGGTTGCAGTTGAAAAAAGACCCCCCTGATCTGAATGGCCATCCTGCAACTGGTTCTGCAGAACACTATGCATTTCTTCCTCATGCGTAACATTTTACATCACCACAATGAGAAAGTTAACCAGCAGGCACTAGAGGACTTTAAACGAGTTTCTCATGGAGATGTCACCCTTGATGCACATGGAAAAGCCACTTTGGGTAGTTTGATTTTTCCTTTGATTTTGTAATTTTGACACAAGTACATTTAAATATCAGTTTTTGAACAACCAGCACTTAAATTAACAAGGATACATACAACAGAACATTGCTGTCAATGCTTAGAACTGTCATTGTCTTGCAGCGCATGTGAATGTCCCTACAGATGTGGACATGCCAGGCCACTGTGGGGAGCAGTGTGAGGCTCTGACTAGGACATCAAACCTTAGGCCCTGTCGTGCCACATGGACACTAGGACTGCATCATCCCCTTCAAGAGCAGTTGGTATGTGGTTGGATTGCTTCATCACAATTTCTTTTCACCTTTATGTTGTTGTGTTGTCATTTTCTTTTGTGTTACAATTGTTTAAGTGTCAGAACTTAAAGCTATCAGGCTCATGATTGCTGGCATAGAGCAGTTTTAAATGAATACATAATTCATAACATTTTACACATCCTCTAGGACAGGGGTGCCCAACCCTGCTCGTGCCGATTGACTGTCCTGCACAGTTAATCTCCAACCCTAATCAAACACACCTGCCTTTAATTTTCAAGTGATCCTGAAGACCTTAATTGACTATGCACAGCTGCACTACTTCCTGAACTTAAGCCAGCTCCTTGTTTCCTTTATGCCATTATTGGCCAAACTTGATTAATTCAGGTGTGACATCAGACACACCTGAATTAATCAAGTTTGGACAATAATGGCAGACAGAAAACAAGGAGCTGGCTTAAGTTCAGGAAGTAGTGCAGCTGTGTATAAAGTCAATTGGTTGCTTCGTGTGTTTGAATAGAGTTGGAGATAAACTTTACTGGACAGTCGATCAGCAAGAGCAGGGTTGGGCACGCCTACTCTAGGACAACTGTTCAGGCTCTCAAAAATTATTTTGCTTTAATCCCTGGCCTGTAGTGTTTTTTTTTGTTTTTTTTTTTGACACAGCTTGTATTTCTTTGTAATGTGTGCAATGTGTAGGTGAATTATGTACTTGATGAGGACAGACCAAAGAATGAAACGATTGTAAAGGATGGTCAGACGTGCCTCACAAGAGAGAACTTTTTATCCCTGGGACTAAGAAGGGAAATGGATTCAATGGTGGGGAATATGTCTTGATCTATTAAGTAATTTCACTTTTCTGGAATTAGAATTAAAAGTGTTGTATTTGCAGGTGGGAAATGCTTGCTTTAGGCTCATCAAGGAAATATTTCAGCATCAGGTGTGTCTGTCATTTTATAGAGATATTTGTGACAAATTCAAATGAATTACAATTACTGTCTGTAATTATTGATAGAGATATCTTCTACAGGGGAAAGATGTTTTCATTGTGGATCTCCATATTCCACCAACATGGCTCTTGCCCTTATCCTGTGACCCTTTTCTCTGTCTTCCAGTAAGTACCCACAATATATTTAACTAATTGTGATAACTCTCTACACTCTATCTTATACAATGCTTTTCAAAACATAGTTGCAACACACAACAAGATAAAAACACTTAAGGTCATACATCATGGAGAAAATGAAAAAATTAGCTTACACATTTAAAAAAAAATAAAGATAATAAATAATGGCTAAAATAATAGTTCAAAGTCAGAGGTAAGATTTTGCAATATTTTCTTTCTTTAAGTTGGACCCTCAAAAGAAAGATGCCCTGATTTTCCCTCTGTGGACCCCAGGACACTTTCTGCTGTGTGTAAGTGCATTTTTAGTATTTATTGCAAAAGCACACTCATCGAAAGGATTCAAACTGGAAAAAGCTGACATATTTTAATTGTAGGCCCTCCTTTCTTTTTAGTCTTTTGTAATCCTCCTGGCTGCAATTTACTTTTGTGTCGTAATGGTGAAGAATTGTTGACTCATTTCCAAGACTATTTTCCCTGTAGGTTATTAAACCACTTAAAAGAGAGGTTTTGTTCCTGGATTCCAAATTTTCAGTCATGGGACAAGGCTTTGCACACGGACCTTATCGAAACATCTTAAGGTTTCTAAAGGAAGATGTTTGCTGGAAGTCGTGTTCCTCAGACTTGCGCAAACTGTTTGCAATGATGTTAGTCGTGTTCACAAGACTTGCTCAGTTTGGTTGAAATTTTAGTCGTGTTCACAAGACTTGCTCAGATTGTTTGAACTTCTGCTGTTTGCCTGTCTTGTTCCTCAGACTAACATGTTCTGTAGCTCAAAAACAATGTGTTCCTCGACAACTTTTTTTTGTGTGTGCTCCAGTACTTTTAGAAGTTACTGATGCCATTTTTGTTTTAATCAGGTCTGTTGCACATCACATCGTCTCTGGACCATTGACAGAATTAACAGGCCTGGATATTGAGGTAAAAGTTTATTTGCAAAGGCCATTTGTCTGCTTATCACTTTTTTAATGAATTATTGGCTTGTCACAAATTGGGCTATTAATAGAATTTTTTTTTTTTCTCATTTTACACTTTAACCCGTTCACAAACACAAATCTTTAAACCTTTGTAGTGTGCTGCTTATTAAATGTTGATTTTTTTTTTTTTTTTTTAAACAGGGGCTCCCTCCACAACATTTTGGCATCGACTGTGGAATCTTCATGATGATGGTCAGTTAACAGTTATCACGTAAAATATGAATTTGATTGATGATCTTTCACAAAATGGCCATTGATGGTTTCTAGCCCATTTCACACATGCAGGTTTTTCCTTGTCTTTCCTTTACTGGACTTGTGTAAATGGAATAAGGCTCAAATGGTGCCAGTACTTTGTCATGCAGCTTTA
Source organism: Cyprinella venusta (assembly GCA_038021265.1). Classification (NCBI taxonomy): domain Eukaryota; kingdom Metazoa; phylum Chordata; class Actinopteri; order Cypriniformes; family Leuciscidae; genus Cyprinella; species Cyprinella venusta. Next base: position 20,119,654 of record CM075871.1, read on the forward strand.
GTTTATTCCCTTTTCCTCAGTTCCACCTAAAGCACTTTTTGTTAATGTAATGGAAATCATACTGTTGTGGAAGAGGAATTTCTATTTTTATTTTCACATTAAATTCACATACACCAAAAAAAAAAAAAAAAATAGAATTACAACTTTAGTACATACACAACTTTGCTATATTTGCAGTACTCCTGGTATGCTGTCATGGAGGCTCCATTTGATTTCACAATTGTAAGTATAACTTTATTGTCCTTCCTGATATTTCTTCCCTTTTTACCTTTAGGGTTTTTTTTTGGGAGAGTTTTTATTTTCTTACTTTTATGTGGTTTAAGTCAGGGATTGGCATACTTTTTCCTTGATATAAAGTGGGCCTGTTAATCCCACAGATTTATCGGACTGGAAAATTGAGTTGGGCCTAAAAAATTAACTTGCAACTTGAACTGCAAATGTATTGTACTCCGTTCTCTTCTTCAGCACGACATGCCGTGCTTAAGGAGGTGGTGGTGCACAATGTTGATGGAGAACCTTGAGATTGAAGGGTAACAATGTCTTTAAAAAGTTTTAGATAAATTTGAAATATCATTAGCAGTAATCTGTCAGTAATTCTTCTATTTTTTTTTAATACTTATTACTACAGCCATGGCAGGAGGTTTGCTCACTTCACACAGCAGGGAAAGCAGATGGCCAGGGGAAGCCTCGAACCACTTTTCCGCATCCCAAGGAAAGAAAAATTGAGGAGGTCACTGTGGTAAGAATTCGAAAGTAATCATCTTTCTTGTGCTTTACATGTACTAGGCTATTATGTAATATGGATCTCACTCCCTTGTTTTAAAGGAACCTGTCCCCTTAAAACAACGCAAGGCGAAGGAGCCATTCATAGTTGAATCCACTCAAAATGGAATTGGCATCTTGCAGGCATGTATCTATGAAGCACATCTATGAGCCATAGTTTAAACTCACTCACAGGATCACAGTTAGTTATATGTGCACTCCATGTAGACATGCCAGCTTGCCACTTCTTACATACTGTAGCTTAATCCAAGATCCAACAGTAACCACATATTGCAGAGGTCTTCAACCCTGCTCCAAGGGACCCACTATCCTGCAGAGTTTAGCTCAGACTCTAATCAAACACTCCTGACCTCTTCAGGATCGCATGAAAATCACAGGCAGGTGTGCTGAAGCGGGTTGGAAATACATTTTGCAGGACAGTGGGTTCCCAGGAGCAGGTTTGAAGACCTCCAGTATATGCTATTAGCAGGACACAAATGAACATGTTACAGAACATGCCAATTAAGAGGCATGTTCATCCTTTACCCTTTCCTGGTCGAGAATGATGATGGAGGCCTGTTATTTTGCCTACTGCTTTTGTAGTGATTCTTGTTTTATGTTCACAGCTGCCTGAGGAAGTTTTACAGAAGATCTTGATCCTTGTGGTGCTAGAAGATGGTGATCCTGCGATTTGCAAACTTTCTCTCACTTGCTCTCTGTTCTGGCGTTTAGTAAGAGAGGAAACCTTTCTGAATGAAGCACACTTCTGCTGGCTAGACAGTAAGTTATGTCTCTTTCCTTCTGCCCTCCTCCCATATTCTTAAAGGTAAAGTCCCTCTGAGCTATAGGTGAAGGTCACCCACTCACAGGGTCTAGTACTCAATTAGGACATGGCGGCTTGCCACTTTTTACATCGCAGCAAGGGCAAAGAAAAGTGTTCGGAACTTGGAGCTACTCAATCTGTGTCCCACAGATGCCAGCAACACAACACATTAAATAGCCCCTGGAGTGGTCACTTGCCATTATTAAAATATAAATGCATGTTGTACATAGATATTGCCTAATTTATTCATTTCTATACCAGAATATGACTGTTTACTGTTGTGATTTTTGTGCAGCTGTGGTTCTTTTGAATAAAGATTATTACATTTCTCCATTTATCTGTCCATGTCTGGGCCTAAGTTAAGGTTCTAGTGCTAAAGATTTTTTTTGTCTTTTTTTTTATAATATAATCTACACTGGACTAATATTTTGTTTTGTTTTGTTTTTTTAGGCGAAAGGTGTTTATTTTAATGGATAAAAAAAATAGTTTTGGAGGCACACCACTACTAAAATGAAAACTGAGACACTGTTACCAGAAAATATTGTATAAAAAAAAGAAAGAAAGAAAAAATGTTTTACACATATTTCTTTTGTCATTAGGTGTTGTAAACTGGAAGAACTTCTCAGAGGACCATAGACGGACCTACAGAATCCCCTATGCGATCTCCTGTTGCATGTTCTGCAATGAGTTATACAAAGATTGCGAGGGATACTGGGGATCTGGTCAAAGGGGAAAACTTCAAGGGTTTTACTGTGAAAATCAATTTGCTGGTTACTGCTGCATGGAATGTTTTTTTGCTGCTGGAGGCAGTGTCTGATTGGATGACCATATTAGTGCCTTGTGTTGTCCTTCAATAAATGTTTTTTTTTTTGTGATAACTGTGTTTGTAGTTCATTTGCCTCAAAGTATCATAAGGTATGTTTGACAGCGGTGCATTTAACTGTTTATTAGTGTTGTCAGAAATTAATCGTCAGCACGTCAGGCATACAATACGACATGGAAAGATGTTTAAAAATATTTGTTTACAAAAAAATGATTAAAAAAAAGTTTTAGAAAGCCCAATTTCACAAAGACAAATTAAAAAAACAATACATAATCAATAATGTAGATTGCAACTTGCTTTGCTGTTAAAAGACAAAACAATAATTTTGAAGATGTCATCTCAGTGGTTTCTGTTAAGTTAAACTCGTGCGAGAGCATTGTTTACGCGTTAATTAACTGTTCTCGTTTATGTTAAACTCGTGCAAGAGCATAATGAAACTGTTCTCGCGTTCTCGCGGTGTGTTAAACTCGTGCGAGAGCATATGGAACTGTTCTCGCGGTAATTAATTCTTCTCGCGGTAATTTGGAAGTAGGCGTAACTCGAAGGGGCGGTAGGCGTAACTCGAAGGGGCGTAACTTGAAATCTTGCTAAAGTGGGCGTAACTTGAAGGGGCGTAACTTGAAGTCTTGCAGACTGCAGACAGACACTATTGGCATAGATGCAGGCTCCGCGCACTTCAACTACCCAGGAATCCTTGCGAAAGGCCAATCAGACAACAGATGGGAGGAGATTTCACTCACGGACTGTAAACATGACTGAGAAGAGAACATTTAAGAGTTTAATTATGTTTTTTTATGACATAGGCGAACATTTTACCAGTTGTTACTTACAGTTTATACAAACATATTATCAACCAGTGGTTGTATCTCAAACGTAATAGCTGTTGAATATACGATTGCATTATGATTCATTACATAAATAGAACCGTCATATAAACATAGTATAAATTTTGAAACCTATACATTTTTATTAAACTCGTCTTCATTTTGTGTTAAATTGAATATTATGTAGTTCACATGGATACGATTTTGGAAAATAAAATAAGTCCTGTTTTCGATGCTAAAGAATGGAATTTTTTTAATGATATGTTTGTGTCATTTAAAAAATAAATATTATATATTTCTAATAAAGGGACTGATGAGATGATCTTTAAGTTTATTCAGCTCCGTATGGAGAGGGATAACTGTTAGGGCTTTCAGAGGCGTGAGGAACGAGTTCCTGTTTCCGGCGTGACGATCGAGTCTGTCCCAAAAATACCTCTCAATGCACCCTCGCGGACTCGCGCTAAGGGCCCTATAGGTCTGCACTGCATGACGTCACCGAAGTGTGGACTCTGAGGAAGTCCACAAGTCCGGAGTGTGCCATTTGGGACAGGGCCTTGGTTGCGCGTGGCTCCTGTTGTTCCGTGGGGAGTCACGTGGCGGTCGTTGGCATTCAGCGCGAGTGTTTGAAAAGCTTAAAGTCTTTGAGGCGACGTTACCCGAGGCAATAGTTCGGCGAAGTCCACTTCCTTTCCTGGAAGACGAGCTTGGTAGTCCAGTTGAGTAAAGGACGAAACTTTTACACGAACAAAAGGGAAGATCCATGGTTGGATCAGAGTCCCGTGAGGTTTACATGTTGAAGGGGCGCTTGAACGTTCGGAAGAGAGAGAGTAAAGAGAGCGGAGCTCACCTTTATACTGCTTGAAGGGAGCCAGCCTTTTCCTGTGGCTGGACCAATCGGAGTGCGTGAAAATCAAGCGGGAGCTAGAATTTTATGGTCCTTTGTTCGGTCACCATGGCTCCTCGTGGGAGGGGGTGTGATCAGTGAGGTTTTTAATGGTAAACCATCTTCATTGGCAGTAAAACATATTAAAAATACACTTTGCTTTACATCTCTGTGCATATTGGGGTGTCTCATTCAATGAGCATTCTGGAGACATCAAGGAACATTATGTGACCTTAACGAAATATACACTTATGTTTACAATGCATAAAGAAGGTATTTCTAATTTCTGTTTATGCTGCAACCAAACAAAGTTATTTCACTGTGACATGGGAAACACACGTACATAGAAACACATTGAATATATTTGGTTAAATATCTTCAAAACACAGAAAGGAATGCCAACCTCTTTGCTCAAACAGGTTTTGTGACATTCCACAGTCTTGTAACTTGATACTCACTGGAGTATATGGATGAGCGTGTGTGTGTGGCTTAGAAACCCCCATGGGGGGGGGGGGGGGGGGGGGGGTTACCACTAACACTAACTAAAATGTTTCTGAAATTTCCTTAATTCAGTTGCCTGGCCAAAAGTCCCTACACATCTCACCAGCGCACTTTGATCAGCGTTCGTAGATCGACTGGTAGAGACTATTTTTCAAAGATGGCTTCTTCCTGTATTTGCTAAGTTGACTGTATGTATAAAATATCTTCTTATGGACACTGACAAAGTTCTCAATGCTTTGGTTTGAATGTAGGGACCCTTATTATGCTACCGTGTTAGTGTGGGGGGTAACACTTTATTTCGATAGTCCACTTTAGACATTTTACTAACTATAAGTAATTTTTTAACTACATATCAACTAACTGTCATTATAGTATTAGTAGACTGTCAGCTTAATATCTGCTAACACTTTATTTTGTTGGTCCCTCAACAGACATTCATCTGACTAGAAGTAACTTGGTGACTGATTCTCCAAACCCAAAGCCTAACACCTAATCATAACCGAACAGTCTTCTGACAGTCTATTATAATATACAAATACTCTAATGAGAGTTAGTTGACATGTAGTTGAAAAGTTACTTATAATTAGTAGAACGTCTAAAATGACTATCGAAATAAAGTGTAACCATGTGGGGCTTTTTTGAGCCTTGTTAGTGGTAATAACAAACTATTTTTATTTATCATTACTCTATGCCCCATATACTAGTGTTATATTACTACTTATAGGCTAAACTGCTTTTAGAGATAAAACTATTTACATTCGGCAATCATGAAAACAAATCATAGATAACGGTTGACTAGGTAACAATGTGTAATTAGACCAAAGGTTCATTTTGCGCTCCTTTAAGGATTAAGTTTTCCTTTAAGGATTATTGGAGAGGAATACATAATGCTTTACAATATATTTTTGAATGTGTACTACAATTTTATAGTAAAACCTTAAATTTTGGATATATACCTCAAGAATGGTTAAAACAAGATAAATATTTCATGAATATATTGCTGGTGGCTGTAAAGAAGAGCTTTACAAAAAAATGGTTGTCACATGAGAGCCCTACCCTAAAAGCATGGATTGAAATTACAATGGACATTTACAAATTGGAGAAGATAAAAGCAATGTTAAATCTTAAACTGGAACAATTTGTTTTATGCTGGGAAAAATGGACCAAATATGTAACATCTCAATGACCTGACTTTATTTTCCAATTAATATACAGAATGCCCAGGAAATTTACTCCCTACTTGTACATAGTTCTTTTTCTCTCTTTTTTGTGTTGATGTTTTTTTTAAAAAAGTTTACATTTCTGATGAATAGAACAGCAAACACATCTGTATGGTGCATATATGGGCATATATTTTTAAGCTGTGTATGTTTTTGATATGAGGATACTCGATATAGTATCTGATGTACATCTAATTGAAGTGTAATGTTTGTATGTGAAAAAGTACATTAAAAAAAGAAATTCGCCTTAATATGATTCCCAAAGAGCAAATCAGCCCCTGTGCAGAAGCGTAAAAAGTTTTTAAGGTCTTCTCGTCTAATTCCATGATCTAATTTCATTTCTTAAGGAATCTTGATACACAGCTCTGATGGGCTGTCATGACTTCTGGAAAAACAAGGATTTCCTTTACACGCTTAGGTGTTGGTTTTTCCTCTTCTAAAATATTTGCTAGATTCTGAGGTGGAGCACTAGCAAGATCCTTAAGAATAGGCCTCCAAGATTCAATCACAAACATAGGAGTTTGGATGAGTGCTTTGTGGCCTAACTGGTCCAAAAGTTTCTTCAGTGGGCCTCTGATGACAATCCTAGGAATCTAGAACATCAAAAAGTGACTCATGATCAGCTGAATTTAAGTTTGCCATTGCCTCTTCAATGACATCACGCTCATGTTTTACCATGTAGTGTATGAACGAATCTTTGACACTGCTATATGCAGTACCATATAAAGCTTCTTCGAGAAATGGCTGGGAAAGATGCACAGGGAAACACTTGACTGCGTGCCATCCTTTAACCAATACTCTTGCAATAGATTTCCATTCATCACTCTGAAATTCATGTCTAAGGAATGGGACCTTGACATTTGCACCCAAAGCACATCTGGAATAGAATTCATCCCAGAATTAAGTGAAGCAGTCACGAAAAACACCTGACCCAGTGCCTTCTTCAATCTCTCCATTAGGGAGTTTCATTCGAATATTAGAATCTCTTTGTCCATCAATGCTGGGCCACTGAAAGCTTGCATTAGATCAGACAGAGCATGTCCTCTTCGCACTAAAATAACCGTCTTTGACACATCCTCAATTGGAATTGTATCATCCAAAATCTCAAACTTCGTTGAACCCCTCCAATTCCTCCAATTCTGACCTCATTATCAAATGATTCTTCAAATGGTGTGTCTTCTACATAAATTGCAATATCTGCATTGTGTGATGTGGTATTGGTATTGATTGCCTCTAAGTTCCATTCTTCTTGCACTGTGTTCACATTTTCAGCAGTTAAACTACTATCCTGACTCAGTGTTACCATTTGTTCTTGGAAGATGTCCTCCTGGTTCTCCATCTCAATATGACCGATCATTGTATCAGTCTGCATGACTGATATTTGTACATTCCGATTCAATCATTCTATGGGAGAAATCTCGAATGTCACAGTCAACACTTTTCAGATCTAGATGTTTGAATTTACCATTTGGAAAAACGATCCAAATCTCTTATTCTTTATCAATCAATCCTTAATCTCTCAAACAAGTTACTTTTCCTGGATGTATTTTCCATGGAACAGTTTTCTTCGACAAATTGCCTCTCTGTCCCCATAACAGGGAATGTATTTGGCAAGCTCTGTGTCTTACATCAGTTGAAATAAATAATTGAAGTTCAATATTACAAAGTTTGCCTTTTGAAAATTATGGGGTAAAACGAGGAGCAGTGCACGTCGCGTGTACATGTGCCTAATAAAAGTCGTTGCCACGAGAAACGGATGAAATATTATTATTATTAAACTATTTTATAATATTATAATATTAAACGATTGTCAGGCAGACAATCGCCATTAGCTAAAACATAATAAAAGTTTATTATGGTACTGTTCCTGTTCCTGTGGTGGCAAAGACATTACTTTAACACAATATGCCTGTCTAATAGCAGCGCCATTTTTCTGACCCCATGCTGCATGGGTTCCAACCTAGGCTTTCGATGTTTACAAACATTAAATGGGTCTATAACAGTTTACAATAATCTCAAGTGCTAAACTGATCCTGGGAGAGCTGATCCTGCTCATAGAGAGCATTGGCAGTCTCTTGGTAATATTAGTGTGAAGACAATGAAAACTATGGCCTGGAGGTACACTTAGTATACCCTAGTGTTTACACTTAGCTCGTAGCAGTAATTGTGATAACATACCTCCAAATGCTCTAGAATTTTTTATTTATTTATTTAAAAGGGACAATGCATATTAATAAACATCTTAGCTTTTCAGCAATGTAAATATGCCAGAATTAGCCCCAGGGCTACTTACCATCTGCAGTCCCCCGTCAGGTCATCACAGACAACACATAACAAGGCTAACATTTAAGTTTAAATAAGAACCTGTAGAAGAACCTGTAATGAGCTATTCAGCAGATCTATCGAAACAGTAGGCTTTAAACTACCATGTAAAGAAGCATGGTAACACTTTCTACAAAGCCGACATTATAAGAGTATTTTCATGCATTATAATACATGCATGCCTTATAACAGAAATATTTTTGTAATATTTTGTCTTTTTTTGAACACCTAAAAAGCTTTATAATGTCATCATATTTTTAAAGGGATACTTTAAAAATACTTTACTTCCACTTTTTTTGTAAATAGGCTCATTTTACATCTCCCCCAGAGTTAAACTGTTGATTTTTACCGTTTTTGAATCCATTCAGACGATCCCCGGTTCTGGTGGTACCAACTTTTAGCATAGCTTAGCATACATCATTGAAGTGCTCAAGACCATTAGAATTTCTCAGAAAAAAATGACCAAAGTGTTTCGATATTTTTCCTATTTAAAACGTGACTCTTACATAGTTACATCGTGCATTAAGACCGATGGAAAATGTAAAGTTATTTTCCTTAAAGCAGACAAAGACCACTTAAAGGGATACTCCACTTTTTTTTTTTTTTTGGAAATAGGCTCATTTTACAACTCCCTGTTCTGGCGGCACCACTTTTAGCATAGCTTAGCATACATCATTGAAGTGCACAAGTAAAAAAAAATTATCAAAAATAAGTGTTTCGATATTTTTCCTATTTAAAACTTGACTCTTCTGTAATTACATCATGTACTAAGACAGACGAAAAATGTAAAGTTGCGATTGTCTAGGCTGATATGACTAGGAACTATACTCTCATTCCTGCGTAATAATCAGAAAACTTCACTGTCGTACCATGAGTGCAGCAGGCGCAATGTTATGACGCAGCGCCTGAAAATAGTGCCCAGCTTCCAACGTGACCGGGACTAAGTTTGTGTAGTCATCGCGCCTGCTGCACTCATGGTACGGCAGTGAAGTTTCTTGATTATTACACAGGAATGAGAGTATAGTTGCCTGCATATCAGCCTAGACAATCGCAACTATACATTTTCCGTCTGTCTTAGTGCATGTTGTAATTACAGAAGAGTCAAGTTTTAAATAGGAAAAACCCTCCTTTAGTCTGTCCCACTGAGATGCAAGGCTGTACAGTTCACCACATAATGTGCCAACTGTAGCCCTGTCATCAAACTTAAGCAGACATTTGCTTATTTCTTCCAGAGCTGAGCTGGGAAGTCCATTTTTCCTCACATGAGCAAAGTTTCTAGGGTCTAAACAGGCTAAATCTGAGCAAAGTTTTGCATTAGCAGAGAATATCCTTTGGATACTGCCTATTACTGTATCCACAGTACTGTACTGTTCCACTTTCTGTCCCCTCTGGAGGGTTACATTGTTAGGACAGCTAGTGAAATACCACAATGAGGTGATGAGGATCCTTCCATTGAACAGCAGGATGTCGAACTAGAGAGCAAAACTTGTTCCTCCTGTAAAAACTGTGTTATTTGTGTTCATCTCATTCTCTCAGTACAATCTTCTAACTGATGCCTACCATGTGATTGGACTTGCCTACAAATTGCTATTAACACTGTCCATCACACAAGTAGCCTGTGAGAGAAGATTCTCAACAGTGAAATTCATAAAAAACAGACTCAGGAGCACTTTAACCCAGAAGAACGTTGAGGAATTCATGCTCATGTGCACTGAGAAAGAAATTCTCATGTCTTTCGACAATGACACTGTGATAGATAAAGTGGTAACACTTTAAAATAATGGTCCGTAGTTAACAAGTAGCTATGCAGGAAGTAATAGGTAGTACTGCATTAACACTGAACTTAATACTATTAACTAATATGGAAGCAATATTAACTAAGCAGTAAGTAATAGGTAATTTAGTACAAAGGTAGTTCCTTGGTAGGTATTTGATTGTTACTAAAGAAATATATCCTCATTGAGAACTACTTGTGAACTAAGAAATAATAACCAATTAATTACTAATCACAAAAGTAACATGTCTAAAAAGTGAACAATTGTGGGGGTTTTACTCTTTACTCTGGTCATAACATTTCAGAAGCATGTGCCTCAAATGGGTTCTTTGTGGAAACCAGTTTATGAAGTTTATACATCCCCCCAAATACATTAGCTAGGTTGAGATTGTGACCACTACTCTTGCCAGGATGGACGCATGTTCTCTGTTTATTTAATACTTAAACATAAAATAATACTAATAATGACAGTTTTTAAAAATAAATCTTAAATAATTAGGAAGTGATACTGACACTCTCATGATTTGATTAGTTCACTATTATGAGCTCTATTGAATGTCAGTCACATATATCTCAGACTCCAAAGACCTATAACTTTATGTTACAGTAGCTGACTGAGGAGGACTTCTCTTTAGGACATGAATATAAACATTGATGTTCACTTCTCAAAAACAATTAGCATCTTTAATGAAGAAATTGGCTGCATTTATGTTACGATAAGCGCAAAAACACATCTTCCAGATTACAGTGTTTGTTAGAATATTAGTGCCTCACAGAACCTGTACAGTATGTGTCAAATATAAAATTAAATAACTTGTATCATTTGTGAAAAACATGTTAACTCCTCAATAACTACTTAACCCTCAATCGGTCCTTGGGGTCAAATATGACCCCAATCGACTTTTCCTTGATAAAAAAAAATGGTTTCCTTTATCTGAGTGGAATAAGATTTTGTGACTTTTCCTACATAATCTATCTATACACACACAAAAAAACTGGGCTTGATTCGGTTGTTCTGAAGGTGTGTAAAAAAAATTTTTACAAATCTGGGCTTCGGGGTCAATATGACCCCACATTGAAATGAATGGGAAATGTGAAAAAAACTAAATATTTTTTATTCATTTGTCCAAAAATATATATAAATCCATCATAAATCAGAAAATTTCCACACAGAAATGAAGGCCTACTACTAGAGCATAAATGTGATGTAGAAAAGATATGCTCACTCACTCACACACACACACACACACACAAAACACACACAAACAAACATGTATGAGTGTACTGCCACAGAGAGCATTTTTTAGAACTCACAAATGAAATCAGTCACAAATGCAGAACAAAGATATTAAAGTGTGAGACCTAATACACACACACACTCACACACACTGATTATAGTTTTACAATTTGTTTTACATGTTTTTGTAGCTTGTTATTGCTTTTTAAGTTCAGAATTTTATTGGAAAAAATGTTAGATTAGATGTTCACTCATATTGCTTTTGTTTTCATATTATTTATTTTATTTATTTCGCATTCTAACTTTAATTATTTATTTTTACATTTTTTTTCAATGAAATCAACAATGTGCAACTAAAATCTGACTCCAAGTCTTGTCCTTTAGGTGTGTCTTATGTGGCATTTAGGTGTCCTTTTTCTGTGGCACTTTGTAAAAACAGACGTTTCAAAATGCATCAAAAACTACAACAATTATACTATTTAAAAATTTTTTTATTTTAAATGTCCTTTCTTATGTTTATATATATATATATATATAAAAAAAAATCATAAAATGTATTTCAAAAGTTGTGACAAAAGTAGTAGGCCACATGCAGTAAAATGAATGGCTCTCTATTGCCTTCTGCTGGTCAAAACTATTTATTTCTAAAACTGTAAAGAATTTAGTTTTATCTCTAACCAGTAGATGGCGCAATTCTACAAATAACACCTAGCTCAATATCCAGAAGCAATTTAAATTAAATTTTGATCATTATTTAAGTGATTTTTTCATAAAAAATTAAGATTTCATATGCAAGTTTATGGTGTGGTTGAGGAATTGTGTTGTAAATAGGTACAAAAGTACTTCTTATCTCCCAAAACACAGCATTAATGAATAGATGAGAAGTAAACAAAAAAAAACATATATTATTTGTATTATTAAAAATGTATAGTTTTTGTACAATTTCTCTATCAATTGTTGGGGTCATATTGACCCCAATGCCCAGATTTGTAGGAGGAAACGAAGACCATTTGAGGGTTAAGCGTTACCTTGTCATCCCGCAGGAACTACTAGTGATGTGGCCCATTATTTTAAAGTGAAAAACATGTTAACTCCTAACTAACTACAAGCGTTACCTTGTGTAAACATTGCGGGATGACAAGGTAACGCTTGTAGTTAGTTCTGAATCTCAGGATCATCCGAATTGATTTTGAGTTCCTTACAAGCTCCTTTGAAATTCGTTCCTCTGTCTGACCTGAATTGCCTGACAGGCCCACGCAGACACAGAAATCTTCTCAGAGCATTTATAAAGCTTGAAGAGGACATTGATTCAAGTAACTCTAGGTGGACTGCTCTTGTACATAAACAAGTGAACATGACTGCCCACCTCTTACTTTTGGCACTGCCGCCCCGAGTGCGGCGTGACACCACATGCCAAGGGCCAAAAACATCAAGTCCCACAAAACATAACATAAACAGCCCTAACACATATATGCAGATGAGGATATGCATAGTAAAACTAGGTGTTGTAAGCTCCATTTATGGTTATTTCGGGGAGGAGATGTATGTGCGCACAATCTTTCGCTGACTGGGATTTATAAAGTGAATTCTGCGCAAGTTCTGTCGTATGCACGGTATTATAAGTTTGAATATTTTTTGCACCATTTTTGGCTTTCGGGCGCAAGTACACTTTTATTAAGGATCCTACGCACCGTTTTATAAATGAGACCCCAGGTATTTAGAGTGAGTACACATTGATGGCCTAAGACACGAAATGAGCGGTTTGTGTGAGAAAACGAACAGTATTTATATCATTTTTAACTCTTGTAATTAGTCACGTCCAAGTACTCTGAGGGCGAGGGCGTTTCTGTCTGCGCAAGCGCCGGCAAGAAATGGAAGACGATTTCGATATATCAACAGACAACTTTGATTTTTTTTTTTTTGCAACCGCACAAGAGATCACTACCTGCACTTTCCGGGGCTTGCACAGACCGAAGCGCCCGTGCCTTCAGATCACTTGGACGTGGCTGTGGTTACAAGAGGTAAAAACGATATAAATACTGTTCGTTGTCTCACTTAAACCGCTTGTTTTGTGTCTTAGGCCATCAATGTGTACTTACATTTACGAGTCATTAAATCATGTTTAATTTGGACTTCTCTGTGCATGCTCTTTTAGGTGGACCCCATAAACCTCCATTATGACTGACAGACAAGAACGGTTTGACCTAAAAATATCAAAATTGAAAATACTGTGGAAACAAAGACACCTACATCTTGGATGGCCTTGAGGTAAGCTAAATCATGTCAAAAATTTATTTCAAAGTGAACTATCCCTTTAACGAGTAATGATAAGAAGATTAAAGAAACTCAAAAGCACACTTTTCACACAGGGGGCCCTATTTTGCACCCGGCGCAAATGATTTTATACACAAACGCATGTCTCATTCCTATTTTGCACGCGCGCAAAGCGGGATTTTCCCCTCCACAGACGCACGTTGGTAAACTAGGAAATGAACTTGCGCTCCCTGGGTGGATCGGCGCAAAAAGGAGGCGTGTTTCGGCGCAAACATTCCCTGGTGCTATTTTACACTTCCAGAACACAATTGCGCCACTGACCAGAAAAAAACCTGGTCTAAAGTCAGTGGCGCATACACTGATTCTCTCATCAACATAGATGCAGTAGTTTTTATTTTTGCAAATCATACATTATAACAAGGAAAAATATTAACACATGAGGGAAATCATTGTGGTTTACATGAAGATGAAAAAAACGAATTACCCATTTCTTAAGGCTAATTGTAGTACTAAAGGATCAGACCTGTTTGCCCAATAGTGGCAAGAAACACACGTATAGGCTATAATGTTTAACCGACGCTGATGTGCTCCCATCCCCATACAACGTCACTTCTGTCTTTCACTGTCCTGACAAGAACGTCGGTCTCATCGGCTGTGAACGCTCCTGGCGCGCGCCTGGTAAATCCGCCGTTATAATAACAATCCGTCATGCAACATGAGCACCTACTCTTAAAGGGTATGTTGGATGGCGCTCGGATTGGTTTATTTCACGTTACGCCCAAACCACACCTATGAATAATGAAGCTACTTCAGACCAACCTCTTTTAGATTTGCGCCAGGCGCAAGAGGCAGTTATCCTGCCGGGAAAATAGCAACAGCGCCGGGACCCGCCCACAAAGTTACTTGCGCCATGCGCTTTGACACTTGCATTTCAGATCGTTAAAATAGGGCCCAGGGTGTTTTAGAGGTAAGAGCTGAAGTTACTAACCCTGATGAGTCTTGAACGTCTCCTTTTTATGATACTGACAGAAATGTAAAGTTTAGTGAGATGTCTTTACAAGAAAAGCAGTTGTGTGTTGATGCAGAAAAGCTTTGTGCCGAACGTGATGCTTGTGTTTTGAAAGAGAGAGAGTTAGAGATGTTGAGGTAAAGAAATTACAACAGCAGTTTGAGATGCGAAAATTGGAGTTGCACTTTGAAAGAGAAAGGGATGAAAGACAGTTTTAGTTGAGGAAACTTGAGTTAGAGCTGAATGCAACCACTGAAATTCAACATTCCGTGTCATGTAATGAATCTCTGCTGCACCTGTTTTTGATGTTTTTTAAAAACATTAGGATGGTACCGTCATTTTCTGAGAGGGAAGGTAGAAAAATATTTTTTCTCATTTTGAACGTGTGTAGCAGAATCAGAGGCTTAGAAAATTTTGGACATTATTGTTGCAATGTGTTTTACCAGGGAGAGAACAGGAATTGTACTTGGGGCTAACTGTTGAGAAAAGCCGTGAGTATGAAACTGTTAAATCTGCACTACAACAAGCATACGAATTAGCACCTGATGCATAACATCAGAGATGTAGAAGTTTTTTTGTTTTGTTTTTTAATCTGAGAAATGCACTTCTTGAATTTGCCATAAAAAAGTAACCATATTTGATCGTTGGTGTACCTCAATGAAAGTAACCACTAAGGAACAGCTTAGAGAGCTGATACTTTTGGAGGAATTTAAACATTGTGTACTGAATCCTGTCGCTATGCATTTAAATGAGTATAAAGTAAGTAAACTGTCAGATGCTGCTCTCATGGCCGATAAATTTGTTCTTACTCACCAAGGTTCGATTAGCCATTCAAATAATCTGCATAGACATAAGACAAGCATTTTTGGTAAGAGCAAAACAACTGTTGGACGTCAATATGTTGCTTCTAATTTTTCTCCTGATTATGCTGTTGCTACAGTGTTAGGCTACAGGAGAGATTGTTTGCTTTTTGTGTAAAA
Source organism: Cyprinella venusta (assembly GCA_038021265.1). Lineage (NCBI taxonomy): Eukaryota > Metazoa > Chordata > Actinopteri > Cypriniformes > Leuciscidae > Cyprinella > Cyprinella venusta. The sequence continues at coordinate 20,135,086 of CM075871.1, forward strand.
AGGTAGGACTTAAAATTTCTGATTGTGTGACAAATTGAATCAAATTGTAGAAACGCAGAAGGATATCTCTGAAGTGGAGAACGTAAGGGTCATAATGATTATGCATAATTTCTTACACAAGGGACAGTGTCTTTGCCTGGCTCTGAGAAGACTGTTCCTGTTTGTGTCCTCCAAGATACAGGAAGGACTTCTACCTTTTTTGGAAGGACTTCTACCTTTGTCTGATAGTACTGATACTGGAACTCATGTATTGGTTAGAGGTTTTGAGATGGGTTTTAAGGAAGTTCCTCAACACTGCATTCATCTTAGCTCAAAGTTTGTGTCAGGTGATGTTGTGGGAGTTTGTTCAGTGCTTTCTGTCCCAGGTGTCACTTTCATACTGTGTGCTTTGTTAATGTGTGGGAATAGTCAGATGGTGGGGTTCTGCCTATAGTAGTTCCTGTCGTAGGAAAAATGAATGATTCCCCTGACTGTCCTAACTTATTCCCTGCAAGTGCGATGACTTGAACCAAGGCCAAGAAAATGTCACAAACTATTCTTAGTGATAGAAAGTAAGCCTCTCAGCCAGAAAGTAATACTGTGTGTAGTGGAGATGTGTCTGAGTTACAGTCTGTCATTGACAATGTGGAAATGTCTGATTCCATCCCTGAAAATCCTTTTGACAGTGATGACCATGTTAATGCTTGTTCTTTATCTCCTCTTTATAGTGTAACTCGACATTAACTAATAAAAGAACAGCTGTCGGATTGCACCCTCAAAAATCTGTTTTCTTTGGTGAATGAAGGAGGTGACCAGAACTCATTTCCAGTCTATTTCTTTTTAGAAACGTATTGCTCTGTAGGAAACAACCTATGCGTTCTGATATTTTACTAGATCCTAGGATACAAATTGTGGTTCCTGTTACTTTTCGTCAAGGCATCCTGCAGCTGTCTCATGAGGGCATCGCTGGTTATATGGGTGTACGAAAGAATTATGACAGGATTTTGAGAAAATTCTATTACCCTAATTCTACGTGGCATTGATTCAACAAGGTGCTGAAAGCATTCTTTAAATATTGGCCAAGATTTCTATAGGATAGCATCTTGCAGTTGATGGAGATTTGTGGGATGCGCATCCAGGGCACAAAGCACATGTTCCACCACATCCCAAAGGTGCTCTATTGGGTTGATATCTGGTGACTGTAGGGGGGATTTTAGTACAGTGAACTCATTGTCATGTTCAATAAACCAATTTGAAATGATTCGAGCTTTGTGACATGGTGCATTATCCAGCTGGAAGTAGCCATCAGAGGATGGGTACATGGTGGGCATAAAGGCATGGACATGGTCAGAAACAATGCTCAGGTAGGCTGTGGCAATTAAACGATGCTCATTTGGCACTAAGGGGCCTAAAGTGTGCCAAAAAAACATCCCCCACACCATTACACCACCAGCCTGCACAGTGGTAACAAGGCATGATGGATCCATGTTCTCATTCTGTTTATGCCAAACTCTGACTCTACCATCTGAATGTCTCAACATATCCAGTCTTCAGCTGTACAAATTTGGAGAGCTCTTGCCAATTATAGCCTCTTTTTCCTATTTGTAGTGGAGATGAGCATTACCCGGTGGGGTCTTCTGCTGTTGTAGCACATTTGCCAAGTTTGTGCATGTTGTGGCTTCACAAATGCTTTGCTGCATACTTTGGTTGTAACGAGTGGTTATTTCAGTCAAAGTTGCTCTTCTATCAGCTTGAATCAGTCGGCTCATTCTCCTCTGACCTCTAGCATCAACATGCCTTTTTCGCCCAAAGGACTGCCACATACTGGATGTTTTTCCCTTTTCACACCATTCTTTGTAAACCCTAGAAATGGTTGTGTGTGAAAATCAGTCTCTCAGCTCTGACTCAGCTCAGAGCACAGCGGGGCCCAGGACTCTGATAGTGGGCGACTCCATAATCAGAAACATTAGTAGCAGGGATACAACTACATGCTGCCTTCCACAAGCAACAACTTTTGATGTAAATCGGGAACTTCAGAACATTCTTATGAAACATAAGACTGCAAATCGACTCATCATTCATGTGGGGAAAAATGATATTCATAAAGAGCAGTCAGAACTCCTTAAGAAGGATTTCAATTAAACTTTTGAAACACATAAAAGACTGAAAGTTGAAACATTCATTAGTGGACCACTCCCAGCAAGAAGAACAAACAGGTTTTCACGGTTGCTTGGGCTCAACTCATGGCTGCAAAAAAAAACTGTAATATAAAAGGAGTGAACTTCATTGACTACTTCAATCTTTTCTGGAGTCAGAGGCAACTGTTTCAACGGGATGGCCATCACCCAAACAAACTTGGTTCAAGAGTGCTAAAGGACAATATCTACTTCTCCCTCCATCATCCTTCTGCAGTGTGTGCCAATCCATTCAACCTGAATGGCACACACACACCTGGATACAGTAGGGCTGCTCGATTATGGAAAAAATCATAATCACGATTATTTTTGTCAGTATTGAAATCACGATTATGCAACACGATTATTTCACATGACTTTGGGAAAGTGTTACATTTATTAAAAGATACCTTTCAAAAATTATTATTATTTTTTTTTAAATTTGAGCATTTTGTTGTAGCTATTAAACAGACCTGCAAACTCACAGAAGTGACATGTTAAGTAATTTTTTGTGGGTGGGGGGAGGGGTGTTATTTACCTTTTATAAAGGACACTTTTTTAAACCTTAATATAACTAAACATGTGCTATCTTCATGTCAAATTCTTGCATTTGATCAAATTCAGTTATAAAAAGAGCTGCTATCAATCAAATTAATTAATTTACACTGTAATAAATAATTGTATGAGGTTAATGTTTAAACCAATAATAAAATAAAATCAATGATACCTTTAAACAATAAATCAATAGGTGGTGGCAAGTGACCATCTTAATAAATGAATCATTGAGTCATTCATTAAAACGATTCGTTCAAAATAATGAATCATTCAATAACAAAACACAGTGCTTAGTGTTGCTTTTCTTTTGTAACTATTTTCGTCGGTGAAATGGAACAAGCCAGTCAATATTGCGTCTAAAATGTAAGTTACTACATATAAACCAGGTAAGTTAACTTGTTTATTAAACTATAAATTCAATGTAATTGCAATCGTGATATAACAGCTACTTGGTCATGTTATGTTACTATATCATATAGCCTATTATAAATAGAAAACCTCAAACTTTACCTCAGTATGTTTCTTCTGTGAGTTTTGTGTGTGCTGTTATTTTAATTGTTTCACTAAGTCTCAGACAGGCAGCGCAGCTTCAGAAATACACTAGCCTATCCATTATCACTCGCTCTTTATACTGACTGTAAAAGATCAAAACCATTCACTTTTGGAAAAAAATCGACTTTTCTCGGACAAGCAGACAAGTGTGGTCCTTTCACACTGGACGCGATTTTGACGCACGAATAATTTGCGCGATGGTTTTATTTTTTGATCAGCTGTTTACCCGGTGTTCATTCCCGATGTGTTTCGTTCAGTAAAGCGGTCATGCAGACAAAGATCGCGTCAGCTCGAGATGGTCTCTCACTCCATTAGATATTAAATTAGCCAATTGTTATTGTGAAGTTTATTGTGCTTGCAATTGATGACTGTAGGCTGAGCGAGTTTATGGCTTCGGGAGGGGCGGATGTGCGCGTCATTCAGAACACGCAATTATAGCGTCCTTTCAAAACAGAACGTGCATGGCAAAATAATCGTTTTTTTCTCGATTGTGCTATTTTGGAGATCGTTGGGAACCAAAATCGAAATTGAAATCGAAATTCGATTAATTGCACAGCCCTAGGATACAGTATGAATGACCACAGGACTTCACCTCAGCACCTGAATGGACATGTGGTTGACACATCACACAAGGACAATGATAACACCACTCAGCCACAACAACCTCTGCTCACGGACACAATCTCAGCAGATCCCTGCCCACAGAGCTCACCACAGTCAGACTATGACATACTATAACTGCTCAAGATTCAGCACCCAAGGACGACTTTCTGGAAAACAGCCAGGGAAACCAGGGCAGCATTTTACAGCCTCCAATAACTCCAGAACAACAACTCCTCTCACCTAACAAGTTATCCGTCTCTCCAGCATCTCCACTTCTGTGCTTCTCAGAGAAAATGGAACAACGGGTGTCTGCTGGAACCAAACTGTCCCACTCTTTTGTTGCAAGCCCCCAGCTGCCAACCAAAAAACAGAGCTGCGGGCACAGCTCACCCTCCCCCTTCTTCTCCTCCTCTGAGAGCTCTTCAGCCTCTGCCACAGCGCCAGGGCTCACAGCCTCCTCCATCAGCTCGAGGTGAACCAAAAACAACTGATACCAGCTCTAAGTGATATGCGTCGGGTCTTCGCTATGAAAACAATAACTTTATCAAATGTTTACAGATTAAGCGGGAACCCAGTGCGCCTGAATCTTTCTCTATTGCTGTTCAATTACATGGTAGAAAAACTTCAACAGCCGTAAAGCAAACTTATCTAATCTGATACCTATTACACGCCAAACTAAGGCTACTGTGGGGACAAAAAGTAAGACTATTAAGTTAGCACTTTTAAACATCCGCTCACTTAAAAATAAATCACTTCTAGTCAACGACTTAATAACCACATACAACCTGGATTTTATGTTTCTAACTGAAACTTGGCTAGAAGACAGCTGTACTGCAACAGTCCTAAACGAAACATCCCCTCCAAAATTTACTTTTATGAGTGTCTGCAGAGTGGGTAAGAGAGGTGGGGGCTTAGCTGGTCTTTTTAAAGATGTTTATCAATGTAAGCAAATATCTTAGGAATTACCCCTCTTTCGAATATCTGGGTATTGTGTTAAAAGTTGCTCCTCGTATTTTACTTATCAATATTTACAGGCCTCCAAAATACTCTCCAGACTTTGCTGAGGAGTTTACAGAACTGTTATCAACAATTGCCTCTGAGTTTGACTGTTTTGCCATTGCTGGAGATTTTAACATTCAGATAGATAATGCAGAAAACAATATTACAAAAGAAATCAAAACTGTTTTAAAAACTTTTGATCTGACATTGAAAACATTGGCTAATTATATTTAGAATACAGTAATAAATAACTGCAATAAATATAGGAATATAAAGGAATAAATATCAAGGAGTAAATCATTGAAAAATTCTCTCTATTGGTAAAAAAAAAAAAAATGCAACTGGTCGACCAATAAGAATGTCAGTCGACCAAGACGGCATCGACCGATTAGTCGACTAAACGACTAAAGTTGACAGCCCTAAATACCAGAAAGGTGATCAGCATATCCTTGAGTTGCGCTGGGGTCAGGCAGATCAGACCACAACCTGAGAAAGTTACTATGTCTGATTTCGAAGAAATTGATGGCACAATTTTGTTATAAATCGTACAGCACCTTAAAATATTAACCTGCGCCCTTGACGCACTTCCCACATCTTTTTTTAAAAGTGTGTTACACAGCTTAGAAGCTGATCTCCTAGAAGTGGTAAATGCCTCACTTCACTATGGGAGTTTTCCGAACTCCCTGAAAACTGCAGTTGTCAAGCCCCTCCTGAAAAGAGCAAGACCATCTGGATAAGACCATCTTGAGCAAATATAGACCGATCTCAAATCTTCCTTTCATAGGCAAGATCATTGAAAAGGTTGTCTTCAATCAGCTGAATAAATTTTTAAGCTCAAATGGATACTTAAATTATCTGTGTTGGTACTACTCGACCTCAGTGCTGCATTTTATACTGCTGATCACAACATACTTCTTGACAGGCTGGAAAACTGGGTGGGGCTTTCTGGGATAGTCCTAAAATGGTTCAGGTCATACTTAGAAGGGAGAGGTTATTTTGTGAGTATAGGAGAACATAAGTCTGAGTGGACATCCATGACTTGCGGAGACCCTCAGGGCTTGATTCTTGCTCCACTCCTATTCAACCTGTATATGCTCCCAATGAGCCAAATAATGAGAAAGAACCAAATCACTTACCACAGCTATGCAGACGACACACAGCTCTACTTAGCCCTATCGCCTAACGACTACAGCCCCATTGACTCCCTGTGCCAATGCATTGACGAAGTAAACAGTTGGATGTTTCAAAACTTTCTGCAGTTAAACAAAGACATAACTGAAGTCATTGCGTTTTGAAACAAATATGAAGTTCTCAAGGTGAATGCATACCTTGACACTAGGGGCCTAACAACTAAAAATCAAGTCAGGAATCTTGGTGTGTCTCTAGCCCTGTAAGACCCAAATATAGAAAAAAAGGGAAAAAAAATGTTTTCACCTATCAGATGTTGTTGTAGGAGGTCTCTGATGCAAATAATGAAGGATTTTTTTAAAAAATATGTTTTAGTAAGTTTTTAAGGAAATGTTGTAATATTGCAACGTTGGGCCTATGGGGGAGCAGAATTTCAGCTTTTGCACTCAGACTGTCAGAACAAATATACAGAACAACTAAGGGCTTATTTGAAGTGTGGCTTGCTTACATAGCACCATAACAGTAAATAATATGAATAATAATAATAATCACCCAATAGTCATATTTTTATTAATTAGAATTTATTAAAAATAAACATAAAATATAAATATTAAATACAAAACAGATTGAAATCTGTAAAATAAACAGTGTCCAGTGTTCACTTGCAATGATAGTCCTAAAAGCAGTTCCTTTCCTCTGAAAAGCAGAGACGGAGATTGCACTTCTTGCAGAGCGTATTCGAATATCCCTTTTTGCAGTGTCTGCAGCGTCCTTTCTGAAATGAAGATAATAGTTGTAAGAGTTAGAGTATGTTCAAGTATAAATCATTTTAATGAAATTAATCCTATTTATGTGATACATTCCACTGAAGTCTAGGGCTGGGACAGTTACCGCAATACCGTGGTCACATGACGCCTACCGCGGGTCTGAGCTCGTCAAGTCATCACCTCAAAAAAACATTGGCCTGCCCATGTGTGCACGTTGTGTCTAATGACATGGATTCATTGATTCTAATGACATGAATTATGTCTAATGACATTGTGTCTTACATGGATTCAAGGTTGTCTAACCAAAACTTATCAAAAGATGGAGCAGATCCGACCTTTCGCGAGTTGGGGAGCCGATGACAATAATATTCCTTTCGTATTAGAGATGCCATGATGGGCTATTTCTTGCTTTTCAACCCCGGTTAAAAAAAATCTATACCGTCCCAGCCCTACTGAAGTCACACAATTCTAAAAGGAATATACAAACCCCCAGACCTCTTACATCCCCACATTCCAGAACATTAACACCTGTCCCTGAACAATGGACCACGCAACCCCCTATGTCTGGACATCCACACCTTGAATAACCATCCTCCACAGCAGTCTACAAACACTGTCTGCCTTGCTACAAGCAGATATTTGGGCAAACAAACAAAGCCTTTATAAAAAAAACTGCTAACATACTGTCATGATTTGGTTTTGTGTGTTTTCATTATTAGTTCTGCGCCGTTTATTATTAGTCCCAGGTGTTCCTTATTTCTCACGCCCCCTTGTTATCTTGTCTAGCTTGTTTGTCTTTGATTATTTAAGCCCTGTGTTTCTGCCCTGTCTTTGTTGGTTGTTGAATTTATGTGTGTTACGTTGGTGCTTTTGATTCTCAAGTTCTGCTTTAGTCTTTGTACCTTGTTCCTGAGTTTTATGAATAAAGCTACACTGCGTCTGGACCCAGCCTCAGCTCTATTTCTCCGCACGACGTCACAGAACAACCAACCTCAATATGGGTCCAGCAGTTGTCAGCAACCGGGCTCTGGATGAATACCTGTCGACGTTACGGCAAGAGGGCCAGTCCGTCCAGAGGTACGCGAAGGATTTTCTGACCATTTGCCAGCTGGGAGCGCTAGATGATATCCAGCTCATGGTCCTGTTTCTGAATGGGCTGGATTACAGGATCGCTCGTTGGATGCCGAGGGACTTTTCAAACTGGACTCTTGATCCGTATATTGCTCAGGCTTGCTACTTGGAAGATCTCAATTCCATTACACGCCGGTACTACTCTACACCTGCCGGGTTTACTTTACCCGCGAAGCCCTCGTCGTCTTCACCGCTGGTTCACGCCAGCTACGACGAGCCCGCGCTTCACGTGAGCATCAACGAGCCCACGCTTCACGTGAGCATTGACGAGCCCGCGACTCGCGTCAGCCCAGCCGCAACTCACGTCAGCCCAGCCGAGCCCGCGCTTCACGTGAGCATTGACGAGCCCGCGGCTCTCGCCAGCCCAGCCGCAACTCACGTCAGCCCAGCCGAGCCCGCGCTTCACGTGAGCATTGACGAGCCAGTGGCTCGCGTCAACCCAGCCGAGTCCGCGCTTCACGTGAGCCCCAACGTGCATTCACTTCACTCAGGCCCCGCGAGTGAATCTCCTGTTCAAGTGAGCGCTGAATCTCCAGTTCAAGTGAGTCCTGAGTCTCCAGTTCGAGTGAGTGCTGAGTCTCCAGTTCAAGTGAGTGAATCTCCTGTTCAAGTGAGTGCTGAGTCTCCAGTCCAAGTGAGTGAATCTCCTGTTCAAGTGAGCGCTGAATCTCCAGTTCAAGTGAGTGCTGAGTCTCCAGTCCAAGTGAGTGAATCTCCTGTTCAAATGGGTGAATCTTCAGTTCAAGTGAGGGCTGAGTCTCTTCAAGTGAGTGAATCTCCAGTTCAATTGAATGAATCTACAATTCAAGTGAGTGAGGAATCTTCAGTACAAGTGTGGGATGAATCTTCAAGTCAAGTGAGTGAGTCGCCCAGCCCAGCGAGTGTGTCTAGGCCTGTGACTCGCCGCCGCAGGAGGAGGAGAGGGAGGACTCGTTCGGTTCGCCAGGCTCCGGTGACCGTACTCGGACTCCTCGCCCTGCCGGCCCCGCCTCTGCGCCTCGCCCTGCCGGCCCCACCTCTGCGCCTTGCCCTGCCGGCCCCGCCTCTGCGCCTCGCCCTGCCGGCCCTGCCTCTGCGCCTCGCCCTGCCGGCCTTCATGCTCTTGGAGGCGTTTCCTGAGCCTATTTACTGCTCTGAGGTTCCTCCCGTAGATTTCCCCAAGTATTTTTTTGGGGGGGGCAGTAGGCACTCTGTGGGGGCCATGGAGGCGACGTTGACATGGCCTTCGCCTCGTCCTGCTCCGCCCTGGCCTCGTCTTGCTCCGCCCTGGCCTCTGCCTGTTCCTGCTCCGCCCTGGCCTCGTCTTGCTCCGCCCTGGCCTCTGCCTGTTCCTGCTCCGCCCTGGCCTCGTCTTGCTCCGCCCTGGCCTCTGCCTTGTCCTGCTCCGCCCTGGCCTCGTCTTGCTCCGCCCTGGCCTCTGCCTTGCCCTGCTCCGCCCTGGCCTTTGCCTCGACCTTCTTTGCCCACGCTCTGCGGACCAGGCCCGTCTTGGCTGCCTCCTGGTCCCGTTCCCCTGCATGGGCCTGGCCCTCCGTCCCTCCCCCAGGACTGTCTCCGCATTACCGCCCTCCTGAACTTTTTTGTTGTTTTTATGGGCGTCGGGAGCCGCCCATAGGGGGGAGGCTATGTCATGATTTGGTTTTGTGTGTTTTCATTATTAGTTCTGCGCCGTTTATTATTAGTCCCAGGTGTTCCTTATTTCTCACGCCCCCTTGTTATCTTGTCTAGCTTGTTTGTCTTTGATTATTTAAGCCCTGTGTTTCTGCCCTGTCTTTGTTGGTTGTTGAATTTATGTGTGTTACGTTGGTGCTTTTGATTCTCAAGTTCTGCTTTAGTCTTTGTACCTTGTTCCTGAGTTTTATGAATAAAGCTACACTGCGTCTGAGAAGTGCAATGAACATTTGAGAAGAACATTGAAGAACATGAGAAGAACATGAGAAGAACATCAAAGAACATTTGAGAAGTGCAATGCCTCCATGTAATGTGCAAGGTGCACATGCTATTTTGACTACCATTCTATCCCAACGTTGTAAAATTACAACAAAGACATAACAAGCTACAAATCTAATTTGATGCATGCATTCCAAAATAACCAAGTATTTACATGAACTAGACATTCTAACAATGACAAAAAAAAATATTTCTGGGGTTTTACTTACTTCAATGTTGAAATATCCAGTCCAATGGAACAAGGAGATGCGCTTAAAGTAAAGTTTGCAGGTTGCATGAGTTCATGACATTATGGCAAGACCTACATACACATTTACTATCCAATGACATTGCAAGACTAAACATTAGGACCCATTAACTATGTAAATGTGGTCTTTGGAAAAAAAAACTAATTTGCAGATCTGTTTTTTGAAGAGCTAAAAGTAATGTTGTAATATTACAACCACGGGTCTTACAGGGCTAGAGTCAGACCTTAGTTTCAGTAGTCATGTCAAAGCAATAACTAAATCAGCATACTATCATCTGAAAAATATTGCAAGAATTAGATGCTTTGTTTCCAGTCAAGACTTAGAGAAACGTGTGCATGCTTTCATCACCAGCAGGGTGGATTACTGTAATGGACTCCTCACTGGCCTTCAAGACCATAAGACAGTTGCAGCTGCATACAGAACGTTGCTGCCAGGATTTTAAGCAGGACCAGAAAATATGAACACATCACACCAGTCCTCAGGTCTTTACACTGGCTGCTAGTTACATTTAGGATTGATTTTGAAGTATTACTTCTGGTATACAGGGCCGGCGATTGCTATAGGCGAACTAGGCGGTTGCCTAGGGCGCTAAATGTGTTGGGGGCGCCGCGGACGCGCGCTCTAGTGTCGCCCTTGACCTACTTCACATTCTCTGCTACTACCTATTTATCGAGAAATCACAGGTTAGAATGAGAAGCGAAAAAAAATGTTTTTTAAACATGATCATCCTAAGGCGTCCCTCGTTTCATTACTTTAATTACTGATTATTAGATTGAATTGATGATTATTGTCGATCTTTTCTGGAGGGTTGCGTTACGTTACGTTACGTTAGGCAAGTGCGCAACTGCTGGAGCGGTATAAACCTTCTGGTCCACAGGAACGAACATAAAAAGAAAGCCCAGTATAAAGGTAAGCCTTCTCATCTCTATGGAAGCTTGTTTCCGCCACTGAATAAAAAAATAAAATAAATAATTGCGACTTTTTATCTCACAATTCTGACTTTTTTCTCAGAATTGCGAGTTATAAAGTCAGAATTGTGAGTTATAAAGTCAGGATTTCGTTTTATAAAGTCGGAATTGCGAGATATAAAGTCAGAATTGCGAGATATAAAGTCAGAATTGCGAAATATAAAGTCAGAATTGTGAGATATAAAGTCAGAATTGCGAGATATAAAGTCAGAATTGTGAGATATAAAGTCAGAATTGTGAGATATAAAGACAGAATTGCGTGATATAAATTCGCAATTCTGAGAAAAAAAGACAGAATTGTGAGATAAAAAGTCGCAATTATTTATTTTATTTTTTTATTCAGTGGCGGAAACAAGCTTCCATACATCTCAGCCATTAAAGTGTCAAACGAAATAAATAGGCTACTTCCCGGTGTAGCGTAGGGCCTACTTGAGATTCCTAGTGACCGACGTGCGTTTTGGGCCAATACATAGCCTACTTTTATTTATTTTTTTTTGTCTTAACGGCCCATAAAACTCAAACATCAGCAGTCCATTCGTTTTGTTTTGCTTAATTGGAGGCGTTGAGTTGCTTCCAAGTAGCTATAGCTTACTTACAAGTATATAAATTTGTTCAAAATCAATTATGAAGGTTTATTTTATTTTTCATTGCACTTGTTTTACAATATATAGTGTAATGTATACAGACACTGTAACTAAAAGAGGTTTGAAATTTCCTTGCTTCGATTTTCTGTAGAATTAAATATTTAAATTTGATTTAAAAATGAATTAAACATTAAAATGCACATCATTTTCTTATGGGGACACGAAACCCCCTTAGCCCTTGTAGCAGCCAGGTAGTGATTGTAATTTATCCACTATAAGTTACATTACATAGTTGCATTGTACAAATACATTTTTTTTATGTAGGATGATAGAAATATCCTTGAACGTCATTTGTAGGTAGCATTTGAATGAACAATTTATTACAGATGATTCTTCAACTCTGAAGTTTTGGAGTGATTTATAAGAGCATTTTTGTTAATTTAACAAATACTCATCATCAGTTTTGGGCATGTTGCTTAAAAAAGAGTAATTGGTTATAGTTACTAGTTCTCACAAATAATAACTGAGTTAGAAACTGAATTAAATCATTATAAAAGTAACTAGCAGGGAAAGTAACTATTACGTTACTTAAAAAAAAGTTAAAAATAGGCCTATGTCAAATAACTTGGATGTCCCCATAATTAAATATGTTAAATTAATGAAATGGATTGGACACTATAGAATAAATTATTATTATAAAACATAGTAGCTAAACTTATCTTTCACTATCGTAATGTTACTGTGGGACAATGTGGGAGACACCAATAAAATGCAATATATTATTTTAAATATTATCATATGGGGGGCGCAAAAAATCAATCTCGCCTAGGGCAACCAAAGGGATAGAGCCGGCCCTGCTGGTATATAAATCATTTAATGGGTCAGATCATTAGGATCACATCAGCTAGAAATACCAAGGGTTCACTCTAAGCATGGAGAGTCTGCTTTTAGCTATTATGCCAACTGCAGCTAAACCAGCTTCCAGAGGAGATCAGGTGTGCTCCAACAGTAGTCACATTCAAATCCAGACTCAAAACACATCTGTTTAGCTGTGCATTTACTGAATGAGCACTGTGCCACTGTTCGTCCGACTGTTACTGTACTTCATTTTATTTCTGATTCTAAATTGTTTTAATTATTTACTGTATTTTATTTTTATCATTATTTTTATTTTTCATTATTTCATATTTTTTATTCTAAACTGTTTTAATTATTCTGATTTCTTATGATTATTTTAATCTCTTCTATGTAAAGCACTTTGAATTGCCATTGTGTATGAAATGTGCTATATAAATAAACTTGCCTTGCCTTGCCTAATCAATTTAATAATAATAATAATAATAATAATAATAATATAATTTTACAGAAAACACATAATATATAGTCATATAACCTAAAATGGTAACACTTTACAATAAGGTTAATTTATTAAACATTAGTTAATGTATTAACTAACATGAACTAACCATGAGTAATACATTTGTTAGTTTTTGTTAATCTTTGTTAACATTAGTTTATACAAATCCAGCTGTTCATTGTTTGTTCATGTTAGTTCACAATGGATTTACTAATGTTAACAAGATTTTAATAAAGTATTAGTAAATGTTGAAATTAACATTAACAAAGATTAACAAATGCTGAAGTATTGTTCATTCTTTGTTAATGTTAACTAATGTAGTTAACTAATGAACCATATATATATATATATATATATATATATATATATATATATATATAGTACAAAAATTGTGATCATCTGTTCATGTACTAAGACATTCCCTCAGGGAATGTGTATGGTTTATGCAAGTTTATTTGAGGTTGCTTCTGAGTGCAGTATAAAGGTGGGCTTAGGTGAATCTTGTGTGAACTATGTTAGCGAGAGTGAGCTAGAATGTGTGTCCATGCGTTTGTAAATATTAGTGGCATCATATTGTGTGTGCAATGAAGCTTAAAAGTTGTGTTTAATTTGGTTCAAGAAGTGAAGTGTACAGAGAAAGAATGGCATATAGTAGTGCATATGTTTGTGTGACAGTTTTGTTCCTCAGCACTTCGATCTCTTCACAGTTCCTTCAGACCTGTCGACTCATCCGCAGCACCTCAGACCTGCCTGTGCTAACCAGTGAAGGGGACATCATGCTTGGTGCTCTCTTTTCACTACACGATACTGTGCTGGAATCTCCTTCATCTTTTACTGCAGAGCCACATTCTACACAGTGCTCAGGGTCAGTCAATACATAGTCTTATCTTTAAATATTACAATTCTGCATTTATGCTTAATATTTTGAAATTGTATAGTGTTTTCTTTTTTTCCCCTTGCATCTTAATGAATTCCCAGACTGGCATTCTCTCTCTTATTTATTGAGTATATTGTTGAGCAGTTTTGCAATATCTATTTACTGTAGAAATGTTAACATAAAATAAGCAATTTTGTTGATAATTTAATGCTCTTTGCTCCAAAAAGGTTTAATTTCCGAACCTTTAGATGGATGCAGACAATGATTTTTGCCATAGAGGAGATCAACAGAGATAAAAGACTCCTAGCAAACTTAACTCTGGGTTATCAGATTTATGATTCATGCAGTACCCCTTTCCACGCGCTCCGCACAGCCTTTGCCCTTATGAATGGGAATGAAGAGGGCACAGGACAACCAAAGTGCCGAGGCAGGGTGCCTGTTGTCATTGGTGATGGAGGATCCACATTATCCCTAGTGGTTGCACGCTTTCTCGGTGTTTTTCATGTTCCACAGGTGAGTTGTGCAGTTTTAATGCGCATAAGGAGATACATTCGTGTTTTTCAGTCATGTATACTATGCTCTCCAATCTCATGTCCTCTCCTCTCCCTAGGTAAGCTATTTCTCAAGCTGTGCATGTCTCAGTAATAAACTAGAGTTTCCTGCATTTCTAAGGACTATGCCCAGTGACTTATTCCAAGTGGATGCTCTGGCACAGCTGGTGCAACACTTTGGTTGGAGCTGGTTAGGTACATTTGCAGGGGATGATGCTTATGGCCGTGGTGGTGCTCAAATTTTTAATGATAAGGTGACCAAACTAGGTGCATGTATTGCTTTTTATGAAATAATCCCCAAAAACCATGACCAAACAGAGATGTCCAGGATTGTAAAGAGGATCCCTGAGTCAGGAACACATGTGGTGCTGGTCTTTGCTCTAGAGCAAGATGCAAGAGCTCTCTTTTGGGAGGCTCTTCAGCAAAACCTCACTGGTATTCAATGGTTGGCCAGCGAGGCCTGGATCACAGCAGCAGTCCTCTCCACTCCTGAATTTCACTCCATCCTGCAGGGCTCCATGGGCTTTGCCATCCGCAGGGCTGATATACCTGGCCTACAGCCTTTCCTGTTACGATTACATCCCTCGAAATACCCACAGGACCCATTTGTTTCGCAGTTTTGGCAGGAGATGTTTAAGTGCTCTCTAGGTACAGGCAATAAGAGCTCCTCTATTAGACCCCCCTGTAATGGCTCTGAAGTACTTGCCAATACAGGTAACATCTACTCAGATGTATCTCAGCTGAGAATCTCTTATAATGTTTATAAGGCAGTGTATGCCATTACACATGCTCTGGATTCAATGCTGCACTGTAAACCAGGCAACGGACCTTTTGCTGGGGGATTGTGCCCCAACTCCAGCAGCATACAGCCATGGCAGGTAAAATGCACAACTTTTATATCTGTTTGTCTTAAGCTTGTGATAAGATAATAAGATAATGTTCTCTAGTTTAGATAATAAAGTTTAAACAAATGTTACCACTGTTTCAGGTTTACTTTTATCTTTCTTTTATTCACTCTTTGTGTCTAAAAGCTCCTGACTTATTTAAAGCATATCCACTTCACTAATGACTTTGGTGAAGAGAGCAAGTTTGACAGCAATGGAGATCCTGTGGCCATGTATGATCTCATTAACTGGCAGCTCATTGGCAATGGAGAGGTGCGGTACGCCACTGTGGGGAGATTTGATGAAACAATGCAGCCTAAACTAGTGATTGAAGAAAAAAACATAATCTGGAATGGAAACCAGAGACAAGTAATGCTTCATTGTGATTTATTTATTTCACTTCTTTTTTTTTTACTGAGAAGTTTTAGTATTCAATGTTGCATACTCATTTCCTGCTTGTGTAGATTTTGTATTTGCTGGGTACTTTTTGCATACATTTATGATATGTATCTTTGTAGTTTGTCTTTTTTTCTGAATTGCAGGTCCCTGTATCAGTCTGCAGCACTAGCTGTCCTCCAGGCACTAGAAAGTCAACCAGACCAAACTTTCCTCTCTGCTGCTTTGACTGCATTGTCTGTGCAGCTGGGCAGGTTAGCAATCAGACAGGTATATAGTAAATCAACTCTTGTCCTGCTGATGTTTATGTGTTTAACAAATCTAATTTAGATTTGTTGAAAATTTATTTTACTACTTTGCACAATAAATCTTTATTTATCAGATGCCTTAGAATGTGAAAAATGCCTGCCTGAATTCTGGTCCAATGCTAGACGAGACACCTGCATCCCGAAGCTGGTGGAGTTCCTTTCCTACAATGATACCATGGGCATCGCTTTGCTAGCTGTGGCTCTGCTTGGATCCTGTTTCACACTCGCAGTTGCTCTGATATTTGCCCTTAAACGCCACACACCACTAGTCAGAGCCAACAACTCCGAGCTCAGTTTCCTCATTCTTAGCTCATTGTGGCTTTGTTTTTTGTGTGCACTAGCCTTTATTGGCCAGCCCACATCATGGTCTTGTGGGCTTCGACACAGTGTATTTGGTATTGCATTCTCCCTCTGTCTGTCCTGCATCCTTGGGAAGACTATGGTGGTACTCATGGCTTTCAGAGCCACTCTCCCTGGCACTAATGTAATGAAATGGTTCGGCCCTCTACAGCAGCGAAGCATTATCTTCTTGTGTACAACAGTGCAAGTGGTGATTTGCTGCACATGGCTGAGTCTGGCACCTCCCGTCCCACGTAAGCTCATGACTCATGAAACTGCCCGGATTATTCTTTTGTGTGATGTGGGCTCTCCATTGGCCTTCTCCCTGGTGTTGGGCTATATCGGCCTGCTTGCATCTGTCTGCTTCCTGTTAGCCTTCTTTGCTCGAAAACTCCCAGATAATTTCAATGAGGCTAAATTTATTACTTTCAGCATGCTGATCTTCTGTGCTGTGTGGATTGCATTTGTGCCAGCATATGTCAGCTCCCCGGGGAAATACACCGTGGCGGTGGAGATTTTTGCAATTCTGGCCTCCAGTTATGGCCTGCTGCTCTGTATCTTCACTCCAAAATGTTACATTATTTTGCTTAAACCTGAGAAAAATACAAAGAGATATTTGATGTCCAAATCCAATTCAGAAAGTAAATATTAAAGTTTTTTTTTAATATGATAATGAAATGTGTTCTTGATTTTTATCTGTCCCTCAATAAAGTGGTTTTGTGCTTAATTAACAATTATGTTTAATAAACAATTATTTTTAATGAAACAAATTAAACAATTATGTCCTCAATAAATGCATGTTGGACTCTTTTTACCTTAATTAGTTTATCAAAATCAAATTTCCCCAGCAGTCATGATAAACCTTCCACATGGAACATTATTATAACAGTATTAATATTTGAAGCCAAAGTCAAAATAATTCCAACGCATGTATGTACCCTCTAGTTGTAACACCCCATCCTCTTTTTGCTCTTGTCATTATTAATTCTGTCCTCACTATTATTCATAGTGAAAAAAACATTTTTATTTCCCCTGAGCATAAAAAGCCCATGTGGCATAAAAAAGCCAAACATGTAATAATTCATTCTCTTTCACTCATTGAACTCTGCGATTACAACTACTCACCAATGATTTTATCCACTTCAGTCACACATTTTTACAATCAAGTTGATCATATATGCCTTTTCATCATCATGAAGGGAAAAGAGAGGAAATAGACATTCTAGTGTCTAAGGAAAGATAATTTGACTACTCTGGGAACACTATGAATGTCATTGGATACTTCTCAGGAAGTGATGTATTTTTTAAACAATTAAGAATTTCATAGAGAGTATAGGTGATTTGAATGTGGCCTCTTCCTAGGCCTGTCGTGGTTAAGAAATTTACCTTGTGATTATTATGGGTGGCTCAATAGCATGATATGCGGTAATACCACCATTTTATTTATTTATTTATTTATTTTTCAACCTGATTTTACTGCATCCAAAGCTCATTTGTTGATTTGTAACATATATTGTTGCTTTTTAACTGACTGAGAGACACAATTTAAAACATTTTTGTTTATTGTTAAATGCCAAACAGAACAAGATGCCTTTTCCAATTTAAATAATAAATCAAAGAGTTCTACAGTGTCAGATGATAACAAGCAATAAGAAATGCCTTTTTCTAATTTGAAAATCAAAATAATTCTAAAGTATACCATGAAAACATCATGTAGGCCTAAGTGAAAATACAGAGTAAACTATATATTACTTAAACATTAATTTAGACCTGTATGAAGGTAGTTTTGTGTTTTTATTATTTTAAAAAAGGTTGCTTAATCAAAAAACCAATATTTTCAATTAAAAAATCCTTCACTTCAAATGAAAAAAACAACTTTGCAATCAAAGAAAAAAAGTATTTGAATCCAAAAATATATTTGAGACTCAAAAAAATATATTTGAACACTGCTTTTCTTTGATTGAAAATGTTTTCATTGATAGAAGTTTTTTTTGTTTGTTTTTTGTTTAAAGCAACCTTTTTAATTAAAGTAACATTGTTTTTTGATTAGACCATATAATAGGTAGGACATTTGTGTCTTTATCATTCAATCAAAAAAGAAGTTGCTTCAAACAAACAAATAACAGAATCAATAAAAAAGTCACTTCAATGAAAAGATAAACATTTTCAAATATAGAAAATCATTTTTGAATGCAAATAAAATATTTGAGACTCCAAAAATTGCATTTGAACAATTTTTTTTTCTTATTGAACACACTTATTTACAAAAAAAGCAGTTTACAAAATCTCTCGTTGGGAGACTCATGTGCATAACATAAACAGTTACATTGAACAAAACATAAACAAAATAAAAACAAATAAACCTAAAATTAAATCAATTAAGCAAAGGCATTTCAGTCCATAAGGCATGTCAAAGTTATTCACAAATAAATATATTGTCCTCAGTCTTCATATAATCATACAATAAAGTTACATGGAAGCTTTACAAATTATAACGACAAATATTTTGAGACATCTTCACATAGAGAGTAAATTTTATCACTGGAGTCTTTCAGAATTTCTTTCAGAAAGAAACAAAGTACTCCCTCAGTTCAATTTTAAACACTATTATGGATGGATTTTTATTTTGCCATTTGCATTTATGAATATGGTATTTACCCATAATTGTTATAATATTGTAAATTCTATAGAGTTCCTTAGGAAGGTTTTCGCTACCAAAAAGAATTTGCTCTAACTTCAATTGTAAAATTCTCTCCATTTTTATTTCTAGACAATTCATGACATCTTGCCAGAATCTTATCACTGGACAAGAGAAAAACAAATGTTCAATAGTTTCATCTTCCTGGGAGCAGAAGACACATGGCTCCACTTAAAAACCAAATCTCTTTTTTAGCATTGCTGCTGCTGGATAATATCCATTTATAATTTTGAATTGCATTTCTTTAAAGGGGTGGTTTACTCTTCTTTTTCTTTGCATGATTGTGTTTATGGGGTGCAATATAACATGTATTCGTGGTTTTTCTTTTTTTTAAAGTCTTATTTTTCATAAACATCACCTTTATCGTCAGCCGCGCTCTCCTCTGTCCCCTGAACGAGCGGTTTACTTCCTGATTCTATGAAAACACTCCCTCAGAAACACGTCGTGGGCTCAGATTGGTTCGTTTGGGCGGGTGTGTTGTGATTGGCTAAACTGTCGCTCACGTTGTCCGGAAGGTTAACGCCTATTACCTTTATGGGCAGGGATGTAGTGGAGGCTAAACGCACGTAAACGCCATTTACGCACCTCCCAAATTTGGAAATAGCGTTTACCCACCTCCAAAGCGCAGAACACACTCAGTTAACAACATAGGCTACTGCCTATAAAAATCTAAATAGAGTTTTTATAATTCTGACATGTTAAACAACCTAAATTATTTTTCCTGAACACCACACCATCACGATAGAAAATGTGACATTGATTTCCTACAACAGTTCAATAAACAGTAAAAATTAAATCACTTACATTTTAGATGCAATATTGGCTGTTTTTGTTCTGTTTCAGCAGCGAAAATAGTTCCAAACAATAATCAGCAAAACCACGGCGCATCGTTTGAACGAATTGTTTGAACGAGTCGTTTGAACGAATCGTTTGAATGAATGAATCAATGACTCACTCATTAAGACGGTCGCCTACCACCACCTACTGGCGATTTAGTGTTATATGTTTAAAAGTAGTATCATTCTTTCCAAGTTTCTTATGTAAATTTAAATAAATTTCATAACATTATTTTATGCAATTGTTATTTTTCAGTGTAAATGATTTAATTTGATCAGCCCCTAGGGTAACAGCCCATAGTGTCTTATTATTCGAAATAATTGAATTTATTGATCAAATTTAAGAATTTAAAATGAAAGATGAAGCATACATTTACTAAAATTGGGTGAGGGGATGCCCTTTAAAGGTGCAGATATTAAAATAATGTGATTTAAATATCAAAGCTGATTGAACACTGATAAAAATATTGTTTCAGAATAAATGAAAACACACAAAATAAAAATAAAAAAATCCGGACAAGCAACTTTTTTACTCAGACAAATGAATGGCAGATTTACTTGTCCAAAGGACAGGCGTATTAAAAGGGTTAATGTCGAGGCCTCCCTATAGCAATGTTTTCAGGATACACATACACCGGTAGACAGTGGCCCACCTTACCTGGTGACCACGTCGTGGTCCACCAGAATTTATAGTTTACCCACCTCTTTTTTTACCACTACACCTCTGTTTATGGGGAAACGCCAGCTCCGGTCCAGATGTAAATAATGGTGTCGAACTGCAGTATCAGTGAGGCAGAATCAGACCGATAAAGCCGCGATGAAGCGAGTCAAACAGAACCACACCACACACGGCTCTTACTAAACGTTTCTGAATGATAATTTGACATATTTTTTAACCATATACACGTTTGTTTTACACAATAGCTTCTGACGGGCAACAATAGCAACTGACTGGCTACTAATGTTATACTCAAACAGCGTTGGCAAGTTTACGTTCTTGATCAAATCGAAAATAACGTCATAAAGCATATATACATGAAAAATACGTTTAAAACATTAGTACTTATACAAAATTCAGGTCCATAATGTTTGTACGCATTTGTCGTAGACACAAAATACTAGCATAACTAGTAGCCTAGTGGCTATAAAGCCAGCGCTGGCATTTTGAAATAAATAAATAAATAAATACAACACAGGCTAACGTTACGTCTGGAATTATACATGCAAATACATTTAAAACGGTTAAGTCTTAGCCTACTTACAGGTTGTGGCCCAACAACTGCTGCCTCTGGTTTTAAAGTTGAATCTGCTTCATGGTTTTTAACAGTCTCTTGCTGCACTGAATCCTGCATTGAACTCGTGGGGATTCTGGAAGCTGTCTTCCGTAAAATGCGCAGCACAGAGTAGGGCTGCTCGATTATGGAAAAAATCATAATCACGATTATTTTTGTCAGTATTGAAATCACGATTATGCAACACGATTATTTCACATGACTTTGGGAATGTGTTACATTTCTTAAAATATACCTTTCAAAAATTATTATTATTATTTTTTTAATTTGAGCATTTTGTTGTAGCTATTAAGCAGACCTGCAAACTCACAGAGGTGACATGTTAAGTAATTTTTTGTGGGTGGGGGGGAGGGGTGTTATTTACCTTTTATAAAGGACACTTTTATAACTTAATATAACTAAACATGTGCTATCTTCATGTCAAATTCTTGCATTTGATCAAATTCAGTTATAAAAAGAGCTGCTATCAATCAAATTAATTAATTTACACAGCAAAAGTACAACTGTAATAAATAATTTTATGAGGTTACTGTTTAAACCAATAATAAAATAAAATCAATGATAGGCTACCTTTAAAGAATAAATCAATAGGTGGTGGCAAGTGACCATCTTAATAAATGAATCATTGAGTCATTCATTAAAACGATTCGTTCAAAATAATGAATCATTCAATAACAGAACACAGTGCTTAGTGTTGCTTTTCTTTTGTAACTATTTTCGTCGGTGAAATGGAACAAGCCAGTCAATATTGCGTCTAAAATGTAAGTTACTACAGTACATATAAACCAGGTAAGTTAACTTGTTTATTAAACTATAAATTCAATGTAATTGCAATCAACAGCTACTTGGTCATGTTATGTTACTATACCATATAGCCTATTATAAATAGAAAACCTCAAACTTTACCTCAGTATGTTTCTTCTGTGAGTTTTGTGTGTGCTGTTATTTTAATTGTTTCACTAAGTCTCAGACAGGCAGCGCAGCTTCAGAAATACACTATCCCTTATCAATCGCTCTTTATACTGACTGTAAAAGATCAAAACCATTCACTTTTGAAAAAAAAAATTGACTTTTCTCGGACAAGCAGACAAGTGTTAAGGTCCTTTCACACTGCACGCGATTTTGACGCACGAATAATTCGCGCGATGGTTTTATTTTTTGATCAGCTGTTTACCCGGTGTTCATTCCCGATGTGTTTCGTTCAGTAAAGCGGTCATGCAGACAAAGATCGCGTCAGCTCGAGATGGTCTCTCACTCCATTAGATATTAAATTAGCCAATTGTTATTGTGAAGTTTATTGTGCTTGCAATTGATGACTGTAGGCTGAGCGAGTTTATGGCTTCGGGAGGGGCGGATCATGTGCGCGTCATTCAGAACACTCAATTATAGTGTCCTTTCAAAACAGAACGTGCATGGCAAAATAATCGTTTTTTCTCGATTGTGCTTTTTTGGAGATCGTTGGGAACCAAAATCGAAATTGAAATCGAAATTCAATTAATTGCACAGCCCTAGCACAGAGAGTTAGATTACGATCGTCACTTTCAGGAATATAATCAAACATAAATTGTATCCATTGTTGATGAAGTATAGCATCCGTGGGAAGCTCGAAACACAGAAGACCTGACAGCTGCGTGAACACAACTCACTCGACGTGCTGAAGAAATATGCACATGCCATTTCCTGCATATTCCGAAGGGAGTGGTTGATGCAAATGTGCGGGTTAGTGACGTACCATAACCCGTTGTAGTCCCAATCGAGTCGTTTTTGTAGGCGTTTACACTTCCTGGTTTTTAAAAGACGATATCTCTGCTTGCATTGAACTTTCAGCGCTGCAACTTTGCAGATACTGTTCATGCACCATCAGCAACATTACACACTATTTAAAATCAAAAAAGTGAAACCGGAATCAACCACCCCTTTAATTTTAGGAGGTATAGGCCATTTCATGAACTTGATGTATTTATTTGTTATTTTGTCATCATAGTGCCTTATTTTTATATTTTGGTCAAAATCATGAAATAGTCTACATTTTAATATTTTGTTAATATAATTATTGTTACATTTTTGCTGTTTATGGGGATCTGGTTTAGTTGCAATTTAGGCAAATTAACTTGACCTTTGGAATAATGTAAATAATTTCGTATCATATTTAATAAGGCTATTGGTATTGCTTTACATACCTTATTATAATCCCCTACTAAACTTTGTATATCAAATTTTGTTTTAAAATCCGTAAAACTAAGAAAATTTCCTTGTTCATCTAATATATCAGTGATGAAGATGATTCCCTTTTCAAACCAATTTCTGAAAAAAAGTGTTTTCCTACTAATTGTTATCACTCTGTTGTTCCACAAAGTGGAACCATGTGGTGTAAAATTATGAGTAAATACCATCTTCCAGTAATGAAGAACTTGTTTATGATATTCGGACAGTTTTACCGGCAATTTGGATATCTTGAAATCGCACTTTAAACAAGCACAGCAGTCACTCATCTACATCACTCACCAGTCAAATAAATCTTTGGCAGGACAAAAATACGCCTTAAAGAAGAACTGAACTGAAATTTGAGAAAAGGTGATATAACAGATGTATTTTATTTATTTTCATTGGTACAATTTTTAAAATGGCAGAATTTGATAAAAGGGATAAAATGGTAAGTTGAAAGTGTTGTTTTTGTTACACGGATTGGATTTCAACATTCGGGTCACTGGCATGGTAAGCTACTTCGTTGCCTACCCACAACAGCAGAGCAACCGTAGCTTGTAAATAGTCTGAGGATAGCTGACATGGCTGAGGATTTTTTAGCAACAGACTATTTAGAGATATTTACTTTCGTCAATGAGTACATGAAGGGTCTGACAATGTCTGCATCAATGTTTTATTTAGCCAAGTTACGGAAGCTCCGGGGAGCCAAAGACTCGATATACCTCTCCATTCGCCTGCAACAAAAAATGTATTCATTAAATCGATTTTTCACCCACGCCTAACTTCCTCTAGTGTTTGGTGGTTAACCATCAAGCTGACCAGTGTCTTTCTGTTTGGACTTTAGTCGTGCTAATGTGGAGACCTGTCTCAGCTGACTTCTGTTCTACCTCTCTCAATTTCGCTTGCATTTGTTGGTGTTTTGGGGACAGTAATGTGTATAATCTGCAAAGTCTAGGTTGTCAATCTGTGTAAATGGGGTCCATTGGATCCCATTGCAACTGTTGTTAGTGGCTTGCCACATGATCTAGTCGAACTCTGAAGAGGAATGGTTATCGGGAAAGTAAACAGCCTTGACTAACTCCTGTTGAGATATGAAATTCCTCTGTCATTGTTCCATCCCCTAACTCCTATACTCATGTTCATAGGTTTTTAGTGAGGATTAATCCTGACTCCAACAAGTGCACTGCCAAGGAGCAGATGAGCAAGACGACTGGGAGAGTGGTAAAGCGGAAGACTTCATACATGAACCCCCATGTAATCTCCTTCATCAGGGACTTCACAGAGTTCAATTTGCTAACTGACTAGATACAGGTGAGGTTCTGATAATAGATTTAATAATAATTATAATATAATTAATAATATAGGTATATGTGGGTATAATATAATTTATCATAATTTGATAATTATTAGGGATGCAGCGATACTGGTATCAATAGCAAGGGGCGATACTGAGCTCAATGTACTCATAAAAAAGTTTTTTTTTTACTCTGAGACCAACAACCGATAACAGGTGTGTAAACAGTGTTTGTGTTTAGAAAAAGAAACGCTGATAACAGAGGGTATAATGGGGATAAAAAAAGCGTTGTATTAACGTTCTTGCTTGGTTATAAGAATGTTATTAGAACGTTAATAAATAACAATTTTAGGTTATACTGGGCGCTATTCTATTCTACAATATTAACTAATGGCAATACAATAGACCATCCTAAGTCAATTTATTGCAGTAATTCCTCTATCAACCAATAGAAAATGCTGTGAACCCCTGATTATGCATGGGAAGAAAAGAAAAAAAAACGTCATAAACCGAAAAACCGGCTTAATTTTGAAAAAAAAAAAAAAAAAAGTGATGTAAATGTTTGGTCAAACCGCCCACCACTACTAGGGCTAATTGATTATGAAAATTGTTGTTAACGAATGTCATTATCGATTACAGACAAGAAAATCACTCACCTTTCGACAAAATTCGCCGTTTTGAAACCAAAATAGGTGACCTACGTGAATCGTGTAGATTCGATGAGAAAATGTTTGGGGGGAGGGGTATAATAATATATGAAGCCATACTATGGAGCTCCTGCAGCTGACGTCACGCAATCTAAACGCCGCCATTTTGGCAGGCAAATCAGGGGAGCGCCAGAGCGGCTGCAGTTGAATGATTTAAAGTTTATTTAAAATTTAAAACCATAAAATTGCAAAATGACTTCGGGGAATGTTTAAACTGTTAACCCATTTAATACCACCATAAAGATATAAAAGAATAATTGTACAATAGTGTCAGTAAAGATAGGCTAGCCTATTATCATTATCCCATAAAACACAATGTTTCACACACTTTCCATAAACGGTTTTTCCTTTTTTTATTTTATTGATTATTTCAATGGACAACTAATGACACATCATTAGGCTTTTTTCATGTCTGGGAAAAAATTTGGGAAAGTCAAAAAAGACTTGAAGAGACTCCCTTCACCAGTAATTAATTTTTCTATGACCCTCCAAAACGATTGTGAAAAAAGCATGACCCTCCCCGATAATTTATTGATTACTTCTGTATTGGTTTGCGCTTGGCAAAGAAGCTCAGATAGCCTTTTTTTATTTTATTTTATTATTTTTTTACAACTAACAAACGACTAAACTCCTGCTTTCTCATCCTACTAAGGCTGTAACAATATACCAAAATTCGGTTCGTATCATGATTTTTTTATTTTAGATTTAAAAAAAATAATAATACTAAAAAAATCACGTTTTTGGTGCTGATGCATGGTGCGTTCACGTAACAAGGGTGGCGCTCCAAAGTATCTAAAAGCTGCAAAGAACCGGCAAAGGTAATGATTATGAATATGTCAAATATAGCAAGGAGACATTTGAATTGTTTATTATTAAACAAGGTTTTTCTGTGTCAGTGTGTCGTCTTCAAGATATGAAGTTGATGATGCTGACTCGCGACAGTAACGCACCAGAGAGAAATGCACATTTCATATGGATTATTACATAAGCATGAAGAGATCATGTTTTTCGTTTTTAAATGTTCTGTTTTAAAAGTAGACATCACGCTTTCTATACATTCATAAGGATTGTGAGGCAAATAGCCAAACAACAGTGAATTTCGGTTTATTTATGAGAGTCCAGTTCACGTGCCGGTGTTCTGAAAATTCATGCTACCCATCGAGATTTGCTACTTACCGGTTATGCGCATGTGCAGCGTCAGATATTTTTTTTCTTTTTTTACAAAAGGTACATTTTCCCGTTATAATATATAATTTCCGTTTAAAAAATGCTTACTACCATATTTGTACGGTCAGCCCGCTGAAAAGAAATAACTGAAATTTGGTACATTTTCCCGTTATAATAGGATATAATTTCCCTTTAAAAATGCTTACTACCATATGAATATTTGTACGGTCAGCCACATGAAAAGGAATAACTGAAATTTTCAGTTACTATGAGGAAAGGTGTACTTTGACAATTCAACGATGAATATTTTATGATAATTTTTAATTTTTACACCGTTTTAAAAGTAAAAAAAAATAGTCGTCTACAGTATACAGTAGCTTCTCATAACTTAGAATTGTATTACAATTGTATTTCATACGACTTTAATCGGCATTCTGTCATCAATTCGCGCTACGGTAGCATTTTTTGACAAGGAAGCAAAATTCGACAGAACACCGGCATCTGTTTCTTTTCTATCGTCTTGTACATTTACGTCTTATTTATTTAATCAAGGCAATTGGTTGATTAAACATTAATTAAAATAAGATAGGAATTGTATAAGATACAATTAGGCTACTTTAAAGAAAGGTGCTTTCTGAAGTCTGTGAAAGTTTTAAAGTCACTTTCGGTCTATAATGGAGAACTGTCATCATGTCCGTTACATTTTTTTCCCCTCATAAATGCACGAAAAATAAAATAAATAAAAATATATGTTCTGTGGAGGCAGACTCTTCTTCCTCCTATAACCTACATTCAGGAAAACTATCAGTTCCTTTATCAATACACATGAAAAGTACCCGGGAGCATTATAGATCTACATAGATTATACATAGATTATGTATTTTTGAATTAAAGTGTGCTGTGAACTCTTTTGCCTTGAAACTAAAGCTGCCGTCATTCATTTACGTCCCGGTCCCTGACCGTCTTGCCTGCCAATATGGCGGTTTAAACAGAGTAGGTCACGTGACGTCCGGAGCTCTATAGTATATTTTGAGATAGAAATTAATATTTAAGTCATTAAATTCAAGTTCACGTAAACTTTTCCCTCCGCTGCGGCTGTCAGTAATTCTCCATTCAGCGTTGCATTCATGGTTGCCATGGTTTCAGCTTTCGCCAACGATGAAACTCTCCAAGATGATTAAATGTTAATATTATTATACTTGATCTGTAGGTAAAGCAGGAAACCACTATCAATATGCGGGAGACTCCTGGAAAGTCCTGGAGACTTGGGATGTCTGTATTTTGTCTCGAGCATCAGGCTGCGCAATCAGTTCGCTCTCAAAATAAGTGATAGATTAAAATAGCGCCACCGCAGAAATAGGTTAAATTAAAATGGTGTTTACAATGTGAAGGAGCAGTTAGTCACTGTACTGCTGTTAGTCACTGTACTCAGTGGTTTTCAGCGAATACTAGTGCACTAATGCATACTTTTTCCTGTCCTTTAAATCAAGCCTGTTAGCTTGATGCGCAAGTTACATCTATTCCGTTCTCTTTTTATAGCATTTGTCTTAAAGGGATACTCCACCGGTTTTCATATTAAACTATGTTATTCCCTTAACTAAGACGAGTTGATGCATACCTCTCTCGTCTCAGTGCGTGCACTCTATCGCTCTGTATTGCCGCAAAACTGTGTTAGCACTTAGCTTAACCCAGTGCATTAAATATGGGCCCAAAAGAGAAGCGACCAAACACTTCCTCGTTTTCCCTATTTAAACACAGTTACTCGATTAGTGTAACTCGACCTGGGCTGGTGACACAAAATAAAGCGTTGTGTTTTTCTAAGCGTTTAAAATTGATGACTATATTGTATGGCGGAATACCATGAAAATTGCTTTAGAGCACTTCGACTTGGCGCAATAATATCTTCACTCGTGAAAAGTCCTCTTACCGGCTCGCGCTTGTCGCATGTCACGTTGGTTGTATTGACCTATGGTATTGACGGAAATAAGAGGGAGGGGGAGAGGAAGCGGGAGCCGGTAAGAGGACTTTTCACGAGTGAAGGTATTATTGCGCCAAGTTAAAGTGCTCTAAAGCAATTTTCATGGTATTCCGCCATACAATATAGTCATTAATTTTAAACGCTTAGAAAAACACAACGTTTTATTTTGTGTCACCAGCCCAGGTCGAGTTACACTAATCGAGTAACTGTGTTTAAATAGGGAAAACGAGGAAGTGTTTGGTCGCTTCTCTTTTGGGCCCATATTTAATGCACTGGGCTAAGCTAAGTGCTTAACACAGTTTTGCGGCAATACAGAGCGATAGAGTGCACGCACTGAGACGAGAGAGGTATGCATCAACTCGTCTTAGTTAAGGGAATAACATAGTTTAATATGAAAACCGGTGGAGTATCCCTTTAAGTTTTAATTGTTTTTCAAACACGATCTATTGCGGCTCTACGTTCAAATGCTTGTTTTCAGTCTTTCTATATTTATTTGATCAATTTATCCTTATAATTCAATTAATTTTAAATAATAATCAGCATGAGCAGTTATCATTAATACAATGCAAATATTGATATTAGTAAAACTCAACGTGTGGCTTTTGCACTTTTTAAAGCATGCTTTTACTCATAAATACCCTTGTGGCGAGCAGGACGAGGCAGAGGGACATGAGAGAGAGTGAGTGATAATGAATGACACCTGTGAGACGCACCTCGCATCTCTCACGTTCCTCGGCCTCGTCCTGGTCACCACAACCCTGATTTAGGGTTTTATTAAGTTAAAATCAAATAACTTTTTTTTTATCCGATTAATCGAAAAAAGAACCGTCCAATTAATCAATTATCAAAATAATCGTTAGTTTCAGCCCTACACTATAGCTGCAGGGATAATAAAACGTGTGCCATAGTCTGCTAATGACATGTCCAATTCTCGAACTAATGACTCCTTTGAACCGATTACATTTAATGAATGGTTAAAACAACTGATCTGTCCTACACTGAACTCGCGTCTGAATCGGTGTATAACAAATTGGTAATGCTTTACAATATGCTTTCATTTATTAAAGGGACACCAGGCAGGAATGCTGTTTTTGTCAAACAGCGACCCCTAGAGTAACTGTGGAGTACTTGGTTATTACTAGTCTCACAGAGAGCATGACATGTTACATATACAATAGTACATTGTGTTTAGTTTGTCGTTTAATGAGATCTAATATGTTGTTAGTGGTGAGAATTTTCACGTGATTAAATACATATCCCCATGAACTTTAATGTCTTTAATTTAATTTTCTTCAGAGGACTCTGGTGAGACTGAGTTCCAGTTTTCCAGCCTTACAGACACATACCTATAATATACTTTAAACAGTTGAGAGTTTAACAGTTTTGAAACCATTCAACTGATCTAATGTGTTTTCTTCTTTAATTTCAGGGCTCCAACTAGGATTCTACTTGTCCAAGGTCAGGGGATGTAAGACTTTTGTCGAGTGGCAGGGGAAGTTCATTTTCTTTTCTGTTTTAAATGTTAATGCAAATGTTATATATATTATAATGTTTAATGTTTTGCACAGCTTCAAAGTAAGTATGTCTATTTGACTGTTTTTGCATCTATTTGACTGACAATTTGCATTATTGTTCGCTAAATGAATTCTGTAAATAAAATTTTACAAAATATGCGTTGTGGCCATATTACAAGCATGTTGTCAAATGTCCATTATCCCTTTATGTTGTACCTGTTTTGTCATTCCTGTTCACGAAATGTTTTAAATAAATAACTGTTAACAATTTTCTTGTCTGCAGTTCATTGCAATGTTTTAGAAAATGAGTGATTATTTGAATGATGACTAATATTAAATCACCATGATAGTTTTTTTTTTTTGATCAAATTTTTATTTATTTTTCTTTAGAAAGCAGTACAATCAGATATGTACAGGCCACAGAAATAGAGTAAAGATATATGTGCATACACATACAGAATATCTATACACAGACACATGCACTCACATATCAAACATTTGCGTACATACCTATACGTAAGCATATATAATGAAGCATATAGTGAACAAAATTTAAAAAAAAAAAAAAAATTAAAAAAAAAGATAATAAAACAAATTATAGATATTAAAAAAAAAAAAAACACTACCCCCTCCCTCCCTCCCGGATCCAGATCTCCAAATTGTAGTTACCAATTAAATCTGAAGCCCATGAAGAGAAGTTAGCAGAGAATGCCAAGCCTCTATTGCCGACTCTTTTGCACCATGGACTCTGGCAATAGACAACTCCAGATAAACAATATCCATATAAGTTAAAACCCAAGCTCGAAAAGAGAGTAAATGTGGAGGTTTCCAACGTGTGGCGATTAATTTTTTTGCCGCTGTAAGACCAGCCAGCAAAGCTCTTCTCTTGTCCAGTGTCAAACCCAACCCTGAAAAGTCATTCAAAATAAGAGTAGCAGGTGTACAGGGCAAATTAATCTTAAACAGCTTAGAGAGGTTCAAGGCAATCATCTTCCAAAAGTCAGCTACTGGGGTACAAGCCCAAAACATGTGAAAGTAACTGCCAATCACTTTGGAAGAACATAAAGTACATGTTGGATCGTCGATAAGCTTCATCATGTGAAGCTTTCTGGGAGTTAAATAAACCCTATGAACAAAATTAAAATGTATTTGCTGATGATCGGGGTTCCTAGATGCTAAGCCCAGACTGAACCAAACTTTCTCCCAATCAAATGTGGGAGCCAAATCCGGAACATCCTTCCTCCACACTGTATCCAACGCCAGAGGTCTATAAGCATACCGCAGAAAGAGCCAATAAAGTTTCGACACAAAACCCCTTGTACTCCCCACAGAGTAAAACAGTTTCCGGAGTGGGTGTGATGTGAGAGGGGCCTGTAAAGGGGCACCATTGCTTTTTAAAGCCGATCTCAACTGTAAATAAAAAAAGAAGGAGGAACGTGGTATCCCATGCTTTATACAAATGTCCTGAAAAGTGAATAATCCCCCCTCCCCATAAATATCACCAAGTGTACAAACGTTTTTTATTTCCCAATCGGGAAATCGAATAGGACAATTGCCAATCAACAATCTCTCATTGTTAAATATTGGAGAGTGTGTGTCCCAGACGGAAGCGCTACCAGACAATTTCTCCAGCCTCCTCCAAACCCACAACAAGTGTGAAATCATAGGGCCGAATCTCAAACGACAATGATGGGGTGAGATTTTAGCATGCAGAATATTAATAAAAGAGTATGGAGCTATCATCCGTTCCTCCATAGTTCGCCAGGACACTTGCACATCAGGTTGAAACCAGGATAAAAGAGGTCTAAGAGTATAGGCCCACTCGTAGAGCTTAAAATTTGGGAGAGACAAGCCACCAGCTTGCCTTTCTCGCTGCATAGTGGTGAGCTTAATGCGAGGTCGTTTGCCATGCCACAAAAATTTAGTTACTGCTGACTGTATTTTTGCTTCAATAATTAGGGGGTGGAGGAAGGGGGAGCATTGAGCTGACGAAATTGACTCTAGGTAGAATATTCATTTTGATTATGGCTACCCTCCCACGAAGCGAATTCGGCAGGCTAGACCACCTGTCCAGATCCGCCACAACTTTTTTAAGTGTTTTACCAAAATTGTTTTTGATAATTGTCTGTATAGAGGAGGAAATTTCTATCCCTAGATATGTAAAATTTTTAGTGACTGGAATAGATGCAGGAATGGGAACATTACACATTGCTTGATTTAAAGGTAGCAAAGCAGATTTCTGCCAGTTTATTTTGAAACCAGAAAGCTTGCCATAAAGGTCAAAAGTTGACAGAACATGTGGGATACATTGCACTGGGTTGTTTAAATACAGTAAGACATCGTCAGCATAGAGTGAGACATGATGATGTGTCCCTCTAATGGAAATAGGAGAGATTGTGGGTGAGCCACGGATAGCCTGCGCAAGTGGTTCAAGAGAAAGGGCGAATAGCAGAGGGCTAAGTGGGCAACCTTGTCTTGATCCTCTCGAGATAGCAAAGGGAGATGAACTAGTTTTGCCTGTAAGTACTACAGCTGTTGGGTTTTTATACAGTACCTTAATCATATTAATAAACGGCAAACCGACCCCCATGAATTCCAACACTGACCACAGAAAAGGCCACTCCAGACGGTCAAAGGCCTTCATTGCGTCTAGTGAAAGGACAGCAGCAGGGGAACTTAAGCCTTGAGCACCATCTATAACATGTAATAGTCTTCTCACATTATCTGTAGCAAGTCTAGACTTTATAAATCCCGTCTGGTCACAATGAACCAGTTCTTTCATGTGACATTGAAGCCGTTGGGCCAGTAATTTTGCATAAATTAATCACCATGATAGTTTAAATTGTACAGTGAGAAACTGAATTTATCTTCTGTTTATAGTACTGTATTACATACAGTACAAAAAACAGTGCTTAACTGTTTTTTTGTATGTAAATGCAATTGAAATCACAGTATTTATTATTTTACAGTACCCTACTGTAAAACATATTCACAGTAACTTACTGGCAACGATTAGCCAGTAAGTTACTGTAAATACAACTAAAATCACAGCATTTAATTGGTATTTGTTTCACAGTATAAACATAAAATACTGTAAATGGAAGTAAAGTACCCTTACTGTAAAAAGTATTCACAGTAACTTACTGGCTAATCGTTGCCAGTAAGTTACTGTAAATTTTACAGTCAATTTTTTACAGTGTGGGCAACATCTCAACTTTGCGTTACGTGGCACTGCACAGAAGACAGATAAGGTATAAAGTTTTAATTCATAGAGAGGGACTATGTTCACACATTCAAATAATGAGATTCTCATTGTGTACTAACAAGTGCTGTCAATGTTAACGCTTGCAATTAAGTTTGTCCAGTTTAACATAAATTAACGCATCATCATCCTTGTATTGTAACTATCCTTACATTAATAATAATAATATTAATAATTCATTACATTTATATAGAACTTTTCTCGGCACTCGCTTTACATAGAAAGGGGAATCTCGTCAACCACCACCAAAAGGTGGTAAACTGCAAATGCTTTATGAACTGCAAATGATTTTTTTTTTTGCATCTATGCGCGATTAGACTAAAGAGAACGCTCTGTATGTGAACGTCCTGATGCACGCACTCATTCATTCATTCATTCATTCCATTAATGATGCACACACGACGCGCAGAAAGACGCGCAGCAGTATCGTGTGGCCAGACAGCGCGCTGGAATATTCTCTTTCGATCCAGTGCTTTTTTGCAATTGGGTCGGTTCATGTTCACACCGTAAATGAACCATACCAGAGTTCGTTTGGAACCGTACCGAGACCACCTCTTCAGCTGGGTCTCGGTTCGGTTGTTTGGTCCGCACCCGAGTTCGATTGCTGTATTCACACCTGCCCAAAAGGTCTGCGCCAAGGGGGCAAACGAACTAGAGTTCGATTCAACCGAACCAAACAAGGCAGGTGTGAATACACCCTAAGACAACATGTAAACCTGTTAAAACTCTAATATACATAAAATCATCATATTATATATAGAGTGTTTAAAACAGGTGCTCTAAGTGATGTTGGGTGACGTCACTTCTTGTTTACATAAAACCAAACTAGATTTATCCACCTGTGTTTCAAAGGCTTTTTCAGTGTAAATTCGGATCTTTGCACGTTCCTTCTCCTTTTCCCTCTTCTTTGCATTTTGGCAATCTGCTTATCAGAACGTCGTCTCTTTGGTTGTGTGTCGGCCATAATAAACTTAAAGAGTTATAATTCTTACTTCCCTCTTCATGCTTCTCCCTCCTCCACACCCCACTTCACATGTATGCGCACTATCCCCACCCCCAAACCCTTCTTGTCGGATATTGGCTGGAACATTGTTTGTTATGTTTCGTGGCGCAGGTTGACCCAGCTTGTTTTTGTTGCCATCTGTGTAGCTTGGGGTGTCTACAGAGACCGCGTTTTTTTTTAAAGTGTGTTCAGGGGACAGGCAACTCACAGATAGTGAGGATATGTTTGCTGTATGTGCATGTGCATATGTACAAACCCATACATTGTTTGGGTTATGGGTTTGGGAGAGGGGAAACAGTTGATGAGCCCATGAAACTCTGTGTCCTGCTATTTTTATGGTATTTTTCCTCTAAATTACACATTGTGGGGGTGAAGCAGAATCAGAGATTACGCTTAAGTAGGTTTTTTCTGTTTATTCTAATAATATTGTTTACTGAGACACAAAACATTGAAATACACATATAGAATTATAAAAAACAAAACACCTATAACATTTAGAGTACAATGTTTAATTAAACTAAATTCACATTTTTGTTATTGTTATTGTGATAATAAATATTGCACTCAGGAAAATTATGCCTTTTCACAAAAGTCTTGCTAAACCTTATCTGGCCATCATATTCTTTTTCGTATTTTTCTCAGGTTTAAGCAGAAGGATGTAACATTTTGGGGTGAATATACACAACAACAGACCATAACTGGAAGCCAAAATGGCGAAAATCTCCACAGCCACAGTGTACTTCCCTGGTGAGCTGACATACGCCGGTACAAATGCAATCCATACAGCACAGAAGATCAGCATGCTGAAAGTAATGAATTTAGCCTCATTGAAATTGTCTGGGAGCTTTCGAGCAAAGAAGGCCAGCAGGAAGCAGACCACTGCTAACAGACCGATGTAGCCCAGCACCAGTACAAACCCCACAACAGACCCTACTGTGCACTGCAGGATCACTCGAGCGCCAAGCTCACCTGCACTCTCTGTGGGTAGAGGGGGAGCTAGCAGCAGCCATAGCAGACATATGACAGCCTGAACCAGTGTGCAAAGGAAGATGCCTGCCCTCTGCTGGATGGGCCCAAAGTACTGCATCAGGTTAGATCCAGGCAGAGTGGCTTGAAAAGCCACCAGCACCACCACAGTCTTACTAAGGACACAGGCGATGCAGATCACAAAGCTTACTCCAAACAGGGTGTGACGTAGCATGCAGTTCCATGGCACAGGCCGACCAATGAAAACTAGAGCGCACAGGAAGCAGAAGGTGAGCGACACCAATAACAGGAAGCTCAGCTCCGAGTTGTTGGCCCGCACAAGGGGTGTGTAACGATGATGGAAAAAGGCAGCCAGAACAATTGAGGTCAGTGTCGCCCCAGTGATAGATAAGACTGTCAAGACAATTCCCATGGAATCTTGCAATGACAGAAACTCTACAACCTTTGAGATGCACCTTGTTCTTTCAGTGTTTGACCAGAACCGCTCAGGGCATCTTGTGCACTCTGTAGAGTCTAAAGAACATTATTGCACATAGTAAATGTTGGTTTTCCATTGTACAGATTTCTTAATGTTACCTACATAGATATTGCAATGTCTAGCATACTGTTCAAAGTTAAAATTATTTCCAGTCAGTTAAAATGATAATTTAATACTAAATCTATGTACTACCTGTTATGTTACTGACTTCTCCTGATGCACAGGGAAGACAGTCAAAACAGCAGACAGGCTTTCCTTTTTGTACAGCCTTCCTAGTGCCTGGGAGACAACTCACACTGCACACAGATACAGGAACCTGAATGATACAGGAAAAAAAAAAACCCTATTAGATTTACATCATCCTTATAACAACACAATATCTGTCAGCACAAGCACATAAAGAAGTGCAGAAAGGACAGAGGAAATAAATATAATCCTCACACAAATGCATTCCTCTCTTTCTATAAAAGACAGGTACACTCTTATACACACAATCATTTAATCATTCGCAGGACATTTCTTTTCACTCTCAGCAGGGGTTTGTCCATTAAAGGGCTGTATCTGCTCCATACTGAGAGGTTTGATGATGGATACATTTACATGCATTTTTTTTGCCTGCTGATTTGTTTCTTTCTCTATTTCCACAAGGCAAGAGAGCCCTACGGGCCCCTTATAGAAAATAATATAAGTGGAATAAGTATATATAGCACAAAATGGTAGCAAAGAATGCCACTTGGGTTCTTTTTGGTAACACTTTATTTGAAAGGGTGTGGATAAGACTGACATGACACTGTCATAAACATGACATAACACCTGTCATGAACATGAAGGAGTCTTTATGAATGTTTATGACTGTTGTCATTAAGTGTCATTCGGTAAATTATGACACTTCTAATGCAAATTTGACATTGTTTAAAATGTCTTTGTTATGACAACTTGACATTAACACAGACAGAAATGTCTTTGTTATGACAACTTGACAATAACCAAGAAATCATAACCTGTCACAAATATGACATAACATAGACTGATCTCATGAAGTAGCGTGTTTATGACACACCAATTCGTATTTTCATTTTTGGCGTGCTATCAACACGCATAATCGCTTTTCAGCGTGTTTATGAATGCCGTTGACTTAAAGTTATTACTGTATATATAAATATATGACTTACCTCAACCCTTTCCCTAAACCTACCCGTCACTGGGGTTAATGGCATTTATGAGTTGTCCCCTACCATCTTAGGGAAAAAAAAGATCGCTCCCCAGATGTAAATCCACATTTTGCTGGGACATTTGACGGCGTGTACAGACACGCTGAATTACTCGGACGTTTATGGCGTAGACATACACGCGG
This sequence comes from Cyprinella venusta, assembly GCA_038021265.1. Lineage (NCBI taxonomy): Eukaryota > Metazoa > Chordata > Actinopteri > Cypriniformes > Leuciscidae > Cyprinella > Cyprinella venusta. The sequence goes on from CM075871.1 coordinate 20,172,211, forward strand.
ATACACGTGGATAGCTCAAAATGCGTAGCGATAACACGCCATTTGTCATGATGCAAAAGTCATGATGTCATGTTGCATAACAGGTCTAATTATCAAACTTAAAGAAGTTATTTAGCTTTGCGTTAACATTACATTACCCTGTCATATGTGGTTGGTTTTGACTTTGGCCGTCATGACACCATAACTCTGTCATGAATACTTGTCCTCAAGTAAAGTGGAACACATTTTACTAGTTATAAAGATGTCATTAAGGGTTATTACACTGTCAAATGCTTTAACAACAGTGACATTAATATTTCCCCCTTACCTCAAGTAAAGTGGAACACGTTGAACTAGTTATAAAGATGTCAGGTTGACAGGTTATGATTTTTGTCTTTGTTAATGTCAAGTTGTCATAATCAAGACATTTTTTTGTCTTTGTTAATGTCAAGTTGTCATAACAAAGACAATTTAAACAATGTCAACTTTGCATTAAAAGTGTCATAATTTACTGAATGACGCTTAATGACAACAGTCATAAACATTCATAAAGATTCCTGCATGTTCATGACAGGTGTTATGTCATGTTTATGACAGTGTCATGTCAGTCTTATGCACACCCCTTCAAATGTTACCTTTTTTTTTTAGTTGTATAGGAGGCCAGGTTTTAAACCCCAGGACCCCTTGCATCAAAAACAGAATTATACCATTGGAATGACACATTCAGTACTTTTTATATATTTATCCAAACAGTATGTATTAAATTTTTGAATGTTTTTTTCCTGATTCTGTTCCTGTATATATATATATATATATATATATATATATATATATATATATATATATATATACTTTCATGTGCATGCGCATAATGAACTCAGAATCAAAGCCTGAGTTGGCAGAGAAAGTTTCATAGTACCACAAAGCATGACTGAATTAGTTTGGTTTTGTCAAATTTAAACTAATCCCGTAACCCTGAGTTTGTTCAATTACCATAATGGTACAAGGCCCAGATTTAGCCCCTTAAAGGACAAGTTCGGTATTTTACAATTAAAGCCCTGTTTTAAAATCGTCCCCGATGAAATAGAATAGTTAAGATTGTTTTTGAGACAAATGCTCCTGTCACGAGAATTTTTGGATTGTGTGTTAGTACCCCCCCACCTTTATAATGAAAGCATAGGTGCACTCGAACAATCATTCATCAAAACGCATAAAACTTTAGTTTACAAAGACGTGAAACTCACCGAGTGGTCTAGGGTGTTCACTGATATGCTCACACAAAAATCGCTGCAAAAGATGCTTTCCAACAGGTTTTATCATAGTTTTTGTCCAAGTCCATGTTTCTTCCTGTTTTCGTTTGAAGTCCACAGTAGTCAATTGTCGAGTTTGCGTGCGCGATCCTTAGTTATCTAGTTACCAATGATCGCGCAAGTGAACTCGACAATTGACTACTGTGGACTTCAAACGAAAACAGGAAGAAACATGGACTTGGACAAAAACTATGATAAAACCTGTTGGAAAGCATCTTTTGCAGCGATTTTTGTGTGAGCATATCAGTGAACACCCTAGACCACTCGGTGAGTTTCACGTCTTTGTAAACTAAAGTTTTATGCGTTTTGATGAATGATTGTTCGAGTGCACCTATGCTTTCATTATAAAGGTGGGGGGGTACTAACACACAATCCAAAAATTCTCGTGACAGGAGCATTTGTCTCAAAAACAATCTTAACTATTCTATTTCATCGGGGACGATCTTAAAACAGGGCTTTAATTGTAAAATACCGAACTTGTCCTTTAATGTTTGTTTGTATTTGCATCTCTAAAGTCAAATATTTATATTAAAACATATCAAATTATATAATGAATGAAAAGGCACTGGATTCTTACTTTGTCAGTCCAGCCCCCACCCCAAAACACTTTCTCAAGGCTTATGTTCAGCTCCTGGCCTGGTCCTTTGGCAGCATCAAACTGTCCAACCTGGATGAAATTCACTTCTCCACTTTTATCAACATGCCAGTTCATTATGTCATAAGAGGCAGATGGCTCACCGTTATCTTCAAAATAAACCAGCTCACCCACTGGTGTTGTGAAGTTTACTGCATTTAAGTAGTAGTAAAGCTGTAAAAAGAAATGAGTACAGTATTCATATGCAGTGATTAATTAAAAAAAATGTGTTTACATAAAACATATATATATATATATATATATATATATATATCTGTACCTGTCTAGGCTTTATTTGAGTTATATCAGGACATTCTCCATCTTTAAACGGCCCTCTACCAGGCTGACAGGCCATCATGTTGTGAATAGCATTGGCAATAGCATACACAGCCTTATACACATTGTATGTGACTCTCAGCTGTGAAACATCTGTGTAGATGTGACCATGTTTCTCCACATTCTCTGAGCCTGTGCACTTTGGCTTTTTAAATGAAGGCTGCCAGTCCTGTGCCAGCGAGCAACCAAATATTTCTTCCCATACATCTTTTACGAATGGTTCAGTTGGCTGCTTCACAGGGCTTAGCTGGGAAAGATAAGCACCAAGACCCCAAATATCAGCTCGGCGCAGGGCAAAGCCAATGGTACCGGCTAGGAGAGGAATGCTTGCTTGGTCAAAGAACTGAATGGAGGTGCTCCATGCCTCTGTGGCTATCCACTGCTTGTTGGTCACATTCTGCACCACCACTTCCTTGAATAGGACTTCTATGTCAGGTGCAATGGCAAATGTCACCACCACACGAGCTGTGGAACTCTGGATCCTCTCCACAGTTCGCCTGATCCTGCCTTGTGAGTGTGATTTAGGAATGAATTCCAAGTAGTCCACACAAATCCCTAAATATTCCATTTCTTTCAAGAGCAGCTGCACACCACTTTTACCATATTCATCATCCCCTGCAACCACCCCCACCCAGGTCCAGTCCAGCAGGTGCAGCAGACGGACCATGGCCTTGGCCTGAAAGGCATCACTGGGAACAGTACGCAGGAAAGAGTGAAATCTATGATTGTCAGTCAGACAAGCACAGGATGCAAAATAACTAACCTGGGCAGACAAAATACAGAGACAAGATGAAGAAAAGATGTGTTAAAAAACACATTTTATGCTTAGAGACACTGTAGCTAAATTGCAACATGTATATAAACCATTTAAATAATTTATACTGTTTTCGATAGACCTGTGAACAAATAACAGTTGCTAACACTCTAAAATGAACTAGTGTTCTAAGTTCAGCATGCCAAAGTTACACCACATTGTCATTTCCAACTGACACCATTACTGATTTTGATCACATTAACAGTGGCAAATTCATAATTTTTTTTTACATTTTTTTAAACAATTCTCACAATTTTTGTGTTTTGTGACAGAAAATGGCAAAATTATATATAATATAATAAATGTAAGATTCCTCTTTTCAACTTCCCTGTCTCTTAATATGCATTTTAAGTTAATTACAAAGTAAATAACCAAGTTCATTAAATTTTGGAAAGAGTACTTTAGATTGTAATGTGATTACAGTGAGAAAGCTTTTATAAGTATAATCTTTGCAACACTTCTAAAAGTCACTGCAAAACAAAGAATGCATAAACATAATCAATTATTTGGTCTCAAAGTGTCAATTCTTTATACCATGGGGATATCAAACACTCCCAGCGTGTCAGCCACCACTATTGAGGCAGAGGAACGAGCATCACCGACAATGACAGGCACCATTGGATGTCCGTTGCACTCAGCATTCGACACTCTCTCTTCCTGCCCTGTTACCAGAGCTAAAGCAGCACTCAGTGTTGTGCTCTCAGCTAGGCATGTATCGGCTACCATGTATCCCAAAGTAAAGTTTGGTAGCAGAACAGGGTCCCTATTAATCTCCTCCACAGTGAAGATCATAGATTTGAGCCAGCGGTATGAACGAAGGTCAACACTAAAACAGAATGTAAAATGAAAAAGTTTTATAATGTGAGACATAACTGAATTGGGTCAGTTAAGTAATAATCTATATGGAGGGACATCCTGATATGTTATGAAATCCTAGTATGTTGGAATATGCACAATGAAAATATTGTTTCAGACAACCTAAATGAGTTTATTAAATTAAAAATCAGGTGTCAGGGTTAAAGTCAGGGTGAAGTTAGAAAACATTTTGAATGTATTAACAGTTGTTCTACAAATTGCCTTAGTTCATTTTAAATGTTCTCATTATTCTCACCCCTGGCAGCGAGCACCATGCTGCATTTCAGTAAAAGCATGATCAGGTGCTGGTGCTTCATTATGAACTGGAAACAGACCACCAATTATCACATCTCCCTCTTTATACAAGCTCTCTGAAAAATATCTGCTCTGCAGACCACATGACAGGTGGTCTGTCATGTGGTCTGACAGGCCTGCACCACAAACCCTGACCATTTCAACTATGAATCCCACCAGCCACAACCACATAATCAATCCCATCACTTTACAGAGAGAGAGAAAGAGAGAGGGGGGTGGTGGGGGATGGAAAGAGAAACAGAGAGATAGAAAAACTGAGTGCAGAACTGCAGGCTCCCGCTTGTCTAGCAAAGAAAAATGGTAGATGATAACTCCTCTTTTGTAGACTTTAATTTGCCTGGGGCATAAGAACATGCAACAGGAAAACAAGTGAGTGGGGGATAATTGTGGAAGCCCATGGAGAGCACAAAAACAAACTGAACTGCTCTAACCTTCTGAAGTCTAAGGTTTTTGGGGGGTCCTTGAGATTTTTTGACATGCCCTTACATTTGTGCTTTTTTTCAGTTGCTTATAAACATATTTTTGGCAAAGGTTTTATTACACTCTATTAACCCCAAACAGGGCTACCATAATATGTGAGCAACATGTATGTGCATGCTTGTATTTTTGAGAGAATATTGTTTATGAATGGTTATTGAAAAAATAAATAAATAAAGTTTCTGAAAGACCACAAAATGTTCTGGGTTACTTGACTGTAACAGTGTTCCCTGAAAAAGCATAACGAGATGCTGCGCTGCTTAGAGCATTGAGAATGTCTTTAATTGTGACCTGCTGTGAATATAGTGATTAAACACGTCAATGGAATCGAACAACCGGAAGTAATATAGCCCGCGACGCAAGGCTGTAAATAGATGAGCCGCAGATGCATCGTCAGGATATTTTGTCTGAAGAGCTGTCCTGGGACATTATCAGCACGGCAAAGTAGCGCAGCATCTCGTTCCGCTTTTAAAGGGATCAGGGTTATAGTCAAGTAACACGTAACGTGCCCTTTCAAAAGCTACAATCGATGCTACACTGCTTAGCGCACTTGGAACGAGAATACCCACGCCACCGTGCTTGGAGGTGTCTGGACTCCTTACAGTTGTGTAGGTGTGCTCACAAGAACGCAAGAAAGCCCTAGACATTAGCTTGTGATGTCGACTCAAGGACGTGAGAGCCCGGAGTGGAATGAACGTCTAAACTATAAAACCTTATGAATGTGTGCAGAGAGGACCAGACCACATTCATAAAACCTTATGAATGTGTGCCGCATCGCAAACATATTATAAGGGGGCACCCCTTGCCAAAGCAGTAGAGGAGACGACCACTCTGATGGAGTGAGCCCTTAGTCCCATTGGCGAAGCTTGGCAGCGCACTTCATAGACAAGAGCAATAACATCCCTGACCCAATGACATTGTCTGTTTAGTAGCGGCAGCACCCCTATTACTGCCCCCATAACAAACAAATGAAGAGTTCAGATGCAAAAGCCTCTAAATGCCATTTGAAATTTTCTTCTAAAATGACCATTTTTATCAAACTTGTATATTTAAGTTCAGTAATTTCACTTAAATGACAATTAATAGGTAATCTTCATTGCCATTTAAGTGAAATTACTGAACTTAAATATACAAGCTTGATAAAAATGATCATTTTAGAAGAAAATTTCAAATGGCATTTAGAGGCTTTTGCATCTGAACTCTTCAAATAGTTACTCTGACTTACGCCACTGGCATGTTATTCCCTTAATATTACATGATTAACTAAATGTATTTTTTCCATGCACTTTCTGAAATACACTTACTGTAAAGCTTCTTTGAAACAATATGAATGTTAGCCAGAGGAGAACTGGCCCCCAACTGAGCCTGGGTTCTCCCAAGGTTTTTTTCTCCATCCAATCTGATGGAGTTTTGGTTCCTTGCCACTGTCGCCTTGCTTTTGGCTTGCTTAGTCGGGGATATTTAATATTCAACAATATTATTGATCTGTGTTGTACTACTTTCATGTTATCACTGTGAAGCTGCTTTGATGCAATCTGTATTGTGAAAAGCGCTATATAAATAAATGTGACTTGACTTGACTTGGGTAGTGCGCTGAACGTAGGCCTGAAGAGCACAGACTGGACACAGTCTGTGAGATCTCTCCTGCTCTGGTGTTGTGAACGGCGGAGGGCAGAAGGGCCTCAAGAGTGACTGGATGTACAGCCGAAAACAGTGCTTTAGGCGTGAGACGTGTTTTACATAGCTCCAGTAACTTTTCTTTTATTAATACACTAAACACCTGTATATCCTCTTAAAAGTGTTTTGAAGTGACACAAGTAGACACAAACTGGTAGATAAGTAGACATAAAGTGGTAAACTAAACTTAAAGGAAGAGAACAATGTCAAAAAAGGGAAAATCCAGAAAGAACGACCAACAAGAACTAGGCCTTGATCAACCCTCGGACTCAGCTGAGGTGGTGGAGCCCGATCAGCTGAATGAGGTGGAGGACCTACCAAACCGGGCGGTATTGGACGCTATTGCTGCATTGCGAAATGAAATTACCCAGATTAAAGACGATATATGCGCCACTATCGATGTCCGTATACAGACGTGTTCACCGTGCTTAGAGGCGAATTGGCTGCAACTAAAGAAGAACTGCAGACTTCCATTACGTCCCTGGAGAAAACCGCGACCACGCATAGTATCACTATTGGAGAGATTGAGAAGTCTGCCTCACAGCAGTCGGACGATGTCACCACACTTCAACGTCAAATCACCCGCCTGAGCTCTGAAGTAGAAAAATTAACTGAGAAATGCGAAGACCTAGAAGGGCGCTCGAGGAGACACAACATCCAGGTAATCGGTGTCCCTGAGAGGTCTGAGGGAGCTAGGCCGAGAGACTTTATCGCCGGGTTGCTGCAAGAGTTGCTATCCCTAGATGAGAAGCCTCTTATTGATAGAGTGCACCGAACCCTCTGAAGGCGGCCCAAACCTCATGAGCCTCCTAGACCCTTTGTACTCAGACTACACGACTTCCACACACTTGAGGACATCTTACGCAAGGCTGCAGCGGCTAAACAGCTCTACCACAGTGGTAAAAGGATTAAAATCTTTCCGGACTACCCGCCTGCCGTGGTTAAAAAGAGGGCATTATTCAACCGCACCAGGGAGCTGCTGCGGGGCAGACCCGGGATCAGGTACGGCCTCCCTCTATCCTGCCTGACTCCTGATAACCCACAACGGCACGCAGATCTCGTTCATAGATGCCAAGAAAGTGGAGGAATATGCCGAACGCCTCTCGACTGAAGTGAGACAGGAGGATGCTTAAAGTTAATGCTATCAATGTGGATGTAGTGAATCAAGACACCCAGAAAGGTGGTTATGTACATTACTGGTGCTTGCTGGCTGGCTTTCATGGCTAGCGCTAGCACAACACTAGTTGTGTTACATCTGGTCAGGAACGAAGCGGAGAGTGAATCCAATCGCAAGCTTTTATTAATAACACGAACAGGTAATCCAGGGAACTCAGAACAGGACAGAGAAATATACAGGAACCAGGTAACATTTAAACAACAACCGACAGGCAACAACTGAAACACGGGTTTAAATACACAGAAAAACAAGCCAATTCAAGATAACAAGGGGGCGTGGTTGATAAGAAACACCTGTGGAGACTAATAAACATAGATGAGGGCCGACGACCACGGTGAAGAAGGCTGTGCTGGCGACCAGGGCGGAGTAGGCTGTGCAAGCGACCAGGGTGGTGGAGACCCCTCGGGCGGCCAAGGCAGTGAAGACTCCTCGGGCGGCCAAGGCGGTGAAGACCCCTCGGGCGACCAAGGCGTTGAAGACCCCTCGGGAGGCCACTGTGGTGTAGACCCCTCGGACAGCCAGGGTGGTGAAGACCCTTCGGACGGCCAGGGCGGTGAAGACCCCTTGGACGGCCACAGCGGTGAAGACCCCTCAGGTGGCCACGGTGGTGAAGACCATGGTGGCTCAGGAACAGGAACCTGTTCAGGAACTGGCTCAGGAGCAAAAAAAAAATAGAAACAGACACACACACTGGCTCGGGGGCAGACACACACTGGCTCGGGGACAGACGACACAAACACTGGCTCGGGGACAGACGAAACGCACTCTGGCTCGGGGACAGACGACACACACTCTGGCTCGGGGACAGACGACATGCACTCTGGCTCAGGGACAGATGACACGCACTCTGGCTCGGGGACAGATGACATGCACTCTGGTTCGGGGACAGACGACACGCACTCTGAATCGGGGACAGACGACACGCCCTCTGGCTTGGGGACAGACAACACGCACTCTGGCTCGGGTACAGGGTACAGACGACACACTCAGGCTCGAGGACAGTCGACACACACTCTGGCTCGGGGACAGACAACACACACACCGGTTCAGGGGCAGACACACATACTGGCTCAGGGTCGGGAATAGACAACACACAAACTGGTTCAGGCTCGGAATCAGACAACACACACACTGGATCAGGAACAGAGAACACACACTGGTTCAGGCTCGAGAAGAGACAAAAAACACACTCAGGGGCAGACACACACACACCGTCTCTGGCCATCTTGTCCAGAGACACCGGCTCGCGGCTCGGCCATCTTGTCCGTAGACACCGGCTCGGAGGAAGTGACATGAACAGATTCTGGATCGATCATCTTGTCCGTAGACACTGGCTCGGAGGAAGTGACGTGAAAAGTCTCTGGATCGGCAGAATTGACGTGAACAGTCCCTGAAACGGCCATCTTGTCACTAGACACTGGCTCGACGGAAGTGACGTGAACAGTCTCTGGATCGGCAGAAGGAACATGAACAGTCTCTGAAATGGCCATCTTGTCCATAGACACTGGCTCAGCAGAAGGAATGTGAACAGTCTCTGAAACGGCCATCTTGTCCATAGATACTGGCTTGGAGGCGGCCATCTTGTCTTTAGACACAGGCTTGGAGACGGCCATCTTGTCTTTAGACACTGGCTCGGAGGCAGTGACGTGAACAGTCTCTGAATTGGCAGAAATAACATGAACAGTCTCTGAATCGGCCATCTTGTCTTTAGACACTGGCTCGGAGGCGGTGACGTGAAGCGTCTCTGGCTCAGCAGAAGTGATGTGAAGCGTCTCTGGCTCAGCATTCCTCTCATTCCTCTCTTCCTCCGTCTCCGGACCACCGGACTCGGGACAACTGGACTCGGGACCACCAGACTCGGAACCATCCGACTCAGGCTCATCGGACTCAGGACCACCGGACTCGGGACCAGCGGTGAAGGCTTGGCGTGACACGGGTGAAGCTCTCCAGACATCTGGAGAGCGCCTCTCTCCAACCCAGACCGGAGAGATCGGGGAGTTCCCTCGGGTTGACCTCCTCAGCCCCCAACAGATAGCATAATTTTATTGCCTCAACCTCTGGGGAGCAGGAGGCAGCAAGTGAAGCAAACCCCCAGGTGAATTGAAACAAATCAAGGCTCCTCAGGGCTAAGGCCGCGGTCTTCTCAGCAAACTCCCGGCTCATATTGGGAAGATCAGGCAAGATCCGTGCTGCTGGATTCTTTTGGCGGTTGGTTCTGTTACATTTGGTCAGGAACGAAACGGAGAGTGAGTCCAATGTCAAGCTTTTATTAATAACACTAACAGGTAATCCAGGGAACTCAGAACACGACAGAGAAATATACAGGAACCAGGTAACATTTAAACAACAACCGACAGGCAACAACTGAAACACGGGTTTAAATACACAGACAAACAAGCTAATCAAGATAACAAGGGGGCGTGGTTGATAAGAAACAACTGGGGAGACTAATAAACATAGACGAGGAACACCTGTGGACACTGAGCAACAACATAACAAAAGACAAGACACATGGCAGGATCACATGACAAACAAGGAATCACGTGATATACAAAACCCACATGTGACAAGTTGTCATCTATCCACGTGAGTTACATGCTTATACACACACACAGCTGGCATCTTAACATCTGACTGTAAAACCACTATTCTCATCAGAAAAATTATTGGAAAATGTTATGTCCTGACTCATACAGATTCAGGCTTGCATTGTTATGTTTTTGTTTTGCTTTTTCTGATATTTTATCTACAGTATTGATAGTTGTTCACCTAGTTCTTTAAAGTGTGGTATTGGCTCACTCTTATTGAAGATACTCAATGTGTTACTGCCGTCGTTGGAGTTGCAACCCAGTTAAGTGTTTGGTTATACATAGTTAAACCTTTTCCTTTTTTTTTCTTCTAAAAATGTATGGGTGTGTCTGTATGCATGTGTGTGTGTGTGTGTGTGGTAACACTTTACAATACGTGTGCACTAATAAGCATTAATTCATGCTTAACTAATGCACAGATAACACTGAATTAATGTGTAACTAATGATTATCTAAGCTATTCATTAATGATTACCACATTAGGAACTAATTAAGCGTCTGACTAGTTAATATATTAGTTCATACATGAATTGTGATTAATTAAATATGTAATTGTGGATTAATTCCTTAATAACTCATTTTTGTAACTAATAGTGTTAATTAAATATTAATTACCAGAATGAGCCAAAGCCTTGTATTTCAACTTCCAGATAATACGGGTACGCTAATATGCATTAATACATGATTAATTACTGCATTATTAAGGCAAATTCATGTGTAAATTACTACACTTAATAAATGGCTAGTTAATAATGATGTGCCTCAACAAGTAAAGTCACAACATAATTATATATTAACAAATCATTAGCTAATGATTAATTTATCATTAATGACCATCACCACCAGAGTTCATAAAAGCTGTTTATTGAGTACTTTCCAAAAACACATTAAACTAAAACATTCACAAATTAATATACAATTAATTAATACATATTTCCCTCTCTATTGAAACTAATATGTTAATGTCAAATATATAATGACATACATATATGAATACATGTCATGCTATTTATCAATAGTTTTTGGCATATATTCCCACTGTTTTATATATCATTACCTGCAATAAAAACAGTGTGTCTTGTAACCATGATGTACTGTAAACAGGGAAAATGTAACACCTTTAATTATTTTAACAGCAGTGGTAAAGCAAGCAACAGATGTATAAAAACACCAAGTCATAAAAATAAATACAAAAAAATTGTTACTCCTACAAAAGTGTTACTCCTACACAGGATAGAGATGACGAATGTCTTTTAACAGTCTACCAAGGGGGCCCTGGCTATGTTTGACAGCCAGCCAGTGAGTCCATTCAATGACTGAGAGGTGTTGCTTCAGGATTTGTTCTGTTCTGTTACCTCTAAGTCTCCAAATAGTAGACTTGTACTTAAGCCATGCTCTCTCGAGATGCTGGGTGTGGGCTCCACTATGGGGATCCACGAACCACTGCCTGTGATTTACTCTGAAGTGAGTGTAGCCCATGGCAGCTAATGCTCCTCTATAAGCTCTCCATTCATCACTTTTAATGGTGGTGCCAGGTCGTACATGCTTGACCACGATTGGTACAAGATTCTGCCTTCCTCTTCTCTTTACAAGTCGTAAGACTGGATGTCGTTGCTCACCCTTTACTCCTAGTATGCCGAAAACCCATTTTTTCCGTCTCCAAGTTGTGGCTGCCCTTCCTCTGCCATACTGTAATAAACGTAATGTTAAATTAGAACACATCTAGTCTGCAAAGACCTGACACAAAAACAAAATAAAGCCTAACTCCATGGCAAATGTAATGAAAAGGTTAGCATTTAAGCACTCAAAAATGCATATGTATGCTTAGCATGCCTATTATGGATCAAAATATGTTTTAGATACTATTAATTACAAATAAAAAATAATTTGTCTCTATTGTCATTTGCTCAAAGTTAAGTGGCATAAGTTAGTAATAGAGAGGAGAGCAAAAGCAGTTACCATGAATAATGAAGACAGTCTTCAGCAGCTGCACATATTTCAAACATTTTTTTTAATTGTTGTAATTGGGTTAACTTAATACTAGGGCTGTCAAAACGATTAATCGCGATTAATCGCACCCAAAATAAAAGTTTGTGTTTACATAATATATGTGGGGGCACTGTGTATAATTATTTTCGTATATATATAAAAAACACACATGCATGTATATTTAAGAAAAAAAAATATTATTTATATATAAAATATTTATACTTATATATAATATAAATTATATATAAATCTATATACAGAATATACATGAAAATATTTCTTAAATATATACAAGCATGTGTGTGTATTTATGTCAAGGAACAGAGAGGTCTTCAAGAAAATTCCTTTAATGACAAATCAGTCACCGCCTCAAGGCTGAACAAACAGAAATAGTCACTTCTCAAAAAGGGAACAGAAAGATGCTCAGCGGCCGGTTCTGATGAAGGAGAGAATCTCAGCCGGAGAATCGGTTGGTTCTGGTGATAAGGAGTCTGCACGGCGGGCCTGTAAGCGGTCCCTCTGCCTCACTCCGCGACGATGACTGGGTATGGCACAGAAGAGGTAGAATGCAGTAATAGGCAATCGTGGCGTTCAAACACTTACGACAAGACAAGACTGGGAAACAGAATACTGTGAGGAGCATCAAACAGCGATCTAACACACATGAAGGTCAAGCAATAATCCGACAATTCAGACAAGAAAGAGAGGACTAGAAGTAGCGTGGAGCTGATGAGAAGATAGAGACCAGGTGTAACAATGAGAACATGAGAAACAGCTGACGGTAATGAGGAAGAGATACTGAATGTGTGAGTGTGAAATGATGATCAATAACCAGCAGAGGGAGACAAAAGAAAGAAAACAGAAGGAAAGAACCAGGATCATGACAGTACCCTCTCCTCAAGGTGCGCCCCCTGGCGCACAAGAGGAAGACTGACGGGAGCGGAGGAAGTCGTCAATCAGCGAGCGGTCCAGGATCTGCCGGGAGGGGATCCAGCATCTCTCCTCAGGACCATAACCCTCCCAGTCGACCAGAAACTGATGACCCCTCCCCCTGGGGCGGATGTCGAGTAATCTGCGAACACGATAGACAGGTGCACCCTCGATACGGACTGGAGACAAGACAGGACGAGGAGGGGCGCGAACAACGGGCTTTAAATTAGAAACGTGGAACACAGGATGGACACGGCGGAGCCTGGCCGGTAACCTAAGTCTGACCGAGACCGGGCTAAGGACCTGAACGACGCGGAATGGTCCAATGAATTTGGGAGCGAGCTTGCGTGAAGGATATTGAAGAGGGAGGTTGGTAGTAGAAAGCCAAACCCTCTGGCCGCAGGAATAACGGGGACTCTTTACACGACGCTTATTAGCGGCCCGAAGAGTGATGGAGCGCGACTTACAAAGAGCGGACCGCGCCATTCTCCAGGTTCGTTTACAACGCTGGATGAAAGCCTGTACGGAGGGTACCTTGGACCTAAGGTCGGAGGAGGGAAAGAGCGGAGGCTGGTAACCTAGACAACCCTGAAAGGGCGAAAACCCGGTCGCCGAGGCTGGAGCGGAGTTATAGGCATATTCCGCCCACGAAAGCTGTTCCGCCCAAGACGCGGGATTACGAAAAGCTAGACAGCGTAACAGACGACCAATAGTCTGGTTAGCGCGTTCGGCCTGACCGTTCGTCTGGGGATGATACCCAGACGAGAGGCTGGCCGAGGCACCAATGAGGCGACAAAACTCCTTCCAAAAAAGAGAGGAGAACTGTGGTCCTCTATCCGAAACAACGTTCTCAGGAAGACCGTGGATTCTAAAAACATGATCAACGACTATCTGAGCGGTCTCCGTGGCGGATGGAAGCTTTGGCAGCGGAATGAAATGGGCGGCCTTAGAAAAGCGATCTATTACAGTGAGAATAACCTGGTTACCCCTGGAGAGCGGAAGCCCCGTGATAAAATCAAGCGCAATCTGAGCCCACGGACGCGAAGGCACCGGGAGGGGTCTTAGAAAACCAGCCGGGGGTCTATTAGTGCTCTTTGTCTGAGCGCAAATCGCACAGGAGGCGATGAAACGGCGAATGTCACGCTCACGGGTGGGCCACCAAAACCTCTGCTGGACAGCGGCGATGGTACCCCTGACCCCCGGGTGAGCGAATAATTTAGAAGAATGTCCCCACTGAAGTACGGCGCGGCGGACAGAAGGGGGAACAAACAAAAGACCCTTAGGACACAAACGCGGTGTCCGGGTGCGGGACAGTGCGCGTCTAACCTGACGTTCAATTCCCCAGACGGCCGCGCCTACAATCACTCCCTGGGGAAGAATCCCCTCCTCCGTAGACACGGTCTCTGGGGAAGGAAATTGACGAGAGAGAGCGTCAGGCTTCTGATTCTTGGACCCCGGCCGATAAGAGATAGTGAAGTCAAAACGCGTAAAGTACAGGGACCAGCGAGCCTGACGAGCATTAAGTCTCTTGGCAGAGCGGATGTACTCGAGATTCTTATGGTCGGTCCAAACCACGAACGGGACCGCCGATCCCTCCAGCCAATGACGCCACTCACCTAACGCAAGACGAATAGCCAAAAGCTCGCGATTCCCCACATCATAATTCCGCTCAGCAGGAGTAAGACGATGCGAAAAAAAAGCGCAGGGGTGAATCCGCTCATCAACGGCGGAGCGTTGAGAGAGGATCGCCCCCACACCCACCTCCGAAGCGTCGACCTCGACGATAAATTGTCTCTCTAAATCCGGGGTGATAAGAATAGGAGCAGAAGAGAAGAGAAACTTGAGACGATCAAAAGCTGCCTGGGCGGCCTCAGTCCAGAAGAACTGGGACTTAACTGAAGTGAGCGCGGAGAGGGGAGCTGCTATCTGACTAAAACCCTGAATAAAGCGCCGATAAAAGTTTGCGAACCCCAAAAAACGCTGAAGGGCAACGCGAGACTCAGGAAGAGGCCAGTCAACGACCGCACGAACCTTGACAGGATCCATACTAATCCCCTGAGCGGAGATAACGGAGCCGAGAAATGTAACGGATGTGGCGTGAAAGGTGCACTTCTCGGCTTTGACAAAAAGACGGTTCTCAAGAAGACGCTGAAGGACCTGTCTGACGTGTTGTACATGAACCTGGAGACTAGGCGAGAAGATCAAAATATCGTCTAGGTAAACGAACACGAATAAATTTAGCATATCCCTAAGGACATCATTAATTAGCGCCTGGAACACGGCGGGAGCGTTGACCAACCCGAACGGAAGAACGCGATATTCGAAGTGCCCCAGGGGTGTATTAAACGCGGTCTTCCACTCGTGACCCTCCTTAATGCGGATCAAATGGTAGGCGTTGCGAAGATCTAATTTTGTGAAGTACTGCGCCCCCTGCAAGATCTCAAAGGCCGAAGACATGAGAGGTAACGGATACCTGTTCTTAACGGTAATGTCATTCAGACCTCTGTAATCTATGCAAGGGCGCAGCGTACCGTCTTTCTTCTTCACAAAAAAAAACCCCGCCCCCGCAGGAGAAGTGGAAGGAACGATGAGACCCGCGTCTAAGGATTCGGAAAGATACCTCTCAAGCGCCTGGCGCTCGGGTACTGAAAGAGAATAGAGCCTACCCCGGGGGGGCGTGGTCCCCGGGAGAAGCTCTATGCTACAGTCGTAGGGTCGATGCGGAGGTAGAGATGCGGCCCGGGAGCGACTGAAAACCGCCCGCAGATCGAAGTATTCCTCGGGAACCCCGGACAAATCCCCTGGATCTTCCTGAAAGACAGACACAGAGGACACGGGAGACACGGCAGACACAAGACAATTAACATGACATGAAAGACCCCAGGAGAGAATGGAGTTCTTTGACCAATTGATATGGGGATTATGTTCGGTAAGCCAAGGATGGCCTAAAACTAAAGGGGTATTAGGGGACTCAAAAATAAAAAAAGAAATAGTCTCTGTGTGGTTGCCAGATACGGTGAGACTCACCGGTACTGTTGAACATCTAACCTGGGCGAGGATACTGCCATCCAGGGCGAAGACGGACATAGGGTCCCGTAGACTAAGAAGGGGAATACCATGCCCGGAGGCCCAGTCTCTGTCCATAAAATTTCCCTCAGCCCCAGAGTCTATCAGGGCAGAACAGGTGGCAGAAGAACTAACCCAGCGGAGAACAACTGGCAGTGTCGTACGGGAGCGTGGAAGAGGGTCCAGAGAGGATGCGCTCACCAGTCTCCCTCTCACGACTGGTGAGCTCTGGCTTTTACTGGGCACGCTGTTACGAAGTGCTTGTCAGAACCGCAGTAGAGACAAAGACGGTTTATGATCCGGCGCTGGCGTTCGCCGGCTGAGATCCGTATTCCCCCCAGCTGCATAGGCTCAGGATCAGAAGAGGTCTGCGAAGTGTTGGAAATGGCAGGTGAAATAGGCGAGGCACAGGTGCGACGAGCGCGTTGACGTAGTTCAAAGCGCTTCTCCACTCGTAAGGCTGCATCGATCAGAAGGTCGAGACTGGTGGGAACCTCCCGGGCCAGCACCTCGTCTCTTATCTCGGCGTCGAGACCCTCAGTAAAACGAGCCACCAGCGCGGGCTCATTCCATCCGCACGAAGTGGCGAGAGTGCGAAACTCCACGGAGAAATCGGAGACGGTGCGTCGTCCTTGACGTAACGAGGATAATGCACGAGAGGCCTCGGGACCATGAACAGAGCGGTCAAAGACGCGCAGCATCTCCTCCTTAAACAGCGAGTAACGGCCCAGACAGTCACTCTCAGCGTTCCAAACCGCCGTTCCCCACTCGCGGGCCCTGCCCTTAAGAAGAGAGATAACATAGGCAATACGAGAGCGCTCTCTCGCGTAGGTCGATGGCTGGAGAGAAAAAACCACCTCGCACTGGGTCAAAAAGGGAAGGCACTCCGTAGGCTCGCCAGCGTAACATGGAGGGTTGTTTGCTCGTGGCTCAGAGGATTCCAGGCCGACAGGACGTGCGACCTCCAAACGAATGACATGAAGCTGCTGGGAAAGATCGGCCACCTGAGCTGATAAGGAGTCAACGGCGCGGCGAGCCGCGGAGAGCTCCTCGTCATGCCTCCCCAACAGCGCTCCTTGCAACTCCACGGCGGCCTGAAAGGGGTGATCTCCAGCCTGCTCCATCTTAGTGGTCGGATTATTCTGTCAAGGAACAGAGAGGTCTTCAAGAAAATTCCTTTAATGACAAATCAGTCACCGCCTCAAGGCTGAACAAACAGAAATAGTCACTTCTCAAAAAGGGAACAGAAAGATGCTCAGCGGCCGGTTCTGATGAAGGAGAGAATCTCAGCCGGAGAATCGGTTGGTTCTGGTGATAAGGAGTCTGCACGGCGGGCCTGTAAGCGGTCCCTCTGCCTCACTCCGCGACGATGACTGGGTATGGCACAGAAGAGGTAGAATGCAGTAATAGGCAATCGTGGCGTTCAAACACTTACGACAAGACAAGACTGGGAAACAGAATACTGTGAGGAGCATCAAACAGCGATCTAACACACATGAAGGTCAAGCAATAATCCGACAATTCAGACAAGAAAGAGAGGACTAGAAGTAGCGTGGAGCTGATGAGAAGATAGAGACCAGGTGTAACAATGAGAACATGAGAAACAGCTGACGGTAATGAGGAAGAGATACTGAATGTGTGAGTGTGAAATGATGATCAATAACCAGCAGAGGGAGACAAAAGAAAGAAAACAGAAGGAAAGAACCAGGATCATGACAATTTATATATATATAATAATTATACACAGTGCACCCACATATATTATGTAAACACAAACTTTTATTTTGGATGCGATTAATCGCGATTAATCGTTTTGACAGCCCTACTTAATACACAAAAGTGATTATTAAAATATAGTGGAGATCAATATTAGTGAACAACCTACAAAGTTCTAAATTTCGAGGTCATTTGAAGTTATCTGAACAGGATTGAAAGTGCAGTATTTTAAGCATATTTCATATATTCTGAAGCGCAGTATAAAAACTTAAATACGATATTTGAAAAGAACGCTGATCAAAATTACACACCACTGTCAGATACCTCCCAGTTACTTGTGTTAATCTGGGCCCGTATGTATAAAACTTCAAAGAAATGCTCATAAGAATAGTCTTAAGCTTTGACTTAGGAGTCAGAAAATACTTAGTAAAGAGTAGGACTTTTCTAAGATTATGAGACTTTTATAAAGCAGCTAAAAGCAACTTTCAGTAAAGTATAAGACTGATTCCTAAGTGCTGACTGAAGTGGGACTTAGGTGCTGTGAACTAAGGACTACAATGATGTGAACCCAAAATGTCTGCTCTGAACCTCTGAATCAGCCAATAATGATGCAAGGATGAGGTCACAGCAGCATGACACAATTAATTCATTATTTAATTAAGACATTCATTATTAAGACATGAATTATTAAGACATGAATTATTTCAATGTTTCAATTTATTTAGAATAATTCATTTTTGATTTTGCCTTGGGCCCGTATGTATAAAGCCGCTCAGAGTAAATTTTTTGTCTTAAGTGTGTCAAAATTCTAAGAATGACGTAATTTTACTCTCATTCTCATACTTAAGAATAAGTGTGATTCATAAAAAAACCTAAGTGTTAAGACTAGGTCTCAGCTCCTAATTTATTTAAAAGAGCTGGAGAGGTCTCCTAACCAGTTAGGAGTAACAAGATGGCAGCAGAGAGGAGGAGGCCGTGCAGTTTCCAACAACGTAAGAATGTGTTGGAATTATATGATGACAGAGAGTTGATCAAATGAGACAGGCTTGATCGTTAGGGTATTATTTTTGTTACTGACCTAGTCAGAAATTCAACTTCTCCCACTGTAAGAGACAATGCCTTAATTGCAGAAATTAAAGTTATAATGACTCTGCATTTCCTTGGACCAGTTTGGTTTTGTTTTTGCATCCATTTTTTACCAATTTTCAACTTTTGTCTTTCCTTTATATACAGCTGTGAGTGCAATTTTTAATTATGTGATTCATCAGCTTAATTACTTAAATATCATCACATTTGTCCATTTAGTGTGTTGAAACTCTGTTAAAATTGTGTGAAATAAATGCTTGTACTTATTTGTAATCTTTTTGTACAACGCAAAAATGAATTATTCTAAAAAAAATTGAAACATTGAAATAATTCATGTCTTAATAAGTAATGTCTTAATTAAATAATGAATTAATTGTGTCATGCTACTGTGAAATCATCCTTGCATCATTATTGGCTGATTCAGAGGTTCAGGGGCCGTATTCACAAAGAATTTTATCTTACCACTAGGAGTACTCTTAAATCACACTAAAATATTTTAGCTTGGAGTTTTCTCTTAAAAGTTATTCACAACGCCTTTCAGACCTACTCTTAGTAAGGAAAAATGACAACTCCTAAACTAAGAGTGAGTCTTCGTTGCTATGGATGACGTCAATTTTCATGCACGAGCTTCCTCGCAATAGGCTCTATGCACGAAACCTGCTGACGTGTGTTCGAACGAATCTCAGTCAGCGTCTTTACTTCCGGAAGCACGTTCTGCAGGCCAAGTGTATAGGCGGCAAAACTGTAATAAAATCCGTTTTCTCAGAAACGGAGACAACGATTTTAGAAACGCTGATTCGCTAGTCGTATTTCGTACGATATGAGAGAATACTAACACTCAAAGTTGTTGATTTGGCTCGAAATATATAATTTAAATAACTTCTCTTTTTTACTCTTGCGTGACAGCTAACTGCCTCACAGTGTTGTTAACATCATTCACATTAACCGGAGGACGTTTTTATAAACAGCGAGTGTAATTTGACACTATCTCCACCTAACGCAAAACCGGCTTATGACCATAGACTGACGCAGCACCGGAAGTGAGTGGGCGTGCTGAGACAAATATGGAAGCGATCGTGCATAGAGCCTATAATCACGGTGATTGGTTGTTAGATGACGGGGCCATCATGCGGAACATAACAAATCATGGAATTACGACAACTAAATATGTCTGTGTCCTACACAAAATAATAATAATAAAAACAATAAGAAAAAAAAAGTAATGTCATCGAAATGCATAGGCTATTAATGACATGTTTGTGCAGGACCCAGTGAAATGTAATTTTAAAAAAGGCAGAGAGAGAAGTCATGAATGAAATTATTCAAGGTAACCTAAGGGCCTGCAGTGTTCACTTATCGCGTCTTTTGCGCGCTCAAGTTCGTTTTTTTTTTTAAAGTAGACGCGCGATATGTGCGCCCGTTTTTCCCAAGCGCGTCCGTATGGAGCGCACTGTAGGTAACGTGAAGAACCAACTGGAGCGCAACCACCGGGAGAATGCGGCGCGCCTTGCGTTTTTAGGCGCTATGTGAATGGTGCCTAATACCCTAATGAAAACCTTCACTTGCCTAATAATGAAAAACGACACTTGCATTAACACTTTCTTGGTTAATTGACATTTTTATAGCCTAACTAGACTATTTAAAGGAAGGACATGTTGCTCCTATTGAAGTAATGTAAGAGTTGAATGACGGTGGATTATGAACTCGCCAAAATGGAAAAGAAAGCCCAACTGGACGCAGGATCAGTTACTGCTGCTGGCCCAGTTGGTGCAAGAAAAAAATAAAAATAATAAAAGTGAAATTCGGCACTGGGATTTCAAGCAAAACTAAGCGTGAGACATGGAAGATGATTTGTTTGCAGATGAATGCAGCATTCCCGCTTGTGTCGCGGACCCCGGACGACTGCGAGAGGCGCTGGTATGCGCTACAATCCTTTGTGAATAGGTCTTAGTGAGTTAGGAGTCCTCTTGACTTCTTTTAAGCTGTCCCAGACTTAGGTGCTACTTTTAGGGCTAAAATGCTTTGTGAATTACTCTTAGTGAAAAAAATTAGGAGTCCTAAAGTTAGGAGTGACATTATTTTTAGGAGTTGCTCCTAAATTCGTCTGTTAGGAGCTACTTTTAGCCTTAAAATTCTTTGTGAATATGGCCCCAGAGCGGACATTTTGGGTTCACATCATTGTAGTCCTTAGTTCACAGCACCTAAGTCCCACTTCAGTCAGCACTTAGGAATCAGTCTTATACTTTACAGAAAGTTGCTTTTAGCTGCTTTATAAAAGTCTCCTACTCTTAGAAAAGTCCTACTCTTTACTAAGTATTTTCTGACTCGTAAGTCAAAGCTTAAGACTATTCTTATGAGCATTTCTTAGAAGTTTTATACATACGGGCCCTGATCTAAACTCGATTGAACATTTCTGGAAAATCCTTTGTGACAAAGTTATGGCTAAGAAACCCACTACATTTACCGAACTGTGGAAGAGAATGGAAGAGGAGAGGTCTAAAGATCACAGAATAGCAGTGTGAGAGACCGTTGATGTCCTATTGCCGCAGATAGGGGTGGGAATCTTTGGTCACCTCACGATCCGATCCGATTCCGATTCTGGAAGTCACGATCCGATTCCAGAACGATTCTTTATATTACGTGAGGATGTGAAATTGAAAGCAGCTTCCCTTAGTGAGGTTCATATTTTAAATATATAAGTCCACTGCATTGCAAACCACATAAATGATGACTTCGTCGAGCATTCGTAAGGAAAATATACCGACGGGCAAGTACAGCACACTTCAAGTGTAACATCAAACAAAGTGCGCGTCTCTCACAGCGCGTGCAATGAAGCCAGTGAATGACCTCGTAATTCGCTTCATTCCTTCCGAACTTTAGATTATTTCTGAAAGATTATTTCACGGAGGGTTCGAGTGGTGTATGTAGGCCTACAGCAGCCTATAGGCTGCTGTAGGCCTACATACACCACTCGAACCCTCCGTGAAATAATACGGACATACACCACTCGAACCCATATATATATATGAGGAATTGGAAGCAAGCAGAATACGGGTGTTTCTAAAGCAAACTCAGCGTCATCGCACATCTGCTTAAAAACTAAGCTCAGAATCGATTCTGAAATTCTCAGAATCGATCCAGAATCGTTGGAGAGAGAATCGCGATGCATCGATGGATCGATTTTTTCTCCCACTCCTAGCCGCAGATGTGCTGAAGTCATTCAAAGAAAGAGCCTGTACACTTCCTACAAATATTTTACTGCTGCAATCATCAAAACATTTTGTTGTAATCTTTCATTGTGCTACAATTATTGCGGTTCTGTAATTTTGATAAAAATAAGTTATTTGTTGAAGTGCCTTACTTAGCTTGTAAAACACTGTTCTACTTGCACGGTATGGCCACAACTAAAATTCCTTCAAATTTTGAATGAAGATCATTATTTCTGAAAAAAAATCAAGTGTTCATAAATTGTTCACTGGTTTTGATCTCCCCTGTAAGTTAACCCTTTGTGACTTCAGCATATGAATATTTAATGGTAATGGAGAGAACACTGAGCTGTCACCCTTTAACTTACCTTACGTTTATGACGGAAGCTGCTTTCGTCAATAACAGCAAATTCTCTGGGATGTCCTATAATTTGCCCACTTCTTCTTTTATAACGCTTCATAGCACACTTGCAAACATTTCTTAATGTTGCAGCCATCTTGGACATAGTTCGGGAACTTCTTGCAATCCCATCTTGCATCATGTCGATTTGTCTGAGGTGCAAGCCCTGAGAAAACCTGGTAGTGAAGATAAGTTCATAGCATAATTACTTTTTCATAATACAGACTGCTTCATTTAACATGCCCTGAAGTTATGGGGTGTTTTAGGTGTGATGACAGAACTGACCGTTCATTTAAAAACAACACAATTAGTATACAGCATCTGTTATATAAAGACTAGAGAGTATATCTTTATTGAAAGCGAAGAATGGCAACTGAAGGCTCTTCTCATTGGCAAAGATGTTTTAATTCTCCAACCAAATAGCTCTAGCAGGAGTTCAATTCTGTTTCCTCTGGTATGGTTTGTTATTTGGATTGGTTAAAGTTAGTCCATGATAAACAGACATTCATTCAATCACCAATCTCTACCCTTTTGTAAATAGTTTAGGACTACAACCCAGATGGTTCTTGGAACAAACTGTAAGACTGAATAAATGGAAACTGGTCTGTGAGAACGAAGGACATTACTTGCAAATTAACTTTTGATCAACTCACAAACACACACACACACCGCATCCCCCACTCTTGTAGAGATCACCCACACGCACACAAGAATATATATGTTTTTAATGTGAATTATTAAGGATTGTTTAGTATCATTTTAAAGGTCTCAGTGTGACTACAACAGATGTCTCATTCCCAAAGAAGGAAAAACAAAAGGTAATAAGGTTTTTAAGAGTTTAGGAATAACTGGCACACAAAGGAATGTCGTCACCACTCCCAAAGGTGTAAATTCATGAATGCTAATTTCCACTGTTTTTAGCAGATGGTCAACTTCTATCCAGTAAGTATGGTTGGGGAATACAGTAAATGTACACCAAACTCCACTTTCCGCTATTTTTTTTAATAAATAAATAATTAAAGACAATAAAATTCTGGGCCCGTATTCATAAAGAATCTTAATGCCAAAAGTAGCTCCTAGTGACAAAATTCTAAGAAAATTCTTAGAAATGTGGGCGTTTACTCTTAAAATTAAAGAAAAAATTCCTAGTAAAGAAAAAAAGTAATTCAGAAAGAATCTTAACCCTTAAAAGAGGTCTTAAGGTCAAAATTGTTAGGAGTACGGATGAGGACTTTTAAGAGGCTTAAGAGTTTCTTTAGCGGAGGAGAAAATGGCAGAAAAGATGATAAAGAGGTGTTGCAATAGATGACAATGAGTTAATAGACGATATATATATTTAAATTACGGCTGTGCAAAAATTAATTGCGATTAATCGCATCCAAAATAAAAGTCTGTGTTTACATAATATATTTGTGTGTGCTGTATATAATTATTTTGTATAAATACACACACATGCATGTATATATTTAAGAAAATGTGTTATTCATATAGAAAATATTTATATTTATATAATATAGATTATGTATTTATATACATATACAGAATTTAAGCACAAATAATTCTTAAATTTAAACATGCATGCATAGGTATTTATATATACAAAATAATTATATACTGCACACACAAATATATTATGTAAACACAGACTTTTATTTTGGATGCGATTAATCGCAGTTAACTTTTGCACAGCCCTAATTTAAATATATATATATAAACGAGAACGTGCAGGGATCATGTTTGTGACTGATCTTATTAGAGACACGCTAATATCTCCGACACATCGCAATGCCATATCGCCAGAAATGAAAGTAGCCTAATCACTACATTAAGATATTTGGCAAATGGGAAAATGCAATAAAGCAGCAGTGATTTGGGTCTGTCACAACCTTCTGTAAACAGTGATCACACAAACAGTTACAGCACTTTCAGAACCTCTTATTATGCCACCTTGCAGGCTCAAAAAACTGCATTTATGAATATAGCAGGCTTCCCTGATGCACACAAGCAGGGGAATGAACCGTTAATAATTTGCGCTATAAGCTCCCACGTCTGCTTCTTGCCCTGTGTTCCCGTGACACCCGGCCCAAATTTTTTCTTTAATGACAGTGTTCATCTACTAACTTGGGCTAACAGCAAACACTGTTCTTCTGTTCAGTTGGGCTTTCTCATCTTTCTCGATTTTTATTCCATGTTTGCTATAATAAAACCAACATTCAAACCACCACTTAAATAGACAGGAATCAGTGTAATTAGAAAGAGTGGAACACATTTTTTTTTTATCACTCTAAGCCAATAATACCTTAGGATATTAACAGCATGGTAAAAAAGAATTTATATATACATAATGTATATAATGTGTGAGTAAACTCTATACTTAAAATTGCTCTTTTTTTCCCTTCTTAGACAACCAACCAATCACAGTCTTCAAAAGATTGTGTCATACATAGCAACGGGGTCAGCCCCGCCTACTGACTAAGATGAAAGTTTTTTTTATCTTTTCCTTACTCAGAGTTGCTCTCAGATCAGTCACAAATTACTCTTAAGCTAAGACTCCTACGTGAAAGTTTTTAACCTAAATTAAGAGTTTTCTGAGAGGATTCTTAGAATCTTTATGAATACGGGCCCTGGTTTCATGGTCAATACCTCCCTACAATTGCTGCTGTGTCTGCCAGCGTTTGAGTCATGTGCATAATATAGACACCTCGCGTGCATAGACAATTTGTGCACAATTGTGCGCATTGTCACGGTAATGTATATTAAGCCATCAAGTCACAAAAAATGACATCCATCTGGGCCCGTATTCATAAAGATTCTAAGAATCCTCTCAAAAAACTCTTAATTTAGCTTAAAAGCTTTTACGTAGGAGTCTTAGCTTAAGAGTGATTCGGTACTGATCTGAGAGCAACTCTGAGTAAGGAAAAGATAAAAACTTTCATCTTAGTCAGTAGGCGGGGCTGACCCCGTTGCTATGTATGACACAATCTTTTGAAGACGGTGATTGGTTGGTTGTCCATGAAGGGGAAAAAACAGCAATTTTAAGTATAGAGTTTACTCACACATATACACACACACATTATATACATTATGTATATCTAAATCCTTTTTTTTACCATGCTGTTAATATCCTAAGGTATTTGATTGGCTTAGAATGATAAAAAAAAATATTCCACTCTTTCCAATTACACTGATTGCTGTCTATTTAAGTGGTGGTTTGAATGTTGGTTTTAATATAGCAAACATGGAATAAAAAAACGAGAAAGATGAGAAAGCCAGTGTTTGCTGTTAGCCCAAGTTAGTGGATGAACACTATACTATCGTTAAAGATATTGATGAAGATACAAAGCATGAAGCAGACGTGGGGGCTTATAGCGCAAATTATTATCGGTTCATTCCCCTGCTTGTGTGCATCAGGGAAGCCTGCTATATTCATAAATGCAGCTTTTTTGAGCCTGCAAGGTGGCATAATAAGAGGTTCTGAAAGTGCTGTAACTGTTTGTGTGATCACTGTTTACAGAAGGTTGTGACAGACCCAAATCACTGCTGCTTTATTGCATTTTCCCATTTGCCAAATATCTTAATGTAGTGATTAGGCTACTTTCATTTCTGGCATTATGGCATTGCGATGTATCAGAGATATTAGCGTGTCTCTATTAAGATCAGTCACAAACATGATCCCTGCATGATATACACAGTATATATATATATATATATATATAGTCTATTAACTCACTGTCATCTATTGCAACACATTTCTTCTCCCTCTTCATAGTCTTTTCTGCCATTTTCTCCTGTGCTAAAGAAACTCTTAAAGGTGCAATGTGTGATATATCTGTGGCTCTATTGACAAAAATGCAATATAAAATCCATAACTATGTGTTTTGTGGTGTATAAAGACCTTACTTAATGAACCGTAAAGTTTATATTACGTTAGAATTAGTCATTTATTTCTCCATAGGCGCGGGAATCCCCTTCTATGAAGGTAGCCATGTTGTGACGTCATATTTCTACCGTAGCCGACAGTGGACAACAGAGCGCGTTTCGTATATAACCGGAATAGAAAGCAGTAGAAAAAGACGCGGCAGAATTTCCGGAAGAAAGATGGACCAAACTTATTGTTCAGGTATCAGAAAACGGGTAAATCTGCTTCAAAGAAGAGAAAGTATGATGAAGCTAGAAAAATAAGGCAGAATGTCAATATTTGCTAAACTTGTGTAATATGGCTTCATATAATCGTTGTTGCCCAGTAAATGACAAGTTAAAATATGAAAACATTCAACTACTAACTAACGTTACAGTAACAGGGGTATAAGTGCACAGAGCTACTATGTAAATAACGTTATCACTGTGTGCTTGGATAAAGTGCAGACCGGTCCGTATATAATAACGTTACAATAACTTCATAAATACAAACCTCGGGAACAGCTCTCCGGTTCCTTTGGAGGGCTAACACTCTTTCTTCATCCCCTGAGCCATCGATCCGGCGGGTAGGTCCTCCTCTGCCTCTTCCTTCCCTGACTGCACCTACAACACCTCTGCCTCTCCGTCCTCTCCCTACCTCTCCCTCTTAGTTAACTCTGGTGCGTATTTAGGTTGCTCCTGACTCTGAAAACGTGTATAAACAATGCTGTCCGAGTGATGCCTCTGAAATCATAACGTTAACTATTTCCCCTTACGCAGCTGATTTGATGCTCTTATTCTTAGCTCTTATCTTAGCATAGAAACAAGCTATGGTAAAATCAGTGAATTAAAACACTAACACAATAATGATCAAATAACATGTTGATTTACTGAATAATTAAGTAAATAGAATTTAATAAATACAAGATTAAAAAACCTCATTGCTTGTCTTGCTACTCTCTGCAGATTCAGACGACGACAAAGTTTATTCGCTTTGACATTATCCTACGTTGGCCACCGTAGCTTCAAAATAGAGTTTGCAATTGGAGGGAGAGGCCGCGAGTGACTTGCTGTTTGCAATTCGCGAGTCTCACCACTAGATGCCGCCAAAAAGCTACACAATGCACCTTTAATATGCATGAATGATTATTATTAATGTTTGTGTATTTTGTAGTTGAAGATTTGCATTTTTTTTATTTAATAAATAAATAATTTATGTAATATGTTTTGTGACAGTTTGTTTTCAGAAGTTTCAAAGTTATTAAAAGTTGGTAGGTAACTTTTTTTATTAAAGTTTTTATTTTTTATTAAGTATTTATTTTGTATTAATACTTAAGTTCACTCTCTTCATTTATAATGTAACATTATAGTGTAACAGTTGTGTCAATAATCATCAAGCACAGGTGACTCCACCTGGTGGGAGGGGCCCCCAAATCTAATTCTGCTTAGGGCCCCCAAAAGGCTTGGGCAGGCCCTGATGATATTTCAGGAAGTGACTCACATGAGTCATGACAGGTAAAAGAAAATCAGGGCCCATATACACAAAGAATTTTAAGGCTAAAAGTAGCTCCTAACTGGCGAGTTTAGGAGCAACTCCCAAAAATAATGGGCGTGTCACTCCTAACTTCAGGGCTCCTAATTTTTTAAGAGTAATTCACAAAGCATTTTAGCCCTAAAAGTAGCACCTAAGTCTGGGACAGCATAAAAGAAGTCGAGAGGACTCCTAACTCACTAAGGCCTATTCACAAAGGATCTTAAACTGTCTCTCGCAGTTGTCCGGGGTCCGCGACACAAGTGGGAATGCTGCATTGATCCGCAAACAAAACCTCTTCAATGTCTCATGCTTAGTTAGTTTTACTTGATATCCCAGTGATGTATTTCCCTTTTATTATGTTTTTTTCCCCAGCACCAACTGGGCCAGCAGCAGTAACTGTTCCTGTGTCCAGTTGGGCTTTCTTTTCCATTTTGGCGAGTTCATAATCAACCATCATTCCACTATTACATTACTTCAATAGGAGCAGCATTTCCTTGCTTTAAGTGGTCTATTTAGGCTAATAGGATGTCAAGTAACCATGCAAGTGTTAATGCAAGCGTCGTTTTTCATTATTAGGCAAGTGGCCTTTTTCGTTACGGTATTAGGCTACCTTGATTTAATTTAATTCACGACTTTTCTCTCTCTCTGCCTTTTTAGAATTACACTTCACTGGGGCCTGCACACACATCATTATTTATGCATTTCGATGACATTACTATTATTTTTTTGTGTAGGACAGACATATTTATATAATTCCATGATTTGTAGTTGTGCTATGTTCCACATGATGGCCCTGTCATCTAACAACCAATCACCGTGATTATTGCGAGGAAGCTCGTGCATGAGAATTGACGTCATCCATAGCAACGAAGACTCACTCTTAGTTTAGGAGTTGTCATTTTTCCTTACTAAGAGTATGTCTGAAAGGCGTTGTGAATAACTTGTAAGAGAAATCTCTAAATATTTTAGTGTAATTTAGGAGTACTCTTAGTGGTGAGATAAAATTATTTGTGAATACGGCCCCAGGGCCCGTATGTATAAAGCCGCTCAGAGTAAATTTTTTGTCTTAAAGGGATACTCCACCGGTTTTCATATTAGACTATGTTATTCCCTTAACTAAGACGAGTTGATGCATACCTCTCTTGTCTCAGTGCGTGCACTCTATCGCTCTGTATTGCCGCAAAACTGTGTTAGCACTTAGCTTAGCCCAGTGCATTAAATATGGGCCCAAAAGAGAAGCGACCAAACACTTCCTCGTTTTCCCTATTTAAACACAGTTACTCGATTAGTGTAACTCGACCTGGGCTGGTGACACAAAATAAAACGTGTTTTTCTAAGCGTTTAAAATTAATGACTATATTGTATGGCGGAATACCATGAAAATTGCTTTAGAGCACTTCAACTTGGCGCAATAATACCTTCACTCGTGAAAAGTCCTCTTACCGGCTCCCGCTTCCTCTCCCCCTCCCTCTTATTTCCGTCAATACCATAGGTCAATACAACCAACGTGACATGCGACAAGCGCGAGCCGGTAAGAGGACTTTTCACGAGTGAAGGTATTATTGCGCCAAGTCGAAGTGCTCTAAAGCAATTTTCATGGTATTCCGCCATACAATATAGTCATCAATTTTAAACGCTTAGAAAAACACAACGCTTTATTTTGTGTCACCAGCCCAGGTCGAGTTACACTAATCGAGTAACTGTGTTTAAATAGGGAAAACGAGGAAGTGTTTGGTCGCTTCTCTTTTGGGCCCATATTTAATGCACTGGGCTAAGCTAAGTGCTAACACAGTTTTGCGGCAATACAGAGCGATAGAGTGCACGCACTGAGACAAGAGAGGTATGCATCAAGTCGTCTTAGTTAAGGGAATAACATAGTTTAATATGAAAACCGGTGAAGTATCCCTTTAAGTGTGTCAAAATTCTAAGAATGACGTAATTTTACTCTCATTCTCATACTTAAGAATAAGTGTGATTCATAAAAATGCCTAAGTGTTAAGACTAGGTCTCAGCTCCTAATTTATTTAAGAGAGCTGGAGAGGTCTCCTAACCAGTTAGGAGTAACAAGATGGCAGCAGAGAGGAGGAGGCCGTGCAGTTTCCAACAACGTAAGAATGTGTTGGAATTATATGATGACAGAGAGTTGATCAAATGAGACAGGCTTGATCGTCAGGGTATTATTTTTGTTACTGACCTAGTCAGAAATTCAACTTCTCCCACTGTAAGAGACAATGCCTTAATTGCAGAAATTAAAGTATTATTATGACTCTGCATTTCCTTGGACCAGTTTGGTTTTGTTTTTGCATCCATTTTTTTTTTTTACCAATTTTCAACTTTTGTCTTTCCTTTATATACAGCTGTGAGTGCAATTTTTAATTATGTGATTCATCAGCTTAATTACTTAAATATCATCACATTTGTCCATTTAGTGTGTTGAAACTCTGTTAAAATTGTGTGAAATAATTGCTTGTACTTATTTGTAATCTTTTTGTACAACGCAAAAATGAATTATTCAAAATAATTTGAAACATTGAAATAATTAATGTCTTAATAATTAATGTCTTAATTAAATAATGAATTAATTGTGTCATGCTGCTGTGACCTCATCCTTGCATCATTATTGGCTGATTCAGAGGTTCAGAGCAGACATTTTGGGTTCACATCATTGTAGTCCTTAGTTCACAGCACCTAAGTCCCACTTCAGTCAGCACTTAGGAATCAGTCTGAAAGTTTACTGAAACTTTACTGAAAGTTGCTTTTAGCGGCTTTATAAAAGTCTCCTACTCTTAGAAAAGTCCTACTCTTTACTAAGTATTTTCTGACTCTTAAGTCAAAGCTTAAGACTATTCTTATGAGCATTTCTTAGAAGTTTTATACATACGGGCCCTGAACTATAAGGTAACTCTTAACTCTGCACACATCTACATAACAATATTGCAATATTGCAATATGTCAAAAGATGAATTTGTTTTGTTGTAATTGGAAAAATGCAATAATAAATGTATTCTTTTTTTGTCAAAGTGTGCCAATTATCTTATGTTTTCTTTTCTTTTTTTAATGTAACTGTAAATGATAAAAGTTTCAATTGTTTGTATCATGATTGCAAAGTTACTCCCTAAAGCTAGATCAAACATGTAGCCTTCTGAAGTGGTTTGGGGAAACAATGCTGACTTACCGGTAAATAAATGTCATTCACAAAGACAGGGATCTTTTTGAATTCTGAAAGAGTGATTTTGCTCTGACAGTCCTACTGCAGTTTCTGCCACTGTGGCTTTTATGTCTGCATTCCCTGGATAAACCACAAGGGAATATAAAATCAATGTTAAATACAATATCTAGACTGTTACAGTGGAAGCTCCCGTTCCGCCTCCTCTCCGCCACCAGAGGGAGCCTTCACCCGAGTATTGATCATTGGCGTTTAACTCAAATTCCCATCATGCCTCTTACCTGGGACTGATTGCGTCATACACCTGCACGCCATTAACACACACACATAAAAGCCACGTCCACACACCACACCAGTGCGAAGTCTTGATTTGCCCCGGTGATCATTTCTGAGCGTTATTCCCTGTTTCTGGTATTCTGGTTGTGAACTTTGGACTGTCTCTGATTCTGTGATTGATCTCTGCCTGGCCTGACTTTTGAACTGTTTCCTGGACTGTGATTATTGCTGCCTGCCCCGATCTCTGCCTGTTATTTGGATCATCCCTTTGCCTTGCCCTTATTGCTCTGTCTGCCCGTCTTGACCCTGCCTGTACGACCACGATTAATAAAGCTACAAATGGATTCCTCTGTGTTACGTGAATCATTACAGAAGACTTCGCCAACAACAAATCCAGCAGCTGTTCTGCAGTTAACCAGCGAACTCACCAATCAAGCGTCACGTCTGGATCTACACCAGCACCAGCTGAGTCATCTGACAACGTTGACCGAGCAGCTTGTACAGGGTATGCAAGAGCTTCGTACTGCTGTGGGCGTCACACCGAGTACACCTGTCGCTCCTCCGGCATCAGCAGTTTCTCCGGCTCCAGTGAGTACCGCTGTAAATCCCAGACTCGCATTTCCGGACAAGTTTGACGGTACCCCATCTAAATGTAAGGGCTTTCTGCTACAATGCACACTCTTTGTGGAACAACAACCCGCACTGTACGCCAGTCACAACAGTCGCATAGCGTTTGTTTGTTCTCTCCTAACCGGCAGAGCATTAGAGTGGGCTACAGCAGTCTGGAGATCAGAGGGCAACACTTTCGCTACTTTTCAAGAGTTCACTCAGCAGTTTCGTCAAGTTTTCGAGCATACCACTGAGAAGGGAGAAGCAGGCGATCAACTCTTAAACCTCACTCAAAAGAAAGAAACCGCTGCTGAGTATGCGCTGACATTTCGAACGCTCGCTGCACAGACTAACTGGGTGGAGGATACTTTGAAAACCATTTTCAGACGGGGGCTTACCATTGAACTTCAGTCCGAGTTAGCCTGCCGCGACGAAGGGAAAAGTCTCAATGAATACATTTCGCTGGCCATTTCAATCGACAATCTGATGCGCTCCATACGCAGAACCCGGGCACCAATCCCAGTTATGTCCGAAACAGTTAACGCTCAAGAACCCATGCAGTTGGGATTCACTCATCTCACCCCCGAGGAACGAGATCGACAACTCCAACTCAGATTGTGCTTGTACTGTGGTCAACCCGGACACATGAAGCTATCCTGTCCAACTAGACCATCCACTCGCAATCCAATGGTGAGCTCGCAAGATAAACCCCGATCTATCACTTCAAGCCTCACTCTTCCTGTTCGCATCACTCTGCAAGACCAATCCATAGACACAACCGCATTCATTGATTCCGGAGCTGCAGGAAATTTCATTTCACAAACTTTCGCTAAACAATTCCACATAAAATTAAAACCCTGTCATTCCTCTCTCACAGTGGAGGCGCTAGATGGACACCCCATCGGAGAAGGAAAGATCAAGAGCGTAACAGAAGAAGTTCGTATGCATGTCGGATCTCTTCATTCAGAAGTACTACAGTTCTATGTCATTCATGCTCCACATCATTCCATCATCTTGGGTCACCCCTGGTTGCAAACTCACAACCCCCAGATTTCATGGAGAGAAGGCCAGATTACTCGTTGGGATGAGAATTGTAGCGTCCGTTGTCTCTCCAAAGTCACCCGTATATCCAGTCCAGCACCAGTAGCTTTCACTGCCATATCCGAGACGACGAACTTACCCGAGGAGTATACGGACTTAATCGAGGCATTCAGCAAAGAAAAGGCAGCGCAACTCCCTGAGCATCGACCCACAGACTGTGCTATAGACCTTATTCCTGGTTCCACTCCTCCAAGAGGGAGAATCTTTCCATTATCCAAACCTGAATCCGAAGCGATGAAACAGTATATAGAAGAGGAACTTGCTAAAGGCTTCATTCGATCCTCCACCTCACCAGCCGCTGCCGGATTCTTCTTCGTAAAACAGAAAGATGGGGGACTCAGACCATGCATTGATTATCGAGGATTGAATGATATAACAGTCAAATACCGCTATCCACTGCCTCTTGTTCCAGCAGCATTAGAACAGCTCCGCCAGGCCAAGTACTATACCAAACTTGACTTACGCAACGCTTACAACCTGATTCGCATTCGAGAAGGGGACGAGTGGAAAACTGCCTTTTCCACCACTAGTGGGCACTATGAGTACTTGGTTATGCCTTTCGGCTTGTCAAACAGTCCCTCCGTCTTCAAGGCTTTCATGAACGATATTTTCAGAGATATGCTGGACAGATGGGTGATCGTCTACATTGATGATATCTTAATATACTCCAACTCACTTGAAGAACACGTCCAGCATGTCAGATCTGTCCTCCAACGATTAATTCAATTTCATCTTTACGCCAAGATGGAGAAATGTGAGTTCCACCAAACCAGCGTCTCATTCCTGGGCTATGTAATCAGTCAAGACGGAGTTGCGATGGATGAGAAAAAGGTGAAGGGGGTCGTAGACTGGCCAGTACCACAAACCGTGAAAGAACTACAAAGGTTTCTGGGATTCGCAAACTTCTACAGAAGATTCATTAGAAACTTCAGCCTTATCGCCGCTCCTCTAACTGCACTAACCAAACGACACAGCTCCCGTATTTCATGGAACACTTAAGCACAACTGGCATTTCAAGAATTAAAGAAACGTTTCACCACTGCACCCATTCTGCGTCATCCGGATCCTGAACGCCAGTTCATTGTAGAAGTGGATGCTTCTAATACAGGGGTGGGGGCCATACTCTCACAACGCCAAGGGGAACCAACCAAAATGTATCCATGCGCCTACTTCTCCCGTAAACTCTCTCCTGCTGAACGCAACTATGATGTAGGAAACCGCGAACTGTTAGCCATGAAGTTAGCCCTAGAAGAGTGGCGTCATTGGTTGGAGGGAGCAGCCACACCTTTCATCATTCTCACAGATCACAAAAATCTAGAATATCTGCGATCGGCCAAACGGCTCAATCCCCGCCAAGCCAGATGGGCATTATTCTTCACCAGATTCAACTTTACTGTAACATACCATCCTGGATCCAAAAACACGAAAGCAGATGCTCTCTCCCGACAGTCTGATGAGATTAACCAGAACCCCAACCCAGAAAACATTCTTTGTAAGAATTTACTAGTAGCTCCGGTCCAGTGGGATGTTATCACCGAGATTCAACAAGCCAATGTCCAAACTCCTGCGCCTCCCGAATGTCCAGCCAATCTCATCTTTGTCCCAGAAACTTTTCGATCCCGTCTCCTAGATCAAGTCCACTCTAACCCCAGCTCTGGTCACCCAGGAATCAACGCCACAATCCACCTTCTCCAGAATCGGTTTTGGTGGCCCACGCTTACCGCTGATACCACAAACTATGTTCAAAACTGCACCGAATGTCAAACCTCAAAATCACCCCGGAAACTACCTGCTGGTTTACTTTGTCCTCTTCCCACACCGCAACGACCTTGGTCCCACATCGCCATCGATTTCATCACCGACCTCCCCAGTTCCCAAGGCTACACTACCATCTTGACCATCGTGGACAGATTCTTAAAAGCCTGTCGACTTGTTCCTCTCACCAAACTCCCCACAGCTCTCGAAACCGCCAAACTCTTGTGTAACCAAGTCTTCCGCTTCTATGGATTACCTGATGACATTGTGTCAGATCGTGGACCTCAGTTCACATCCCGAGTATGGACTGCCTTTTTCAAGAACCTCAACGTCAACATCAGTCTCACCTCCGGGTACCATCCACAATCCAACGGACAAACTGAACGCCTTAATCAGGATGTCATCCGTTTTCTGAGAACATATTGCCAACAACATCAAGAGGATTGGAGCAGATATCTGTTCTGGGCTGAATACGCCCAGAATTCCCTGATCAAACCAGCAACCGGCATCACTCCTTTCAAGTGTATCCTGGGTTTCCAGCCTCCTCTGTTTCCTTGGTCAGGTGAACCCACCGAACTACCCTCCGTCACTGAGTGGCTACAGAAGAGTGAAGAGGTTTGGGATCAAGCACACACGCATTTAAGGCACGCAGTCCGACGCCAGGAACAGCAAGCTAACCGCCATCGCCGTCCAGCTCCAGAGTACCAGAATGGGCAATGGGTATGGCTTTCCACCAGAGACCTCCGACTCAGACTTCCATGTCGCAAACTCAGTCCCAGGTATGTTGGCCCATTCCAAATTATTAGAAGAATTTCCCCTGTGTCATACCGTTTAGACCTGCCCGCTAACTATCGTATCTCTCCCACTTTCCATGTATCTCTGCTGAAACCCGCTGGTGGTCCGAGAGGAGAAGCGGATGAGGGACCCACTTCTCAGAGTCCTCCACCCATCCTGGTCGACGGCGAGGAGGCGTACCGTGTGCACCAGTTGCTTGACTCCAGACGTCGGGGTAACGTTCTCCAGTATCTGGTCGATTGGGAGGGTTACGGTCCGGAGGAACAGTCCTGGGTCAATGCGAGTGATATCCTGGACCCTACTCTCACGGAAGAGTTTCATAGGACACACCCGGAGAAACCGGCCCCCAGACCTCGTGGGAGACCTCGTAGGAGACCCCGACGTCAATTGCCTCCTCGCGTCGGGAGCCGCTCGCAGGGGGGGGGCTCTGTTACAGTGGAAGCTCCCGTTCTGCCTCCTCTCCGCCACCAGAGGGAGCCTTCACCCGAGTATTGATCATTGGCGTTTAACTCAAATTCCCATCATGCCTCTTACCTGGGACTGATTGCGTCATACACCTGCACGCCATTAACACACACACATAAAAGCCACGTCCACACACCACACCAGTGCGAAGTCTTGATTTGCCCCGGTGATCATTTCTGAGCGTTATTCCCTGTTTCTGGTATTCTGGTTGTGAACTTTGGACTGTCTCTGATTCTGTGATTGATCTCTGCCTGGCCTGACTTTTGAACTGTTTCCTGGACTGTGATTATTGCTGCCTGCCCCGATCTCTGCCTGTTATTTGGATCATCCCTTTGCCTTGCCCTTATTGCTCTGTCTGCCCGTCTTGACCCTGCCTGTACGACCACGATTAATAAAGCTGCAAATGGATTCCTCTGTGTTACATGAATCATTACATAGACACATCATCTGTACTTTAAATATAAAAGTATGTATTGCTCTGTGACCATTTATATTATTTTGTAATGGCCAAAAATAAATTTAGTTATTAAACAGTTAGCTACATTACAGCCAGGCTGCCAATGACAGATTGCCACACTAGGGTTACACCGAGGCTACACCAGACATGATAAATGAACATTGCAAACCACTTTGACTATGTGAGAAATAGAAACGGGAATCAGTTTATTGTCATGAATTTGTCATATCGCGCTAAGCCGATGTTTTATATTATGTTATATAGGCTATTAATAACATGAAATAGCATTTTAGACGTCAAAAAAATCGTACCAGGGGAAATTTAAAAAAATATAATAACTTCAAACACCTAACTTACCAGTGAAAGCCGTCTGATGTAGAATGTCGTCTTTTCATCTTCATGTGACGACCACATATCCGACACAACATCTTCCTTAGAAGTCTCTTTTTCTGAAGCCATTTTATGAGTCGTACTGTAGTCCTCTTAGTTGGCTTTTCGATAAGCAAAAGTAAGCTCCGTCGTTAGATTCATGTTCCAACCAGTTAATCAAAAATTTTTGCAACAAGCCTCAACCTCAAAACTGATGACGTCTTGACCTCATGACCCTGAATGTAGCCGCGAAAATGCAAACTCGTAAGTTAACGTTACCATTGTCGCATTTCCGGGTTTTTCAGTATCGGAAGTATTAATAAATTAATGACACTGTTTTATTTTTTTTTACAAAATAATATCATTTAAAATAATTAAGACAAGAAATGTTTTCTGTAAAATACTGTTAATATTATTAATTAAGGAACGTTGTTTTTTTTTTTTTTTTTTTTTTACAGTTTTTACCAACTGCTTACACACAAAATCTTTTCATGTCACACAATTTTTGAAACCTCTCACTCAAAGTGCAAAACTACATGCCAAATCTTCAAAACCATAAGCTATTTCTCAGGCTTTGACTCAGTTTTCAATTGCATAAAACACTTTTTTCAAAACACTACACACAATTCTCTACCTAAAACACAAAGATCTATCAGGAAGTGACTTCCTTTTCTTTTCCAAACACAACCAAACAAAATGCTACACTTATTCACCAGGTCACACAGACACACTCCTCACATGTGCAAACACTAATTGCTTAACTGATCACTAACCAATCACTGCTTTACTTTAGTATAGATAGGCCTATAAATAGGTCAAAGGTCAGATTACCTGTTTTGAACAATGGATGCTAACAATAAACAGAGAGCAAGAGGAGTAGGAGGAAGAGGCAGGGGACGAGGAGGAGGAGGAGGAGGAGGAAGAGGAGGAGGAGGAGGAAGGGGAAGAGGAGGAGGAGGAGGAGGAGGAGGAGGAAGAGGAGGAGGAAGAGGAGGAGGAGGAGGAGGAGGAGGAGGAGGAGGAAGAAGAGGAGGGGACAACGAGGAGGAGGAGGAGGAGGGGGGGGAAGAGGAAGAGGACGAGGGCAAATAAGAGAAGGAAGAAGAGCCATCTCTGATGAGATTAGGGCAACACTTGTTGTTGATCATGTAATCAACCATGGTTTGACCATGAGAGAGGCTGGTCTGAGAGTCCAGCCCAACTTGAGTCGATTTACAGTGGCCTCCATTATTCGAACCTTCAGAAATGAGAACAGGTATGCAACTATCTAATGACTATTTTAGCATTATAGTAATGTACTGTAAAATACGTATGACTGCATAGTATTGCATAAACATTTGTAACTCTAAGCCATCCATATACTGCACTGCATTGAATGAATGAGGTTGGTTATCATGCTGTACTACATTTTTTTTTGGAAATGGTTTACAGTTCCTATGCTGAACACATACTGTGTTTGAATTCTGTACAGAGTGGAAAGGCAAAGACATCATGGAGGACGAGAACGCTTGTTTACAGACGTACAAGAGACTGCAATTATAAATATGGTTTTGGCCAACAATGCAATCAGGATTCGAGAGATAAGAGAGCATATCTTGAATAATGACACCATATTCAACAACATCAATGCTGTAAGCCTGTCGACCATTCAACGCATCCTCCAACGGCACCAAGTGACGATGAAACAACTTTACAAGGTGCCATTTGAGAGAAACTCTGACAGAGTCAAGAATCTGCGACATGACTTTGTAGAGGTATGTATGCAACACTACTTCCAGTTCTTCAGACATACCATATTTACTCATCTGTATATCATTTTGTCTGTTACAGAGAGTATTGGAGATGGATGCCCATGTAATTCGCCACGAATTTATTTATGTGGATGAGGTTGGCTTCAACCTCACCAAAACCAGGCGCCGTGGACGAAATGTAATAGGACAGAGGGCAATTACCAATGTCCCTGGACAGCGTGGGGGTAATATAACCATGTGTGCTGCCATCACTCATAACGGGGTCCTCCATCACAATGCCACACTGGGTCCATACAACACCGCCCATATACTCACTTTTCTGGATGCAATTCACACAATGCTTGTCCCTGATCCAGATCAGGCGCCTGCTAGATTTGTGGTTGTGTGGGACAATGTTAGGTTTCGCCGGGCTGTTCTGGTCCAAAACTGGTTTGCCACCCATCCACAATTTGTAGTTTTGTACCTACCCCCATATTCACCTTTTCTAAATCCCATAGAGGAATTCTTCTCAGCCTGGCGCTGGAAAGTGTATGATCGCCAACCCTATGCCCGCATGCCGCTTCTCCAGGCAATGGAGGATGCATGTGGGGACATAGAGGTTGCCTCTGTCCAAGGTTGGATACGCCATGCTAGGAGATACTTCCCTCGATGTTTGGCAAGAGAAGACGTATCTTGTGATGTGGACGAAGTATTGTGGCCAGACCCAGCTCGGAGAAGAGATGAAGCTTAGCACTGGGGACTGCACCCCCCTCCCCCTGCCAATTCCTGGACCGGGACCCCACACACAATTTACTGTATTCTACTGTACAGAATATACTTTTGGTTTACGTAAATGTTTATAGTTTTGTTGTATGCTAATGTATACAACAGTAATGTTTGGCCTAATAAATATTTTCTGTTTCTACATTGCATTGGCTTTTCCGGTGTACTTGTTACCACTCTCAGCAGATTACTTTCCCTGTAGAACATTATATTAAAATGTAGATATAAGCCTATGAAAGACCAAAGAGCTTTAGATTTAGAACAGCAGTGTTTACATGATATATCCAAAAATGTATTATTGTGAAAGAAGTGTTTGCCATTTGATGCAAATGCTTCATTCTGACATGTGTTTATGGCATTTTGAATGCAGTGTTGCATTTTGAAGGAGATGTGAGGCATTTTGCATTTTGTGTGTGCAGTTTTGAGAATTGTGTGTAGAGTTTTGAAAAAAGGAGACTTGGTTTTGAAAATGTGTGTAAGCAGTTGGTAAAAACTGTAACATTTCTCACAAGGCAGTAACACAATGGCAACGCTCTGACAAACCTCAGGATTTTTTGCACCCACATTTGAACCTGTGTTAAACACACCGCATACTAAAGAACATCAAACCAAATGCTCGGCTTGCATTAATGTTTAATATCAAAAAAGAACTTTTAGCTAACAATTGTGTGCACACGTGAGTTACATCAATCAAATCACTAAATCTAAACCTAAACCAGCAAGGAAGGCAATATAGCAATGTCCTGAGTGACACCTCTGAACCTGACCGCGTTTTACACGCAGCATAGAGCAAAGAA
Source organism: Cyprinella venusta (assembly GCA_038021265.1). Classification (NCBI taxonomy): domain Eukaryota; kingdom Metazoa; phylum Chordata; class Actinopteri; order Cypriniformes; family Leuciscidae; genus Cyprinella; species Cyprinella venusta. The sequence continues at coordinate 20,212,500 of CM075871.1, forward strand.
GAGAAAATAATAATGATTAAAGAAAATCAGGTAATCAGTTGATCACAATCTTTGAGTGTGTGTGTGTGTGTGTGTGTGTGTGTGTGTGTGTGTGTGCGTGTGTGTGTGTGTGTGCGTGTGTGTGTGTATGTCTGCGTGTGTGCGTGTGTGTGTGTGTTTGTGTGTTTCTGTGTGTGTGTACTGGATTTCAATTCAATCAAATGTTATGAAGTCCTTGTTCAACTTGAGAAGAAGTTGGTTCTCAAAATTCTGTGAATGAATTGATCCCCTTCTTGGGGTGAAGAGCAAACCTGCTATGCTAAAAAGCCTTTCACACGCTGCTGAAGCTGGAAGGGCTGTGTTGAGCTTTAATGAGAGGTTACGCACAGCTGGATAGGGGGCCAGTGTATTCACTCCATCAGCTGTAGCGGTTAGGTATCCATCAAGTTGCTTAGTTATCTCATGTGAATGCGTCTGCTTGACATTGGTGAAGAAGTCATCTTCATCTGAAGAGGTTGATGTGGTATCAGGAGACTGAAGACCTTCATCGTGTTCTAGCAGATGTTCCTTGATGTAACTAAGACCTTGATTAGAAACACAGAATCACACCAACAAACTCATATTTTTGTTATGATTTCTCTAAGTAAACAACTGTATAGAATCATTGTTGGATGTAAAGGTTTTTGAAAAAAAGAAGCAAACAAACATTTTCCTTACCAAGCTGTAGGACTGTGTCATTGCTGGTCCAGGAGGTTTTGAACCTTGGAACGAGAATGGCTGCTGCAATTAGCTCTGGCTTTGACATCATCCTCTCGAACCGCTTCCTCAAACCTTCAAGAAGAGCATCAACAAGTGGCTTGCAAAATCTGAGTGACGGTCTGGTCTTTTCAAGCTTGGTTGTGAGGGTGGTGATTGTCGGGAGCAGCCAGCCCATCTGAACGTTGACTTCTCCTTGTAGAATGTTCAAGGACTTCGCAACTGGACTCATGGTGGTGACATATTCCCCTAAAAAGGCTATGTCAGCCGGACTGTACCTAATAGAAACAGAAGAAAATAAACAAACACATATTTCAACAAAATGTAAACAGAACCACTGTACAATGCTGGACATTTATTTATTCGTTTATGTACCTACAGCAGATGATGTGGAAAGCATTACTCTAACAAAATAAGAACACAATTATACATTAACATAAGCTACTTACATTGGAACATTGAGTGCAGCACAGACCGTTCTCACAGACCCCTCTCCTTGGTCTCTAATGATTCTGACCACACGTTCCACGGCCATGAAAGAGGAGTTCCATCGAGTTGAATTAGGCTGTACCAAGTGAAGCTTACAGTGTTCCTTTATAAGCTCTGCATTTTGAGGAGACCTTGATGCTTTATTCCAGAGTGCCTGGCACTTAGAAAAGGCTGATCTGGACAATTTCTTGTAAGCTTCTGTCTTATTAGCCCGATCAACATCGACTGTGGAAACTAAATTTAGTGAGTGGCATGCACACCGATGATGTTTCGGCAGCTGATACTGAAGACCATCATCTTCCTCCAGAATGGCTTCCACATCGATGAATTCCACCTCCTCTTCACTATCAGATGCATCACAATCTTCTCCTTCTACTACTTCTTCGCTTGTGCCTTCTGCAACTAACTCTTCATTGTTATTTTCATCCTGCTGACCAAAGACACGGAACGCTTTGACGAAATTCGACCCGTTGTCTGTTGTAGTTCTAACAACCTTTAGACTTATTTCATACTCTGCATGAATGTCGGTCAAAACAGCTGCCAAGGCCTCGAATGTGTGGGAGCCCCTTAGTTGACGGCAAGCAAGGGCAACAGAACGGCGTTCAAAACTGCAAGGATCGAGCCAGTGGGCTGTTACACCTATAAAGCTCCTTCTCCTGGCCGTCCAACAATCAGTAGTGGTGGCAATGTATGGTACCTTTTTCATTTCGTTCTTGAGATGTTCTTTCATTTTAGATGTAGCTAAATCAATCTTGCGCCGCACAGTTGTGCGGGACATGACGGAACTACTCGGTTGTAAGTCTACAATAAGGTCTTGGAAGGATGGTTTCTCTACCAGGGAGAAGGGCTGGAGATCTTGAACGATGAAGCGGAGGATAGCCCGATCAACCGTCTTCTGAGACACCTGCTTGGTCTCCAGCAGCTTCAGTTGCTTCGCCTTGAAGCCTGTTCCACCTTCTGATGGCCTCTTGCAGGCTGTTGAAGTCAGTTGACAGTATTCCTCCAGATGTTTTTCATGCCTTCTCTGTAAAACACAGTATAATGTTTCAGTTTACACTATAATAAACTAATAAATATTAGAAAAGACACCCAGGCTGTTCTCTCATGTAGTCTACATAGATAGATTAAAATCAAACAGAGACATAGAGAGGCTTTTTAATTCGCATTGTTTTTTTAGACATGATTTCTCCATTTTATTCATTTTTTTATTTAGATATTTATTTAGACATTCTAAAAGACTACTTTTGGATATTTTTAGATATTTCTGTTAGATAAATGGTTGTGCATTGTGATTACAACCAACCATAACATTTGGTTAGAAAGGGAACACAACAATGCAAGCATTTTTGTTAGTCAATATTTGATCATTTAAAAAATCTAACAAATTAAGGAATGGATAGTGATAATTCAAAACACTTTATAAAGACGTTTTGCAATTAACTGTTATTTAATTCAGTTTAATTCTATAAATGGTAATAAAACTTCAGAAGAGAACAGCAATTATGATCTAACAGTAAAAACATAATAAAATAACATAACAGCAACCAATCATTATCAAACTGAAGGTTAAAAAAGATGAATAAATGTAATATTCATAATAAATATAATTTTAACTATATACATACAAACTGTAAATAATTTATTTATTGTTGCATCACAACAGATATCAGGAACACATATTAGGCTAAAATAATAACAAACAAAATAATTATTTGTGTGTGTGTGTCTGCATTTTTGACCGAAGAGGACCAGAGGGTTAATTATGAAGTGCTGGTTGTTCATAATTTTCCAATGGCTCCAGACTAACTTTTTAAATTGATTTTACCGGTGCAACTAACTTTAATTTACGTGGACAAAATATTTAGGTGCTTCTGTCATTCTAACAACTAACAAGTGCTGCAATATTAGGTCAGGCAAACACAAGACTTTTGGAAAGCATATCTCTTATGTAGATTTGTATGTATCTCTCATGTAGATTTCTCTCAATACAATTGCAGGCTAACGATACAGCAATTTTGTATGGTATAACAAGACAGGTATACTTGAATAGGCATTTAAGACATAAGTTACAGTTTTACAAACACTATTGTAATCCTGGCTGTCTAGGCCAGCTGAACTGTTATTTTAAAAAAAAATAATAATAATAGCCCCTTGCTCTAGTTATTCGCTCTGTATGGTAAAAAAGCCGTTTTGTACTCGAGCTCAGACAAGGAAATATATAATTTAAATGTTTTAAAATAAAATATGCTCTCTCTATTTAGGGGCATCAAAACATGAATCTGAAAGGACCTCAGTTGATTATCTATGTTACACGATTAGCTTGCCTCGGCTATGCCTAGCTACAGCTGGCAAATTGACGGGTACATGTGGCTACTGGCTACGACTACTCAAACATAACCGAGAATGTAAACAGCTGCATTATCGCACCTACAGTAGCCAATCATTTAGTGCACTTTTCTGTAGCTAGTATCTAGCTTAGAAATGTAAGGAAGTATAATGTACGTACCTTGACATGCTTCCGCAAGTTGGAGGATGAATTTTTGTAGGCAGTGATGAAGCGAAAACTATCACTCAATTGTTCCGAAAATTGAAACAGTCGGGTGAGGTGGGGCCACGGGTTGACACATTCCCGGGATGGACCTGCTGCGTCTTCATCCATTGTTCGTCTCTTTTCTAATCTAAATCTGACCATGGAGTTGATTTTGGCGGAAAGCTGTAGGTGATCGCTGATAGGCTGTCCAAATCAGTGGCGCCTGCACAATCCAATCACGTTTGAGAGGGAAACAACAAATTAAGGGTTTCCGATATTTTTTATTTTATTTTATTAGAAGATTTTTTTTTTTTTTACTCATGGTTATGGATAGAAATGTAGCGGAGTAAAGAGTACAACATTTACCTCTCAAATGTACTTAAGTAAAGTCATGAGTACTCCCCAAAAATTATACTCGAGTAAAGTACAGATCCCTCAAAATTGTACTTAAGTACTGTACTCAAGTAAATGTACTCCGTTACTGTCCGGCTCTGCTGAAGAGACAGAGAGATCAGAAGAGAAATCAGATTATATCAGCCCATCTAGCTATATTTATAGTGCTAGCCCACGCCCGCTTCGGCGGGAAGGTGACGTAGTGGGCGCAAAGTGCCCCCATTGGATCTGACGTCACCAAAGGGCCTCTCTCGATAGGCTGCTGAAGTTGCCGCAGGACAGCCAATAGGCATGTGAGCTGCCTTACCTATTTACCTAATTTTTGGCTTCAATATCTTGTTATATAATATTACGCAGTACGAGAGTAACCTCTCGTAAGAGAACTGCGTGTTGGCAACATACCTCTTTATATCCCCACGAGGTGGGGTGGAGTTGTGCTATGCAAATTCCGCAGACCCATTAAATGTCCTTGCCATTGGCTCGTTTCGTAACACTCAAAGTTGACAGGTTTTCTAAGCGAAACATCAATAATCGTCACGACGTAACGTCTCCATTCTCTACTCAGGGAATGAGGGTTACATCCGTAACAAGACGTTCTTTAGGCATTCGTCTACCAATCCCAATGCTCCAAATAGCAATTAAACATATCTTTATTTGCACATTTATTGAGGGGTCTACCTTTCCTTGGCTGTGGACATACGTATCTAAAGCCCTAACGGGGCACAGCAAATTTAGTTTCTCCTGGTCTGACGTCAAAAAATGTGGAGTACAGAAGCCTGCAGTACTATAGTCTAGCATAAATAGTTGGTACCTTAGGAACATAACCTGGTCTTGGACAGAGAAAGGCCTTAACCATACAAGGAACAAATTCCAGGCACGAGGGAGCCACCGAAAGTGCTTGAATATCTCCTATTCTTTTTAGAGATGAGATAGTGAGAAGAAGGATAGTCTTAATAGTAAGAAACTTTTCCGAAACTTCCTCGATGGTACCCTGATGCAGATGGTACCCTCTGCAAACTGCTGGCCTTAGCCTCAAGGTGCCACGAAGGAAGCGAGATACAAGCAGGTGTCTCCCGAGGGAACCTCCACTCGAAGGGGTGTGGTAAGCAGCTAAGGGCCCCACTTACACCTACAATGTGGATTACCCTTAGACCGTCCTGCAGGAATTCCAGCACTGTACCAACCGGGCAGTTAACTGAGTCCTGCTGGCGCTCTCCACACCAAGAGGTGAAAAGTTTCCACCTCACTGCATATATCTTCCTTGTGGCAAGAGCTCTTGATTGGAGGATGGTCTCAACGACCTCAGTCGAGAGACCAGAATCTATGAGCTGGACCCACAGAGGCCAAGCCCACAGCCTCCATAGTTCTGGGTGAAGGTCGACCCATTCACCTGAGAGAGTAGGTCTCTACTGATCGGTTTCTCCAGGCGAGAGCCGTCGAGGAGAGGCACTAGGTGCGCAAACCATACTCGGGCCGGCCAGAATGTGGCTATTAGCAAAAGACTGAGCCGTCCCGGCGAACCCTCTCCAGAACTCCCAGGAGCAGAGCGATCGGGGGAAATCGCAGCAGAGTTTTTACCTCTTGTTCTAATACCAGAGCCTGCTCGGGGCCCACCACTGTGGGAAGAACCCCTCTGAACTGAGATGGACGCGTTCTGAACTGAATAGCGTACCCGTTTTTTATAGCATTCAGGACCCACTGAGATATATTGGGAAGCATTTTCCATTCTGCCAGAAATTCTACTAAGGGAACCAGCCTCTCGAGGCTGGCCTCTAGTTGAATATCCTGAGTGACAGATGCAGCGCCCTGTGGCGGCGCACCGGCAGGGAACAGGTGGTCTGGGCACTCCGCAGCCCTCCTCGGAGGGGGCGAGAGTCCCTCGGGAAATCGCTCGCCGAGTCTCTCTACGCCCTGTATCGGCAGGGTTAGTAGAACAAACCCCTGAGGGCATCGGGAAAGACAGGGCACCGTGGTTTTGTGAGGTGTACTCAAGTCTTTCACGATGGAGACCACCCTCACAGTCCTGATGTTGATCGCGTCAGGATTTTTTCGACACAGCCTTATTCAGTGACTGTCCTCAGTTCAGCCCTGCCCTGCAAAGACCGCGTATGAGAGCGCCCCGCCTCGCCCCTCCAATTTTGTGGGGGGCACAAAACACAACACTCGTTCCACTCTTTTTTTTAAAAAAAAAAGAACTACTCGGCGGCTGAGACTTTCCTCGCCCAGCAGCCCCTAGAATTTTACTTTTAGGGGAATACATTTCTGAAAAGCTGCTGACTGTCTTTTTTCCTCCTGGAACCTCTCAGTAACAAAATGCAAAGCATCACCAAATAAACGCACAGGGGATACAGGGGCGTCTAACAGAAAAGATTCATCTTTTACTTGCATGTTACTTTGATTTAACCATAAATGCCTCTCTGTGGCCACCAGGGCTGCCATAGAGCGACTGATCTGGCCGTCTGCCTGGGGCAGGGACGTGCACAGGGGGGTTGCTCAGGTTGCCCGGGCAACTGCCCATATGCCCTTCTCGACTCAGGTTGCCCTTCCTAGGAAAAAAAAATCCTACAGTGGATTCAGAATTTAATATAGAATGTGGCATCTTCTGCGGCCTAGATAAAAAATAAAAAAGTCTCAAAGCCTCATTCAATTCCATTCGGGCACCGAAAGTGAAAGTCAGTGTAAGGGAAGGGCAAACTGTTTACATGGCTGCAGCGCTGCACGCGACCATAGACAAGTTCGCGCAACCGGTGCGCAAATGACTTAAGGCGCCGCCTCCATCTCGTGTGTACCGCGCCAATTAATGTGTACAACATCCATGACAAAATGAAGCGAAACTATCCTTCTAGTCGTGAAAAGAGGAAGAAGAAGAAAAGAAAAACATGAGAGTGAATTGCGGGAACAACATCAGGTAAACTTGTGTTCTCTCCTCTCTAAGTTTGATTTCAGCAAATTTTAATGTTTTTCTATCTTGCTAACCTAGCAGGCAGTGCATCTCTTGCATCACTTTGTGCCTGACAAGAGAGCAAAATACAAATTTATTAGCCTACGTTTGTTTTTGATAAACGACAACGGTGTTTGTTTACTGCAGCTCGGAAAACATAACCGCGTCGCGTGTCGTGCGTTCAAACGCGCGTGTCACAAAATGAAACTCGCAATTTTCAAGCAAAAATATGTGGAGACCAGACAAACTTTACAATACATGCACGTGAATGATGGCACTCCCAATCAAAGTACACATTATAAAGACACTGATTATCTAGTCTCAGTGTAGTTAAAAACTCTAAACAACTGCACTATTTATGCAGAATGCAATGTTGACAATTTGACATTGATTGACTATTGATTTATAGGCTATATTGAATTTAAAATGTTGATTAGCTGGACATACTGATCAATATGGATGCACATCCCTCAGTAAATAATAACCATAAATCAAGAATTGCTTCAACATGCATTAAAAAAAAAATCATACTGATGCTGAAAATACCCGGACGTTAGAGAGAAACAAAGTTAATCCTAAAAGCCAAAGCTCAGATAATACTTTATTTTCTTCTTATTTATGTTTACGTTAATTCACTTGTTATCTTAACATTCTATAAAAAATACTCTATTCAATAAATATCGTTTGTTTGAACCTAATTCTTTTCTATATTGTTGTACTTATTCTTTGACTGTTTTGTTTAAAGGAGGTAGGATTGTATTGGGAGCACTGAAGTGTCAGGTGTGACTGTGTGGCAATGGCAAATGGTTTACATAGCTCACAGCATCACAGATCAGGTAGAGGGCCCCTTAGCAGAATTTTGCTTAGGGCCCCAGGGGGAGGTCAAGATCGGCACTGGGTTTAGCAGTTGATTCTGTTCCCTACCTGAATTCCTGTTCCCTTTACGCAATCATACTACAAATCATGCGTAGTTGCCCGTAGCCTACCATCAGAACTAAATAGGAGCAAGAAGCACAACTGAATGTACGGGAAGCCAAAAGGTTACAAAAGGATTGTATTATTATTATTTTTTCACGAAATCTAAGCGTTTTTTTTTTTTGTAATTAGAAGCAAGTTTTTCATTCAATCCAGATTATTTCTTTTCAAATTAAAAATAAATAAGTAATAAAAAAAAACAATAATATGAGGAACTCTTGTTATCATGTGTCTCATCTCTGACTTATACTCCTTCATATAGCCCGTGAGGGGGGAAGGGGGGGGGGGTGCCCTTTTTTCAGGTCAGAGCAACTGCCCCTCAAAATTCCTGTGCACGTCCCTGGCCTGGGGGCTCGAAGAGTGAAATCAGCTGTCTATCTGAGCTCCTTGGTTTGTGACTTGGTTGCTTTTGACTTGGTTTGTGCCAAATGTGATGGTTTTATGAGGAATTGTAAGGTATAAATGCTAGGTTATTTTGTTTTGGAACATTTTCAACTCGACTTTTCTCAATATTGACTTTGCTTACTCATTTTCAAACAGGTGTAGCTCATTATTTTTTTTGTCTGATTCTAACAAATCGTACATCATTTTGAATAGAGAATGCAATAATGCCAATCTCATTTTTGAAAATATGCTCATTGCGACTCATTTTGCCAGCACGGGTCACATATACAGTTTGTGAATTTTCGAAATCATTATGTCTACAGGATGTCCCCATTAAACATGGAAATCCAACATGTGTGTGTCAAAATATGATTTGCAAAATTGAAAATTGTGATTTGTTTCCCATCATTTTTTTAATATTGAGCTTGATGAGGTCAACATATGTATAGTCTAAACAAAATTCAGTGAAGAGTAGCAAAAATGGTTTCCTGAGAATGACCCAGCCATACACATGTATTAATTTATTTTTATTTTAATTTAAAGAAACTTTCATTTAAAATTTGTGGGGGTTTTTTTTCCTCCAAATACTTATCTTTTATATTTCTGAATGTCACAAAACCTCTGTTTCAGGGACTTTCCCTTCCTGTTCTCTTATTGAATGTTAGAATTGAAATATACTGTTTTGAAGAGATAAGAGATTCTACCAGAGGCTCTTTTTATATTTTATTGGGTATTATGAATAGGTTGAATTCAATATCAGGCTAACACACTGTATGTTGTGTGTATGCATGGCTTTGTCCACATTTGTGTATGTGCCCACGTTTAATGTCCCTGTAGAGAGTATCTTCAGTACATTACCTCTATAAAGTCCATCACCCATATCCCCAGTTTCCAGTTGTGGCTTAGACGAATACTGTGCAGAGATCGAGATGAAGATGCCAGTTCTCCAGGTTGTACTTTTGGTACTTTCTTTTCTCTACCCTATTCAAAGCAACTCAGAGGCAGACTGTAAACTCTGGAAGGACCTAGACTCAACCGTGGTCTATAAGGAGGGCCATGTAGTTCTAGCTGGGATGTTTCCCATCCACTCCAAAGGCATCGACCAGGAGCTGAACTTTAGAAGTCAGCCAGACAAAAGAAAATGTACAGGGTAATGAAAAAAATAGATGTAGTTCCTATTTATATCAGACAGCAAAACTGATTATTGCTTATTTTAGTTTATTGCGTCAGAGACATTTTGTTTAGACTAAATGCTCTGTCTTTGTATTAGCCTGTGATTGAATAATCTATTTTTGAGTTTTGAAATTAACTGAAGGTTGATCTTTCTTTCAGGTTTAACATGCGAGTGTTCCGCTGGTCTCAGTCAATGATCTTTTTCATTGAGGAGATCAACCGAAACCCTACCCTTCTGCCAAACATTACACTGGGCTATAGGCTGTATGACACATGTGGGCTGACTGCTCTGTCTCTGAGGAGTGCATTGTCTGTAGTCTCTCAACCCATGAAGAGAAGCAGTTTGGGGGAATGCTCCTCCCCAAGAATCCCCATCATTATTGGGGACTCTGGATCCACCCTGTCAATGGCCATTTCCAGAATACTCAACCTGTTCAGTATCCCACTGGTGAGGGCAGATCAGCAAGACAAAATTATTTGAAATTAAGTAATCCTGTATTTGTGTACTCTTTGCCACTGAAAATCTTTCTATGTTCACTTCTCTTTCAATCTTTCTCTATATGTCTGTCCACATCTCTGCTTCAGGTGAGTTATTTTGCCTCATGTGCTTGCCTGAGTGATAAGCTCCAGTTCCCTTATTTCTTTCGCACAATTCCCAGTGATGTTTATCAGGCCAGCGCTCTTGCTCGTCTGGTAAAGCACTTCGGATGGACTTGGGTGGGCACAGTAGGGGCCGATGACGCTTATGGGCGCACCGGCATAGATCTGTTCACCACTGCAGTGGCACAGTTGGGTGTGTGTGTGGCTTATCGAGTGATCATACCCAAACTGCCAACTCAGCAACAGCTGAAGGATATCGTCAAGACCATTCGAGATTCTTCAGCCCATGTTTTGGTGGTTTTTGCCATCGAGGAGGACATCAAGCCAGTAGTGGATGAAATAGTTAGGCAAAATGTGACCGGGAAGCAGTGGGTGGCCAGTGAAGCCTGGGTGACTTCCACTCTCATCTCCACTAAAGAGAACTATCCCTCACTAAGTGGCACTATCGGCTTTGCCATCCGCCGAGCTGAGATACCCGGCTTAAAACAATTCCTTGAAAGCATTCAGCCCCTGGCTGAGCCTTACAATGCTTTTGCAAGGGAGTTCTGGGAAACACAGTTCCAGTGCTTATTGAACACAAGCCTTCCTGCTCCCTCCACAACTGAACAAGTGCACTACCCCCATAGCTGTACTGGCATGGAGAGGGTCCAGGATATCCACAGTATCTATAATGATGTGTCAGAGCTCAGGGTTACATACAACATGCACAAGGCTGTTTACACAGTGGCACATGCACTGCATAACCTGCTTCTGTGTCAAAAAGAGATTGGGTCTGCCTTGATCAAGCAGTGCCCTGATATTCATAATCTACAGCCCTGGCAGGTACAACAATGCTTGTGTGCATTTGCAGTGTTAATATAACCTTTAAGAGAAACATTTATTTGGCATAATATAGTAATTGTGATTATTATATTTGGACTGTTATATTAAATATTAATATATATATATATATATATATATATATATATATATATATATATATATATATATATGCATTAATCTTCTTGTTGAGGTCCTGAGGAAAGTGAACTACACAAATATGTTTGAAGATTTATATATATAAAAAATATTAATATACATGTTTGGAGATTAAATATATATATATATATATATATATATATATATATATATATATATATATATATATAATTAGTATTATTATTATACATAATGCCAAGTGTAATATTTTCTATGCATTAATCTTCTCCAGGTTGTTGAGGTCCTGAGGAAAGTGAACTACACAAACATGTTTGGAGATTTGATCCACTTTGATAAGAATGGAGACCCCGTCGGGTCATATGACATAGTGAACTGGCAGAGAGGATTGGATGAGCGTCCGGTACAGTATGTTACAGTGGGTCGCTTTGACTCATCTCTTTCGACAGCACAGCAGTTACTGCTCAACCAGGACAAAATCATCTGGCATGGAGGAACTAAGGAGGTAAAATTATGGAGTGTCATACTCTGTTACTAATCATCAGAATTGAATGGTACTTATTTTAAATACTGTCTGATAATAATAGTTTTCATTATTACATTTATTTCATTTAGCAGACATTTTATCAAATGTGACATACATTTTGTATTAGTTCTTCAATTGCTTAGAACTTGGGAATTTATTTTTATAAATTATTTGTATATTTAGTTGGGCTATTTAGTCTCTATAATCACACAGATATTTTGATTATAATGTATTTTATCTCTCTCTTATAGATACCAGTATCTGTGTGCTCTGATAGTTGTCCACCGGGTTTCAGAAAGGTTACACGAGAGGGTCAGCCTGTATGCTGCTATGACTGTGTGCTTTGTGCAGAGGGCAGCATCAGCAATATTACCGGTATTATCAGACTGATACACATACAATGACTTTTACTCACGAATAATATTTATATATTTAAATGAACTAAATTAATAACTTTTTTTACAGAGTTTTACAAATCACTGAACTTACTTAAACTGGACTATGACACTATTTCTTCTGGAAACAAACTTTGTTGCATTTCCCTCTTATCTATGTAAAGCTGCTTTGAAACAATCTGTTTTGTAAAAAGCAATATATATATAAATAAATGTGACTTGACTGTCTGTTTGCATCAGTTAACTTTTTTTTTTAAACCAATCTTTACAAATCACCAATTAAACTTCTTTCCCTTGAATGCATTTTTAGTTAATGTACCTTTCTCTGTGTTTATGCATCCATTTTTAGATCAACCTGAATGCATGCTTTGCCCTGAAGACTTCTGGTCCAATCAACATCGAAACCTTTGTGTTCCCAAGCAGATTGAGTTCTTATCCTACTCTGAGGCTTTTGGCATGGCCCTGGCAGCTATAGCCATTCTGGGTGTGGTTGCTGCTATGACAGCTACTGCAATCTTCTTTCGCCATCGCGACACACCCCTGGTCCGAGCTAATAATTCGGAACTGAGCTTTCTATTGCTGATTTCTCTCACTCTCTGTTTCATATGTGCGCTAACCTTCCTGGGTCAGCCGTCACGCTGGGCATGCCCTCTTAGACGGACTGCTTTTGGCTTGAGCTTTGCCCTCTGCCTCTCCTGTCTCCTTAGTAAGACTCTAGTGGTGCTTATGGCCTTTAAAGCCACAGTGCCTGGTAACAACACAGCACTCTGGTTTCGCCCCCCTCAGCAGAGACTGGGTGTGTTTTTATGTTCAATTCTGCAGGGGGGAGTTTGCATGGCTTGGCTTATCACAGCACCACCATATCCAGTAAGGAACACCTGGCTGTACCGCGATCGGATTATTTTAGAATGTCACCTGGGTTCAGTTGCCCTTTTCTGTTGTGTGTTGGGTTACATTGGCTGCTTAGCTGCCTTCTGCTTCATCCTGGCTTTTTTAGCCCGAAAATTGCCTGATAATTTTAATGAAGCCAAATTCATCACATTCAGTATGCTCATATTCTGTGCTGTTTGGATCACGTTTATCCCAGCCTATGTCAGTTCCCCTGGGAAATTTACTGTTGCTGTGGAGATATTTGCCATTTTAGCTTCTAGTTATGGAGTACTTTTGTGTATTTTTGCACCTAAATGTTACATAATTATTTGCATGCCTGAGAGGAATTCTAAAAAGTTTCTCATGTCCCAAAAATGATTTACCATGTCATGATGTACTCTTTCATGTTTTTTAATGCCTTATAACATTCACTTATGTGTTAACATATTCAATGAATGTAATAAAACAGAAAAACTATGTGTGTTGAATCGCTTTATGAGGTGATAATCTGTCTTGGCCTGTGACAATGAATGGAAGTAAATATTGTATTAATCTCAGACACACATGCAAGTATGTTATTGTGCCACTAGAGAGCACTAATGTTCCAGTAAAACTCTTCAGGTAGACATCACAATGATGTGACACTTGCACCAGACTCATTGGAAACCTCTAAAAATGTAAATAAAAACTTTTGTCATCAAGACCACTTTCTTTTAATAAAGTACAAGATGAATCTCTCTCTCTCTTTCTCTAGCTAATAAGTGACGAAGCTGAAACTCAGAAAGCATATATTCAGAAAGTGTGCATTCCTTGATAGACATGAATTGTAAAAAAAAAAAATAATAAAAAAAACACGTACAGAATGTTATAGTTGCCCATAGGGTGTTTGATTGAAATGTATCCACAAGACATAAGTTTGAAAAATTATTAAAGATATATTTGATTATAGAGTTTAACAACTTCTCTCTATGTAATAATGAAACCTCAGTTATGTTGCCAGACCTCATGTGAGAACAGAACAAAAATTATAATCTCGCATCGAGACATTATATGTTTGTCTTGGTGTTGACCTGATTTTCTGTGACCCTGTGACTTCTGTAACCTTTCCTGTAGCTGAAAAAGTAAAGCATTGGGGCTCTCAATGCCAAGGTCATGGGTTTGATTCCCAGGGAATGCAATAACTGATCAGAATATAAAAATCTGTAATTTGAAATGCAATGTAAATTGCTTTGGATAAAAGCATCTGCCAAATGCATTAATGTAAATGCCGTGAACCAAGGGACCTATACATTCACACAAGACTCGTGAGCTTAGAATTATAAGGTTCTATCTCCGTTTAGGGTAGTTCTGAGATATTGAGCATCAAAGTTTGTACATCCCAGCTGGCAAAACTGTTATGTAGTATAATCTTCTATTATAGCTTTATCTATTAATATATATATATATATATATATATATATATATATATATATATATATATATATATATATTAACTTACAAAAATAACACCACACAGGCATTAATAAACACCTAATGGATCAGATTATAACAAAAACTCAAGTTCAACCAAAAGTTGAGATAGAACCATATAATTCTAAACTCACAAAGTCTGTTCTTATTGTCCCTTGCACTGATCAATCCAACAGTACAGATGTCCTCTATGCCATCACTGGCATGTTGAAGCATGCACAGCAGAGAACAGCATCCATTTCCACACATAATGTGCTGGAAAATAACTGTAAATAGCCGGAGGGCTCTTAAAATCAATCCTGTGCCGCTAATGGCTGGTAACTGTTTGGGGTCATTCTGACCCCGCTGGACTTTTCCTTGAAAATTTAAAAATGTTCCCTTCATCTCAGGGACATGAAACTCTGTGACTTTTCCTACATAATCTATCTAAACATGCACAAAAAAACTGGGCTTGATTTGGTTGTTCTAAAGGTGTGTAAAAAAAAATTTACCATTTAAGCTGTTTGGGGTCAAAATGACCCCACATTGAAAATGAATGGGAAAATGAAAAAAAATATTTTTTTCCATTTTGATTGTCAAAAAAATAAAAGTAAATCCATTATAAATCTGAAATGTTCCACATATAAACCAAGGTCTGGTCCTAGAGCACAAATAGAAAGTAGAACAAACTTTCTATCTCATACACACACACACACACACACACACACACACAAACACACACATGCCATGACTGCAACAGAGAGCATTTTTACAGAAATTGGCAAATAAAACAAACAAAACTGGCATAAATCTAAAATATTTTTTTTAAAATTCAAGGGCTGGTCCTAGAGCATAAACACAAAGTGGAATGAGCTTTCTATCTCACACACACACACAGCCACACACACACAAACACACACATGTATGCATCCTGTTCATTACAGTTTATTAGTGCTGTTGTTTTGTATTATATTGGTTTATGTACTTGGTTTATTAAATTTATTTGTTCTAAAATGTCTTGTTATAAAAAAAAATAATAATTGTTGATAAATAATTTTCTAAAATGAAGTGTGTGTATACAGTCATGTCATAGTGCTGATTTGTAGTATTTATGCAAATGTATGTATAATAATTTGCATAAACAAATAATTCAAAATGTATCAGACAACAACAAACTCTAATTTTAACAAACATATTTTGTGCAATTCACAAAATATATATATATCATATATATCAAGTTGTGATGAGAATTTGAAGCATCAAGAAAAATGAAGTGAAAATGAATGAGTCTCTATAGGCCCCTATTGGAAAGATGTGGTCATTGCACTTTAATTCCTTAACTATAAGAAAAACTGTTTTTCGACTAACCACCAGATGGTAGTATTCTATCCCAAACACATAGAGCAATGTCCAAAAACTGTTTAGATTTAATTATCATCATAATTTAAGTGTTTTTTTCTTTAAAAAACATTTTTCATGTGTCAATTTATGGCCTAGTTATGTAATTGTGCAGTAAATAGGTAGAAAACTTAAAAAATTCCAAAAAAACACAGCATAAATGATTAGTTGAGAAGTGAATTTAAAAAATGATATATAGTTTTCCATATAAAAATGTATATTTCCTTATGCAATCACTCTTTAAAAGTCTGAGGTCAAAATGACCCCAAACAGCTTAAGTGTTATCCTTTTTTAACAGCGATTGGATGTTAATAACTTGTTTCTACTGATTCTCACATCCACTTTACATAATTTTCACAACTTTATTACTTGCTTTTTCTTTTTTTTTAAAGTAAAACAGATGTGCAAATCATTACTGGAATATTAATATATTGTTTACAATTTAGAGATTTGCAGTCTCATGGCTGTAAATGCAGACCATATGTGAGTTGGGCACTCTCAGTTGTGGAAAGCCCTTTGAGCATTTATTCAATATCCTACTAGCACACATTTTTTTTATCTTACTAGTAAGACTTTTGTTCAAACTAGTTCGACAAAATGGCAAACTAGTAGACCAAAAGTCTCAACTAGTTGGCTTTTTGACGAACTAGTGGCCATCTGGACCGAACTAGTGAAGAACAAAGGAGTGCTAGTTAACTAGTGAGCAGCAAAACTTTTAACTTGTTAACTAGTCAAACATAAATTCAGCTTACTAGTTAGCTAGTGGACGGCAAATTTCTGCACAAGTTTACTAGTGAGCATTTTGGCTATAACTATAAGTAGTAATTGTAAAGCCCAAAATGTCCTCTAGATAACTAGTTGACACTTGTTGGACCTTACTAGTTAACTAGTAAGTCAAAAATTGTCACACTAGTTAAATAGCATGAGCTAAAATGTCTACTAGTTAACTAGCAAAAACATTTTAAACCTACTAGTTAACTAGTGAAAGCCAAAATATCCACTAGTTAACTAGTTGAAGTTTTTTTTAACTTTACTAGTTAACTAGTGATGCTCAAAATGTCTTCTATTAGTACTAGTGAGAGCAGAAAGGCTGACTAGCTAGTTGCACAAAATGCTAATAAGGGGGTGGTAGCGGGCATATTTTAAACATTCCTATTGGCTGTCCAGCAAGAATTCCTCCTATTGCCAAAATTTAACCCTTTAAAGGTCCTATATGTAACTTTTTTATACAATGAATCCTTTTTTTATTGCCTGTGGTTGAAGGGGTTGTAATCACACATTGAAATGATCCACTTTTCGGGTTTTGCTATTACCTCTGAAGGCCAATATTCATATTTATATGTGAAGTCTCAGGGTCGGATTTCCTGCGAAATCCATCAGATGTGACGTGCATGCGCGCTCCTGAGACTCTCTATCCTTATATACAGTCTATTCGACCAACAGCACTTCATCTGACGACATGGAGTGTGATAACACCCCAAAACGTCCTGCCTCCAGCACAACACAGACTCAAACACAAACTCCAAAAAAATATAAAAATCAAAAAGAAAAAAAAGTTTTATCCGCCCAAGCTCGTCAGGCAAAACGTGAATCTGATCGACTCTGGACGAAAACGTGGATCACACCGGCAACATGTTAGTACAACATAGTAAACTCAAGTTAAATAGCAAGGTAAACTAGCTACATGAAATGAATACAAAAGAATGTTCCAGGATAGCAAAAAGTCAGTGCTTTAGGATGTAACTTATTTTATTTACTAGATCTACTGACTAACGTCGTTATCCCACTACCATATTGTTTAAACACATTTCCAGACACTTTCAGTACAGTAATGTTACTTCATACGATCTTACTGTTACACTGATATTGCTCACTAGTCTAGTTCACTAGCCGTTTTTGTTATCATATTATACATTTACCTATTGACATTGCTGATTGTGAAAGATACACAAATAGTTAGTGAAATGACATATGCTAACATCACATGTCGGCTAAATGCAGTTTATTGTAACATTATGGTACGAGCACAGAGCATTAGTTCAACGTCAAGATGATAAAAGTAAGCTATTATTGTAACTGCCAGTGTTGTTTTTGGCAGCCCTTTTAGTTTTAGTCTAAGTCTTAGTCTTTTGGACGAAAATGCTTTTAAGTTTTAGTCACATTTTAGTCACTTTTAAGTCACTTTTAGTCAAGTTTTAGTCGACGAAAAACAAAAGGTTTTAGTCAAGTTTTAGTCAACGAAAACACCAAAAGGTTTTAGTCAAGTTTAATCAATTTTTTAGTAAAAAACAAAAAAGTAGTCATAACGAATTAATTTAGTTTAAAAGGTAGTGGAAATGGGCTTAGGTTTGACAGATTTAGCAAGTGTTGCAATTCATAAAACAAGCTAACCTTACAACCTTTGCATAATAAACTCGACTTTCTCATTGATGGAGATGCAGTGCTGCCATTGCCAAGCTGTACTTCATTGTTACATTGGGCAGAAACCTTTTATCCCCATATTTCAAGTTATAGTTTTACCCCTGAATATTAAAAGCTGTTTTCACCAGCTATCACAGCAAAAACATTGAGCTACTAGAACATTACACACAGATAAAGTGGTAACAGTGGAATCACTGTTGTACTCCACAAAAAAGCCAAGAATAAAATATTCTTGAGAATAGAATAGAATAAGAACAAGAATAGAATAATAATAGAATAGAGTAAGAATAGAATATTCTTACTTGGGCGGGTGGTCACGTGACCCAGAGCGAGATAGCTGCTTGAGTTCTCTGCTCCGCTCTTATGTTTATTTAACTTGCATTTTTTTCCTCCAAATCTGTGGCTGTATTTTATTTAAGGACCGTCAATTATGTCTGACCCTAGTCTGGACAAAGAATTTTCCGATTTTCAGATCAACACGTTCACAGAAAGCAAAAGAAAAGGACAAAAAGAAGACTACTCATTCCTCGTCGGCAACAGATGCTAATGAAAAAGAGGCTCAATCGGACATGGCGCTGATCCTCTCCGAAATAAAAGCCAATGGTTCTCGCCTCGATGCGATATCAGCTGGAGGGAATAGCTGGATCAGTTTCCTCGTTACAAAACTCTCTCGCGTCCCTCACTGAGAGAATCGAGAGTATTGAGACTCGTCTAACGGAGGCTGAGGGGAGGATCTTTTCCACGGAAGACTCGGCGGCAGTGTCCGAGGGCCAACTCATTAACTTACTGACTAAGGTGGAACAACTTCAGTCAAAAGTGGACGATCTGGAGAACAGAGGTCGACGAAAGAATTTGAGAATAGTTGGTCTACCTGAAGGAGCGGAAGGTTCCGGTCCGCTCTCGTCGTTTCTCTGTTCCTCTATCCCCAAATGGCTGGATTTGCCCGCAGACTCTCTCGCCTTGGACATCGAGAGGGCCCATCGATCTCCTACTTTTGCACCTAATAACCCGAACTCATCATCGAGGAGTGTTCTGATTCGTTTTCTGCGGTTTACTGAAAAGGAAACTGTTCTCAGAGCAGCGCTAAAGAAGACGATTAACCACAAGGGCGCGGAGCTTCGGTTTTATTCGGACCTATCTACCAGTGTTCTGCCAACATGACATCACGACTTTTGCGTAAACATACACGCCACTTTCGAGTCAAGTGGCATGTTATCTCTACACATTTTGAGCTATCCGCGTGTATCCGCGTGTATGCGTGTATGTCTACGCCATTAACGTCCGCGTCATTCCGCGTGTCTGTACACGCGTGTCAAATGTCCAGTCATAAACGCCATTAACCCCAGTGACGGTTAAGTTTAGGGATAGAGTTGAGGTAAGTCATATCTTTTTTTTTTCACTAGGATGGTAAGGGAACAGTCATAAATGCCATTAACCCCAGTGATGGTTAAGTTTAGGGACAGGGTTGAGATAAGTCATATATTTATATAACGTTAAGTCAACGGCGTTCATAAACACGCGGAAAAGCGATTATGCGTCTTGATAGCACGCCAAAAATGCAAATACGAATTGGCGTGTCATACACACGCTACTTCATGAGATCAGTCTGGTTCTGCAGAAGCGTCACGAATTCAGTCCGGTGGTCAAGCTTATGGCTTCTCGTGGTTTATATCGCGGATTCGCCTACCCTGCCAGCCTCAGTTGTTTACACATGGGGAAGATTCGTCTGTTCGATGATCCGAACTCGGCTAAAGCTTTTCTGGACTCACTGGACAGATAACTCTGACTTGCTGTAATGTCCTTATCTTTTGGAGGATTACCTTTTTTTGAACTCACCAGACTTGTAAGTTTGGATTTTTATTTCAAATATTTACTTTTTCTTACTTTCTTTCTTTCTTTTTTTTTTACTACTATCATTTTTTTTTAAAAATTTTTAATTAATTTATCACATTTTATTTTGATTCTCACTGTACATCGCTGCTTTTATTATTCGTTATGTAGGATCGTACTAGACGTACTAGTTACCTTCTAGACGCCATAGTGACAGACTTTTTTTTTTTTTTAATCAGTGGGTTCAGTTATTTTAATCACATATCCTATAGGGTATATAGGAGCGATTCTTGAGAGGGCTATTTTTCTCAGTGGCATCAGTATGATGACAGGTTTATTTATGTTCATCATCTCATTTTGTGACTGTTGTTACCTGTGCACTATCGTCCTGGGGGGGTGGGATTATTCGGGGTAATCCAGTGTTCAATTCGTGGTACCGTTCTGTTCAAATTTGGTGTCTTTTATGTGCGAGATTTACTTTTGCCAGCTCACCAGCATCTTAACATTTTATTTTTGGTCTTTTTCGTATGCATGGTATTGTTAAGCTTGTAACTTGGAATGTGAAGGGTATCGGCCATGTTATAAAGAGGAAGAAAATTTTGACATTTCTTAAGAAAGAGCACATATCCATTGCTCTGTTGCAGGAAACCCATTTGTAGGACACTGAACATTGTAAACTCAAAAGGGACTGGGTTGGTCAGATATATTACACTTCTTTTACATCTAACAGCAGAGGTGTCACAATTTTAATTCACAAAAACATCCCATTCAGTCTGGATTATGAAGAGTCTGACTCTGAAGGGAGGTTTGTATTAGTGTTAGGTTATATTTTTGGAGTACATCTCACTATTGGAAATGTATATGCCCCAAAAAACTGACTGCCCCAGTTTTATATCCCAGACAGTTTTGCAGTTTAACTGGTTTTGTGGAAATCTGGGGTTCCTGGGTGGTGATTTTAACTGCATAATGGACAGTAACCTGGATAAATCCCCACCGCAGACCCTAACAAGCCATAAATCCTCCCACTCTTTACGAAATGTTTGCAAAGATTTAGGCTTAGTGGATATTTGGAGGGAGCTGCACCCAAAAGACAGAAATTATACATTTTATTCTCATCCTCATAATTCTTACTCTAGGTTGGATTATTTCTTTACACTGTCTGAATGTATTCACCAAGTGAAATCTTGCCACATTGGCCCCATTGCTTTGTCTGACCATAGCCCTGTCTACTTAGACCTTGATGTTAAAGGAGAACTCCGGCGAACAATGAACCTTTGGTCTAATAAAACATTGGTACCTAGTCAATCGTTCTCTGAGGTTTGTTTTCATGATAATCGAATGTAAAGAGTTTTATCTCTAAAACTGTTTAGCGTATAATGCTAGTACTGGGGGCATTGACTAACTAAAAAGAAATCGCTAGTTTATACCACTAACAAGGCTCAAAACAGCCCCACACTAACGCAGTAACATAACAAGGCTCCATACATGCAAAACGAAGCATTGAGAACTTTGTAAGTGTACAGACTGTTTAATAAGAAGATAAGTTATAAAGACACTTTCACTTCGTGTATACATAAAGAAGCAATGGCTCGGCGCCTAGAATCTGTCCTTCCCTCTGTCGTTTCCCCGGACCAGACCGGATTTGTAAAATCTAGATATGGCTCTGATAATATTCGCAGATTATTGAATATTCTAGATCATGTACATGCGACCAAAGAACCCACTTTAATTGTTTCGCTTGATGCCGAAAAGGCGTTCGATAGGGTGGGGTGGCCCTTCCTTTTTGCTGTATTAGAGAGGATAAACATAGGACATAAATTCATTAACTTGATTAAACTGTTATATTTCCAGCCTATGGCGGTGGTTAATACAAACCGGTTAATGTCTAGTAGATTTCCTGTTGGCAGAGGATGCCGTCAAGGTTGCCCCCTCTCGCCCCTCTTATTTTATTTGGTCATTGAACCCCTGGCTGGAGCAATGAGGGCAAGTACAAGCATACTGGGTATTCGAATTGGCTCAGATGAGCATCGTATTTCACTTTATGCCGACGATGTGCTATTATATTTTAAGTACCCTGAGACTTCGGTTGATGCATTCTTTCTATTATCAGAGAATATAGCACACTTTCAGGATATAAAATTAACCTAAATTAATCTCAGGCCTTGTATTTGTATGCTCCCCCTGAAGCTGATTTGAGGTCCCCATTCCGTCTAGCTCCCTCT
This sequence comes from Cyprinella venusta, assembly GCA_038021265.1. Classification (NCBI taxonomy): domain Eukaryota; kingdom Metazoa; phylum Chordata; class Actinopteri; order Cypriniformes; family Leuciscidae; genus Cyprinella; species Cyprinella venusta. The sequence continues at coordinate 20,234,767 of CM075871.1, forward strand.
GGTTTTCAATATCTGGGAATAAATGTTACACCTGATCTGTGTGATTTATTCAAAGCTAATTACACTCCATTAACTACCAAAATTAGCCAGGACTTGTCCGACTTGTCAAATCTCCCCATTTCATTTCTGGGCAAGATTAACGTAATAAGGATGAACATTCTTCCCAGACTGAATTTTCTATTTCAAAGTTTGCCCTGTTATCTGACTGCTGCTGTTTTTAAAAAAGTTAAATTCTGTCTTATCAAAAGTCATCTGGAGTAAAAAAAAGCCCAGACTCAAATTTTCTACTTTAATGAAACCCAGGGAACTGGGAGGGGTCTCACTACCGAACTTGCAGTTATATTTTTGGTCTGCTCAGATAAAAAATATGATAAATTGGTTTCTTAATAGAATGGATTCACATTGGGTAGGAATTGAGTCTTCGAGATGTTTCCCAAACTTGTTGTACACTTTATCATTTATTCACAGTGTACATAAAATCGAATCAGTGTCTTATATTTACACGGTATCAAACACTCTCTTGGCTTGGAAAGACGTTTAAGTATCTGAATATTCATTGTACTTTATCTTTAAAATCTCCTATCATTCAACCCTGACCTACCCCCTGTGTCAGGAGCCAATCAGAGTCCTCCCTAGTCACCACGCAACGATCACTTTCCCCAGAGGTGATTTCCCCCTAATCACCTGCACCTGTTTCCATTCAGCACGCCCTTCCCAGCCAGCACAAAAGCACCCAGTTCACGTTCACTCATTGTCAAGCCTCCAACAGGAAAAGACCCTAACCAGTCTCCACTTGCTTCCCTCCGAGTCATCCAACGAGCTGAAACGTAAAGTATACTCACCTGAAAAGACTAACCTCTCTGTCCTTGTTCTGATGTTCCCAGGATCCGCTCCGTGGTTCTTGTTCTCTGTGCCCTGGAATCTTCCCTGAGTCTCATTCACCTTATGGATGTTCTGTAAAGAGAAAAAGCAAGAATCGCTGAACTGTGTTAGTTCCCTATCTACGACACTGAAAAGGATCTACTCACCTGGAATCCTTCCTGCACCCGTCTGCTCGAAGACGATCTGAAAGAGAGAAAAGGAAAGTAATTGCACTGTGTCACCGTTCATGTTATTCCTAAAGAAGAGGATTTACTCACCTGGATGAATTCCTGCCACGTATCCTCCTCGAAGATCACCTCTGAGCACCTGAAATCCTGAATACCTACCTTGACTTTAAATAAAGAAAAGTTTATGTTTATCACTTACCTCTGTTTCCGAGTCTGAATCCTGACAGAAGGCTTGATCTAACAACAGAAAGAGGTGAAGATCATGATGAATTCCAAACAACCTGCTGTGACTCCCAGCCCCACACCAGTCGCCGCTCCCCCAGTGAGACCTGTGTTTTCCCCCATGAGTACTTCCGTGAGCGCCGCTTCTTCGATCACCTGCTTTGCAAGTCCCCCGTCGCGTCCAGCGCCATTCTCTGGTCGGGCAGAGGATTGCAACGGATTCTTGTTGCAGTGTTCACTTGCTCTGGAACAGCAAGCTCAACTCTACCCTACTGAGCGATTGAAAGTAGCGTTTATCATTCAGCAACTATCAGGAGCAGCTTTACGATGGGCTGAGGCATTATGGATGAAGGAATCAACTGTGGTTGCGTCAGTTCAAGAATTCGTGAAACATTTCAAGGAAGTTTTCGGACGACCCGCGGATGATTCCTCTTTCGGAGAACAGCTCTTACAACTACGTCAAGGGAAGAGGTCACTATCTGAGTATTCTGTGGAATTTCGCACGCTAGCATCTAACAGTGGGTGGAATGAAAGAGCTCTGATTTCTGTGTTTCACCGCGGACTAAATCCAGCCCTACGCCTCCAACTGGCCATCTATGATGACAACTTAGGAATTGAAAAAATTCATTCAACAAGCCATGCGAGTACATCAAAGATCCCAGAGTTGTTACCCTGATCAGTCCTCCTATCATCCTGTTTTTCAACCGAATATCAAGAGTTCCACATTCGAGAATCAAGTCGAAGAAATGCAAGTTGACACTTTCAAGATTTCCAGGCTGAACGTCTTCGGCAGAAAGAGCTAAAGCTATGTATGTACTGCGGTACCAAGGGCCATTTCAGACTTAACTGCCCAATTAGACCTGGGAAAATGATGGTAAGCTCAGTTCTGGATCACACTCTTGTTTCAGCACCTCTCACAATTCCCGTGATCTTAAGAATTCAAGAAATCTGCATCTCTGTGACAGCTATCGTCGACTCGGGGTCGGCGGGAAACTTTATCTCTGGAGACCTCTGCAAGAGACTGAAGCTGCAAGAGATCAACACTCCCAAAACCTACTCCATCTATGCCGTAACGGGTGAGTTGATTAACAAGAAGAGTGTTACTACCCAGATTACTCCCATTCAACTATTTGAAGAAAAGACGCATCAAGAATGGTTCGAACCATTTGTGCTTCTAAATAGTCAAACAGATCTCATCCTTGGTCGACCATGGCTAATTCGTCATCAACCAACAATCGACTGGGAGTCTGGAAAGATCTTACAATGGGGATGCCAATGCACTAGCCACAAGGGTCCATCATCTTGTCTAGTCAACGAATCAAAAGCCCAATCGATCACAGTGAATTCCACGTCCTTTGAGAGTCCCACAGAAAATCTGTCAACGAATATTCCCGCCTGTTATTCCATGTTCTCTGATGTTTTTAATCCTGTCACTGCTTCAAAGTTACCGCCGCACCGACCATGGGATTGTGCTATCGATCTGGTCCCTGACGCATGACTACCCAAGGGTCGAATTTACTCCCTGTCCCTTCCTGAACAAGAGTCGATGAGGAAATATATCAAGTAGGCTCTAGATCAAGGGTACATCCGACCGTCTACATCTCCCGCAGCAGCCAGTTTCTTCTTCGTGTCCAAGAAAGATGGTGGATTGAGACCTTGTATTGATTACAGTGCTCTAAATCAAGTCACTGTGAAGTTCAGCTACCCGTTACCTCTCATTCCAGCAGCTCTAGAACAACTCAGAGGCAAAGATGTTTTCCAAGCTTTATTTGAGAAGTGCTTACAATCTCATCCGAATTCGAGAAGGAGATGAATGGAAAACAGCTTTCATAACCCCTGCAGGACACTATGAGTACCATGTTATGCCTTATGGTTTGGTCAACGCCCCTTCAGTGTTCCAAAGTTTCATGGATGAGGTTCTCAGAGACTTTCTAGGAAAGTTTGTCTTAGTATACATCGATGACATCCTGATTTACTCCAAGAATCCAGCTGAGCATCAAAGACACGTGTCCTTAGTCCTCCAACGACTCAGAGAGTTCACCTTATTTCTGAAGGCTGAAAAATTTTTACATCACTGGCTTTTACATCACTGAAGTCTGCCTTCACAACTGCACCATTACTTCATTATCCTGATCCCGAGAGACCGTTTGTGGTCGAAGTCGATGCATCCACCACCGGGGTCGGAGGAGTTCTATCCCAGTGTTCCGATTGCTCCTCTAAGCCGTTACCTTGTGCCTTCTTCTCAAAAAAGTTCTCTCCAGCGGAAGCAAACTACGACATCGGAAATCGGGAGCTTCTAGCAGTGAAACTTGCATTAGAGGAATGGCGACACTGGTTAGAGAGAGCAAAACACCCTTTCCTAGTACTTACCGACCACAAAAATCTTCAGTATCTGAGAGATGCTAAACGTTTGAACCCCCGTCAAGCCCGATGGGCATTATTCTTCACACGATTCCATTTTAAGATTGCCTATCGCCCAGGCTCAAAGAATACCCGAGCAGATGCACTATCTCGTCTTCATGCTTCTGAAATCCCTGTTGAAGAGCCTGAAACTATCCTGCCAGAAAGTCTCTTCGTGAACCCCATCCAGTGGGAGATAAACGACCAACTCCAAGAGCTATCCCAGCAACAACCCAGAGTCCCCGGATGTCCTCCCGGGAAGATCTACGTGCCTGAGGAATTCCGAACCTCTTTGATTTCATCCGCTCACTCTTCAGTAGCCACTGGACACCCGGGGGTAAACAAAACACTAGCCACCCTGCAAGACAAGTATTGGTCCACCATGCGATCAGATATCACCAATTTCATTCAAGGCTGTATCCCGTGTGTAATCTCCAAGTTTCCAAGAAATCTGCCTGTGGGTAAATTGGTACCCCTTCCTGTCCCGAATAGACCTTGGTCCCACATCGGTGTAGACTTTGTCACAGATCTTCCAGTTTCTTTTTTTTTTTTTTTTTTTTTTTTTTTTGCTTGGTCTGGGAGGAAGTGTTTCAGGGCCTGAAACACCGCCATCATTTCTAGGCAATTTATATGCAAGTGAAGATGATGGCTCTGCCACAGACCCCAGGCTGAGCGACCACTCATGATCGCTCCCCAGGCTGTGAGGGAGGCGTCCGTCGTTAGAGTTACACGACGACACGGAGCTCCTAACACAGGAGAAGGAGGAGCATTTTGAGGAGCACGCACTTATTCAGCTGATGCAGTAAGTCATTTATTATAAGTGCTTTGTTCGAATCGCGTTATTGAATAGTGTCCACAAAGACTGTGTAAATATCAAATGCGCGTCTGATAGGAAAGAATAGACGAATTCACTGACGCGCGCTGTGCGTTAATTCACTTTCGCTTTCATTTGAACAAGAATCTCATGAAACATCCTTACATTAGTAAGATAACATTATTTACCTGTACCTATAACCAAAAAGTGTGTTTAAATATGATTCGGGTGTGTGGACGGATGTACGAACGAACGTTCATTTAGTTAGACTGTTAGAGTTCTGCTCATATTATTTTATTAGCCACACACACGAATCATATTTAAACACACTTTTGGTTAGAGTTTAAAACATCTTGAACCAATTCTACATGGCCCATATAAAAATTGACCAGGATTTCTTTCCAGGTATGACGAAAAATGGGTTTTGACTTTCATTTATACTTTGATTTATTTTATACATACATGCATATATTTGAAGCGTTCAGATGCAAAAGCCTCTAAGTGCCATTTGATTTTTTTCTAGAATGATCATTTTTATCAAGCTTGTATATATAAGTTCAGTAATTTCACATAATGGCAATGAAGACTACCTATTAATTGTCATTTAATTGAAATTACTGAACTTAAATATACAAGCTTGATAAAAATGATCATTCTAGAAGAATTTAAAATGGAACTTAGAGGCTTTTGCATCTGACCTTCTGTTATATATATATATATATATATATATATATATATATATACGTATATATATATATATGTTGTCCTTTCATTTTTTTCTTGTCTGACTCACCTGAATGAAAGGCTCATTATTATGAATGTCTTTGTCTCTCTCAGGTGTGAATCACCTAATTATACATGATGGGGCTGGCCTTTTCACGCCCATTCGCATATTGCCTTGGCAAACAAAAAAATCTTTTTCACAATATAACCCAATTCACAGTTTTATGTGAATGATTAGGGGGATGATTTTCAGATCATTGTGAAGAAAAAACCCTAGGCAACAACATCAATTAGTCAAAAGTCTTGTGGACGCATATTTAGTATGTGTTTTCTGGCCTTATTTCAGAAACTTTCATTTTTAGTTTTTACAATAACCACGCATAAACAATATTCTCTCAAAAACGCAAACATGTACAAACATGTTGCCCATATGTCATGGTTGCCCTGTTTCTGCTAAATATAGTGTAATTTCACCTGTGCCATTAATATGTTTATAAGCAGCTGAAAAAAACACAGATGTCAGGGCATGTCAGAACCTCTCAAGGACCCCAAATACACCTTGGTCCCCAGGGGGTTAATACATATATATATATATATATATATATATATATATATATATATATATATATGTATTTTACAATTTTTTTTTCAATAAGTGCAACATTTCACATCTAAATAGAGTGCCAGCCTAAAACAAAAAAAAGTTCAAGTAGAAGCACGCCATCTAGTGGCTTTAAAAATAGTTACATGTGTGCAATGTCCTGTATACCAGCCTGTAAGCTCTTCCTATATAAATACATAGAAAGGCTTTTTGATTCCTTTTTTTAGACATGATTTCTCTATCTTATTCAGGGTTTTTTTATTTTTTTTTTATTTAGATATACATCTAGATATTCTAAAAGACTGTTTTATTTTTATTTTTTTACAAAATTGTTTAGATAAGTATCAGGTTTTGCATTATGATTACAATCAAACTATATTTGGTTAGAAAGGGAACACAATTCAAAACTCAGTATTTGATCATTCAAATAAGTGAACAAAATAAGGGATGGTTAGTGATAATTCAAAACACTTTATACCTACATTTTGCACACAAAAAATTGTATTTTTTTATACATTTTAATTCAATAAGTAATAAAAACTTCAGAGGGGAACAGCAACAGAAATAAACATAAAATGATGCTAATTAAGTTCATTCTCTCTCTCTCTCTCTCTCTGTGTGTGTGTTGCATTTGAGCGAGTCTCATTTTATTTTATTTTTTTTTAATTTAGCATATTCTCAGAATTTGCTATTGCAGTCTTACCAGTTAATACCACATTTTTTTGCACATGTAGTGCATGATGCAGAACCCAAACTCAAAACTACTTCATTTTTAAACTCTATTGTTATCTTGTTGCAGTGTACAGATAAAATACTGTTATGTTATAATAAAGTATTGTTAATAAAATATACAAATTTTATTTGTTTGTTGTGTATTTTTATATTCTTTCATAAAAATATATAATTAATTACCAATGGAATAGTGTTATTATTTAGTTGTTGTATTATTCTTGATCTTATGCAAGTTTTTTTAGGTTGCATTCAAACAAGACACTTGCAAATCTTTTATTTCTAATGAATAAACATGCAACCCATTAAATAGTAACTAATTTGCTGGAAATGTCGATCACAAGAATAACAAAATGTACAAATGATATTTTATATGCAAATGTTTTATTTGTTGCAGACAGTGTTCTGATTAACTAGTGTTAAATGAAAGACAAAGTCAAAAAGGAATCACTTGCCAATTTTTTTCTTTTATTTTCCAATCATGCCAACAGTAATGAATATTAAAATGTTAAATGAAACATTTTTAAAATAAATAAATAAAGTGAAAAGTGAAATAGGTTTTCAAAAACAAGTAATAAATAGTTAAAATGTTAAATAACGTTAAAAACAAAATGAAATAATATTGAACACAAGTATTAACTATTTAAACAACTGTTCACACTATATACATAAAAAATATCTACACCACACCTCCTTTGTTACTGTCTCAGTCTGTGGACAGTACACCCTGCCCCTGTACTGGCTATGTCCTGTTGCACTTGTTTTAAACGTTTGCCCGCATTTTTTACAAGTGTTGGCCTCTACGGTTCTCCCGTAGGGTCTCTTGGGCATGGCGTCGGGATTGACAGCTGGTGCAGCGGGTAAGCGGGTGCCCTGTACAGCTGTTGGCTGTAACAGTGGCTGTGTCATTTGCATCCCCTGGACCATTGGGATGCCCTGGATCATTTGCAGACCCTGGACCATTGGCACACCTTGGAAACCTGGTGCTGATGGTATCAGTATGTTTGGTACCATCTGCAGTGATGCTCCAGGTGCTGATGGTGTCAGCAGCATCTGACTCTGCGCTGGTGCCTTGGGTCTGAGAGGGGGTCGCCCAACAGAAGTCTGCCTCTGCTTTGCCTGACCAGCTGTGCTCTCAGGTAGCTTGTACTGGTGCTGCTCCACTGGTTGTTCTGGCTCAGTCCGTAGACGTTTGGCAACCTGGAGAGGCTCTGGAGCTTCAGGGAGGGGCTGAGGCAACTGGATACCCTGAAGCAGCACAGACAGCTCCTGCTTTTTCTGTCTTGTGTTGTACCACTGAATCAGGGTGTTCTGGTTGACCTCCACCAGCTGCACTGAGGTTCCTCCCATCACCAAGCTGTTGCCCAGTACAAGCTGCCGTATCCTGCGATAGTCTTGCAGGATCCGAGACCATCTCGACAGGGCTCCCTTGCCTTTTCTTTTGGGGCTTGGGTGGACAGTGCAAAGTCTGATGAAGATGGTCTCCACCAGACGGCAACAGTCAGGCCACTGAGCAGGATTGCTGCCTGCACCCAGCACACATCTGGTGGTGCTCTCCACACGTCCCTTGTCCCGTGTCATCCAGGTTCTGCCAAAGAGCAATAATAGTGTTGGCTTCCTGGTTGGTCAGGCTGAGGGCAGTGTGGGCCCGGAGATCCACCAGATATTCTGCCAGCTGGTCCACATGTTGATAACCGGGGATATTTTGGTAATCAACAGCCTATTAAAAAACACAAACACACAATACAATTATTACATCACATCTGTCTAACGCACAATTCCATAACGTGTTATTTTGCTGTTCATCACCGTAAAGCACTGTATGGTACGAGGCAGAGAGCGCCATTGTTGACGTTTTTCTTAATATGTTCTTTAAAAAGCACCAAATAAATAAAGATGACTTGACGTGTATTTGCAGCTCACAAATTAATGTGGGACCCACCAAATCTTGCCTTGGTAAACTAAAATAGGACAAAACAATTTCAACCAAATGACTAAATACGCTGTAACAGCACAGTGGCAAACAATAATTGCATTTTTGGTAAATGAGAAAATATCTGTTGTTTCAATTTACACCCTCTGCTACTTATATAGATTGAAGTAAGCACAGTTAAGAAGAGACAAATGATTGGGAAGGCATTGCTAGAATGTGAGTATTATTGTAATTCAACAGGTACCTTTTAAAAATGACATCGATTCAAAACTAGTTTGCACATAGCTTGTAAGATACAGTGTTTATTAACAGCATTTATGGTTATACTTGAAAGTAGACGCATGATGACTGAATTAATAATACATGTACTAATAAAAATGTTATTACCATTGACAAACTTGGTATTATCCTGTCACAGATGCAGCAGGCCGTGGCTGGGGATGGAGTCGAGGCTGAGGCTGACTCTGCTCCATCACCTCCTGTGCTGGTCCAGTAGCGGCAGCAGACTGTTGTTGCTCCACAACCCTTGGTGATTGACCAGTAGAGACTGTGGCCAGACAACCAAAAAATACATCAGCTTCAATCACTTTTGAACGAGAAACATTTATTCAGTAAGTTAGTTTTATTATGTTTTGATACTTGCAACATCTTCACATTGTTACCTTTTGAGTGTGAAAGCCACACATACACTTTGGGACCTCTCTGAGCAAGGTCGTCTGGCCGCGAGACAGCATCGGACATTTTTCAATCTGTAAACATTAAGACATGTCATCATACACAATACATGCATTTCAACTAAACAGGAATGTCAAACTAATTTACTGTCATTTTCCATGACGTGTGTCATATTTATTTTTATTCTTTGCAGGGGAGATACAAACTGTAAAATTAGAGAGAAAGAGTGAGGAACATTTCACACAATAACACTTGACGGGGTGTGCATAAGACTGATATGACACCTTCATAATCATGAATATGAAGGAGGGTTTATACATGTTTATGACAGCTGTCATTAGGTGTCATTCGCTCAATAAGGACATTTCTAATGCAAATATGACATTGTTTGAGATGTCTTTGTTATGACAACATGACACTAACCAATACATCATAACCTATCAGTGTCATAACAACTTGACAATACCAAGATAACATAATATGTCATAAACATGGCATAGCAGATTAGTTATCAAACTTAAGAAACCACTTAGCTTTATGGGTTAACATTACAACATTGTAATGAGTGTTTTTCTTGACCTCAGAATTTATCATTATTAAGTTACATTAATTAGGTACAAAAATGACCCCTGATTTCCGAATTAAAAAATTCCATAACTTTCTTAAATGTTATCCGATTTTAATCATTTAAAAAACATTTTTTTAGATATTTTTGCTATCTATCATATGGTGATGATTATATTTGAATTTTCTCGTATTGATTTTTTTGTCACATACCTATCTTATTATGAAGTGATACAGTCTTTTTATCATTAACCCTCTATGGTACGGTGTTGCCTCCAGGCAACATAGTCGATTTTAGCTTTTTTTAAATAAAAACTAATACAATTTTATTGGTCAATGCTATCTAAGGGGAGGGGAACTCAAATACTAACCAATGAAAATAAAAAAGAGGGGTAACATGACCCACAGGGGTCCATTATGTTCCCTTTTTCAGCACATGTGCTCATGTCACATGGCTCCATATTTTCTCCACTGAAAAGGGCCTTTTTCACTAATTTCTGTCCAGGTAATCAACTACAAAAAAGCCCCAACCCCCCCGACCTCATACGGGTCATTAGGTCGGCCTGGGAGGTCTTCCACATGTTTGATCTAGCTTTTGTTGAGACCTGGCCTTCATATTAGGACAAGGTTATGGTGATTGTTAATGTTTTACCCTGAAACAACACCAATTGTAATATTTTGATATGATAACTTGATATGATGGTTTGTAGAACTTGCGTTCCACGATGGTACAATGTTGCCTGAGGGCAACAGCTGGGTAATAAATGTTAATTTTTATTAAATATGAAATGTTTAATTCATTAAAAACTTGATAAATATGTTTGTTCAAGTGTTTAGTTAAATAGATTGATGTTTTCAATAAATCTTTAATTTTTTTCTTCATGAAAATGTCAATTGTTTCAATTTGTCCATTGTGGTACGATGTTGCCTTGAGGCAACAAACTTTTAATTAATAAATAAATTTAAAAAGAATGATAAAGTTTATTGATATTGTTATAGTGTCCAATTTTAAGCAGGAAAAACATAACAAAAACATTTTTTTTATCACTGATATCATATTGCGTACCATAGAGGGTTAATTCAATGATACTGACTCACCAGATAGAATGTATTCCTCATACGATCGGCTTCTCATTCAGAATGCATCAAATTAATCAAACTGCAACTTTTGAATTATTTTTTTTTCGAAGATTTTCAATCTAAGATTTATAAAACGATCACGACGATCAGATTGCGTCTGCTCTTCTCAATCGAGCTCGTCTTCTCTCATTGCGCATGCTCGTCGACACCCATGGCTCAAATGACAAAGAGCTCTCATTGGTTGATTACCGAGCTTTCGTCGAGATTGAATTTGCATATTCATTCATGTATATTATTTTTTATATTACTCATTTTTTTCCATCACTTATCAAATTTTATTAAGGGGATAGATCACTACATTGCGTTTAAATTAAATGTTCTTTATTTAACCTGTGTTACATATGGTAAAAAAGGTTTTAATTTAAAAAAAATTGTTACCGTTGCTGTGAAAGCTAGGCACGATTTGCACTATAAATATTGCGTGAACCTTTGGTTTGATTGTAGGTGAGTAGGGTTTGCAATGTTAGGACCTCATTGCACGTAGGCTCACTAGTACGCTGAGGTTAGTTATGCCAAGCACTTCATGGCATAGATCATGAAGTGTACGTCTTTCCTGGCATCTCAACCCAGCACTTTTGCTTTTCTTTGTGTAACCGAACAAGTCACTTAGTCCTCCCAGTCAAAAAGCGGATGAAGCCTTAAAATTTTATTTTATTTTTTTTCCCCAGGATAACCATTCAAATATATTGTTGTTCTATTGTTGTTTTCTGACTATTATTTACAATTTTTACAGGGGTTTTTTATGATACTTTGCAATAATTATATCATTTTATCCGCTATTTTTTCCCATTAGAATTAATACATATATATATATATATATATATATATATATATATATATATGTATGTATTTTACAATTTTTTTTCAATAAGTGCAACATTTCACATCTAAATAGAGTGCCAGCCTAAAACAAAAAAAAGTTCAAGTAGAAGCACGCCATCTAGTGGCTTTAAAAATAGTTACATGTGTGCAATGTCCTGTATACCAGCCTGTAAGCTCTTCCTATATAAATACATAGAAAGGCTTTTTGATTCCTTTTTTTAGACATGATTTCTCTATCTTATTCAGGTTTTTTTTTATTTTTTTTATTTAGATATACATCTAGATATTCTAAAAGACTGTTTTATTTTTATTTTTTTTTACAAAATTGTTTAGATAAGTATCAGGTTTTGCATTATGATTACAATCAAACTATATTTGGTTAGAAAGGGAACACAATTCAAAACTCAGTATTTGATCATTCAAATAAGTGAACAAAATAAGGGATGGTTAGTGATAATTCAAAACACTTTATACCTACATTTTGCACACAAAAAATTGTATTTTTTTATACATTTTAATTCAATAAGTAATAAAAACTTCAGAGGGGAACAGCAACAGAAATAAACATAAAATAATGCTAATTAAGTTCATTCTCTCTCTCTCTCTCTCTCTCTCTCTCTCTCTGTGTGTGTTGCATTTGAGCGAGTCTCATTTTATTTTATTTTTTTTTTTAATTTAGCATATTCTCAGAATTTGCTATTGCAGTCTTACCAGTTAATACCACATTTTTTTGCACATGTAGTGCATGATGCAGAACCCAAACTCACAACTACTCCATTTTTAAACTCTATTGTTATCTTGTTGCAGTGTACAGATAAAATACTGTTATGTTATAATAAAGTATTGTTAATAAAATATACAAATTTTATTTGTTTGTTGTGTATTTTTATATTCTTTCATAAAAATATATAATTAATTACCAATGGAATAGTGTTATTATTTAGTTGTTGTATTATTCTTGATCTTATGTAAGTTTTTTTAGGTTGCATTCAAACAAGACACTTGCAAATCTTTTATTTCTAATGAATAAACATGCAACCCATTAAATAGTAACTAATTTGCTGGAAATGTCGATCACAAGAATAACAAAATGTACAAATGATATTTTATATGCAAATGTTTTATTTGTTGCAGACAGTGTTCTGATTAACTAGTGTTAAATGAAAGACAAAGTCAAAAAGGAATCACTTGCCAATTTTTTTTATTTTATTTTCCAATCATGCCAACAGTAATGAATATTAAAATGTTAAATGAAACATTTTTAAAATAAATAAATAAAGTGAAAAGTGAAATAGGTTTTCAAAAACAAGTAATAAATAGTTAAAATGTTAAATAACGTTAAAAACAAAATGAAATAATATTGAACACAAGTATTAACTATTTAAACAACTGTTCACACTATATACATAAAAAATATCTACACCACACCTCCTTTGTTACTGTCTCAGTCTGTGGACAGTACACCCTGCCCCTGTACTGGCTATGTCCTGTTGCACTTGTTTTAAACGTTTGCCCGCATTTTTTACAAGTGTTGGCCTCTACGGTTCTCCCGTAGGGTCTCTTGGGCATGGCGTCGGGATTGACAGCTGGTGCAGCGGGTAAGCGGGTGCCCTGTACAGCTGTTGGCTGTAACAGTGGCTGTGTCATTTGCATCCCCTGGACCATTGGGATGCCCTGGATCATTTGCAGACCCTGGACCATTGGCACACCTTGGAAACCTGGTGCTGATGGTATCAGTATGTTTGGTACCATCTGCAGTGATGCTCCAGGTGCTGATGGTGTCAGCAGCATCTGACTCTGCGCTGGTGCCTTGGGTCTGAGAGGGGGTCGCCCAACAGAAGTCTGCCTCTGCTTTGCCTGACCAGCTGTGCTCTCAGGTAGCTTGTACTGGTGCTGCTCCACTGGTTGTTCTGGCTCAGTCCGTAGACGTTTGGCAACCTGGAGAGGCTCTGGAGCTTCAGGGAGGGGCTGAGGCAACTGGATACCCTGAAGCAGCACAGACAGCTCCTGCTTTTTCTGTCTTGTGTTGTACCACTGAATCAGGGTGTTCTGGTTGACCTCCACCAGCTGCACTGAGGTTCCTCCCATCACCAAGCTGTTGCCCAGTACAAGCTGCCGTATCCTGCGATAGTCTTGCAGGATCCGAGACCATCTCGACAGGGCTCCCTTGCCTTTTCTTTTGGGGCTTGGGTGGACAGTGCAAAGTCTGATGAAGATGGTCTCCACCAGACGGCAACAGTCAGGCCACTGAGCAGGATTGCTGCCTGCACCCAGCACACATCTGGTGGTGCTCTCCACACGTCCCTTGTCCCGTGTCATCCAGGTTCTGCCAAAGAGCAATAATAGTGTTGGCTTCCTGGTTGGTCAGGCTGAGGGCAGTGTGGGCCCGGAGATCCACCAGATATTCTGCCAGCTGGTCCACATGTTGATAACCGGGGATATTTTGGTAATCAACAGCCTATTAAAAAACACAAACACACAATACAATTATTACATCACATCTGTCTAACGCACAATTCCATAACGTGTTATTTTGCTGTTCATCACCGTAAAGCACTGTATGGTACGAGGCAGAGAGCGCCATTGTTGACATTTTTCTTAATATGTTCTTTAAAAAGCACCAAATAAATAAAGATGACTTGACGTGTATTTGCAGCTCACAAATTAATGTGGGACCCACCAAATCTTGCCTTGGTAAACTAAAATAGGACAAAACAATTTCAACCAAATGACTAAATACGCTGTAACAGCACAGTGGCAAACAATAATTGCATTTTTGGTAAATGAGAAAATATCTGTTGTTTCAATTTACACCCTCTGCTACTTATATAGATTGAAGTAAGCACAGTTAAGAAGAGACAAATGATTGGGAAGGCATTGCTAGAATGTGAGTATTATTGTAATTCAACAGGTACCTTTTAAAAATGACATCGATTCAAAACTAGTTTGCACATAGCTTGTAAGATACAGTGTTTATTAACAGCATTTATGGTTATACTTGAAAGTAGACGCATGATGACTGAATTAATAATACATGTACTAATAAAAATGTTATTACCATTGACAAACTTGGTATTATCCTGTCACAGATGCAGCAGGCCGTGGCTGGGGATGGAGTCGAGGCTGAGGCTGACTCTGCTCCATCACCTCCTGTGCTGGTCCAGTAGCGGCAGCAGACTGTTGTTGCTCCACAACCCTTGGTGATTGACCAGTAGAGACTGTGGCCAGACAACCAAAAAATACATCAGCTTCAATCACTTTTGAACGAGAAACATTTATTCAGTAAGTTAGTTTTATTATGTTTTGATACTTGCAACATCTTCACATTGTTACCTTTTGAGTGTGAAAGCCACACATACACTTTGGGACCTCTCTGAGCAAGGTCGTCTGGCCGCGAGACAGCATCGGACATTTTTCAATCTGTAAACATTAAGACATGTCATCATACACAATACATGCATTTCAACTAAACAGGAATGTCAAACTAATTTACTGTCATTTTCCATGACGTGTGTCATATTTATTTTTATTCTTTGCAGGGGAGATACAAACTGTAAAATTAGAGAGAAAGAGTGAGGAACATTTCACACAATAACACTTGACGGGGTGTGCATAAGACTGATATGACACCTTCATAATCATGAATATGAAGGAGGGTTTATACATGTTTATGACAGCTGTCATTAGGTGTCATTCGCTCAATAAGGACATTTCTAATGCAAATATGACATTGTTTGAGATGTCTTTGTTATGACAACATGACACTAACCAATACATCATAACCTATCAGTGTCATAACAACTTGACAATACCAAGATAACATAATATGTCATAAACATGGCATAGCAGATTAGTTATCAAACTTAAGAAACCACTTAGCTTTATGGGTTAACATTACAACATTGTAATGAGTGTTTTTCTTGACCTCAGAATTTGTCATTATTAAGTTACATTAATTAGGTACAAAAATGACCCCTGATTTCCGAATTAAAAAATTCCATAACTTTCTTAAATGTTATCCGATTTTAATCATTTAAAAAACATTTTTTTAGATATTTTTGCTATCTATCATATGGTGATGATTATATTTGAATTTTCTCGTATTGATTTTTTTGTCACATACCTATCTTATTATGAAGTGATACAGTCTTTTTATCATTAACCCTCTATGGTACGGTGTTGCCTCCAGGCAACATAGTCGATTTTAGCTTTTTTTAAATAAAAACTAATACAATTTTATTGGTCAATGCTATCTAAGGGGAGGGGAACTCAAATACTAACCAATGAAAATAAAAAAGAGGGGTAACATGACCCACAGGGGTCCATTATGTTCCCTTTTTCAGCACATGTGCTCATGTCACATGGCTCCATATTTTCTCCACTGAAAAGGGCCTTTTTCACTAATTTCTGTCCAGGTAATCAACTACAAAAAAGCCCCAACCCCCCCGACCTCATACGGGTCATTAGGTCGGCCTGGGAGGTCTTCCACATGTTTGATCTAGCTTTTGTTGAGACCTGGCCTTCATATTAGGACAAGGTTATGGTGATTGTTAATGTTTTACCCTGAAACAACACCGATTGTAATATTTTGATATGATAACTTGATATGATGGTTTGTAGAACTTGCGTTCCACGATGGTACAATGTTGCCTGAGGGCAACAGCTGGGTAATAAATGTTAATTTTTATTAAATATGAAATGTTTAATTCATTAAAAACTTGATAAATATGTTTGTTCAAGTGTTTAGTTAAATAGATTGATGTTTTCAATAAATCTTTAATTTTTTTCTTCATGAAAATGTCAATTGTTTCAATTTGTCCATTGTGGTACGATGTTGCCTTGAGGCAACAAACTTTTAATTAATAAATAAATTTAAAAAGAATGATAAAGTTTATTGATATTGTTATAGTGTCCAATTTTAAGCAGGAAAAACATAACAAAAACATTTTTTTTATCACTGATATCATATTGCGTACCATAGAGGGTTAATTCAATGATACTGACTCACCAGATAGAATGTATTCCTCATACGATCGGCTTCTCATTCAGAATGCATCAAATTAATCAAACTGCAACTTTTGAATTATTTTTTTTTCGAAGATTTTCAATCTAAGATTTATAAAACGATCACGACGATCAGATTGCGTCTGCTCTTCTCAATCGAG
Source organism: Cyprinella venusta (assembly GCA_038021265.1). Lineage (NCBI taxonomy): Eukaryota > Metazoa > Chordata > Actinopteri > Cypriniformes > Leuciscidae > Cyprinella > Cyprinella venusta. The sequence goes on from CM075871.1 coordinate 20,251,604, forward strand.
CTCGTCTTCTCTCATTGCGCATGCTCGTCGACACCCATGGCTCAAATGACAAAGAGCTCTCATTGGTTGATTACCGAGCTTTCGTCGAGATTGAATTTGCATATTCATTCATGTATATTATTTTTTATATTACTCATTTTTTTCCATCACTTATCAAATTTTATTAAGGGGATAGATCACTACATTGCGTTTAAATTAAATGTTCTTTATTTAACCTGTGTTACATATGGTAAAAAAGGTTTTAATTTAAAAAAAATTGTTACCGTTGCTGTGAAAGCTAGGCACGATTTGCACTATAAATATTGCGTGAACCTTTGGTTTGATTGTAGGTGAGTAGGGTTTGCAATGTTAGGACCTCATTGCACGTAGGCTCACTAGTACGCTGAGGTTAGTTATACCAAGCACTTCATGGCATAGATCATGAAGTGTACGTCTTTCCTGGCATCTCAACCCAGCACTTTTGCTTTTCTTTGTGTAACCGAACAAGTCACTTAGTCCTCCCAGTCAAAAAGCGGATGAAGCCTTAAAATTTTATTTTATTTTTTTTCCCCAGGATAACCATTCAAATATATTGTTGTTCTATTGTTGTTTTCTGACTATTATTTACAATTTTTACAGGGGTTTTTTATGATACTTTGCAATAATTATATCATTTTATCCGCTATTTTTTCCCATTAGAATTAATACATATATATATATATATATATATATATATATGTATGTATTTTACAATTTTTTTTCAATAAGTGCAACATTTCACATCTAAATAGAGTGCCAGCCTAAAACAAAAAAAGTTCAAGTAGAAGCACGCCATCTAGTGGCTTTAAAAATAGTTACATGTGTGCAATGTCCTGTATACCAGCCTGTAAGCTCTTCCTATATAAATACATAGAAAGGCTTTTTGATTCCTTTTTTTAGACATGATTTCTCTATCTTATTCAGGTTTTTTTTGTTTTTTTTATTTAGATATACATCTAGATATTCTAAAAGACTGTTTTATTTTTATTTTTTTTTTACAAAATTGTTTAGATAAGTATCAGGTTTTGCATTATGATTACAATCAAACTATATTTGGTTAGAAAGGGAACACAATTCAAAACTCAGTATTTGATCATTCAAATAAGTGAACAAAATAAGGGATGGTTAGTGATAATTCAAAACACTTTATACCTACATTTTGCACACAAAAAATTGTATTTTTTTATACATTTTAATTCAATAAGTAATAAAAACTTCAGAGGGGAACAGCAACAGAAATAAACATAAAATAATGCTAATTAAGTTCATTCTCTCTCTCTCTCTCTCTCTCTCTCTGTGTGTGTGTTGCATTTGAGCGAGTCTCATTTTATTTTATTTTTTTTTTTAATTTAGCATATTCTCAGAATTTGCTATTGCAGTCTTACCAGTTAATACCACATTTTTTTGCACATGTAGTGCATGATGCAGAACCCAAACTCACAACTACTCCATTTTTAAACTCTATTGTTATCTTGTTGCAGTGTACAGATAAAATACTGTTATGTTATAATAAAGTATTGTTAATAAAATATACAAATTTTATTTGTTTGTTGTGTATTTTTATATTCTTTCATAAAAATATATAATTAATTACCAATGGAATAGTGTTATTATTTAGTTGTTGTATTATTCTTGATCTTATGTAAGTTTTTTTAGGTTGCATTCAAACAAGACACTTGCAAATCTTTTATTTCTAATGAATAAACATGCAACCCATTAAATAGTAACTAATTTGCTGGAAATGTCGATCACAAGAATAACAAAATGTACAAATGATATTTTATATGCAAATGTTTTATTTGTTGCAGACAGTGTTCTGATTAACTAGTGTTAAATGAAAGACAAAGTCAAAAAGGAATCACTTGCCAATTTTTTTTATTTTATTTTCCAATCATGCCAACAGTAATGAATATTAAAATGTTAAATGAAACATTTTTAAAATAAATAAATAAAGTGAAAAGTGAAATAGGTTTTCAAAAACAAGTAATAAATAGTTAAAATGTTAAATAACGTTAAAAACAAAATGAAATAATATTGAACACAAGTATTAACTATTTAAACAACTGTTCACACTATATACATAAAAAATATCTACACCACACCTCCTTTGTTACTGTCTCAGTCTGTGGACAGTACACCCTGCCCCTGTACTGGCTATGTCCTGTTGCACTTGTTTTAAACGTTTGCCCGCATTTTTTACAAGTGTTGGCCTCTACGGTTCTCCCGTAGGGTCTCTTGGGCATGGCGTCGGGATTGACAGCTGGTGCAGCGGGTAAGCGGGTGCCCTGTACAGCTGTTGGCTGTAACAGTGGCTGTGTCATTTGCATCCCCTGGACCATTGGGATGCCCTGGATCATTTGCAGACCCTGGACCATTGGCACACCTTGGAAACCTGGTGCTGATGGTATCAGTATGTTTGGTACCATCTGCAGTGATGCTCCAGGTGCTGATGGTGTCAGCAGCATCTGACTCTGCGCTGGTGCCTTGGGTCTGAGAGGGGGTCGCCCAACAGAAGTCTGCCTCTGCTTTGCCTGACCAGCTGTGCTCTCAGGTAGCTTGTACTGGTGCTGCTCCACTGGTTGTTCTGGCTCAGTCCGTAGACGTTTGGCAACCTGGAGAGGCTCTGGAGCTTCAGGGAGGGGCTGAGGCAACTGGATACCCTGAAGCAGCACAGACAGCTCCTGCTTTTTCTGTCTTGTGTTGTACCACTGAATCAGGGTGTTCTGGTTGACCTCCACCAGCTGCACTGAGGTTCCTCCCATCACCAAGCTGTTGCCCAGTACAAGCTGCCGTATCCTGCGATAGTCTTGCAGGATCCGAGACCATCTCGACAGGGCTCCCTTGCCTTTTCTTTTGGGGCTTGGGTGGACAGTGCAAAGTCTGATGAAGATGGTCTCCACCAGACGGCAACAGTCAGGCCACTGAGCAGGATTGCTGCCTGCACCCAGCACACATCTGGTGGTGCTCTCCACACGTCCCTTGTCCCGTGTCATCCAGGTTCTGCCAAAGAGCAATAATAGTGTTGGCTTCCTGGTTGGTCAGGCTGAGGGCAGTGTGGGCCCGGAGATCCACCAGATATTCTGCCAGCTGGTCCACATGTTGATAACCGGGGATATTTTGGTAATCAACAGCCTATTAAAAAACACAAACACACAATACAATTATTACATCACATCTGTCTAACGCACAATTCCATAACGTGTTATTTTGCTGTTCATCACCGTAAAGCACTGTATGGTACGAGGCAGAGAGCGCCATTGTTGACATTTTTCTTAATATGTTCTTTAAAAAGCACCAAATAAATAAAGATGACTTGACGTGTATTTGCAGCTCACAAATTAATGTGGGACCCACCAAATCTTGCCTTGGTAAACTAAAATAGGACAAAACAATTTCAACCAAATGACTAAATACGCTGTAACAGCACAGTGGCAAACAATAATTGCATTTTTGGTAAATGAGAAAATATCTGTTGTTTCAATTTACACCCTCTGCTACTTATATAGATTGAAGTAAGCACAGTTAAGAAGAGACAAATGATTGGGAAGGCATTGCTAGAATGTGAGTATTATTGTAATTCAACAGGTACCTTTTAAAAATGACATCGATTCAAAACTAGTTTGCACATAGCTTGTAAGATACAGTGTTTATTAACAGCATTTATGGTTATACTTGAAAGTAGACGCATGATGACTGAATTAATAATACATGTACTAATAAAAATGTTATTACCATTGACAAACTTGGTATTATCCTGTCACAGATGCAGCAGGCCGTGGCTGGGGATGGAGTCGAGGCTGAGGCTGACTCTGCTCCATCACCTCCTGTGCTGGTCCAGTAGCGGCAGCAGACTGTTGTTGCTCCACAACCCTTGGTGATTGACCAGTAGAGACTGTGGCCAGACAACCAAAAAATACATCAGCTTCAATCACTTTTGAACGAGAAACATTTATTCAGTAAGTTAGTTTTATTATGTTTTGATACTTGCAACATCTTCACATTGTTACCTTTTGAGTGTGAAAGCCACACATACACTTTGGGACCTCTCTGAGCAAGGTCGTCTGGCCGCGAGACAGCATCGGACATTTTTCAATCTGTAAACATTAAGACATGTCATCATACACAATACATGCATTTCAACTAAACAGGAATGTCAAACTAATTTACTGTCATTTTCCATGACGTGTGTCATATTTATTTTTATTCTTTGCAGGGGAGATACAAACTGTAAAATTAGAGAGAAAGAGTGAGGAACATTTCACACAATAACACTTGACGGGGTGTGCATAAGACTGATATGACACCTTCATAATCATGAATATGAAGGAGGGTTTATACATGTTTATGACAGCTGTCATTAGGTGTCATTCGCTCAATAAGGACATTTCTAATGCAAATATGACATTGTTTGAGATGTCTTTGTTATGACAACATGACACTAACCAATACATCATAACCTATCAGTGTCATAACAACTTGACAATACCAAGATAACATAATATGTCATAAACATGGCATAGCAGATTAGTTATCAAACTTAAGAAACCACTTAGCTTTATGGGTTAACATTACAACATTGTAATGAGTGTTTTTCTTGACCTCAGAATTTGTCATTATTAAGTTACATTAATTAGGTACAAAAATGACCCCTGATTTCCGAATTAAAAAATTCCATAACTTTCTTAAATGTTATCCGATTTTAATCATTTAAAAAACATTTTTTTAGATATTTTTGCTATCTATCATATGGTGATGATTATATTTGAATTTTCTCGTATTGATTTTTTTGTCACATACCTATCTTATTATGAAGTGATACAGTCTTTTTATCATTAACCCTCTATGGTACGGTGTTGCCTCCAGGCAACATAGTCGATTTTAGCTTTTTTTAAATAAAAACTAATACAATTTTATTGGTCAATGCTATCTAAGGGGAGGGGAACTCAAATACTAACCAATGAAAATAAAAAAGAGGGGTAACATGACCCACAGGGGTCCATTATGTTCCCTTTTTCAGCACATGTGCTCATGTCACATGGCTCCATATTTTCTCCACTGAAAAGGGCCTTTTTCACTAATTTCTGTCCAGGTAATCAACTACAAAAAAGCCCCAACCCCCCCGACCTCATACGGGTCATTAGGTCGGCCTGGGAGGTCTTCCACATGTTTGATCTAGCTTTTGTTGAGACCTGGCCTTCATATTAGGACAAGGTTATGGTGATTGTTAATGTTTTACCCTGAAACAACACCGATTGTAATATTTTGATATGATAACTTGATATGATGGTTTGTAGAACTTGCGTTCCACGATGGTACAATGTTGCCTGAGGGCAACAGCTGGGTAATAAATGTTAATTTTTATTAAATATGAAATGTTTAATTCATTAAAAACTTGATAAATATGTTTGTTCAAGTGTTTAGTTAAATAGATTGATGTTTTCAATAAATCTTTAATTTTTTTCTTCATGAAAATGTCAATTGTTTCAATTTGTCCATTGTGGTACGATGTTGCCTTGAGGCAACAAACTTTTAATTAATAAATAAATTTAAAAAGAATGATAAAGTTTATTGATATTGTTATAGTGTCCAATTTTAAGCAGGAAAAACATAACAAAAACATTTTTTTTATCACTGATATCATATTGCGTACCATAGAGGGTTAATTCAATGATACTGACTCACCAGATAGAATGTATTCCTCATACGATCGGCTTCTCATTCAGAATGCATCAAATTAATCAAACTGCAACTTTTGAATTATTTTTTTTTCGAAGATTTTCAATCTAAGATTTATAAAACGATCACGACGATCAGATTGCGTCTGCTCTTCTCAATCGAGCTCGTCTTCTCTCATTGCGCATGCTCGTCGACACCCATGGCTCAAATGACAAAGAGCTCTCATTGGTTGATTACCGAGCTTTCGTCGAGATTGAATTTGCATATTCATTCATGTATATTATTTTTTATATTACTCATTTTTTTCCATCACTTATCAAATTTTATTAAGGGGATAGATCACTACATTGCGTTTAAATTAAATGTTCTTTATTTAACCTGTGTTACATATGGTAAAAAAGGTTTTAATTTAAAAAAAATTGTTACCGTTGCTGTGAAAGCTAGGCACGATTTGCACTATAAATATTGCGTGAACCTTTGGTTTGATTGTAGGTGAGTAGGGTTTGCAATGTTAGGACCTCATTGCACGTAGGCTCACTAGTACGCTGAGGTTAGTTATGCCAAGCACTTCATGGCATAGATCATGAAGTGTACGTCTTTCCTGGCATCTCAACCCAGCACTTTTGCTTTTCTTTGTGTAACCGAACAAGTCACTTAGTCCTCCCAGTCAAAAAGCGGATGAAGCCTTAAAATTTTATTTTATTTTTTTTCCCCAGGATAACCATTCAAATATATTGTTGTTCTATTGTTGTTTTCTGACTATTATTTACAATTTTTACAGGGGTTTTTTATGATACTTTGCAATAATTATATCATTTTATCCGCTATTTTTTCCCATTAGAATTAATACATATATATATATATATATATATATATATATATATATATATATATGTATGTATTTTACAATTTTTTTTCAATAAGTGCAACATTTCACATCTAAATAGAGTGCCAGCCTAAAACAAAAAAAAGTTCAAGTAGAAGCACGCCATCTAGTGGCTTTAAAAATAGTTACATGTGTGCAATGTCCTGTATACCAGCCTGTAAGCTCTTCCTATATAAATACATAGAAAGGCTTTTTGATTCCTTTTTTTAGACATGATTTCTCTATCTTATTCAGGTTTTTTTTATTTTTTTTATTTAGATATACATCTAGATATTCTAAAAGACTGTTTTATTTTTATTTTTTTTTACAAAATTGTTTAGATAAGTATCAGGTTTTGCATTATGATTACAATCAAACTATATTTGGTTAGAAAGGGAACACAATTCAAAACTCAGTATTTGATCATTCAAATAAGTGAACAAAATAAGGGATGGTTAGTGATAATTCAAAACACTTTATACCTACATTTTGCACACAAAAAAATTGTATTTTTTTATACATTTTAATTCAATAAGTAATAAAAACTTCAGAGGGGAACAGCAACAGAAATAAACATAAAATAATGCTAATTAAGTTCATTCTCTCTCTCTCTCTCTCTCTCTCTCTCTCTCTCTCTCTCTCTCTGTGTGTGTTGCATTTGAGCGAGTCTCATTTTATTTTATTTTTTTTTTAATTTAGCATATTCTCAGAATTTGCTATTGCAGTCTTACCAGTTAATACCACATTTTTTTGCACATGTAGTGCATGATGCAGAACCCAAACTCACAACTACTCCATTTTTAAACTCTATTGTTATCTTGTTGCAGTGTACAGATAAAATACTGTTATGTTATAATAAAGTATTGTTAATAAAATATACAAATTTTATTTGTTTGTTGTGTATTTTTATATTCTTTCATAAAAATATATAATTAATTACCAATGGAATAGTGTTATTATTTAGTTGTTGTATTATTCTTGATCTTATGTAAGTTTTTTTAGGTTGCATTCAAACAAGACACTTGCAAATCTTTTATTTCTAATGAATAAACATGCAACCCATTAAATAGTAACTAATTTGCTGGAAATGTCGATCACAAGAATAACAAAATGTACAAATGATATTTTATATGCAAATGTTTTATTTGTTGCAGACAGTGTTCTGATTAACTAGTGTTAAATGAAAGACAAAGTCAAAAAGGAATCACTTGCCAATTTTTTTATTTTTTATTTTCCAATCATGCCAACAGTAATGAATATTAAAATGTTAAATGAAACATTTTTAAAATAAATAAATAAAGTGAAAAGTGAAATAGGTTTTCAAAAACAAGTAATAAATAGTTAAAATGTTAAATAACGTTAAAAACAAAATGAAATAATATTGAACACAAGTATTAACTATTTAAACAACTGTTCACACTATATACATAAAAAATATCTACACCACACCTCCTTTGTTACTGTCTCAGTCTGTGGACAGTACACCCTGCCCCTGTACTGGCTATGTCCTGTTGCACTTGTTTTAAACGTTTGCCCGCATTTTTTACAAGTGTTGGCCTCTACGGTTCTCCCGTAGGGTCTCTTGGGCATGGCGTCGGGATTGACAGCTGGTGCAGCGGGTAAGCGGGTGCCCTGTACAGCTGTTGGCTGTAACAGTGGCTGTGTCATTTGCATCCCCTGGACCATTGGGATGCCCTGGATCATTTGCAGACCCTGGACCATTGGCACACCTTGGAAACCTGGTGCTGATGGTATCAGTATGTTTGGTACCATCTGCAGTGATGCTCCAGGTGCTGATGGTGTCAGCAGCATCTGACTCTGCGCTGGTGCCTTGGGTCTGAGAGGGGGTCGCCCAACAGAAGTCTGCCTCTGCTTTGCCTGACCAGCTGTGCTCTCAGGTAGCTTGTACTGGTGCTGCTCCACTGGTTGTTCTGGCTCAGTCCGTAGACGTTTGGCAACCTGGAGAGGCTCTGGAGCTTCAGGGAGGGGCTGAGGCAACTGGATACCCTGAAGCAGCACAGACAGCTCCTGCTTTTTCTGTCTTGTGTTGTACCACTGAATCAGGGTGTTCTGGTTGACCTCCACCAGCTGCACTGAGGTTCCTCCCATCACCAAGCTGTTGCCCAGTACAAGCTGCCGTATCCTGCGATAGTCTTGCAGGATCCGAGACCATCTCGACAGGGCTCCCTTGCCTTTTCTTTTGGGGCTTGGGTGGACAGTGCAAAGTCTGATGAAGATGGTCTCCACCAGACGGCAACAGTCAGGCCACTGAGCAGGATTGCTGCCTGCACCCAGCACACATCTGGTGGTGCTCTCCACACGTCCCTTGTCCCGTGTCATCCAGGTTCTGCCAAAGAGCAATAATAGTGTTGGCTTCCTGGTTGGTCAGGCTGAGGGCAGTGTGGGCCCGGAGATCCACCAGATATTCTGCCAGCTGGTCCACATGTTGATAACCGGGGATATTTTGGTAATCAACAGCCTATTAAAAAACACAAACACACAATACAATTATTACATCACATCTGTCTAACGCACAATTCCATAACGTGTTATTTTGCTGTTCATCACCGTAAAGCACTGTATGGTACGAGGCAGAGAGCGCCATTGTTGACGTTTTTCTTAATATGTTCTTTAAAAAGCACCAAATAAATAAAGATGACTTGACGTGTATTTGCAGCTCACAAATTAATGTGGGACCCACCAAATCTTGCCTTGGTAAACTAAAATAGGACAAAACAATTTCAACCAAATGACTAAATACGCTGTAACAGCACAGTGGCAAACAATAATTGCATTTTTGGTAAATGAGAAAATATCTGTTGTTTCAATTTACACCCTCTGCTACTTATATAGATTGAAGTAAGCACAGTTAAGAAGAGACAAATGATTGGGAAGGCATTGCTAGAATGTGAGTATTATTGTAATTCAACAGGTACCTTTTAAAAATGACATCGATTCAAAACTAGTTTGCACATAGCTTGTAAGATACAGTGTTTATTAACAGCATTTATGGTTATACTTGAAAGTAGACGCATGATGACTGAATTAATAATACATGTACTAATAAAAATGTTATTACCATTGACAAACTTGGTATTATCCTGTCACAGATGCAGCAGGCCGTGGCTGGGGATGGAGTCGAGGCTGAGGCTGACTCTGCTCCATCACCTCCTGTGCTGGTCCAGTAGCGGCAGCAGACTGTTGTTGCTCCACAACCCTTGGTGATTGACCAGTAGAGACTGTGGCCAGACAACCAAAAAATACATCAGCTTCAATCACTTTTGAACGAGAAACATTTATTCAGTAAGTTAGTTTTATTATGTTTTGATACTTGCAACATCTTCACATTGTTACCTTTTGAGTGTGAAAGCCACACATACACTTTGGGACCTCTCTGAGCAAGGTCGTCTGGCCGCGAGACAGCATCGGACATTTTTCAATCTGTAAACATTAAGACATGTCATCATACACAATACATGCATTTCAACTAAACAGGAATGTCAAACTAATTTACTGTCATTTTCCATGACGTGTGTCATATTTATTTTTATTCTTTGCAGGGGAGATACAAACTGTAAAATTAGAGAGAAAGAGTGAGGAACATTTCACACAATAACACTTGACGGGGTGTGCATAAGACTGATATGACACCTTCATAATCATGAATATGAAGGAGGGTTTATACATGTTTATGACAGCTGTCATTAGGTGTCATTCGCTCAATAAGGACATTTCTAATGCAAATATGACATTGTTTGAGATGTCTTTGTTATGACAACATGACACTAACCAATACATCATAACCTATCAGTGTCATAACAACTTGACAATACCAAGATAACATAATATGTCATAAACATGGCATAGCAGATTAGTTATCAAACTTAAGAAACCACTTAGCTTTATGGGTTAACATTACAACATTGTAATGAGTGTTTTTCTTGACCTCAGAATTTGTCATTATTAAGTTACATTAATTAGGTACAAAAATGACCCCTGATTTCCGAATTAAAAAATTCCATAACTTTCTTAAATGTTATCCGATTTTAATCATTTAAAAAACATTTTTTTAGATATTTTTGCTATCTATCATATGGTGATGATTATATTTGAATTTTCTCGTATTGATTTTTTTGTCACATACCTATCTTATTATGAAGTGATACAGTCTTTTTATCATTAACCCTCTATGGTACGGTGTTGCCTCCAGGCAACATAGTCGATTTTAGCTTTTTTTAAATAAAAACTAATACAATTTTATTGGTCAATGCTATCTAAGGGGAGGGGAACTCAAATACTAACCAATGAAAATAAAAAAGAGGGGTAACATGACCCACAGGGGTCCATTATGTTCCCTTTTTCAGCACATGTGCTCATGTCACATGGCTCCATATTTTCTCCACTGAAAAGGGCCTTTTTCACTAATTTCTGTCCAGGTAATCAACTACAAAAAAGCCCCAACCCCCCCGACCTCATACGGGTCATTAGGTCGGCCTGGGAGGTCTTCCACATGTTTGATCTAGCTTTTGTTGAGACCTGGCCTTCATATTAGGACAAGGTTATGGTGATTGTTAATGTTTTACCCTGAAACAACACCGATTGTAATATTTTGATATGATAACTTGATATGATGGTTTGTAGAACTTGCGTTCCACGATGGTACAATGTTGCCTGAGGGCAACAGCTGGGTAATAAATGTTAATTTTTATTAAATATGAAATGTTTAATTCATTAAAAACTTGATAAATATGTTTGTTCAAGTGTTTAGTTAAATAGATTGATGTTTTCAATAAATCTTTAATTTTTTTCTTCATGAAAATGTCAATTGTTTCAATTTGTCCATTGTGGTACGATGTTGCCTTGAGGCAACAAACTTTTAATTAATAAATAAATTTAAAAAGAATGATAAAGTTTATTGATATTGTTATAGTGTCCAATTTTAAGCAGGAAAAACATAACAAAAACATTTTTTTTATCACTGATATCATATTGCGTACCATAGAGGGTTAATTCAATGATACTGACTCACCAGATAGAATGTATTCCTCATACGATCGGCTTCTCATTCAGAATGCATCAAATTAATCAAACTGCAACTTTTGAATTATTTTTTTTTCGAAGATTTTCAATCTAAGATTTATAAAACGATCACGACGATCAGATTGCGTCTGCTCTTCTCAATCGAGCTCGTCTTCTCTCATTGCGCATGCTCGTCGACACCCATGGCTCAAATGACAAAGAGCTCTCATTGGTTGATTACCGAGCTTTCGTCGAGATTGAATTTGCATATTCATTCATGTATATTATTTTTTATATTACTCATTTTTTTCCATCACTTATCAAATTTTATTAAGGGGATAGATCACTACATTGCGTTTAAATTAAATGTTCTTTATTTAACCTGTGTTACATATGGTAAAAAAGGTTTTAATTTAAAAAAAATTGTTACCGTTGCTGTGAAAGCTAGGCACGATTTGCACTATAAATATTGCGTGAACCTTTGGTTTGATTGTAGGTGAGTAGGGTTTGCAATGTTAGGACCTCATTGCACGTAGGCTCACTAGTACGCTGAGGTTAGTTATGCCAAGCACTTCATGGCATAGATCATGAAGTGTACGTCTTTCCTGGCATCTCAACCCAGCACTTTTGCTTTTCTTTGTGTAACCGAACAAGTCACTTAGTCCTCCCAGTCAAAAAGCGGATGAAGCCTTAAAATTTTATTTTATTTTTTTCCCCAGGATAACCATTCAAATATATTGTTGTTCTATTGTTGTTTTCTGACTATTATTTACAATTTTTACAGGGGTTTTTTATGATACTTTGCAATAATTATATCATTTTATCCGCTATTTTTTCCCATTAGAATTAATACATATATATATATATATATATATATATATATATATATATATATATATATATATATATATATATATATATATGTATGTATTTTACATTTTTTTTTCAATAAGTGCAACATTTCACATCTAAATAGAGTGCCAGCCTAAAACAAAAAAAAAGTTCAAGTAGAAGCACGCCATCTAGTGGCTTTAAAAATAGTTACATGTGTGCAATGTCCTGTATACCAGCCTGTAAGCTCTTCCTATATAAATACATAGAAAGGCTTTTTGATTCCTTTTTTTAGACATGATTTCTCTATCTTATTCAGGTTTTTTTTATTTTTTTTATTTAGATATACATCTAGATATTCTAAAAGACTGTTTTATTTTTATTTTTTTTACAAAATTGTTTAGATAAGTATCAGGTTTTGCATTATGATTACAATCAAACTATATTTGGTTAGAAAGGGAACACAATTCAAAACTCAGTATTTGATCATTCAAATAAGTGAACAAAATAAGGGATGGTTAGTGATAATTCAAAACACTTTATACCTACATTTTGCACACAAAAAATTGTATTTTTTTATACATTTTAATTCAATAAGTAATAAAAACTTCAGAGGGGAACAGCAACAGAAATAAACATAAAATAATGCTAATTAAGTTCATTCTCTCTCTCTCTCTCTCTCTCTCTCTCTCTCTGTGTGTGTGTTGCATTTGAGCGAGTCTCATTTTATTTTATTTTTTTTTTTAATTTAGCATATTCTCAGAATTTGCTATTGCAGTCTTACCAGTTAATACCACATTTTTTTGCACATGTAGTGCATGATGCAGAACCCAAACTCACAACTACTCCATTTTTAAACTCTATTGTTATCTTGTTGCAGTGTACAGATAAAATACTGTTATGTTATAATAAAGTATTGTTAATAAAATATACAAATTTTATTTGTTTGTTGTGTATTTTTATATTCTTTCATAAAAAATATATAATTAATTACCAATGGAATAGTGTTATTATTTAGTTGTTGTATTATTCTTGATCTTATGTAAGTTTTTTTAGGTTGCATTCAAACAAGACACTTGCAAATCTTTTATTTCTAATGAATAAACATGCAACCCATTAAATAGTAACTAATTTGCTGGAAATGTCGATCACAAGAATAACAAAATGTACAAATGATATTTTATATGCAAATGTTTTATTTGTTGCAGACAGTGTTCTGATTAACTAGTGTTAAATGAAAGACAAAGTCAAAAAGGAATCACTTGCCAATTTTTTTATTTTTTATTTTCCAATCATGCCAACAGTAATGAATATTAAAATGTTAAATGAAACATTTTTAAAATAAATAAATAAAGTGAAAAGTGAAATAGGTTTTCAAAAACAAGTAATAAATAGTTAAAATGTTAAATAACGTTAAAAACAAAATGAAATAATATTGAACACAAGTATTAACTATTTAAACAACTGTTCACACTATATACATAAAAAATATCTACACCACACCTCCTTTGTTACTGTCTCAGTCTGTGGACAGTACACCCTGCCCCTGTACTGGCTATGTCCTGTTGCACTTGTTTTAAACGTTTGCCCGCATTTTTTACAAGTGTTGGCCTCTACGGTTCTCCCGTAGGGTCTCTTGGGCATGGCGTCGGGATTGACAGCTGGTGCAGCGGGTAAGCGGGTGCCCTGTACAGCTGTTGGCTGTAACAGTGGCTGTGTCATTTGCATCCCCTGGACCATTGGGATGCCCTGGATCATTTGCAGACCCTGGACCATTGGCACACCTTGGAAACCTGGTGCTGATGGTATCAGTATGTTTGGTACCATCTGCAGTGATGCTCCAGGTGCTGATGGTGTCAGCAGCATCTGACTCTGCGCTGGTGCCTTGGGTCTGAGAGGGGGTCGCCCAACAGAAGTCTGCCTCTGCTTTGCCTGACCAGCTGTGCTCTCAGGTAGCTTGTACTGGTGCTGCTCCACTGGTTGTTCTGGCTCAGTCCGTAGACGTTTGGCAACCTGGAGAGGCTCTGGAGCTTCAGGGAGGGGCTGAGGCAACTGGATACCCTGAAGCAGCACAGACAGCTCCTGCTTTTTCTGTCTTGTGTTGTACCACTGAATCAGGGTGTTCTGGTTGACCTCCACCAGCTGCACTGAGGTTCCTCCCATCACCAAGCTGTTGCCCAGTACAAGCTGCCGTATCCTGCGATAGTCTTGCAGGATCCGAGACCATCTCGACAGGGCTCCCTTGCCTTTTCTTTTGGGGCTTGGGTGGACAGTGCAAAGTCTGATGAAGATGGTCTCCACCAGACGGCAACAGTCAGGCCACTGAGCAGGATTGCTGCCTGCACCCAGCACACATCTGGTGGTGCTCTCCACACGTCCCTTGTCCCGTGTCATCCAGGTTCTGCCAAAGAGCAATAATAGTGTTGGCTTCCTGGTTGGTCAGGCTGAGGGCAGTGTGGGCCCGGAGATCCACCAGATATTCTGCCAGCTGGTCCACATGTTGATAACCGGGGATATTTTGGTAATCAACAGCCTATTAAAAAACACAAACACACAATACAATTATTACATCACATCTGTCTAACGCACAATTCCATAACGTGTTATTTTGCTGTTCATCACCGTAAAGCACTGTATGGTACGAGGCAGAGAGCGCCATTGTTGACATTTTTCTTAATATGTTCTTTAAAAAGCACCAAATAAATAAAGATGACTTGACGTGTATTTGCAGCTCACAAATTAATGTGGGACCCACCAAATCTTGCCTTGGTAAACTAAAATAGGACAAAACAATTTCAACCAAATGACTAAATACGCTGTAACAGCACAGTGGCAAACAATAATTGCATTTTTGGTAAATGAGAAAATATCTGTTGTTTCAATTTACACCCTCTGCTACTTATATAGATTGAAGTAAGCACAGTTAAGAAGAGACAAATGATTGGGAAGGCATTGCTAGAATGTGAGTATTATTGTAATTCAACAGGTACCTTTTAAAAATGACATCGATTCAAAACTAGTTTGCACATAGCTTGTAAGATACAGTGTTTATTAACAGCATTTATGGTTATACTTGAAAGTAGACGCATGATGACTGAATTAATAATACATGTACTAATAAAAATGTTATTACCATTGACAAACTTGGTATTATCCTGTCACAGATGCAGCAGGCCGTGGCTGGGGATGGAGTCGAGGCTGAGGCTGACTCTGCTCCATCACCTCCTGTGCTGGTCCAGTAGCGGCAGCAGACTGTTGTTGCTCCACAACCCTTGGTGATTGACCAGTAGAGACTGTGGCCAGACAACCAAAAAATACATCAGCTTCAATCACTTTTGAACGAGAAACATTTATTCAGTAAGTTAGTTTTATTATGTTTTGATACTTGCAACATCTTCACATTGTTACCTTTTGAGTGTGAAAGCCACACATACACTTTGGGACCTCTCTGAGCAAGGTCGTCTGGCCGCGAGACAGCATCGGACATTTTTCAATCTGTAAACATTAAGACATGTCATCATACACAATACATGCATTTCAACTAAACAGGAATGTCAAACTAATTTACTGTCATTTTCCATGACGTGTGTCATATTTATTTTTATTCTTTGCAGGGGAGATACAAACTGTAAAATTAGAGAGAAAGAGTGAGGAACATTTCACACAATAACACTTGACGGGGTGTGCATAAGACTGATATGACACCTTCATAATCATGAATATGAAGGAGGGTTTATACATGTTTATGACAGCTGTCATTAGGTGTCATTCGCTCAATAAGGACATTTCTAATGCAAATATGACATTGTTTGAGATGTCTTTGTTATGACAACATGACACTAACCAATACATCATAACCTATCAGTGTCATAACAACTTGACAATACCAAGATAACATAATATGTCATAAACATGGCATAGCAGATTAGTTATCAAACTTAAGAAACCACTTAGCTTTATGGGTTAACATTACAACATTGTAATGAGTGTTTTTCTTGACCTCAGAATTTGTCATTATTAAGTTACATTAATTAGGTACAAAAATGACCCCTGATTTCCGAATTAAAAAATTCCATAACTTTCTTAAATGTTATCCGATTTTAATCATTTAAAAAACATTTTTTTAGATATTTTTGCTATCTATCATATGGTGATGATTATATTTGAATTTTCTCGTATTGATTTTTTTGTCACATACCTATCTTATTATGAAGTGATACAGTCTTTTTATCATTAACCCTCTATGGTACGGTGTTGCCTCCAGGCAACATAGTCGATTTTAGCTTTTTTTAAATAAAAACTAATACAATTTTATTGGTCAATGCTATCTAAGGGGAGGGGAACTCAAATACTAACCAATGAAAATAAAAAAGAGGGGTAACATGACCCACAGGGGTCCATTATGTTCCCTTTTTCAGCACATGTGCTCATGTCACATGGCTCCATATTTTCTCCACTGAAAAGGGCCTTTTTCACTAATTTCTGTCCAGGTAATCAACTACAAAAAAGCCCCAACCCCCCCGACCTCATACGGGTCATTAGGTCGGCCTGGGAGGTCTTCCACATGTTTGATCTAGCTTTTGTTGAGACCTGGCCTTCATATTAGGACAAGGTTATGGTGATTGTTAATGTTTTACCCTGAAACAACACCGATTGTAATATTTTGATATGATAACTTGATATGATGGTTTGTAGAACTTGCGTTCCACGATGGTACAATGTTGCCTGAGGGCAACAGCTGGGTAATAAATGTTAATTTTTATTAAATATGAAATGTTTAATTCATTAAAAACTTGATAAATATGTTTGTTCAAGTGTTTAGTTAAATAGATTGATGTTTTCAATAAATCTTTAATTTTTTTCTTCATGAAAATGTCAATTGTTTCAATTTGTCCATTGTGGTACGATGTTGCCTTGAGGCAACAAACTTTTAATTAATAAATAAATTTAAAAAGAATGATAAAGTTTATTGATATTGTTATAGTGTCCAATTTTAAGCAGGAAAAACATAACAAAAACATTTTTTTTATCACTGATATCATATTGCGTACCATAGAGGGTTAATTCAATGATACTGACTCACCAGATAGAATGTATTCCTCATACGATCGGCTTCTCATTCAGAATGCATCAAATTAATCAAACTGCAACTTTTGAATTATTTTTTTTTCGAAGATTTTCAATCTAAGATTTATAAAACGATCACGACGATCAGATTGCGTCTGCTCTTCTCAATCGAGCTCGTCTTCTCTCATTGCGCATGCTCGTCCCCAGATAGCACTGAACGTCTTGCCAACGTTGGCAATTGGAGGGCACCAGCGGCAAAGTATCGGGAGGGGATTTCCCCCTGCACAACTAAAAAACTTTGGTGGGTAAACCATCGGCGGGCCGCGGGATGAATAGCCACTTCACGCACAACTCCGGAGATCGGCGGAGGAACCGTGATGAACCATTTTGCCGATCCCGCTTCTTTTTTTCAAATAAATAATATCTGCGCAACCGTTGGTCTACATCAAGATCTTCACGCGCGTGCACACGTTTTTATGGGGGTGAGCTATGCGCGTGAGTGATCTCAGCATCGTCTACAGCCTACAGATAAAGTCTAACGGACTGTGTGAGTATGTTTATCCTCTTCAAACACACAATTTTCAGGCCAGTAAGTGTTTGTTTTGTTTTATGTACTTATTTTTTTTATTGAAAAATGTAATTTTGTTAGAAAACGTCGAGTTTTCTGAGAAATGTTTTCGATACGGATGACAGAAATTGGCGGCGGAGAATTATTAACTGACTGTTTTATGTTCTTGTCACCAGGTGACGAAGGGGCGGAACTACTAGTTTGGTGTTGTTTCCATGGGGAACTAATTTAACGCAACACCCAGCCGGTTGCGTCATGAAAAACAGTACGGCTGGATTCCGTAAACAGGAGAAACGAGCGGCAGCTGCGAGATGGGTGGGGATTGAATTATCCCGTTCACAAGGTGGATGATAAAAGCGGAGGTTTCAGTGAAAAGGGGGAGAAGCTGGGGTTCAAACCAGTCAGTCAAGACAGACATTAGGGAGAGGGGGCGAGAGAAAGAGAGAGAAGGACTGAGCTGGAAGAAGGCATGCAGAGCTGGAAGGATAGAGCAGTCCACGGCAGAGAAGGAGTCTAAAAACAGCAATTCAACTTGGATGGGGCAGGAGAGACAACATGAACATGGTGCGTGCAGAGTATACTCCCCATACAGTGTGGATGTGCTGTTCCATCAACTCAGGAGGAGGGAATTGGCTGGGATAACGAGTGGGGACCTTATTCACTGCTAGTGGTGTGAGTTGCTGTGCCTAGTGTGAGGTTATCACATGTTACTATTTGAAGTGATTGATGCATGCACCGGTGTGAGGATTGCCTGTGTCTGTTCGTGTTCCCAGCCGTTACACTCATTGTCCTGGAGTGTTGGATAAGAACCAGCATCTGTTCATTGAGTTTCTCATACTGACGTAAGCCACCTGCCGTGAGTATCTGCATACTATTGACTTGAAGAGGATTCGTGAAATTGTTCATGCACTGCTGTTTGACTCTCCTGTTCTCAAGAAGAACCAGTATTTGCTCATTGAGTTTCTCACACTGAAGCAAGCCTCTGCTGTGAGTATTTGAATACTGTTGACTTGAAGAGGAGTCGTGAAATGTTCATGCACTGCTGTTTGACTTCCCTGTTCTAAAGAACAACCAGCATCTGTCCATTGAGTTTCTCATACTGAAAGCCCGAATCTGCCCACTGAGCCTCTCATACTGAAGTCACCTGCCGTGAGTATCTGCATACTATTGACTTGAAGAGGATTCGTGAAATGTTCATGCACTGCTGTTCGACTCCCCTGTTCTAAATAAGAACCCACATCTGTTCATTGAGTTTCTCATACTGAAGTCAGCCCCCAGAACAGCATCCACTCCAGACTTACCCCTGGCTGTCCGAAGAGGAACTGCCGTGTGAATTCCAGAACAAGTATCTGCTCCATACTTATCCCTGGCTGTCCGAAGAGGAACTGCCGTGTGAATTCCAGAACAGCATCTGCTCTATACTTACCCCTGGCTGTCTGAAGAGGAACTGCCGTGTGAATTCCAGAACAAGTATCCGCTCCATACTTACCCCTGGCTGTCCGAAGAGGAACTGCCGTGTGAATTCCAGATCCGCATCTGTTCTATACTTACCCCTAGCAGCCAAGAAGAAGAAACATCCAGTTTTAGTCTACAATATTTTAATTCAATAAAATCCTTTTATATTTGTTACCTTGTCTGTGGTCGTGGTGTTTCTGGGTAACTCCTCGAGGTGGTACGCTCGCAGGGGTGGTCTGCACCAGGGGGAGGCCACCCCGACCTGTGACATTCTCGTAGTAAATATTTTCAATGAGTTGTTTGACAGTAGCCTGTATTTTTAGACATGAGGGGAACTCATTTTCGTCTGTCTGAGGAGAGGTAACGTTAACCTAACTTAAAACAACCAGGCTAAACTAATATAGCTGCTAATAAAAGGTCATAAAACTAATATGGACTGACTTGAAACTGAACTGAAAAATGATCCCCTTACACTTAAGGGATTTTTAATGATTTTGTTTAAGTGACATATGCTTAAAATTAAAGCAGCTCTTTTGTTGTGCGTTTACCGTTAAAAGTTGACCTGTCAATCAAAGACCTAGCTAGCTAGTTTCGTACAAGCGCGCAGCCACAGTCATACAAAGATGTGGTTATAGTAAAGTGATAGTAAGTGAAGACTTACTATCACTTTACTATATTCATAAAATAGAGCCTTAACCTTTGTTAATTAAACAAAATAGAATGGTATTTTCTGTTTTTTTCAGTGAGTGATTTTCATTTGATTTTTCTAAGTGATCGATCTAGAAGTCATCCTATACAGTTCTGAGTTGCCATTTTCTTAACATACTGTTTTAGTCAATAAAGATAAATTGAGTGCACATTAATTCACAAAGGCATTTGCAATATTTGACTTTCATGTTTCTTCTTTTTCTCTTTTCAGAGCCCAGGCCCATTCTGCACAGCGTCTTTGCTTTTGTACAGTAAGTATGTGTTTTTAATTAACCTCAAAGACAACTGAAACACTATCTTTAACTAATCTAGTTAAAAGTTATTTTGTACATGATTTCCATTACACGAGAGTAGATGTTAGAACTTCATGCAGATTTGTACTCGGCTTTCGCCAAGATTAGCACAAACTAAGACGTAGTTTTATAGTAAACTATGCTTCTCCATCCATTTACACTTCTTTCCATATTTTGGTGTGACTCTCCTTCTGTCCGGCATTACGGCTGCAGTGTACTTGCCGCGTCAGCACACACGATGGCTGAAACTACAGTATGGTCTCCCCAGTGGACCAGCAACACATCCATCTGGATTGAGACGAGTAGGGGACATCTCTAGGGTCTTCACATATTGATACACACGTATGTAATAACTTTCCCCTGTTTGCTTGTCTTGATTATTGGCATCCTAAGATCCTAAAAAATGTGACCTTTACCTGTCTCTGCCTTTACTGTCTGTACTATTAATTTTGCATCAGGAAAGCCTATACCTTATAGTGGAGCGAGTGGAATAGTAGCAAGGGAATGGTTTACAGGTAGGCCATGGCAGTAATGAAGTGAAAATATCTATCTTTGACCTAAATAAGGCTACAGGAGAACTCCATTGTCAACATCAGGTTAATGCTGAGTGCTGTAACGTTGCAAATTTTATGTTGGTATAGATATTTGTCAACTGTCTATCACTGTCAATAAAAGGTAATTTTTGTCACTCAGCAAATATGATAGAGGTATGGGAACTCAAATTTTTCTGGACGCGATAATTTACATTTGCATGCTTGTTTATTTTCCTCGTCTCTCTCTGACTTTCTATACCAAAGAGACTGGATGACAAACTCTCGATTCCTTAGCGTGAACTAGAGCTTAGATTCTCTGCCCGAGCAAGGACTTGACCCGACCTGGGCTGACACTATCCTCGGGCCGGGCCTTTGATCTCGAGACGTGCACTCCCAACGCAATAGAGTGCGGCGCTGCACTGGATTCGATGGCCGAGTGTGGGCGGTAATGCACTCACTCTGTGTGTGCGGGTTGCGGGAGAATAAAACGATTTGCGGGACTCCCGCAAACTAGAAATATCTAGAAATATCTATTTATAAAACATATAAAAACTAATAGATTTTTAGTCATCTGCAAGAACAACTAAAACAAAGTAGTAACGATTTACAGGCCAGAGTTTCTATTTATAACATGTTTGCATTATTGCATGATAGGCTGCGATGTACTGTAGCCTATCACAGACATGTTGATTTAAGATATACTTCCCTCACTGCTCAAAACAGACTTTTTTATTCAGTGCTGAATTCTGTATGCTGGCAAATCCTCTAAATATAACAAACAAAGTGTAGCCTAGATATTATATAAGATTCATTGTGCAGTCAGCTTCATTGGTAATAATGCACATGTGTTGCATTATTCAATTTGAAATGTAATATGCAAAATGACAATGCAATATGTAAAATGGCATTGAATTGTGTATTTAAATTTATATTTTGCATTCTAGCAACGTTTGGTGCAAAATGAAAATGAAATTACATAATTTTCATTTGCCATTTCATACACTAGTTTTAATATGCATATTGAAACGCTTTATAAGTGGCAAAATGACAATGAAAATGCATTACAGAAATTATTAGAAATGTGTAACATGTTCAAGCAAAAACTGTGGCAAAATGATCATTCAAATGTTACTTTTCTTAATTGTGTTTACACTCCCAGTCAAGACACTTGCAATTGCATTTTCATGAAATTCATTTTCATTCAAATTGAATATTGCTACCCATGTGCTTCCATAGACTGAAAGCTTTCCTGACTGTAAGCTATTTAAGACGCAGAAAAAGAACACACTGACACACACTCGCAAACACGCACACAAACACATATAGAGCACAGCACAGTTCTATGCAAAGTGGGGAATGACAGAAAAAGTTTGAGAACCACTGTTATGGAGTGACACTGGGTTAGCTCTGTTATTTTGTCATGGGTTAAGATGAGTTGCTGCTGATAGAAATGTGTGGCAATTACTCAGCTCACTGACATTAGTTTATATAATTGTGATAAACTTGACTTAGTGTTCACTCCAATAATTTAGTTTTTCTGTATTTTCTAGTGACGCCGCCGGATAATAACGATGGCCTGTGTGCTTTCCAGCAGCCACGCCACTCTTTTCCAGGGATCCTTCAGAGGACTAACAATGGTAAGATATTTTATATGTAATTTATGCTACTGCATTTCTTACTCAGAACTTCAGAATAAGTTAGTAAAAGTATAAATTTGCTTTATTTATTTTTTTATTTTGTTTCGTTTAGGTGCTGTGTTAAAGGGTTAGTTCACCCAAAAATGAAAATTCTGTCAGTATTTCCTCACCCTCATGTTGTTCAACCCCGTAAGACCTTCGTTCATCTTCGGAACACAAATTAAGATATTTAAGATATTAAGATCGCTCCTGCATACTAGTCCATAGGCTTCTTGAGGGAATGACTCTTGCTGTCCTTGAAAAGTCATTAAAGACATCGTTAAAATAGTCCAATTGACTTCAGTGGCTCAATCTTAACTTTATCAAACGACGAGAACACTTTTTGTGCGCAAAAACAAAACAAAATAACGACTTTATTTCAACTATTCACTTCTTTCTCTATGGGCCTGTAGTCAGTTAACGTAGTGTGATTGCGTAGAGCTACGTCACACGTAGGCTCACTATTGGCCGACGCTGGTCATGTGTGTGATACGTGTGACGTACAATAACAGAAGCTTACGCTATTAAACTAGTAACCTGACTCGCACAGAGGGAGAAATAAACCAATAGTTGAAATAAAGTCGTTATTTTTGTTGTTTTTGCGCACAAAAAGTGTTCTCGTCGTTTGATAAAGTTAAGATTGAGCCACTGTAGTCACTTGGACTATTTTAACGATCTCTTTAAAGACTTTTCGAGGCCAGCAAGTCATTCCCTCAAGAATCCTATATGAACTAGTATGCAGGAGCGATCTTAATATCTTAAATATCTTAATATGTGTTCCGAAGATGAACGAAGGTCTTACGGGGTTGGAAGATCATTTTTTGGTGAACTAACCCTTTAAGAAATCCTGCCCAACACAATTCCACTGAGACAGATGTAGAGGTGGCTGTGAAAAACTGGCTGCGGCTGAGGCGGGACAGGAAGCAAGAGGGCGAGCATCTTAAAGTGAAATAATTGATTGGACTGATTTTTCCTGTTTACCTATTTTGGAGGGAATTTCTTTTTGTTGTACTTTTCTATGTGTGATTTGATGAGTGTTAGAATAAATGATACTGCTTTTGTAAAAACAAAAGTAAAAAATAAATGTTCAAGGTCATCTTCCGGTGCTCTTCTTTTTATTATGTATCCTGGAAAACTCCTGTAGCTTAATTTACATGACCATAAAACTTAATTTTAATGTCACTGATCCATTCATTTTTTTATGTTTTGACATTTCTCAGGTAGTCAGACTGTGTATGAAATAGTCTACACCCCACACAAACAATAATCACTAACTTTCAATTTAACTTTCACTTCAATTTCATTTCAATTTAATTGCAATTGTCAAAATTGTTAGGCAAGAAATGTTACGATTATTATACGATATTGTTATTGATTGTTAGACGATAGGCAACTTGTGTCCTTGGAACAATCTGCAGTTAGCCTAAACAAATCAATAAGACATAACGGTGGGATCCTACTAGAGCGGCGAAAAACATTCAGACGCCTCGTTCCCTTTGACTTAACACTGGAACAGCTGATTTTCAAGCATGCAGCCGAAAATCAGCTGTTCTGGTGTTAAGTCAAAGGGAACGAGGCGTCTGAATGTTTTTTCCTGCTCTTGTGGGATCGCGCTGAATAGGTAATAATAATTATATCGGGTTTACGTTGGGTCACGGTCGGCGATCATGTCGGGTTTAAGTTGGCTCACGGTCGGCGATCGTTCTAAAACCACCGTCTTCCCAATGTCTTGCCGATTAGCTACCGATCTCCATATAGTCTCGCGTAGCCAGACCTTCAGACTGACGGCTGAAGGTCTGGAATTCATAGCAGCTTTCTTTGGCCAAGGCCCGCCCATAAGGCCGTTTGACCGACATGTCAAACAACCAATTACAGTTCGTTTCGTTCAGCGTCACGTTTCGGGGCGTGGAAATGTCTCCACAACAACAGGCCGGCGTGCAACAAGTCAGCAGCAGTCACCGGAGCGCCTTATACTGTATATGGATCAATTGGTTAGCGTTATTAATTTCGCCCACGAACTCGCGCTCATGTCCATCTTATGCCCGCTTTGTCACACGACCTCGTATAAATCAGGAAATGTGTGTAAATCACGTACCCGCTCACGAGTGCTCACTCTTAACAGACACACAGCGCTGCTCGCGCGTCACAGAATGTAGCGCTCCCCATTCATCGGGTCGTCTCATTCAAAACAGCCTGCTGTTGCTGTCATTGAGCCGCCGCACATTGAATACTCACATGAGTCAGGCTGCGAATGTAAGTTACGTCCCCGCCCCAGCGCGCTCACGCCTACTAAATAAACGCCTCACCTCCGGCGCCGTGCACTCGCTACATTCCCTGTAGCCTTTAGCACATCTAGTGGATGCATAACGCAAACCCAGTCAGTATGCCCTATATATGAATACTGAATCGGCCAGCTGCGATGTCAGCGTCTTGTTTCATGTTTGCCCACAAACGCGGTTGATATCCCCTTCTTAGTTAGGTACTTCACTTGATCTTCCATAATAGATAGGAGGGGACATACAACTACGTTTAGCTGATCTTGATAAATGCTCATTGTCACTCATATAAACACAACAGTTTTTCTTCCGCAATCACACGCCTGCGCTTTGTTTCCCGGCGGACCGAAAATAAACGCGACACTGACGCCCCCCGGAAATCCGAAAAATTCAACCAATCAGATAACGACTTCGACATTCCTGAAGTGTTTCCAGTTAAGTGCACCATATGCATCAGACGTTTAGCCAACGTTCCGTGGGCGTGACGTCTGAGGCTGAGACTAATCTCCATAAGACATCTCACCGAGGCACTTTATGTCGGGCAGGCACGCGCGCCCCAACGTCGGCACGATCTAATTTGTTGTCTGGGTCGACACCCATGGCTCAAATGACAAAGAGCTCTCATTGGTTGATTACCGAGCTTTCGTCGAGATTGAATTTGCATATTCATTCATGTATATTATTTTTTATATTACTCATTTTTTTCCATCACTTATCAAATTTTATTAAGGGGATAGATCACTACATTGCGTTTAAATTAAATGTTCTTTATTTAACCTGTGTTACATATGGTAAAAAAGGTTTTAATTTAAAAAAAATTGTTACCGTTGCTGTGAAAGCTAGGCACGATTTGCACTATAAATATTGCGTGAACCTTTGGTTTGATTGTAGGTGAGTAGGGTTTGCAATGTTAGGACCTCATTGCATGTAGGCTCACTAGTACGCTGAGGTTAGTTATGCCAAGCACTTCATGGCATAGATCATGAAGTGTACGTCTTTCCTGGCATCTCAACCCAGCACTTTTGCTTTTCTTTGTGTAACCGAACAAGTCACTTAGTCCTCCCAGTCAAAAAGCGGATGAAGCCTTAAAATTTTATTTTATTTTTTTTCCCCAGGATAACCATTCAAATATATTGTTGTTCTATTGTTGTTTTCTGACTATTATTTACAATTTACCGTATGTTTACATTATACAGATGAAGTTTGAAGCAAATCGGGTTAAAATAAGAGGGTGATTTCAAAGCATTTTGAAAGTGACACACTTCCTGCTGCCAGTTGGTGGCGCTATAACTTTGACACACAATAGTCACATCCATGTGATCGTCCTCTTACGGCGAACACACTCCTGAAGTTTCATCAAGATCAGTTAATGTATGCTGAAGTTAGGACACACTTCCTGTTTCACGTTTCTCACCATAAATTTGTTTCCTCGCCACAGCCAAACCGTTCGAGATATCAAAAATCCCCTCGCAATTTTTGATCGTCTATGTCTTGACTTCAGGCTGACCGAGTTTCGTTCCATGCGGATGAATGCTCTAGGAGGAGTACATTAAATTCCATTGCAAGCATTTAAAAAAAAAACGTAAATATCTGACTTCCTGTTGGGCTGGGGTAAAAAGTAAAAGTGCGATGAATATATGAAACGATGAGATCGACATGTGTACCGAGTTTCATATTATTACATGCAAGCGTGTTTGATTTATGGACAAAGTGTTCAGACCCTGTTCCAGGGGGCGCTGACGAGCCGCCCTGCCACGCCCGGGTACCAGCTTCAGCCCGGCTCTGATGGCCGCGGGTTCTGACCCGTGTGCAAAGTTTCAAGAGTTTTTGAGCATGTTAAGAGCCCCAAAAGTGCCCGGATAGTCGTTAGAAAAAAAAAAAAAAAAAAAAAAAAAAAAAAAAAAAAAAAAAAAATAATCCTAAGGAAAACAATAGGGCCTTCGCCCTTTCAGGGCTTGGGCCCTAATAATATTGAACACAAGTATTAACTATTCATGTTTCTTTCTATTCATGTGACTTTCATGTTTCTTCTTTTTCTCTTTTCAGAGCCCAGGCCCATTCTGCACAGCGTCTTTGCTTTTGTACAGTAAGTATGTGTTTTTAATTAACCTCAAAGACAACTGAAACACTATCTTTAACTAATCTAGTTAAAAGTTATTTTGTACATGATTTCCATTACACGAGAGTAGATGTTAGAACTTCATGCAGATTTGTACTCGGCTTTCGCCAAGATTAGCACAAACTAAGACGTAGTTTTATAGTAAACTATGCTTCTCCATCCATTTACACTTCTTTCCATATTTTGGTGTGACTCTCCTTCTGTCCGGCATTACGGCTGCAGTGTACTTGCCGCGTCAGCACACACGATGGCTGAAACTACAGTATGGTCTCCCCAGTGGACCAGCAACACATCCATCTGGATTGAGACGAGTAGGGGACATCTCTAGGGTCTTCACATATTGATACACACGTATGTAATAACTTTCCCCTGTTTGCTTGTCTTGATTATTGGCATCCTAAGATCCTAAAAAATGTGACCTTTACCTGTCTCTGCCTTTACTGTCTGTACTATTAATTTTGCATCAGGAAAGCCTATACCTTATAGTGGAGCGAGTGGAATAGTAGCAAGGGAATGGTTTACAGGTAGGCCATGGCAGTAATGAAGTGAAAATATCTATCTTTGACCTAAATAAGGCTACAGGAGAACTCCATTGTCAACATCAGGTTAATGCTGAGTGCTGTAACGTTGCAAATTTTATGTTGGTATAGATATTTGTCAACTGTCTATCACTGTCAATAAAAGGTAATTTTTGTCACTCAGCAAATATGATAGAGGTATGGGAACTCAAATTTTTCTGGACGCGATAATTTACATTTGTATGCTTGTTTATTTTCCTCGTCTCTCTCTGACTTTCTATACCAAAGAGACTGGATGACAAACTCTCGATTCCTTAGCGTGAACTAGAGCTTAGATTCTCTGCCCGAGCAAGGACTTGACCCGACCTGGGCTGACACTATCCTCGGGCCGGGCCTTTGATCTCGAGACGTGCACTCCCAACGCAATAGAGTGCGGCGCTGCACTGGATTCGATGGCCGAGTGTGGGCGGTAATGCACTCACTCTGTGTGTGCGGGTTGCGGGAGAATAAAACGATTTGCGGGACTCCCGCAAACTAGAAATATCTAGAAATATCTATTTATAAAACATATAAAAACTAATAGATTTTTAGTCATCTGCAAGAACAACTAAAACAAAGTAGTAACGATTTACAGGCCAGAGTTTCTATTTATAACATGTTTGCATTATTGCATGATAGGCTGCGATGTACTGTAGCCTATCACAGACATGTTGATTTAAGATATACTTCCCTCACTGCTCAAAACAGACTTTTTTATTCAGTGCTGAATTCTGTATGCTGGCAAATCCTCTAAATATAACAAACAAAGTGTAGCCTAGATATTATATAAGATTCATTGTGCAGTCAGCTTCATTGGTAATAATGCACATGTGTTGCATTATTCAATTTGAAATGTAATATGCAAAATGACAATGCAATATGTAAAATGGCATTGAATTGTGTATTTAAATTTATATTTTGCATTCTAGCAACGTTTGGTGCAAAATGAAAATGAAATTACATAATTTTCATTTGCCATTTCATACACTAGTTTTAATATGCATATTGAAACGCTTTATAAGTGGCAAAATGACAATGAAAATGCATTACAGAAATTATTAGAAATGTGTAACATGTTCAAGCAAAAACTGTGGCAAAATGATCATTCAAATGTTACTTTTCTTAATTGTGTTTACACTCCCAGTCAAGACACTTGCAATTGCATTTTCATGAAATTCATTTTCATTCAAATTGAATATTGCTACCCATGTGCTTCCATAGACTGAAAGCTTTCCTGACTGTAAGCTATTTAAGACGCAGAAAAAGAACACACTGACACACACTCGCAAACACGCACACAAACACATATAGAGCACAGCACAGTTCTATGCAAAGTGGGGAATGACAGAAAAAGTTTGAGAACCACTGTTATGGAGTGACACTGGGTTAGCTCTGTTATTTTGACATGGGTTAAGATGAGTTGCTGCTGATAGAAATGTGTGGCAATTACTCAGCTCACTGACATTAGTTTATATAATTGTGATAAACTTGACTTAGTGTTCACTCCAATAATTTAGTTTTTCTGTATTTTCTAGTGACGCCGCCGGATAATAACGATGGCCTGTGTGCTTTCCAGCAGCCACGCCACTCTTTTCCAGGGATCCTTCAGAGGACTAACAATGGTAAGATATTTTATATGTAATTTATGCTACTGCATTTCTTACTCAGAACTTCAGAATAAGTTAGTAAAAGTATAAAAATAGCGGATAAAATGATATAATTATATCAGGTTTTGCATTATGATTACAATCAAACTATATTTGGTTAGAAAGGGAACACAATTCAAAACTCAGTATTTGATCATTCAAATAAGTGAACAAAATAAGGGATGGTTAGTGATAATTCAAAACACTTTATACCTACATTTTGCACACAAAAAATTGTATTTTTTTATACATTTTAATTCAATAAGTAATAAAAACTTCAGAGGGGAACAGCAACAGAACAGCAACAGAAATAAACATAAAATAATGCTAATTAAGTTCATTCTCTCTCTCTCTCTCTCTCTCTCTCTCTCTCTCTCTCTGTGTGTGTGTTGCATTTGAGCGAGTCTCATTTTATTTTATTTTTTTTTTTAATTTAGCATATTCTCAGAATTTGCTATTGCAGTCTTACCAGTTAATACCACATTTTTTTGCACATGTAGTGCATGATGCAGAACCCAAACTCACAACTACTCCATTTTTAAACTCTATTGTTATCTTGTTGCAGTGTACAGATAAAATACTGTTATGTTATAATAAAGTATTGTTAATAAAATATACAAATTTTATTTGTTTGTTGTGTATTTTTATATTCTTTCATAAAAATATATAATTAATTACCAATGGAATAGTGTTATTATTTAGTTGTTGTATTATTCTTGATCTTATGTAAGTTTTTTTAGGTTGCATTCAAACAAGACACTTGCAAATCTTTTATTTCTAATGAATAAACATGCAACCCATTAAATAGTAACTAATTTGCTGGAAATGTCGATCACAAGAATAACAAAATGTACAAATGATATTTTATATGCAAATGTTTTATTTGTTGCAGACAGTGTTCTGATTAACTAGTGTTAAATGAAAGACAAAGTCAAAAAGGAATCACTTGCCAATTTTTTTTATTTTATTTTCCAATCATGCCAACAGTAATGAATATTAAAATGTTAAATGAAACATTTTTAAAATAAATAAATAAAGTGAAAAGTGAAATAGGTTTTCAAAAACAAGTAATAAATAGTTAAAATGTTAAATAACGTTAAAAACAAAATGAAATAATATTGAACACAAGTATTAACTATTTAAACAACTGTTCACACTATATACATAAAAAATATCTACACCACACCTCCTTTGTTACTGTCTCAGTCTGTGGACAGTACACCCTGCCCCTGTACTGGCTATGTCCTGTTGCACTTGTTTTAAACGTTTGCCCGCATTTTTTACAAGTGTTGGCCTCTACGGTTCTCCCGTAGGGTCTCTTGGGCATGGCGTCGGGATTGACAGCTGGTGCAGCGGGTAAGCGGGTGCCCTGTACAGCTGTTGGCTGTAACAGTGGCTGTGTCATTTGCATCCCCTGGACCATTGGGATGCCCTGGATCATTTGCAGACCCTGGACCATTGGCACACCTTGGAAACCTGGTGCTGATGGTATCAGTATGTTTGGTACCATCTGCAGTGATGCTCCAGGTGCTGATGGTGTCAGCAGCATCTGACTCTGCGCTGGTGCCTTGGGTCTGAGAGGGGGTCGCCCAACAGAAGTCTGCCTCTGCTTTGCCTGACCAGCTGTGCTCTCAGGTAGCTTGTACTGGTGCTGCTCCACTGGTTGTTCTGGCTCAGTCCGTAGACGTTTGGCAACCTGGAGAGGCTCTGGAGCTTCAGGGAGGGGCTGAGGCAACTGGATACCCTGAAGCAGCACAGACAGCTCCTGCTTTTTCTGTCTTGTGTTGTACCACTGAATCAGGGTGTTCTGGTTGACCTCCACCAGCTGCACTGAGGTTCCTCCCATCACCAAGCTGTTGCCCAGTACAAGCTGCCGTATCCTGCGATAGTCTTGCAGGATCCGAGACCATCTCGACAGGGCTCCCTTGCCTTTTCTTTTGGGGCTTGGGTGGACAGTGCAAAGTCTGATGAAGATGGTCTCCACCAGACGGCAACAGTCAGGCCACTGAGCAGGATTGCTGCCTGCACCCAGCACACATCTGGTGGTGCTCTCCACACGTCCCTTGTCCCGTGTCATCCAGGTTCTGCCAAAGAGCAATAATAGTGTTGGCTTCCTGGTTGGTCAGGCTGAGGGCAGTGTGGGCCCGGAGATCCACCAGATATTCTGCCAGCTGGTCCACATGTTGATAACCGGGGATATTTTGGTAATCAACAGCCTATTAAAAAACACAAACACACAATACAATTATTACATCACATCTGTCTAACGCACAATTCCATAACGTGTTATTTTGCTGTTCATCACCGTAAAGCACTGTATGGTACGAGGCAGAGAGCGCCATTGTTGACATTTTTCTTAATATGTTCTTTAAAAAGCACCAAATAAATAAAGATGACTTGACGTGTATTTGCAGCTCACAAATTAATGTGGGACCCACCAAATCTTGCCTTGGTAAACTAAAATAGGACAAAACAATTTCAACCAAATGACTAAATACGCTGTAACAGCACAGTGGCAAACAATAATTGCATTTTTGGTAAATGAGAAAATATCTGTTGTTTCAATTTACACCCTCTGCTACTTATATAGATTGAAGTAAGCACAGTTAAGAAGAGACAAATGATTGGGAAGGCATTGCTAGAATGTGAGTATTATTGTAATTCAACAGGTACCTTTTAAAAATGACATCGATTCAAAACTAGTTTGCACATAGCTTGTAAGATACAGTGTTTATTAACAGCATTTATGGTTATACTTGAAAGTAGACGCATGATGACTGAATTAATAATACATGTACTAATAAAAATGTTATTACCATTGACAAACTTGGTATTATCCTGTCACAGATGCAGCAGGCCGTGGCTGGGGATGGAGTCGAGGCTGAGGCTGACTCTGCTCCATCACCTCCTGTGCTGGTCCAGTAGCGGCAGCAGACTGTTGTTGCTCCACAACCCTTGGTGATTGACCAGTAGAGACTGTGGCCAGACAACCAAAAAATACATCAGCTTCAATCACTTTTGAACGAGAAACATTTATTCAGTAAGTTAGTTTTATTATGTTTTGATACTTGCAACATCTTCACATTGTTACCTTTTGAGTGTGAAAGCCACACATACACTTTGGGACCTCTCTGAGCAAGGTCGTCTGGCCGCGAGACAGCATCGGACATTTTTCAATCTGTAAACATTAAGACATGTCATCATACACAATACATGCATTTCAACTAAACAGGAATGTCAAACTAATTTACTGTCATTTTCCATGACGTGTGTCATATTTATTTTTATTCTTTGCAGGGGAGATACAAACTGTAAAATTAGAGAGAAAGAGTGAGGAACATTTCACACAATAACACTTGACGGGGTGTGCATAAGACTGATATGACACCTTCATAATCATGAATATGAAGGAGGGTTTATACATGTTTATGACAGCTGTCATTAGGTGTCATTCGCTCAATAAGGACATTTCTAATGCAAATATGACATTGTTTGAGATGTCTTTGTTATGACAACATGACACTAACCAATACATCATAACCTATCAGTGTCATAACAACTTGACAATACCAAGATAACATAATATGTCATAAACATGGCATAGCAGATTAGTTATCAAACTTAAGAAACCACTTAGCTTTATGGGTTAACATTACAACATTGTAATGAGTGTTTTTCTTGACCTCAGAATTTGTCATTATTAAGTTACATTAATTAGGTACAAAAATGACCCCTGATTTCCGAATTAAAAAATTCCATAACTTTCTTAAATGTTATCCGATTTTAATCATTTAAAAAACATTTTTTTTAGATATTTTTGCTATCTATCATATGGTGATGATTATATTTGAATTTTCTCGTATTGATTTTTTTGTCACATACCTATCTTATTATGAAGTGATACAGTCTTTTTATCATTAACCCTCTATGGTACGGTGTTGCCTCCAGGCAACATAGTCGATTTTAGCTTTTTTTAAATAAAAACTAATACAATTTTATTGGTCAATGCTATCTAAGGGGAGGGGAACTCAAATACTAACCAATGAAAATAAAAAAGAGGGGTAACATGACCCACAGGGGTCCATTATGTTCCCTTTTTCAGCACATGTGCTCATGTCACATGGCTCCATATTTTCTCCACTGAAAAGGGCCTTTTTCACTAATTTCTGTCCAGGTAATCAACTACAAAAAAGCCCCAACCCCCCCGACCTCATACGGGTCATTAGGTCGGCCTGGGAGGTCTTCCACATGTTTGATCTAGCTTTTGTTGAGACCTGGCCTTCATATTAGGACAAGGTTATGGTGATTGTTAATGTTTTACCCTGAAACAACACCGATTGTAATATTTTGATATGATAACTTGATATGATGGTTTGTAGAACTTGCGTTCCACGATGGTACAATGTTGCCTGAGGGCAACAGCTGGGTAATAAATGTTAATTTTTATTAAATATGAAATGTTTAATTCATTAAAAACTTGATAAATATGTTTGTTCAAGTGTTTAGTTAAATAGATTGATGTTTTCAATAAATCTTTAATTTTTTTCTTCATGAAAATGTCAATTGTTTCAATTTGTCCATTGTGGTACGATGTTGCCTTGAGGCAACAAACTTTTAATTAATAAATAAATTTAAAAAGAATGATAAAGTTTATTGATATTGTTATAGTGTCCAATTTTAAGCAGGAAAAACATAACAAAAACATTTTTTTTATCACTGATATCATATTGCGTACCATAGAGGGTTAATTCAATGATACTGACTCACCAGATAGAATGTATTCCTCATACGATCGGCTTCTCATTCAGAATGCATCAAATTAATCAAACTGCAACTTTTGAATTATTTTTTTTTCGAAGATTTTCAATCTAAGATTTATAAAACGATCACGACGATCAGATTGCGTCTGCTCTTCTCAATCGAGCTCGTCTTCTCTCATTGCGCATGCTCGTCGACACCCATGGCTCAAATGACAAAGAGCTCTCATTGGTTGATTACCGAGCTTTCGTCGAGATTGAATTTGCATATTCATTCATGTATATTATTTTTTATATTACTCATTTTTTTCCATCACTTATCAAATTTTATTAAGGGGATAGATCACTACATTGCGTTTAAATTAAATGTTCTTTATTTAACCTGTGTTACATATGGTAAAAAAGGTTTTAATTTAAAAAAAATTGTTACCGTTGCTGTGAAAGCTAGGCACGATTTGCACTATAAATATTGCGTGAACCTTTGGTTTGATTGTAGGTGAGTAGGGTTTGCAATGTTAGGACCTCATTGCACGTAGGCTCACTAGTACGCTGAGGTTAGTTATGCCAAGCACTTCATGGCATAGATCATGAAGTGTACGTCTTTCCTGGCATCTCAACCCAGCACTTTTGCTTTTCTTTGTGTAACCGAACAAGTCACTTATGGCTCGTTTCCACTGAGTGGTACGGTACGGTACAGTTCGGTTCGGTACGCAATTATTTGCGTTTCCACTGTCAAAACTTGTGAATGGTACCAAAAAGCCGAACCGTACCGTACCACTTTTTGGGTACCCTTCCGTTGGGGTACCTAGCACAGTGAAAGGGTACTAAAAGGTGGAGCTAGACTCACTGCAGAACGGTGATTGGTGGACAGAGGATCGTCACTCGCGCATGCTACAAGGGCATTAGAAGCATACAGTTGAAATAAAATTCTACTGTTATTGTGTCACGAAATGTAGTTTTAAGAGTATTTCAGGCGAGAAAGTAGTTTTTTAAAGCTCAAATCTGTGGTTTATTTATAGATTTATGATAATTTGACTGAGATCCATTCCAAGCGATCACCGGACGCTCGCGCTCGTTTCCCCCGCCTGGAGCAGCCTTTCCTCGGCTAGTCGTTCTGATGTTTGCCGCTGACTCGGCTGACACGTCTCTATAGTGGTTGAACATGATATATAGTTCGTCTTGTATAAACCTTACAGGTGATCTTTGGTCTCGTGAAACTATAATTCGTTCCCTGGCCAATAGTTTTGGCAGAAGTCTACGTGAAGTTTCATATCTTTTAGCGCTGAATTTGTATATTTCACTGACTGAATTGTTTCTTGATGTTATTTAAGCTTTTTACTGTATATCTTTTGTACCTTTTACTTATACTTTTATAATGGCTATTATTGATAAAACTGAAATTCAACAAAAGAGATAGTTTTGTCATTTTTTAAAATTTTATTACAAGATCATCTGTAATGTTGTTTATTGCAACATTTGAACCAATGCGATATGGAATTCTACATTACATTACATAGCCTATTGCCTGGATTATGTTTAATATTTTTAATTTTTAACGAAAAGAGGCAGGGTTGTTGTATATTTAGTTTTGTTATAAATATAACGTTAAATACATGCAGTGAATATAATCAATAGGCTATGCGTTGCCTGAACCACATTTGTGTGCTTTAGAATGTTTAAATGTATTAAAATGAAATCGAAAAGAAGCAGAGTGGTGTTTTATAACATATTTCGTTTTATTGTTGCCTAAAATGAATATACAGAGATAACCGGATTGAGTCACAGAGCCAGAGCGAGCAGAGTCCCGCGTTCAAGAACGCGCTTTTTGTTACAGTGGAGGCTCCCGCTCTGTCTCCTCTCCGCCACCAGAGGGAGCCTTCACCAGAGTACTGATCATTGGCTACAAACTCAAATTCCCATCATGCCGCTTACCTGGGACTGATTGCGTCACACACCTGCACGCCATTAACACACACACAATAAAGCCACGTCCACACACCACACCAGTGCGAAGTCTTGATTTGCCCCGGTGATCATTTCTGAGCGTTTGTATCCTGATTCTGGTTTTCTGGTTTTGGACTTTGGACTGTTTGATTCTCCTACGACTGATATCTGCCTGGCCTGAACTTGGACTGTTTATTGACCACGATTATTGCTGCCTGCCCTGATCTTTGCCTGTCTACTGTTTATCCTGTTGTCTGATCTGCATTGCCCTGTCTGCCTCGTCTTGACCCTGCCTGTACGACTTTGTTTAATAAAAGCTGCAAATGGATTCCTCTGTGCATCGTGAATCATTACAGAAGACTTCGCCACTAAACAATCCAGCAGCCGTCATGGAATTCACGTCTGAACTCACCTCCCAAGCTTCTCGTTTGGATTTACATCACCATCAGCTCAGTCACCTGACCACGCTCACTGAACAGCTCGTACAGGGTATGCAGGAGCTTCGCACTGCTGTGGGTATTGTGCCTAGCGCACCTGCTACACCAACACCACCACCGAGTGTTCCCACCGAAACCGTGAGTACAGCAGTAAATCCCCGACTCGCATTTCCTGACAAATTCGACGGTAATCCGACTAAATGCAAGGGATTTCTTTTGCAATGCACACTCTTCGTCGACCAGCAACCGACATTGTACTCCACTCAAGCCAGTCGCATTGCATTTGTTTGTTCCCTGCTCACGGGCAAAGCATTGGAGTGGGCTACGGCAGTCTGGAAACCAGAGGGGTCGTCATTCACCACATTTCAAGAATTCCTTCAACAGTTTCGTCAAGTCTTCGAACACTCTTCTGAGAAAGGGAGCGCTGGAGAGCAGCTTCTAAATCTCACCCAGGGAAAGAGTACCGCCGCCGAGTATGCACTCACGTTTCGCACCCTCGCTGCACAGACGAACTGGGTCGAAGACACATTAAAGACGCTGTTCAGGAAGGGACTCTCTATTGAACTTCAATCTGAATTAGCCTGTCGAGATGAAGGAAAGAGCTTGAACGAGTATGTAAGTCTGGCCATTCAAGTCGATAATCTCGTGCGTTCCAGACGCATCACCAGGGCACCTATCCGTCAATCACTCGAGGCAGCTCCCGCTCACGAACCTATGCAGATCGGGTTCACGCACATCACTCCAGAAGAACGGGAACGCAGACTGCAACACCGTCTCTGTATGTACTGTGGTCAATCCGGCCATATGAAGCTCTCCTGTCCACTCCGACCTCCAACTCGCACTCTTGCGGTGAGTTCTGTAAATCAATATCAAAGATCTCCATCCAGTTTCACTCTCCCCATTCGTTTCACTATACAAAACCAATGCATTGAAGCCACAGCCCTCATAGACTCTGGAGCCGCTGGAAATTTCATTTCTCAAACATTCGCCAATCAGATCAAACTCAAACTTAATCCTTGTCACTCTTTCTTGTCAGTGGAGGCGCTAGATGGTCATCCCATTGGAGACGGCAAAATCCAGTTCGAAACGGAGAAGGTTCAAATGCAGATCGGTTCTCTTCATTCTGAGCAAATCAAATTTTATGTCATTCACGCTCCACATCACTCCATCATCCTCGGCCACCCTTGGTTGCACACTCACAATCCACACATTTCCTGGAAGGAGGGACAAATCATTCGTTGGAGTGAAGCCTGTAACAACCATTGTTTGTCTAAAGTCAAAAGAGTAACCTGTTCCAAACCAGAACCAGACACCCAAAACCATGAGCTAGGAGAGCTACCGGCAGTTTATTCCGACCTCACAGAAGCCTTCAGTAAAGAAAAAGCTTCTCAACTTCCCGAACATCGTCCAACGGACTGTGCCATTGAGTTAATGCCCGGCGCCACACCCCCTAAAGGCAGAATCTTTCCCCTATCAAAGCCTGAGTCTGAAGCCATGAAAAAGTACATTGAAGAAGAGACAGCCAAAGGGTTCATTCGACCTTCCACCTCACCTGCCGCTGCAGGGTTTTTCTTCGTCAAGAAAAAGGATGGGGGACTCAGGCCTTGCATTGACTATCGCGGGTTAAACGATATCACCATCAAGTATCGTTATCCCTTACCTCTGGTGCCAGCCGCACTGGAACAGCTGAGACAGGCGCAATATTACACCAAACTCGATCTACGCAATGCATATAACCTGATCCGCATTCGAGAGGGGGATGAATGGAAAACAGCCTTCTCCACCACTAGTGGGCACTATGAATATCTGGTCATGCCTTTCGGCTTATCTAACAGTCCTTCCGTCTTTCAGGCCTTTATGAACGATGTGTTTCGTGACATGCTGGACAAATGGGTAATCGTGTACATCGATGACATCCTGATTTACTCAAACTCACTGGAGGAACACATCCAACACGTCAGATCCGTACTTCAACGCTTAATTCAGTTCCAGTTGTATGCCAAGATCGAGAAGTGTGAGTTTCATCAAACTAGCGTTTCTTTTCTGGGTTACATCATCAGTCAGGAAGGAGTGGCCATGGACGACAAGAAGGTGAAAGGAGTGCTGGATTGGCCATTACCTCAGACAGTCAAAGAATTACAGAGATTCCTGGGATTTGCTAACTTTTATCGAAGATTTATTAGAAACTTCAGTCTCATTGCCGCTCCATTAACAGCTTTAACCAAACGTCATGGCTCTCGAATTGCCTGGAACCCCGAAGCACAGCAGGCTTTTCAGGAGTTGAAAACCCGATTCACTACTGCACCCATCCTACGTCATCCCGATCCAGAGCGTCAGTTCATTGTGGAGGTAGATGCTTCGAACACAGGAGTGGGGGCCATATTATCTCAACGACAGGGAAACCCAGCCAAAATGTACCCGTGTGCTTTCTTCTCCCGCAAGCTTTCTCCAGCCGAGCGGAATTATGATGTGGGGAATCGCGAACTGCTAGCTATGAAACTGGCTCTAGAGGAATGGCGACACTGGCTGGAGGGAGCTTCAGAACCATTCATCATTCTCACAGACCATAAAAACCTTGAGTATCTCCGATCCGCCAAA
Organism: Cyprinella venusta; assembly: GCA_038021265.1. Lineage (NCBI taxonomy): Eukaryota > Metazoa > Chordata > Actinopteri > Cypriniformes > Leuciscidae > Cyprinella > Cyprinella venusta. Next base: position 20,290,647 of record CM075871.1, read on the forward strand.
CGCCTCAATCCTCGTCAAGCAAGATGGGCACTGTTTTTTACACGTTTCAACTTCACTGTCACTTACCGTCCAGGCACCAAGAACGTCAAAGCCGATGCCCTTTCTCGCCAAACAGAAGAAACAGTCCACAAAGATAATCCCGAGAATATCATCCACGAGAACCTCTTAGTAGCTCCAGTCCAGTGGGACATCATAACCGAAATCCAACAGGCCAACCTTCAGACTCCAACCCCCAGCAACTGTCCAGCCAATCTCCTCTTTGTCCCTGAAGCACTACGCTCTCGCATCATCGATCAGGTCCACTCCACTCCTAGCTCCGGTCATCCTGGTATCTCTGCCACAATTCAATTACTACAGAATCGATTTTGGTGGCCCACTCTCTCATCCGACACCATCAAGCATGTCCAGAACTGTATCAATTGTCAAACTTCCAAATCCACCCGTAAACTACCAGCAGGCCTTCTATGTCCCCTTCCAACACCTCAACGACCCTGGTCACACATTGCCGTAGACTTCATCACAGATCTCCCCAATTCTCAAGGACACACGACAATTCTCACAATAGTGGATAGATTCTCCAAAGCCTGCCGTCTCATTCCCCTCACTAAACTTCCCACTGCCTTCGAAACAGCTGAACTCCTCTGCAACCAAGTTTTCAGATTTTACGGACTACCTGAAGATATAGTATCTGACAGAGGACCTCAGTTTACTTCCAGAGTCTGGTCCGCATTCTTCAAACATTTAAACGTAAACATCAGCCTCACTTCCGGTTATCACCCTCAGTCCAATGGTCAGACCGAACGTCTAAATCAAGACATCATCCGCTTTCTAAGAACATACTGCCAGCAACATCAACAGGATTGGAGCAGATATTTATTCTGGGCTGAGTATGCTCAGAATTCGTTGGTCAAACCTGCTACTGGTATCACTCCCTTCAAATGTATACTGGGTTTTCAGCCTCCTCTCTTCCCATGGTCCGGTGAACCCACTGAACTCCCATCAGTCACAGAATGGCTACACAAAAGTGAAGAGGTTTGGGACCAAGCACACACTCATCTGAGGCATGCTGTCAGGCGTCAGGAACACCAGGCCAACCGTCGTCGTCGCCCAGCTCCAGAATACCAGAGTGGTCAATGGGTATGGCTATCAACCAGAGACTTACGCCTCAAACTTCCATGTCGCAAACTCAGTCCCAGGTATGTTGGTCCGTTCCAAATTATAAGACAAATATCACCTGTTTCATTCCGTTTAGACCTGCCCGCTAACTATCGTATCTCTCCCACTTTTCATGTTTCCCTGTTAAAACCCGCTGGTGGTCCGAGGGGAGAGACGGAGGAGGGGGCCGCCTCTCAGGGCCCTCCTGCCTTTCTGGTTGACGGCGAGGAGGCCTACAGAGTGCACAAGTTGCTGGATTCCAGACGTCGGGGTAACATGCTCCAATATCTGGTCGATTGGGAGGGGTACGGTCCGGAGGAACAGTCCTGGGTCAATTCAAGGGATATCCTAGACCCCACTCTCACTGAAGAGTTCCATAGGACATACCCGGAGAAACCGGCCCCTCGACCCCGTGGGAGACCCCGACGACAACCGCCTCCTCGCGTCAGGAGCCGCTCGCAGGGGGGGGGCTCTGTTACAGTGGAGGCTCCCGCTCTGTCTCCTCTCCGCCACCAGAGGGAGCCTTCACCAGAGTACTGATCATTGGCTACAAACTCAAATTCCCATCATGCCGCTTACCTGGGACTGATTGCGTCACACACCTGCACGCCATTAACACACACACAATAAAGCCACGTCCACACACCACACCAGTGCGAAGTCTTGATTTGCCCCGGTGATCATTTCTGAGCGTTTGTATCCTGATTCTGGTTTTCTGGTTTTGGACTTTGGACTGTTTGATTCTCCTACGACTGATATCTGCCTGGCCTGAACTTGGACTGTTTATTGACCACGATTATTGCTGCCTGCCCTGATCTTTGCCTGTCTACTGTTTATCCTGTTGTCTGATCTGCATTGCCCTGTCTGCCTCGTCTTGACCCTGCCTGTACGACTTTGTTTAATAAAAGCTGCAAATGGATTCCTCTGTGCATCGTGAATCATTACACTTTTCCATTAGCAGGATTCTGGACTCGCGTCCTCTGGATCATTCTCCTCCTGGGTCGGATTTGGCTTCGGATTTTTTGCGTTGGGTTCTTGGAAACGCATAATGCCAGCGCTTATTTCTAGTGACAAACATACCGAGAAGCACGAACAAGATCTGCTGTCTGTCCATTGTTGTTTACTATGTCGCTTTCTTCGCGCGAAAATGACGTCGATCGCTTCTTTCCAGCATACCACGCCTATCAAGTAAGGGTACTTTTGGCGGTGGAAACGCAAGCCTGATCATGGTGTACCCGACCCGACCCGTACTGAACTGTACTGTACCGTACCGTACCCCTCAGTGGAAACGAGCCATTAGTCCTCCCAGTCAAAAAGCGGATGAAGCCTTAAAATTTTATTTTATTTTTTTTCCCCAGGATAACCATTCAAATATATTGTTGTTCTATTGTTGTTTTCTGACTATTATTTACAATTTTTACAGGGGTTTTTTATGATACTTTGCAATAATTATATCATTTTATCCGCTATTTTTTCCCATTAGAATTAATACATATATATATATATATATATATATATATATATATATATATATATGTATGTATTTTACAATTTTTTTTCAATAAGTGCAACATTTCACATCTAAATAGAGTGCCAGCCTAAAACAAAAAAAGTTCAAGTAGAAGCACGCCATCTAGTGGCTTTAAAAATAGTTACATGTGTGCAATGTCCTGTATACCAGCCTGTAAGCTCTTCCTATATAAATACATAGAAAGGCTTTTTGATTCCTTTTTTTAGACATGATTTCTCTATCTTATTCAGGTTTTTTTTTATTTTTTTTATTTAGATATACATCTAGATATTCTAAAAGACTGTTTTATTTTTATTTTTTTTTACAAAATTGTTTAGATAAGTATCAGGTTTTGCATTATGATTACAATCAAACTATATTTGGTTAGAAAGGGAACACAATTCAAAACTCAGTATTTGATCATTCAAATAAGTGAACAAAATAAGGGATGGTTAGTGATAATTCAAAACACTTTATACCTACATTTTGCACACAAAAAATTGTATTTTTTTATACATTTTAATTCAATAAGTAATAAAAACTTCAGAGGGGAACAGCAACAGAAATAAACATAAAATAATGCTAATTAAGTTCATTCTCTCTCTCTCTCTCTCTCTCTCTCTCTCTCTGTGTGTGTGTTGCATTTGAGCGAGTCTCATTTTATTTTATTTTTTTTTTTAATTTAGCATATTCTCAGAATTTGCTATTGCAGTCTTACCAGTTAATACCACATTTTTTTGCACATGTAGTGCATGATGCAGAACCCAAACTCACAACTACTCCATTTTTAAACTCTATTGTTATCTTGTTGCAGTGTACAGATAAAATACTGTTATGTTATAATAAAGTATTGTTAATAAAATATACAAATTTTATTTGTTTGTTGTGTATTTTTATATTCTTTCATAAAAATATATAATTAATTACCAATGGAATAGTGTTATTATTTAGTTGTTGTATTATTCTTGATCTTATGTAAGTTTTTTTAGGTTGCATTCAAACAAGACACTTGCAAATCTTTTATTTCTAATGAATAAACATGCAACCCATTAAATAGTAACTAATTTGCTGGAAATGTCGATCACAAGAATAACAAAATGTACAAATGATATTTTATATGCAAATGTTTTATTTGTTGCAGACAGTGTTCTGATTAACTAGTGTTAAATGAAAGACAAAGTCAAAAAGGAATCACTTGCCAATTTTTTTTATTTTATTTTCCAATCATGCCAACAGTAATGAATATTAAAATGTTAAATGAAACATTTTTAAAATAAATAAATAAAGTGAAAAGTGAAATAGGTTTTCAAAAACAAGTAATAAATAGTTAAAATGTTAAATAACGTTAAAAACAAAATGAAAATATAGCTGCGAGCAGCGATTGCGGGCCCAAGCCGGTGGCACCGCAACCCCGGTGCCTTTAGTTACCTAAAGGCACCGGGATGGCGGTACCGCCGGCTTTGGCCCGCAATCGCTGCTCGCAGCTATATTTATATATATATATATATATAAATATATATATATATATATATATAAAGCCGGTGGCACCGCACCCTTGGTGCTTTTAGGGTTATTCTACATGACGTGCAAAAACGTAACCCCCGCTTTGACTGTCAAAAAGAAGTGTGCTGAAGAGCTTGCAGCAGTGAAGGCTCTGCAAAAGTGCGGATCGAGGGCACATTTTAACCACAAAGTATGCATGAGCAACCTTCTGAAAGGTCAGGTGTACATCAAGGTCTACATCTGTACTGTGTTTACATTATAGTATGTAGGGATGCGCCGATCCGATACTCAGGATCGTTATCAGCTCCGATACTGCCATCTTTGCCGGATCGGGTATATTTACACCACTTTAATCAAACCACTCTTCTTTAAAACATTACGATGTGATTTTTTCCACATGTATTTTGTTACTCTTATTGAGCTATTTTGTCCGCATAAAAGATTCACTGCCAATCGTACGTGCTCACATCATTCTCTTTCTGTGAAAGCTGTATACTGCATTCACCAGTTTTCACTCTACAGCTATTGGCCAGAGCACTGAAATTATTTCTCACTTAAACTACAATCAAATGGATTTTCCCACACATTTTGCATTAGTCCTCTGCATGGCATTTTATTATTTTCTGAGCAGCTTCAGAAGTGCATGCACACAGCCTAGAACACATGACACGCACACACAGTCACGAGAGAGGCGCGATCGAACTCTGTGTGTGTTTGTGTGTGAACAATGGAAACTCCATTTTGTTCATACAGGAAAATATTCAGACTAATGTCTTGTGGGAGCAACAGAATACATGTAACAGCATTATGTAATCAGGAAACAAAAATCCAGTAACTGTATATTATTACAGTGAGTTACATCAAAAAAAGTAATCAGATTGTAGTTACTTTTTGAAAAAGTATAAAGTACTTAAAGCCAATTAATATAAAGTGGGACCCTTTTTTATGAAATAATTTGTAACTGTATCGGAATACATTTTTTAAAGTAACCCTCCCAAGCCTGGTCTTGTGTGGACGTCGTGAAATTAGAAAATAGAGATCGTTCATTTAGTTCTTTAGCCTATATACATGTTTTTATATCCACATATTTTGTTCTAATGTCACAAATAATAATCTTAGGGTTTACTATAGCCTACATTTCACTCAAATATTTTTGTACTTTCGAGCAATAAACTGAAAGTAATGTGAATATTGCCATTCAGGGCTGGACTGGGACAAAAAATCAGCCCTGGACACTTCATCCAGACCGGCCCACTATCCAAACACACACACACGTGCATTAATCTATACGTGCATTAATCTGCATGTAAAATTACTGATTAGATTTTATTTACTATCAAAACCAAGAAAAAACTATTAAAATAATAAACAAAGGGAATGGAAATGATTTTATAAGGCTTTATTGTAAATAACTGGTCTGAATTTATGTGCCACTTAATATTTTAATAGAATATTCTTAGGCTATACTACATATATTTCATGAAGTGCAACATCACGGTGAGGACCTACAGAAATATATATTCTGTAGCTACTGGCAGTGATGTTTCACCTCATGAAATATAGTTTATATAATATAGCAAGAATATTCTGTTACAATATTATGTTCACATTTATGACACAGACAGTAGATAATATTATGTTCACATTTATGACACAGACAGTATAGGCTTCTGCCAGGCACTTTCAGGGAGACAAATTTAAAAAATATGTATTTATGTGCATATTTATATGCAAAATACTCCTTTTTTCACATCAACTATGTGCTATGGTCATTAACACTAGAACTACCGGAATTCCATAACTACTACAACGACCATAGCGGTCATTCTGACCGTTCAAACTTTAACGTTCATTTGGCTGTACTGAACGTCATTTTCGTCATGTCATATCTGCATTTGAACCTTTCTCTTTAAGTTTTCCAGTGACACTTATAATTCCTGTTGTCATGTTATAATGCCATCGCCCTTAAAACAAGCAAAATATTATATCATATTATAAAGCCAATACAAAAATATTTCCCGACAGGTGCTGCCGAGGAAAGTTTTGCGTCAAAAATATTTTTTCACCGCACTCTCCACGTGAATAGACATGCAAAAAATCTAGGAAACGTCAAAGCTTCATACAGTAGCCTACAACCCTGTTATACAAATACAATCTATGTGAAATCTAAAAATAAATAGATATACAATGTTAAGATAGATGATAATAAAGATGTGGGCTCATTTGAACGGTGGAAACCCCCCTATTCATTCACTGACGTTACGCACACACACATAGGAAAACACCGCTTCGCGTGCAGCTTCAGTCCCTCACACTACTTTGTGACATTTGGCACATGACTCCTTGATTTAATTTTTGCAGTTTCTCCTTACTTGGCACTGCCTTCATCATCTTCGTCCCGGACCGCCTACCCGACTCTCGCACCAGTTGAGTGGCTTTTGATTTCATGTTGTCGGAGCGAAATTCGCTTGCCAGTTGCGTGATGGACGCGAAACTTGCTCATTTGTGCACTTCTACAATATGTGCGTGTTGATCGCGGGAAATATAGCGGACTTATGATATTTATAATGCGTGCGGTCAAAATGACCGCCATGGCCATTCTAGGTAGAAATAGGACGCAACTGTTTTGTGTTTTGTGATTGTAATAAAATAACAGTGCCAGAATAAAATATACACATATTTAGGAAAAGTCAGAGTCCTACAGCCACATTGATTTTATTTTAACAAATAAGTTATTACACTGTAAATTTTAAAAACGGTCAAAATGACCGCCTTGGGAGTTCTGGTGTTAAATGGCTATCCTTTTCACTTAAGTCCAGCAAATAATTCATTTATTTTAACACATTTGGTGGCATCTGCCTCAAGTTATTGTCGTTGTTATGAAATACAGTCGTATGTTTGCATAGAATTCATTTTGAACACTATAATATTACATGCTTTCAAAATCTGTGGTAAATTATCCGTTATGGCTTGTGGCACAGTGACCTATTTTTAACTAAAAATAAATAATGTGTACTCATAACCAGTGTAATTTCTTCATTCTGTCAGCCGCGACATCGCAGAAATAGGAACCGTTTCTAAATTAGAAAAAACTTCGCATGTCGCCGTCGCGTCTGGTTAGGACAAAAACTCTGATTTACATGGAAAAGATACCTTTTATCGCGTGTCGCGGCGTCGTGTGTAGTTAGGACATATTGTACTGTAACGGTAGGCTAGTCGATACGCGTTCTTCTGATCATTAAAAAGAATGAGGTTATATTGACAGATGAATAGGCTACGCTCAGTTTATCAAATAGGCTACGCTCAGTTTATTAAATGTCTCTTGCAAACTATGAAGAGACAATGATGAATCAATACACACTGACATGGCGATGCTGGACTGATTCTTTATTTACACCATCATACAGTAATTTTGTCGGTTGTTTATTACAGATATTAGCATGCATTTTATTGATCATCAGCTAATTTCATCAATAGACATCAATAAGAGAGAGTGGCAACAGCCCTTGTAAGAGTCAAGAGATCATTTCTTTCTTTACTTGAAGATGATTGTGTAGATGATTAAGCGTCTCTGACTTACTTTCACTTTTATTTGCGATGTTTGCACGTTGGTTTGACGCTCAGCTGCTGCTTATCTGCGGTGGTGATGCGTGTCGCAGTAGCGCCGACATGTCTGACTATAACAGCCTGTAAACGCTCTCACTCGTTTATTTTTTAGCATTTTTGGGAGGAGTAAAATATACATGTGTGATATCAACAACCAGATTGCGTTTACACGTAAAGATCCGAACACAATGCGAGCCAGACTACCTCCAGATGGTCAGGCAAATCGATCACAATCCGATCACAACGTAATACCTTGCATTGATATTTCTTTTTTATTATCCGGATAACTTATCTGGATACAGATCGCATTTTAATACCAGGTGTAGGGGTCTCAGAGACAAGACCGGCGAGAGACCTGCGGAATGCCTCCACAGGGCGGGGAGATACTATACTGCCTATGGGAGCGGCCGCTTCTCCGCTCTTGATTCCGATTGGCCAGTGTCAGACAGTCAGACCTGTCAGTCTCGCAGCTGGACCAAGTTTATGGACCAAGTTAATTTAATTAATAAACTAATTATATAAAACTATTGTCAATGCACTACAATTTAACTGGTTATATTATGCATTCACTTATAAAAATTAAAATAAAAACTTATTTAAAACATACCAGGCTTAAGAAATGTATTAAGAAATTACACAGCAGAAAAAAAACACACAGCACTGAAATGGTTAAGTTAAGCCCCTCCCCCTACTAACACACACACAGAGAGAGACAGAGATGTAGGCTCAAAGGGAGCATGACCAGATTCAAACAAACATATTTTACTTTCTGTGGGTCCTAGTTAAAGAGTGTCAATTAGAAAGTTGTCCGGCTCGAGGAGTACAATATACATACTGATTTTTGTAACTGTAGATAAAACTAACAACCCAACTTTTGTCAAAAGGTGGCGCTACTGAGCCCTCACCACGCCCGTTTCTGAAACTTTGCACATGTCTACTGGCTAATAAATGTGATGTGTCTGAGGAGTTTCATGCAATTTGAAGCATGCTAAGGGTCTCAAAAGCATCCTAAAAGAATGGTAAAGTTTGATGCGTCACCACGGCAACAGTTTCAAAGATATTAAGAATCCATTCACAGGTCTACATCTGCCGTATGTTTACATTATACAGATGAAGTTTGAAGCAAATCGGGTTAAAATAAGAGGGTGATTTCAAAGCATTTTGAAAGTGACACACTTCCTGCTGCCAGTTGGTGGCGCTATAACTTTGACACACAATAGTCACATCCATGTGATCGTCCTCTTACGGCGAACACACTCCTGAAGTTTCATCAAGATCAGTTAATGTATGCTGAAGTTAGGACACACTTCCTGTTTCACGTTTCTCACCATAAATTTGTTTCCTCGCCACAGCCAAACCGTTCGAGATATCAAAAATCCCCTCGCAATTTTTGATCGTCTATGTCTTGACTTCAGGCTGACCGAGTTTCGTTCCATGCGGATGAATGCTCTAGGAGGAGTACATTAAATTCCATTGCAAGCATTTTAAAAAAAAACGTAAATATCTGACTTCCTGTTGGGCTGGGGTAAAAAGTAAAAGTGCGATGAATATATGAAACGATGAGATCGACATGTGTACCGAGTTTCATATTATTACATGCAAGCGTGTTTGATTTATGGACAAAGTGTTCAGACCCTGTTCCAGGGGGCGCTGACGAGCCGCCCTGCCACGCCCGGGTACCAGCTTCAGCCCGGCTCTGATGGCCGCGGGTTCTGACCCGTGTGCAAAGTTTCAAGAGTTTTTGAGCATGTTAAGAGCCCCAAAAGTGCCCGGATAGTCGTTAGAAAAAAAAAAAAATAAAAAAAAAAATAAAAAAATAAAAATAAATATAGCTGCGAGCAGCGATTGCGGGCCCAAGCCGGTGGCACCGCAACCCCGGTGCCTTTAGTTACCTAAAGGCACCGGGATGGCGGTACCGCCGGCTTGGGCCCGCAATCGCTGCTCGCAGCTATATTTATATATATATATATATATATATATATATATATATATATATATATATATATATATATATATATAAAGCCGGTGGCACCGCCAACTTTGTGCTTTTAGGGTTATTCTACTTGACATGCAAAAACATAACCCCCGCTTTGACTGTCTAAAAGAAGTGTGCTGAAGAGCTTGCATCAGTGAAGGCTCTGCAAAAGTGCACATTGAGGGCACATTTTAACCACAAAGTATGCGTAAGCAACCTTCTGAAAGGTCAGGTGTGTACATCCAGGTCTACATCTGTACTGTGTTTACATTATAGTATTTAGGAATGCGCCGATCCGATACTCAGGATCGGTATCAGCTCCGATACTGCCATCTTTGCCGGATCGGGTATATTTACACCACTTTAATCAAACCACTCTTCTTTAAAACATTATGATGTGATTTTTTTCACATGTATTTTATTACTCTTATTCAGCTATTTTGTCCACACACAAGACTCACTGCCAATCGTACGTGCTCACATCATTCTCTTTCTGTGAAAGCTGTATACTGCACTCATCAGTTTTCACTCTACAGCTGTTGACCAGAGCACTGAAATTATTTCTCACTTAAACTACAATCAAATGGATTTTCTCACACATTTTGCGTTAGTCCTCCGCATGGCATTTTATTATTTTCTGCGCAGCTTCAGAAGTGCATGCACACAGCCTAGAACACATGACACGCACACACAGTCACGAGAGAGGCGCGATCGAATGTGTGTTTGTGTGCGAACAATGGAAACTCCTTTTTGTTCATACAGGAAAATATTCAGACTAATGTCTTGGGGGAGCAACAGAATACATGCAACGGCATTATGTAATCAGGATACAAAAATCTAGTGAGTTAAATCAAAAAAAAAGTAGTAATCAGATTGTAGTTACTTTTTGAAAAAGTATATAGTACTTAAAGCCATTTAATATAAAGTGGGACCCTTTTTTTATGAAATAATTTGTAACTGTATCGGAATACATTTTTAAAGTAACCCTCCCAAGCCTGGTCTTGTGTGCACGTCCGTTAATTTCACTTTTTAAGTTAGCGATTTTTAAGGCCGCAATCCTACTGTATTACCTATTATACTGTATTGCCAACTGTATTAATGTGTGGATATTGATCCAATAGTTCTACCTAATTTTGAACACAAGAGGGCAGTATAGCACTATGAATGATTTTTTTCTCTTTTGACTAAACCATTCTGTCTGTTTTTAAACTTAAACATAATTCTTAAATTAAAAAAAGGAATAAAATGGCTATAGTTCCAATATTGGTAAAGTCTTACAGTGTTGGGGTAGTTCCTCAAAAAAGTAATTAGTTACTAGTTACTTCTGTAAATTGTAATGAGATTACTTTACTAGTTACTGCGTTGGAAAAATAACTTCACTACTTATTACTTTACTTTCCTGTTTCTTAATTTACCGTGCAGCCTACATGGACAAACATCATATCAGTTTTTGCCCTATCATCACTTTATTGTAAAAATGTATACAAAATGACATGAAAGAACAATATCCCTGTCTGCACAAATAAATATGCCGCACTGTAAAATTCACAAACAAAATGGGGTTCAAAATTCAAAATTTTAAAATGGTGTTTATCACAGAAGTTTCAAAACAGGCTGGGAGAATAAAACTCTTCTCCTGAGAACAAAACCAGCTTTTTATTCGACCCATGGTAATAATAATAATTAAAAAAAAATAAAAGATGTCAATGAAAAATAATAAAATAAAGGTCACTTTTTCCCATAAAATTCTTAATCCTAATTTAAAATGTATTTTCTAAACCTGGGGAATTAATGGTCGACAGGGGAAGCATGTCTTCTACAATGAATCCTGCAACAATCCTGTTCATTTTGTTTTCCAAGACTTTCGAGCCTTGTTTTTACTTGACGCGTCCGAACGAGCGGAAAGGTGCGCGCGGCAAACAGCGCACGCGATGCCGCATCCGAGGATGAACGACAAGAAGCCGAACCTGCACCGAACATGGAGCCTACATCTCCGCAACGGCACCCAGTTTGCGCATCTAAATCAGTTATTTATGTTTACAAAATGAGCCTAAGATCCATGTTTTATAAAATGTCCACGAAACTTAATGAAATGTTTAGTGAAATTAGAAAATAGAGATCGTTCATTTAGTTCTTTAGCCTAGCCTATTTACATGTTTTTATATCCACATATTTTGTTCTAATGTCACAAATAATAATCTTAGGATTTACTATAGCCTACATTTCACTCAAATATTTTTGTGCTTTCGAGCAATAAACTGAAAGTAATGTGAATATTGCCATTTTTTGAAACCCGTCTCTCTCCACTTCCCTCTCTCTCACTCAAATCGGTCTCTATGGCAACGGCGCGCACGCACCACTAGACGGAACTCTCCACACAGGCAAACACGGCAGGACAGCGCGTTCCTTTAGTATAGTAAAGTAGTGTAGTTACCAATATTTTCAGGGTAATGCGTTACTTTACTTACCCAAACTCGTTTGTAACTCGTTACCCCCAACACTGGTCTTATAGAAAATAAATGGTGAATAATGACATTTTTAATTCCTCATCCAATCATCCTTTTGTTATGGATCAATATCATAGCTAGAGACGTAGAAAAGGGCTGCACGGTTTTGCAATAAATAATAATAAATAAAATAAAATAAACATATAAATATTGTAATTGCAATTAAATTAGATTTGTGTGGCAGCTGCATGTACAATTATTATTATTAATAATAATTAACATTAATAATAATACAAATGAGCTTAGAATAAAAATTTAAATGGTTTATTACATTAAAAACAGGCCATATTTTTAATAAAGAAATAAGCTATCATTCATAGTGCACTAAATTTTAAACATTTTAAATTACATCATTGTTTGTGAAAGTCCACCAAAGTTAAATGTATACTCAAACCTGAAAAGTTGTGTGGCTCCGTTTTCATTTGATTATCATTGTGGCAGCAGTTGGAACACTGTGTCAACTAACCCCGCTGTGTATTACATATTTTAAACCTAGCTAACAGTCGCTAGGAATTACTAACATGTTTCAAAACGGTGCTGTGTTTGAGCCAACAAGACAGTGATTAAGGCAATATAAATTTAGATTTGGACGCGTATATCCAACCCGGAAACAGAAAAAAATCTACGATGAAAAAATTTACTTTCATGATGTCAAAACACTCTTTGTCCATTATCTTCACGAAATATAATCAAAACGTTCCGCAAATTCGCGGGAGACCGTCTTCTGGCAGCAAGAGAAAAAGAGCGGAAAGACAGCCGGCTAGATACTGACAAACTATGTAAAATGTCCGTGTTACATTTAACCCCGCGTTAGGCCTACATTTATCCCCGCGCTCCCCTATTCTGTAGCTCCTGGCAGTGATGTTTCACCTCATGAAATATAGTTTATGTTCACATTTATGACACAGACAGTAGATAATATTATGTTCACATTTATGACACAGACAGTAGATATAGGCTTCTGCCAGGCACTTTCAGAGATACAAATCGAAAAAATATGTATGGGCTATATGTGCATATTTATATGCAAAATACTCCTTTTTTCATGTCAACTATGTGCTATGGTCATTAAATGGCTTTCCTTTTCACTTAAGTCCAGCAAATAATTCATTTATTTTAACACATTTGGTGGCATCTGCCAGTTATTGTCGTTATGAAGTACAGTCGTATGTTTGCATAATTCATTTTGAACACTATAATGCTTTCAACATCTGAGGTAAATTATCCGTTATGGCTTGTGGCACAGTGACCTATTTTTAACTAAAAATAAATAATGTGTACTCATAACCAGTGTAATTTCTTCATTCTGTCAGCCGCGACGTCGCAGAAATAGGAACCGTTTCTAAATTAGAAACTTCGCATGTCGCCGTCGCGTCTGGTTAGGACAAAAACTCTCATTAACATGGAAAAGATACCTTTTATCGCGTGTTGCGGCGTCGTGTGTAGTTAGGACACGGTGTAAGCGGCCGCTTCTCAAGTCTAGAATCTGAACTTGATTCCGATTGGCCAGTGTCAGACAGTCAGACCTTCTCGCAGTTCGCGTCAGCTTCATGCGGCTTCATGAGAGAGACGCATAAGTCCGGAATTTAACAATATACTTACGATAGAATATATTTACAATAAATAATGATTTAAAAACAAAATACATAACGCGCCGGGCCGCCGGCCCAACCAGACCGCGGCCCACCAGGAATCTCCCGGTAGTCCCGTTGGCCAGTACATGCCTTAGTATCTTTAATATATTTTCATAATTTTTAAGAAGTTTGGTATGGGAATAATTAAAAATTACTTAAGATGGAGGAAATAAAAATGTAAAGGCTGATTTTGCAAAACATTCACAGACTGAAACAACCGACTTCCTGTTTTGCTGGCTTAAAGTTGCTTGGGCTAATGAGATCTATAAGTGTACCGAGTTTAATATTATTATATGCAAGTGTGTTTGATTTATGGACCCAATTTTCAGACCAAGTTAATGGACCAAGTTAATTTAATTAATGAACTAATTATATAAAACTATTGTCAATGCACTACAATTAAACTGGCTATGTGCCTTTACTTATAAAAAAAATAAAATAAAAACTTATTTAAAAAATCCCAGGCTTAAGAAATGTATTTTATTTATGCTGGCCAGACACACAACAGTTAAATGGTTAATTAAGCCCCCCTCCCTGCTAACACACACACACACACACACACACACACACACATACACACACAGGCTCAGACATATGCTCAGAGGGAGTATGACTACATTCAAACTAAAATATCTTACTTTCTGTGGGTCCTGGCTATTGAGTGTGAATTAGAAAGTTGTCCGGCTCGAAGAGTACAATATACATACCGATTTTTGTAACTGTAGATAAAACTAACAACCCCACTTTTGTCAAAAGGTGGCGCTACTGAGCCCTCACCACGCCCGTTTCTGAAACTTTGCATGTGTCTACTGGCTAATAAATGTGATGTGTCTGTCGAGTTTCATGCAATTTGAAGCATGCTAAGGGTCTCAAAGGCATCATAAAAGAATGGTAAAGTTTAATGCGTCGCCACGGCAACAGTTCCAAAGATATCAAGAATCCATTCACAGGTCTTCATCTGCCGTGTATTTACATTATACAGATGAAGATTGAAGCAAATCGGGTTAAAATAAGGGGGTGATTTTAAAGCATTTTGAAAGTGACACACTTCCTGCTGCCAGTTGGTGGCGCTATAACTTTGACACACAACAGTCACATCCATGTGATCGTCCTCTTACAGCGAACACACTCCTGAAGTTTCATCAAGATCGGTTAATTTATGCTGAAGTTATGACTGACTTCCTGTTTCACGTTTCTCGCCATAATTTTGTTTCCTCGCCACAGCCAAACCGTTCGAGATATCAAAAATCCCCTCGCAATTTTTGATCCTCTATGTCTTTACTTCAGGCTGACCGAGTTTCGTTCCATGCGGATGAATGCTCTAGGAGGAGTACATTAAATTCCATTGCACGTGTTTTAAAAACAACCGTAAATATCTGACTTCCTGTTGGGCTGGGGTAAAAAGTAAAAGCGCGATGTATATATGAAACGAAGAGATCAACATGTGTACCGAGTTTCATATTATTACATGCAAGCGTGTTTGATTTATGGACAAAGTGTTCAGACCCTGTTCCAGGGGGCGCTGACGAGCCGCCCTGCCACGCCCGGGTACCAGCTTCAGCCCGGCTCTGATGGCCGCGGGTTCTGACCCGTGTGCAAAGTTTCAAGAGTTTTTGAGCATGTTAAGGGACCCAAAAGTGCCCGGATAGTCGTTAGAAAAAAAAAAAAAAAAATAATCGCAAGGAAAACAATAGGGCCTTCGCCCTTTCAGGGCTTGGGCCCTAATAATAATCCTAAGGAAAACAATAGGGCCTTCGCCCTTTCAGGGCTTGGGCCCTAATAATAAATATAGCTGCGAGCAGCGATTGCGGGCCCAAGCCGGTGGCACCGCAACCCCGGTGCCTTTAGTTACCTAAAGGCACCGGGATGGCGGTACCGCCGGCTTGGGCCCGCAATCGCTGCTCGCAGCTATATTTATATATATATATATATATATATATATATATATATATATATATATATAAAGCCGGTGGCACCGCCACCTTGGTGCTTTTAGGGTTATTCTACATGACGTGCAAAAACATAACCCCCGCTTTGACTGTCAAAAAGAAGTGTGCCGAAGAGCTTGTTTATGTGTCACTTAATATTCTAATAGAATATTCTTAGGCTATACTACGTATATTTCATGAAGTACAACATCACGGTGAGGACCTACAGAAATATATATTCTGTAGCTCCTGGCAGTGATGTTTCACCTCATGAAATATAGTTTATATAATATAGCATAAGAATATTCTGTTACAATATTATGTTCACATTTATGACACAGACGGTAGATAATATTATGTTCACATTTATGACACAGACAGTATAGGCTTCTGCCAGGCACTTTCAGGGATACAAATTGAAAAAATATGTATTTATGTGCATATTTATATGCAAAATACTCCTTTTTCACATCAACTATGTGCTATGGTCATTAAATGGCTATCCTTTTCACTTAAGTCCAGCAAATAATTCATTTATTTAACACATTTGGTGGCATCTGCCTCAAGTTAGCGTTGTTATGAAATACAGTCGTATGTTTGCATAGAATTCATTTTGAACACGATAATATTACATGCTTTCAAAATCTGAGGTAAATTATCCGTTATGGCTTGTGGCACAGTGACCTATTTTTAACTAAAAATAAATAATGTGTAGCTACTCATAACCAGTGTAATTTCTTCATTCTGTCAGCCGCGACGTCGCAGAAATAGGAACCGTTTCTAAATTAGAAACTTCACATGTCGCCGTCGCGTCTGGTTAGGACAAAAACTCTGATTTACATGGAAAAGATACCTTTTATCGCGTGTCGCGGCGTCGTGTGTAGTTAGGACACGGTGTAAGCGGCCGCTTCTCAAGTCTAGAATCTGAACTTGATTTTTGATTGGCCAGTGTCAGACAGTCAGACCTGTCAGTCTCTCAGCTCGCGTCAGCTTCATGCGGCTTCATGAGAGAGACGCATAAGTCCGGAATTGGACAATTTAACAATATACTTACGATAGAATATATTTACAATTAATAATGATTTAAAAACAAAATACATAACGCGCCGGGCCGCCGGCCCAACCAGACCGCGGCCCACCGGGAATCTCCCGGTAGTCCCGATGGCCAGTACATGCCTGATTTAGTATCTTTAATATATCGTCGCTGCCCGATGAAACTCACGTATGTCCAAAACGGTTACTTTTCAGGAAGTGGAAAAAAACATGTTATTTCAAAAGCAGCTGAACGTAGCATTCTCATGCTTGGCACAACATCTTTAAATGTAACCATATTCTTGCCAGTGTCATGATATAATCCATATTTGACCCAAAATCGAGTTTAAATGGACATACGTGCATATTGTACTGTAACGGTGGTCGATAAGCGTTCTTCAGTTCATTAAAAGAATGAGGTTAGCCTATATTGATAGATGAATAGGCTACGCTCAGTTTATCAAATACGCTCAGTTTATTAAATGTCTCTTGCAAACTATGAAGAGACAACCTAGCAAGCAATAGCCATCATTTCACCGTCTAGGTTAAATAGAGACCCGATATAGTCCGGCTATGTGTAACCCACTTCTAGCCAAAATAACATTGAATCATGGCTAAATGTTTTTTTCCAAAATAACTTGCAAAATGTATTATATTCCATCATGTAAGCAAAGTCAACTGTGATTACAAGGTGTTTGGTTTGATTTCTTTGACATTTTCTATGTGTAGACTGTGTGAAGACGCGATCTAGCTCGTATAGTCTGTCCGGCTATTTATAGCCCACTTCTAGTCGAAACTGATTAATTGTCGTTTTAATGAATTGTTTGGCAGGCAACGCATGAGATAGTTGATATCCCATCATGTTCGCATTGGTAAACATATCTACAAGGTGCCAGTGTCATATCATGACATGGTCGATTTGTAGTCACGATCCTCTGAATTGGATGGGCTATGTGCAGTCTGCTTTTAGCCCACTGGCGAAATCGAGGCTATCAGTGGTCTACGTTTAACGGCTTGGCTATAGCCCTGATTTAGACCAGCGATTAGTAGGCTATTGCCAAAATAAATCTTAAAATTGTTTTCTTGTTTTTCACCCACGCAGCTTCATGTTTGCTGTCACAGTCACACATTAATTAAAAATCTATGGTTTTATTTGACTGTTTTTCATTTTAAATTAAATAAAAATGCAATTACATTTATCAACCGCTAGATGGCAACAGCCCTACTGAGACATGACTGCTGACAACGCGAGTCTTGATAGCACAGATCACCGGTCACGCGATCGTCGATCGACCATTCTCAAATATTTTAAACGAGGCAGAGCATTGCATTCAGCTGACGGTCGACGACAACAGGTAAAATACATTCCCACTTTTGTCTTTTAAGCATATGTGTTTTCATTTTGACGTGTTAATTTTTTAGATAAATTATTTGTTATCATGTGTTGTTGGAATCGTGACATTTTAGCGGGTGTGTCATGGTACATGCACGTGTAGGCCTAACGTTACTGAATCCAAAGCTGTAAACATGAAACACATGCAATCTATTATAAAGTGTTATGAAAGCCACACTTATATTTGGCTCTTTTCTTTAGATCATTGTGATATAAAAATAGCATTTCCTCACTAAATCTCTCGTCTTTGACAAAGTCCATCATTGATATAAATTATAAAATTGAATTTGTCTGAACATTGGCTTGTTGGAGAGCATAAGCAAATAGAGTAGAATAATATTTGTTATTGTACAAGCAAAGTAAGATGAAGTTTCATTCAAAATGCCTTCATTAATTCAAGTTTGAAACTTTCAAATTAATTTTATAATACAGCATAAAAATACAAATGATTGGCTATATAAAATAAGCAAATCTAAAAAGTCTCCGCCAGTATATCAATAATGCAAATAGCTCCGATGTGCATTAAAACCTAAACAGAACACAAGAACACACACACACACACACACACACACAAAACGTACATGTACTTTCAACAATGCTTTTCTTGTGCTAATTATTTTATTCTTATTTGGCAGATGCTGTGATGACCAACTTCCCAGCAGCAACAGAGTTTTCTATTTTATTAGCCTATCTTAAGTTGTTCATGTTAAAATAATTTTATATTTTTAATTTTAATATTGGTGTGGTAATTTTTATGTTTTGAAGTTACGTAATGTTGTTCTTTTGCTAAATAAAGCCTTTTATATATATATATATATATTTGGAATGGCTTGTTATTTATGTGAACCTGTTATATTTGAGTGAAAAGAATCTTTTAACCATTTTGTTGTCTATTGCATGTATATGTAGTCGTTTAATAGTTGTCTAATTGATGACTAGTCTATTCTTGGGCTTAGACGTCTATTAGATTTTCACTGACAGCCCAAATTTAGCCTTGTTTTAGCCTAGACCCATATGCACTGCCTATTAGACGTATAAATGTAGTCGTTCAATAGCCGTCTAATTGTTGACCATAGTCTGTTCTTGGGCTATGGTTAGATGTCTATTCTTGGGCTATGGTTAGACGTCTATTAGGTTTTCACTGACAGCCCAAATTTAGCCTTGATTTAGCCTAGACGTCTGGGCTATGTTTTGACGGCTATTAGACGTCTTTTGGACGTAAAATTGCTTGCTGGGAATGATGAATCAATACACACTGACATGGCGATGCTGGACTGATTCTTTATTTACACCATCATACAGTAATTTTGTCGGTTGTTTATTACAGATATTAGCATGCATTTTATTGATCATCAGCTAATTTCATCAATAGATATCAATAAGAGAGAGTGGCAACAGCCCTGGTAAGAGTCAAGAGATCATTTCTTTCTTTACTTGAAGATGAATGTGTAGATGATTAAGCGTTTATGACTTACTTTCACTTTTATTTGCGATGTTTGCACGTTGGTTTGACGCTCAGCTGCTGCTCATCTGCGGCGGTGATGCGTGTCGCAGCGCCGTCATTTCTGACTATAACAGCCTGTAAACGCTCTCACTCGTTTATGTTTTAGCATTTTTGGGAGGAGTAAAAAATACATGTGTGATATCAACAACCAGATTGCGTTTACACGTAAAGATCCGAACACAATGCGAGCCAGACTAGCCTACCTCCAGATGGTCAGGCATATCGATCACAATCCGATCACAACGTAATACCTTGCATTAACATTTCTTTTTTTATTATCCGGATAACTTATCTGGATACAGATCGCATTTTAATACCAGGTGTAGGGGTCTCAGAGACTAGACCGGCGAGAAACTTCACGAGAACGGCGGAAAGCCTCCACAGGGCGGGGAGATACTATACTGCCTATGGGAGCGGCCGCTTCTCCGCTCTTGATTCCGATTGGCCAGTGTCAGACAGTCAGACCTGTCAGTCTCTCAGCTCGCGTCCGCTTCATGCGGCTTCATGAGAGAGACGCATAAGTCCGGAATTGGATGATTTAACAAATACTTACGATAGAATATATTTACAATTAATAATGATTTAAAAACAAAATACATAACGCGCCGGGCCGCCGGCCAAACCAGACCGCGGCCCACCGGGAATCTCCCGGTAGTCCCGATGGCCAGTACATATGCCTGATTTAGTATCTTTAATATATTTTCATAATTTTGAAGAAGTTTGGTGTGGGAATAATTAAAAATTACTTAAGAGGGGGGAAATAAAAATGTAAAGGCTGGTTTTGCAAAACATTCACATACAGTACAGACCGAAACAACCGACATCCTGTTGGGCTGGCTTAAAGTTGTTTGGGCTAATGAGATCTATAAGTGTACCGAGTTTAATATTATTATATGCAAGTGTGTTTGATTTATGGACCCAATTTTCAGATCAAGTTTATGGACCAAGTTAATTTAATTAATAAACTAATTATATAAAACTATTGTCAATGCACTACAATTTAACGGGTTATATTATGCCTTCACTTATAAAAATTAAAATAAAAACTTATTTAAAACATACCAGGCTTAAGAAATGTATTAAGAAATTACACAGCAGAAAAAACACACAGCAGTGAAATGGTTAAGCCCCTCCCCTACTAACACACACACAGACAGAGACAGAGATGTAGGTTCAAAGGGAGCATGACCAGATTCAAACAAACATATCTTACTTTCTGTGGGTCCTAGGTAATGAGTGTCAATTAGAAAGTTGTCCGGCTCGAGGAGTACAATATACATACCGATTTTTGTAACTGTAGATAAAACTAACAACCCAACTTTTGTCAAAAGGTGGCGCTACTGAGCCCTCACCACGCCCGTTTCTGAAACTTTGCACATGTCTACTGGCTAATAAATGTGATGTGTCTGAGGAGTTTCATGCAATTTGAAGCATGCTAAGGGTCTCAAAAGCATCCTAAAAGAATGGTAAAGTTTGATGCGTCGCCACGGCAACAGTTTCAAAGACATCAATAATCCATTCACAGGTCTACATCTGCCGTATGTTTACATTATACAGATGAAGTTTGAAGCAAATCGGGTTAAAATAAGAGGGTGATTTCAAAGCATTTTGAAAGTGACACACTTCCTGCTGCCAGTTGGTGGCGCTATAACTTTGACACACAATAGTCACATCCTAGTGATCGTCCTCTTACAGCGAACACACTCCTGAAGTTTCATCAAGATCGGTTGATGTATGCTGAAGTTAGGACACACTTCCTGTTTCACGTTTCTCACCATAATTTTGTTTCCTCGCCACAGCCAAACCGTTCGAGATATCAAAAATCCCCTCGCAATTTTTGATCCTCTATGTCTTGACTTCAGGCTGACCGAGTTTCGTTCCATGCGGATGAATGCTCTAGGACGAGTACATTAAATTCCATTGCACGCGTTTTAAAAACAACCGTAAATATCTGACTTCCTGTTGGGCTGGGGTAAAAAGTAAAAGCGCGATGTATATATGAAACGATGAGATCGACATGTGTACCGAGTTTCATATTATTACATGCAAGCGTGTTTGATTTATGGACAAAGTGTTCAGACCCCGTTCCAGGGGGCGCTGACGAGCCGCCCTGCCGCGCCCGTGTACCAGCTTCAGCCCGGCTCTGATGGCCGCGGGTTCTGACCCGTGTGCAAAGTTTCAAGAGTTTTTGAGCATGTTAAGGGCCCCGAAAGTGCCCGGATAGTCGTTAGAAAAAAAAAAAAAATATATATATATATATATATATAAATATAGCTGCGAGCAGCGATTGCGGGCCCAAGCCGGTGGCACCGCAACCCCGGTGCCTTTAGTTACCTAAAGGCACCGGGATGGCGGTACCGCCGGCTTTGGCCCGCAATCGCTGCTCGCAGCTATATTTATATATATATATATATATATATATATAAAGCCGGTGGCACCGCACCCTTGGTGCTTTTAGGGTTATTCTACATGACGTGCAAAAACGTAACCCCCGCTTTGACTGTCAAAAAGAAGTGTGCTGAAGAGCTTGCAGCAGTGAAGGCTCTGCAAAAGTGCGGATCGAGGGCACATTTTAACCACAAAGTATGCATGAGCAACCTTCTGAAAGGTCAGGTGTACATCAAGGTCTACATCTGTACTGTGTTTACATTATAGTATGTAGGGATGCGCCGATCCGATACTCAGGATCGTTATCAGCTCCGATACTGCCATCTTTGCCGGATCGGGTATTTTTACACCACTTTAATCAAACCACTCTTCTTTAAAACATTACGATGTGATTTTTTCCACATGTATTTTGTTACTCTTATTGAGCTATTTTGTCCGCATAAAAGATTCACTGCCAATCGTACGTGCTCACATCATTCTCTTTCTGTGAAAGCTGTATACTGCATTCACCAGTTTTCACTCTACAGCTATTGACCAGAGCACTGAAATTATTTCTCACTTAAACTACAATCAAATGGATTTTCCCACACATTTTGCATTAGTCCTCTGCATGGCATTTTATTATTTTCTGAGCAGCTTCAGAAGCATGCACACAGCCTAGAACACATGACACGCACACACAGTCACGAGAGAGGCGCGATCGAACTCTGTGTGTGTTTGTGTGTGAACAATGGAAACTCCATTTTGTTCATACAGGAAAATATTCAGACTAATGTCTTGTGGGAGCAACAGAATACATGTAACAGCATTATGTAATCAGGAAACAAAAATCCAGTAACTGTATATTATTACAGTGAGTTACATCAAAAAAAGTAATCAGATTGTAGTTACTTTTTGAAAAAGTATAAAGTACTTAAAGCCAATTAATATAAAGTGGGACCCTTTTTTATGAAATAATTTGTAACTGTATCGGAATACATTTTTTAAAGTAACCCTCCCAAGCCTGGTCTTGTGTGGACGTCGTGAAATTAGAAAATAGAGATCGTTCATTTAGTTCTTTAGCCTATATACATGTTTTTATATCCACATATTTTGTTCTAATGTCACAAATAATAATCTTAGGGTTTACTATAGCCTACATTTCACTCAAATATTTTTGTACTTTCGAGCAATAAACTGAAAGTAATGTGAATATTGCCATTCAGGACTGGACTGGGACAAAAAAAATCAGCCCTGGACACTTCATCCAGACCGGCCCACTATGCAAACACACACACACGTGCATTAATCTATACGTGCATTAATCTGCATGTAAAATTACTGATTAGATTTTATTTACTATCAAAACCAAGAAAAAACTATTAAAATAATAAACAAAGGGAATGGAAATGATTTTATAAGGCTTTATTGTAAATAACTGGTCTGAATTTATGTGCCACTTAATATTTTAATAGAATATTCTTAGGCTACATATATTTCATGAAGTGCAACATCACGGTGAGGACCTACAGAAATATATATTCTGTAGCTCCTGGCAGTAATGTTTCACCTCATGAAATATAGTTTATATAATATAGCATAAGAATATTCTGTTACAATATTATGTTCACATTTATGACACAGACAGTAGATAATATTATGTTCACATTTATGACACAGACAGTATAGGCTTCTGCCAGGCACTTTCAGGGAGACAAATTTAAAAAATATGTATTTATGTGCATATTTATATGCAAAATACTCCTTTTTTCACATCAACTATGTGCTATGGTCATTAACACTAGAACTACCGGAATTCCATAACTACTACAACGACCATAGCGGTCATTCTGACCGTTCAAACTTTAACGTTCATTTGGCTGTACTGAACGTCATTTTCGTCATGTCATATCTGCATTTGAACCTTTCTCTTTAAGTTTTCCAGTGACACTTATAATTCCTGTTGTCATGTTATAATGCCATCGCCCTTAAAACAAGCAAAATATTATATCATATTATAAAGCCAATACAAAAATATTTCCCGACAGGTGCTGCCGAGGAAAGTTTTGCGTCAAAAATATTTTTTCACCGCACTCTCCACGTGAATAGACATGCAAAAAATCTAGGAAACGTCAAAGCTTCATACAGTAGCCTACAGCCCTGTTATACAAATACAATCAATGTGAAATCTAAAAATAAATAGATATACAATGTTAAGATAGATGATAATAAAGATGTGGGCTCATTTGAACGGTGGAAACCCCAATATTCATTCACTGACGTTACGCGCACACACATAGGAAAACACCGCTTCGCGTGCAGCTTCAGTCCCTCACACTACTTTGTGACATTTGGCACATGACTCCTTGATTTAATTTTTGCAGTTTCTCCTTACTTGGCACTGCCTTCATCATCTTCGTCCCGGACCGCCTACCCGACTCTCGCACCAGTTGAGTGGCTTTTGATTTCATGTTGTCGGAGCGAAATTCGCTTGCCAGTTGCGTGATGGACGCGAAACTTGCTCATTTGTGCACTTCTACAATATGTGCGTGTTGATCGCGGGAAATATAGCGGACTTATGATATTTATAATGCGTGCGGTCAAAATGACCGCCATGGCCATTCTAGGTAGAAATAGGACGCAACTGTTTTGTGTTTTGTGATTGTAATAAAATAACAGTGCCAGAACAAAAAAAATACACATATTTAGGAAAAGTCAGAGTCCTACAGCCACATTGATTTTATTTTAACAAATAAGTTATTACACTGTAAATTTTAAAAACGGTCAAAATGACCGCCTTGGGAGTTCTGGTGTTAAATGGCTATCCTTTTCACTTAAGTCCAGCAAATAATTCATTTATTTTAACACATTTGGTGGCATCTGCCTCAAGTTATTGTCGTTGTTATGAAATACAGTCGTATGTTTGCATAGAATTCATTTTGAACACTATAATATTACATGCTTTCAAAATCTGAGGTAAATTATCCGTTATGGCTTGTGGCACAGTGACCTATTTTTAACTAAAAATAAATAATGTGTACTCATAACCAGTGTAATTTCTTCATTCTGTCAGCCGCGACATCGCAGAAATAGGAACCGTTTCTAAATTAGAAAAAACTTCGCATGTCGCCGTCGCGTCTGGTTAGGACAAAAACTCTGATTTACATGGAAAAGATACCTTTTATCGCGTGTCGCGGCGTCGTGTGTAGTTAGGACATATTGTACTGTAACGGTAGTCGATACGCGTTCTTATGATCATTAAAAAGAATGAGGTTATACTGACAGATGAATAGGCTACGCTCAGTTTATCAAATACGCTCAGTTTATTAAATGTCTCTTGCAAACTATGAAGAGACAATGATGAATCAATACACACTGACATGGCGATGCTGGACTGATTCTTTATTTACACCATCATACAGTAATTTTGTCGGTTGTTTATTACAGATATTAGCATGCATTTTATTGATCATCAGCTAATTTCATCAATAGACATCAATAAGAGAGAGTGGCAACAGCCCTTGTAAGAGTCAAGAGATCATTTCTTTCTTTACTTGAAGATGATTGTGTAGATGATTAAGCGTCTCTGACTTACTTTCACTTTTATTTGCGATGTTTGCACGTTGGTTTGACGCTCAGCTGCTGCTTATCTGCGGTGGTGATGCGTGTCGCAGTAGCGCCGACATGTCTGACTATAACAGCCTGTAAACGCTCTCACTCGTTTATTTTTTAGCATTTTTGGGAGGAGTAAAATATACATGTGTGATATCAACAACCAGATTGCGTTTACACGTAAAGATCCGAACACAATGCGAGCCAGACTACCTCCAGATGGTCAGGCAAATCGATCACAATCCGATCACAACGTAATACCTTGCATTGATATTTCTTTTTTATTATCCGGATAACTTATCTGGATACAGATCGCATTTTAATACCAGGTGTAGGGGTCTCAGAGACGAGACCGGCGAGAAACTTCACGAGACCTGCGGAATGCCTCCACAGGGCGGGGAGATACTATACTGCCTATGGGAGCGGCCGCTTCTCCGCTCTTGATTCCGATTGGCCAGTGTCAGACAGTCAGACCTGTCAGTCTCGCAGCTGGACCAAGTTTATGGACCAAGTTAATTTAATTAATAAACTAATTTTATAAAACTATTGTCAATGCACTACAATTTAACTGGTTATATTATGCATTCACTTATAAAAATTAAAATAAAAACTTATTTAAAACATACCAGGCTTAAGAAATGTATTAAGAAATTACACAGCAGAAAAAAACACACAGCACTGAAATGGTTAAGTTAAGCCCCTCCCCCTACTAACACACACACAGAGAGAGACAGAGATGTAGGCTCAAAGGGAGCATGACCAGATTCAAACAAACATATCTTACTTTCTGTGGGTCCTAGTTAAAGAGTGTCAATTAGAAAGTTGTCCGGCTCGAGGAGTACAATATACATACTGATTTTTGTAACTGTAGATAAAACTAACAACCCAACTTTTGTCAAAAGGTGGCGCTACTGAGCCCTCACCACGCCCGTTTCTGAAACTTTGCACATGTCTACTGGCTAATAAATGTGATGTGTCTGAGGAGTTTCATGCAATTTGAAGCATGCTAAGGGTCTCAAAAGCATCCTAAAAGAATGGTAAAGTTTGATGCGTCACCACGGCAACAGTTTCAAAGATATTAAGAATCCATTCACAGGTCTACATCTGCCGTATGTTTACATTATACAGATGAAGTTTGAAGCAAATCGGGTTAAAATAAGAGGGTGATTTCAAAGCATTTTGAAAGTGACACACTTCCTGCTGCCAGTTGGTGGCGCTATAACTTTGACACACAATAGTCACATCCATGTGATCGTCCTCTTACGGCGAACACACTCCTGAAGTTTCATCAAGATCAGTTAATGTATGCTGAAGTTAGGACACACTTCCTGTTTCACGTTTCTCACCATAATTTTGTTTCCTCGCCACAGCCAAACCGTTCGAGATATCAAAAATCCCCTCGCAATTTTTGATCGTCTATGTCTTGACTTCAGGCTGACCGAGTTTCGTTCCATGCGGATGAATGCTCTAGGAGGAGTACATTAAATTCCATTGCAAGCATTTTTAAAAAAAACGTAAATATCTGACTTCCTGTTGGGCTGGGGTAAAAAGTAAAAGTGCGATGAATATATGAAACGATGAGATCGACATGTGTACCGAGTTTCATATTATTACATGCAAGCGTGTTTGATTTATGGACAAAGTGTTCAGACCCTGTTCCAGGGGGCGCTGACGAGCCGCCCTGCCACGCCCGGGTACCAGCTTCAGCCCGGCTCTGATGGCCGCGGGTTCTGACCCGTGTGCAAAGTTTCAAGAGTTTTTGAGCATGTTAAGGGCCCCAAAAGTGCCCGGATAGTCGTTAGAAAAAAAAAAAAAAAAAAAAAAAAAAAAAAAAAAATAATCCTAAGGAAAACAATAGGGCCTTCGCCCTTTCAGGGCTTGGGCCCTAAAAATAATCCTAAGGAAAACAATAGGGCCTTCGCCCTTTCAGGGCTTGGGCCCTAATAATCCTAAGGAAAACAATAGGGCCTTCGCCCTTTCAGGGCTTGGGCCCTAATAATATTGAACACAAGTATTAACTATTTAAACAACTGTTCACACTATATACATAAAAAATATCTACACCACACCTCCTTTGTTACTGTCTCAGTCTGTGGACAGTACACCCTGCCCCTGTACTGGCTATGTCCTGTTGCACTTGTTTTAAACGTTTGCCCGCATTTTTTACAAGTGTTGGCCTCTACGGTTCTCCCGTAGGGTCTCTTGGGCATGGCGTCGGGATTGACAGCTGGTGCAGCGGGTAAGCGGGTGCCCTGTACAGCTGTTGGCTGTAACAGTGGCTGTGTCATTTGCATCCCCTGGACCATTGGGATGCCCTGGATCATTTGCAGACCCTGGACCATTGGCACACCTTGGAAACCTGGTGCTGATGGTATCAGTATGTTTGGTACCATCTGCAGTGATGCTCCAGGTGCTGATGGTGTCAGCAGCATCTGACTCTGCGCTGGTGCCTTGGGTCTGAGAGGGGGTCGCCCAACAGAAGTCTGCCTCTGCTTTGCCTGACCAGCTGTGCTCTCAGGTAGCTTGTACTGGTGCTGCTCCACTGGTTGTTCTGGCTCAGTCCGTAGACGTTTGGCAACCTGGAGAGGCTCTGGAGCTTCAGGGAGGGGCTGAGGCAACTGGATACCCTGAAGCAGCACAGACAGCTCCTGCTTTTTCTGTCTTGTGTTGTACCACTGAATCAGGGTGTTCTGGTTGACCTCCACCAGCTGCACTGAGGTTCCTCCCATCACCAAGCTGTTGCCCAGTACAAGCTGCCGTATCCTGCGATAGTCTTGCAGGATCCGAGACCATCTCGACAGGGCTCCCTTGCCTTTTCTTTTGGGGCTTGGGTGGACAGTGCAAAGTCTGATGAAGATGGTCTCCACCAGACGGCAACAGTCAGGCCACTGAGCAGGATTGCTGCCTGCACCCAGCACACATCTGGTGGTGCTCTCCACACGTCCCTTGTCCCGTGTCATCCAGGTTCTGCCAAAGAGCAATAATAGTGTTGGCTTCCTGGTTGGTCAGGCTGAGGGCAGTGTGGGCCCGGAGATCCACCAGATATTCTGCCAGCTGGTCCACATGTTGATAACCGGGGATATTTTGGTAATCAACAGCCTATTAAAAAACACAAACACACAATACAATTATTACATCACATCTGTCTAACGCACAATTCCATAACGTGTTATTTTGCTGTTCATCACCGTAAAGCACTGTATGGTACGAGGCAGAGAGCGCCATTGTTGACGTTTTTCTTAATATGTTCTTTAAAAAGCACCAAATAAATAAAGATGACTTGACGTGTATTTGCAGCTCACAAATTAATGTGGGACCCACCAAATCTTGCCTTGGTAAACTAAAATAGGACAAAACAATTTCAACCAAATGACTAAATACGCTGTAACAGCACAGTGGCAAACAATAATTGCATTTTTGGTAAATGAGAAAATATCTGTTGTTTCAATTTACACCCTCTGCTACTTATATAGATTGAAGTAAGCACAGTTAAGAAGAGACAAATGATTGGGAAGGCATTGCTAGAATGTGAGTATTATTGTAATTCAACAGGTACCTTTTAAAAATGACATCGATTCAAAACTAGTTTGCACATAGCTTGTAAGATACAGTGTTTATTAACAGCATTTATGGTTATACTTGAAAGTAGACGCATGATGACTGAATTAATAATACATGTACTAATAAAAATGTTATTACCATTGACAAACTTGGTATTATCCTGTCACAGATGCAGCAGGCCGTGGCTGGGGATGGAGTCGAGGCTGAGGCTGACTCTGCTCCATCACCTCCTGTGCTGGTCCAGTAGCGGCAGCAGACTGTTGTTGCTCCACAACCCTTGGTGATTGACCAGTAGAGACTGTGGCCAGACAACCAAAAAATACATCAGCTTCAATCACTTTTGAACGAGAAACATTTATTCAGTAAGTTAGTTTTATTATGTTTTGATACTTGCAACATCTTCACATTGTTACCTTTTGAGTGTGAAAGCCACACATACACTTTGGGACCTCTCTGAGCAAGGTCGTCTGGCCGCGAGACAGCATCGGACATTTTTCAATCTGTAAACATTAAGACATGTCATCATACACAATACATGCATTTCAACTAAACAGGAATGTCAAACTAATTTACTGTCATTTTCCATGACGTGTGTCATATTTATTTTTATTCTTTGCAGGGGAGATACAAACTGTAAAATTAGAGAGAAAGAGTGAGGAACATTTCACACAATAACACTTGACGGGGTGTGCATAAGACTGATATGACACCTTCATAATCATGAATATGAAGGAGGGTTTATACATGTTTATGACAGCTGTCATTAGGTGTCATTCGCTCAATAAGGACATTTCTAATGCAAATATGACATTGTTTGAGATGTCTTTGTTATGACAACATGACACTAACCAATACATCATAACCTATCAGTGTCATAACAACTTGACAATACCAAGATAACATAATATGTCATAAACATGGCATAGCAGATTAGTTATCAAACTTAAGAAACCACTTAGCTTTATGGGTTAACATTACAACATTGTAATGAGTGTTTTTCTTGACCTCAGAATTTGTCATTATTAAGTTACATTAATTAGGTACAAAAATGACCCCTGATTTCCGAATTAAAAAATTCCATAACTTTCTTAAATGTTATCCGATTTTAATCATTTAAAAAACATTTTTTTAGATATTTTTGCTATCTATCATATGGTGATGATTATATTTGAATTTTCTCGTATTGATTTTTTTGTCACATACCTATCTTATTATGAAGTGATACAGTCTTTTTATCATTAACCCTCTATGGTACGGTGTTGCCTCCAGGCAACATAGTCGATTTTAGCTTTTTTTAAATAAAAACTAATACAATTTTATTGGTCAATGCTATCTAAGGGGAGGGGAACTCAAATACTAACCAATGAAAATAAAAAAGAGGGGTAACATGACCCACAGGGGTCCATTATGTTCCCTTTTTCAGCACATGTGCTCATGTCACATGGCTCCATATTTTCTCCACTGAAAAGGGCCTTTTTCACTAATTTCTGTCCAGGTAATCAACTACAAAAAAGCCCCAACCCCCCCGACCTCATACGGGTCATTAGGTCGGCCTGGGAGGTCTTCCACATGTTTGATCTAGCTTTTGTTGAGACCTGGCCTTCATATTAGGACAAGGTTATGGTGATTGTTAATGTTTTACCCTGAAACAACACCGATTGTAATATTTTGATATGATAACTTGATATGATGGTTTGTAGAACTTGCGTTCCACGATGGTACAATGTTGCCTGAGGGCAACAGCTGGGTAATAAATGTTAATTTTTATTAAATATGAAATGTTTAATTCATTAAAAACTTGATAAATATGTTTGTTCAAGTGTTTAGTTAAATAGATTGATGTTTTCAATAAATCTTTAATTTTTTTCTTCATGAAAATGTCAATTGTTTCAATTTGTCCATTGTGGTACGATGTTGCCTTGAGGCAACAAACTTTTAATTAATAAATAAATTTAAAAAGAATGATAAAGTTTATTGATATTGTTATAGTGTCCAATTTTAAGCAGGAAAAACATAACAAAAACATTTTTTTTATCACTGATATCATATTGCGTACCATAGAGGGTTAATTCAATGATACTGACTCACCAGATAGAATGTATTCCTCATACGATCGGCTTCTCATTCAGAATGCATCAAATTAATCAAACTGCAACTTTTGAATTATTTTTTTTTCGAAGATTTTCAATCTAAGATTTATAAAACGATCACGACGATCAGATTGCGTCTGCTCTTCTCAATCGAGCTCGTCTTCTCTCATTGCGCATGCTCGTCGACACCCATGGCTCAAATGACAAAGAGCTCTCATTGGTTGATTACCGAGCTTTCGTCGAGATTGAATTTGCATATTCATTCATGTATATTATTTTTTATATTACTCATTTTTTTCCATCACTTATCAAATTTTATTAAGGGGATAGATCACTACATTGCGTTTAAATTAAATGTTCTTTATTTAACCTGTGTTACATATGGTAAAAAAGGTTTTAATTTAAAAAAAATTGTTACCGTTGCTGTGAAAGCTAGGCACGATTTGCACTATAAATATTGCGTGAACCTTTGGTTTGATTGTAGGTGAGTAGGGTTTGCAATGTTAGGACCTCATTGCACGTAGGCTCACTAGTACGCTGAGGTTAGTTATGCCAAGCACTTCATGGCATAGATCATGAAGTGTACGTCTTTCCTGGCATCTCAACCCAGCACTTTTGCTTTTCTTTGTGTAACCGAACAAGTCACTTAGTCCTCCCAGTCAAAAAGCGGATGAAGCCTTAAAATTTTATTTTATTTTTTTTCCCCAGGATAACCATTCAAATATATTGTTGTTCTATTGTTGTTTTCTGACTATTATTTACAATTTTTACAGGGGTTTTTTATGATACTTTGCAATAATTATATCATTTTATCCGCTATTTTTTCCCATTAGAATTAATACATATATATATATATATATATATATATATATATATATATATATATGTATGTATTTTACAATTTTTTTTCAATAAGTGCAACATTTCACATCTAAATAGAGTGCCAGCCTAAAACAAAAAAAAGTTCAAGTAGAAGCACGCCATCTAGTGGCTTTAAAAATAGTTACATGTGTGCAATGTCCTGTATACCAGCCTGTAAGCTCTTCCTATATAAATACATAGAAAGGCTTTTTGATTCCTTTTTTTAGACATGATTTCTCTATCTTATTCAGGTTTTTTTTTATTTTTTTTATTTAGATATACATCTAGATATTCTAAAAGACTGTTTTATTTTTATTTTTTTTTACAAAATTGTTTAGATAAGTATCAGGTTTTGCATTATGATTACAATCAAACTATATTTGGTTAGAAAGGGAACACAATTCAAAACTCAGTATTTGATCATTCAAATAAGTGAACAAAATAAGGGATGGTTAGTGATAATTCAAAACACTTTATACCTACATTTTGCACACAAAAAATTGTATTTTTTTATACATTTTAATTCAATAAGTAATAAAAACTTCAGAGGGGAACAGCAACAGAAATAAACATAAAATAATGCTAATTAAGTTCATTCTCTCTCTCTCTCTCTCTCTCTCTCTCTCTCTCTCTCTCTCTGTGTGTGTGTTGCATTTGAGCGAGTCTCATTTTATTTTATTTTTTTTTTAATTTAGCATATTCTCAGAATTTGCTATTGCAGTCTTACCAGTTAATACCACATTTTTTTGCACATGTAGTGCATGATGCAGAACCCAAACTCACAACTACTCCATTTTTAAACTCTATTGTTATCTTGTTGCAGTGTACAGATAAAATACTGTTATGTTATAATAAAGTATTGTTAATAAAATATACAAATTTTATTTGTTTGTTGTGTATTTTTATATTCTTTCATAAAAATATATAATTAATTACCAATGGAATAGTGTTATTATTTAGTTGTTGTATTATTCTTGATCTTATGTAAGTTTTTTTAGGTTGCATTCAAACAAGACACTTGCAAATCTTTTATTTCTAATGAATAAACATGCAACCCATTAAATAGTAACTAATTTGCTGGAAATGTCGATCACAAGAATAACAAAATGTACAAATGATATTTTATATGCAAATGTTTTATTTGTTGCAGACAGTGTTCTGATTAACTAGTGTTAAATGAAAGACAAAGTCAAAAAGGAATCACTTGCCATTTTTTTTTTTTTATTTTCCAATCATGCCAACAGTAATGAATATTAAAATGTTAAATGAAACATTTTTAAAATAAATAAATAAAGTGAAAAGTGAAATAGGTTTTCAAAAACAAGTAATAAATAGTTAAAATGTTAAATAACGTTAAAAACAAAATGAAATAATATTGAACACAAGTATTAACTATTTAAACAACTGTTCACACTATATACATAAAAAATATCTACACCACACCTCCTTTGTTACTGTCTCAGTCTGTGGACAGTACACCCTGCCCCTGTACTGGCTATGTCCTGTTGCACTTGTTTTAAACGTTTGCCCGCATTTTTTACAAGTGTTGGCCTCTACGGTTCTCCCGTAGGGTCTCTTGGGCATGGCGTCGGGATTGACAGCTGGTGCAGCGGGTAAGCGGGTGCCCTGTACAGCTGTTGGCTGTAACAGTGGCTGTGTCATTTGCATCCCCTGGACCATTGGGATGCCCTGGATCATTTGCAGACCCTGGACCATTGGCACACCTTGGAAACCTGGTGCTGATGGTATCAGTATGTTTGGTACCATCTGCAGTGATGCTCCAGGTGCTGATGGTGTCAGCAGCATCTGACTCTGCGCTGGTGCCTTGGGTCTGAGAGGGGGTCGCCCAACAGAAGTCTGCCTCTGCTTTGCCTGACCAGCTGTGCTCTCAGGTAGCTTGTACTGGTGCTGCTCCACTGGTTGTTCTGGCTCAGTCCGTAGACGTTTGGCAACCTGGAGAGGCTCTGGAGCTTCAGGGAGGGGCTGAGGCAACTGGATACCCTGAAGCAGCACAGACAGCTCCTGCTTTTTCTGTCTTGTGTTGTACCACTGAATCAGGGTGTTCTGGTTGACCTCCACCAGCTGCACTGAGGTTCCTCCCATCACCAAGCTGTTGCCCAGTACAAGCTGCCGTATCCTGCGATAGTCTTGCAGGATCCGAGACCATCTCGACAGGGCTCCCTTGCCTTTTCTTTTGGGGCTTGGGTGGACAGTGCAAAGTCTGATGAAGATGGTCTCCACCAGACGGCAACAGTCAGGCCACTGAGCAGGATTGCTGCCTGCACCCAGCACACATCTGGTGGTGCTCTCCACACGTCCCTTGTCCCGTGTCATCCAGGTTCTGCCAAAGAGCAATAATAGTGTTGGCTTCCTGGTTGGTCAGGCTGAGGGCAGTGTGGGCCCGGAGATCCACCAGATATTCTGCCAGCTGGTCCACATGTTGATAACCGGGGATATTTTGGTAATCAACAGCCTATTAAAAAACACAAACACACAATACAATTATTACATCACATCTGTCTAACGCACAATTCCATAACGTGTTATTTTGCTGTTCATCACCGTAAAGCACTGTATGGTACGAGGCAGAGAGCGCCATTGTTGACGTTTTTCTTAATATGTTCTTTAAAAAGCACCAAATAAATAAAGATGACTTGACGTGTATTTGCAGCTCACAAATTAATGTGGGACCCACCAAATCTTGCCTTGGTAAACTAAAATAGGACAAAACAATTTCAACCAAATGACTAAATACGCTGTAACAGCACAGTGGCAAACAATAATTGCATTTTTGGTAAATGAGAAAATATCTGTTGTTTCAATTTACACCCTCTGCTACTTATATAGATTGAAGTAAGCACAGTTAAGAAGAGACAAATGATTGGGAAGGCATTGCTAGAATGTGAGTATTATTGTAATTCAACAGGTACCTTTTAAAAATGACATCGATTCAAAACTAGTTTGCACATAGCTTGTAAGATACAGTGTTTATTAACAGCATTTATGGTTATACTTGAAAGTAGACGCATGATGACTGAATTAATAATACATGTACTAATAAAAATGTTATTACCATTGACAAACTTGGTATTATCCTGTCACAGATGCAGCAGGCCGTGGCTGGGGATGGAGTCGAGGCTGAGGCTGACTCTGCTCCATCACCTCCTGTGCTGGTCCAGTAGCGGCAGCAGACTGTTGTTGCTCCACAACCCTTGGTGATTGACCAGTAGAGACTGTGGCCAGACAACCAAAAAATACATCAGCTTCAATCACTTTTGAACGAGAAACATTTATTCAGTAAGTTAGTTTTATTATGTTTTGATACTTGCAACATCTTCACATTGTTACCTTTTGAGTGTGAAAGCCACACATACACTTTGGGACCTCTCTGAGCAAGGTCGTCTGGCCGCGAGACAGCATCGGACATTTTTCAATCTGTAAACATTAAGACATGTCATCATACACAATACATGCATTTCAACTAAACAGGAATGTCAAACTAATTTACTGTCATTTTCCATGACGTGTGTCATATTTATTTTTATTCTTTGCAGGGGAGATACAAACTGTAAAATTAGAGAGAAAGAGTGAGGAACATTTCACACAATAACACTTGACGGGGTGTGCATAAGACTGATATGACACCTTCATAATCATGAATATGAAGGAGGGTTTATACATGTTTATGACAGCTGTCATTAGGTGTCATTCGCTCAATAAGGACATTTCTAATGCAAATATGACATTGTTTGAGATGTCTTTGTTATGACAACATGACACTAACCAATACATCATAACCTATCAGTGTCATAACAACTTGACAATACCAAGATAACATAATATGTCATAAACATGGCATAGCAGATTAGTTATCAAACTTAAGAAACCACTTAGCTTTATGGGTTAACATTACAACATTGTAATGAGTGTTTTTCTTGACCTCAGAATTTGTCATTATTAAGTTACATTAATTAGGTACAAAAATGACCCCTGATTTCCGAATTAAAAAATTCCATAACTTTCTTAAATGTTATCCGATTTTAATCATTTAAAAAACATTTTTTTAGATATTTTTGCTATCTATCATATGGTGATGATTATATTTGAATTTTCTCGTATTGATTTTTTTGTCACATACCTATCTTATTATGAAGTGATACAGTCTTTTTATCATTAACCCTCTATGGTACGGTGTTGCCTCCAGGCAACATAGTCGATTTTAGCTTTTTTTAAATAAAAACTAATACAATTTTATTGGTCAATGCTATCTAAGGGGAGGGGAACTCAAATACTAACCAATGAAAATAAAAAAGAGGGGTAACATGACCCACAGGGGTCCATTATGTTCCCTTTTTCAGCACATGTGCTCATGTCACATGGCTCCATATTTTCTCCACTGAAAAGGGCCTTTTTCACTAATTTCTGTCCAGGTAATCAACTACAAAAAAGCCCCAACCCCCCCGACCTCATACGGGTCATTAGGTCGGCCTGGGAGGTCTTCCACATGTTTGATCTAGCTTTTGTTGAGACCTGGCCTTCATATTAGGACAAGGTTATGGTGATTGTTAATGTTTTACCCTGAAACAACACCGATTGTAATATTTTGATATGATAACTTGATATGATGGTTTGTAGAACTTGCGTTCCACGATGGTACAATGTTGCCTGAGGGCAACAGCTGGGTAATAAATGTTAATTTTTATTAAATATGAAATGTTTAATTCATTAAAAACTTGATAAATATGT
Source organism: Cyprinella venusta (assembly GCA_038021265.1). Lineage (NCBI taxonomy): Eukaryota > Metazoa > Chordata > Actinopteri > Cypriniformes > Leuciscidae > Cyprinella > Cyprinella venusta. Next base: position 20,327,631 of record CM075871.1, read on the forward strand.
TTGTTCAAGTGTTTAGTTGAATAGATTGATGTTTTCAATAAATCTTTAATTTTTTTCTTCATGAAAATGTCAATTGTTTCAATTTGTCCATTGTGGTACGATGTTGCCTTGAGGCAACAAACTTTTAATTAATAAATAAATTTAAAAAGAATGATAAAGTTTATTGATATTGTTATAGTGTCCAATTTTAAGCAGGAAAAACATAACAAAAACATTTTTTTTATCACTGATATCATATTGCGTACCATAGAGGGTTAATTCAATGATACTGACTCACCAGATAGAATGTATTCCTCATACGATCGGCTTCTCATTCAGAATGCATCAAATTAATCAAACTGCAACTTTTGAATTATTTTTTTTTCGAAGATTTTCAATCTAAGATTTATAAAACGATCACGACGATCAGATTGCGTCTGCTCTTCTCAATCGAGCTCGTCTTCTCTCATTGCGCATGCTCGTCGACACCCATGGCTCAAATGACAAAGAGCTCTCATTGGTTGATTACCGAGCTTTCGTCGAGATTGAATTTGCATATTCATTCATGTATATTATTTTTTATATTACTCATTTTTTTCCATCACTTATCAAATTTTATTAAGGGGATAGATCACTACATTGCGTTTAAATTAAATGTTCTTTATTTAACCTGTGTTACATATGGTAAAAAAGGTTTTAATTTAAAAAAAATTGTTACCGTTGCTGTGAAAGCTAGGCACGATTTGCACTATAAATATTGCGTGAACCTTTGGTTTGATTGTAGGTGAGTAGGGTTTGCAATGTTAGGACCTCATTGCACGTAGGCTCACTAGTACGCTGAGGTTAGTTATGCCAAGCACTTCATGGCATAGATCATGAAGTGTACGTCTTTCCTGGCATCTCAACCCAGCACTTTTGCTTTTCTTTGTGTAACCGAACAAGTCACTTAGTCCTCCCAGTCAAAAAGCGGATGAAGCCTTAAAATTTTATTTTATTTTTTTTCCCCAGGATAACCATTCAAATATATTGTTGTTCTATTGTTGTTTTCTGACTATTATTTACAATTTTTACAGGGGTTTTTTATGATACTTTGCAATAATTATATCATTTTATCCGCTATTTTTTCCCATTAGAATTAATACATATATATATATATATATATATATATATATATATGTATGTATTTTACAATTTTTTTTCAATAAGTGCAACATTTCACATCTAAATAGAGTGCCAGCCTAAAACAAAAAAAAGTTCAAGTAGAAGCACGCCATCTAGTGGCTTTAAAAATAGTTACATGTGTGCAATGTCCTGTATACCAGCCTGTAAGCTCTTCCTATATAAATACATAGAAAGGCTTTTTGATTCCTTTTTTTAGACATGATTTCTCTATCTTATTCAGGTTTTTTTTTATTTTTTTTATTTAGATATACATCTAGATATTCTAAAAGACTGTTTTATTTTTATTTTTTTTTACAAAATTGTTTAGATAAGTATCAGGTTTTGCATTATGATTACAATCAAACTATATTTGGTTAGAAAGGGAACACAATTCAAAACTCAGTATTTGATCATTCAAATAAGTGAACAAAATAAGGGATGGTTAGTGATAATTCAAAACACTTTATACCTACATTTTGCACACAAAAAATTGTATTTTTTTATACATTTTAATTCAATAAGTAATAAAAACTTCAGAGGGGAACAGCAACAGAAATAAACATAAAATAATGCTAATTAAGTTCATTCTCTCTCTCTCTCTCTCTCTCTCTCTCTCTCTCTCTCTCTCTGTGTGTGTGTTGCATTTGAGCGAGTCTCATTTTATTTTATTTTTTTTTTTAATTTAGCATATTCTCAGAATTTGCTATTGCAGTCTTACCAGTTAATACCACATTTTTTTGCACATGTAGTGCATGATGCAGAACCCAAACTCACAACTACTCCATTTTTAAACTCTATTGTTATCTTGTTGCAGTGTACAGATAAAATACTGTTATGTTATAATAAAGTATTGTTAATAAAATATACAAATTTTATTTGTTTGTTGTGTATTTTTATATTCTTTCATAAAAATATATAATTAATTACCAATGGAATAGTGTTATTATTTAGTTGTTGTATTATTCTTGATCTTATGTAAGTTTTTTTAGGTTGCATTCAAACAAGACACTTGCAAATCTTTTATTTCTAATGAATAAACATGCAACCCATTAAATAGTAACTAATTTGCTGGAAATGTCGATCACAAGAATAACAAAATGTACAAATGATATTTTATATGCAAATGTTTTATTTGTTGCAGACAGTGTTCTGATTAACTAGTGTTAAATGAAAGACAAAGTCAAAAAGGAATCACTTGCCAATTTTTTTCTTTTATTTTCCAATCATGCCAACAGTAATGAATATTAAAATGTTAAATGAAACATTTTTAAAATAAATAAATAAAGTGAAAAGTGAAATAGGTTTTCAAAAACAAGTAATAAATAGTTAAAATGTTAAATAACGTTAAAAACAAAATGAAATAATATTGAACACAAGTATTAACTATTTAAACAACTGTTCACACTATATACATAAAAAATATCTACACCACACCTCCTTTGTTACTGTCTCAGTCTGTGGACAGTACACCCTGCCCCTGTACTGGCTATGTCCTGTTGCACTTGTTTTAAACGTTTGCCCGCATTTTTTACAAGTGTTGGCCTCTACGGTTCTCCCGTAGGGTCTCTTGGGCATGGCGTCGGGATTGACAGCTGGTGCAGCGGGTAAGCGGGTGCCCTGTACAGCTGTTGGCTGTAACAGTGGCTGTGTCATTTGCATCCCCTGGACCATTGGGATGCCCTGGATCATTTGCAGACCCTGGACCATTGGCACACCTTGGAAACCTGGTGCTGATGGTATCAGTATGTTTGGTACCATCTGCAGTGATGCTCCAGGTGCTGATGGTGTCAGCAGCATCTGACTCTGCGCTGGTGCCTTGGGTCTGAGAGGGGGTCGCCCAACAGAAGTCTGCCTCTGCTTTGCCTGACCAGCTGTGCTCTCAGGTAGCTTGTACTGGTGCTGCTCCACTGGTTGTTCTGGCTCAGTCCGTAGACGTTTGGCAACCTGGAGAGGCTCTGGAGCTTCAGGGAGGGGCTGAGGCAACTGGATACCCTGAAGCAGCACAGACAGCTCCTGCTTTTTCTGTCTTGTGTTGTACCACTGAATCAGGGTGTTCTGGTTGACCTCCACCAGCTGCACTGAGGTTCCTCCCATCACCAAGCTGTTGCCCAGTACAAGCTGCCGTATCCTGCGATAGTCTTGCAGGATCCGAGACCATCTCGACAGGGCTCCCTTGCCTTTTCTTTTGGGGCTTGGGTGGACAGTGCAAAGTCTGATGAAGATGGTCTCCACCAGACGGCAACAGTCAGGCCACTGAGCAGGATTGCTGCCTGCACCCAGCACACATCTGGTGGTGCTCTCCACACGTCCCTTGTCCCGTGTCATCCAGGTTCTGCCAAAGAGCAATAATAGTGTTGGCTTCCTGGTTGGTCAGGCTGAGGGCAGTGTGGGCCCGGAGATCCACCAGATATTCTGCCAGCTGGTCCACATGTTGATAACCGGGGATATTTTGGTAATCAACAGCCTATTAAAAAACACAAACACACAATACAATTATTACATCACATCTGTCTAACGCACAATTCCATAACGTGTTATTTTGCTGTTCATCACCGTAAAGCACTGTATGGTACGAGGCAGAGAGCGCCATTGTTGACATTTTTCTTAATATGTTCTTTAAAAAGCACCAAATAAATAAAGATGACTTGACGTGTATTTGCAGCTCACAAATTAATGTGGGACCCACCAAATCTTGCCTTGGTAAACTAAAATAGGACAAAACAATTTCAACCAAATGACTAAATACGCTGTAACAGCACAGTGGCAAACAATAATTGCATTTTTGGTAAATGAGAAAATATCTGTTGTTTCAATTTACACCCTCTGCTACTTATATAGATTGAAGTAAGCACAGTTAAGAAGAGACAAATGATTGGGAAGGCATTGCTAGAATGTGAGTATTATTGTAATTCAACAGGTACCTTTTAAAAATGACATCGATTCAAAACTAGTTTGCACATAGCTTGTAAGATACAGTGTTTATTAACAGCATTTATGGTTATACTTGAAAGTAGACGCATGATGACTGAATTAATAATACATGTACTAATAAAAATGTTATTACCATTGACAAACTTGGTATTATCCTGTCACAGATGCAGCAGGCCGTGGCTGGGGATGGAGTCGAGGCTGAGGCTGACTCTGCTCCATCACCTCCTGTGCTGGTCCAGTAGCGGCAGCAGACTGTTGTTGCTCCACAACCCTTGGTGATTGACCAGTAGAGACTGTGGCCAGACAACCAAAAAATACATCAGCTTCAATCACTTTTGAACGAGAAACATTTATTCAGTAAGTTAGTTTTATTATGTTTTGATACTTGCAACATCTTCACATTGTTACCTTTTGAGTGTGAAAGCCACACATACACTTTGGGACCTCTCTGAGCAAGGTCGTCTGGCCGCGAGACAGCATCGGACATTTTTCAATCTGTAAACATTAAGACATGTCATCATACACAATACATGCATTTCAACTAAACAGGAATGTCAAACTAATTTACTGTCATTTTCCATGACGTGTGTCATATTTATTTTTATTCTTTGCAGGGGAGATACAAACTGTAAAATTAGAGAGAAAGAGTGAGGAACATTTCACACAATAACACTTGACGGGGTGTGCATAAGACTGATATGACACCTTCATAATCATGAATATGAAGGAGGGTTTATACATGTTTATGACAGCTGTCATTAGGTGTCATTCGCTCAATAAGGACATTTCTAATGCAAATATGACATTGTTTGAGATGTCTTTGTTATGACAACATGACACTAACCAATACATCATAACCTATCAGTGTCATAACAACTTGACAATACCAAGATAACATAATATGTCATAAACATGGCATAGCAGATTAGTTATCAAACTTAAGAAACCACTTAGCTTTATGGGTTAACATTACAACATTGTAATGAGTGTTTTTCTTGACCTCAGAATTTGTCATTATTAAGTTACATTAATTAGGTACAAAAATGACCCCTGATTTCCGAATTAAAAAATTCCATAACTTTCTTAAATGTTATCCGATTTTAATCATTTAAAAAACATTTTTTTAGATATTTTTGCTATCTATCATATGGTGATGATTATATTTGAATTTTCTCGTATTGATTTTTTTGTCACATACCTATCTTATTATGAAGTGATACAGTCTTTTTATCATTAACCCTCTATGGTACGGTGTTGCCTCCAGGCAACATAGTCGATTTTAGCTTTTTTTAAATAAAAACTAATACAATTTTATTGGTCAATGCTATCTAAGGGGAGGGGAACTCAAATACTAACCAATGAAAATAAAAAAGAGGGGTAACATGACCCACAGGGGTCCATTATGTTCCCTTTTTCAGCACATGTGCTCATGTCACATGGCTCCATATTTTCTCCACTGAAAAGGGCCTTTTTCACTAATTTCTGTCCAGGTAATCAACTACAAAAAAGCCCCAACCCCCCCGACCTCATACGGGTCATTAGGTCGGCCTGGGAGGTCTTCCACATGTTTGATCTAGCTTTTGTTGAGACCTGGCCTTCATATTAGGACAAGGTTATGGTGATTGTTAATGTTTTACCCTGAAACAACACAGATTGTAATATTTTGATATGATAACTTGATATGATGGTTTGTAGAACTTGCGTTCCACGATGGTACAATGTTGCCTGAGGGCAACAGCTGGGTAATAAATGTTAATTTTTATTAAATATGAAATGTTTAATTCATTAAAAACTTGATAAATATGTTTGTTCAAGTGTTTAGTTGAATAGATTGATGTTTTCAATAAATCTTTAATTTTTTTCTTCATGAAAATGTCAATTGTTTCAATTTGTCCATTGTGGTACGATGTTGCCTTGAGGCAACAAACTTTTAATTAATAAATAAATTTAAAAAGAATGATAAAGTTTATTGATATTGTTATAGTGTCCAATTTTAAGCAGGAAAAACATAACAAAAACATTTTTTTTATCACTGATATCATATTGCGTACCATAGAGGGTTAATTCAATGATACTGACTCACCAGATAGAATGTATTCCTCATACGATCGGCTTCTCATTCAGAATGCATCAAATTAATCAAACTGCAACTTTTGAATTATTTTTTTTTCGAAGATTTTCAATCTAAGATTTATAAAACGATCACGACGATCAGATTGCGTCTGCTCTTCTCAATCGAGCTCGTCTTCTCTCATTGCGCATGCTCGTCGACACCCATGGCTCAAATGACAAAGAGCTCTCATTGGTTGATTACCGAGCTTTCGTCGAGATTGAATTTGCATATTCATTCATGTATATTATTTTTTATATTACTCATTTTTTTCCATCACTTATCAAATTTTATTAAGGGGATAGATCACTACATTGCGTTTAAATTAAATGTTCTTTATTTAACCTGTGTTACATATGGTAAAAAAGGTTTTAATTTAAAAAAAATTGTTACCGTTGCTGTGAAAGCTAGGCACGATTTGCACTATAAATATTGCGTGAACCTTTGGTTTGATTGTAGGTGAGTAGGGTTTGCAATGTTAGGACCTCATTGCACGTAGGCTCACTAGTACGCTGAGGTTAGTTATGCCAAGCACTTCATGGCATAGATCATGAAGTGTACGTCTTTCCTGGCATCTCAACCCAGCACTTTTGCTTTTCTTTGTGTAACCGAACAAGTCACTTAGTCCTCCCAGTCAAAAAGCGGATGAAGCCTTAAAATTTTATTTTATTTTTTTTCCCCAGGATAACCATTCAAATATATTGTTGTTCTATTGTTGTTTTCTGACTATTATTTACAATTTTTACAGGGGTTTTTTATGATACTTTGCAATAATTATATCATTTTATCCGCTATTTTTTCCCATTAGAATTAATACATATATATATATATATATATATATATATATATATATATATATATATATATATATATATATATATATGTATGTATTTTACAATTTTTTTTCAATAAGTGCAACATTTCACATCTAAATAGAGTGCCAGCCTAAAACAAAAAAAAGTTCAAGTAGAAGCACGCCATCTAGTGGCTTTAAAAATAGTTACATGTGTGCAATGTCCTGTATACCAGCCTGTAAGCTCTTCCTATATAAATACATAGAAAGGCTTTTTGATTCCTTTTTTTAGACATGATTTCTCTATCTTATTCAGGTTTTTTTTTATTTTTTTTATTTAGATATACATCTAGATATTCTAAAAGACTGTTTTATTTTTATTTTTTTTTACAAAATTGTTTAGATAAGTATCAGGTTTTGCATTATGATTACAATCAAACTATATTTGGTTAGAAAGGGAACACAATTCAAAACTCAGTATTTGATCATTCAAATAAGTGAACAAAATAAGGGATGGTTAGTGATAATTCAAAACACTTTATACCTACATTTTGCACACAAAAAATTGTATTTTTTTATACATTTTAATTCAATAAGTAATAAAAACTTCAGAGGGGAACAGCAACAGAAATAAACATAAAATAATGCTAATTAAGTTCATTCTCTCTCTCTCTCTCTCTCTCTCTCTGTGTGTGTGTTGCATTTGAGCGAGTCTCATTTTATTTTATTTTTTTTTTTAATTTAGCATATTCTCAGAATTTGCTATTGCAGTCTTACCAGTTAATACCACATTTTTTTGCACATGTAGTGCATGATGCAGAACCCAAACTCACAACTACTCCATTTTTAAACTCTATTGTTATCTTGTTGCAGTGTACAGATAAAATACTGTTATGTTATAATAAAGTATTGTTAATAAAATATACAAATTTTATTTGTTTGTTGTGTATTTTTATATTCTTTCATAAAAATATATAATTAATTACCAATGGAATAGTGTTATTATTTAGTTGTTGTATTATTCTTGATCTTATGTAAGTTTTTTTAGGTTGCATTCAAACAAGACACTTGCAAATCTTTTATTTCTAATGAATAAACATGCAACCCATTAAATAGTAACTAATTTGCTGGAAATGTCGATCACAAGAATAACAAAATGTACAAATGATATTTTATATGCAAATGTTTTATTTGTTGCAGACAGTGTTCTGATTAACTAGTGTTAAATGAAAGACAAAGTCAAAAAGGAATCACTTGCCAATTTTTTTTATTTTATTTTCCAATCATGCCAACAGTAATGAATATTAAAATGTTAAATGAAACATTTTTAAAATAAATAAATAAAGTGAAAAGTGAAATAGGTTTTCAAAAACAAGTAATAAATAGTTAAAATGTTAAATAACGTTAAAAACAAAATGAAATAATATTGAACACAAGTATTAACTATTTAAACAACTGTTCACACTATATACATAAAAAATATCTACACCACACCTCCTTTGTTACTGTCTCAGTCTGTGGACAGTACACCCTGCCCCTGTACTGGCTATGTCCTGTTGCACTTGTTTTAAACGTTTGCCCGCATTTTTTACAAGTGTTGGCCTCTACGGTTCTCCCGTAGGGTCTCTTGGGCATGGCGTCGGGATTGACAGCTGGTGCAGCGGGTAAGCGGGTGCCCTGTACAGCTGTTGGCTGTAACAGTGGCTGTGTCATTTGCATCCCCTGGACCATTGGGATGCCCTGGATCATTTGCAGACCCTGGACCATTGGCACACCTTGGAAACCTGGTGCTGATGGTATCAGTATGTTTGGTACCATCTGCAGTGATGCTCCAGGTGCTGATGGTGTCAGCAGCATCTGACTCTGCGCTGGTGCCTTGGGTCTGAGAGGGGGTCGCCCAACAGAAGTCTGCCTCTGCTTTGCCTGACCAGCTGTGCTCTCAGGTAGCTTGTACTGGTGCTGCTCCACTGGTTGTTCTGGCTCAGTCCGTAGACGTTTGGCAACCTGGAGAGGCTCTGGAGCTTCAGGGAGGGGCTGAGGCAACTGGATACCCTGAAGCAGCACAGACAGCTCCTGCTTTTTCTGTCTTGTGTTGTACCACTGAATCAGGGTGTTCTGGTTGACCTCCACCAGCTGCACTGAGGTTCCTCCCATCACCAAGCTGTTGCCCAGTACAAGCTGCCGTATCCTGCGATAGTCTTGCAGGATCCGAGACCATCTCGACAGGGCTCCCTTGCCTTTTCTTTTGGGGCTTGGGTGGACAGTGCAAAGTCTGATGAAGATGGTCTCCACCAGACGGCAACAGTCAGGCCACTGAGCAGGATTGCTGCCTGCACCCAGCACACATCTGGTGGTGCTCTCCACACGTCCCTTGTCCCGTGTCATCCAGGTTCTGCCAAAGAGCAATAATAGTGTTGGCTTCCTGGTTGGTCAGGCTGAGGGCAGTGTGGGCCCGGAGATCCACCAGATATTCTGCCAGCTGGTCCACATGTTGATAACCGGGGATATTTTGGTAATCAACAGCCTATTAAAAAACACAAACACACAATACAATTATTACATCACATCTGTCTAACGCACAATTCCATAACGTGTTATTTTGCTGTTCATCACCGTAAAGCACTGTATGGTACGAGGCAGAGAGCGCCATTGTTGACATTTTTCTTAATATGTTCTTTAAAAAGCACCAAATAAATAAAGATGACTTGACGTGTATTTGCAGCTCACAAATTAATGTGGGACCCACCAAATCTTGCCTTGGTAAACTAAAATAGGACAAAACAATTTCAACCAAATGACTAAATACGCTGTAACAGCACAGTGGCAAACAATAATTGCATTTTTGGTAAATGAGAAAATATCTGTTGTTTCAATTTACACCCTCTGCTACTTATATAGATTGAAGTAAGCACAGTTAAGAAGAGACAAATGATTGGGAAGGCATTGCTAGAATGTGAGTATTATTGTAATTCAACAGGTACCTTTTAAAAATGACATCGATTCAAAACTAGTTTGCACATAGCTTGTAAGATACAGTGTTTATTAACAGCATTTATGGTTATACTTGAAAGTAGACGCATGATGACTGAATTAATAATACATGTACTAATAAAAATGTTATTACCATTGACAAACTTGGTATTATCCTGTCACAGATGCAGCAGGCCGTGGCTGGGGATGGAGTCGAGGCTGAGGCTGACTCTGCTCCATCACCTCCTGTGCTGGTCCAGTAGCGGCAGCAGACTGTTGTTGCTCCACAACCCTTGGTGATTGACCAGTAGAGACTGTGGCCAGACAACCAAAAAATACATCAGCTTCAATCACTTTTGAACGAGAAACATTTATTCAGTAAGTTAGTTTTATTATGTTTTGATACTTGCAACATCTTCACATTGTTACCTTTTGAGTGTGAAAGCCACACATACACTTTGGGACCTCTCTGAGCAAGGTCGTCTGGCCGCGAGACAGCATCGGACATTTTTCAATCTGTAAACATTAAGACATGTCATCATACACAATACATGCATTTCAACTAAACAGGAATGTCAAACTAATTTACTGTCATTTTCCATGACGTGTGTCATATTTATTTTTATTCTTTGCAGGGGAGATACAAACTGTAAAATTAGAGAGAAAGAGTGAGGAACATTTCACACAATAACACTTGACGGGGTGTGCATAAGACTGATATGACACCTTCATAATCATGAATATGAAGGAGGGTTTATACATGTTTATGACAGCTGTCATTAGGTGTCATTCGCTCAATAAGGACATTTCTAATGCAAATATGACATTGTTTGAGATGTCTTTGTTATGACAACATGACACTAACCAATACATCATAACCTATCAGTGTCATAACAACTTGACAATACCAAGATAACATAATATGTCATAAACATGGCATAGCAGATTAGTTATCAAACTTAAGAAACCACTTAGCTTTATGGGTTAACATTACAACATTGTAATGAGTGTTTTTCTTGACCTCAGAATTTGTCATTATTAAGTTACATTAATTAGGTACAAAAATGACCCCTGATTTCCGAATTAAAAAATTCCATAACTTTCTTAAATGTTATCCGATTTTAATCATTTAAAAAACATTTTTTTAGATATTTTTGCTATCTATCATATGGTGATGATTATATTTGAATTTTCTCGTATTGATTTTTTTGTCACATACCTATCTTATTATGAAGTGATACAGTCTTTTTATCATTAACCCTCTATGGTACGGTGTTGCCTCCAGGCAACATAGTCGATTTTAGCTTTTTTTAAATAAAAACTAATACAATTTTATTGGTCAATGCTATCTAAGGGGAGGGGAACTCAAATACTAACCAATGAAAATAAAAAAGAGGGGTAACATGACCCACAGGGGTCCATTATGTTCCCTTTTTCAGCACATGTGCTCATGTCACATGGCTCCATATTTTCTCCACTGAAAAGGGCCTTTTTCACTAATTTCTGTCCAGGTAATCAACTACAAAAAAGCCCCAACCCCCCCGACCTCATACGGGTCATTAGGTCGGCCTGGGAGGTCTTCCACATGTTTGATCTAGCTTTTGTTGAGACCTGGCCTTCATATTAGGACAAGGTTATGGTGATTGTTAATGTTTTACCCTGAAACAACACAGATTGTAATATTTTGATATGATAACTTGATATGATGGTTTGTAGAACTTGCGTTCCACGATGGTACAATGTTGCCTGAGGGCAACAGCTGGGTAATAAATGTTAATTTTTATTAAATATGAAATGTTTAATTCATTAAAAACTTGATAAATATGTTTGTTCAAGTGTTTAGTTGAATAGATTGATGTTTTCAATAAATCTTTAATTTTTTTCTTCATGAAAATGTCAATTGTTTCAATTTGTCCATTGTGGTACGATGTTGCCTTGAGGCAACAAACTTTTAATTAATAAATAAATTTAAAAAGAATGATAAAGTTTATTGATATTGTTATAGTGTCCAATTTTAAGCAGGAAAAACATAACAAAAACATTTTTTTTATCACTGATATCATATTGCGTACCATAGAGGGTTAATTCAATGATACTGACTCACCAGATAGAATGTATTCCTCATACGATCGGCTTCTCATTCAGAATGCATCAAATTAATCAAACTGCAACTTTTGAATTATTTTTTTTTCGAAGATTTTCAATCTAAGATTTATAAAACGATCACGACGATCAGATTGCGTCTGCTCTTCTCAATCGAGCTCGTCTTCTCTCATTGCGCATGCTCGTCGACACCCATGGCTCAAATGACAAAGAGCTCTCATTGGTTGATTACCGAGCTTTCGTCGAGATTGAATTTGCATATTCATTCATGTATATTATTTTTTATATTACTCATTTTTTTCCATCACTTATCAAATTTTATTAAGGGGATAGATCACTACATTGCGTTTAAATTAAATGTTCTTTATTTAACCTGTGTTACATATGGTAAAAAAGGTTTTAATTTAAAAAAAATTGTTACCGTTGCTGTGAAAGCTAGGCACGATTTGCACTATAAATATTGCGTGAACCTTTAGTTTGATTGTAGGTGAGTAGGGTTTGCAATGTTAGGACCTCATTGCACGTAGGCTCACTAGTACGCTGAGGTTAGTTATGCCAAGCACTTCATGGCATAGATCATGAAGTGTACGTCTTTCCTGGCATCTCAACCCAGCACTTTTGCTTTTCTTTGTGTAACCGAACAAGTCACTTAGTCCTCCCAGTCAAAAAGCGGATGAAGCCTTAAAATTTTATTTTATTTTTTTTCCCCAGGATAACCATTCAAATATATTGTTGTTCTATTGTTGTTTTCTGACTATTATTTACAATTTTTACAGGGGTTTTTTATGATACTTTGCAATAATTATATCATTTTATCCGCTATTTTTTCCCATTAGAATTAATACATATATATATATATATATATATATATATATATATATATATATATATATCTATGTATTTTACAATTTTTTTTCAATAAGTGCAACATTTCACATCTAAATAGAGTGCCAGCCTAAAACAAAAAAAAGTTCAAGTAGAAGCACGCCATCTAGTGGCTTTAAAAATAGTTACATGTGTGCAATGTCCTGTATACCAGCCTGTAAGCTCTTCCTATATAAATACATAGAAAGGCTTTTTGATTCCTTTTTTTAGACATGATTTCTCTATCTTATTCAGGTTTTTTTTTATTTTTTTTATTTAGATATACATCTAGATATTCTAAAAGACTGTTTTATTTTTATTTTTTTTTACAAAATTGTTTAGATAAGTATCAGGTTTTGCATTATGATTACAATCAAACTATATTTGGTTAGAAAGGGAACACAATTCAAAACTCAGTATTTGATCATTCAAATAAGTGAACAAAATAAGGGATGGTTAGTGATAATTCAAAACACTTTATACCTACATTTTGCACACAAAAAATTGTATTTTTTTATACATTTTAATTCAATAAGTAATAAAAACTTCAGAGGGGAACAGCAACAGAAATAAACATAAAATAATGCTAATTAAGTTCATTCTCTCTCTCTCTCTCTCTCTCTCTCTGTGTGTGTGTTGCATTTGAGCGAGTCTCATTTTATTTTATTTTTTTTTTTAATTTAGCATATTCTCAGAATTTGCTATTGCAGTCTTACCAGTTAATACCACATTTTTTTGCACATGTAGTGCATGATGCAGAACCCAAACTCACAACTACTCCATTTTTAAACTCTATTGTTATCTTGTTGCAGTGTACAGATAAAATACTGTTATGTTATAATAAAGTATTGTTAATAAAATATACAAATTTTATTTGTTTGTTGTGTATTTTTATATTCTTTCATAAAAATATATAATTAATTACCAATGGAATAGTGTTATTATTTAGTTGTTGTATTATTCTTGATCTTATGTAAGTTTTTTTAGGTTGCATTCAAACAAGACACTTGCAAATCTTTTATTTCTAATGAATAAACATGCAACCCATTAAATAGTAACTAATTTGCTGGAAATGTCGATCACAAGAATAACAAAATGTACAAATGATATTTTATATGCAAATGTTTTATTTGTTGCAGACAGTGTTCTGATTAACTAGTGTTAAATGAAAGACAAAGTCAAAAAGGAATCACTTGCCAATTTTTTTTATTTTATTTTCCAATCATGCCAACAGTAATGAATATTAAAATGTTAAATGAAACATTTTTAAAATAAATAAATAAAGTGAAAAGTGAAATAGGTTTTCAAAAACAAGTAATAAATAGTTAAAATGTTAAATAACGTTAAAAACAAAATGAAATAATATTGAACACAAGTATTAACTATTTAAACAACTGTTCACACTATATACATAAAAAATATCTACACCACACCTCCTTTGTTACTGTCTCAGTCTGTGGACAGTACACCCTGCCCCTGTACTGGCTATGTCCTGTTGCACTTGTTTTAAACGTTTGCCCGCATTTTTTACAAGTGTTGGCCTCTACGGTTCTCCCGTAGGGTCTCTTGGGCATGGCGTCGGGATTGACAGCTGGTGCAGCGGGTAAGCGGGTGCCCTGTACAGCTGTTGGCTGTAACAGTGGCTGTGTCATTTGCATCCCCTGGACCATTGGGATGCCCTGGATCATTTGCAGACCCTGGACCATTGGCACACCTTGGAAACCTGGTGCTGATGGTATCAGTATGTTTGGTACCATCTGCAGTGATGCTCCAGGTGCTGATGGTGTCAGCAGCATCTGACTCTGCGCTGGTGCCTTGGGTCTGAGAGGGGGTCGCCCAACAGAAGTCTGCCTCTGCTTTGCCTGACCAGCTGTGCTCTCAGGTAGCTTGTACTGGTGCTGCTCCACTGGTTGTTCTGGCTCAGTCCGTAGACGTTTGGCAACCTGGAGAGGCTCTGGAGCTTCAGGGAGGGGCTGAGGCAACTGGATACCCTGAAGCAGCACAGACAGCTCCTGCTTTTTCTGTCTTGTGTTGTACCACTGAATCAGGGTGTTCTGGTTGACCTCCACCAGCTGCACTGAGGTTCCTCCCATCACCAAGCTGTTGCCCAGTACAAGCTGCCGTATCCTGCGATAGTCTTGCAGGATCCGAGACCATCTCGACAGGGCTCCCTTGCCTTTTCTTTTGGGGCTTGGGTGGACAGTGCAAAGTCTGATGAAGATGGTCTCCACCAGACGGCAACAGTCAGGCCACTGAGCAGGATTGCTGCCTGCACCCAGCACACATCTGGTGGTGCTCTCCACACGTCCCTTGTCCCGTGTCATCCAGGTTCTGCCAAAGAGCAATAATAGTGTTGGCTTCCTGGTTGGTCAGGCTGAGGGCAGTGTGGGCCCGGAGATCCACCAGATATTCTGCCAGCTGGTCCACATGTTGATAACCGGGGATATTTTGGTAATCAACAGCCTATTAAAAAACACAAACACACAATACAATTATTACATCACATCTGTCTAACGCACAATTCCATAACGTGTTATTTTGCTGTTCATCACCGTAAAGCACTGTATGGTACGAGGCAGAGAGCGCCATTGTTGACATTTTTCTTAATATGTTCTTTAAAAAGCACCAAATAAATAAAGATGACTTGACGTGTATTTGCAGCTCACAAATTAATGTGGGACCCACCAAATCTTGCCTTGGTAAACTAAAATAGGACAAAACAATTTCAACCAAATGACTAAATACGCTGTAACAGCACAGTGGCAAACAATAATTGCATTTTTGGTAAATGAGAAAATATCTGTTGTTTCAATTTACACCCTCTGCTACTTATATAGATTGAAGTAAGCACAGTTAAGAAGAGACAAATGATTGGGAAGGCATTGCTAGAATGTGAGTATTATTGTAATTCAACAGGTACCTTTTAAAAATGACATCGATTCAAAACTAGTTTGCACATAGCTTGTAAGATACAGTGTTTATTAACAGCATTTATGGTTATACTTGAAAGTAGACGCATGATGACTGAATTAATAATACATGTACTAATAAAAATGTTATTACCATTGACAAACTTGGTATTATCCTGTCACAGATGCAGCAGGCCGTGGCTGGGGATGGAGTCGAGGCTGAGGCTGACTCTGCTCCATCACCTCCTGTGCTGGTCCAGTAGCGGCAGCAGACTGTTGTTGCTCCACAACCCTTGGTGATTGACCAGTAGAGACTGTGGCCAGACAACCAAAAAATACATCAGCTTCAATCACTTTTGAACGAGAAACATTTATTCAGTAAGTTAGTTTTATTATGTTTTGATACTTGCAACATCTTCACATTGTTACCTTTTGAGTGTGAAAGCCACACATACACTTTGGGACCTCTCTGAGCAAGGTCGTCTGGCCGCGAGACAGCATCGGACATTTTTCAATCTGTAAACATTAAGACATGTCATCATACACAATACATGCATTTCAACTAAACAGGAATGTCAAACTAATTTACTGTCATTTTCCATGACGTGTGTCATATTTATTTTTATTCTTTGCAGGGGAGATACAAACTGTAAAATTAGAGAGAAAGAGTGAGGAACATTTCACACAATAACACTTGACGGGGTGTGCATAAGACTGATATGACACCTTCATAATCATGAATATGAAGGAGGGTTTATACATGTTTATGACAGCTGTCATTAGGTGTCATTCGCTCAATAAGGACATTTCTAATGCAAATATGACATTGTTTGAGATGTCTTTGTTATGACAACATGACACTAACCAATACATCATAACCTATCAGTGTCATAACAACTTGACAATACCAAGATAACATAATATGTCATAAACATGGCATAGCAGATTAGT
This sequence comes from Cyprinella venusta, assembly GCA_038021265.1. Classification (NCBI taxonomy): domain Eukaryota; kingdom Metazoa; phylum Chordata; class Actinopteri; order Cypriniformes; family Leuciscidae; genus Cyprinella; species Cyprinella venusta. The sequence goes on from CM075871.1 coordinate 20,344,402, forward strand.
TATCAAACTTAAGAAACCACTTAGCTTTATGGGTTAACATTACAACATTGTAATGAGTGTTTTTCTTGACCTCAGAATTTGTCATTATTAAGTTACATTAATTAGGTACAAAAATGACCCCTGATTTCCGAATTAAAAAATTCCATAACTTTCTTAAATGTTATCCGATTTTAATCATTTAAAAAACATTTTTTTAGATATTTTTGCTATCTATCATATGGTGATGATTATATTTGAATTTTCTCGTATTGATTTTTTTGTCACATACCTATCTTATTATGAAGTGATACAGTCTTTTTATCATTAACCCTCTATGGTACGGTGTTGCCTCCAGGCAACATAGTCGATTTTAGCTTTTTTTAAATAAAAACTAATACAATTTTATTGGTCAATGCTATCTAAGGGGAGGGGAACTCAAATACTAACCAATGAAAATAAAAAAGAGGGGTAACATGACCCACAGGGGTCCATTATGTTCCCTTTTTCAGCACATGTGCTCATGTCACATGGCTCCATATTTTCTCCACTGAAAAGGGCCTTTTTCACTAATTTCTGTCCAGGTAATCAACTACAAAAAAGCCCCAACCCCCCCGACCTCATACGGGTCATTAGGTCGGCCTGGGAGGTCTTCCACATGTTTGATCTAGCTTTTGTTGAGACCTGGCCTTCATATTAGGACAAGGTTATGGTGATTGTTAATGTTTTACCCTGAAACAACACCGATTGTAATATTTTGATATGATAACTTGATATGATGGTTTGTAGAACTTGCGTTCCACGATGGTACAATGTTGCCTGAGGGCAACAGCTGGGTAATAAATGTTAATTTTTATTAAATATGAAATGTTTAATTCATTAAAAACTTGATAAATATGTTTGTTCAAGTGTTTAGTTAAATAGATTGATGTTTTCAATAAATCTTTAATTTTTTTCTTCATGAAAATGTCAATTGTTTCAATTTGTCCATTGTGGTACGATGTTGCCTTGAGGCAACAAACTTTTAATTAATAAATAAATTTAAAAAGAATGATAAAGTTTATTGATATTGTTATAGTGTCCAATTTTAAGCAGGAAAAACATAACAAAAACATTTTTTTTATCACTGATATCATATTGCGTACCATAGAGGGTTAATTCAATGATACTGACTCACCAGATAGAATGTATTCCTCATACGATCGGCTTCTCATTCAGAATGCATCAAATTAATCAAACTGCAACTTTTGAATTATTTTTTTTTCGAAGATTTTCAATCTAAGATTTATAAAACGATCACGACGATCAGATTGCGTCTGCTCTTCTCAATCGAGCTCGTCTTCTCTCATTGCGCATGCTCGTCGACACCCATGGCTCAAATGACAAAGAGCTCTCATTGGTTGATTACCGAGCTTTCGTCGAGATTGAATTTGCATATTCATTCATGTATATTATTTTTTATATTACTCATTTTTTTCCATCACTTATCAAATTTTATTAAGGGGATAGATCACTACATTGCGTTTAAATTAAATGTTCTTTATTTAACCTGTGTTACATATGGTAAAAAAGGTTTTAATTTAAAAAAAATTGTTACCGTTGCTGTGAAAGCTAGGCACGATTTGCACTATAAATATTGCGTGAACCTTTGGTTTGATTGTAGGTGAGTAGGGTTTGCAATGTTAGGACCTCATTGCACGTAGGCTCACTAGTACGCTGAGGTTAGTTATGCCAAGCACTTCATGGCATAGATCATGAAGTGTACGTCTTTCCTGGCATCTCAACCCAGCACTTTTGCTTTTCTTTGTGTAACCGAACAAGTCACTTAGTCCTCCCAGTCAAAAAGCGGATGAAGCCTTAAAATTTTATTTTATTTTTTTTCCCCAGGATAACCATTCAAATATATTGTTGTTCTATTGTTGTTTTCTGACTATTATTTACAATTTTTACAGGGGTTTTTTATGATACTTTGCAATAATTATATCATTTTATCCGCTATTTTTTCCCATTAGAATTAATACATATATATATATATATATATATATATATATATATATATATATGTATGTATTTTACAATTTTTTTTCAATAAGTGCAACATTTCACATCTAAATAGAGTGCCAGCCTAAAACAAAAAAAAGTTCAAGTAGAAGCACGCCATCTAGTGGCTTTAAAAATAGTTACATGTGTGCAATGTCCTGTATACCAGCCTGTAAGCTCTTCCTATATAAATACATAGAAAGGCTTTTTGATTCCTTTTTTTAGACATGATTTCTCTATCTTATTCAGGTTTTTTTTTATTTTTTTTATTTAGATATACATCTAGATATTCTAAAAGACTGTTTTATTTTTATTTTTTTTTACAAAATTGTTTAGATAAGTATCAGGTTTTGCATTATGATTACAATCAAACTATATTTGGTTAGAAAGGGAACACAATTCAAAACTCAGTATTTGATCATTCAAATAAGTGAACAAAATAAGGGATGGTTAGTGATAATTCAAAACACTTTATACCTACATTTTGCACACAAAAAATTGTATTTTTTTATACATTTTAATTCAATAAGTAATAAAAACTTCAGAGGGGAACAGCAACAGAAATAAACATAAAATAATGCTAATTAAGTTCATTCTCTCTCTCTCTCTCTCTCTCTCTCTCTCTCTCTGTGTGTGTGTTGCATTTGAGCGAGTCTCATTTTATTTTATTTTTTTTTTTAATTTAGCATATTCTCAGAATTTGCTATTGCAGTCTTACCAGTTAATACCACATTTTTTTGCACATGTAGTGCATGATGCAGAACCCAAACTCACAACTACTCCATTTTTAAACTCTATTGTTATCTTGTTGCAGTGTACAGATAAAATACTGTTATGTTATAATAAAGTATTGTTAATAAAATATACAAATTTTATTTGTTTGTTGTGTATTTTTATATTCTTTCATAAAAATATATAATTAATTACCAATGGAATAGTGTTATTATTTAGTTGTTGTATTATTCTTGATCTTATGTAAGTTTTTTTAGGTTGCATTCAAACAAGACACTTGCAAATCTTTTATTTCTAATGAATAAACATGCAACCCATTAAATAGTAACTAATTTGCTGGAAATGTCGATCACAAGAATAACAAAATGTACAAATGATATTTTATATGCAAATGTTTTATTTGTTGCAGACAGTGTTCTGATTAACTAGTGTTAAATGAAAGACAAAGTCAAAAAGGAATCACTTGCCAATTTTTTTTATTTTATTTTCCAATCATGCCAACAGTAATGAATATTAAAATGTTAAATGAAACATTTTTAAAATAAATAAATAAAGTGAAAAGTGAAATAGGTTTTCAAAAACAAGTAATAAATAGTTAAAATGTTAAATAACGTTAAAAACAAAATGAAATAATATTGAACACAAGTATTAACTATTTAAACAACTGTTCACACTATATACATAAAAAATATCTACACCACACCTCCTTTGTTACTGTCTCAGTCTGTGGACAGTACACCCTGCCCCTGTACTGGCTATGTCCTGTTGCACTTGTTTTAAACGTTTGCCCGCATTTTTTACAAGTGTTGGCCTCTACGGTTCTCCCGTAGGGTCTCTTGGGCATGGCGTCGGGATTGACAGCTGGTGCAGCGGGTAAGCGGGTGCCCTGTACAGCTGTTGGCTGTAACAGTGGCTGTGTCATTTGCATCCCCTGGACCATTGGGATGCCCTGGATCATTTGCAGACCCTGGACCATTGGCACACCTTGGAAACCTGGTGCTGATGGTATCAGTATGTTTGGTACCATCTGCAGTGATGCTCCAGGTGCTGATGGTGTCAGCAGCATCTGACTCTGCGCTGGTGCCTTGGGTCTGAGAGGGGGTCGCCCAACAGAAGTCTGCCTCTGCTTTGCCTGACCAGCTGTGCTCTCAGGTAGCTTGTACTGGTGCTGCTCCACTGGTTGTTCTGGCTCAGTCCGTAGACGTTTGGCAACCTGGAGAGGCTCTGGAGCTTCAGGGAGGGGCTGAGGCAACTGGATACCCTGAAGCAGCACAGACAGCTCCTGCTTTTTCTGTCTTGTGTTGTACCACTGAATCAGGGTGTTCTGGTTGACCTCCACCAGCTGCACTGAGGTTCCTCCCATCACCAAGCTGTTGCCCAGTACAAGCTGCCGTATCCTGCGATAGTCTTGCAGGATCCGAGACCATCTCGACAGGGCTCCCTTGCCTTTTCTTTTGGGGCTTGGGTGGACAGTGCAAAGTCTGATGAAGATGGTCTCCACCAGACGGCAACAGTCAGGCCACTGAGCAGGATTGCTGCCTGCACCCAGCACACATCTGGTGGTGCTCTCCACACGTCCCTTGTCCCGTGTCATCCAGGTTCTGCCAAAGAGCAATAATAGTGTTGGCTTCCTGGTTGGTCAGGCTGAGGGCAGTGTGGGCCCGGAGATCCACCAGATATTCTGCCAGCTGGTCCACATGTTGATAACCGGGGATATTTTGGTAATCAACAGCCTATTAAAAAACACAAACACACAATACAATTATTACATCACATCTGTCTAACGCACAATTCCATAACGTGTTATTTTGCTGTTCATCACCGTAAAGCACTGTATGGTACGAGGCAGAGAGCGCCATTGTTGACGTTTTTCTTAATATGTTCTTTAAAAAGCACCAAATAAATAAAGATGACTTGACGTGTATTTGCAGCTCACAAATTAATGTGGGACCCACCAAATCTTGCCTTGGTAAACTAAAATAGGACAAAACAATTTCAACCAAATGACTAAATACGCTGTAACAGCACAGTGGCAAACAATAATTGCATTTTTGGTAAATGAGAAAATATCTGTTGTTTCAATTTACACCCTCTGCTACTTATATAGATTGAAGTAAGCACAGTTAAGAAGAGACAAATGATTGGGAAGGCATTGCTAGAATGTGAGTATTATTGTAATTCAACAGGTACCTTTTAAAAATGACATCGATTCAAAACTAGTTTGCACATAGCTTGTAAGATACAGTGTTTATTAACAGCATTTATGGTTATACTTGAAAGTAGACGCATGATGACTGAATTAATAATACATGTACTAATAAAAATGTTATTACCATTGACAAACTTGGTATTATCCTGTCACAGATGCAGCAGGCCGTGGCTGGGGATGGAGTCGAGGCTGAGGCTGACTCTGCTCCATCACCTCCTGTGCTGGTCCAGTAGCGGCAGCAGACTGTTGTTGCTCCACAACCCTTGGTGATTGACCAGTAGAGACTGTGGCCAGACAACCAAAAAATACATCAGCTTCAATCACTTTTGAACGAGAAACATTTATTCAGTAAGTTAGTTTTATTATGTTTTGATACTTGCAACATCTTCACATTGTTACCTTTTGAGTGTGAAAGCCACACATACACTTTGGGACCTCTCTGAGCAAGGTCGTCTGGCCGCGAGACAGCATCGGACATTTTTCAATCTGTAAACATTAAGACATGTCATCATACACAATACATGCATTTCAACTAAACAGGAATGTCAAACTAATTTACTGTCATTTTCCATGACGTGTGTCATATTTATTTTTATTCTTTGCAGGGGAGATACAAACTGTAAAATTAGAGAGAAAGAGTGAGGAACATTTCACACAATAACACTTGACGGGGTGTGCATAAGACTGATATGACACCTTCATAATCATGAATATGAAGGAGGGTTTATACATGTTTATGACAGCTGTCATTAGGTGTCATTCGCTCAATAAGGACATTTCTAATGCAAATATGACATTGTTTGAGATGTCTTTGTTATGACAACATGACACTAACCAATACATCATAACCTATCAGTGTCATAACAACTTGACAATACCAAGATAACATAATATGTCATAAACATGGCATAGCAGATTAGTTATCAAACTTAAGAAACCACTTAGCTTTATGGGTTAACATTACAACATTGTAATGAGTGTTTTTCTTGACCTCAGAATTTGTCATTATTAAGTTACATTAATTAGGTACAAAAATGACCCCTGATTTCCGAATTAAAAAATTCCATAACTTTCTTAAATGTTATCCGATTTTAATCATTTAAAAAACATTTTTTTAGATATTTTTGCTATCTATCATATGGTGATGATTATATTTGAATTTTCTCGTATTGATTTTTTTGTCACATACCTATCTTATTATGAAGTGATACAGTCTTTTTATCATTAACCCTCTATGGTACGGTGTTGCCTCCAGGCAACATAGTCGATTTTAGCTTTTTTTAAATAAAAACTAATACAATTTTATTGGTCAATGCTATCTAAGGGGAGGGGAACTCAAATACTAACCAATGAAAATAAAAAAGAGGGGTAACATGACCCACAGGGGTCCATTATGTTCCCTTTTTCAGCACATGTGCTCATGTCACATGGCTCCATATTTTCTCCACTGAAAAGGGCCTTTTTCACTAATTTCTGTCCAGGTAATCAACTACAAAAAAGCCCCAACCCCCCCGACCTCATACGGGTCATTAGGTCGGCCTGGGAGGTCTTCCACATGTTTGATCTAGCTTTTGTTGAGACCTGGCCTTCATATTAGGACAAGGTTATGGTGATTGTTAATGTTTTACCCTGAAACAACACCGATTGTAATATTTTGATATGATAACTTGATATGATGGTTTGTAGAACTTGCGTTCCACGATGGTACAATGTTGCCTGAGGGCAACAGCTGGGTAATAAATGTTAATTTTTATTAAATATGAAATGTTTAATTCATTAAAAACTTGATAAATATGTTTGTTCAAGTGTTTAGTTAAATAGATTGATGTTTTCAATAAATCTTTAATTTTTTTCTTCATGAAAATGTCAATTGTTTCAATTTGTCCATTGTGGTACGATGTTGCCTTGAGGCAACAAACTTTTAATTAATAAATAAATTTAAAAAGAATGATAAAGTTTATTGATATTGTTATAGTGTCCAATTTTAAGCAGGAAAAACATAACAAAAACATTTTTTTTATCACTGATATCATATTGCGTACCATAGAGGGTTAATTCAATGATACTGACTCACCAGATAGAATGTATTCCTCATACGATCGGCTTCTCATTCAGAATGCATCAAATTAATCAAACTGCAACTTTTGAATTATTTTTTTTTCGAAGATTTTCAATCTAAGATTTATAAAACGATCACGACGATCAGATTGCGTCTGCTCTTCTCAATCGAGCTCGTCTTCTCTCATTGCGCATGCTCGTCGACACCCATGGCTCAAATGACAAAGAGCTCTCATTGGTTGATTACCGAGCTTTCGTCGAGATTGAATTTGCATATTCATTCATGTATATTATTTTTTATATTACTCATTTTTTTCCATCACTTATCAAATTTTATTAAGGGGATAGATCACTACATTGCGTTTAAATTAAATGTTCTTTATTTAACCTGTGTTACATATGGTAAAAAAGGTTTTAATTTAAAAAAAATTGTTACCGTTGCTGTGAAAGCTAGGCACGATTTGCACTATAAATATTGCGTGAACCTTTGGTTTGATTGTAGGTGAGTAGGGTTTGCAATGTTAGGACCTCATTGCACGTAGGCTCACTAGTACGCTGAGGTTAGTTATGCCAAGCACTTCATGGCATAGATCATGAAGTGTACGTCTTTCCTGGCATCTCAACCCAGCACTTTTGCTTTTCTTTGTGTAACCGAACAAGTCACTTAGTCCTCCCAGTCAAAAAGCGGATGAAGCCTTAAAATTTTATTTTATTTTTTTTCCCCAGGATAACCATTCAAATATATTGTTGTTCTATTGTTGTTTTCTGACTATTATTTACAATTTTTACAGGGGTTTTTTATGATACTTTGCAATAATTATATCATTTTATCCGCTATTTTTTCCCATTAGAATTAATACATATATATATATATATATATATATATATATATATATATGTATGTATTTTACAATTTTTTTTCAATAAGTGCAACATTTCACATCTAAATAGAGTGCCAGCCTAAAACAAAAAAAAGTTCAAGTAGAAGCACGCCATCTAGTGGCTTTAAAAATAGTTACATGTGTGCAATGTCCTGTATACCAGCCTGTAAGCTCTTCCTATATAAATACATAGAAAGGCTTTTTGATTCCTTTTTTTAGACATGATTTCTCTATCTTATTCAGGTTTTTTTTTATTTTTTTTATTTAGATATACATCTAGATATTCTAAAAGACTGTTTTATTTTTATTTTTTTTTACAAAATTGTTTAGATAAGTATCAGGTTTTGCATTATGATTACAATCAAACTATATTTGGTTAGAAAGGGAACACAATTCAAAACTCAGTATTTGATCATTCAAATAAGTGAACAAAATAAGGGATGGTTAGTGATAATTCAAAACACTTTATACCTACATTTTGCACACAAAAAATTGTATTTTTTTATACATTTTAATTCAATAAGTAATAAAAACTTCAGAGGGGAACAGCAACAGAAATAAACATAAAATAATGCTAATTAAGTTCATTCTCTCTCTCTCTCTCTCTCTCTCTCTGTGTGTGTGTTGCATTTGAGCGAGTCTCATTTTATTTTATTTTTTTTTTTAATTTAGCATATTCTCAGAATTTGCTATTGCAGTCTTACCAGTTAATACCACATTTTTTTGCACATGTAGTGCATGATGCAGAACCCAAACTCACAACTACTCCATTTTTAAACTCTATTGTTATCTTGTTGCAGTGTACAGATAAAATACTGTTATGTTATAATAAAGTATTGTTAATAAAATATACAAATTTTATTTGTTTGTTGTGTATTTTTATATTCTTTCATAAAAATATATAATTAATTACCAATGGAATAGTGTTATTATTTAGTTGTTGTATTATTCTTGATCTTATGTAAGTTTTTTTAGGTTGCATTCAAACAAGACACTTGCAAATCTTTTATTTCTAATGAATAAACATGCAACCCATTAAATAGTAACTAATTTGCTGGAAATGTCGATCACAAGAATAACAAAATGTACAAATGATATTTTATATGCAAATGTTTTATTTGTTGCAGACAGTGTTCTGATTAACTAGTGTTAAATGAAAGACAAAGTCAAAAAGGAATCACTTGCCAATTTTTTTTATTTTATTTTCCAATCATGCCAACAGTAATGAATATTAAAATGTTAAATGAAACATTTTTAAAATAAATAAATAAAGTGAAAAGTGAAATAGGTTTTCAAAAACAAGTAATAAATAGTTAAAATGTTAAATAACGTTAAAAACAAAATGAAATAATATTGAACACAAGTATTAACTATTTAAACAACTGTTCACACTATATACATAAAAAATATCTACACCACACCTCCTTTGTTACTGTCTCAGTCTGTGGACAGTACACCCTGCCCCTGTACTGGCTATGTCCTGTTGCACTTGTTTTAAACGTTTGCCCGCATTTTTTACAAGTGTTGGCCTCTACGGTTCTCCCGTAGGGTCTCTTGGGCATGGCGTCGGGATTGACAGCTGGTGCAGCGGGTAAGCGGGTGCCCTGTACAGCTGTTGGCTGTAACAGTGGCTGTGTCATTTGCATCCCCTGGACCATTGGGATGCCCTGGATCATTTGCAGACCCTGGACCATTGGCACACCTTGGAAACCTGGTGCTGATGGTATCAGTATGTTTGGTACCATCTGCAGTGATGCTCCAGGTGCTGATGGTGTCAGCAGCATCTGACTCTGCGCTGGTGCCTTGGGTCTGAGAGGGGGTCGCCCAACAGAAGTCTGCCTCTGCTTTGCCTGACCAGCTGTGCTCTCAGGTAGCTTGTACTGGTGCTGCTCCACTGGTTGTTCTGGCTCAGTCCGTAGACGTTTGGCAACCTGGAGAGGCTCTGGAGCTTCAGGGAGGGGCTGAGGCAACTGGATACCCTGAAGCAGCACAGACAGCTCCTGCTTTTTCTGTCTTGTGTTGTACCACTGAATCAGGGTGTTCTGGTTGACCTCCACCAGCTGCACTGAGGTTCCTCCCATCACCAAGCTGTTGCCCAGTACAAGCTGCCGTATCCTGCGATAGTCTTGCAGGATCCGAGACCATCTCGACAGGGCTCCCTTGCCTTTTCTTTTGGGGCTTGGGTGGACAGTGCAAAGTCTGATGAAGATGGTCTCCACCAGACGGCAACAGTCAGGCCACTGAGCAGGATTGCTGCCTGCACCCAGCACACATCTGGTGGTGCTCTCCACACGTCCCTTGTCCCGTGTCATCCAGGTTCTGCCAAAGAGCAATAATAGTGTTGGCTTCCTGGTTGGTCAGGCTGAGGGCAGTGTGGGCCCGGAGATCCACCAGATATTCTGCCAGCTGGTCCACATGTTGATAACCGGGGATATTTTGGTAATCAACAGCCTATTAAAAAACACAAACACACAATACAATTATTACATCACATCTGTCTAACGCACAATTCCATAACGTGTTATTTTGCTGTTCATCACCGTAAAGCACTGTATGGTACGAGGCAGAGAGCGCCATTGTTGACATTTTTCTTAATATGTTCTTTAAAAAGCACCAAATAAATAAAGATGACTTGACGTGTATTTGCAGCTCACAAATTAATGTGGGACCCACCAAATCTTGCCTTGGTAAACTAAAATAGGACAAAACAATTTCAACCAAATGACTAAATACGCTGTAACAGCACAGTGGCAAACAATAATTGCATTTTTGGTAAATGAGAAAATATCTGTTGTTTCAATTTACACCCTCTGCTACTTATATAGATTGAAGTAAGCACAGTTAAGAAGAGACAAATGATTGGGAAGGCATTGCTAGAATGTGAGTATTATTGTAATTCAACAGGTACCTTTTAAAAATGACATCGATTCAAAACTAGTTTGCACATAGCTTGTAAGATACAGTGTTTATTAACAGCATTTATGGTTATACTTGAAAGTAGACGCATGATGACTGAATTAATAATACATGTACTAATAAAAATGTTATTACCATTGACAAACTTGGTATTATCCTGTCACAGATGCAGCAGGCCGTGGCTGGGGATGGAGTCGAGGCTGAGGCTGACTCTGCTCCATCACCTCCTGTGCTGGTCCAGTAGCGGCAGCAGACTGTTGTTGCTCCACAACCCTTGGTGATTGACCAGTAGAGACTGTGGCCAGACAACCAAAAAATACATCAGCTTCAATCACTTTTGAACGAGAAACATTTATTCAGTAAGTTAGTTTTATTATGTTTTGATACTTGCAACATCTTCACATTGTTACCTTTTGAGTGTGAAAGCCACACATACACTTTGGGACCTCTCTGAGCAAGGTCGTCTGGCCGCGAGACAGCATCGGACATTTTTCAATCTGTAAACATTAAGACATGTCATCATACACAATACATGCATTTCAACTAAACAGGAATGTCAAACTAATTTACTGTCATTTTCCATGACGTGTGTCATATTTATTTTTATTCTTTGCAGGGGAGATACAAACTGTAAAATTAGAGAGAAAGAGTGAGGAACATTTCACACAATAACACTTGACGGGGTGTGCATAAGACTGATATGACACCTTCATAATCATGAATATGAAGGAGGGTTTATACATGTTTATGACAGCTGTCATTAGGTGTCATTCGCTCAATAAGGACATTTCTAATGCAAATATGACATTGTTTGAGATGTCTTTGTTATGACAACATGACACTAACCAATACATCATAACCTATCAGTGTCATAACAACTTGACAATACCAAGATAACATAATATGTCATAAACATGGCATAGCAGATTAGTTATCAAACTTAAGAAACCACTTAGCTTTATGGGTTAACATTACAACATTGTAATGAGTGTTTTTCTTGACCTCAGAATTTGTCATTATTAAGTTACATTAATTAGGTACAAAAATGACCCCTGATTTCCGAATTAAAAAATTCCATAACTTTCTTAAATGTTATCCGATTTTAATCATTTAAAAAACATTTTTTTAGATATTTTTGCTATCTATCATATGGTGATGATTATATTTGAATTTTCTCGTATTGATTTTTTTGTCACATACCTATCTTATTATGAAGTGATACAGTCTTTTTATCATTAACCCTCTATGGTACGGTGTTGCCTCCAGGCAACATAGTCGATTTTAGCTTTTTTTAAATAAAAACTAATACAATTTTATTGGTCAATGCTATCTAAGGGGAGGGGAACTCAAATACTAACCAATGAAAATAAAAAAGAGGGGTAACATGACCCACAGGGGTCCATTATGTTCCCTTTTTCAGCACATGTGCTCATGTCACATGGCTCCATATTTTCTCCACTGAAAAGGGCCTTTTTCACTAATTTCTGTCCAGGTAATCAACTACAAAAAAGCCCCAACCCCCCCGACCTCATACGGGTCATTAGGTCGGCCTGGGAGGTCTTCCACATGTTTGATCTAGCTTTTGTTGAGACCTGGCCTTCATATTAGGACAAGGTTATGGTGATTGTTAATGTTTTACCCTGAAACAACACCGATTGTAATATTTTGATATGATAACTTGATATGATGGTTTGTAGAACTTGCGTTCCACGATGGTACAATGTTGCCTGAGGGCAACAGCTGGGTAATAAATGTTAATTTTTATTAAATATGAAATGTTTAATTCATTAAAAACTTGATAAATATGTTTGTTCAAGTGTTTAGTTAAATAGATTGATGTTTTCAATAAATCTTTAATTTTTTTCTTCATGAAAATGTCAATTGTTTCAATTTGTCCATTGTGGTACGATGTTGCCTTGAGGCAACAAACTTTTAATTAATAAATAAATTTAAAAAGAATGATAAAGTTTATTGATATTGTTATAGTGTCCAATTTTAAGCAGGAAAAACATAACAAAAACATTTTTTTTATCACTGATATCATATTGCGTACCATAGAGGGTTAATTCAATGATACTGACTCACCAGATAGAATGTATTCCTCATACGATCGGCTTCTCATTCAGAATGCATCAAATTAATCAAACTGCAACTTTTGAATTATTTTTTTTTCGAAGATTTTCAATCTAAGATTTATAAAACGATCACGACGATCAGATTGCGTCTGCTCTTCTCAATCGAGCTCGTCTTCTCTCATTGCGCATGCTCGTCGACACCCATGGCTCAAATGACAAAGAGCTCTCATTGGTTGATTACCGAGCTTTCGTCGAGATTGAATTTGCATATTCATTCATGTATATTATTTTTTATATTACTCATTTTTTTCCATCACTTATCAAATTTTATTAAGGGGATAGATCACTACATTGCGTTTAAATTAAATGTTCTTTATTTAACCTGTGTTACATATGGTAAAAAAGGTTTTAATTTAAAAAAAATTGTTACCGTTGCTGTGAAAGCTAGGCACGATTTGCACTATAAATATTGCGTGAACCTTTGGTTTGGTTGTAGGTGAGTAGGGTTTGCAATGTTAGGACCTCATTGCACGTAGGCTCACTAGTACGCTGAGGTTAGTTATGCCAAGCACTTCATGGCATAGATCATGAAGTGTACGTCTTTCCTGGCATCTCAACCCAGCACTTTTGCTTTTCTTTGTGTAACCGAACAAGTCACTTAGTCCTCCCAGTCAAAAAGCGGATGAAGCCTTAAAATTTTATTTTATTTTTTTTCCCCAGGATAACCATTCAAATATATTGTTGTTCTATTGTTGTTTTCTGACTATTATTTACAATTTTTACAGGGGTTTTTTATGATACTTTGCAATAATTATATCATTTTATCCGCTATTTTTTCCCATTAGAATTAATACATATATATATATATATATATATATATATATATATATATGTATGTATTTTACAATTTTTTTTCAATAAGTGCAACATTTCACATCTAAATAGAGTGCCAGCCTAAAACAAAAAAAAGTTCAAGTAGAAGCACGCCATCTAGTGGCTTTAAAAATAGTTACATGTGTGCAATGTCCTGTATACCAGCCTGTAAGCTCTTCCTATATAAATACATAGAAAGGCTTTTTGATTCCTTTTTTTAGACATGATTTCTCTATCTTATTCAGGTTTTTTTTTATTTTTTTTATTTAGATATACATCTAGATATTCTAAAAGACTGTTTTATTTTTATTTTTTTTTACAAAATTGTTTAGATAAGTATCAGGTTTTGCATTATGATTACAATCAAACTATATTTGGTTAGAAAGGGAACACAATTCAAAACTCAGTATTTGATCATTCAAATAAGTGAACAAAATAAGGGATGGTTAGTGATAATTCAAAACACTTTATACCTACATTTTGCACACAAAAAATTGTATTTTTTTATACATTTTAATTCAATAAGTAATAAAAACTTCAGAGGGGAACAGCAACAGAAATAAACATAAAATAATGCTAATTAAGTTCATTCTCTCTCTCTCTCTCTCTCTCTCTCTCTCTCTCTGTGTGTGTGTTGCATTTGAGCGAGTCTCATTTTATTTTATTTTTTTTTTAATTTAGCATATTCTCAGAATTTGCTATTGCAGTCTTACCAGTTAATACCACATTTTTTTGCACATGTAGTGCATGATGCAGAACCCAAACTCACAACTACTCCATTTTTAAACTCTATTGTTATCTTGTTGCAGTGTACAGATAAAATACTGTTATGTTATAATAAAGTATTGTTAATAAAATATACAAATTTTATTTGTTTGTTGTGTATTTTTATATTCTTTCATAAAAATATATAATTAATTACCAATGGAATAGTGTTATTATTTAGTTGTTGTATTATTCTTGATCTTATGTAAGTTTTTTTAGGTTGCATTCAAACAAGACACTTGCAAATCTTTTATTTCTAATGAATAAACATGCAACCCATTAAATAGTAACTAATTTGCTGGAAATGTCGATCACAAGAATAACAAAATGTACAAATGATATTTTATATGCAAATGTTTTATTTGTTGCAGACAGTGTTCTGATTAACTAGTGTTAAATGAAAGACAAAGTCAAAAAGGAATCACTTGCCAATTTTTTTTATTTTATTTTCCAATCATGCCAACAGTAATGAATATTAAAATGTTAAATGAAACATTTTTAAAATAAATAAATAAAGTGAAAAGTGAAATAGGTTTTCAAAAACAAGTAATAAATAGTTAAAATGTTAAATAACGTTAAAAACAAAATGAAATAATATTGAACACAAGTATTAACTATTTAAACAACTGTTCACACTATATACATAAAAAATATCTACACCACACCTCCTTTGTTACTGTCTCAGTCTGTGGACAGTACACCCTGCCCCTGTACTGGCTATGTCCTGTTGCACTTGTTTTAAACGTTTGCCCGCATTTTTTACAAGTGTTGGCCTCTACGGTTCTCCCGTAGGGTCTCTTGGGCATGGCGTCGGGATTGACAGCTGGTGCAGCGGGTAAGCGGGTGCCCTGTACAGCTGTTGGCTGTAACAGTGGCTGTGTCATTTGCATCCCCTGGACCATTGGGATGCCCTGGATCATTTGCAGACCCTGGACCATTGGCACACCTTGGAAACCTGGTGCTGATGGTATCAGTATGTTTGGTACCATCTGCAGTGATGCTCCAGGTGCTGATGGTGTCAGCAGCATCTGACTCTGCGCTGGTGCCTTGGGTCTGAGAGGGGGTCGCCCAACAGAAGTCTGCCTCTGCTTTGCCTGACCAGCTGTGCTCTCAGGTAGCTTGTACTGGTGCTGCTCCACTGGTTGTTCTGGCTCAGTCCGTAGACGTTTGGCAACCTGGAGAGGCTCTGGAGCTTCAGGGAGGGGCTGAGGCAACTGGATACCCTGAAGCAGCACAGACAGCTCCTGCTTTTTCTGTCTTGTGTTGTACCACTGAATCAGGGTGTTCTGGTTGACCTCCACCAGCTGCACTGAGGTTCCTCCCATCACCAAGCTGTTGCCCAGTACAAGCTGCCGTATCCTGCGATAGTCTTGCAGGATCCGAGACCATCTCGACAGGGCTCCCTTGCCTTTTCTTTTGGGGCTTGGGTGGACAGTGCAAAGTCTGATGAAGATGGTCTCCACCAGACGGCAACAGTCAGGCCACTGAGCAGGATTGCTGCCTGCACCCAGCACACATCTGGTGGTGCTCTCCACACGTCCCTTGTCCCGTGTCATCCAGGTTCTGCCAAAGAGCAATAATAGTGTTGGCTTCCTGGTTGGTCAGGCTGAGGGCAGTGTGGGCCCGGAGATCCACCAGATATTCTGCCAGCTGGTCCACATGTTGATAACCGGGGATATTTTGGTAATCAACAGCCTATTAAAAAACACAAACACACAATACAATTATTACATCACATCTGTCTAACGCACAATTCCATAACGTGTTATTTTGCTGTTCATCACCGTAAAGCACTGTATGGTACGAGGCAGAGAGCGCCATTGTTGACATTTTTCTTAATATGTTCTTTAAAAAGCACCAAATAAATAAAGATGACTTGACGTGTATTTGCAGCTCACAAATTAATGTGGGACCCACCAAATCTTGCCTTGGTAAACTAAAATAGGACAAAACAATTTCAACCAAATGACTAAATACGCTGTAACAGCACAGTGGCAAACAATAATTGCATTTTTGGTAAATGAGAAAATATCTGTTGTTTCAATTTACACCCTCTGCTACTTATATAGATTGAAGTAAGCACAGTTAAGAAGAGACAAATGATTGGGAAGGCATTGCTAGAATGTGAGTATTATTGTAATTCAACAGGTACCTTTTAAAAATGACATCGATTCAAAACTAGTTTGCACATAGCTTGTAAGATACAGTGTTTATTAACAGCATTTATGGTTATACTTGAAAGTAGACGCATGATGACTGAATTAATAATACATGTACTAATAAAAATGTTATTACCATTGACAAACTTGGTATTATCCTGTCACAGATGCAGCAGGCCGTGGCTGGGGATGGAGTCGAGGCTGAGGCTGACTCTGCTCCATCACCTCCTGTGCTGGTCCAGTAGCGGCAGCAGACTGTTGTTGCTCCACAACCCTTGGTGATTGACCAGTAGAGACTGTGGCCAGACAACCAAAAAATACATCAGCTTCAATCACTTTTGAACGAGAAACATTTATTCAGTAAGTTAGTTTTATTATGTTTTGATACTTGCAACATCTTCACATTGTTACCTTTTGAGTGTGAAAGCCACACATACACTTTGGGACCTCTCTGAGCAAGGTCGTCTGGCCGCGAGACAGCATCGGACATTTTTCAATCTGTAAACATTAAGACATGTCATCATACACAATACATGCATTTCAACTAAACAGGAATGTCAAACTAATTTACTGTCATTTTCCATGACGTGTGTCATATTTATTTTTATTCTTTGCAGGGGAGATACAAACTGTAAAATTAGAGAGAAAGAGTGAGGAACATTTCACACAATAACACTTGACGGGGTGTGCATAAGACTGATATGACACCTTCATAATCATGAATATGAAGGAGGGTTTATACATGTTTATGACAGCTGTCATTAGGTGTCATTCGCTCAATAAGGACATTTCTAATGCAAATATGACATTGTTTGAGATGTCTTTGTTATGACAACATGACACTAACCAATACATCATAACCTATCAGTGTCATAACAACTTGACAATACCAAGATAACATAATATGTCATAAACATGGCATAGCAGATTAGTTATCAAACTTAAGAAACCACTTAGCTTTATGGGTTAACATTACAACATTGTAATGAGTGTTTTTCTTGACCTCAGAATTTGTCATTATTAAGTTACATTAATTAGGTACAAAAATGACCCCTGATTTCCGAATTAAAAAATTCCATAACTTTCTTAAATGTTATCCGATTTTAATCATTTAAAAAACATTTTTTTAGATATTTTTGCTATCTATCATATGGTGATGATTATATTTGAATTTTCTCGTATTGATTTTTTTGTCACATACCTATCTTATTATGAAGTGATACAGTCTTTTTATCATTAACCCTCTATGGTACGGTGTTGCCTCCAGGCAACATAGTCGATTTTAGCTTTTTTTAAATAAAAACTAATACAATTTTATTGGTCAATGCTATCTAAGGGGAGGGGAACTCAAATACTAACCAATGAAAATAAAAAAGAGGGGTAACATGACCCACAGGGGTCCATTATGTTCCCTTTTTCAGCACATGTGCTCATGTCACATGGCTCCATATTTTCTCCACTGAAAAGGGCCTTTTTCACTAATTTCTGTCCAGGTAATCAACTACAAAAAAGCCCCAACCCCCCCGACCTCATACGGGTCATTAGGTCGGCCTGGGAGGTCTTCCACATGTTTGATCTAGCTTTTGTTGAGACCTGGCCTTCATATTAGGACAAGGTTATGGTGATTGTTAATGTTTTACCCTGAAACAACACCGATTGTAATATTTTGATATGATAACTTGATATGATGGTTTGTAGAACTTGCGTTCCACGATGGTACAATGTTGCCTGAGGGCAACAGCTGGGTAATAAATGTTAATTTTTATTAAATATGAAATGTTTAATTCATTAAAAACTTGATAAATATGTTTGTTCAAGTGTTTAGTTAAATAGATTGATGTTTTCAATAAATCTTTAATTTTTTTCTTCATGAAAATGTCAATTGTTTCAATTTGTCCATTGTGGTACGATGTTGCCTTGAGGCAACAAACTTTTAATTAATAAATAAATTTAAAAAGAATGATAAAGTTTATTGATATTGTTATAGTGTCCAATTTTAAGCAGGAAAAACATAACAAAAACATTTTTTTTATCACTGATATCATATTGCGTACCATAGAGGGTTAATTCAATGATACTGACTCACCAGATAGAATGTATTCCTCATACGATCGGCTTCTCATTCAGAATGCATCAAATTAATCAAACTGCAACTTTTGAATTATTTTTTTTTCGAAGATTTTCAATCTAAGATTTATAAAACGATCACGACGATCAGATTGCGTCTGCTCTTCTCAATCGAGCTCGTCTTCTCTCATTGCGCATGCTCGTCGACACCCATGGCTCAAATGACAAAGAGCTCTCATTGGTTGATTACCGAGCTTTCGTCGAGATTGAATTTGCATATTCATTCATGTATATTATTTTTTATATTACTCATTTTTTTCCATCACTTATCAAATTTTATTAAGGGGATAGATCACTACATTGCGTTTAAATTAAATGTTCTTTATTTAACCTGTGTTACATATGGTAAAAAAGGTTTTAATTTAAAAAAAATTGTTACCGTTGCTGTGAAAGCTAGGCACGATTTGCACTATAAATATTGCGTGAACCTTTGGTTTGATTGTAGGTGAGTAGGGTTTGCAATGTTAGGACCTCATTGCACGTAGGCTCACTAGTACGCTGAGGTTAGTTATGCCAAGCACTTCATGGCATAGATCATGAAGTGTACGTCTTTCCTGGCATCTCAACCCAGCACTTTTGCTTTTCTTTGTGTAACCGAACAAGTCACTTAGTCCTCCCAGTCAAAAAGCGGATGAAGCCTTAAAATTTTATTTTATTTTTTTTCCCCAGGATAACCATTCAAATATATTGTTGTTCTATTGTTGTTTTCTGACTATTATTTACAATTTTTACAGGGGTTTTTTATGATACTTTGCAATAATTATATCATTTTATCCGCTATTTTTTCCCATTAGAATTAATACATATATATATATATATATATATATATATATATATATGTATGTATTTTACAATTTTTTTTCAATAAGTGCAACATTTCACATCTAAATAGAGTGCCAGCCTAAAACAAAAAAAAGTTCAAGTAGAAGCACGCCATCTAGTGGCTTTAAAAATAGTTACATGTGTGCAATGTCCTGTATACCAGCCTGTAAGCTCTTCCTATATAAATACATAGAAAGGCTTTTTGATTCCTTTTTTTAGACATGATTTCTCTATCTTATTCAGGTTTTTTTTTATTTTTTTTATTTAGATATACATCTAGATATTCTAAAAGACTGTTTTATTTTTATTTTTTTTTACAAAATTGTTTAGATAAGTATCAGGTTTTGCATTATGATTACAATCAAACTATATTTGGTTAGAAAGGGAACACAATTCAAAACTCAGTATTTGATCATTCAAATAAGTGAACAAAATAAGGGATGGTTAGTGATAATTCAAAACACTTTATACCTACATTTTGCACACAAAAAATTGTATTTTTTTATACATTTTAATTCAATAAGTAATAAAAACTTCAGAGGGGAACAGCAACAGAAATAAACATAAAATAATGCTAATTAAGTTCATTCTCTCTCTCTCTCTCTCTCTCTCTCTGTGTGTGTGTTGCATTTGAGCGAGTCTCATTTTATTTTATTTTTTTTTTTAATTTAGCATATTCTCAGAATTTGCTATTGCAGTCTTACCAGTTAATACCACATTTTTTTGCACATGTAGTGCATGATGCAGAACCCAAACTCACAACTACTCCATTTTTAAACTCTATTGTTATCTTGTTGCAGTGTACAGATAAAATACTGTTATGTTATAATAAAGTATTGTTAATAAAATATACAAATTTTATTTGTTTGTTGTGTATTTTTATATTCTTTCATAAAAATATATAATTAATTACCAATGGAATAGTGTTATTATTTAGTTGTTGTATTATTCTTGATCTTATGTAAGTTTTTTTAGGTTGCATTCAAACAAGACACTTGCAAATCTTTTATTTCTAATGAATAAACATGCAACCCATTAAATAGTAACTAATTTGCTGGAAATGTCGATCACAAGAATAACAAAATGTACAAATGATATTTTATATGCAAATGTTTTATTTGTTGCAGACAGTGTTCTGATTAACTAGTGTTAAATGAAAGACAAAGTCAAAAAGGAATCACTTGCCAATTTTTTTTATTTTATTTTCCAATCATGCCAACAGTAATGAATATTAAAATGTTAAATGAAACATTTTTAAAATAAATAAATAAAGTGAAAAGTGAAATAGGTTTTCAAAAACAAGTAATAAATAGTTAAAATGTTAAATAACGTTAAAAACAAAATGAAATAATATTGAACACAAGTATTAACTATTTAAACAACTGTTCACACTATATACATAAAAAATATCTACACCACACCTCCTTTGTTACTGTCTCAGTCTGTGGACAGTACACCCTGCCCCTGTACTGGCTATGTCCTGTTGCACTTGTTTTAAACGTTTGCCCGCATTTTTTACAAGTGTTGGCCTCTACGGTTCTCCCGTAGGGTCTCTTGGGCATGGCGTCGGGATTGACAGCTGGTGCAGCGGGTAAGCGGGTGCCCTGTACAGCTGTTGGCTGTAACAGTGGCTGTGTCATTTGCATCCCCTGGACCATTGGGATGCCCTGGATCATTTGCAGACCCTGGACCATTGGCACACCTTGGAAACCTGGTGCTGATGGTATCAGTATGTTTGGTACCATCTGCAGTGATGCTCCAGGTGCTGATGGTGTCAGCAGCATCTGACTCTGCGCTGGTGCCTTGGGTCTGAGAGGGGGTCGCCCAACAGAAGTCTGCCTCTGCTTTGCCTGACCAGCTGTGCTCTCAGGTAGCTTGTACTGGTGCTGCTCCACTGGTTGTTCTGGCTCAGTCCGTAGACGTTTGGCAACCTGGAGAGGCTCTGGAGCTTCAGGGAGGGGCTGAGGCAACTGGATACCCTGAAGCAGCACAGACAGCTCCTGCTTTTTCTGTCTTGTGTTGTACCACTGAATCAGGGTGTTCTGGTTGACCTCCACCAGCTGCACTGAGGTTCCTCCCATCACCAAGCTGTTGCCCAGTACAAGCTGCCGTATCCTGCGATAGTCTTGCAGGATCCGAGACCATCTCGACAGGGCTCCCTTGCCTTTTCTTTTGGGGCTTGGGTGGACAGTGCAAAGTCTGATGAAGATGGTCTCCACCAGACGGCAACAGTCAGGCCACTGAGCAGGATTGCTGCCTGCACCCAGCACACATCTGGTGGTGCTCTCCACACGTCCCTTGTCCCGTGTCATCCAGGTTCTGCCAAAGAGCAATAATAGTGTTGGCTTCCTGGTTGGTCAGGCTGAGGGCAGTGTGGGCCCGGAGATCCACCAGATATTCTGCCAGCTGGTCCACATGTTGATAACCGGGGATATTTTGGTAATCAACAGCCTATTAAAAAACACAAACACACAATACAATTATTACATCACATCTGTCTAACGCACAATTCCATAACGTGTTATTTTGCTGTTCATCACCGTAAAGCACTGTATGGTACGAGGCAGAGAGCGCCATTGTTGACATTTTTCTTAATATGTTCTTTAAAAAGCACCAAATAAATAAAGATGACTTGACGTGTATTTGCAGCTCACAAATTAATGTGGGACCCACCAAATCTTGCCTTGGTAAACTAAAATAGGACAAAACAATTTCAACCAAATGACTAAATACGCTGTAACAGCACAGTGGCAAACAATAATTGCATTTTTGGTAAATGAGAAAATATCTGTTGTTTCAATTTACACCCTCTGCTACTTATATAGATTGAAGTAAGCACAGTTAAGAAGAGACAAATGATTGGGAAGGCATTGCTAGAATGTGAGTATTATTGTAATTCAACAGGTACCTTTTAAAAATGACATCGATTCAAAACTAGTTTGCACATAGCTTGTAAGATACAGTGTTTATTAACAGCATTTATGGTTATACTTGAAAGTAGACGCATGATGACTGAATTAATAATACATGTACTAATAAAAATGTTATTACCATTGACAAACTTGGTATTATCCTGTCACAGATGCAGCAGGCCGTGGCTGGGGATGGAGTCGAGGCTGAGGCTGACTCTGCTCCATCACCTCCTGTGCTGGTCCAGTAGCGGCAGCAGACTGTTGTTGCTCCACAACCCTTGGTGATTGACCAGTAGAGACTGTGGCCAGACAACCAAAAAATACATCAGCTTCAATCACTTTTGAACGAGAAACATTTATTCAGTAAGTTAGTTTTATTATGTTTTGATACTTGCAACATCTTCACATTGTTACCTTTTGAGTGTGAAAGCCACACATACACTTTGGGACCTCTCTGAGCAAGGTCGTCTGGCCGCGAGACAGCATCGGACATTTTTCAATCTGTAAACATTAAGACATGTCATCATACACAATACATGCATTTCAACTAAACAGGAATGTCAAACTAATTTACTGTCATTTTCCATGACGTGTGTCATATTTATTTTTATTCTTTGCAGGGGAGATACAAACTGTAAAATTAGAGAGAAAGAGTGAGGAACATTTCACACAATAACACTTGACGGGGTGTGCATAAGACTGATATGACACCTTCATAATCATGAATATGAAGGAGGGTTTATACATGTTTATGACAGCTGTCATTAGGTGTCATTCGCTCAATAAGGACATTTCTAATGCAAATATGACATTGTTTGAGATGTCTTTGTTATGACAACATGACACTAACCAATACATCATAACCTATCAGTGTCATAACAACTTGACAATACCAAGATAACATAATATGTCATAAACATGGCATAGCAGATTAGTTATCAAACTTAAGAAACCACTTAGCTTTATGGGTTAACATTACAACATTGTAATGAGTGTTTTTCTTGACCTCAGAATTTGTCATTATTAAGTTACATTAATTAGGTACAAAAATGACCCCTGATTTCCGAATTAAAAAATTCCATAACTTTCTTAAATGTTATCCGATTTTAATCATTTAAAAAACATTTTTTTAGATATTTTTGCTATCTATCATATGGTGATGATTATATTTGAATTTTCTCGTATTGATTTTTTTGTCACATACCTATCTTATTATGAAGTGATACAGTCTTTTTATCATTAACCCTCTATGGTACGGTGTTGCCTCCAGGCAACATAGTCGATTTTAGCTTTTTTTAAATAAAAACTAATACAATTTTATTGGTCAATGCTATCTAAGGGGAGGGGAACTCAAATACTAACCAATGAAAATAAAAAAGAGGGGTAACATGACCCACAGGGGTCCATTATGTTCCCTTTTTCAGCACATGTGCTCATGTCACATGGCTCCATATTTTCTCCACTGAAAAGGGCCTTTTTCACTAATTTCTGTCCAGGTAATCAACTACAAAAAAGCCCCAACCCCCCCGACCTCATACGGGTCATTAGGTCGGCCTGGGAGGTCTTCCACATGTTTGATCTAGCTTTTGTTGAGACCTGGCCTTCATATTAGGACAAGGTTATGGTGATTGTTAATGTTTTACCCTGAAACAACACCGATTGTAATATTTTGATATGATAACTTGATATGATGGTTTGTAGAACTTGCGTTCCACGATGGTACAATGTTGCCTGAGGGCAACAGCTGGGTAATAAATGTTAATTTTTATTAAATATGAAATGTTTAATTCATTAAAAACTTGATAAATATGTTTGTTCAAGTGTTTAGTTAAATAGATTGATGTTTTCAATAAATCTTTAATTTTTTTCTTCATGAAAATGTCAATTGTTTCAATTTGTCCATTGTGGTACGATGTTGCCTTGAGGCAACAAACTTTTAATTAATAAATAAATTTAAAAAGAATGATAAAGTTTATTGATATTGTTATAGTGTCCAATTTTAAGCAGGAAAAACATAACAAAAACATTTTTTTTATCACTGATATCATATTGCGTACCATAGAGGGTTAATTCAATGATACTGACTCACCAGATAGAATGTATTCCTCATACGATCGGCTTCTCATTCAGAATGCATCAAATTAATCAAACTGCAACTTTTGAATTATTTTTTTTTCGAAGATTTTCAATCTAAGATTTATAAAACGATCACGACGATCAGATTGCGTCTGCTCTTCTCAATCGAGCTCGTCTTCTCTCATTGCGCATGCTCGTCGACACCCATGGCTCAAATGACAAAGAGCTCTCATTGGTTGATTACCGAGCTTTCGTCGAGATTGAATTTGCATATTCATTCATGTATATTATTTTTTATATTACTCATTTTTTTCCATCACTTATCAAATTTTATTAAGGGGATAGATCACTACATTGCGTTTAAATTAAATGTTCTTTATTTAACCTGTGTTACATATGGTAAAAAAGGTTTTAATTTAAAAAAAATTGTTACCGTTGCTGTGAAAGCTAGGCACGATTTGCACTATAAATATTGCGTGAACCTTTGGTTTGATTGTAGGTGAGTAGGGTTTGCAATGTTAGGACCTCATTGCACGTAGGCTCACTAGTACGCTGAGGTTAGTTATGCCAAGCACTTCATGGCATAGATCATGAAGTGTACGTCTTTCCTGGCATCTCAACCCAGCACTTTTGCTTTTCTTTGTGTAACCGAACAAGTCACTTAGTCCTCCCAGTCAAAAAGCGGATGAAGCCTTAAAATTTTATTTTATTTTTTTTCCCCAGGATAACCATTCAAATATATTGTTGTTCTATTGTTGTTTTCTGACTATTATTTACAATTTTTACAGGGGTTTTTTATGATACTTTGCAATAATTATATCATTTTATCCGCTATTTTTTCCCATTAGAATTAATACATATATATATATATATATATATATATATATATATATATATATGTATGTATTTTACAATTTTTTTTCAATAAGTGCAACATTTCACATCTAAATAGAGTGCCAGCCTAAAACAAAAAAAAGTTCAAGTAGAAGCACGCCATCTAGTGGCTTTAAAAATAGTTACATGTGTGCAATGTCCTGTATACCAGCCTGTAAGCTCTTCCTATATAAATACATAGAAAGGCTTTTTGATTCCTTTTTTTAGACATGATTTCTCTATCTTATTCAGGTTTTTTTTTATTTTTTTTATTTAGATATACATCTAGATATTCTAAAAGACTGTTTTATTTTTATTTTTTTTTACAAAATTGTTTAGATAAGTATCAGGTTTTGCATTATGATTACAATCAAACTATATTTGGTTAGAAAGGGAACACAATTCAAAACTCAGTATTTGATCATTCAAATAAGTGAACAAAATAAGGGATGGTTAGTGATAATTCAAAACACTTTATACCTACATTTTGCACACAAAAAATTGTATTTTTTTATACATTTTAATTCAATAAGTAATAAAAACTTCAGAGGGGAACAGCAACAGAAATAAACATAAAATAATGCTAATTAAGTTCATTCTCTCTCTCTCTCTCTCTCTCTCTCTCTCTCTCTGTGTGTGTGTTGCATTTGAGCGAGTCTCATTTTATTTTATTTTTTTTTTTAATTTAGCATATTCTCAGAATTTGCTATTGCAGTCTTACCAGTTAATACCACATTTTTTTGCACATGTAGTGCATGATGCAGAACCCAAACTCACAACTACTCCATTTTTAAACTCTATTGTTATCTTGTTGCAGTGTACAGATAAAATACTGTTATGTTATAATAAAGTATTGTTAATAAAATATACAAATTTTATTTGTTTGTTGTGTATTTTTATATTCTTTCATAAAAATATATAATTAATTACCAATGGAATAGTGTTATTATTTAGTTGTTGTATTATTCTTGATCTTATGTAAGTTTTTTTAGGTTGCATTCAAACAAGACACTTGCAAATCTTTTATTTCTAATGAATAAACATGCAACCCATTAAATAGTAACTAATTTGCTGGAAATGTCGATCACAAGAATAACAAAATGTACAAATGATATTTTATATGCAAATGTTTTATTTGTTGCAGACAGTGTTCTGATTAACTAGTGTTAAATGAAAGACAAAGTCAAAAAGGAATCACTTGCCAATTTTTTTTATTTTATTTTCCAATCATGCCAACAGTAATGAATATTAAAATGTTAAATGAAACATTTTTAAAATAAATAAATAAAGTGAAAAGTGAAATAGGTTTTCAAAAACAAGTAATAAATAGTTAAAATGTTAAATAACGTTAAAAACAAAATGAAATAATATTGAACACAAGTATTAACTATTTAAACAACTGTTCACACTATATACATAAAAAATATCTACACCACACCTCCTTTGTTACTGTCTCAGTCTGTGGACAGTACACCCTGCCCCTGTACTGGCTATGTCCTGTTGCACTTGTTTTAAACGTTTGCCCGCATTTTTTACAAGTGTTGGCCTCTACGGTTCTCCCGTAGGGTCTCTTGGGCATGGCGTCGGGATTGACAGCTGGTGCAGCGGGTAAGCGGGTGCCCTGTACAGCTGTTGGCTGTAACAGTGGCTGTGTCATTTGCATCCCCTGGACCATTGGGATGCCCTGGATCATTTGCAGACCCTGGACCATTGGCACACCTTGGAAACCTGGTGCTGATGGTATCAGTATGTTTGGTACCATCTGCAGTGATGCTCCAGGTGCTGATGGTGTCAGCAGCATCTGACTCTGCGCTGGTGCCTTGGGTCTGAGAGGGGGTCGCCCAACAGAAGTCTGCCTCTGCTTTGCCTGACCAGCTGTGCTCTCAGGTAGCTTGTACTGGTGCTGCTCCACTGGTTGTTCTGGCTCAGTCCGTAGACGTTTGGCAACCTGGAGAGGCTCTGGAGCTTCAGGGAGGGGCTGAGGCAACTGGATACCCTGAAGCAGCACAGACAGCTCCTGCTTTTTCTGTCTTGTGTTGTACCACTGAATCAGGGTGTTCTGGTTGACCTCCACCAGCTGCACTGAGGTTCCTCCCATCACCAAGCTGTTGCCCAGTACAAGCTGCCGTATCCTGCGATAGTCTTGCAGGATCCGAGACCATCTCGACAGGGCTCCCTTGCCTTTTCTTTTGGGGCTTGGGTGGACAGTGCAAAGTCTGATGAAGATGGTCTCCACCAGACGGCAACAGTCAGGCCACTGAGCAGGATTGCTGCCTGCACCCAGCACACATCTGGTGGTGCTCTCCACACGTCCCTTGTCCCGTGTCATCCAGGTTCTGCCAAAGAGCAATAATAGTGTTGGCTTCCTGGTTGGTCAGGCTGAGGGCAGTGTGGGCCCGGAGATCCACCAGATATTCTGCCAGCTGGTCCACATGTTGATAACCGGGGATATTTTGGTAATCAACAGCCTATTAAAAAACACAAACACACAATACAATTATTACATCACATCTGTCTAACGCACAATTCCATAACGTGTTATTTTGCTGTTCATCACCGTAAAGCACTGTATGGTACGAGGCAGAGAGCGCCATTGTTGACGTTTTTCTTAATATGTTCTTTAAAAAGCACCAAATAAATAAAGATGACTTGACGTGTATTTGCAGCTCACAAATTAATGTGGGACCCACCAAATCTTGCCTTGGTAAACTAAAATAGGACAAAACAATTTCAACCAAATGACTAAATACGCTGTAACAGCACAGTGGCAAACAATAATTGCATTTTTGGTAAATGAGAAAATATCTGTTGTTTCAATTTACACCCTCTGCTACTTATATAGATTGAAGTAAGCACAGTTAAGAAGAGACAAATGATTGGGAAGGCATTGCTAGAATGTGAGTATTATTGTAATTCAACAGGTACCTTTTAAAAATGACATCGATTCAAAACTAGTTTGCACATAGCTTGTAAGATACAGTGTTTATTAACAGCATTTATGGTTATACTTGAAAGTAGACGCATGATGACTGAATTAATAATACATGTACTAATAAAAATGTTATTACCATTGACAAACTTGGTATTATCCTGTCACAGATGCAGCAGGCCGTGGCTGGGGATGGAGTCGAGGCTGAGGCTGACTCTGCTCCATCACCTCCTGTGCTGGTCCAGTAGCGGCAGCAGACTGTTGTTGCTCCACAACCCTTGGTGATTGACCAGTAGAGACTGTGGCCAGACAACCAAAAAATACATCAGCTTCAATCACTTTTGAACGAGAAACATTTATTCAGTAAGTTAGTTTTATTATGTTTTGATACTTGCAACATCTTCACATTGTTACCTTTTGAGTGTGAAAGCCACACATACACTTTGGGACCTCTCTGAGCAAGGTCGTCTGGCCGCGAGACAGCATCGGACATTTTTCAATCTGTAAACATTAAGACATGTCATCATACACAATACATGCATTTCAACTAAACAGGAATGTCAAACTAATTTACTGTCATTTTCCATGACGTGTGTCATATTTATTTTTATTCTTTGCAGGGGAGATACAAACTGTAAAATTAGAGAGAAAGAGTGAGGAACATTTCACACAATAACACTTGACGGGGTGTGCATAAGACTGATATGACACCTTCATAATCATGAATATGAAGGAGGGTTTATACATGTTTATGACAGCTGTCATTAGGTGTCATTCGCTCAATAAGGACATTTCTAATGCAAATATGACATTGTTTGAGATGTCTTTGTTATGACAACATGACACTAACCAATACATCATAACCTATCAGTGTCATAACAACTTGACAATACCAAGATAACATAATATGTCATAAACATGGCATAGCAGATTAGTTATCAAACTTAAGAAACCACTTAGCTTTATGGGTTAACATTACAACATTGTAATGAGTGTTTTTCTTGACCTCAGAATTTGTCATTATTAAGTTACATTAATTAGGTACAAAAATGACCCCTGATTTCCGAATTAAAAAATTCCATAACTTTCTTAAATGTTATCCGATTTTAATCATTTAAAAAACATTTTTTTAGATATTTTTGCTATCTATCATATGGTGATGATTATATTTGAATTTTCTCGTATTGATTTTTTTGTCACATACCTATCTTATTATGAAGTGATACAGTCTTTTTATCATTAACCCTCTATGGTACGGTGTTGCCTCCAGGCAACATAGTCGATTTTAGCTTTTTTTAAATAAAAACTAATACAATTTTATTGGTCAATGCTATCTAAGGGGAGGGGAACTCAAATACTAACCAATGAAAATAAAAAAGAGGGGTAACATGACCCACAGGGGTCCATTATGTTCCCTTTTTCAGCACATGTGCTCATGTCACATGGCTCCATATTTTCTCCACTGAAAAGGGCCTTTTTCACTAATTTCTGTCCAGGTAATCAACTACAAAAAAGCCCCAACCCCCCCGACCTCATACGGGTCATTAGGTCGGCCTGGGAGGTCTTCCACATGTTTGATCTAGCTTTTGTTGAGACCTGGCCTTCATATTAGGACAAGGTTATGGTGATTGTTAATGTTTTACCCTGAAACAACACCGATTGTAATATTTTGATATGATAACTTGATATGATGGTTTGTAGAACTTGCGTTCCACGATGGTACAATGTTGCCTGAGGGCAACAGCTGGGTAATAAATGTTAATTTTTATTAAATATGAAATGTTTAATTCATTAAAAACTTGATAAATATGTTTGTTCAAGTGTTTAGTTAAATAGATTGATGTTTTCAATAAATCTTTAATTTTTTTCTTCATGAAAATGTCAATTGTTTCAATTTGTCCATTGTGGTACGATGTTGCCTTGAGGCAACAAACTTTTAATTAATAAATAAATTTAAAAAGAATGATAAAGTTTATTGATATTGTTATAGTGTCCAATTTTAAGCAGGAAAAACATAACAAAAACATTTTTTTTATCACTGATATCATATTGCGTACCATAGAGGGTTAATTCAATGATACTGACTCACCAGATAGAATGTATTCCTCATACGATCGGCTTCTCATTCAGAATGCATCAAATTAATCAAACTGCAACTTTTGAATTATTTTTTTTTCGAAGATTTTCAATCTAAGATTTATAAAACGATCACGACGATCAGATTGCGTCTGCTCTTCTCAATCGAGCTCGTCTTCTCTCATTGCGCATGCTCGTCGACACCCATGGCTCAAATGACAAAGAGCTCTCATTGGTTGATTACCGAGCTTTCGTCGAGATTGAATTTGCATATTCATTCATGTATATTATTTTTTATATTACTCATTTTTTTCCATCACTTATCAAATTTTATTAAGGGGATAGATCACTACATTGCGTTTAAATTAAATGTTCTTTATTTAACCTGTGTTACATATGGTAAAAAAGGTTTTAATTTAAAAAAAATTGTTACCGTTGCTGTGAAAGCTAGGCACGATTTGCACTATAAATATTGCGTGAACCTTTGGTTTGATTGTAGGTGAGTAGGGTTTGCAATGTTAGGACCTCATTGCACGTAGGCTCACTAGTACGCTGAGGTTAGTTATGCCAAGCACTTCATGGCATAGATCATGAAGTGTACGTCTTTCCTGGCATCTCAACCCAGCACTTTTGCTTTTCTTTGTGTAACCGAACAAGTCACTTAGTCCTCCCAGTCAAAAAGCGGATGAAGCCTTAAAATTTTATTTTATTTTTTTTCCCCAGGATAACCATTCAAATATATTGTTGTTCTATTGTTGTTTTCTGACTATTATTTACAATTTTTACAGGGGTTTTTTATGATACTTTGCAATAATTATATCATTTTATCCGCTATTTTTTCCCATTAGAATTAATACATATATATATATATATATATATATATATATATATATATGTATGTATTTTACAATTTTTTTTCAATAAGTGCAACATTTCACATCTAAATAGAGTGCCAGCCTAAAACAAAAAAAAGTTCAAGTAGAAGCACGCCATCTAGTGGCTTTAAAAATAGTTACATGTGTGCAATGTCCTGTATACCAGCCTGTAAGCTCTTCCTATATAAATACATAGAAAGGCTTTTTGATTCCTTTTTTTAGACATGATTTCTCTATCTTATTCAGGTTTTTTTTTATTTTTTTTATTTAGATATACATCTAGATATTCTAAAAGACTGTTTTATTTTTATTTTTTTTTACAAAATTGTTTAGATAAGTATCAGGTTTTGCATTATGATTACAATCAAACTATATTTGGTTAGAAAGGGAACACAATTCAAAACTCAGTATTTGATCATTCAAATAAGTGAACAAAATAAGGGATGGTTAGTGATAATTCAAAACACTTTATACCTACATTTTGCACACAAAAAATTGTATTTTTTTATACATTTTAATTCAATAAGTAATAAAAACTTCAGAGGGGAACAGCAACAGAAATAAACATAAAATAATGCTAATTAAGTTCATTCTCTCTCTCTCTCTCTCTCTCTCTCTGTGTGTGTGTTGCATTTGAGCGAGTCTCATTTTATTTTATTTTTTTTTTTAATTTAGCATATTCTCAGAATTTGCTATTGCAGTCTTACCAGTTAATACCACATTTTTTTGCACATGTAGTGCATGATGCAGAACCCAAACTCACAACTACTCCATTTTTAAACTCTATTGTTATCTTGTTGCAGTGTACAGATAAAATACTGTTATGTTATAATAAAGTATTGTTAATAAAATATACAAATTTTATTTGTTTGTTGTGTATTTTTATATTCTTTCATAAAAATATATAATTAATTACCAATGGAATAGTGTTATTATTTAGTTGTTGTATTATTCTTGATCTTATGTAAGTTTTTTTAGGTTGCATTCAAACAAGACACTTGCAAATCTTTTATTTCTAATGAATAAACATGCAACCCATTAAATAGTAACTAATTTGCTGGAAATGTCGATCACAAGAATAACAAAATGTACAAATGATATTTTATATGCAAATGTTTTATTTGTTGCAGACAGTGTTCTGATTAACTAGTGTTAAATGAAAGACAAAGTCAAAAAGGAATCACTTGCCAATTTTTTTTATTTTATTTTCCAATCATGCCAACAGTAATGAATATTAAAATGTTAAATGAAACATTTTTAAAATAAATAAATAAAGTGAAAAGTGAAATAGGTTTTCAAAAACAAGTAATAAATAGTTAAAATGTTAAATAACGTTAAAAACAAAATGAAATAATATTGAACACAAGTATTAACTATTTAAACAACTGTTCACACTATATACATAAAAAATATCTACACCACACCTCCTTTGTTACTGTCTCAGTCTGTGGACAGTACACCCTGCCCCTGTACTGGCTATGTCCTGTTGCACTTGTTTTAAACGTTTGCCCGCATTTTTTACAAGTGTTGGCCTCTACGGTTCTCCCGTAGGGTCTCTTGGGCATGGCGTCGGGATTGACAGCTGGTGCAGCGGGTAAGCGGGTGCCCTGTACAGCTGTTGGCTGTAACAGTGGCTGTGTCATTTGCATCCCCTGGACCATTGGGATGCCCTGGATCATTTGCAGACCCTGGACCATTGGCACACCTTGGAAACCTGGTGCTGATGGTATCAGTATGTTTGGTACCATCTGCAGTGATGCTCCAGGTGCTGATGGTGTCAGCAGCATCTGACTCTGCGCTGGTGCCTTGGGTCTGAGAGGGGGTCGCCCAACAGAAGTCTGCCTCTGCTTTGCCTGACCAGCTGTGCTCTCAGGTAGCTTGTACTGGTGCTGCTCCACTGGTTGTTCTGGCTCAGTCCGTAGACGTTTGGCAACCTGGAGAGGCTCTGGAGCTTCAGGGAGGGGCTGAGGCAACTGGATACCCTGAAGCAGCACAGACAGCTCCTGCTTTTTCTGTCTTGTGTTGTACCACTGAATCAGGGTGTTCTGGTTGACCTCCACCAGCTGCACTGAGGTTCCTCCCATCACCAAGCTGTTGCCCAGTACAAGCTGCCGTATCCTGCGATAGTCTTGCAGGATCCGAGACCATCTCGACAGGGCTCCCTTGCCTTTTCTTTTGGGGCTTGGGTGGACAGTGCAAAGTCTGATGAAGATGGTCTCCACCAGACGGCAACAGTCAGGCCACTGAGCAGGATTGCTGCCTGCACCCAGCACACATCTGGTGGTGCTCTCCACACGTCCCTTGTCCCGTGTCATCCAGGTTCTGCCAAAGAGCAATAATAGTGTTGGCTTCCTGGTTGGTCAGGCTGAGGGCAGTGTGGGCCCGGAGATCCACCAGATATTCTGCCAGCTGGTCCACATGTTGATAACCGGGGATATTTTGGTAATCAACAGCCTATTAAAAAACACAAACACACAATACAATTATTACATCACATCTGTCTAACGCACAATTCCATAACGTGTTATTTTGCTGTTCATCACCGTAAAGCACTGTATGGTACGAGGCAGAGAGCGCCATTGTTGACATTTTTCTTAATATGTTCTTTAAAAAGCACCAAATAAATAAAGATGACTTGACGTGTATTTGCAGCTCACAAATTAATGTGGGACCCACCAAATCTTGCCTTGGTAAACTAAAATAGGACAAAACAATTTCAACCAAATGACTAAATACGCTGTAACAGCACAGTGGCAAACAATAATTGCATTTTTGGTAAATGAGAAAATATCTGTTGTTTCAATTTACACCCTCTGCTACTTATATAGATTGAAGTAAGCACAGTTAAGAAGAGACAAATGATTGGGAAGGCATTGCTAGAATGTGAGTATTATTGTAATTCAACAGGTACCTTTTAAAAATGACATCGATTCAAAACTAGTTTGCACATAGCTTGTAAGATACAGTGTTTATTAACAGCATTTATGGTTATACTTGAAAGTAGACGCATGATGACTGAATTAATAATACATGTACTAATAAAAATGTTATTACCATTGACAAACTTGGTATTATCCTGTCACAGATGCAGCAGGCCGTGGCTGGGGATGGAGTCGAGGCTGAGGCTGACTCTGCTCCATCACCTCCTGTGCTGGTCCAGTAGCGGCAGCAGACTGTTGTTGCTCCACAACCCTTGGTGATTGACCAGTAGAGACTGTGGCCAGACAACCAAAAAATACATCAGCTTCAATCACTTTTGAACGAGAAACATTTATTCAGTAAGTTAGTTTTATTATGTTTTGATACTTGCAACATCTTCACATTGTTACCTTTTGAGTGTGAAAGCCACACATACACTTTGGGACCTCTCTGAGCAAGGTCGTCTGGCCGCGAGACAGCATCGGACATTTTTCAATCTGTAAACATTAAGACATGTCATCATACACAATACATGCATTTCAACTAAACAGGAATGTCAAACTAATTTACTGTCATTTTCCATGACGTGTGTCATATTTATTTTTATTCTTTGCAGGGGAGATACAAACTGTAAAATTAGAGAGAAAGAGTGAGGAACATTTCACACAATAACACTTGACGGGGTGTGCATAAGACTGATATGACACCTTCATAATCATGAATATGAAGGAGGGTTTATACATGTTTATGACAGCTGTCATTAGGTGTCATTCGCTCAATAAGGACATTTCTAATGCAAATATGACATTGTTTGAGATGTCTTTGTTATGACAACATGACACTAACCAATACATCATAACCTATCAGTGTCATAACAACTTGACAATACCAAGATAACATAATATGTCATAAACATGGCATAGCAGATTAGTTATCAAACTTAAGAAACCACTTAGCTTTATGGGTTAACATTACAACATTGTAATGAGTGTTTTTCTTGACCTCAGAATTTGTCATTATTAAGTTACATTAATTAGGTACAAAAATGACCCCTGATTTCCGAATTAAAAAATTCCATAACTTTCTTAAATGTTATCCGATTTTAATCATTTAAAAAACATTTTTTTAGATATTTTTGCTATCTATCATATGGTGATGATTATATTTGAATTTTCTCGTATTGATTTTTTTGTCACATACCTATCTTATTATGAAGTGATACAGTCTTTTTATCATTAACCCTCTATGGTACGGTGTTGCCTCCAGGCAACATAGTCGATTTTAGCTTTTTTTAAATAAAAACTAATACAATTTTATTGGTCAATGCTATCTAAGGGGAGGGGAACTCAAATACTAACCAATGAAAATAAAAAAGAGGGGTAACATGACCCACAGGGGTCCATTATGTTCCCTTTTTCAGCACATGTGCTCATGTCACATGGCTCCATATTTTCTCCACTGAAAAGGGCCTTTTTCACTAATTTCTGTCCAGGTAATCAACTACAAAAAAGCCCCAACCCCCCCGACCTCATACGGGTCATTAGGTCGGCCTGGGAGGTCTTCCACATGTTTGATCTAGCTTTTGTTGAGACCTGGCCTTCATATTAGGACAAGGTTATGGTGATTGTTAATGTTTTACCCTGAAACAACACCGATTGTAATATTTTGATATGATAACTTGATATGATGGTTTGTAGAACTTGCGTTCCACGATGGTACAATGTTGCCTGAGGGCAACAGCTGGGTAATAAATGTTAATTTTTATTAAATATGAAATGTTTAATTCATTAAAAACTTGATAAATATGTTTGTTCAAGTGTTTAGTTAAATAGATTGATGTTTTCAATAAATCTTTAATTTTTTTCTTCATGAAAATGTCAATTGTTTCAATTTGTCCATTGTGGTACGATGTTGCCTTGAGGCAACAAACTTTTAATTAATAAATAAATTTAAAAAGAATGATAAAGTTTATTGATATTGTTATAGTGTCCAATTTTAAGCAGGAAAAACATAACAAAAACATTTTTTTTATCACTGATATCATATTGCGTACCATAGAGGGTTAATTCAATGATACTGACTCACCAGATAGAATGTATTCCTCATACGATCGGCTTCTCATTCAGAATGCATCAAATTAATCAAACTGCAACTTTTGAATTATTTTTTTTTCGAAGATTTTCAATCTAAGATTTATAAAACGATCACGACGATCAGATTGCGTCTGCTCTTCTCAATCGAGCTCGTCTTCTCTCATTGCGCATGCTCGTCGACACCCATGGCTCAAATGACAAAGAGCTCTCATTGGTTGATTACCGAGCTTTCGTCGAGATTGAATTTGCATATTCATTCATGTATATTATTTTTTATATTACTCATTTTTTTCCATCACTTATCAAATTTTATTAAGGGGATAGATCACTACATTGCGTTTAAATTAAATGTTCTTTATTTAACCTGTGTTACATATGGTAAAAAAGGTTTTAATTTAAAAAAAATTGTTACCGTTGCTGTGAAAGCTAGGCACGATTTGCACTATAAATATTGCGTGAACCTTTGGTTTGGTTGTAGGTGAGTAGGGTTTGCAATGTTAGGACCTCATTGCACGTAGGCTCACTAGTACGCTGAGGTTAGTTATGCCAAGCACTTCATGGCATAGATCATGAAGTGTACGTCTTTCCTGGCATCTCAACCCAGCACTTTTGCTTTTCTTTGTGTAACCGAACAAGTCACTTAGTCCTCCCAGTCAAAAAGCGGATGAAGCCTTAAAATTTTATTTTATTTTTTTTCCCCAGGATAACCATTCAAATATATTGTTGTTCTATTGTTGTTTTCTGACTATTATTTACAATTTTTACAGGGGTTTTTTATGATACTTTGCAATAATTATATCATTTTATCCGCTATTTTTTCCCATTAGAATTAATACATATATATATATATATATATATATATATATATATATATGTATGTATTTTACAATTTTTTTTCAATAAGTGCAACATTTCACATCTAAATAGAGTGCCAGCCTAAAACAAAAAAAAGTTCAAGTAGAAGCACGCCATCTAGTGGCTTTAAAAATAGTTACATGTGTGCAATGTCCTGTATACCAGCCTGTAAGCTCTTCCTATATAAATACATAGAAAGGCTTTTTGATTCCTTTTTTTAGACATGATTTCTCTATCTTATTCAGGTTTTTTTTTATTTTTTTTATTTAGATATACATCTAGATATTCTAAAAGACTGTTTTATTTTTATTTTTTTTTACAAAATTGTTTAGATAAGTATCAGGTTTTGCATTATGATTACAATCAAACTATATTTGGTTAGAAAGGGAACACAATTCAAAACTCAGTATTTGATCATTCAAATAAGTGAACAAAATAAGGGATGGTTAGTGATAATTCAAAACACTTTATACCTACATTTTGCACACAAAAAATTGTATTTTTTTATACATTTTAATTCAATAAGTAATAAAAACTTCAGAGGGGAACAGCAACAGAAATAAACATAAAATAATGCTAATTAAGTTCATTCTCTCTCTCTCTCTCTCTCTCTCTCTCTCTCTCTGTGTGTGTGTTGCATTTGAGCGAGTCTCATTTTATTTTATTTTTTTTTTAATTTAGCATATTCTCAGAATTTGCTATTGCAGTCTTACCAGTTAATACCACATTTTTTTGCACATGTAGTGCATGATGCAGAACCCAAACTCACAACTACT
This sequence comes from Cyprinella venusta, assembly GCA_038021265.1. Lineage (NCBI taxonomy): Eukaryota > Metazoa > Chordata > Actinopteri > Cypriniformes > Leuciscidae > Cyprinella > Cyprinella venusta. The sequence continues at coordinate 20,382,419 of CM075871.1, forward strand.
CCATTTTTAAACTCTATTGTTATCTTGTTGCAGTGTACAGATAAAATACTGTTATGTTATAATAAAGTATTGTTAATAAAATATACAAATTTTATTTGTTTGTTGTGTATTTTTATATTCTTTCATAAAAATATATAATTAATTACCAATGGAATAGTGTTATTATTTAGTTGTTGTATTATTCTTGATCTTATGTAAGTTTTTTTAGGTTGCATTCAAACAAGACACTTGCAAATCTTTTATTTCTAATGAATAAACATGCAACCCATTAAATAGTAACTAATTTGCTGGAAATGTCGATCACAAGAATAACAAAATGTACAAATGATATTTTATATGCAAATGTTTTATTTGTTGCAGACAGTGTTCTGATTAACTAGTGTTAAATGAAAGACAAAGTCAAAAAGGAATCACTTGCCAATTTTTTTTATTTTATTTTCCAATCATGCCAACAGTAATGAATATTAAAATGTTAAATGAAACATTTTTAAAATAAATAAATAAAGTGAAAAGTGAAATAGGTTTTCAAAAACAAGTAATAAATAGTTAAAATGTTAAATAACGTTAAAAACAAAATGAAATAATATTGAACACAAGTATTAACTATTTAAACAACTGTTCACACTATATACATAAAAAATATCTACACCACACCTCCTTTGTTACTGTCTCAGTCTGTGGACAGTACACCCTGCCCCTGTACTGGCTATGTCCTGTTGCACTTGTTTTAAACGTTTGCCCGCATTTTTTACAAGTGTTGGCCTCTACGGTTCTCCCGTAGGGTCTCTTGGGCATGGCGTCGGGATTGACAGCTGGTGCAGCGGGTAAGCGGGTGCCCTGTACAGCTGTTGGCTGTAACAGTGGCTGTGTCATTTGCATCCCCTGGACCATTGGGATGCCCTGGATCATTTGCAGACCCTGGACCATTGGCACACCTTGGAAACCTGGTGCTGATGGTATCAGTATGTTTGGTACCATCTGCAGTGATGCTCCAGGTGCTGATGGTGTCAGCAGCATCTGACTCTGCGCTGGTGCCTTGGGTCTGAGAGGGGGTCGCCCAACAGAAGTCTGCCTCTGCTTTGCCTGACCAGCTGTGCTCTCAGGTAGCTTGTACTGGTGCTGCTCCACTGGTTGTTCTGGCTCAGTCCGTAGACGTTTGGCAACCTGGAGAGGCTCTGGAGCTTCAGGGAGGGGCTGAGGCAACTGGATACCCTGAAGCAGCACAGACAGCTCCTGCTTTTTCTGTCTTGTGTTGTACCACTGAATCAGGGTGTTCTGGTTGACCTCCACCAGCTGCACTGAGGTTCCTCCCATCACCAAGCTGTTGCCCAGTACAAGCTGCCGTATCCTGCGATAGTCTTGCAGGATCCGAGACCATCTCGACAGGGCTCCCTTGCCTTTTCTTTTGGGGCTTGGGTGGACAGTGCAAAGTCTGATGAAGATGGTCTCCACCAGACGGCAACAGTCAGGCCACTGAGCAGGATTGCTGCCTGCACCCAGCACACATCTGGTGGTGCTCTCCACACGTCCCTTGTCCCGTGTCATCCAGGTTCTGCCAAAGAGCAATAATAGTGTTGGCTTCCTGGTTGGTCAGGCTGAGGGCAGTGTGGGCCCGGAGATCCACCAGATATTCTGCCAGCTGGTCCACATGTTGATAACCGGGGATATTTTGGTAATCAACAGCCTATTAAAAAACACAAACACACAATACAATTATTACATCACATCTGTCTAACGCACAATTCCATAACGTGTTATTTTGCTGTTCATCACCGTAAAGCACTGTATGGTACGAGGCAGAGAGCGCCATTGTTGACATTTTTCTTAATATGTTCTTTAAAAAGCACCAAATAAATAAAGATGACTTGACGTGTATTTGCAGCTCACAAATTAATGTGGGACCCACCAAATCTTGCCTTGGTAAACTAAAATAGGACAAAACAATTTCAACCAAATGACTAAATACGCTGTAACAGCACAGTGGCAAACAATAATTGCATTTTTGGTAAATGAGAAAATATCTGTTGTTTCAATTTACACCCTCTGCTACTTATATAGATTGAAGTAAGCACAGTTAAGAAGAGACAAATGATTGGGAAGGCATTGCTAGAATGTGAGTATTATTGTAATTCAACAGGTACCTTTTAAAAATGACATCGATTCAAAACTAGTTTGCACATAGCTTGTAAGATACAGTGTTTATTAACAGCATTTATGGTTATACTTGAAAGTAGACGCATGATGACTGAATTAATAATACATGTACTAATAAAAATGTTATTACCATTGACAAACTTGGTATTATCCTGTCACAGATGCAGCAGGCCGTGGCTGGGGATGGAGTCGAGGCTGAGGCTGACTCTGCTCCATCACCTCCTGTGCTGGTCCAGTAGCGGCAGCAGACTGTTGTTGCTCCACAACCCTTGGTGATTGACCAGTAGAGACTGTGGCCAGACAACCAAAAAATACATCAGCTTCAATCACTTTTGAACGAGAAACATTTATTCAGTAAGTTAGTTTTATTATGTTTTGATACTTGCAACATCTTCACATTGTTACCTTTTGAGTGTGAAAGCCACACATACACTTTGGGACCTCTCTGAGCAAGGTCGTCTGGCCGCGAGACAGCATCGGACATTTTTCAATCTGTAAACATTAAGACATGTCATCATACACAATACATGCATTTCAACTAAACAGGAATGTCAAACTAATTTACTGTCATTTTCCATGACGTGTGTCATATTTATTTTTATTCTTTGCAGGGGAGATACAAACTGTAAAATTAGAGAGAAAGAGTGAGGAACATTTCACACAATAACACTTGACGGGGTGTGCATAAGACTGATATGACACCTTCATAATCATGAATATGAAGGAGGGTTTATACATGTTTATGACAGCTGTCATTAGGTGTCATTCGCTCAATAAGGACATTTCTAATGCAAATATGACATTGTTTGAGATGTCTTTGTTATGACAACATGACACTAACCAATACATCATAACCTATCAGTGTCATAACAACTTGACAATACCAAGATAACATAATATGTCATAAACATGGCATAGCAGATTAGTTATCAAACTTAAGAAACCACTTAGCTTTATGGGTTAACATTACAACATTGTAATGAGTGTTTTTCTTGACCTCAGAATTTGTCATTATTAAGTTACATTAATTAGGTACAAAAATGACCCCTGATTTCCGAATTAAAAAATTCCATAACTTTCTTAAATGTTATCCGATTTTAATCATTTAAAAAACATTTTTTTAGATATTTTTGCTATCTATCATATGGTGATGATTATATTTGAATTTTCTCGTATTGATTTTTTTGTCACATACCTATCTTATTATGAAGTGATACAGTCTTTTTATCATTAACCCTCTATGGTACGGTGTTGCCTCCAGGCAACATAGTCGATTTTAGCTTTTTTTAAATAAAAACTAATACAATTTTATTGGTCAATGCTATCTAAGGGGAGGGGAACTCAAATACTAACCAATGAAAATAAAAAAGAGGGGTAACATGACCCACAGGGGTCCATTATGTTCCCTTTTTCAGCACATGTGCTCATGTCACATGGCTCCATATTTTCTCCACTGAAAAGGGCCTTTTTCACTAATTTCTGTCCAGGTAATCAACTACAAAAAAGCCCCAACCCCCCCGACCTCATACGGGTCATTAGGTCGGCCTGGGAGGTCTTCCACATGTTTGATCTAGCTTTTGTTGAGACCTGGCCTTCATATTAGGACAAGGTTATGGTGATTGTTAATGTTTTACCCTGAAACAACACCGATTGTAATATTTTGATATGATAACTTGATATGATGGTTTGTAGAACTTGCGTTCCACGATGGTACAATGTTGCCTGAGGGCAACAGCTGGGTAATAAATGTTAATTTTTATTAAATATGAAATGTTTAATTCATTAAAAACTTGATAAATATGTTTGTTCAAGTGTTTAGTTAAATAGATTGATGTTTTCAATAAATCTTTAATTTTTTTCTTCATGAAAATGTCAATTGTTTCAATTTGTCCATTGTGGTACGATGTTGCCTTGAGGCAACAAACTTTTAATTAATAAATAAATTTAAAAAGAATGATAAAGTTTATTGATATTGTTATAGTGTCCAATTTTAAGCAGGAAAAACATAACAAAAACATTTTTTTTATCACTGATATCATATTGCGTACCATAGAGGGTTAATTCAATGATACTGACTCACCAGATAGAATGTATTCCTCATACGATCGGCTTCTCATTCAGAATGCATCAAATTAATCAAACTGCAACTTTTGAATTATTTTTTTTTCGAAGATTTTCAATCTAAGATTTATAAAACGATCACGACGATCAGATTGCGTCTGCTCTTCTCAATCGAGCTCGTCTTCTCTCATTGCGCATGCTCGTCGACACCCATGGCTCAAATGACAAAGAGCTCTCATTGGTTGATTACCGAGCTTTCGTCGAGATTGAATTTGCATATTCATTCATGTATATTATTTTTTATATTACTCATTTTTTTCCATCACTTATCAAATTTTATTAAGGGGATAGATCACTACATTGCGTTTAAATTAAATGTTCTTTATTTAACCTGTGTTACATATGGTAAAAAAGGTTTTAATTTAAAAAAAATTGTTACCGTTGCTGTGAAAGCTAGGCACGATTTGCACTATAAATATTGCGTGAACCTTTGGTTTGGTTGTAGGTGAGTAGGGTTTGCAATGTTAGGACCTCATTGCACGTAGGCTCACTAGTACGCTGAGGTTAGTTATGCCAAGCACTTCATGGCATAGATCATGAAGTGTACGTCTTTCCTGGCATCTCAACCCAGCACTTTTGCTTTTCTTTGTGTAACCGAACAAGTCACTTAGTCCTCCCAGTCAAAAAGCGGATGAAGCCTTAAAATTTTATTTTATTTTTTTTCCCCAGGATAACCATTCAAATATATTGTTGTTCTATTGTTGTTTTCTGACTATTATTTACAATTTTTACAGGGGTTTTTTATGATACTTTGCAATAATTATATCATTTTATCCGCTATTTTTTCCCATTAGAATTAATACATATATATATATATATATATATATATATATATATATATGTATGTATTTTACAATTTTTTTTCAATAAGTGCAACATTTCACATCTAAATAGAGTGCCAGCCTAAAACAAAAAAAAGTTCAAGTAGAAGCACGCCATCTAGTGGCTTTAAAAATAGTTACATGTGTGCAATGTCCTGTATACCAGCCTGTAAGCTCTTCCTATATAAATACATAGAAAGGCTTTTTGATTCCTTTTTTTAGACATGATTTCTCTATCTTATTCAGGTTTTTTTTATTTTTTTTATTTAGATATACATCTAGATATTCTAAAAGACTGTTTTATTTTTATTTTTTTTTACAAAATTGTTTAGATAAGTATCAGGTTTTGCATTATGATTACAATCAAACTATATTTGGTTAGAAAGGGAACACAATTCAAAACTCAGTATTTGATCATTCAAATAAGTGAACAAAATAAGGGATGGTTAGTGATAATTCAAAACACTTTATACCTACATTTTGCACACAAAAAATTGTATTTTTTTATACATTTTAATTCAATAAGTAATAAAAACTTCAGAGGGGAACAGCAACAGAAATAAACATAAAATAATGCTAATTAAGTTCATTCTCTCTCTCTCTCTCTCTCTCTCTCTCTCTCTCTCTCTCTGTGTGTGTTGCATTTGAGCGAGTCTCATTTTATTTTATTTTTTTTTTTAATTTAGCATATTCTCAGAATTTGCTATTGCAGTCTTACCAGTTAATACCACATTTTTTTGCACATGTAGTGCATGATGCAGAACCCAAACTCACAACTACTCCATTTTTAAACTCTATTGTTATCTTGTTGCAGTGTACAGATAAAATACTGTTATGTTATAATAAAGTATTGTTAATAAAATATACAAATTTTATTTGTTTGTTGTGTATTTTTATATTCTTTCATAAAAATATATAATTAATTACCAATGGAATAGTGTTATTATTTAGTTGTTGTATTATTCTTGATCTTATGTAAATTTTTTTAGGTTGCATTCAAACAAGACACTTGCAAATCTTTTATTTCTAATGAATAAACATGCAACCCATTAAATAGTAACTAATTTGCTGGAAATGTCGATCACAAGAATAACAAAATGTACAAATGATATTTTATATGCAAATGTTTTATTTGTTGCAGACAGTGTTCTGATTAACTAGTGTTAAATGAAAGACAAAGTCAAAAAGGAATCACTTGCCAATTTTTTTTATTTTATTTTCCAATCATGCCAACAGTAATGAATATTAAAATGTTAAATGAAACATTTTTAAAATAAATAAATAAAGTGAAAAGTGAAATAGGTTTTCAAAAACAAGTAATAAATAGTTAAAATGTTAAATAACGTTAAAAACAAAATGAAATAATATTGAACACAAGTATTAACTATTTAAACAACTGTTCACACTATATACATAAAAAATATCTACACCACACCTCCTTTGTTACTGTCTCAGTCTGTGGACAGTACACCCTGCCCCTGTACTGGCTATGTCCTGTTGCACTTGTTTTAAACGTTTGCCCGCATTTTTTACAAGTGTTGGCCTCTACGGTTCTCCCGTAGGGTCTCTTGGGCATGGCGTCGGGATTGACAGCTGGTGCAGCGGGTAAGCGGGTGCCCTGTACAGCTGTTGGCTGTAACAGTGGCTGTGTCATTTGCATCCCCTGGACCATTGGGATGCCCTGGATCATTTGCAGACCCTGGACCATTGGCACACCTTGGAAACCTGGTGCTGATGGTATCAGTATGTTTGGTACCATCTGCAGTGATGCTCCAGGTGCTGATGGTGTCAGCAGCATCTGACTCTGCGCTGGTGCCTTGGGTCTGAGAGGGGGTCGCCCAACAGAAGTCTGCCTCTGCTTTGCCTGACCAGCTGTGCTCTCAGGTAGCTTGTACTGGTGCTGCTCCACTGGTTGTTCTGGCTCAGTCCGTAGACGTTTGGCAACCTGGAGAGGCTCTGGAGCTTCAGGGAGGGGCTGAGGCAACTGGATACCCTGAAGCAGCACAGACAGCTCCTGCTTTTTCTGTCTTGTGTTGTACCACTGAATCAGGGTGTTCTGGTTGACCTCCACCAGCTGCACTGAGGTTCCTCCCATCACCAAGCTGTTGCCCAGTACAAGCTGCCGTATCCTGCGATAGTCTTGCAGGATCCGAGACCATCTCGACAGGGCTCCCTTGCCTTTTCTTTTGGGGCTTGGGTGGACAGTGCAAAGTCTGATGAAGATGGTCTCCACCAGACGGCAACAGTCAGGCCACTGAGCAGGATTGCTGCCTGCACCCAGCACACATCTGGTGGTGCTCTCCACACGTCCCTTGTCCCGTGTCATCCAGGTTCTGCCAAAGAGCAATAATAGTGTTGGCTTCCTGGTTGGTCAGGCTGAGGGCAGTGTGGGCCCGGAGATCCACCAGATATTCTGCCAGCTGGTCCACATGTTGATAACCGGGGATATTTTGGTAATCAACAGCCTATTAAAAAACACAAACACACAATACAATTATTACATCACATCTGTCTAACGCACAATTCCATAACGTGTTATTTTGCTGTTCATCACCGTAAAGCACTGTATGGTACGAGGCAGAGAGCGCCATTGTTGACGTTTTTCTTAATATGTTCTTTAAAAAGCACCAAATAAATAAAGATGACTTGACGTGTATTTGCAGCTCACAAATTAATGTGGGACCCACCAAATCTTGCCTTGGTAAACTAAAATAGGACAAAACAATTTCAACCAAATGACTAAATACGCTGTAACAGCACAGTGGCAAACAATAATTGCATTTTTGGTAAATGAGAAAATATCTGTTGTTTCAATTTACACCCTCTGCTACTTATATAGATTGAAGTAAGCACAGTTAAGAAGAGACAAATGATTGGGAAGGCATTGCTAGAATGTGAGTATTATTGTAATTCAACAGGTACCTTTTAAAAATGACATCGATTCAAAACTAGTTTGCACATAGCTTGTAAGATACAGTGTTTATTAACAGCATTTATGGTTATACTTGAAAGTAGACGCATGATGACTGAATTAATAATACATGTACTAATAAAAATGTTATTACCATTGACAAACTTGGTATTATCCTGTCACAGATGCAGCAGGCCGTGGCTGGGGATGGAGTCGAGGCTGAGGCTGACTCTGCTCCATCACCTCCTGTGCTGGTCCAGTAGCGGCAGCAGACTGTTGTTGCTCCACAACCCTTGGTGATTGACCAGTAGAGACTGTGGCCAGACAACCAAAAAATACATCAGCTTCAATCACTTTTGAACGAGAAACATTTATTCAGTAAGTTAGTTTTATTATGTTTTGATACTTGCAACATCTTCACATTGTTACCTTTTGAGTGTGAAAGCCACACATACACTTTGGGACCTCTCTGAGCAAGGTCGTCTGGCCGCGAGACAGCATCGGACATTTTTCAATCTGTAAACATTAAGACATGTCATCATACACAATACATGCATTTCAACTAAACAGGAATGTCAAACTAATTTACTGTCATTTTCCATGACGTGTGTCATATTTATTTTTATTCTTTGCAGGGGAGATGCAAACTGTAAAATTAGAGAGAAAGAGTGAGGAACATTTCACACAATAACACTTGACGGGGTGTGCATAAGACTGATATGACACCTTCATAATCATGAATATGAAGGAGGGTTTATACATGTTTATGACAGCTGTCATTAGGTGTCATTCGCTCAATAAGGACATTTCTAATGCAAATATGACATTGTTTGAGATGTCTTTGTTATGACAACATGACACTAACCAATACATCATAACCTATCAGTGTCATAACAACTTGACAATACCAAGATAACATAATATGTCATAAACATGGCATAGCAGATTAGTTATCAAACTTAAGAAACCACTTAGCTTTATGGGTTAACATTACAACATTGTAATGAGTGTTTTTCTTGACCTCAGAATTTGTCATTATTAAGTTACATTAATTAGGTACAAAAATGACCCCTGATTTCCGAATTAAAAAATTCCATAACTTTCTTAAATGTTATCCGATTTTAATCATTTAAAAAACATTTTTTTAGATATTTTTGCTATCTATCATATGGTGATGATTATATTTGAATTTTCTCGTATTGATTTTTTTGTCACATACCTATCTTATTATGAAGTGATACAGTCTTTTTATCATTAACCCTCTATGGTACGGTGTTGCCTCCAGGCAACATAGTCGATTTTAGCTTTTTTTAAATAAAAACTAATACAATTTTATTGGTCAATGCTATCTAAGGGGAGGGGAACTCAAATACTAACCAATGAAAATAAAAAAGAGGGGTAACATGACCCACAGGGGTCCATTATGTTCCCTTTTTCAGCACATGTGCTCATGTCACATGGCTCCATATTTTCTCCACTGAAAAGGGCCTTTTTCACTAATTTCTGTCCAGGTAATCAACTACAAAAAAGCCCCAACCCCCCCGACCTCATACGGGTCATTAGGTCGGCCTGGGAGGTCTTCCACATGTTTGATCTAGCTTTTGTTGAGACCTGGCCTTCATATTAGGACAAGGTTATGGTGATTGTTAATGTTTTACCCTGAAACAACACCGATTGTAATATTTTGATATGATAACTTGATATGATGGTTTGTAGAACTTGCGTTCCACGATGGTACAATGTTGCCTGAGGGCAACAGCTGGGTAATAAATGTTAATTTTTATTAAATATGAAATGTTTAATTCATTAAAAACTTGATAAATATGTTTGTTCAAGTGTTTAGTTAAATAGATTGATGTTTTCAATAAATCTTTAATTTTTTTCTTCATGAAAATGTCAATTGTTTCAATTTGTCCATTGTGGTACGATGTTGCCTTGAGGCAACAAACTTTTAATTAATAAATAAATTTAAAAAGAATGATAAAGTTTATTGATATTGTTATAGTGTCCAATTTTAAGCAGGAAAAACATAACAAAAACATTTTTTTTATCACTGATATCATATTGCGTACCATAGAGGGTTAATTCAATGATACTGACTCACCAGATAGAATGTATTCCTCATACGATCGGCTTCTCATTCAGAATGCATCAAATTAATCAAACTGCAACTTTTGAATTATTTTTTTTTCGAAGATTTTCAATCTAAGATTTATAAAACGATCACGACGATCAGATTGCGTCTGCTCTTCTCAATCGAGCTCGTCTTCTCTCATTGCGCATGCTCGTCGACACCCATGGCTCAAATGACAAAGAGCTCTCATTGGTTGATTACCGAGCTTTCGTCGAGATTGAATTTGCATATTCATTCATGTATATTATTTTTTATATTACTCATTTTTTTCCATCACTTATCAAATTTTATTAAGGGGATAGATCACTACATTGCGTTTAAATTAAATGTTCTTTATTTAACCTGTGTTACATATGGTAAAAAAGGTTTTAATTTAAAAAAAATTGTTACCGTTGCTGTGAAAGCTAGGCACGATTTGCACTATAAATATTGCGTGAACCTTTGGTTTGATTGTAGGTGAGTAGGGTTTGCAATGTTAGGACCTCATTGCACGTAGGCTCACTAATACGCTGAGGTTAGTTATGCCAAGCACTTCATGGCATAGATCATGAAGTGTACGTCTTTCCTGGCATCTCAACCCAGCACTTTTGCTTTTCTTTGTGTAACCGAACAAGTCACTTAGTCCTCCCAGTCAAAAAGCGGATGAAGCCTTAAAATTTTATTTTATTTTTTTTCCCCAGGATAACCATTCAAATATATTGTTGTTCTATTGTTGTTTTCTGACTATTATTTACAATTTTTACAGGGGTTTTTTATGATACTTTGCAATAATTATATCATTTTATCCGCTATTTTTTCCCATTAGAATTAATACATATATATATATATATATATATATATATATATATGTATGTATTTTACAATTTTTTTTCAATAAGTGCAACATTTCACATCTAAATAGAGTGCCAGCCTAAAACAAAAAAAAGTTCAAGTAGAAGCACGCCATCTAGTGGCTTTAAAAATAGTTACATGTGTGCAATGTCCTGTATACCAGCCTGTAAGCTCTTCCTATATAAATACATAGAAAGGCTTTTTGATTCCTTTTTTTAGACATGATTTCTCTATCTTATTCAGGTTTTTTTTATTTTTTTTATTTAGATATACATCTAGATATTCTAAAAGACTGTTTTATTTTTATTTTTTTTTACAAAATTGTTTAGATAAGTATCAGGTTTTGCATTATGATTACAATCAAACTATATTTGGTTAGAAAGGGAACACAATTCAAAACTCAGTATTTGATCATTCAAATAAGTGAACAAAATAAGGGATGGTTAGTGATAATTCAAAACACTTTATACCTACATTTTGCACACAAAAAATTGTATTTTTTTATACATTTTAATTCAATAAGTAATAAAAACTTCAGAGGGGAACAGCAACAGAAATAAACATAAAATAATGCTAATTAAGTTCATTCTCTCTCTCTCTCTCTCTCTCTCTCTCTCTCTCTCTGTGTGTGTTGCATTTGAGCGAGTCTCATTTTATTTTATTTTTTTTTTAATTTAGCATATTCTCAGAATTTGCTATTGCAGTCTTACCAGTTAATACCACATTTTTTTGCACATGTAGTGCATGATGCAGAACCCAAACTCACAACTACTCCATTTTTAAACTCTATTGTTATCTTGTTGCAGTGTACAGATAAAATACTGTTATGTTATAATAAAGTATTGTTAATAAAATATACAAATTTTATTTGTTTGTTGTGTATTTTTATATTCTTTCATAAAAATATATAATTAATTACCAATGGAATAGTGTTATTATTTAGTTGTTGTATTATTCTTGATCTTATGTAAATTTTTTTAGGTTGCATTCAAACAAGACACTTGCAAATCTTTTATTTCTAATGAATAAACATGCAACCCATTAAATAGTAACTAATTTGCTGGAAATGTCGATCACAAGAATAACAAAATGTACAAATGATATTTTATATGCAAATGTTTTATTTGTTGCAGACAGTGTTCTGATTAACTAGTGTTAAATGAAAGACAAAGTCAAAAAGGAATCACTTGCCAATTTTTTTTTTTTTATTTTCCAATCATGCCAACAGTAATGAATATTAAAATGTTAAATGAAACATTTTTAAAATAAATAAATAAAGTGAAAAGTGAAATAGGTTTTCAAAAACAAGTAATAAATAGTTAAAATGTTAAATAACGTTAAAAACAAAATGAAATAATATTGAACACAAGTATTAACTATTTAAACAACTGTTCACACTATATACATAAAAAATATCTACACCACACCTCCTTTGTTACTGTCTCAGTCTGTGGACAGTACACCCTGCCCCTGTACTGGCTATGTCCTGTTGCACTTGTTTTAAACGTTTGCCCGCATTTTTTACAAGTGTTGGCCTCTACGGTTCTCCCGTAGGGTCTCTTGGGCATGGCGTCGGGATTGACAGCTGGTGCAGCGGGTAAGCGGGTGCCCTGTACAGCTGTTGGCTGTAACAGTGGCTGTGTCATTTGCATCCCCTGGACCATTGGGATGCCCTGGATCATTTGCAGACCCTGGACCATTGGCACACCTTGGAAACCTGGTGCTGATGGTATCAGTATGTTTGGTACCATCTGCAGTGATGCTCCAGGTGCTGATGGTGTCAGCAGCATCTGACTCTGCGCTGGTGCCTTGGGTCTGAGAGGGGGTCGCCCAACAGAAGTCTGCCTCTGCTTTGCCTGACCAGCTGTGCTCTCAGGTAGCTTGTACTGGTGCTGCTCCACTGGTTGTTCTGGCTCAGTCCGTAGACGTTTGGCAACCTGGAGAGGCTCTGGAGCTTCAGGGAGGGGCTGAGGCAACTGGATACCCTGAAGCAGCACAGACAGCTCCTGCTTTTTCTGTCTTGTGTTGTACCACTGAATCAGGGTGTTCTGGTTGACCTCCACCAGCTGCACTGAGGTTCCTCCCATCACCAAGCTGTTGCCCAGTACAAGCTGCCGTATCCTGCGATAGTCTTGCAGGATCCGAGACCATCTCGACAGGGCTCCCTTGCCTTTTCTTTTGGGGCTTGGGTGGACAGTGCAAAGTCTGATGAAGATGGTCTCCACCAGACGGCAACAGTCAGGCCACTGAGCAGGATTGCTGCCTGCACCCAGCACACATCTGGTGGTGCTCTCCACACGTCCCTTGTCCCGTGTCATCCAGGTTCTGCCAAAGAGCAATAATAGTGTTGGCTTCCTGGTTGGTCAGGCTGAGGGCAGTGTGGGCCCGGAGATCCACCAGATATTCTGCCAGCTGGTCCACATGTTGATAACCGGGGATATTTTGGTAATCAACAGCCTATTAAAAAACACAAACACACAATACAATTATTACATCACATCTGTCTAACGCACAATTCCATAACGTGTTATTTTGCTGTTCATCACCGTAAAGCACTGTATGGTACGAGGCAGAGAGCGCCATTGTTGACGTTTTTCTTAATATGTTCTTTAAAAAGCACCAAATAAATAAAGATGACTTGACGTGTATTTGCAGCTCACAAATTAATGTGGGACCCACCAAATCTTGCCTTGGTAAACTAAAATAGGACAAAACAATTTCAACCAAATGACTAAATACGCTGTAACAGCACAGTGGCAAACAATAATTGCATTTTTGGTAAATGAGAAAATATCTGTTGTTTCAATTTACACCCTCTGCTACTTATATAGATTGAAGTAAGCACAGTTAAGAAGAGACAAATGATTGGGAAGGCATTGCTAGAATGTGAGTATTATTGTAATTCAACAGGTACCTTTTAAAAATGACATCGATTCAAAACTAGTTTGCACATAGCTTGTAAGATACAGTGTTTATTAACAGCATTTATGGTTATACTTGAAAGTAGACGCATGATGACTGAATTAATAATACATGTACTAATAAAAATGTTATTACCATTGACAAACTTGGTATTATCCTGTCACAGATGCAGCAGGCCGTGGCTGGGGATGGAGTCGAGGCTGAGGCTGACTCTGCTCCATCACCTCCTGTGCTGGTCCAGTAGCGGCAGCAGACTGTTGTTGCTCCACAACCCTTGGTGATTGACCAGTAGAGACTGTGGCCAGACAACCAAAAAATACATCAGCTTCAATCACTTTTGAACGAGAAACATTTATTCAGTAAGTTAGTTTTATTATGTTTTGATACTTGCAACATCTTCACATTGTTACCTTTTGAGTGTGAAAGCCACACATACACTTTGGGACCTCTCTGAGCAAGGTCGTCTGGCCGCGAGACAGCATCGGACATTTTTCAATCTGTAAACATTAAGACATGTCATCATACACAATACATGCATTTCAACTAAACAGGAATGTCAAACTAATTTACTGTCATTTTCCATGACGTGTGTCATATTTATTTTTATTCTTTGCAGGGGAGATACAAACTGTAAAATTAGAGAGAAAGAGTGAGGAACATTTCACACAATAACACTTGACGGGGTGTGCATAAGACTGATATGACACCTTCATAATCATGAATATGAAGGAGGGTTTATACATGTTTATGACAGCTGTCATTAGGTGTCATTCGCTCAATAAGGACATTTCTAATGCAAATATGACATTGTTTGAGATGTCTTTGTTATGACAACATGACACTAACCAATACATCATAACCTATCAGTGTCATAACAACTTGACAATACCAAGATAACATAATATGTCATAAACATGGCATAGCAGATTAGTTATCAAACTTAAGAAACCACTTAGCTTTATGGGTTAACATTACAACATTGTAATGAGTGTTTTTCTTGACCTCAGAATTTGTCATTATTAAGTTACATTAATTAGGTACAAAAATGACCCCTGATTTCCGAATTAAAAAATTCCATAACTTTCTTAAATGTTATCCGATTTTAATCATTTAAAAAACATTTTTTTAGATATTTTTGCTATCTATCATATGGTGATGATTATATTTGAATTTTCTCGTATTGATTTTTTTGTCACATACCTATCTTATTATGAAGTGATACAGTCTTTTTATCATTAACCCTCTATGGTACGGTGTTGCCTCCAGGCAACATAGTCGATTTTAGCTTTTTTTAAATAAAAACTAATACAATTTTATTGGTCAATGCTATCTAAGGGGAGGGGAACTCAAATACTAACCAATGAAAATAAAAAAGAGGGGTAACATGACCCACAGGGGTCCATTATGTTCCCTTTTTCAGCACATGTGCTCATGTCACATGGCTCCATATTTTCTCCACTGAAAAGGGCCTTTTTCACTAATTTCTGTCCAGGTAATCAACTACAAAAAAGCCCCAACCCCCCCGACCTCATACGGGTCATTAGGTCGGCCTGGGAGGTCTTCCACATGTTTGATCTAGCTTTTGTTGAGACCTGGCCTTCATATTAGGACAAGGTTATGGTGATTGTTAATGTTTTACCCTGAAACAACACCGATTGTAATATTTTGATATGATAACTTGATATGATGGTTTGTAGAACTTGCGTTCCACGATGGTACAATGTTGCCTGAGGGCAACAGCTGGGTAATAAATGTTAATTTTTATTAAATATGAAATGTTTAATTCATTAAAAACTTGATAAATATGTTTGTTCAAGTGTTTAGTTAAATAGATTGATGTTTTCAATAAATCTTTAATTTTTTTCTTCATGAAAATGTCAATTGTTTCAATTTGTCCATTGTGGTACGATGTTGCCTTGAGGCAACAAACTTTTAATTAATAAATAAATTTAAAAAGAATGATAAAGTTTATTGATATTGTTATAGTGTCCAATTTTAAGCAGGAAAAACATAACAAAAACATTTTTTTTTATCACTGATATCATATTGCGTACCATAGAGGGTTAATTCAATGATACTGACTCACCAGATAGAATGTATTCCTCATACGATCGGCTTCTCATTCAGAATGCATCAAATTAATCAAACTGCAACTTTTGAATTATTTTTTTTTCGAAGATTTTCAATCTAAGATTTATAAAACGATCACGACGATCAGATTGCGTCTGCTCTTCTCAATCGAGCTCGTCTTCTCTCATTGCGCATGCTCGTCGACACCCATGGCTCAAATGACAAAGAGCTCTCATTGGTTGATTACCGAGCTTTCGTCGAGATTGAATTTGCATATTCATTCATGTATATTATTTTTTATATTACTCATTTTTTTCCATCACTTATCAAATTTTATTAAGGGGATAGATCACTACATTGCGTTTAAATTAAATGTTCTTTATTTAACCTGTGTTACATATGGTAAAAAAGGTTTTAATTTAAAAAAAATTGTTACCGTTGCTGTGAAAGCTAGGCACGATTTGCACTATAAATATTGCGTGAACCTTTGGTTTGGTTGTAGGTGAGTAGGGTTTGCAATGTTAGGACCTCATTGCACGTAGGCTCACTAGTACGCTGAGGTTAGTTATGCCAAGCACTTCATGGCATAGATCATGAAGTGTACGTCTTTCCTGGCATCTCAACCCAGCACTTTTGCTTTTCTTTGTGTAACCGAACAAGTCACTTAGTCCTCCCAGTCAAAAAGCGGATGAAGCCTTAAAATTTTATTTTATTTTTTTTCCCCAGGATAACCATTCAAATATATTGTTGTTCTATTGTTGTTTTCTGACTATTATTTACAATTTTTACAGGGGTTTTTTATGATACTTTGCAATAATTATATCATTTTATCCGCTATTTTTTCCCATTAGAATTAATACATATATATATATATATATATATATATATATATATATATATATATATATATGTATGTATTTTACAATTTTTTTTCAATAAGTGCAACATTTCACATCTAAATAGAGTGCCAGCCTAAAACAAAAAAAAGTTCAAGTAGAAGCACGCCATCTAGTGGCTTTAAAAATAGTTACATGTGTGCAATGTCCTGTATACCAGCCTGTAAGCTCTTCCTATATAAATACATAGAAAGGCTTTTTGATTCCTTTTTTTAGACATGATTTCTCTATCTTATTCAGGTTTTTTTTATTTTTTTTATTTAGATATACATCTAGATATTCTAAAAGACTGTTTTATTTTTATTTTTTTTTACAAAATTGTTTAGATAAGTATCAGGTTTTGCATTATGATTACAATCAAACTATATTTGGTTAGAAAGGGAACACAATTCAAAACTCAGTATTTGATCATTCAAATAAGTGAACAAAATAAGGGATGGTTAGTGATAATTCAAAACACTTTATACCTACATTTTGCACACAAAAATTTTTATTTTTTTATACATTTTAATTCAATAAGTAATAAAAACTTCAGAGGGGAACAGCAACAGAAATAAACATAAAATAATGCTAATTAAGTTCATTCCTTCTCTCTCTCTCTCTCTCTCTCTCTCTGTGTGTGTGTGTTGCATTTGAGCGAGTCTCATTTTATTTTATTTTTTTTTAATTTAGCATATTCTCAGAATTTGCTATTGCAGTCTTACCAGTTAATACCACATTTTTTTGCACATGTAGTGCATGATGCAGAACCCAAACTCACAACTACTCCATTTTTAAACTCTATTGTTATCTTGTTGCAGTGTACAGATAAAATACTGTTATGTTATAATAAAGTATTGTTAATAAAATATACAAATTTTATTTGTTTGTTGTGTATTTTTATATTCTTTCATAAAAATATATAATTAATTACCAATGGAATAGTGTTATTATTTAGTTGTTGTATTATTCTTGATCTTATGTAAGTTTTTTTAGGTTGCATTCAAACAAGACACTTGCAAATCTTTTATTTCTAATGAATAAACATGCAACCCATTAAATAGTAACTAATTTGCTGGAAATGTCGATCACAAGAATAACAAAATGTACAAATGATATTTTATATGCAAATGTTTTATTTGTTGCAGACAGTGTTCTGATTAACTAGTGTTAAATGAAAGACAAAGTCAAAAAGGAATCACTTGCCAATTTTTTTTTTTTTTATTTTCCAATCATGCCAACAGTAATGAATATTAAAATGTTAAATGAAACATTTTTAAAATAAATAAATAAAGTGAAAAGTGAAATAGGTTTTCAAAAACAAGTAATAAATAGTTAAAATGTTAAATAACGTTAAAAACAAAATGAAATAATATTGAACACAAGTATTAACTATTTAAACAACTGTTCACACTATATACATAAAAAATATCTACACCACACCTCCTTTGTTACTGTCTCAGTCTGTGGACAGTACACCCTGCCCCTGTACTGGCTATGTCCTGTTGCACTTGTTTTAAACGTTTGCCCGCATTTTTTACAAGTGTTGGCCTCTACGGTTCTCCCGTAGGGTCTCTTGGGCATGGCGTCGGGATTGACAGCTGGTGCAGCGGGTAAGCGGGTGCCCTGTACAGCTGTTGGCTGTAACAGTGGCTGTGTCATTTGCATCCCCTGGACCATTGGGATGCCCTGGATCATTTGCAGACCCTGGACCATTGGCACACCTTGGAAACCTGGTGCTGATGGTATCAGTATGTTTGGTACCATCTGCAGTGATGCTCCAGGTGCTGATGGTGTCAGCAGCATCTGACTCTGCGCTGGTGCCTTGGGTCTGAGAGGGGGTCGCCCAACAGAAGTCTGCCTCTGCTTTGCCTGACCAGCTGTGCTCTCAGGTAGCTTGTACTGGTGCTGCTCCACTGGTTGTTCTGGCTCAGTCCGTAGACGTTTGGCAACCTGGAGAGGCTCTGGAGCTTCAGGGAGGGGCTGAGGCAACTGGATACCCTGAAGCAGCACAGACAGCTCCTGCTTTTTCTGTCTTGTGTTGTACCACTGAATCAGGGTGTTCTGGTTGACCTCCACCAGCTGCACTGAGGTTCCTCCCATCACCAAGCTGTTGCCCAGTACAAGCTGCCGTATCCTGCGATAGTCTTGCAGGATCCGAGACCATCTCGACAGGGCTCCCTTGCCTTTTCTTTTGGGGCTTGGGTGGACAGTGCAAAGTCTGATGAAGATGGTCTCCACCAGACGGCAACAGTCAGGCCACTGAGCAGGATTGCTGCCTGCACCCAGCACACATCTGGTGGTGCTCTCCACACGTCCCTTGTCCCGTGTCATCCAGGTTCTGCCAAAGAGCAATAATAGTGTTTGCTTCCTGGTTGGTCAGGCTGAGGGCAGTGTGGGCCCGGAGATCCACCAGATATTCTGCCAGCTGGTCCACATGTTGATAACCGGGGATATTTTGGTAATCAACAGCCTATTAAAAAACACAAACACACAATACAATTATTACATCACATCTGTCTAACGCACAATTCCATAACTGATCGTGTTATTTTGCTGTTCATCACCGTAAAGCACTGTATGGTACGAGGCAGAGAGCGCCATTGTTGACGTTTTTCTTAATATGTTCTTTAAAAAGCACCAAATAAATAAAGATGACTTGACGTGTATTTGCAGCTCACAAATTAATGTGGGACCCACCAAATCTTGCCTTGGTAAACTAAAATAGGACAAAACAATTTCAACCAAATGACTAAATACGCTGTAACAGCACAGTGGCAAACAACAATAATTGCATTTTTGGTAAATGAGAAAATATCTGTTGTTTCAATTTACACCCTCTGCTACTTATATAGATTGAAGTAAGCACAGTTAAGAAGAGACAAATGATTGGGAAGGCATTGCTAGAATGTGAGTATTATTGTAATTCAACAGGTACCTTTTAAAAATGACATCGATTCAAAACTAGTTTGCACATAGCTTGTAAGATACAGTGTTTATTAACAGCATTTATGGTTATACTTGAAAGTAGACGCATGATGACTGAATTAATAATACATGTACTAATAAAAATGTTATTACCATTGACAAACTTGGTATTATCCTGTCACAGATGCAGCAGGCCGTGGCTGGGGATGGAGTCGAGGCTGAGGCTGACTCTGCTCCATCACCTCCTGTGCTGGTCCAGTAGCGGCAGCAGACTGTTGTTGCTCCACAACCCTTGGTGATTGACCAGTAGAGACTGTGGCCAGACAACCAAAAAATACATCAGCTTCAATCACTTTTGAACGAGAAACATTTATTCAGTAAGTTAGTTTTATTATGTTTTGATACTTGCAACATCTTCACATTGTTACCTTTTGAGTGTGAAAGCCACACATACACTTTGGGACCTCTCTGAGCAAGGTCGTCTGGCCGCGAGACAGCATCGGACATTTTTCAATCTGTAAACATTAAGACATGTCATCATACACAATACATGCATTTCAACTAAACAGGAATGTCAAACTAATTTACTGTCATTTTCCATGACGTGTGTCATATTTATTTTTATTCTTTGCAGGGGAGATACAAACTGTAAAATTAGAGAGAAAGAGTGAGGAACATTTCACACAATAACACTTGACGGGGTGTGCATAAGACTGATATGACACCTTCATAATCATGAATATGAAGGAGGGTTTATACATGTTTATGACAGCTGTCATTAGGTGTCATTCGCTCAATAAGGACATTTCTAATGCAAATATGACATTGTTTGAGATGTCTTTGTTATGACAACATGACACTAACCAATACATCATAACCTATCAGTGTCATAACAACTTGACAATACCAAGATAACATATTATGTCATAAACATGGCATAGCAGATTAGTTATCAAACTTAAGAAACCACTTAGCTTTATGGGTTAACATTACAACATTGTAATGAGTGTTTTTCTTGACCTCAGAATTTGTCATTATTAAGTTACATTAATTAGGTACAAAAATGACCCCTGATTTCCGAATTAAAAAATTCCATAACTTTCTTAAATGTTATCCGATTTTAATCATTTAAAAAACATTTTTTAGATATTTTTGCTATCTATCATATGGTGATGATTATATTTGAATTTTCTCGTATTGATTTTTTTGTCACATACCTATCTTATTATGAAGTGATACAGTCTTTTTATCATTAACCCTCTATGGTACGGTGTTGCCTCCAGGCAACATAGTCGATTTTAGCTTTTTTTAAATAAAAACTAATACAATTTTATTGGTCAATGCTATCTAAGGGGAGGGGAACTCAAATACTAACCAATGAAAATAAAAAAGAGGGGTAACATGACCCACAGGGGTCCATTATGTTCCCTTTTTCAGCACATGTGCTCATGTCACATGGCTCCATATTTTCTCCACTGAAAAGGGCCTTTTTCACTAATTTCTGTCCAGGTAATCAACTACAAAAAAGCCCCAACCCCCCCCCGACCTCATACGGGTCATTAGGTCGGCCTGGGAGGTCTTCCACATGTTTGATCTAGCTTTTGTTGAGACCTGGCCTTCATATTAGGACAAGGTTATGGTGATTGTTAATGTTTTACCCTGAAACAACACCGATTGTAATATTTTGATATGATAACTTGATATGATGGTTTGTAGAACTTGCGTTCCACGATGGTACAATGTTGCCTGAGGGCAACAGCTGGGTAATAAATGTTAATTTTTATTAAATATGAAATGTTTAATTCATTAAAAACTTGATAAATATGTTTGTTCAAGTGTTTAGTTAAATAGATTGATGTTTTCAATAAATCTTTAATTTTTTTCTTCATGAAAATGTCAATTGTTTCAATTTGTCCATTGTGGTACAATGGACAATTTTATCACTGATATCATATTGCGTACCATAGAGGGTTAATTCAATGATACTGACTCACCAGATAGAATGTATTCCTCATACGATCGGCTTCTCATTCAGAATGCGTCAAATTAATCAAACTGCAACTTTTGAATTATTTTTTTTTTCGAAGATTTTCAATCTAAGATTTATAAAACGATCACGACGATCAGATTGCGTCTGCTCTTCTCAATCAAGCTCGTCTTCTCTCATTGCGCATGCTCGTCGACACCCATGGATCAAATGACAAAGAGCTCTCATTGGTTGATTACCGAGCTTTCGTCGAGATTGAATTTGCATATTCATTCATGTATATTATTTTTTATATTACTCGATTTTTCCCACCACTTATCAAATTTTATTAAGGGGATAGATCACTACATTGCGTTTAAATTAAATGTTCTTTATTTAACCTGTGTTACATATGGTAAAAAAAGGTTTTAATTTAAAAAAAATTGTTACCGTTGCTGTGAAAGCTAGGCAGGATTTGCACTATAAATATTGCGTGAACCTTTGGCTTGATTGTAGGTGAGTAGGGTTTGCAATGTTAGGACCTCATTGCACGTAGGCTCACTAGTACGCTGAGGTTAGTTATGCCAAGCACTTCATGGCATAGATCATGAAGTGTACGTCTTTCCTGGCATCTCAACCCAGCACTTTTGCTTTTCTTTGTGTAACCGAACAAGTCACTTAGTCCTCCCAGTCAAAAAGCGGATGAAGCCTTAAAATTTTATTTTATTTTTTTCCCCAGGATAACCATTCAAATATATTGTTGTTCTATTGTTGTTTTCTGACTATTATTTACAATTTTTACAGGGGTTTTTATGATACTTTGCAATAATTATATCATTTTATCAGCTATTTTTTCCCATTAGAATTAATATATATATATATATATATATATATATATATATATATATATATATATATATATATATATATATATATATATGTATGTATTTTACAATTTTTTTTCAATAAGTGCAACATTTCACATCTAAATAGAGTGCCAGCCTAAAACAAAAAAAAGTTCAAGTAGAAGCACGCCATCTAGTGGCTTTAAAAATAGTTACATGTGTGCAATGTCCTGTATACCAGCCTGTAAGCTCTTCCTATATAAATACATAGAAAGGCTTTTTGATTCCTTTTTTTAGACATGATTTCTCTATCTTATTCAGGTTTTTTTATTTTTTTTTTTTATTTAGATATACATCTAGATATTCTAAAAGACTGTTTTATTTTTATTTTTTTACAAAAATGTTTAGATAAGTATCAGGTTTTGCATTATGATTACAATCAAACTATATTTGGTTAGAAAGGGAACACAATTCAAAACTCAGTATTTGATCATTCAAATAAGTGAACAAAATAAGGGATGGTTAGTGATAATTCAAAACACTTTATACCTACATTTTGCACACAAAAAATTGTATTTTTTTATACATTTTAATTCAATAAGTAATAAAAACTTCAGAGGGGAACAGCAACAGAAATAAACATAAAATAATGCTAATTAAGTTCATTCTCTCTCTCTCTCTTTCTCTCTCTCTCTCTCTCTGTGTGTGTGTTGCATTTGAGCGAGTCTCATTTTATTTTATTTTTTTTTTTAATTTAGCATATTCTCAGAATTTGCTATTGCAGTCTTACCAGTTAATACCACATTTTTTTGCACATGTAGTGCATGATGCAGAACCCAAACTCAAAACTACTCCATTTTTAAACTCTATTGTTATCTTGTTGCAGTGTACAGATAAAATACTGTTATGTTATAATAAAGTATTGTTAATAAAATATACAAATTTTATTTGTTTGTTGTGTATTTTTATATTCTTTCATAAAAATATATAATTAATTACCAATGGAATAGTGTTATTATTTAGTTGTTGTATTATTCTTGATCTTATGTAAGTTTTTTTAGGTTGCATTCAAACAAGACACTTGCAAATCTTTTATTTCTAATGAATAAACATGCAACCCATTAAATAGTAACTAATTTGCTGGAAATGTCGATCACAAGAATAACAAAATGTACAAATGATATTTTATATGCAAATGTTTTATTTGTTGCAGACAGTGTTCTGATTAACTAATGAAAGACAACGTCAAAAAGAAATCACTTGCCAATTTGTTTTTATTTTCCAATCATGCCAACAGTAATGAATATTAAAATGTTAAATAAAATATTTTTAAAATAAATAAATAAAGTGAAAAGTGAAATAGGTTTTCAAAAATAAGTAATAAATAGTTAAAATGTTAAATAACGTTAAAAACAAAATGAAATAATATTGAACACAAGTATTAACTATTTAAACAACTGTTCACACTATATACATAAAAAAATATCTACACCACACCTCCTTTGTTACTGTCTCAGTCTGTGGACAGTACACCCTGCCCCTGTACTGGCTATGTCCTGTTGCACTTGTTTTAAACGTTTGCCTGCATTTTTTACAAGTGTTGGCCTCTACGGTTCTCCTGTAGGGTCTCTTGGGCATGGCGTCGGGATTGACTGCAGCGGGTAAGCGGGTGCCCTGTACAGCTGTTGGCTGTAACAGTGGCTGTGTCATTTGCATCCCCTGGACCATTGGGATGCCCTGGATCATTTGCAGACCCTGGACCATTGGCACACCTTGGAAACCTGGTGCTGATGGTATCAGTATGTTTGGTACCATCTGCAGTGATGCTCCAGGTGCTGATGGTGTCAGCAGCATCTGACTCTGCGCTGGTGCCTTGGGTCTGAGAGCGGGTCGCCCAACAGAAGTCTGCCTCTGCTTTGCCTGACCAGCTGTGCTCTCAGGTAGCTTGTACTGGTGCTGCTCCACTGGTTGTTCTGGCTCAGTCCATAGACGTTTGGCAACCTGGAGAGGCTCTGGAGCTTCAGGGAGGGGCTGAGGCAACTGGATACCCTGAAGCAGCACAGACAGCTCCTGCTTTTTCTGTCTTGTGTTGTACCACTGAATCAGGGTGTTCTGGTTGACCTCCACCAGCTGCACTGAGGTTCCTCCCATCACCAAGCTGTTGCCCAGTACAAGCTGCCGTATTCTGCGATAGTCTTGCAGGATCCGAGACCATCTCGACAGGGCTCCCTTGCCTTTTCTTTTGGGGCTTGGGTGGACAGTGCAAAGTCTGATGAAGATGGTCTCCACCAGACGGCAACAGTCAGGCCACTGAGCAGGATTGCTGCCTGCACCCAGCACACATCTGGTGGTGCTCTTCACACGTCCCTTGTCCCGGTCATCCAGGTTCTGCCAAAGAGCAATAATAGTGTTGGCTTCCTGGTTGGTCAGGCTGAGGGCAGTGTGGGCCCGGAGATCCACCAGATATTCTGCCAGCTGGTCCACATGTTGATAACCGGGGATATTTTGGTAATCAACAGCCTATTAAAAAACACAAACACACAATACAATTATTACATCACATCTGTCTAATGCACAATTCCATAACTGATCGTGTTATTTTGCTGTTCATCACCGTAAAGCACTGTATGGTACAAAGCAGAGAGCGCCATTGTTGACATTTTTCTTAATATGTTCTTTAAAAAGCACCAAATAAATAAAGATGACTTGACGTGTATTTGCAGCTCACAAATTAATTCAGGCTGTACTTTTCAATGTAAAATATGTGGAAAGTCTGGATTTAAAGCACTGGATGTAAATTCATCCAAATTATTCTAGTTAATGTGAAAGACATGCAAAGGAGTGGTATTTACCGTCTCTTCATCATCATCATCATCATCATCATCATCCTGACCAGCATCCTCTGGATCTGAGGGGAGAGTTGAAACAGATGTTTCAGAGAGAACAGGTGTGACGGCAGTCCCTGAGGGTCCAGGTGATGAAGGAGACTGTGTGAGGCCAAGTTTGGGGTTAGGGACCAGTGAAGGGGATGTGGAGCCCTGCCCAGTACATGTGTGGCACTGCTGGCGACCAGGGTGGAAGAACCCAGTGTCAGTGTGGAAGAGGGTGGTGACAGTACAGCCTCCGGATCTGCTATTGTGTGATCCTCGCTGATGTCACAGTAGCCCTCATCTTCATCTCGCTCCTCCACGCTAGCCATGTTTCCATCCACTTGTCAATCGAATTATCTGAAGTTCGGTTAAAAAACTCGTGCGGATAAAGCTGGTGAAAGTGTGTTTCCATCAAACGGCTTTAAAGCGAATAAAAACCTGTACGTAATGACGTCACATGCCGTTTTGCGATCAAATTGGTATATCGAATTGATTTGAGACATTTTAAGGTGTTTCCATTCGTTTTCGCACTGAATCGAACAACATTCAAGCAAACTTTTGCGAACAAAGTTTTGTTAGACAAAACGGATCGCGTCATCTACCAACAAATGATCAATATTTCACAAGTTGAAGCCTAATAATGCTTATGTGCCAGCTGATAGTGACATATGAATGGGATAATGTATGCGAGGCGGTTGTTGAAGGGATTGTATTCGCTATAAAAACCGCCTCGCTATCTATTATCCTGCTTATTACATATAAATCAACCAAATAAATCAATCAATCAATAATTCGACTTAAAATATTGACTTAAAAACGAGTTTATTGATTTAAAAACGAGCATTGCTTCTGCTAAAGAAAATAGTCTGTTCCGTCTCTGAACTGCGTCCATGGCAACGGTGTGTTATACTAGCAGCGCCGCAGTCTGTTAACAAGAAATAACAGACCACATTCTACATTACAATTCAACCAAGCCACGTAAAAACAAGCAAAACGAATCTAAGAAAACAACGACACTATAAACATTGCTATGATGATGCCGATGCACGTATGCCCGACAAAAGCGGAGGTGACTGTGGTGTGGGAACGACAGCGCTCCATCAGTTCTGGGAGATCGTGGTTCACGGAAACCCTTTGGTTGAAGCATCTTTTTGCTTTGTCCACTTACATCCGTCTTTGTTGCCATCCGCCATGTGTGCGCAAACAGACTGGCCGGAAATGAACTCGTCTTCTGGCGTGTTGCAACCATTAAAAGGGCCTAAAACTTAATCGCAATTCATTATTCATTCTCCAAATAACGTTTCCATCAGCTTTTATCGCATTAGCCGTATATCGATCAAGCTAAAATCCGATGAGACCGAAAGTATTTCATTTGAGTCGATTTTCATGAAATTTCATCGAATTTTACTGTTTCCATAAGGCATTTTTCATTCGATATCACTTAATTCGGATAAAAATGTGTCGATGGAAACATGGCTACTGAGGTCCTCAATGAGCTCTGCTGTCTGCTCAGAGTCTGGATTCATGTCCTGCAGTGCCTGACCAGTCTGCTGGAACAGATACTGCACTCCAATGAGCTCACCTGAAATAAAAACAATAAACAAAAAGAAATTAAATAGAAAGTTGTGTATCAGATTTGATACATTTTTGTAGCAGCTCATATACTGTGAGAATATAGAGCTCATCGTCAAGGAGAACAAAACAGTTTTATTCAGAGGCCCAACATGTTTAATTATGGGGCAAAACATGACATGAAATGCAATGACTGATAGAAAAGTCTGATGATCATTTTGATATTTACATGTAACATGATTTTCTAATCAAGTGAACAACCCAAGCTGCTTCTGTCTAGTAATTACATATTACTAACAATATAAAAGTTATTCTTACAATTACTTTATAAATATCAGTAAAGGTTTCACAGTGAAAAGAAACGTGAAGCACGAGCTGAAGGTGGACACTTTTACAACTATACTAAAAGACTATAATCAATCAGTCGACAGAGGGCATGTTTCCTCATGTTGAAAATTTAGAGGCCTTCAGAAACGTGCATATCAATTATGACACAATCAACTCTATAGGGTTCAATTAGGTTACACAGAAATTGCAAGTTGATAAAATAAAAAATAAATAAAATAATTCTCACCGGTGTAACATGCAGGGGGACAAAACGTGGGGACCACTGTCCTGCCAAACAGCTTTCCGTAATTGCCGTTTTCACAGTGAACAAGTTCTCCTGTGTAGCTGCGCAAAGCTGATGGCTCCGATGACAGGGAAGCAGCCTCCCGGTCCTGGTTCCACCGGTGTAGACCCTCCAGCAGATAAATCTGAAAATTCATATGGGTGAGTTCATATGGAAGAAGGCCTGTTGTGTTCTGTCTCTTGATTTGTGATAATGGCAGCAATTGCGAAACTCACCTTCGTCATGTACTGAGTGTGGATGGCATCAAGATCTTGTCCTGAAGAATCACAGGGTCAAATGACTATATCCTATCTGGTAGCAAGAGCATAGCCATAACTTTAAGATCCCCTGAGTTAAAGAATTTCAGTATTTATCAGTAAAAAAACACATCAAATAAATAAACACCTTTGCGTTGGACAGTATGTGCCTGTCTCATTGGCCAACATAATTAAAAACACACCTGGAGAAATAAAAAAAAATATACCAATGACCATGTGATATCCTGTTATCATGATAGTTCAACTAACTATTATAACTGTGACCATTATAACATTTGCCGCCGATTATTTAGCTGAAAATTAAACTTTCTCCATCCCAGTAAAATCAATGCAATTTATTTTTGTT
The DNA here is from genome assembly GCA_038021265.1 of Cyprinella venusta. Lineage (NCBI taxonomy): Eukaryota > Metazoa > Chordata > Actinopteri > Cypriniformes > Leuciscidae > Cyprinella > Cyprinella venusta. The sequence continues at coordinate 20,410,673 of CM075871.1, forward strand.
CTATAATATTTATTCTTTTTAATTTAGTATTTTGAGACAATTTAATTGAATTTATTAATATTTATGCAATATTTATGGTTTATTTTTGCCATGGAAATATATATATATATATATATATATATATATATATATATATATATATATATATATATATATATATATATATATATATATATTTTTTTTTTTTTTCAAAAAAATATTAATGCAGTATTTTAGTTTAATATAAAGTCTAGGCCTTCAGGAAAAAAGTATTTTTTGAAGAAAATTAGCACCATCTGGTTACAGTATAGAGAAAAGACGTAGAATCATGGTGTAACCACTAGATGGCATGACCAGCTCTCTATGGAGAGGCATGTGAATTCCCCAGCTGTTTATGAACACATTTTTTTGTTGTTGTTGTTGGTGGACTTGTATATATATAGTTGAAACAATCTCAAAAACTATTTCTTATAAAAAAATGACAAAAAAAATATTCACATTTTTTTTTCATTCTTTTACAATTTCCCATTCATTTCCTATGGGGTCATTTTGTGTGTATGCTCAGATCATGACCTCAATTTTTTTGTGTGTTCACAATACATAATGCCATAAAAGTCACCAAGTTTCGTAACATCGCGATAAAGCTGTGATTTTTAAAAATTCAAAACATACTTTTTGTAATCAAAATTTATTGGTGTGTATGTGTATAAAAGTGTGTGTGTTTGTATGTGTGTGTGTGTCTGTGTGTTGGTGGGTGTGTCTGTTTTGCACTCTAGATGTTGTAGAGTGTCACCCCTTTCCTGCGGTGTACTTTTTTTTTTTTTTTAGAATTGTGGCCGATTTATAGATTGTACACAAAAATTCAGAGATTTTTTTTATTTTTTTGTCAATTTCCCATTCATTTCCTATGGGTCGTCATTTTTGACAGAAGAGCAAAAGTGTGACTAATTTTTTTTACGACCACTTAAGTTGCTCGGAACATGACCTCAATTTTTGTGTGTGTGTTGTTCACATACCCAATGCCATAAAAGTCACCAAGTTTCGTAACATTCCGATGAAGCTGTGATTTTTAAAATTTCAAAACAGAAAATTTTTCGGTCAGAAATGACCGAAGAGCACCTGAGGGTTAAACGTTAAATGTCAATCCGCGTTTGCGGGTCCGCAGTGACGCAGCTGACGTGTGTCTGGTGTGTCCGTGTATTCGGGTTCAAATAATTAGAGGAGGACTTGCATTTATCTTGCCCAGCCATGTGTCTAAACCACTCCGAACTGAAGCATATACCTCACGTTTCCTGATATTTCTTCAGCATTGCTTTTTTCAAACCAGAAGACAGAATGGGCTCCAGAAAACGCAAAAATAAAGTTTCCACTTCTCTACTAGTTGAGTGCTATTACTGTGTGGAACCTGTATATAACTGTTCACATAAAAAAAAAAAAAAAAAAAAAATATATATATATATATATATATAAAATGGGGTTTTAGGGCTTCATGATCCTTTAAGAATAAGCTACTTAAAGCCAGATTATAAAATAACATTAAGAAATATTATGTCTAAACCCCAAGATAAAATGTTTAAAAAAGATGACACTGCTTACTGGAAACCGGACGTCTATACCTTTCTGTCTGCACCTTTCTATATGTGCATTTTCCTAGCGAGAAAATGCACATATATAATCAACACATTTTAGCTAAAATGAAATGGTTTGCTTATGCAAAAATCATAACCAAATGCATGATAAAATGTGAAACAGCATGAACAGCATGTTTATTAATTTCATTAAAAAAAAAGAAAAGGAAAAAAAAGGACTATTTCATCGTCACTATAAGAAACAGTACAGAAGCACTGAGAGTCTTTGAGCATTTCTAGCTCTTCAAGTATGTTCGTTCTGCTCATATACCAGGGAACTGTGCCTTTAGGAGGGCATTGAGCCGAAGATGAACAGCCGTGACATGAAGATGGGATACAGCTGATGGGCATCAGTTGTACACCCCATGGCGATCCTGCGCTGCGCATATAATGCCAGATGTCCAAGCGAATCATGAGATCAGGCCAACCTCTGAATCTGTTTTTTTATCTTGGTCACACCCACATCAGTGCAGCAGCCACAGTCCACGTACAAAACCACACCAGCCTGCTGGTACCTTTTCACCAGACCATCAACCATCTTGTCCAGTCCTGCTCCTTCCTGTGCTATCAGCACACTCATGAGCACCTGACCAAACTCATCGCCAACAGAGGTAAGCCAGAGTCCCGTTCCCCTTGCCGTCCCAGCCAGCTTCTTGGTGATCTGCAGTGGATGACCGGAAGCATGCAATGTTATGAAACATCACACCATGTAGAATATGATACTCATGCCCTGATAATGATATAACAGTAAACGGCATAAAAGAACAAAAATCCCCAGCTAACCTTTTTAGTGGAATCCATCTTCAAGACTGAACCATACGTGGATGTTATCCTTGCATGGATTTCATGATCCAGCCTTGTCAGGATGTCTTGGCTGTAAACGGTGAGCAGCCACTTGCAGCTTGGCACCACTGTAGGCTCTGGGGGTTCCTGGAACTTTATTTGCAACACCCCGGGACGTTTGAGGAAGTCCACGCATTGGGTGGTGTACCGGGCCATACGTTGGAGCCACTCCTCGCTGTGGTTCTCACGCAGCTGTTTAATGACCCGCGTGGGACTGTTGCCTAGGCCACGCTCACGCAGGAGCCGAATGACTCTCATGTCACAGGCATACCTTAGGAAGAGCAAAATACACACATTCATATATTTTACATATTTGATTTGTAAAGTATTTGCAAACACATGTGGTGATGGTCTATCAACTGGATGTGGAATTAAAGTGCACTTACTTCCGCGTGAGGATGACCCGAAATTCAGAGCGATGGCCCAGATCCAGCTGTTGCAGGATGGTCTGACTCCAGGACACATGCGAGGCTTTACACTTGGTACAGATGAGGGTTTCTGTGACCATGTTGTACATCCTATCGATGTCCAGAACCTGCCGTGTCCTTTAGTGCAGACCGCCTCCAGTCAGCTGATGCTGACCGCAGGCAGAATTGGGACAGACAGCCTTTATCCTTCCAAAGCTTGTACGGCATCCACAGCAACAGAGCATGACTAAAAAATCTGTCTGGAGCTGGAGCCTGGTTGTAGATAAGTGCTGGCTGTGGTGGGTAATACCAGAGCTGTAGGTCGTCTCGAAGCTCTGGTTTTCCCTTGGACCCCGTTTTGAAAAGCCTGTTGGCAATCCACCTGTGATCCTCTGGCGGCAAGGTCTCCGACCACGAACGATGCAGTCGAACTGCAGATGGAGCTTGCAATGATGCCCCGGAAGGAGCAGTCTGTGAAGGAAAAAGAAAAGAACATTTAGTCTAACAGGTCATTTGTTTAATTAGCGCTATTAAATAGAAAATATTGGATGTCAAATACGTACTTAGGATTTACATTTGTTCCAAATGTTTTTAGAATTGTGTCAGCTGCGAGCGCTATTTTGTGCAACTCTAGTGAGTTGTGAAAGTTAATATGAAAAAAAAAAAATATTTTAGACCAATAGAATTTGAAATTGCTTACCGAGACAATACCGCAAGACTCAGGACTAGTCGCATCCGCAGTGGTTCTGGGGACAGAGGCTGGAACTCCAGGATCTTGTGTCTGTAAAATCATGCAGTCAAATATAATAGATTTTGTTTGTACAACAAGAGAAACAGTCAAACATACCTGTCCAATAATTGTAATTCATCCTGGATGGAATTATACAATGCTGTTCAAAAGTCTGGGGTCAGTAAGTTTATTTTTATGTTTTTATAAACCCTATTTAATACTAACCCTAACCCTAAGAGTATATAGTACTGTTATTACGTCATTATGTTAAGATTTCCTTGAATACAAAATATGTGTGCAGAGGAAAGTGCACAGGAGTGGAATGTGTATTCATAGAATGCAATGTGGATTATGCCAGTACTTACAGAGACAGTGCATGGTGCTCGGTGTTGGGGCACTGGACACCGCTGCGCTGGGTGGGTCAACCTGAGATGGTCTCCTAGCCACACTTAGATTTGGCTTTACAGTAGAAATGTGGGACCCACCAAATCTTGCCTTGGTAAACTAAAATAGGACAAAACAATTTCAACCAAATGACTAAATACGCTGTAACAGCACAGTGGCAAACAATAATTGCATTTTTGGTAAATGAGAAAATATCTGTTGTTTCAATTTACACCCTCTGCTACTTATATAGATTGAAGTAAGCACAGTTAAGAAGAGACAAATGATTGGGAAGGCATTGCTAGAATGTGAGTATTATTGTAATTCAACAGGTACCTTTTAAAAATGACATCGATTCAAAACTAGTTTGCACATAGCTTGTAAGATACAGTGTTTATTAACAGCATTTATGGTTATACTTGAAAGTAGACGCATGATGACTGAATTAATAATACATGTACTAATAAAAATGTTATTACCATTGACAAACTTGGTATTATCCTGTCACAGATGCAGCAGGCCGTGGCTGGGGATGGAGTCGAGGCTGAGGCTGACTCTGCTCCATCACCTCCTGTGCTGGTCCAGTAGCGGCAGCAGACTGTTGTTGCTCCACAACCCTTGGTGATTGACCAGTAGAGACTGTGGCCAGACAACCAAAAAATACATCAGCTTCAATCACTTTTGAACGAGAAACATTTATTCAGTAAGTTAGTTTTATTATGTTTTGATACTTGCAACATCTTCACATTGTTACCTTTTGAGTGTGAAAGCCACACATACACTTTGGGACCTCTCTGAGCAAGGTCGTCTGGCCGCGAGACAGCATCGGACATTTTTCAATCTGTAAACATTAAGACATGTCATCATACACAATACATGCATTTCAACTAAACAGGAATGTCAAACTAATTTACTGTCATTTTCCATGACGTGTGTCATATTTATTTTTATTCTTTGCAGGGGAGATACAAACTGTAAAATTAGAGAGAAAGAGTGAGGAACATTTCACACAATAACACTTGACGGGGTGTGCATAAGACTGATATGACACCTTCATAATCATGAATATGAAGGAGGGTTTATACATGTTTATGACAGCTGTCATTAGGTGTCATTCGCTCAATAAGGACATTTCTAATGCAAATATGACATTGTTTGAGATGTCTTTGTTATGACAACATGACACTAACCAATACATCATAACCTATCAGTGTCATAACAACTTGACAATACCAAGATAACATAATATGTCATAAACATGGCATAGCAGATTAGTTATCAAACTTAAGAAACCACTTAGCTTTATGGGTTAACATTACAACATTGTAATGAGTGTTTTTCTTGACCTCAGAATTTGTCATTATTAAGTTACATTAATTAGGTACAAAAATGACCCCTGATTTCCGAATTAAAAAATTCCATAACTTTCTTAAATGTTATCCGATTTTAATCATTTAAAAAACATTTTTTTTAGATATTTTTGCTATCTATCATATGGTGATGATTATATTTGAATTTTCTCGTATTGATTTTTTTGTCACATACCTATCTTATTATGAAGTGATACAGTCTTTTTATCATTAACCCTCTATGGTACGGTGTTGCCTCCAGGCAACATAGTCGATTTTAGCTTTTTTTAAATAAAAACTAATACAATTTTATTGGTCAATGCTATCTAAGGGGAGGGGAACTCAAATACTAACCAATGAAAATAAAAAAGAGGGGTAACATGACCCACAGGGGTCCATTATGTTCCCTTTTTCAGCACATGTGCTCATGTCACATGGCTCCATATTTTCTCCACTGAAAAGGGCCTTTTTCACTAATTTCTGTCCAGGTAATCAACTACAAAAAAGCCCCAACCCCCCCGACCTCATACGGGTCATTAGGTCGGCCTGGGAGGTCTTCCACATGTTTGATCTAGCTTTTGTTGAGACCTGGCCTTCATATTAGGACAAGGTTATGGTGATTGTTAATGTTTTACCCTGAAACAACACCGATTGTAATATTTTGATATGATAACTTGATATGATGGTTTGTAGAACTTGCGTTCCACGATGGTACAATGTTGCCTGAGGGCAACAGCTGGGTAATAAATGTTATTTTTTATTAAATATGAAATGTTTAATTCATTAAAAACTTGATAAATATGTTTGTTCAAGTGTTTAGTTAAATAGATTGATGTTTTCAATAAATCTTTAATTTTTTTCTTCATGAAAATGTCAATTGTTTCAATTTGTCCATTGTGGTACGATGTTGCCTTGAGGCAACAAACTTTTAATTAATAAATAAATTTAAAAAGAATGATAAAGTTTATTGATATTGTTATAGTGTCCAATTTTAAGCAGGAAAAACATAACAAAAACATTTTTTTTTTTATCACTGATATCATATTGCGTACCATAGAGGGTTAATTCAATGATACTGACTCACCAGATAGAATGTATTCCTCATACGACCGGCTTCTCATTCAGAATGCATCAAATTAATCAAACTGCAACTTTTGAATTATTTTTTTTCGAAGATTTTCAATCTAAGATTTATAAAACGATCACGACGATCAGATTGCGTCTGCTCTTCTCAATCAAGCTCGTCTTCTCTCATTGCGCATGCTCGTCGACACCCATGGCTCAAATGACAAAGAGCTCTCATTGGTTGATTACCGAGCTTTCGTCGAGATTGAATTTGCATATTCATTCATGTATATTATTTTTTATATTACTCATTTTTTCCCATCACTTATCAAATTTTATTAAGGGGATAGATCACTACATTGCCTTTAAATTAAATGTTCTTTATTTAACCTGTGTTACATATGGTAAAAAAGGTTTTAATTTTAAAAAATTGTTACCGCTGCTGTGAAAGGTAGGCACGATTTGCTCTATAAAAATTGCGTGGACCCTTGGCCTGATTGTAGGTGAGTAGGGTTTGCAATGTTAGGACCTCATTGCACGTAGGCTCACTAGTACGCTGAGGTTAGTTATGCCAAGCACTTCATGGCATAGATCATGAAGTGTACGTCTTTCCTGGCATCTCAACCCAGCACTTTTGCTTTTCTTTGTGTAACCGAACAAGTCACTTAGTCCTCACAGTCAAAAAGCGGATGAAGCCTTAAAATTTTATTTTATTTTTTTCCCCAGGATAACCATTCAAATATATTGTTGTTCTATCGTTGTTTTCTGACTATTATTTACAATTTTTACAGGGGTTTTTTATGATACTTTGCAATAATTATATCATTTTATCAGCTATTTTTTCCCATTAGAATTAATACATATATATATATGTATGTATTTTACAATTTTTTTTCAATAAGTGCAACATTTCACATCTAAATAGAGTGCCAGCCTAAAACAAAAAAAAAAGTTCAAGTAGAAGCACGCCATCTAGTGGCTTTAAAAATAGTTACATGTGTGCAATGTCCTGTATACCAGCCTGTAAGCTCTTCCTATATAAATACATAGAAAGGCTTTTTGATTCCTTTTTTAGACATGATTTCTCTATCTTATTCAGTTTTTTTTTAGTTTTTTTTATTTAGATATACATCTAGATATTCTAAAAGACTGTTTTATTTTTATTTTTTTACAAAATTGTTTAGATAAGTATCAGGTTTTGCATTATGATTACAATCAAACTATATTTGGTTAGAAAGGGAACACAATTCAAAACTCAGTATTTGATCATTCAAATAAGTGAACAAAATAAGGGATGGTTAGTGATAATTCAAAACACTTTATACCTACATTTTGCACACAAAAAAATTGTATTTTTTTATACATTTTAATTCAATAAGTAATAAAAACTTCAGAGGGGAACAGCAACAGAAATAAACATAAAATAATGCTAATTAAGTTCATTCTCTCTCTCTCTCTCTGTGTGTGTGTGTTGCATTTGAGCGAGTCTCATTTTATTTTATTTATTTTTTTTAAATTTAGCATATTCTCAGAATTTGCTATTGCAGTCTTACCAGTTAATACCACATTTTTTTGCACATGTAGTGCATGATGCAGAACCCAAACTCAAAACTACTCCATTTTTAAACTCTATTGTTATCTTGTTGCAGTGTACAGATAAAATACTGTTATGTTATAATAAAGTATTGTTAATAAAATATACAAATTTTATTTGTTTGTTGTGTATTTTTATATTCTTTCATAAAAATATATAATTAATTACCAATGGAATAGTGTTATTATTTAGTTGTTGTATTATTCTTGATCTTATGTAAGTTTTTTTAGGTTGCATTCAAACAAGACACTTGCAAATCTTTTATTTCTAATGAATAAACATGCAACCCATTAAATAGTAACTAATTTGCTGGAAATGTCGATCACAAGAATAACAAAATGTACAAATGATATTTTATATGCAAATGTTTTATTTGTTGCAGACAGTGTTCTGATTAACTTAACTTATTAAAATGTTAAATAAAACATTTTTGAAATAAATAAATAAAGTGAAAAGTGAAATAGGTTTTCAAAAACAAGTAATAAATAGTTAAAATGTTAAATAACGTTAAAAACAAAATGAAATAATATTGAACACAAGTATTAACTATTTAAACAACTGTTCACACTATATACATAAAAAATATCTACACCACACCTCCTTTGTTACTGTCTCAGTCTGTGGACAGTACACCCTGCCCCTGTACTGGCTATGTCCTGTTGCACTTGTTTTAAACGTTTGCCCGCATTTTTTACAAGTGTTGGCCTCTACGGTTCTCCCGTAGGGTCTCTTGGGCATGGCGTCGGGATTGACAGCTGGTGCAGCGGGTAAGCGGGTGCCCTGTACAGCTGTTGGCTGTAACAGTGGCTGTGTCATTTGCATCCCCTGGACCATTGGGATGCCCTGGATCATTTGCAGACCCTGGACCATTGGCACACCTTGGAAACCTGGTGCTGATGGTATCAGTATGTTTGGTACCATCTGCAGTGATGCTCCAGGTGCTGATGGTGTCAGCAGCATCTGACTCTGCGCTGGTGCCTTGGGTCTGAGAGGGGGTCGCCCAACAGAAGTCTGCCTCTGCTTTGCCTGACCAGCTGTGCTCTCAGGTAGCTTGTACTGGTGCTGCTCCACTGGTTGTTCTGGCTCAGTCCGTAGACGTTTGGCAACCTGGAGAGGCTCTGGAGCTTCAGGGAGGGGCTGAGGCAACTGGATACCCTGAAGCAGCACAGACAGCTCCTGCTTTTTCTGTCTTGTGTTGTACCACTGAATCAGGGTGTTCTGGTTGACCTCCACCAGCTGCACTGAGGTTCCTCCTCCCATCACCAAGCTGTTGCCCAGTACAAGCTGCCGTATCCTGCGATAGTCTTGCAGGATCCGAGACCATCTCGACATGGCTCCCTTGCCTTTTCTTTTGGGGCTTGGGTGGACAGTGCAAAGTCTGATGAAGATGGTCTCCACCAGACGGCAACAGTCAGGCCACTGAGCAGGATTGCTGCCTGCACCCAGCACACATCTGGTGGTGCTCTCCACACGTCCCTTGTCCCGTGTCATCCAGGTTCTGCCAAAGAGCAATAATAGTGTTGGCTTCCTGGTCGGTCAGGCTGAGGGCAGTGTGGGCCCGGAGATCCACCAGATATTCTGCCAGCTGGTCCACATGTTGATAACCGGGGATATTTTGGTAATCAACAGCCTATTAAAAAACACAAACACACAATACAATTATTACATCACATCTGTCTAACGCACAATTCCATAACTGATCGTGTTATTTTGCTGTTCATCACCGTAAAGCACTGTATGGTACGAGGCAGAGAGCGCCATTGTTGACGTTTTTCTTAATATGTTCTTTAAAAAGCACCAAATAAATAAAGATGACTTGACGTGTATTTGCAGCTCACAAATTAATGTGGGACCCACCAAATCTTGCCTTGGTAAACTAAAATAGGACAAAACAATTTCAACCAAATGACTAAATACGCTGTAACAGCACAGTGGCAAACAATAATTGCATTTTTGGTAAATGAGAAAATATCTGTTGTTTCAATTTACACCCTCTGCTACTTATATAGATTGAAGTAAGCACAGTTAAGAAGAGACAAATGATTGGGAAGGCATTGCTAGAATGTGAGTATTATTGTAATTCAACAGGTACCTTTTAAAAATGACATCGATTCAAAACTAGTTTGCACATAGCTTGTAAGATACAGTGTTTATTAACAGCATTTATGGTTATACTTGAAAGTAGACGCATGATGACTGAATTAATAATACATGTACTAATAAAAATGTTATTACCATTGACAAACTTGGTATTATCCTGTCACAGATGCAGCAGGCCGTGGCTGGGGATGGAGTCGAGGCTGAGGCTGACTCTGCTCCATCACCTCCTGTGCTGGTCCAGTAGCGGCAGCAGACTGTTGTTGCTCCACAACCCTTGGTGATTGACCAGTAGAGACTGTGGCCAGACAACCAAAAAATACATCAGCTTCAATCACTTTTGAACGAGAAACATTTATTCAGTAAGTTAGTTTTATTATGTTTTGATACTTGCAACATCTTCACATTGTTACCTTTTGAGTGTGAAAGCCACACATACACTTTGGGACCTCTCTGAGCAAGGTCGTCTGGCCGCGAGACAGCATCGGACATTTTTCAATCTGTAAACATTAAGACATGTCATCATACACAATACATGCATTTCAACTAAACAGGAATGTCAAACTAATTTACTGTCATTTTCCATGACGTGTGTCATATTTATTTTTATTCTTTGCAGGGGAGATACAAACTGTAAAATTAGAGAGAAAGAGTGAGGAACATTTCACACAATAACACTTGACGGGGTGTGCATAAGACTGATATGACACCTTCATAATCATGAATATGAAGGAGGGTTTATACATGTTTATGACAGCTGTCATTAGGTGTCATTCGCTCAATAAGGACATTTCTAATGCAAATATGACATTGTTTGAGATGTCTTTGTTATGACAACATGACACTAACCAATACATCATAACCTATCAGTGTCATAACAACTTGACAATACCAAGATAACATAATATGTCATAAACATGGCATAGCAGATTAGTTATCAAACTTAAGAAACCACTTAGCTTTATGGGTTAACATTACAACATTGTAATGAGTGTTTTTCTTGACCTCAGAATTTGTCATTATTAAGTTACATTAATTAGGTACAAAAATGACCCCTGATTTCCGAATTAAAAAATTCCATAACTTTCTTAAATGTTATCCGATTTTAATCATTTAAAAAACATTTTTTTTTAGATATTTTTGCTATCTATCATATGGTGATGATTATATTTGAATTTTCTCGTATTGATTTTTTTGTCACATACCTATCTTATTATGAAGTGATACAGTCTTTTTATCATTAACCCTCTATGGTACGGTGTTGCCTCCAGGCAACATAGTCGATTTTAGCTTTTTTTAAATAAAAACTAATACAATTTTATTGGTCAATGCTATCTAAGGGGAGGGGAACTCAAATACTAACCAATGAAAATAAAAAAGAGGGGTAACATGACCCACAGGCCAGGGTCCATTATGTTCCCTTTTTCAGCACATGTGCTCATGTCACATGGCTCCATATTTTCTCCACTGAAAAGGGCCTTTTTCACTAATTTCTGTCCAGGTAATCAACTACAAAAAAGCCCCAACCCCCCCGACCTCATACGGGTCATTAGGTCGGCCTGGGAGGTCTTCCACATGTTTGATCTAGCTTTTGTTGAGACCTGGCCTTCATATTAGGACAAGGTTATGGTGATTGTTAATGTTTTACCCTGAAACAACACCGATTGTAATATTTTGATATGATAACTTGATATGATGGTTTGTAGAACTTGCGTTCCACGATGGTACAATGTTGCCTGAGGGCAACAGCTGGGTAATAAATGTTATTTTTTATTAAATATGAAATGTTTAATTCATTAAAAACTTGATAAATATGTTTGTTCAAGTGTTTAGTTAAATAGATTGATGTTTTCAATAAATCTTTAATTTTTTTCTTCATGAAAATGTCAATTGTTTCAATTTGTCCATTGTGGTACGATGTTGCCTTGAGGCAACAAACTTTTAATTAATAAATAAATTTAAAAAGAATGATAAAGTTTATTGATATTGTTATAGTGTCCAATTTTAAGCAGGAAAAACATAACAAAAACATATTTTTTTTTATCACTGATATCATATTGCGTACCATAGAGGGTTAATTCAATGATACTGACTCACCAGATAGAATGTATTCCTCATACGACCGGCTTCTCATTCAGAATGCATCAAATTAATCAAACTGCAACTTTTGAATTATTTTTTTTTTCGAAGATTTTCAATCTAAGATTTATAAAACGATCACGACGATCAGATTGCGTCTGCTCTTCTCAATCAAGCTCGTCTTCTCTCATTGCGCATGCTCGTCGACACCCATGGCTCAAATGACAAAGAGCTCTCATTGGTTGATTACCGAGCTTTCGTCGAGATTGAATTTGCATATTCATTCATGTATATTATTTTTTATATTACTCATTTTTTCCCATCACTTATCAAATTTTATTAAGGGGATAGATCACTACATTGCCTTTAAATTAAATGTTCTTTATTTAACCTGTGTTACATATGGTAAAAAAGGTTTTAATTTTAAAAAATTGTTACCGCTGCTGTGAAAGGTAGGCACGATTTGCCCTATAAAAATTGCGTGGACCCTTGGTTTGATTGTAGGTGAGTAGGGTTTGCAATGTTAGGACCTCATTGCACGTAGGCTCACTAGTACGCTGAGGTTAGTTATGCCAAGCACTTCATGGCATAGATCATGAAGTGTACGTCTTTCCTGGCATCTCAACCCAGCACTTTTGCTTTTCTTTGTGTAACCGAACAAGTCACTTAGTCCTCACAGTCAAAAAGCGGATGAAGCCTTAAAATTTTATTTTATTTTTTTCCCCAGGATAACCATTCAAATATATTGTTGTTCTATTGTTGTTTTCTGACTATTATTTACAATTTTTACAGGGGTTTTTTATGATACTTTGCAATAATTATATCATTTTATCAGCTATTTTTTCCCATTAGAATTAATATATATATATATATATATATATATATATATATATATGTATTTTACAATTTTTTTTCAATAAGTGCAACATTTCACATCTAAATAGAGTGCCAGCCTAAAACAAAAAAAAGTTCAAGTAGAAGCACGCCATCTAGTGGCTTTAAAAATAGTTACATGTGTGCAATGTCCTGTATACCAGCCTGTAAGCTCTTCCTATATAAATACATAGAAAGGCTTTTTGATTCCTTTTTTTAGACATGATTTCTCTATCTTATTCAGTTTTTTTTTAGTTTTTTTTATTTAGATATACATCTAGATATTCTAAAAGACTGTTTTATTTTTATTTTTTTACAAAATTGTTTAGATAAGTATCAGGTTTTGCATTATGATTACAATCAAACTATATTTGGTTAGAAAGGGAACACAATTCAAAACTCAGTATTTGATCATTCAAATAAGTGAACAAAATAAGGGATGGTTAGTGATAATTCAAAACACTTTATACCTACATTTTGCACACAAAAAAATTGTATTTTTTTATACATTTTAATTCAATAAGTAATAAAAATTTCAGAGGGGAACAGCAACAGAAATAAACATAAAATAATGCTAATTAAGTTCATTCTCTCTCTCTCTCTCTGTGTGTATGTGTTGCATTTGAGCGAGTCTCATTTTATTTTATTTATTTTTTTTAATTTAGCATATTCTCAGAATTTGCTATTGCAGTCTTACCAGTTAATACCACATTTTTTTGCACATGTAGTGCATGATGCAGAACCCAAACTCAAAACTACTCCATTTTTAAACTCTATTGTTATCTTGTTGCAGTGTACAGATAAAATACTGTTATGTTATAATAAAGTATTGTTAATAAAATATACAAATTTTATTTGTTTGTTGTGTATTTTTATATTCTTTCATAAAAATATATAATTAATTACCAATGGAATAGTGTTATTATTTAGTTGTTGTATTATTCTTGATCTTATGTAAGTTTTTTTAGGTTGCATTCAAACAAGACACTTGCAAATCTTTTATTTCTAATGAATAAACATGCAACCCATTAAATAGTAACTAATTTGCTGGAAATGTCGATCACAAGAATAACAAAATGTACAAATGATATTTTATATGCAAATGTTTTATTTGTTGCAGACAGTGTTCTGATTAACTTAACTTATTAAAATGTTAAATAAAACATTTTTGAAATAAATAAATAAAGTGAAAAGTGAAATAGGTTTTCAAAAACAAGTAATAAATAGTTAAAATGTTAAATAACGTTAAAAACAAAATGAAATAATATTGAACACAAGTATTAACTATTTAAACAACTGTTCACACTATATACATAAAAAATATCTACACCACACCTCCTTTGTTACTGTCTCAGTCTGTGGACAGTACACCCTGCCCCTGTACTGGCTATGTCCTGTTGCACTTGTTTTAAACGTTTGCCCGCATTTTTTACAAGTGTTGGCCTCTACGGTTCTCCCGTAGGGTCTCTTGGGCATGGCGTCGGGATTGACAGCTGGTGCAGCGGGTAAGCGGGTGCCCTGTACAGCTGTTGGCTGTAACAGTGGCTGTGTCATTTGCATCCCCTGGACCATTGGGATGCCCTGGATCATTTGCAGACCCTGGACCATTGGCACACCTTGGAAACCTGGTGCTGATGGTATCAGTATGTTTGGTACCATCTGCAGTGATGCTCCAGGTGCTGATGGTGTCAGCAGCATCTGACTCTGCGCTGGTGCCTTGGGTCTGAGAGGGGGTCGCCCAACAGAAGTCTGCCTCTGCTTTGCCTGACCAGCTGTGCTCTCAGGTAGCTTGTACTGGTGCTGCTCCACTGGTTGTTCTGGCTCAGTCCGTAGACGTTTGGCAACCTGGAGAGGCTCTGGAGCTTCAGGGAGGGGCTGAGGCAACTGGATACCCTGAAGCAGCACAGACAGCTCCTGCTTTTTCTGTCTTGTGTTGTACCACTGAATCAGGGTGTTCTGGTTGACCTCCACCAGCTGCACTGAGGTTCCTCCTCCCATCACCAAGCTGTTGCCCAGTACAAGCTGCCGTATCCTGCGATAGTCTTGCAGGATCCGAGACCATCTCGACAGGGCTCCCTTGCCTTTTCTTTTGGGGCTTGGGTGGACAGTGCAAAGTCTGATGAAGATGGTCTCCACCAGACGGCAACAGTCAGGCCACTGAGCAGGATTGCTGCCTGCACCCAGCACACATCTGGTGGTGCTCTCCACACGTCCCTTGTCCCGTGTCATCCAGGTTCTGCCAAAGAGCAATAATAGTGTTGGCTTCCTGGTCGGTCAGGCTGAGGGCAGTGTGGGCCCGGAGATCCACCAGATATTCTGCCAGCTGGTCCACATGTTGATAACCGGGGATATTTTGGTAATCAACAGCCTATTAAAAAACACAAACACACAATACAATTATTACATCACATCTGTCTAACGCACAATTCCATAACTGATCGTGTTATTTTGCTGTTCATCACCGTAAAGCACTGTATGGTACGAGGCAGAGAGCGCCATTGTTGACGTTTTTCTTAATATGTTCTTTAAAAAGCACCAAATAAATAAAGATGACTTGACGTGTATTTGCAGCTCACAAATTAATGTGGGACCCACCAAATCTTGCCTTGGTAAACTAAAATAGGACAAAACAATTTCAACCAAATGACTAAATACGCTGTAACAGCACAGTGGCAAACAACAATAATTGCATTTTTGGTAGGGATGGGGCCGATCCGATCCAGTATCGGTATCGGGACCGATACCAGCGTAATTCACGTATCGGATTTTTCCGATCCAACCTGCGGAGAAATCCGATATTTATGAGCCATGTCTGCGCTTTAACGTTATCTCCTGAAATGACTGCAAAAGGGATTCCCCGGGCCTGCTAGTCCGCTAGCTGGCTGCAAACTGTGGAATGGATATCCTGAACGGAGGTGCAGCTCAATCATAGACTGTAAAAAATAGGGCTCAATGAGACAAACAGGCCCCCGCTCAGGAAATCCATTTCGCAGTTTGCAGCCAGCTAGCAGGATAGCGTTGAGCTACCAACATGTTCGCTGTGTCGAAATCATATGGTGGAAATACTTCACACTGGAAACACCGCAGCAGAGCAAGACCGCAAAATGCAATGTTTGCAAAGCCGTATTAATTAAACTATTTGTCTGTGGTGCATGCTTGCAATTCGCAGTCCAGAAGAGAAAGAGAGAGATCGCTCACACGGTGCCACGGCACGCACAACACGACAGCCCTGCTTAATGAGTGACGACAGAGGACAGAACTAAACATTCAAACGTAGCCTGGTTACACTTTAGATCTGTGATATTAGTCTGATTTCCAAAGATTAAAGAATATATTGAGGTAAAAAAAACATTAAAAACAATAGCCGCATTCTGTTCAGCCAACTTCCTTCCCATCGCGGCGGTGCACTGTCATTTCTCCTTAAAACTCAAACTTTAAGACAGAATCAGCACGATCGATGATTGTTGTAAAATGCAGTCTCTGCTGTTGCTAAATTGCGGGACGCTTTTAATAATTAAAAGAGCTATTAAAAGCAAAAAAAATGCGCAAGAGATGCTGTTCCCAGTGCGAACCGCGCTCCGAAACAGACCGCAACGAGGCAAGCAAATTATACTCTGGGCTTCATATGCGCGTCTAAACGATCAAATGTAGCCTGGACAAAAATGTCAAACCGACCGGCTTGGAGATTAACACTTAAACCATTTATGTCTAAAATGAACGTAGTTATGGAAATAGTTGGGAGAAAATATGGTGAATCAGTAGACTATGAAACCTGAACTCGTTCTTAAAGGGGCAGCAGTATAAACATGTGACGATTGCGACATTACTGAGAATCAAACAACAAAAGGGCAAAGAGAAAAATCACTCACAGCTCTTGAATGAATAACTTCAGCTTTAATAAGCATAAATCTCTCTATGATAAACTTTGCAGTGCTATTTTACTTTTGATTACTTTATTATAATTATTTTTAGACCATACCTGAATAATGTTAGTAGACCTTCCTGAAATTAAAGCTCCTTGTAGGCCTGTATAATGTGTATCTTTGTTTAATTGTCTATCTATTGTTTTATATATATATATATATTGACATACATATGTACATATCATCCTTGCCCGTAGAGAGGAGTTTATTTCAGCGTCATATAAAATCAACAATAATGATAAATAACATTAAAGCAAACACAGCTCTGGTATCGGAAAAGTATCGGTATCGGCCGATATCCAAAGTCAGGTATCGGGATCGGATCGGAAGTGAAAAAATGTGGATCGGTGCATCCCTAATTTTTGGTAAATGAGAAAATATCTGTTGTTTCAATTTACACCCTCTGCTACTTATATAGATTGAAGTAAGCACAGTTAAGAAGAGACAAATGATTGGGAAGGCATTGCTAGAATGTGAGTATTATTGTAATTCAACAGGTACCTTTTAAAAATGACATCGATTCAAAACTAGTTTGCACATAGCTTGTAAGATACAGTGTTTATTAACAGCATTTATGGTTATACTTGAAAGTAGACGCATGATGACTGAATTAATAATACATGTACTAATAAAAATGTTATTACCATTGACAAACTTGGTATTATCCTGTCACAGATGCAGCAGGCCGTGGCTGGGGATGGAGTCGAGGCTGAGGCTGACTCTGCTCCATCACCTCCTGTGCTGGTCCAGTAGCGGCAGCAGACTGTTGTTGCTCCACAACCCTTGGTGATTGACCAGTAGAGACTGTGGCCAGACAACCAAAAAATACATCAGCTTCAATCACTTTTGAACGAGAAACATTTATTCAGTAAGTTAGTTTTATTATGTTTTGATACTTGCAACATCTTCACATTGTTACCTTTTGAGTGTGAAAGCCACACATACACTTTGGGACCTCTCTGAGCAAGGTCGTCTGGCCGCGAGACAGCATCGGACATTTTTCAATCTGTAAACATTAAGACATGTCATCATACACAATACATGCATTTCAACTAAACAGGAATGTCAAACTAATTTACTGTCATTTTCCATGACGTGTGTCATATTTATTTTTATTCTTTGCAGGGGAGATACAAACTGTAAAATTAGAGAGAAAGAGTGAGGAACATTTCACACAATAACACTTGACGGGGTGTGCATAAGACTGATATGACACCTTCATAATCATGAATATGAAGGAGGGTTTATACATGTTTATGACAGCTGTCATTAGGTGTCATTCGCTCAATAAGGACATTTCTAATGCAAATATGACATTGTTTGAGATGTCTTTGTTATGACAACATGACACTAACCAATACATCATAACCTATCAGTGTCATAACAACTTGACAATACCAAGATAACATAATATGTCATAAACATGGCATAGCAGATTAGTTATCAAACTTAAGAAACCACTTAGCTTTATGGGTTAACATTACAACATTGTAATGAGTGTTTTTCTTGACCTCAGAATTTGTCATTATTAAGTTACATTAATTAGGTACAAAAATGACCCCTGATTTCCGAATTAAAAAATTCCATAACTTTCTTAAATGTTATCCGATTTTAATCATTTAAAAAACATTTTTTTAGATATTTTTGCTATCTATCATATGGTGATGATTATATTTGAATTTTCTCGTATTGATTTTTTTGTCACATACCTATCTTATTATGAAGTGATACAGTCTTTTTATCATTAACCCTCTATGGTACGGTGTTGCCTCCAGGCAACATAGTCGATTTTAGCTTTTTTTAAATAAAAACTAATACAATTTTATTGGTCAATGCTATCTAAGGGGAGGGGAACTCAAATACTAACCAATGAAAATAAAAAAGAGGGGTAACATGACCCACAGGGGTCCATTATGTTCCCTTTTTCAGCACATGTGCTCATGTCACATGGCTCCATATTTTCTCCACTGAAAAGGGCCTTTTTCACTAATTTCTGTCCAGGTAATCAACTACAAAAAAGCCCCAACCCCCCCCCCCGACCTCATACGGGTCATTAGGTCGGCCTGGGAGGTCTTCCACATGTTTGATCTAGCTTTTGTTGAGACCTGGCCTTCATATTAGGACAAGGTTATGGTGATTGTTAATGTTTTACCCTGAAACAACACCGATTGTAATATTTTGATATGATAACTTGATATGATGGTTTGTAGAACTTGCGTTCCACGATGGTACAATGTTGCCTGAGGGCAACAGCTGGGTAATAAATGTTAATTTTTATTAAATATGAAATGTTTAATTCATTAAAAACTTGATAAATATGTTTGTTCAAGTGTTTAGTTAAATAGATTGATGTTTTCAATAAATCTTTAATTTTTTTCTTCATGAAAATGTCAATTGTTTCAATTTGTCCATTGTGGTACGATGTTGCCTTGAGGCAACAAACTTTTAATTAATAAATAAATTTAAAAAGAATGATAAAGTTTATTGATATTGTTATAGTGTCCAATTTTAAGCAGGAAAAACATAACAAAAACATTTTTTTTTTATCACTGATATCATATTGCGTACCATAGAGGGTTAATTCAATGATACTGACTCACCAGATAGAATGTATTCCTCATACGATCGGCTTCTCATTCAGAATGCATCAAATTAATCAAACTGCAACTTTTGAATTATTTTTTTTTCGAAGATTTTCAATCTAAGATTTATAAAACGATCACGACGATCAGATTGCGTCTGCTCTTCTCAATCAAGCTCGTCTTCTCTCATTGCGCATGCTCGTCGACACCCATGGCTCAAATGACAAAGAGCTCTCATTGGTTGATTACCGAGCTTTCGTCGAGATTGAATTTGCATATTCATTCATGTATATTTTTTTTTATATTACTCATTTTTTCCCATCACTTATCAAATTTTATTAAGGGGATAGATCACTACATTGCGTTTAAATTAAATGTTCTTTATTTAACCTGTGTTACATATGGTAAAAAAGGTTTTAATTTTAAAAAATTGTTACCGCTGCTGTGAAAGGTAGGCACGATTTGCCCTATAAATATTGCGTGGACCCTTTACTTGATCGTAGGTGAGTAGGGTTTGCAATGTTAGGACCTCATTGCACGTAGGCTCACTAATACGCTGAGGTTAGTTATGCCAAGCACTTCATGGCATAGATCATGAAGTGTACGTCTTTCCTGGCATCTCAACCCAGCACTTTTGCTTTTCTTTGTGTAACCGAACAAGTCACTTAGTCCTCACAGTCAAAAAGCGGATGAAGCCTTAAAATTTTATTTTATTTTTTTCCCCAGGATAACCATTCAAATATATTGTTGTTCTATTGTTGTTTTCTGACTATTATTTACAATTTTTACAGGGGTTTTTTATGATACTTTGCAATAATTATATCATTTTATCAGCTATTTTTTCCCATTAGAATTAATACATATATATATATATATATATATATATATATATATATATGTATTTTACAATTTTTTTTCAATAAGTGCAACATTTCACATCTAAATAGAGTGCCAGCCTAAAACAAAAAAAAGTTCAAGTAGAAGCACGCCATCTAGTGGCTTTAAAAATAGTTACATGTGTGCAATGTCCTGTATACCAGCCTGTAAGCTCTTCCTATATAAATACATAGAAAGGCTTTTTGATTCCTTTTTTTAGACATGATTTCTCTATCTTATTCAGTTTTTTTTTAGTTTTTTTTATTTAGATATACATCTAGATATTCTAAAAGACTGTTTTATTTTTATTTTTTTACAAAATTGTTTAGATAAGTATCAGGTTTTGCATTATGATTACAATCAAACTATATTTGGTTAGAAAGGGAACACAATTCAAAACTCAGTATTTGATCATTCAAATAAGTGAACAAAATAAGGGATGGTTAGTGATAATTCAAAACACTTTATACCTACATTTTGCACACAAAAAAATTGTATTTTTTTATACATTTTAATTCAATAAGTAATAAAAACTTCAGAGGGGAACAGCAACAGAAATAAACATAAAATAATGCTAATTAAGTTCATTCTCTCTCTCTCTCTCTGTGTGTGTGTGTTGCATTTGAGCGAGTCTCATTTTATTTTATTTATTTTTTTTTAATTTAGCATATTCTCAGAATTTGCTATTGCAGTCTTACCAGTTAATACCACATTTTTTTGCACATGTAGTGCATGATGCAGAACCCAAACTCAAAACTACTCCATTTTTAAACTCTATTGTTATCTTGTTGCAGTGTACAGATAAAATACTGTTATGTTATAATAAAGTATTGTTAATAAAATATACAAATTTTATTTGTTTGTTGTGTATTTTTATATTCTTTCATAAAAATATATAATTAATTACCAATGGAATAGTGTTATTATTTAGTTGTTGTATTATTCTTGATCTTATGTAAGTTTTTTTAGGTTGCATTCAAACAAGACACTTGCAAATCTTTTATTTCTAATGAATAAACATGCAACCCATTAAATAGTAACTAATTTGCTGGAAATGTCGATCACAAGAATAACAAAATGTACAAATGATATTTTATATGCAAATGTTTTATTTGTTGCAGACAGTGTTCTGATTAACTAGTGTTAAATGAAAGACAAAGTCAAAAAGGAATCACTTGCCAATTTTTTTTTTTTTATTTTCCAATCATGCCAACAGTAATGAATATTAAAATGTTAAATAAAACATTTTTGAAATAAATAAATAAAGTGAAAAGTGAAATAGGTTTTCAAAAACAAGTAATAAATAGTTAAAATGTTAAATAACGTTAAAAACAAAATGAAATAATATTGAACACAAGTATTAACTATTTAAACAACTGTTCACACTATATACATAAAAAATATCTACACCACACCTCCTTTGTTACTGTCTCAGTCTGTGGACAGTACACCCTGCCCCTGTACTGGCTATGTCCTGTTGCACTTGTTTTAAACGTTTGCCTGCATTTTTTACAAGTGTTGGCCTCTACGGTTCTCCCGTAGGGTCTCTTGGGCATGGCGTCGGGATTGACAGCTGGTGCAGCGGGTAAGCGGGTGCCCTGTACAGCTGTTGGCTGTAACAGTGGCTGTGTCATTTGCATCCCCTGGACCATTGGGATGCCCTGGATCATTTGCAGACCCTGGACCATTGGCACACCTTGGAAACCTGGTGCTGATGGTATCAGTATGTTTGGTACCATCTGCAGTGATGCTCCAGGTGCTGATGGTGTCAGCAGCATCTGACTCTGCGCTGGTGCCTTGGGTCTGAGAGGGGGTCGCCCAACAGAAGTCTGCCTCTGCTTTGCCTGACCAGCTGTGCTCTCAGGTAGCTTGTACTGGTGCTGCTCCACTGGTTGTTCTGGCTCAGTCCGTAGACGTTTGGCAACCTGGAGAGGCTCTGGAGCTTCAGGGAGGGGCTGAGGCAACTGGATACCCTGAAGCAGCACAGACAGCTCCTGCTTTTTCTGTCTTGTGTTGTACCACTGAATCAGGGTGTTCTGGTTGACCTCCACCAGCTGCACTGAGGTTCCTCCCATCACCAAGCTGTTGCCCAGTACAAGCTGCCGTATCCTGCGATAGTCTTGCAGGATCCGAGACCATCTCGACAGGGCTCCCTTGCCTTTTCTTTTGGGGCTTGGGTGGACAGTGCAAAGTCTGATGAAGATGGTCTCCACCAGACGGCAACAGTCAGGCCACTGAGCAGGATTGCTGCCTGCACCCAGCACACATCTGGTGGTGCTCTCCACACGTCCCTTGTCCCGTGTCATCCAGGTTCTGCCAAAGAGCAATAATAGTGTTGGCTTCCTGGTCGGTCAGGCTGAGGGCAGTGTGGGCCCGGAGATCCACCAGATATTCTGCCAGCTGGTCCACATGTTGATAACCGGGGATATTTTGGTAATCAACAGCCTATTAAAAAACACAAACACACAATACAATTATTACATCACATCTGTCTAACGCACAATTCCATAACTGATCGTGTTATTTTGCTGTTCATCACCGTAAAGCACTGTATGGTACGAGGCAGAGAGCGCCATTGTTGACGTTTTTCTTAATATGTTCTTTAAAAAGCACCAAATAAATAAAGATGACTTGACGTGTATTTGCAGCTCACAAATTAATGTGGGACCCACCAAATCTTGCCTTGGTAAACTAAAATAGGACAAAACAATTTCAACCAAATGACTAAATACGCTGTAACAGCACAGTGGCAAACAACAATAATTGCATTTTTGGTAGGGATGGGGCCGATCCGATCCAGTATCGGTATCGGGACCGATACCAGCGTAATTCACGTATCGGATTTTTCCGATCCAACCTGCGGAGAAATCCGATATTTATGAGCCATGTCTGCGCTTTAACGTTATCTCCTGAAATGACTGCAAAAGGGATTCCCCGGGCCTGCTAGTCCGCTAGCTGGCTGCAAACTGTGGAATGGATATCCTGAACGGAGGTGCAGCTCAATCATAGACTGTAAAAAATAGGGCTCAATGAGACAAACAGGCCCCCGCTCAGGAAATCCATTTCGCAGTTTGCAGCCAGCTAGCAGGATAGCGTTGAGCTACCAACATGTTCGCTGTGTCGAAATCATATGGTGGAAATACTTCACACTGGAAACACCGCAGCAGAGCAAGACCGCAAAATGCAATGTTTGCAAAGCCGTATTAATTAAACTATTTGTCTGTGGTGCATGCTTGCAATTCGCAGTCCAGAAGAGAAAGAGAGAGATCGCTCACACGGTGCCACGGCACGCACAACACGACAGCCCTGCTTAATGAGTGACGACAGAGGACAGAACTAAACATTCAAACGTAGCCTGGTTACACTTTAGATCTGTGATATTAGTCTGATTTCCAAAGATTAAAGAATATATTGAGGTAAAAAAAACATTAAAAACAATAGCCGCATTCTGTTCAGCCAACTTCCTTCCCATCGCGGCGGTGCACTGTCATTTCTCCTTAAAACTCAAACTTTAAGACAGAATCAGCACGATCGATGATTGTTGTAAAATGCAGTCTCTGCTGTTGCTAAATTGCGGGACGCTTTTAATAATTAAAAGAGCTATTAAAAGCAAAAAAAATGCGCAAGAGATGCTGTTCCCAGTGCGAACCGCGCTCCGAAACAGACCGCAACGAGGCAAGCAAATTATACTCTGGGCTTCATATGCGCGTCTAAACGATCAAATGTAGCCTGGACAAAAATGTCAAACCGACCGGCTTGGAGATTAACACTTAAACCATTTATGTCTAAAATGAACGTAGTTATGGAAATAGTTGGGAGAAAATATGGTGAATCAGTAGACTATGAAACCTGAACTCGTTCTTAAAGGGGCAGCAGTATAAACATGTGACGATTGCGACATTACTGAGAATCAAACAACAAAAGGGCAAAGAGAAAAATCACTCACAGCTCTTGAATGAATAACTTCAGCTTTAATAAGCATAAATCTATCTATGATAAACTTTGCAGTGCTATTTTACTTTTGATTACTTTATTATAATTATTTTTAGACCATACCTGAATAATGTTAGTAGACCTTCCTGAAATTAAAGCTCCTTGTAGGCCTGTATAATGTGTATCTTTGTTTAATTGTCTATCTATTGTTTTATATATATATATATATATATTGACATACATATGTACATATCATCCTTGCCCGTAGAGAGGAGTTTATTTCAGCGTCATATAAAATCAACAATAATGATAAATAACATTAAAGCAAACACAGCTCTGGTATCGGAAAAGTATCGGTATCGGCCGATATCCAAAGTCAGGTATCGGGATCGGATCGGAAGTGAAAAAATGTGGATCGGTGCATCCCTAATTTTTGGTAAATGAGAAAATATCTGTTGTTTCAATTTACACCCTCTGCTACTTATATAGATTGAAGTAAGCACAGTTAAGAAGAGACAAATGATTGGGAAGGCATTGCTAGAATGTGAGTATTATTGTAATTCAACAGGTACCTTTTAAAAATGACATCGATTCAAAACTAGTTTGCACATAGCTTGTAAGATACAGTGTTTATTAACAGCATTTATGGTTATACTTGAAAGTAGACGCATGATGACTGAATTAATAATACATGTACTAATAAAAATGTTATTACCATTGACAAACTTGGTATTATCCTGTCACAGATGCAGCAGGCCGTGGCTGGGGATGGAGTCGAGGCTGAGGCTGACTCTGCTCCATCACCTCCTGTGCTGGTCCAGTAGTGGCAGCAGACTGTTGTTGCTCCACAACCCTTGGTGATTGACCAGTAGAGACTGTGGCCAGACAACCAAAAAATACATCAGCTTCAATCACTTTTGAACGAGAAACATTTATTCAGTAAGTTAGTTTTATTATGTTTTGATACTTGCAACATCTTCACATTGTTACCTTTTGAGTGTGAAAGCCACACATACACTTTGGGACCTCTCTGAGCAAGGTCGTCTGGCCGCGAGACAGCATCGGACATTTTTCAATCTGTAAACATTAAGACATGTCATCATACTGTGACAGTGCAGTAAGTTATACGGCTTTACTTTCACTTTCACTTTGAACGGAAAGGGCGGAGTGACTAATTGAGGCTAATTAACGGCGGAAAGGGAAATGAAGAAAAGGTATATTTAACAAAGGGGAAAGAGGACACGTCACCGAGGTATGTTGGTTTGACCTGTGAGTGGAGTTAGCGACTACCGATGTAGAATGGACTTTGTCCTGTGATGGATGAACCGAGGCTTCCTTCTCATGCTGCCTGTTGCGACGTGGAGTCTGGAGACTTCCAATACGACGCACCTCAAAGACCGGCGGTTTTAAGTGAACTGTTCACCCAAACAACGGGTTAGCTTCCCTCCGGGAGCCTGACGAAGACCTCCCGCTCGCCTGATGCGATTTCTGTCTGATTCCGTCTGCCAAAACTGGTCAGTGTGTTCTACGCTCAGTCCTAAACTACACACACACACACACGCATTCCATTCATATCCGCATATTTTGTTACTGAATATCTATGCTTTTTGATTGTGAATTTGAATCTGTGCTTTCGTTGGTATATGTGATTCCAATATGTGTTTTGCTCTTTTCTTTCTTTGTTTTCCCTTTTCTTTATAAGTTTGGCGGGACTATCGACACTCGAAACTGCCTGTGTGGACGACCAAATTGAGTGTCAACCCTGTTGTTCTATTGTTTTGTATTCATGTGAGAACTGATAATGAACTCTAATGTTGAGAATACCTATTCTTGCTGACTTATTGATTTATTTTGCTTTCAAAATCAGTAACTTCTGATGTTGTAATAAATTACCGTTAAACTTACACCTTTGATATTTGTTTTTGTGTGTAATCAGTGGTTTTCTTTGCTATCTTGGGTTGTTTAAGTTTTGTCAGTTTTATAAAACTGTCTGGCGCCCGAACTTTCTTTGTGAAATAATTAATTTAAGATTAGGGCACCAGCCACCACTGTTACAGAGTGGCACCCGAACAGGGACTTGAATTGAAGGAAAAAATATAATAATTTTTTTTGAAAAAAAAAAAAAAAAAACTGATCAAACTGTCAATTTTGGAAAATGTTAAGTGGGTGTATATGTATGTGACTGTGTGAGGATAAGTAATGTGTAAAGTGTGACTTCAAAATTTGAATAGTGTTAGAACAGAAATCAGAAATTGTTAATTGAACCTTGAAATAACGTTGTATTTTGTTTTTTCCATTTTTTTTATTTATTTTTTTTTTTCTCCTCACACTACTGACACACATTACATTTTTTCACACTTCATTGAATATTCATACACCATTGAATCATGACCACAACCCCATCTCCTTCGTCAACCTGTGTGGATATTGACGCTCCAGACGTTGCAACCCCAAATTGGCCCACTGCAGCATATACCCAGTTTACCCCTGGACCGCTATCACTTCCTGTTTTCCATGGCCCACCATACATCCAAACTCCTTCCAGCTATCCAGGAGCCCATGGAGCGCAAGTACAGTTTGCTTCCGCACTGACTGGCAGCACTCCAATGCAGTCCTCTACCTGGAACCGGGGACCTGGACCTATGCATCTATGCACGTCACCTGAACTTGCTACTTCCTCTTCTGTGGCACAGCAGGATTTGCCCGGTGTACTGCCCACTCCTGGTAGAGAAATGCAACAACTTACTTTACAAGTTCAAGGTAATTGGGATACACTGCTGGACTTCATAAAGAAACAGGAGAGAGCAGTTTCTGAACTTACCCAGGGGTTGAGAGTAACTTCTTCTCAGCACTGTGACCAGATTACCCACCTTGCTAAGCAAATAAAGGACAACCAGCAGCAAGTTCTTACTTTCGTTGCTTCGAACAAAAAACAGAATGAGGAGGAGAATGATCAACTCACTAAAGCCATTAAACTCATGATTGCAGGTGAACTTCAAAAAGTCGAAGCTACCTTTGTCTCTGAGGTGCGCTTCATGGTGGATCAGCTTCAGCAGGAACTTCAACAAGACCTCAAAACCCTGCAGCAGAACTTCCAACAAAGCCATGACCAGCATATAACTGATATTCATCAGTGCAATGTCCAAATTGCTAGCCTTTGTACAGACTTCAAAAAGTTTCAAGCTGAAATGGTGGATCGAAGCAGGATGCATGAGAAGAAATTAGCAGATCTAATTAAGGCGAGTATATCTTTACCCCCTGGCACTACCTCCGTCTCTCCACTGCCGTCCGCCGTGACTGCTCCTGCAACTCCTCCCACAACCACAGTAGTAAGAAGTGACCACCTTAAGATAACCTTTCCCACCTTTGGAAAGCCATCAGATGACCCAGACCCTTTATTATATTTGACACGCTGTCAAGATTTTCTAGCTTTACACCCCTTGGCTGATGCAGACCTGCTGGCCACTTTCCGAACTGTACTCTATGGAACTGCCCGTGACTGGTGGGAGGTTGCTAGATCCTCTGTAACAACATGGGGTGAGTTTGAATCAGCCTTTCTTTCGGCCTTCCTGGCTGAGGATTATGAAGATGAGCTGGCTGATCGGATCAGAACCAGAACCCAGGGAGAGAAGGAATCCATCAGGGATTTTGCATTCTCATATCGAGCTCTCTGCAAAAGGTGGAAGCCAACCCTCACAGAAAGTGACCTGGTAAAAATGATCCTAAAGAATATAAAGCCCTATCTCGCCAGCCAGTTGCGTGGCAGGGTTGGCAATGTTGAGGAGCTAGTGAAGCTGGGACATCAGCTGGAGAAGGATTATTTGCAACAAGTACAATATGAGGGACGCAAGAATTTTAAACCACAACCTACAATGCCACCAAGACCAAACGCTAGCCAATCGGCAGAGAAGCCTGAAGTACAGTGCTGGCGGTGTAAAGGTTCCCATTCACCTGGAAATTGCCCTAACTTTATGTCTGCTTCCAACCAGCCCTCAGCTCAGCAGCGTTTCCCTCCTAACAAGCGGTTCTCCCAGCCGATGAAGTCTGGTGGTCCGCCTCAACAGCCGATTACTCCATCCAGCAACACTGTATCTGCAACAACTACACCATGGTCCTCTTCAGTCTTGGAAAAAAACACCACCACCTGTTCCAATATTTCAAATCGGCTAACTGCTGTACCTCAACAATTGGTGGTGCCCATCAGTATTGGTCCCTGGAGAGGGAAAGCCATTGTGGATACAGGTGCAAGTTACACCCTTATTCATGAGAGCCTTTGGACAGAACTCAATTTACCTGACAACCTTCACCCTTGGACCCTTGGTCCTCTTTATTTAGCTAATGGGGAAGCAGAAGTTCCACTAGGGTGGATGCACCTGTCGATTAATCTTCACAATAAGACTTTTCCAGTACAGGTTGCTGTCCTTTCCTACACAGCCCTTGCATATGCAGTGATTTTGGGACTAGATTTCATCTTCTCCAGTGGACTACAGATTGATGTGATGGATAAAAAATATTCCTTCAAGTCTGCCCCTGAGGAACAATATCTCTTCCAACCCGGCCAGGCAAGTATACCTAGGCTGAAACCCCAACACCTGGAAAAGAGACAACATCTGAACAGTGTTAACCAAAACCTTTCCCTACTCAGTTCAATTCCTCCCCCCCAACCACCAGTGCTATCACGACCACATGATGGCCTGGATGAACAAGCATTCATTGACCTCGCCGTGAATGGTGCTCACTTACCTCCTGACGAGAAACAACACTTACGTCAGATTTTGGAGTCCAACTCTCAGGTGTGTACACTCCAACTTGGACGAACTGATGTTCTCCAACACCACCTCTACATCACCCATCCAGTGCCCATTAAACAGCGGCCCTATCGCATGAGTCCTTCAAAACAAGCTGTTGTGAGAGAACAACTGGAAGAAATGTTAAAGGAAGGTGTCGTGGAACCCTCTCACTCTGCATGGGCATCTCCTGTTGTCCTAGTTCCAAAGAAAGATGGTAAAATGAGATTTTGTGTTGATTACCGGAAGGTCAACGCCATAACCGAGAGTGATGCATACCCTCTCCCTAACATTACAGAAATTCTGGAATCCCTCTCTGGTGCATCAATTTTTTCTACAATTGACCTCAACAGTGGTTACTGGCAGGTGACAATGAGTTCAGAAAGCAAACCAATGACTGCCTTTATCACTCCATCAGGGTTATATCAGTTTACAGTCATGCCTTTTGGGTTAAAAAATGCACCAGCGACATTCCAGAGACTGATGGAAACTGTTTTGGGGGAATTACGAGGTAACATATGCTTTGTCTATATTGATGATATTATAGTGTACTCCCAAACTATAGACCAGCACTTCCTCGATCTCCAATCGATCCTCCACCGTTTGCAGACAGCGGGTTTGACTATCAACCTGAAGAAGAGCAAATTTTTTCTTCAGGAGCTGACATTCCTTGGACATGTGGTGAACATTCATGGCATTTCCACAGACCTGAGTAAAGTAGAAGCCATCCGGTCATACCCAGTACCTCGTAACATCAAAGAGGTTCAGCGCTTCCTTGGACTTGCCGGGTGGTACCACCGGTTTGTCCCAAATTTCTCGAGGATTGCTGAGCCCCTCAATGCCCTGAAAAGAAAGGGGCGGGCATTTTGTTGGTCACCCCAATGTCACCAAGCTTTTGAACAGTTAAAAGCTTACCTTACCTCACCTCCCATTCTGGGTCATCCCAACCTCGACCTTCCATTTATTGTATACACGGATGCCAGCGACATTGGACTAGGTGCGGTTCTGACGCAACGGAAAGACCAGAGCTCAGAGCAAGTAATTGCCTACGCCAGTAGGACCTTGAATAAAGCCGAAACGAATTACTCAGCGACCGAGAAAGAATGTCTTGCCGTCATATGGGCTCTGGAAAGGTGGCAACATTACCTAGAACCCAAACTATTCACAGTGGTGACTGATCACTCAGCCCTACAATGGGTAATGAGCTCTGCAAAAACCACCAGTCGTCTCATTAGATGGGTTCTCAGATTGCAGAAGTTTGATTTTATCATTGAGTATCGTAGAGGAAGGTTAAATGTAGCACCAGATGCTCTTTCTCGGATCCACACCCAACCTGGGTGTAACTTGTATGTCCGGCCAACAGAAGATTCAGACCTTCCAATCGGTGCCGCTACCATCTGGGAGGAGCAACACAAGGACCCGGTAATCCAAAAAATATTCCAAACGCTGGCAGGAAATGAGCAGTTGAAGGATCAGTACGAAGTAGTTGAAGATAAACTGTACCACACAACTCAGCTGAAGAGCGGCCAATGCCACTATCGGGTATGCATTCCTAGCAGTCTGATTTCCACTGTTCTCCACCACTACCATTCGAATCCTTGGAGTGGCCATATGGGTATTTACAAGACTTACCAAAGGGTGAAGGCCGTTGCATTTTGGCCAGGGATGTGGACGGATGTGAAGAATCATGTCAAAAGATGCATCAAATGCCAAACACTCAAAGGGGAAAGTCGTAAACCTGCAGGGAAAATACAACAAGTTAGCGCATCACGTCCCAACGAAATGCTAGGGGTAGACATCATGGGGCCAATGCCCCGCAGTACCCTTCAGAATGAGTACCTCCTTGTCTTTGTGGACTATTTTACCCGCTGGGTGGAGCTGTTTCCTATGCGGAAGGCCTGTGCACAGACAGTTGCAGCACTTTTCAGGAGAGAGATTCTGACCCGATGGGGGGTTCCTGACTTTGTCCTGTCCAACAGAGGTTCCCAGTTTATTTCTGCTGTATTCAAGGAGATATGTGGTAAATGGGGTGTCACCCAGAAACTCACTACGGCTTACCACCCTCAAACTAATATGACCGAAAGAGTAAATCGTACTCTAAAGTACATGATGGCTGCTTATGTAGAAGATAACCACAAGAAATGGGATCAGTACTTACCTGAACTACGCTTTGCAGTCAATTCAGCGGTCCAGGAATCCATTGGCATGACGCCGGCGGAGCTTCACCTAGGGAGGAAATTGCAAGGTCCAATGGACAAGCTGTTGCATGGCAAGAACCTCTCTCCCGATTTACCTTCCTATGATGTGGTCAATCAGTTAGTTCAACTTCAAGCTAAAGCCAAGGAGTGCAGTCAAAGGGCACAGAAAAGACAACTGCGGAACTACAATAAGAACCGTCGAGAGGCCACCTTTAAAGAAAAAGACCGTGTGTGGCTAAGAAATTTTCCGCAATCCAGTGGCAAACAGAACTTCAGTGCCAAACTTGCACAAAGATGGAAGGGACCTTATCGAATAATAAAGCAGCAGGGGCCCATAAATTATCAAGTGGCACTGGAATCCTCCGGGGAGGATGTGCGTACTGTGCATGTGTGTAATTTAAAAGCATGTTTTCCTACAGCTGAGGAGTTAGAGACCCAGGAAAAGAAACGACTCCTAGAATTATTCCAAGAATCCTCAGAAGAAGATGAAGAGTTCTTGGGATTTTAAGACGCCTTTTTCTACAACCTTGGGTTACTTTCTCTAGGGGGGGAGAGTGTGACAGTGCAGTAAGTTATACGGCTTTACTTTCACTTTCACTTTGAACGGAAAGGGCGGAGTGACTAATTGAGGCTAATTAACGGCGGAAAGGGAAATGAAGAAAAGGTATATTTAACAAAGGGGAAAGAGGACACGTCACCGAGGTATGTTGGTTTGACCTGTGAGTGGAGTTAGCGACTACCGATGTAGAATGGACTTTGTCCTGTGATGGATGAACCGAGGCTTCCTTCTCATGCTGCCTGTTGCGACGTGGAGTCTGGAGACTTCCAATACGACGCACCTCAAAGACCGGCGGTTTTAAGTGAACTGTTCACCCAAACAACGGGTTAGCTTCCCTCCGGGAGCCTGACGAAGACCTCCCGCTCGCCTGATGCGATTTCTGTCTGATTCCGTCTGCCAAAACTGGTCAGTGTGTTCTACGCTCAGTCCTAAACTACACACACACACACACGCATTCCATTCATATCCGCATATTTTGTTACTGAATATCTATGCTTTTTGATTGTGAATTTGAATCTGTGCTTTCGTTGGTATATGTGATTCCAATATGTGTTTTGCTCTTTTCTTTCTTTGTTTTCCCTTTTCTTTATAAGTTTGGCGGGACTATCGACACTCGAAACTGCCTGTGTGGACGACCAAATTGAGTGTCAACCCTGTTGTTCTATTGTTTTGTATTCATGTGAGAACTGATAATGAACTCTAATGTTGAGAATGCCTATTCTTGCTGACTTATTGATTTATTTTGCTTTCAAAATCAGTAACTTCTAATAAATTACCGTTAAACTTACACCTTTGATATTTGTTTTTGTGTGTAATCAGTGGTTTTCTTTGCTATCTTGGGTTGTTTAAGTTTTGTCAGTTTTATAAAACTGTCTGGCGCCCGAACTTTCTTTGTGAAATAATTAATTTAAGATTAGGGCACCAGCCACCACTGTTACAATACACAATACATGCATTTCAACTAAACAGGAATGTCAAACTAATTTACTGTCATTTTCCATGACGTGTGTCATATTTATTTTTATTCTTTGCAGGGGAGATACAAACTGTAAAATTAGAGAGAAAGAGTGAGGAACATTTCACACAATAACACTTGACGGGGTGTGCATAAGACTGATATGACACCTTCATAATCATGAATATGAAGGAGGGTTTATACATGTTTATGACAGCTGTCATTAGGTGTCATTCGCTCAATAAGGACATTTCTAATGCAAATATGACATTGTTTGAGATGTCTTTGTTATGACAACATGACACTAACCAATACATCATAACCTATCAGTGTCATAACAACTTGACAATACCAAGATAACATAATATGTCATAAACATGGCATAGCAGATTAGTTATCAAACTTAAGAAACCACTTAGCTTTATGGGTTAACATTACAACATTGTAATGAGTGTTTTTCTTGACCTCAGAATTTGTCATTATTAAGTTACATTAATTAGGTACAAAAATGACCCCTGATTTCCGAATTAAAAAATTCCATAACTTTCTTAAATGTTATCCGATTTTAATCATTTAAAAAACATTTTTTTAGATATTTTTGCTATCTATCATATGGTGATGATTATATTTGAATTTTCTCGTATTGATTTTTTTGTCACATACCTATCTTATTATGAAGTGATACAGTCTTTTTATCATTAACCCTCTATGGTACGGTGTTGCCTCCAGGCAACATAGTCGATTTTAGCTTTTTTTAAATAAAAACTAATACAATTTTATTGGTCAATGCTATCTAAGGGGAGGGGAACTCAAATACTAACCAATGAAAATAAAAAAGAGGGGTAACATGACCCACAGGGGTCCATTATGTTCCCTTTTTCAGCACATGTGCTCATGTCACATGGCTCCATATTTTCTCCACTGAAAAGGGCCTTTTTCACTAATTTCTGTCCAGGTAATCAACTACAAAAAAGCCCCAACCCCCCCCCCGACCTCATACGGGTCATTAGGTCGGCCTGGGAGGTCTTCCACATGTTTGATCTAGCTTTTGTTGAGACCTGGCCTTCATATTAGGACAAGGTTATGGTGATTGTTAATGTTTTACCCTGAAACAACACCGATTGTAATATTTTGATATGATAACTTGATATGATGGTTTGTAGAACTTGCGTTCCACGATGGTACAATGTTGCCTGAGGGCAACAGCTGGGTAATAAATGTTAATTTTTATTAAATATGAAATGTTTAATTCATTAAAAACTTGATAAATATGTTTGTTCAAGTGTTTAGTTAAATAGATTGATGTTTTCAATAAATCTTTAATTTTTTTCTTCATGAAAATGTCAATTGTTTCAATTTGTCCATTGTGGTACGATGTTGCCTTGAGGCAACAAACTTTTAATTAATAAATAAATTTAAAAAGAATGATAAAGTTTATTGATATTGTTATAGTGTCCAATTTTAAGCAGGAAAAACATAACAAAAACATTTTTTTTTATCACTGATATCATATTGCGTACCATAGAGGGTTAATTCAATGATACTGACTCACCAGATAGAATGTATTCCTCATACGATCGGCTTCTCATTCAGAATGCATCAAATTAATCAAACTGCAACTTTTGAATTATTTTTTTTTCGAAGATTTTCAATCTAAGATTTATAAAACGATCACGACGATCAGATTGCGTCTGCTCTTCTCAATCAAGCTCGTCTTCTCTCATTGCGCATGCTCGTCGACACCCATGGCTCAAATGACAAAGAGCTCTCATTGGTTGATTACCGAGCTTTCGTCGAGATTGAATTTGCATATTCATTCATGTATATTATTTTTTATATTACTCATTTTTTCCCATCACTTATCAAATTTTATTAAGGGGATAGATCACTACATTGCGTTTAAATTAAATGTTCTTTATTTAACCTGTGTTACATATGGTAAAAAAGGTTTTAATTTTAAAAAATTGTTACCGCTGCTGTGAAAGGTAGGCACGATTTGCCCTATAAATATTGCGTGGACCCTTTACCTGAGCGTAGGTGAGTAGGGTTTGCAATGTTAGGACCTCATTGCACGTAGGCTCACTAATACGCTGAGGTTAGTTATGCCAAGCACTTCATGGCATAGATCATGAAGTGTACGTCTTTCCTGGCATCTCAACCCAGCACTTTTGCTTTTCTTTGTGTAACCGAACAAGTCACTTAGTCCTCACAGTCAAAAAGCGGATGAAGCCTTAAAATTTTATTTTATTTTTTTCCCCAGGATAACCATTCAAATATATTGTTGTTCTATTGTTGTTTTCTGACTATTATTTACAATTTTTTACAGGGGTTTTTTATGATACTTTGCAATAATTATATCATTTTATCAGCTATTTTTTCCCATTAGAATTAATACATATATATATATATATATATATGTATGTATTTTACAATTTTTTTTCAATAAGTGCAACATTTCACATCTAAATAGAGTGCCAGCCTAAAACAAAAAAAAAGTTCAAGTAGAAGCACGCCATCTAGTGGCTTTAAAAATAGTTACATGTGTGCAATGTCCTGTATACCAGCCTGTAAGCTCTTCCTATATAAATACATAGAAAGGCTTTTTGATTCCTTTTTTTAGACATGATTTCTCTATCTTATTCAGTTTTTTTTTAGTTTTTTTTATTTAGATATACATCTAGATATTCTAAAAGACTGTTTTATTTTTATTTTTTTACAAAATTGTTTAGATAAGTATCAGGTTTTGCATTATGATTACAATCAAACTATATTTGGTTAGAAAGGGAACACAATTCAAAACTCAGTATTTGATCATTCAAATAAGTGAACAAAATAAGGGATGGTTAGTGATAATTCAAAACACTTTATACCTACATTTTGCACACAAAAAATTGTATTTTTTTATACATTTTAATTCAATAAGTAATAAAAACTTCAGAGGGGAACAGCAACAGAAATAAACATAAAATAATGCTAATTAAGTTCATTCTCTCTCTCTCTCTCTCTCTCTGTGTGTGTGTGTTGCATTTGAGCGAGTCTCATTTTATTTTATTTATTTTTTTTTAATTTAGCATATTCTCAGAATTTGCTATTGCAGTCTTACCAGTTAATACCACATTTTTTTGCACATGTAGTGCATGATGCAGAACCCAAACTCAAAACTACTCCATTTTTAAACTCTATTGTTATCTTGTTGCAGTGTACAGATAAAATACTGTTATGTTATAATAAAGTATTGTTAATAAAATATACAAATTTTATTTGTTTGTTGTGTATTTGTATATTCTTTCATAAAAATATATAATTAATTACCAATGGAATAGTGTTATTATTTAGTTGTTGTATTATTCTTGATCTTATGTAAGTTTTTTTAGGTTGCATTCAAACAAGACACTTGCAAATCTTTTATTTCTAATGAATAAACATGCAACCCATTAAATAGTAACTAATTTGCTGGAAATGTCGATCACAAGAATAACAAAATGTACAAATGATATTTTATATGCAAATGTTTTATTTGTTGCAGACAGTGTTCTGATTAACTAGTGTTAAATGAAAGACAAAGTCAAAAAGGAATCACTTGCTAATTTTTTTCTTTTATTTTCCAATCATGCCAACAGTAATGAATATTAAAATGTTAAATAAAACATTTTTAAAATAAATAAATAAAGTGAAAAGTGAAATAGGTTTTCAAAAACAAGTAATAAATAGTTAAAATGTTAAATAACGTTAAAAACAAAATGAAATAATATTGAACACAAGTATTAACTATTTAAACAACTGTTCACACTATATACATAAAAAATATCTACACCACACCTCCTTTGTTACTGTCTCAGTCTGTGGACAGTACACCCTGCCCCTGTACTGGCTATGTCCTGTTGCACTTGTTTTAAACGTTTGCCCGCATTTTTTACAAGTGTTGGCCTCTACGGTTCTCCCGTAGGGTCTCTTGGGCATGGCGTCGGGATTGACAGCTGGTGCAGCGGGTAAGCGGGTGCCCTGTACAGCTGTTGGCTGTAACAGTGGCTGTGTCATTTGCATCCCCTGGACCATTGGGATGCCCTGGATCATTTGCAGACCCTGGACCATTGGCACACCTTGGAAACCTGGTGCTGATGGTATCAGTATGTTTGGTACCATCTGCAGTGATGCTCCAGGTGCTGATGGTGTCAGCAGCATCTGACTCTGCGCTGGTGCCTTGGGTCTGAGAGGGGGTCGCCCAACAGAAGTCTGCCTCTGCTTTGCCTGACCAGCTGTGCTCTCAGGTAGCTTGTACTGGTGCTGCTCCACTGGTTGTTCTGGCTCAGTCCGTAGACGTTTGGCAACCTGGAGAGGCTCTGGAGCTTCAGGGAGGGGCTGAGGCAACTGGATACCCTGAAGCAGCACAGACAGCTCCTGCTTTTTCTGTCTTGTGTTGTACCACTGAATCAGGGTGTTCTGGTTGACCTCCACCAGCTGCACTGAGGTTCCTCCCATCACCAAGCTGTTGCCCAGTACAAGCTGCTGTATCCTGCGATAGTCTTGCAGGATCCGAGACCATCTCGACAGGGCTCCCTTGCCTTTTCTTTTGGGGCTTGGGTGGACAGTGCAAAGTCTGATGAAGATGGTCTCCACCAGACGGCAACAGTCAGGCCACTGAGCAGGATTGCTGCCTGCACCCAGCACACATCTGGTGGTGCTCTCCACACGTCCCTTGTCCCGTGTCATCCAGGTTCTGCCAAAGAGCAATAATAGTGTTGGCTTCCTGGTCGGTCAGGCTGAGGGCAGTGTGGGCCCGGAGATCCACCAGATATTCTGCCAGCTGGTCCACATGTTGATAACCGGGGATATTTTGGTAATCAACAGCCTATTAAAAAACACAAACACACAATACAATTATTACATCACATCTGTCTAACGCACAATTCCATAACTGATCGTGTTATTTTGCTGTTCATCACCGTAAAGCACTGTATGGTACGAGGCAGAGAGCGCCATTGTTGACGTTTTTCTTAATATGTTCTTTAAAAAGCACCAAATAAATAAAGATGACTTGACGTGTATTTGCAGCTCACAAATTAATGTGGGACCCACCAAATCTTGCCTTGGTAAACTAAAATAGGACAAAACAATTTCAACCAAATGACTAAATACGCTGTAACAGCACAGTGGCAAACAACAATAATTGCATTTTTGGTAGGGATGGGGCCGATCCGATCCAGTATCGGTATCGGGACCGATACCAGCGTAATTCACGTATCGGATTTTTCCGATCCAACCTGCGGAGAAATCCGATATTTATGAGCCATGTCTGCGCTTTAACGTTATCTCCTGAAATGACTGCAAAAGGGATTCCCCGGGCCTGCTAGTCCGCTAGCTGGCTGCAAACTGTGGAATGGATATCCTGAACGGAGGTGCAGCTCAATCATAGACTGTAAAAAATAGGGCTCAATGAGACAAACAGGCCCCCGCTCAGGAAATCCATTTCGCAGTTTGCAGCCAGCTAGCAGGATAGCGTTGAGCTACCAACATGTTCGCTGTGTCGAAATCATATGGTGGAAATACTTCACACTGGAAACACCGCAGCAGAGCAAGACCGCAAAATGCAATGTTTGCAAAGCCGTATTAATTAAACTATTTGTCTGTGGTGCATGCTTGCAATTCGCAGTCCAGAAGAGAAAGAGAGAGATCGCTCACACGGTGCCACGGCACGCACAACACGACAGCCCTGCTTAATGAGTGACGACAGAGGACAGAACTAAACATTCAAACGTAGCCTGGTTACACTTTAGATCTGTGATATTAGTCTGATTTCCAAAGATTAAAGAATATATTGAGGTAAAAAAAACATTAAAAACAATAGCCGCATTCTGTTCAGCCAACTTCCTTCCCATCGCGGCGGTGCACTGTCATTTCTCCTTAAAACTCAAACTTTAAGACAGAATCAGCACGATCGATGATTGTTGTAAAATGCAGTCTCTGCTGTTGCTAAATTGCGGGACGCTTTTAATAATTAAAAGAGCTATTAAAAGCAAAAAAAATGCGCAAGAGATGCTGTTCCCAGTGCGAACCGCGCTCCGAAACAGACCGCAACGAGGCAAGCAAATTATACTCTGGGCTTCATATGCGCGTCTAAACGATCAAATGTAGCCTGGACAAAAATGTCAAACCGACCGGCTTGGAGATTAACACTTAAACCATTTATGTCTAAAATGAACGTAGTTATGGAAATAGTTGGGAGAAAATATGGTGAATCAGTAGACTATGAAACCTGAACTCGTTCTTAAAGGGGCAGCAGTATAAACATGTGACGATTGCGACATTACTGAGAATCAAACAACAAAAGGGCAAAGAGAAAAATCACTCACAGCTCTTGAATGAATAACTTCAGCTTTAATAAGCATAAATCTATCTATGATAAACTTTGCAGTGCTATTTTACTTTTGATTACTTTATTATAATTATTTTTAGACCATACCTGAATAATGTTAGTAGACCTTCCTGAAATTAAAGCTCCTTGTAGGCCTGTATAATGTGTATCTTTGTTTAATTGTCTATCTATTGTTTTATATATATATATATATATTGACATACATATGTACATATCATCCTTGCCCGTAGAGAGGAGTTTATTTCAGCGTCATATAAAATCAACAATAATGATAAATAACATTAAAGCAAACACAGCTCTGGTATCGGAAAAGTATCGGTATCGGCCGATATCCAAAGTCAGGTATCGGGATCGGATCGGAAGTGAAAAAATGTGGATCGGTGCATCCCTAATTTTTGGTAAATGAGAAAATATCTGTTGTTTCAATTTACACCCTCTGCTACTTATATAGATTGAAGTAAGCACAGTTAAGAAGAGACAAATGATTGGGAAGGCATTGCTAGAATGTGAGTATTATTGTAATTCAACAGGTACCTTTTAAAAATGACATCGATTCAAAACTAGTTTGCACATAGCTTGTAAGATACAGTGTTTATTAACAGCATTTATGGTTATACTTGAAAGTAGACGCATGATGACTGAATTAATAATACATGTACTAATAAAAATGTTATTACCATTGACAAACTTGGTATTATCCTGTCACAGATGCAGCAGGCCGTGGCTGGGGATGGAGTCGAGGCTGAGGCTGACTCTGCTCCATCACCTCCTGTGCTGGTCCAGTAGCGGCAGCAGACTGTTGTTGCTCCACAACCCTTGGTGATTGACCAGTAGAGACTGTGGCCAGACAACCAAAAAATACATCAGCTTCAATCACTTTTGAACGAGAAACATTTATTCAGTAAGTTAGTTTTATTATGTTTTGATACTTGCAACATCTTCACATTGTTACCTTTTGAGTGTGAAAGCCACACATACACTTTGGGACCTCTCTGAGCAAGGTCGTCTGGCCGCGAGACAGCATCGGACATTTTTCAATCTGTAAACATTAAGACATGTCATCATACACAATACATGCATTTCAACTAAACAGGAATGTCAAACTAATTTACTGTCATTTTCCATGACGTGTGTCATATTTATTTTTATTCTTTGCAGGGGAGATACAAACTGTAAAATTAGAGAGAAAGAGTGAGGAACATTTCACACAATAACACTTGACGGGGTGTGCATAAGACTGATATGACACCTTCATAATCATGAATATGAAGGAGGGTTTATACATGTTTATGACAGCTGTCATTAGGTGTCATTCGCTCAATAAGGACATTTCTAATGCAAATATGACATTGTTTGAGATGTCTTTGTTATGACAACATGACACTAACCAATACATCATAACCTATCAGTGTCATAACAACTTGACAATACCAAGATAACATAATATGTCATAAACATGGCATAGCAGATTAGTTATCAAACTTAAGAAACCACTTAGCTTTATGGGTTAACATTACAACATTGTAATGAGTGTTTTTCTTGACCTCAGAATTTGTCATTATTAAGTTACATTAATTAGGTACAAAAATGACCCCTGATTTCCGAATTAAAAAATTCCATAACTTTCTTAAATGTTATCTGATTTTAATCATTTAAAAAACATTTTTTAGATATTTTTGCTATCTATCATATGGTGATGATTATATTTGAATTTTCTCGTATTGATTTTTTTGTCACATACCTATCTTATTATGAAGTGATACAGTCTTTTTATCATTAACCCTCTATGGTACGGTGTTGCCTCCAGGCAACATAGTCGATTTTAGCTTTTTTTAAATAAAAACTAATACAATTTTATTGGTCAATGCTATCTAAGGGGAGGGGAACTCAAATACTAACCAATGAAAATAAAAAAGAGGGGTAACATGACCCACAGGGGTCCATTATGTTCCCTTTTTCAGCACATGTGCTCATGTCACATGGCTCCATATTTTCTCCACTGAAAAGGGCCTTTTTCACTAATTTCTGTCCAGGTAATCAACTACAAAAAAGCCCCAACCCCCCCGACCTCATACGGGTCATTAGGTCGGCCTGGGAGGTCTTCCACATGTTTGATCTAGCTTTTGTTGAGACCTGGCCTTCATATTAGGACAAGGTTATGGTGATTGTTAATGTTTTACCCTGAAACAACACCGATTGTAATATTTTGATATGATAACTTGATATGATGGTTTGTAGAACTTGCGTTCCACGATGGTACAATGTTGCCTGAGGGCAACAGCTGGGTAATAAATGTTAATTTTTATTAAATATGAAATGTTTAATTCATTAAAAACTTGATAAATATGTTTGTTCAAGTGTTTAGTTAAATAGATTGATGTTTTCAATAAATCTTTAATTTTTTTCTTCATGAAAATGTCAATTGTTTCAATTTGTCCATTGTGGTACGATGTGTTGCCTTGAGGCAACAAACTTTTAATTAATAAATAAATTTAAAAAGAATGATAAAGTTTATTGAT
Organism: Cyprinella venusta; assembly: GCA_038021265.1. Lineage (NCBI taxonomy): Eukaryota > Metazoa > Chordata > Actinopteri > Cypriniformes > Leuciscidae > Cyprinella > Cyprinella venusta. The sequence continues at coordinate 20,452,406 of CM075871.1, forward strand.
ATTGTTATAGTGTCCAATTTTAAGCAGGAAAAACATAACAAAAACATTTTTTTTATCACTGATATCTAGTGCTGTGTTGAAAAAATCGATTCACCGATTCTGAATCGATTTTCTTATTAATTTCTAAAGATCGATCCGTAGCTCAGAGAATCGATTTATTAATAGGCCATTTTCCCCGTGAACTTTAACTTGCCGTGAGTGATCCCTATGTGCGCATTGAAAGCTTTCACTCAGCGCGCACATTGTTACGACAATAGACTTTGATTCATTAAACCGTTCATTCAACGAACACGTTCAAAAAAGCAGATTCATTAAAATAGATGTAATGAAACAACTTCAAGGTGTTAATTATTTTTACCTTTGAGTTCCACTTAAGGCTCAGCTGAGCAGCAATGCATCGCATGGGCAAATAGACAAGTTCGTGAGCCGTTTCCGCTCTACATCCTAAACTCCTCCCATTTATGCAACCTACTTCCGTTCTGGCGGGCTGGGTTTGTTTTGCTAGCTAGCTCAGTCGTGCCGACATACCGCTGATATCGCAGTGACAAAGAAGATAACAATTACAACATGAAGAAAGGTTGTGTTCGGGAATGATGTGTGCGGTAGTCGGTTGCAAACACTCGAGAAAGCACCTGAACGAGTGGTTAGATAGAGAGTGCTACGACCGCAAACCAGCTACGAAGAGGCAATGTGAATGTCCATGCGCTCCATTGTTTACACACAAACACACTCACACAGTATCGCGTCTCTCTCTCTCTCTCTCTCTCTCTCTCTCACACACACAGTTCGATCGCGCCCCTAATTATTATCATCATGGCACACACACACTTTGCACTCTAAGTAGCCTTTGATATGGTTTGGATACCAACGTCAGGAGGACATTCACTGACAGCGCGTTCTCTTTTGTCTTGTCGCGCATGAGTGGTTTATTTGCGTGAATAAGACCATGATCATAATCCTAGCTAAAGGATGACAGAAAGAACAGATGCTGTGTTTGCATTAAATATTTTAACACGTTAAAGCTGGACAAAATGAATCGCGAAAATATTTTTTTTCCGCACGCCGGAGATCCGACACGGTGCCGGTGTCCTGCCGAAAATTGATTGCCTTTATTTATTGCAATAAGTAACGTTAGAGGCTTCAATCGTTTTGTTGTTAAGAGGTAAAAGGGTACACAGCAGGTAAAACAATGCAGTCATAAGGATAATTGCAAAATAGATCATGTATTTATTAAGAGCTCAGCAGTAAGTCATGTTATTATAGGTTACAGTCGGTTTTCCAAATACAAATACGTATTCCATCGGCAACAACAGGCTTCTAATATTTCCTATAATCTTGTAAATGTCATACCTGATTAAGCTATAAACTGCAAACACTTATTTGGCCACAATTGTTTTATTATGTTAAAAGAAACATTAAAATATCACTCAGATACATTTGCTATTACCACGGACATAAACTGATAGTTATTTGCACGCTATGTCTGTTTGATCTAGCTTTGACACAACCGACTTTGTTGCCGTGCAGATATTGATATGCCTTGGAGGCTTTCAGCTTGTCCAATAGCTTTTCCATCTATTGCCATGGATTGCACGAAGTAGGAGAAAAACTTGCTGTACGTTATGCTGGGCCACGTCGTCATGTAAGTCTTCTGCACTGAATTCGGGTGGGGGATAGTAACGCCATCTCCACATAAAGTAGTGGAACCGTCGCTGTGTTTACACCGGCAGACGCTTTGCAAGCCACTTCCGGCGGAAAAGAAATGCATTTGAGTAGAGTTATGGCGGCGCCCATCATTTGGCGCGAAAACTTGTCTATAGCATTGATTCAATGCGTGACTCACTGATGTTATTTCCCCGCGGTTTCCTCGTGCTGTGGGATGCTGATCAGCGCTGCTGCTGACGCGCATTTATGGTAAATACCCGTAACCAGAGCCGTCTAACGTGAACGCTATTTCGCGTTCCTTTGTATGGAAGGCCAAAAGGGTCAAATTTCGCCACTAACCAAACGCGTTTCATTCTCAAAACGCCGTTGTTTACGGCGTTTAAGACGAAAAGACGCCGCAAATTACGGCGTCCTGTGGTACATACGCCGCAAATTACGGCGTTTACAAAGCAAATTCGCCGTCATTTTCGGCGTTTTTTTTATCCAGCCAATGACGCCGTTTCTGACGCCGCAGGCCACCCACAGTGCGCCGTTATTTGCGGCGCTTCTGTCTGACAAAGACGGCGTAAAAAACGGCGTTTTGTATAATATTATAAGCAGCCCCACCCTTTTCTTCAAAGTTCAGCCCATCTAATGGATGGAAAGACAGATATAGTAGATTGTCGATCTGAATAGCGATCCGTCTTTAAGGTTCTGTTTTTGGAATGTTATCCTGTCAAATTTTTATTTCTTCATTGGGCATGTGTAGGCTATCGCTTTTTTCCTTTATCGTATGTAAATATATAGTATGATCCAAGCCTCTGTTTACATTCATGTCTGTGAAATACATTAGATTACCCAAATGCAAATAAGTCTTCAGTAGGGCAGTGGTCTACGTGCATAACATAATAGTGTATCGTTTTGCTCTTAGAGACAGGGGTTCGACTCCCAGGTCCGATCGTATTTTATCGTTTCTTTGGTAGGCTATTGGTCTGTATGTCTTTTAAATTTCGGAAGACTACCCGATAGCTGACAACTGACTGAGTAAAAGACAGCAGCAACTGTTTTAAGCCCGCTTTATAAGCACTTTATTGCACAAGTTGAATTTTTGCACTTGATGGTGGTGTAATTTATTTATTTATTATTATACATTGGGTGCTAATGTGAATTCCTTACTTCGTTGCTGGTTGTTGTTTTTTTTTGTTTTTTTTGAGTGCTGTATGTTAGCCTATGTGTTTTATGTTTTATGTTGAGCATTTGCTGCAAATTCAATTTACCTTTTGGGACAATATACTTTGACTTGCTGTGGGTCCCTTATTGCTGATTATAGCCTAATGATGTAGATGGGCAGATGCTTCACGATATAGTCCATTTCGCTTTTTAAGATCGCAAGACTCTGGAGTTTTAGCAGTTCCCAGGATACACGAAAGGAGGTAGAGCCTTCCTAAACGATTCAACTATTAAAACAAGAGATGACGCTCCAGCCCAAGCGCGGACTACCGCTGCTATCAACAATCATACAAGACAGGCTATTTATTTTCACGCTGCCCTTGCCTTAAAATAGCATTGCTTATTCCACCACACAAATGACTGTTTATAAGGCGACAATTCTTTACATGATTGTAGGCTGTATCTTGAAGATTATTTATATTGAATTGCATTGATCTGTTGTGAAGACAAAGATTGACATTTCGCAATATTGTATACAATATTGTATATATATTTATATTGGCTACATACATAATACACATGTAGAAAACGTAGAATCGAAAACGAAACAAAAATCGTTTAACGAAATAAGATCTCGTTATTAGCCTACGAGAAAATAATATGTATGCGGCAGCAAAGAATAAAATAAAATAAAAATAAAAACGTCATATAATCGTTATAATAGGCTTTATCACAACAGAATGAACATGGTAGACCTAGTTCAAAATTACCCTAATATTCACCATTAGCAAATATGCATGTTTATTTTAAGGCAAGGGCAGCGTGAAAATAAATAGCCTGTCTTGTATGATTGTTGATAGCAGCGGTAGTCCGCGCTTGGGCTGGAGCGTCATCTCTTGTTTTAATAGTTGAATCGTTTAGGAAGGCTCTACCTCCTTTCGTGTATCCTGGGAACTGCTAAAACTCCAGAGTCTTGCGATCTTAAAAAGCGAAATGGACTATATCGTGAAGCATCTGCCCATCTACATCATTAGACTATAATCAGCAATAAGGGACCCACAGCAAGTCAAAGTACTTTATTGTCCCAAAAGGGAAATTGAATTTGCAGCAAATGCTCAACATAAAACATAAAACACATAGGCTAACATACAGCACTCAAAAAAAACAAAAAAAAACAACAACCAGCAACGAAGTAAGGAATTCACATTAGCACCCAATGTATAATAATAAATAAATAAATTACACCACCATCAAGTGCAAAAATTCAACTTGTGCAATAAAGTGCTTATAAAGCGGGCTTAAAACAGTTGCTGCTGTCTTTTACTCAGTCAGTTGTCAGCTATCGGGTAGTCTTCCGAAATTTAAAAGACATACAGACCAATAGCCTACCAAAGAAACGATAAAATACGATCGGACCTGGGAGTCGAACCCCTGTCTCTAAGAGCAAAACGATACACTATTATGTTATGCACGTAGACCACTGCCCTACTGAAGACTTATTTGCATTTGGGTAATCTAATGTATTTCACAGACATGAATGTAAACAGAGGCTTGGATCATACTATATATTTACATACGATAAAGGAAAAAAGCGATAGCCTACACATGCCCAATGAAGAAATAAAAATTTGACAGGATAACATTCCAAAAACAGAACCTTAAAGACGGATCGCTATTCAGATCGACAATCTACTATATCTGTCTTTCCATCCATTAGATGGGCTGAACTTTGAAGAAAAGGGTGGGGCTGCTTATAATATTATACAAAACGCCGCTTTTTACGCCGTTTTTGTCAGACAGAAGCGCCGCAAATAACGGCGCACTGTGGGTGGCCTGCGGCGTCAGAAACGGCGTCATTGGCTGGATAAAAAAAACGCCGAAAATGACGGCGAATTTGCTTTGTAAACGCCGTAATTTGCGGCGTATGTACCACAGGACGCCGTAATTTGCGGCGTCTTTTCGTCTTAAACGCCGTAAACAACGGCGTTTTGAGAATGAAACGCGTTTGGTTAGTGGCGAAATTTGACCCTTTTGGCCTTCCATAGTAGCGCGCGTGTTATTGATTTGTTGTATTTTGTAATATAATATTTATAGGTGAATATGTATTATATCGTTTAGTTTTGGGCGATTTGAGTGTCAATAAAACACATTAAAACAGAAAATTTGAAAATGAAAATTACCAGTAACAAAAATGTCTTTATTTACACTAAATACACATATGGTTATGCGGTTATCAGCACAAATTATACTCAATCTTAAATGTATTGAATTTAAACAGAACCTTTTTGTTTGTTTCAGAATTCAAGAACATGACAATCACATCTCAAACAGATGATCACTAACCTGAGAACTAAATCACAAAGAGTTCAAGAAGTATTAAAATATCATCATCGAGGACATGAATATAAATACTATTCTTAGATCTCTTTAAAATGTCAAGAACTGTCAATATTTGAACACAGAAGAGTGGCTGTGATGAGAAAACACATAAAAAGCGTAAATTATGAATCACATGATTATAACGGGATTAAACAATAACAAATAAAAAACAAGTGGATTTCCACAGATGTGCATAATACTTCCCCGATAACCAACACATCTTTATTCCTCGAGAATCACCTGAAATCATATTATATATCTGATTTGAATTAAGACCTCAGAGTTTTATTTGATTATAAACTTTAAAAAAAAGGAAACCGTGACTTTTTCCTCGCAATTCTGAGAAAAAAGTCTGAATTGTGAACTCAACTTTACAAACTCAAAATTGGGAGAAATAAAGTTTTTGAAAACTTGTTATAAAAAGTCAGAATTTTGTGAAATAAACTCAAAACTGCGAGAAATAAAGTCAGAATTGCGAGAAAATCTCAGCATTACAAAAAAAAAATCTGAATTGAGACCTAAACTTTCTAAAAAATTAAGTCAGAGGTTATATAAACTTGTAACTACGAAAAAAGTCTGAATTGCGAGAAAAACTATGAGATATATATAACTATGAGATATATAACAATGAGATTTATAATTATGAGATATAAACTCGCAATTGCGAAAAAGAGTAAACTTTGAGATAGAAACTCAAAACTTTGAGAAATAAAGTCAGAATTGTAAGGAAAACTAGTAATTGTGAAAAGTGTGAATTTTGAGATAGAAACTCAAAACTGTGAGAATGTTTTTAAAGAAAAACTCGTAATTACAAAAAGTTAGAATTACCAGAAATAATCTCTGAATTGTGAGAAAATCTAGTAATTACGAAAAATCTGAATTGTGAGAAACTCACAATTCCCTTTTTTATTCGAGTTGGAAACAATCTTCTGTAGATTGTAGTGTGATTGTAAATGAAAGATTAGTCAAGATTCCAAGACAACAAGACTCCACCCAGCCCTTGCAAGACTCCGCCCAGTCCTACAAGACTCCACCCAGCCCTCACTCGGGGGGAACAATAACACAGATGATCCTTTATTATAAAGAGAGCATAACAAAAGTAATCGTTATACAATCTTTACAGTGAATTAGTAGACATCTCATGTTGCAGCACTTACACTATTATAATGAACAACATTTACTTGTTCAAAGATGCAGAAGTCTTCAACAAGGAAGAGGAGCAGATGTAATTATGTAAGGATTTGTGAACCGAAAACAGGACTAAAATATTTCAGCAGAGTATTTTATGTCTTAAACGAGTAACAGGCAGGTGTGTCAGGAGAGCATCATGTCAGAACACAGATCAAACACACATGTAGATCACAAGATGAGAGTAAATACGTAAAAATAATATAATGGAAGTTTTATGAACACTTCTTTTTTTAAAGATTATTTTTGGCCTTTTTTAGGCCTTTATTGACAGGACAGCTGAAGACATGGGGGGTGACATGCAGCAAAGGGTCAAAGGTCAGGATCAAACCCAGGCCCGGTGAATCGTAGAGTACACTACATATGATCTACACATCACCTATCCGATCCCTTATACACTAGCCAGCAGCGGACGGCACAGTGAATGACCCACGGTCATGAATTAAAGAGTTGAGATTGTTCTTGATATTTGAGAAATAACTCTTTAAACCACGGATCGGTTCATAATTTGAGTAAACAAGATCCATAAAAGCCGCCATGACTTCTTTTCCATAACTACACGGGTAAGGAGAAAACACTTGCACGTTAATTGTACATCCTTCAATTTCACCATTATACATCTTACATACATTATCTGAATTCAAGCACAATAAAGCACCACATGAAAACACATCTGATTTGATCTTGTAGGTCTTGTATTTCTCCAGCAAATGATCCAGGTGCCGTAAATACACATTGATTGCATTTTCGATTATATGAACACAGTCTGATGCGGGTTTTCCAGCCTGGATCTCCAGTCGAGCGCCATGGATCAGCATCTGCAGGTGGAAGGCGGCTCCGTTGACCCAGATCTTGAACCCGCGGCTGCTCATCTGTCCGTCCTGCAGAAGAGAGTTCCTGAGGATGGTGAGATGGTCGCTCAGCTGATGTTCCAGTCTACTTATCTCCTCCCATAACAGTTGGTTATTTTTCATGTAGATTTCATGGCGTTTCAGATACTCTGACATTTTGTCCCGGACTCCCGAAGATTTCTCTTCCCCAAACACTCGTCGTAACAGGCTGTAGGTGTCATCGTCAGTTGTCTGAGTGCCGCTCTTGATGGCGATCTCTATGATCATGGAAATCACCAGAGCTCCAATCCCAACAGCGTTCGGGATTGAAGTCAGTGGACTGATGACAGATCCCAGACTGCCGAGGTACCCCGGCACCGTGTCGAGCATGTCATTGGAGAACCCCTGATCAAGTCAAGTCAAGTCACATTTATTTATATAGCGCTTTTCACAATACAGATTGTATCAAAGCAGCTTCACAGTGATAACATGAAAGTAGTACAACACAGATCGATAATATTGTTAAATATTAAATAATCCTAAATAATCCCGACTAAGCAAGCCAAGCAAGCCAAAAGCAAGGCGACAGTGGCAAGGAACCAAAACTTCATCAGATTGGATGGAGAAAAAACCTTGGGAGAACCCAGGCTCAGTCGGGGCCAGTTCTCCTCTGGCTTAATTACATTCATATTGTTTATTTATAACTATTAAATATAAATATTGTTTATGTATAAAACAGCGCCATAACATATCGCAGGCGTTGAGTCGTCTCTTCACAGGCGTTGGTCTTCTCATCACAGGCGGTGGGGCATCCGAAACCCCCGTGAGATGCTGGATACAAGACTGGACCTGACGAACGCCATTTTTCTCGGGACAAGCGTCCCGAGATAACAGCAGAAAGGCAGATGGGAAATAATTAGCATAGCTGATGTTCATAATTAGCATAGCTGATGTTCATAATAATTTCCATTGTACGGGTGTCGGTGTTAGAAAACCACTATCTCACGAACTCTCCGCAACCTAAACTCTCCGCAACGCAACCATACGGACCGAACCGTTTGTCTAAAAGGCTGTCGAGCCCCACTGGTGCGTTAAGCAATTTCAGTGGCAAACGGTTCCGTATGGCATAAAAGAGGACTGAAAGGTAAGCATTATGTGAATGCTTGACTAAAGAGATGCGTCTTTAATCTAGTTTTAAACTGTGTCAGCGAGTCAGAGCCCCGGACCGTATCGGGAAGGCTATTCCAGAGTTTAGGAGCTAAATGCGAGAACGCCCTCCCTCCTTTACTGGACTTAGATATCCTAGGAATGACCAGAAGCCTTGAATTTAGTGATCTTAAGGAACGCGGTGGATTGTAGGGCGAGAGAAGGTCTGTTAAGTACATAGGAGCTAAACCATTTAGGGCTTTATAGGTCAGTAGTAGTACTTTGTAGTTGATACGGAACTTAATAGGTAACCAGTGCAGAGATGATAAAATCGGTGTTATATGATCATATTTTCTTGACCTAGTAAGAACTCTAGCAGCTGCATTTTGGACTAACTGTAGCTTGTTTATTGAGGATGCAGGACAACCGGCTAATAAAGCATTACAGTAATCTAGTCTCGAGGTCATGAATGCATGAACTATCTTTTCTGCATCAGAGAGAGATAGCATGTTACGTAGCTTAGCAATGTTTCTAAGGTGGAAAAAGGCTGTCCTTGTAACATATGAAACATGATTTTCAAAGGATAAGTTGTGGTCTAGTATAACACCCAGGTCTTTTACTGTAGGTTTTGTTGTAAGAGATTTTGTGAGTGTTTTTTTGGACCAATAAGTAATACCTCCATTTTATCTGAATTTAATAGCAGGAAGTTACGCGTCATCCAGCATTTTACATCTTTGAGACACTCTGTCAATTTAGAGGAGTTAGTGTTTTCGTCTGGTCGTGATGAAATATATAATTGAGTGTCGTCAGCATAACAGTGGAAATTAATTCCATATTTTCTTATAATATTACCAAGTGGCAGCATATATATTGAGAATAGCAGAGGGCCTAAAACTGATCCTTGCGGTACTCCATAGTCTACTGACGTTATCTTTGATTTTTCCCCGTTTAAACAGACAAAATGATAACGGTCCGATAAATACGATCTGAACCAGCTTAATGCCTTTCCTTGAACACCAGTGTAGTTTTGTAGTCGATCCAAGAGTATTTTATGATCTATAGTGTCGAACGCAGCGCTAAGATCAAGTAGGACTAGTATTGAGATACAGCCTTGGTCAGAAGCTAAAAGTAAGTCATTTGTAATTTTAACTAGCGCAGTTTCTGTGCTATGATACGGTCTGAATCCTGACTGGAATTTTTCATAGATATCATTTTCTTGCAAAAAAAGAGCATAGTTGAGCAGACACAACTTTTTCTAGTATTTTGGACATAAATGGAAGATTTGAAATGGGTCTGTAATTCGCTAACTTATTTGGGTCTAATTGTGGTTTCTTAATGAGAGGTTTTATTACTGCCTGCTTGAATATTTTTGGAACATGACCTAGAGATAGAGACGAGTTAATAATATTGAGGAGAGGCTCTTCTACTGCAGGTAATAGTTCTTTTAGTTTAGTGGGTATTGGATCCAATAAACATGTTGTTGGTTTAGATGCAGTGATAAGTTTATTTAGCTCCTCCTGTCCTATCGTTGTAAAGCGGTGTAGTTGTTCCAGAGGGGCCATAAGTGCGGCTGAATCCGTGAATCAGTGTGCAGCACCGCGTTAGAGTCGGGCCCAGAATACTTCAGCAGAGACTCATCTATGCCTATGTCTGGTAAGAAGCATGGCTCATGCTGTAAAATGTCTTTATAAATCTGAAAAGCAGCCGCCTCATAGTCCGCTTGTGAGTATGAGCCGCCCATGATTGTTCCTCTCCTGATGTGTGATCGCTCACACAGAGTTTAAAAGTCCCTTGACCAGCAGACTGACCACTGGGGGGAGGGGTTGCTCAAACGAGATGTTTTATTGGTTGGCACCTAGCCAATGAAATGGGACTTCAATTGTACGTGGCAATGTCCTCAAGGACGTTCTGAAACGCTAACATGGCTTAATGCAAGACTGATATTAAAATAAATAAAGAATATGAACTCAGTGATCCGAAACTCAGGAAACTCCATACTAATAATGCATAATTACAGATGAGCCCAGAATATGAATGCAACAAGTTTAAAGACTTGAGTTTTAAAAGACCAAACTCAAGAAACATAACAATAAAGTGTACAGAAAATGAGCACAGCATGAACGTTTAATTGTACGTTATGCATTTTCCTCCCATAGAAAACCAAGAAAACACTTATTTTACATCTATTCATTTAGCAGCTGCTTTTATCCAAAGCGATTACACATGAGAACAGAAGCAGTGAAACTACAGTAGGAAAACAATATACTATTACGATGACCCTCGCTTGAACACTGCTCTCGAGTTTAGCTGCTTTTTTTACCTTCATATAACCCTCATATGACAACAGCCAATCAGAGCTCTGGAAGATGGTGAGGCGTACTTGTTGACTTCTCTTTAAAGTCCAATGTGTTCAAGGTCCAGAAAAACACACTGTGCCGCATGAATCTACATTTACAGTTTATTCAAACACAACCCTAACGCAGAGATTAGAGATCGTTCCTTCATGTCCATTATAAGTGTTTTATAAGATACAAAGAAATCTTTCACAGAATCCACATCAGAAACAGGACAAGCCAGAAACATGCACAGGATATTGACTGACCACTGGGGTCATCTACAGTACGTCAGCATTCACAATATTTTGTGATAAACAGGATCCTTTGACTTTTATTCAGGTCTCATAAATGTCACGATCACACACACAGGAGAGAGAGATTCAGTTGCAGTAAATTTCTTGGCATAATCCGTACTCACAACAGTCCAGGCAAGGGTCAAAAATCCAATAAGGCGATCCAACAATACAGGAAACAAACAAGAATCAAGCAGATACATAAACAGAAGCATGGGGACATTAAACAAGTACTCCGTCACAAACACTGAAACTGACAGGGTATATAACAAGTGCTAAACGAGGTGACTAGAAACAGCTGGACACAATGAACACTCAATGACAGACAGCATCATGGGAAATGTAGTAACGGAGTGTGCAGACACTGGCTCCGGCTCAGGATCCACAGACAGGAAAGGTCTGAAAGGCCTCTCCAGGATCCGTGCCAGACGCTCCAAATTGTCGGTCAGTGCCCCTGCGGCCTCGAGACTGGGCATCTCCTGATCCGTCTCTGGCTGGGCAGACGATCGGCAGACGGGACGTGAACAGTCTCTGGATGGACAGACGGGACGTGAACAGTCTCTGGATGGACAGACGGGACGTGAACAGTCTCTGGATCGGCAGACGGGACGTGAACAGTCTCTGGATGGACAGACGGGACGTGAACAGTCTCTGGATCGGCAGACGGGACGTGAACAGTCTCTGGATGGACAGACGGGACGTGAACAGTCTCTGGATCGGCAGACGGGACGTGAACAGTCTCTGGATGGACAGACGGGATGTGAACAGTCTCTGGATGGACAGACGGGACGTGAACAGTCTCTGGATCGGCAGACGGGACGTGAACAGTCTCTGGATGGACAGACGGGACGTGAACAGTCTCTGGATGGACAGACGGGACGTGAACAGTCTCTGGATCGGCAGACGGGACCTGAACAGTCTCTGGATCGGCAGACGGGACGTGAACAGTCTCTGGATGGACAGACGGGACCTGAACAGTCTCTGGATCGGCAGACGGGACGTGAACAGTCTCTGGATCGGCAGACGGGACGTGAACAGTCTCTGGATTGGCAGACGGGACGTGAACAGTCTCTGGATGGACAGACGGGACGTGAACAGTCTCTGGATGGACAGACGGGACGTGAACAGTCTCTGGATCGGCAGACGGGACGTGAACAGTCTCTGGATGGACAGATGGGACGTGAACAGTCTCTGGATGGACAGACGGGACGTGAACAGTCTCTGGATGGACAGACGGGACGTGAACAGTCTCTGGATGGACAGACGGGACGTGAACAGTCTCTGGATGGACAGACGGGACCTGAACAGTCTCTGGATTGGCAGACGGGACGTGAACAGTCTCTGGATGGACAGACAGGACGTGAACAGTCTCTGGATGGACAGACGGCACCTGAACAGTCTCTGGATCGGCAGACGGGACGTGAACAGTCTCTGGATGGACGGACAGGACGTGAACAGTCTCTGGATGGACAGACGGGACGTGAACAGTCTCTGGATGGACAGACGGGACGTGAACAGTCTCTGGATCGGCAGACGGGACGTGAACAGTCTCTGGATCGGCAGACGGGACGTGAACAGTCTCTGGATGGACAGACGGCACCTGAACAGTCTCTGGATCGGCAGACGGGACGTGAACAGTCTCTGGATGGACAGACGGGACGTGAACAGTCTCTGGATGGACAGACGGGACGTGAACAGTCTCTGGATGGACGGACAGGACGTGAACAGTCTCTGGATGGACAGACGGGACGTGAACAGTCTCTGGATGGACAGACGGGACGTGAACAGTCTCTGGATCGGCAGACGGGACGTGAACAGTCTCTGGATCGGCAGACGGGACGTGAACAGTCTCTGGATGGACAGACGGCACCTGAACAGTCTCTGGATCGGCAGACGGGACGTGAACAGTCTCTGGATGGACAGACGGGACGTGAACAGTCTCTGGATGGACAGACGGGACCTGAACAGTCTCTGGATGGACAGACGGGACGTGAACAGTCTCTGGATGGACAGACGGGACGTGAACAGTCTCTGGATGGACAGACGGGACCTGAACAGTCTCTGGATGGACAGACGGGACCTGAACAGTCTCTGGATGGACAGACGGGACGTGAACAGTCTCTGGATGGACAGACGGGACGTGAACAGTCTCTGGATGGACAGACGTGATATGAACAGTCTCTGGATCGGCAGACGGGACGTGAACAGTCTCTGGATGGACAGACGGGACGTGAACAGTCTCTGGATGGACAGACGTGATATGAACAGTCTCTGGATCGGCAGACGGGACGTGAACAGTCTCTGGATGGACAGACGTGATATGAACAGTCTCTGGATCGGCAGACGGGACGTGAACAGTCTCTGGATGGACAGACGTGACGTGAACAGTCTCTGGAACGGCCTCCGGAAAAATGGCAGGCTGCTGGGGCACGGCTTCCGGGCCTTTGGAATATTCATTTTAAAAGTGTTTAAACAACAATATATATAAAAACACACACACAAAACACACATACAAGCACACAAACACACACAGGGCTTTAATCAACCAAATTAAATCTTGAAATGAACCTTGAACCTGAAATTTGACTAAAAAACATCAAGAACTGACATTAGGAACAAAAACGTTAAAATAATTAGCTGCGCACTGTGCACACAGTACTTGGTAGCCGTTTTGTCTGCCTAAATTAATTATAAATAAACAAAAAACTAGTAGGCTCTTTGCAGTATATTAAATAATTTTTGACCTAGTTATTTTCCACTGAAACGAGTCGACACACGAGTCCATCGGCTCTGATAGCCTATGATTTCCGAAAATAGTACTATGGGGAGTGCAGGGGAGTACAGTACAAAGTTCTTTGATTAAAACTATGTGATGATGTCATGAAACCCTCAACCTCGGGGATGTTCTGTCCATGAGAACAACAGAAGCAGTGAAACTAACAGTAGGACAACTATGTGCTCAAGTGTTGACCCTTTTTTGAACCCCCTTTGGGTTAGGGTTAGGGTTAGGGTTTCTCACCCCCCCCCCCCCCCCGTTTCTCTCGCCACCACTGGGCTGCAATTGCACAAATGAGTTTTGCATCTAATACGTCACGAGAAGAGTAGCAAAAGCCAAGGCACGAAATTTGAAATTGCAGTGACAGATTTGAGAAGTTGCAGGTGCCTAATTGAGGTTGTATTGCAAATGTGAAGGTAAGAATAAGTGCAAATATATACAGGTCCTTCTAAAAAAAATAGTGTTATGTATGTAATACTGATATTCCCCATTGTGCCTGTTGGTGGCACTGCCACTGATAATTATTAGTTGTGTTCCTCAATAATAAATTCAGAAGAAGAAACGTACCGCTGCATGTTGGCTGTGATCTTTACACGTGTCTTACCCTAAGTGTTTAATATATATGTTAGTTCATTTGGAAACATAACATAATTGGCGACGAGGTGGATTAAAAGTACTACGAAGCTACTACAGTGAATCGTGAGTAGTTAGGCGTATCGTTAGTACAACTTTTATTGTTTTCTCTGCGTAGCTAAAGTGATCTAGGTTAGTTAGCTAAGAGAATGGCTGCTACCATTGGCCACATGGAAAGTTTTGATGAAAGTGTCGAACCGTGGACCACTTACATTGAACGATTTGAACACTTCATAGAAGCTAACAGTATTGAGGCCGACAAGAAAGTGCCCGTGTTACTCAGCGTGATCGGAGGAAAAACTTATGGTCTACTCCGAAGTCTCATCGCGCCGGACAAACCGGGAGAGAAAAGCTTCAAAAGCATCACTGACACGCTACAGCAGCACTTCTCTCCGAAGCCTCTGGTCATCGCGGAGCGTTTTCGTTTCCACCGGCGGAATCAGGAGAACGAGTCGGTGACACAGTATGTTGCAGTGCTAAGAGGATTGTCAGAACACTGTGAATTTGGGGGACATTTGGATGATGCACTTCGCGATAGATTTGTGTGTGGCCTGAAGAGCGAGGCTACTCAAAAACGCTTGTTGTCGGAGTCTGCGCTGACGTTTCAGAGAGCGGTAGAGTTAGCGGTCTCCATGGAAACGGCGTCACGTGAAGCACACCAGCTCAGCGGATCACTGACGGTAAATGCGCTGTCTTTATCACAGAGTAAGACTGCAAACAAATGCAAACGATGTGGAAAGAATAACCATAGTGAAGATGACTGTTGGTTTAAAGACAAAAACTGTAATGCTTGTGGAAAAAAGGGCCATATCAGTCGCGTTTGCAGGAAAAGTAACGTTAATGATGACAGGAAAACAAAGAGTGGAAGTACCGCAAAAGCTGCACGGCAAATGAAAGCATCTTTTAAACAGAAAGGACAAATAAAAAAAAGAAATGTACACCGCCTTGATGCTGATGCAGTGTCCAATGATGATGACACAGACTCCGATTTAGCTTTGTATAAACTGTCACAACCAGGAGAAAAGTCCAGTATCACTGTGAAACCAGAAATTGAAGGAATGCCACTGGAGATGGAACTGGACACGGGCGCAGCAGTGTCATTGATTTCATCAGAGACTTATGATCGAATATTGAAACACCTGCCCCTATGCTCAACAGACATTGTTCTTCGGACATACACTGGGCAAGCTTTGCGTCCTGAAGGTGTAATTGATGTGCATGTGAAAATGGGCAAGCAGACAGCTGTTCTTCCTTTGTATGTCGTGCAGGGGGACTACCCACCACTCTATGGCAGAGAGTGGTTGCGTCAGATCAAATTGAACTGGAAAGAAATAAAAACAGTCAATTTGAAGACACTAGAAGCTGTGCTGCAGAAACATGTAGCTATTTTCTCTAAACAGTTGGGAGAAATGAAGAACATCAAAGCTAAAATAGCTTTGAAACCTGAATGCAAACCCAAGTTTTGCCAGCCCAGAGTCGTTCCGTATGCTCTTCGTCCAAAAGTCGAAGCGGAGCTGGACCGTCTCACTGAAATTGGAGTATTGACACCGGTACAGTACAGCGAATGGGCCACTCCAATAGTTCCTGTCGTAAAGAAAAACGGAGATGTGCGCATCTGTGGTGACTTCAAGGTGACGGTAAACCCTGTCTTGCACATTGAACACTATCCATTACCGCGCATTGAGGACCTGTTCGCTTCATTAGCGGGAGGACAATGTTTCAGCAAATTGGACTTGTCACATGCTTACCTTCAAATGGGGGTCGAGGAGGAGTCCAGGAAGTTCCTCACAATTTCCACACAGAAAGGGCTATTCCAGTACAACCGCCTTCCGTTCGGGATCGCTTCAGCTCCAGCTATATTCCAGAGAGCTATGGATCAAATATTACAAGGTCTGTCTAATGTTCATTGTTACCTGGATGACATTCTGGTTACCGGGCGGACTGAAGCTGAACACCTGGAAAACCTGGATGCAGTCCTTGGACGACTGGAGCAATTCGGCTTGCATGCTGAAAAAGAGAAATGTGACTTCTTCAAGGACTCACTGGAATACCTGGGTCACATAATTGATGCTGAAGGGTTGCACAAGTCACCTCAGAAAGTAAGTGCAATTGTCAATGCGCCAATTCCATCTAACACCACACAGCTGAGATCATTTCTCGGCCTGTTAAACTATTACGGGAGATTCATACCAAATCTGGCAAACATAGCGAATCCTCTGAACGCCTTGCTGTGTAAAGGGAAACGTTGGCAGTGGTCTGCAGAGTGCGATGCTGCATTCAAAAAGGCAAAAGAACAACTGGTGTCACAAAATGTCTTGACCCACTATGATCCTCAAAATGCCATTCGGCTTGCATGCGATGCATCACCCTATGGCATTGGTGCCGTCATTTCCCACATGTTACCCGGCGGTGAAGAAAAGCCAATAGCCTTTGCATCGCGCACATTAAGTAAGGCAGAACAGAATTACGCACAGATTGAGCGTGAGGCTCTGGCCATAGTGTTTGGGGTCAGAAAATTCCACCAGTATCTCTATGGACGGAAATTCACACTTTTCACAGACCACCGTCCCCTTACTACAATCTTTGGGCCGCAAAAAGGGATTCCGTCTATGGCGGCAGCACGGATGCAAAGGTGGGCATTACTTTTGTCTGCCCACAATTATTCAATTGAGTACAAAAGAGCTGAGCTTCATGCAAATGCTGATGGCCTTTCCCGTCTGCCGTTGCAAGTAGAGCACAGTGAGAAAAAGGATGCCGTGGAGCTGTTTTACCTCGGACAGATGGAGAAACTCCCTGTCAGTGCCACTGATATCCGACGTGAGATTATGAGTGATCCGGCCTTGTCTACAGTCGTCGAAATGGTCATAAAAGGGACTCCAGCTGTCAACCTGACTGGTAATAACGAAATCTCTCCTTTCATCTCCAGACGCAGCGAGCTGTCCGTCCAACACGGGTGCTTAATGCGAGGCATGAGAGTTGTTGTTCCCCTCAAGCTGCGGAAAAGAGTTTTGGAGGAATTGCACACTGGTCATCCAGGAATTGTTCGAATGAAAGCCATTGCTCGCAGTTATGTGTGGTGGCCTGGTATTGATGCTGACATTGAACTGTGTGTAAAGATGTGTCAGTCATGTCAACAAATACAGAAAATGCCATCCCAGGCGCCCCTTCACCCATGGGAGTGGCCAAGCAAACCATGGGAGCGCATACATGTAGATTTTGCTGGGCCATGTGAAGGTCACATGTACATAGTCGTGGTTGATGCTCATTCGAAGTGGCCTGAGGTACAATTGATGACATCAACAACTGCAGAAAGAACAATTGAAGTTTTGCGAAATCTCTTCAGCCATTATGGACTGCCTGAAGTCCTGGTGAGTGATAATGGACCACAATTTGTTTCTCAAGAGTTCGCAACCTTCCTGAAGGCCAACCATGTGAAACATATCCGTTCCGCTCCATATCATCCAGCAACCAATGGGCAGGCTGAAAGGTTTGTCCAGTCACTAAAACAAGCACTGAAGACGTCTAAGGGCTCTTTTACTCTTCAGAGACGACTGGAAACATTCTTGCTGACGTACCGCAACACACCACATCCAACGACAAGAGAGTCCCCTGCCTTGTTGTTTTTGGGACGACAACTGCGCACACGTTTGGATGCCTTGAAACCCAGTGTGACAGCTGCCGTGCGACTTTCGCAGACCTCCCAGGTCCTCCGTAGAGCTGGCCGTTCAAAGTCAAGACAGTTCGGAGTTGGTGAGGCTGTGCTGGCTCGTGATTACAGAGGGAGAGAAAGATGGACATCAGGTGTGGTGACGGCTCAAAGTGGTCCAGTATCGTATACGGTTGATGTTGGAGCTTCTGAGGATTGGCGACGCCATGCTGATCAACTCTTGTCCATTGCGAAGCCAACAGCTGGAACTCAGGTGACACAACCACCTGAGATCAGTGATGTGTCTGTTCCTGTACGGACCTCTGCAGATGACACTTCTTCGGCATCACCCACAGGGGAACAGGATCTTAGCAAGGACGCATCTGTGGAGCCTAGGGCAGACTATGGCAAACTCAGCATTCCATCAGAACAGGTCAGACGTTACCCAGCCAGAGTTATTAAACCGCCCAACCGTCTGACCTTATAGAGCCACGTGATACCTCTGCTGGATTGAATTGCAATTTAGTTATGTTAGTGAGCCTGTTCTGACATGGGGCAGAATAATCCCCGAACTGGCTCGAGGCAAGAGGCAGTCTACCCTCTACCTCTAAGAAAGTAGAAAAATAAAATAAATGTATAATTTTTGTTTAACTGAGAATGTTGTTTTATTTGTTCTTGTTTAAGAGGGGAGGAAATGTTATGTATGTAATACTGATATTCCCCATTGTGCCTGTTGGTGGCACTGCCACTGATAATTATTAGTTGTGTTCCTCAATAATAAATTCAGAAGAAGAAACGTACCGCTGCATGTTGGCTGTGATCTTTACACGTGTCTTACCCTAAGTGTTTAATATATATGTTAGTTCATTTGGAAACATAACAAATAGCATATTTTGATAAATTTCATTATTTTCCATAATGTAATGATAAAAATTTAACTTTCGTATATTTTAGATTCATTGCAGAGCAACTGAAGTATTTCAGGTCTTTTATTGTTTTAATATTGATGATTTTGGCATACAGCTCTTGAAAACACAAAATTCCTATCTGAAAAAAATTGTATATCATGAAAAGGTTCTCTAATAAGCTTCACATCTTCAGCCAGCTCAATGGTGCTGATCACCTGACACTGGCCGATGATGCCGATAGGTGGAGCCTCCAGCAGAGTGATCTGATTGGTGTTTAACTGGGCCACCACTAAGTACTTCTGGTCAGGAGTGAATCTGTGGGTCGTAAACACACAACATCTACAGTACGCATTCAGGAGTGCAGATCACGGCTCGTCAGTCCTTTACATCCACAAAAACACAAATACCGCCGTCCAACAGTTCACAACACAATTGTATATTATCATCAATAAAGACCGGATTCAAATTGTTTATTGTAAGTATTATTTGTAAAATATATTTTTAAGTTATTACACACTATTGTACTGTGCTGTTAAATGCATTATGTAAATCATATTTTTATTATTTATTTATTTTATGTCGTTTTATTATTTTAATCTATTTATTTAAACATTTTTAACTTTTTTTAAAGTTCACTTATCTTAATGTAATTTTGTAATTTAATTCAAAATATATTTATTTAAAATAAATAAGTAAACTTTAATGAGTAGTTTAAAATAACAATTAAACAATAACATGTTTAAATTAGATTAAAATAAATAATAAACAATGCATATGTTTAAATTTTCATATTTTAAACTCTTTTTTATTTATTTTCAACATTTTTGTTGTTTACTATTTTGAATCTATTTATTTAAAAACCATTTTATGTTTATTTTAATATTTAAACATTTTGTTGTTTACTATTATTATAAATTATTTTATATTTATTTAATGAAAACATTTTATGTTTACAATTTAATTTTCATGTAGTTTTTAAAATAATAATTTATTTAAACACATTTTTCATTATATTCTTTATTTTAATGTTACATTCATATTTATTATTTATTTCAAACACATTTGCATCATTTAGTTACTGATCTAATCTATATTAACCTCATTTTAATTTTAATAAACTTTAAATGTATTATTAAAGTATTAGTTTAATGTTTTTATTTATTTATTTTACTCTGTCGTCAGAGCCCCGGTCTGCAGTACCCGACGGAGTAATTAATTAACTGTAAATGTATATATGTAAGTATTAGTATGAATGTTTTTATTGATTGATGATATGTGTCACCTGACGGAGTACGGCGCGTCGTCTTTAAAGCAGCTTCCCCACGACCCCAGCCAGTCGCCCGTCACCGAGTTAAACACCTGGATACGATTGTTCCCCCGGTCGGCGACCCACACCTGAACTCACACACACACACACACACACAAAGATATACCCTTAGATCTGAAGACTGAAGGAGAGACCGGAAATCTTTTGATTGCAAGACAAACATTTGCAGAAGAACAAAAGATGAACTAAAGCAGGAACAAACACATGAACACACACCCTCTGATAGCTGTCGACCGCCACACTGTGAGGGATGTAGAACTGAGCCAGTCCTGGACCTCTCTCTCCGTGCATCCAGAGAACCTGCAGATCTGACACACACACACACACACACACACACGTCTATATTACTAACACAGGGGACTATCGCTCTACACTGCCCAAGAGGGGACCTGCAACTCTGACCGATGTCTACCTATCCAACAGGGGACTCCTATAGCCTGCAATGGAAATGTGTGTGTGTGTGAACAGTGAGGTGAACGTCCTGATTGCGTATGCAACCCACTGTTCCCTTTCAGTCGTCAACGTCAGGATCTATTTAAAAACGCCACCTTCCAGTGCCTAGACAGAACTTCCTGATCCCCCGTCTATTTAAGATCACCGAAGGGATCGCCACAAATGGACCCTGCCTAGCACAAGTTCCACCAGAGCAGACGGGTGATGGCCTGGCTTTGGATGCTCCGCCGCCGCCGGAGGGTGTGGAGGACATCAACAGGGTATGGTCTTGGGTTGGTCAGCTTTCTGCTGATTTCCTTAAAGCCCGGAACACACCAAGCAGACGCCAACGAACTAGCGCTGATGAAAGCCAACTGTGTTGTCGCCTCTCGTCCCCTCTCGTCGAGGTAAAAAGCTGCACTTTAACACACCGAGAGAACTACAGGCGACCGTCATCTAGAATGTGCGTTCTGCGCCTGCGTGTAATGAGTCATCTGTCTATTTCTGCAGATATATTAGTCTATATTCGTCATTCAAAAAGGAAAACCGACACTGCGGCTGCAGATACATATAACGTAAACAAAGCAGCCCGTGCTTACCGTTTGAATATCAATCCTGCTGAACACTTTCTTTATTCCACTCCACTCATGTTAATATTGAAATATTCGCCAAGGAACACTCAGGTAAGAAGACGTAACATTAGAACAGCCTTCTATCTTTACCGTTTTGACTTCTTTGCTTGCTGTTTTGCGTTTATTCTCGTGCACTGACTCTTTCACTAAGCTGAACAGCCAATCAGAGTTCTCTCTTTCCCCAACGGCCCGACGCCGATTCAACATGTCGAATCGGGCAAAATAAAGCCGACAAGGACTATTTTTAGCCAACGGCACGGAACTGTGCGTATCATTTTTGCATTATTTTATTTTTTCATCATTATTGTGCATTATTTTTCTAATAATTCAACGGCCTGAAGTCAATTATTCCGCTTATACTACAGTTACCACACCTCAAAACATTTTTCAGATGATGCATATCAAGACGTTTGTCAAGTTTTTGTCATTAAAACGCTCTCGTATGTAGGACTAATTTCTTACGCTCTAATCCCATGCCTCCGTTGCTAATTCCAAAACATCATTTTAGAGTTAGTAACGGAGGTTTGAGCCACTAATAGCAGACTAATGATCTCGCTGAAATATTCGAAGACCGACTGTTTCCAGATCTTAAACACCAACTAAGTTCAAGATAGCGGCACGTGTAGACGTGTTTGTAGGTCTCCCTTCTTTTGTCGTCCATTGTTCAATCAAAAAATCATAGGCTACTTTTATAAAAAAAAAAAAATTCCAATGTGCGCGGCCAGACAACGCTTAAATATGAGTATATCCCTTTTTTTGTTTTTTCTGTGCTGCTGCACGACATTGTGGAAATCGGGGGTCGATGTGCCTTTTGGCGCTGAGGACAAGGCTGAAAGCGGCGAGAGTGATCTCGAGGTGACTTCGCTCTGTCTACGCCCGCAATGGTTTTTTGTATGCTAGGACTGCACCATTATTGCTTAAAGGTGCCCTATAATGTTTTTTTTAAATTATTTTATAATGTTTCCTGGGTTGCCCTAATAATGTTAGTATGTTTTTTTATATCAAAAACAGTCATAATTTAGAAATAAAAGGCATTTTTCCTAGCCTGATTTCAGCCTCTGATCTGAACACTCGGTTTGAAGGGGCGTGTCTACTGTGTGTAACCGGCCTCTGCTGTGATTGGCTGACATGCTTGCATATAAAATAGCTATGTATTACATGTGAAACCGTCTTTTTCATCCTACTAAAAGTAACGATGTGAAGTCCCTGGCTTGACTTACTGATGCAAACAGTATTGAACGATTTTGAGTGAAAGATTAACGTTTCCTGTCTGAACTTGAACGACAATAACACATCAGCTCGGTCCGAGGCCAGCTCTTGCAAGTTGAGGGGACTAGTCGTCGGTGAAATGTTTGGAAATATCCAGAGGAAAATAAAATTAACCCATTGTTTCTTCAGAGGCTCGGATGAAGGAACTAAAAAATACTTTTGTCTTCATGTGTACATCCGAACACTGATCAACAGCCATGCTTCGGCTGCGCAGCTCCGTCTCGTCTGTCACTGAACATGGGCTGGCATATGCAAATATTTTGGGTCATACATATTAATGATCCCGACTTTTACGTCAGAGTCGGTATTATGTGGAGATTTGCCTGTTTTTCAGGGGTGTTTTTCAAAAACGAGATTTAAATAAGAAGGAGAAAACAATGGTGTTTGAGACTCACTGTATGTCATGTCCATGTACTGAACTCTTGTTATTTAACTATGCCAACATAAATTCAATTTCACATTATAGGGCACCTTTAATGATCATGGCCTGATGCTTCGAATATCTTGGAGAGACATTTCTCGTGATTCGGTATTCTCCTCTGGTGATGTTCCGCGTGGACTACGCTGCTTGTGGCCGCACGGGAACGGGAGATTTTCAGCTCGAGCAAAACCTACCTGCTGTAAAGATTTGACAACAGAAGGTCCAGCAAGGAGATCGTGGCTATTTCTCATCTTGCTTCTACTACAGGTTCTACTCAGGTTCACAACGCCCTAACGAATTTAGACACACACAAAAAGGCAGGAGTCGATCAAATTGAGCCTTATTTTCTAAAATTGGCAGCTGTAGCAGAACCTATAGCCTCTATATTTAACTTAAGCCTCGTTTCAAATGTTATACCAAAAATGTGGAAATCAGCAATGGTTACTCCACTACTAAAGGGGGGGTGATCCCTTAGAACTAATTACCGTTCTATTTCTAGATTGCCAGTTTTAGCTAAAGTTTTTGAATCACTGATAAATGATCAATTCAAACAGTTTCTATTGGTTAATTATATTCTTCATGATTATCAGTCAGGATTCAGAACAGGACATAGCACCATTACTGCAGCTATGCTAGTCTCTAATGATATTAAATCCTCTTTAGACAGTAAAAAGGCATGTGCTGCTGCATTATTCGACAATCAAAGGCTTTCGATTCCGTAGGTCACAAATTACTGTTACAGAGACTTATATAGGCCTCAGTGATGCAGTTGAAGAAGTATGTTGTTGAAGAAGCTTAGGCCAAAATTAGGCTTCTTTTATCGCTTAAAAAATTGTTTCCCAAATGAGGCTCGAAAGAAATTAGTAGAGAGTGCTTTTTTATACATTATTGATTATGGTGATCTTTTATATATATGCATGCAGCTACTGCTCTACTCATATGAATCCCCCACGTCAATCCCCGTTCACTATGTCTACTGTCGTAAGAATAGCCAGCTAATATTCACGCCGGTATGTTGACGGAAGTTGGGGTATTTCAGGTGTTGCGTGATATGACAGCGCACAAGTGGCAGTGCTTCACCCTAATATAGTCCCTAATATATATCATCTGTCTATTTAATCGCCTAGTCTTAATTTGAAATGATATTTGTACTCGTTGTGAATCCACAGGCCACAAGAAGTGATTATGTTTGTTTTTTTTATCACTTTTACTCACGACATGCTACTTGGCAACATAGGATTCCATTCATTATGCTAAGCTAAGCTAGCGTCGGCGCTGCCAAACTAAGAAAATGCGTGCACTTTGAAAAAAATGCTTTTGCCAAACTATTTTAATGTAGGGGACACTGGGAATAAGCCCTATTTCAAAACACGGTGGAGTGTTCCTTTAACTTTATCAAACGACGAGAACACTTTTCGTGCACAAAAACAAACAAAAAAAACGACTTTATTTCAACTATTAATTTCCCTCTCTCTGTGCCTCGAGTCAGGTTACTAGTTTAACAGCGTAAGATCTGTTGTTGTTTGTCACGCGTTAAAAGTGAGCCAATGTGTGTCGTAGCTCTACGCTATCACACTGCATTAACTGACTAGAGGACCACAGAGAAGGAAATGAATAGATATAATACAGTCGTTATTTATGTTTGTTTTTGTGCGCAAAACGTGTTGCTTGATAAAGTTAAGATTGAGCCACTGTAGTCACTTGGACTAAATTTTTAACGATGTCTTTTTAATAACTTTTCGAGGCCGGTAAGTTTCAATCCCTGAAGAAGCCTATGGAGGAGTGATCCAGCTCTCAGATTTCCTCAAAAATATCTTCATTCGTGTTCCGAAGATGAACGAAGGTCTTACTGGGTTGAACAACATGAGGGAGAGTAAACACTGACACGTGGAACAACAACACACGTGATCCTTTATTGTTTAAGAGAACATCACAAAAGCAATCGTTAAGAACAAACTTTACAGTGAAGCAGGAGACATGTTCAGCACTTCAGACTGATCTCATGAAGTAGCGTGTGTATGACACGCCAATTTATATTTCCATTTTTGGCGTGCTATCAAGACGCATAATCACTTTTCAGCGTGTTTATGAACGCCGTTGACTTAGCGTTATTACTGTATATATAAATATATGACTTACCTCAACCCCGTCCCTAAACCTACCTGTCACTGCATGGGGTTAAGGGCATTTATGACGGTTCACTTACCATCCTAGGAAAGAAAAAAGATCGCTCCCCAGATGTAGATGTACATTTTGCTTCATTTCACGCGGACATTTGACGGCGTATAATGACACGCGGAATCGCTCGGACGTTAAGGCCGTGTGTCCACCAAAGCGTGTTTATCCAGCTGGAAACGCTAGACGCTCTGCTGAAGACGCCGTGCTTTGGGCGCTTGAGAGCGTTTTGGCAGCGCAGCGTTTTTTCTGTTGAGAAGTTTCGTTGCTATGATACAGAATATCCGCAGCAGTTTGAATGTTGTGACAGTTGGTTGGTGTGGTTTAGTCCCGCCCCTCCTCCACTGTGATTGGACGGCTGGGAAAATGTGACAGTGATGAGCGCTGCGCTTTATCCAAAGTTGAACATTTTTCAACTCTCGGCGACCAGCAAAAACGGCGGGTGCTCGGCGCTTCAGCGTGAAAAAAAAAACGCTCAGCACCTCGTTACGCTCATGGCGTTTAAAAAACGCGGCGCTCCCATTGAAAACAATTGAAAACATACACCAGGGGCGTGGAAAAACGCTTGTCCACCAAAGCGTTTTTTGCCAGCTGAAAACGCTACACGCTCTGCTGAAGACGGCGTGCTTTGGGCGCTTGAGAGCGTTTTGGCAGCGCAGCGTTTTTTCCGTTGAGGCGTTTGGTTGCTATGATACAGAATATCCACAGCAGTTTGAATGTTGTGACAGTTGGTCGGTGTGGTTTAGTCCCGCTCCTCCTCCACTGTGATTGGACGGCTGGGTAAAGTGACAGTGATGAGCGCTGCGTTTTATCCAAAGTTGAACATTTTTCAACTCTCGGCGACCAGCAAAAACGGCGGGTGCTCGGCGCTTCAGCGTGAAAAAAAAAAACGCTCAGCACCTCGTTACGCTCATGGCGTTTAAAAAACGCGGCGCTCCCATTGAAAACAGTTGAAAACATACACCAGGGGCGTGGAAAAACACTTTGGTGGACACACGGCTTAATGGCGTAGACATACATGCATACACGTGGATACACGCGGATAGCTCAAAATGTGTAGAGATAATACGCCACTTGACTGTGTATGTTTGGTGTGTATGTTTACTTAAAAGTCATGATGTCATGTTGCAGCACTTACACTTTTATAATGAACAACATTTACTTGTTCAAAGAATCAGAAGTCTTTAACGAGGAAGAGGAGCAGATGCAATTTGACGGATTTTTAAACCGGAAACAGGATTGAAATATTTCAGATGCTAGACATTCAAAGCAGCAGATTATCTAATGTCGTAAACGAGTAACATGCAGGAGAGCATCATGACATCACTGCACAGCAAAACACAGATCAGACACACATGTAGATCACAAGATCAGAGTAAATACAGTAAAATTGACTGGAAAACTGGAACTGGTTGATGTAACCAGTCTGACCAGTGTCTGAAGATACTTGAAGGACCTTGCTTGAACAACACACACACACACTTGCAGAGGAAACTCACACTAGATGGTTTTAATGGGAATGTGATAATCTTTGTGAAGTGTTTGATATCATTTTGAAAGTCTGAGGGTGACTGGTAATAACGTCTCATTTCCAAAGAAGTAAAAGAAAAGCTAATAAGGTTTTTAAGAATATAGAAATATCTTCCACACAAAAGGGTGTGTCTTTGAGTAAATCACCTTCTACCTTTTGTCTGAATGCAAACTCTCCTTCCCCCAGTAAGCATGGCTGGGAATACAGTAAATTTCCACTGAAACTTGCATATGAAATGAGGTCTGGTTATAAAGGGAGATGTAACAAGAGTTCGTGGCTGCCATTCTGTATTCAGATCAGCCCGTGATATTGTGTCTTATAGACTCATGTAATATGTTGGGTAAAGTTCTTTGTTCTAGAAACATTGATGATTTGCATTGATTATCTTGTGGAATTCCAATGATACATTTACCTGACATAATAAATTGTTATATTTGGCTATTCTAACAGACTTTGACTTTATTTCCATTAGTGTTAAAAGGAATAGTCAAACATTATTGTGTAGTTAATGATGCACAGATATCATTGATAAACCCTTTTCATTTTATGGAGTCAGATGAAACGAGTTAACACATAAGATTAAATGCGTTGCATTTAATTAAACATTACTTTGCCCGGAAAAGACGGAACACGCTTGAGACCTTCACCACGAATCGTACCCCGCAATTTGGATCGATTTCGTGGCCCTTTTTACAAAACTATTACAATGGAAGTTTTATCAACACTTTTTTTACTTAAAGTTTCTATGTTACATTAAAATATTATTATAATTATATATTTAAAGATTATTTTTGGCAATTTTAGGCCTTTATTGACAGGACAGCTGAAGACATGACAGGGAGAGAGAGAGGAGGGCTGACATGCAGCAAAGAGCCGAAGCTCAGGGTCAAACCCAGGCCTGGTGGATCCAACAGTAAACCTCTACATCTGATCTACACTAGCCTGCAGCGGACGGCAGAGTGAATGAACCACGCTCACGGATTCGAGAGTAGAGATTGTTCTTGATATTTAAAAAATAACTCTTTAAACCAGTGATCGGTTCATACTTTGAGTAAACAAGATCCACAAAAGGTGCCATAACTTCTTTTTGATGATAACACGGGATATTACTTGATAAAAAATACGTCCAACACTTTTCAATTTCATCATTTTTCAAACGACATATTGTCTCTGCGTCATAAACAGACATTTGAACTTGAGTTCTAAATATATCTAAATTGAGCATGAAGGTCTTGTATTTCTCCAGCAAAAGATCCAGGTAGCGTAAATACACATCGATTGCAGTTTCGATCTCACGAACACAGTCTGATGCGGGTTTTCCAGCCTGGATCTCCAGCCGGGCCTCGTGGATCAGCATCTGCAGGTGGAAGGCGGCTCCGTTGACCCAGATCTTGAACCCGCGGCTGCTCATCTGTCTGTCCTGCAGAAGAGAGTTCCTGAGGACGGTGAGATCTTTGCTCAGCTGCTGTTCCAGTCTCCGTATCTCCTCCCGTAATCGTTGGTCATTGTTCATGAACACTTGATGGCGTTTCAGATACTCTGCCATTGTGTCTCGGACATCCGAAGCTTTCTCTTCCCCAAACACTTGTCGTAACAGGCTGTAGGTGTCAGTTTTATCCCTCGTCTGAGTGCCGCTCTTGATGACGATCTCTATGATCATGGAAATCACCAGAGCTCCAAGACCAACAGCGTTCGGGACTGAGTTCAGTGAACCAAGAGCAGATCCCAGACTGCGGACGTAACCCGGCATCAAGATCAGCTTCTCATTAGAGAAGGCCTGCAGCGCCGCGTTAGAGTCGGGACCAGAATACTTCAGCAGAGACTCATCTATGGCTACATCTGGTAAGATGCATGGTTCATGTAAAACGTATCTATACATCTCATGAGCATACCACTCATAGACCTCCTGTGAGTATGAGCCGCCCATGATTGTTCCTCTCGATCTGAGATCGCTCACACAGAGTTCAGATGTTCCCCGACCAGCAGACTGACCACTATAACCACAATACTGAGATCTAACCCAGACATCTCCCTCACATATGACCACCTCCAGCAGCCAATCAGAGCTCTGGAAGATGGTGAGGCGTAGTTCTTATATAAGCACAATGTTTTTGTGTTGTTCATTCATTCACAGGACTTAATCTGAGGCTGTGTACGGGAAAAGGCAAGTTGATTTTCAGCCAAATGCACCCTGGATCGCATCTATTCTGTCACAAAAAAATATATTAATTCTGGGTCAGATGAGGGTTAAGATGTGATTTTCTTCGCCCGGCGCATGTGAATCCCGAAGCCCTTCCAAAACAGCTCTCTGGCTCAGACAATGTGTCTGTCAGTGGGCATTATGTGCTTGAAAGCGTCTATAGTGGGCCGTCTGAGCAGGAGAAAAGCCTTGCGTCATGTTTCCAGGAAGCCTGTGCAAAACTGGAAAACTGAAACTCACTCTCACCAGAGTCCTCTGAAAACAAAGGACCTTGCTTTCAAATTAACACGTGAACAACTCAAACACACACTCTTGCAGAGATCGCTCACACAAGAATTTATATGTTTTTAATGTGAATATGATATTATATGATATGAAGATGACTGGTAATAACGTCTCATTTCCAAAGAGGTAAAAGAAAAGGTAATAAGGTTTTTAAGAATATAGAAATATCCTGCACACAGAAGGATGTGTCTTTGAATTAACACCGTCTGGCCTTTTGTTCAAATGGTCTGCCCCAGTGAGTCTGGGGGGCTGAATTCAGTAACTTTCCATTGTAACCTGGTGATTTACATATCAGGTAAGGTCTTGCTATATAAGGGAAATGCAACGGAAAGACGGGGCTCTTAGATGAGCTGTGAGTTGGGAGTTCTGACCCCCAGCTCACGTAACCATGTCGGGTAAAGGATTCTACTTTGTTCTAGAACATTTGCTTGTTTGCATTAATTATCTTTAAATTGATTACGGAATTATAATAATACATTTACCTGACATAATAAATTGTTATTTTTGATTATTCTAACAGACTTTAATGACTGAATTTAGTCACTGACTCTGAACACGAAGACCATCACACGGAAACTGGAAAAACAAATGACAGAACGATCCGACCAAGACTGCAAACAAGAGGAGACTTAAAAAGAGAACAAATCAAGAGGGAACAGGTGGAAGAACTCAAACACTAATCAGATAACGAGGGGGAGGGATCAAACAATAACGAGAGCACTGCATGGCCCAACATAACAAAGACACCCGTGTGCAATACAAGATAGACACGTGACACTCGTGAAGGAACATTATTTCATTGCATCTGGCAATGTGAGCGCTTCCAATCCTTTTGGAATGAAGTGATCGGTGTATTATCTGAATGTATTGCTAAAGAAATCCTGTTTGCCCCAAAATCTGTATTCTTGGTCCACTCCGCCTGCCCTATCCTTGAAAATATATGAACAGAAGCTTAGAAATCTGTTTTATTGCAAGCGAAACCTGATTGCCATACACTGGAAAAGTTCTTGTCCAACTATATCACTCTGGACCAGAGAATTGTCTTCTGCAAAGACTGACTTACTCAATCAAACAAAAAAACACATATTTGACAGGATTTTCTAGAACAGAATGGAATGACTCTTGAGTAATACTAATAATGTGATCCTGTTTTTTTGTTGTCTTTTTTTTACCATTATGGCTCACTTGTTGGGGTGGGTGTTTTCTTTCATTTTATAGAAATCCTGTATTGTAAAGCTGTAAAACATTTTCCAAAAAAAAAAAGAACGGCTGATGCAACTCTATGGGCTTTATGCACAGCTGCACTACTTCCTGAACTTCAGCCAGCTCCTTGTTTCCTGTCTGGCATTATTGGACACATTGATTAATTCAGGTGTGTTTGATTATTGTTGCTGTGACTACTGAGGTCAAGCACACCTGAATTAATCAAATTGTCCAATAATTATATACAGGAAATAAGGAGCTGGCTGAAGTTCAGGAAGTAGTGGAGCTGTGCATAAAGCCCATGGAGCTATGCTTATTGCCAGTCTACTAAATCAACGTAGGCTCCCCATCTGTGCTGGTTGCGCACTATTCAGTGTCGTACAGCGCTGATTCTGAGCACATCTGCGTTTTTAAGCTAAACACGGAGAATTCAGAACAGCCGCCTCCACATTTGAGAAGCAGATGTGATGATTAGTAGAATTCTTTATGTTTGCGAATTTCCGTATCTGGCTGTCCGGGAAGAGGGATAAGACGGCCTACTATGTACATTTTATCCCGTACTTGAATTTCAACAGTTTGTACACAATCATCTCTGGTAGGAGATGGAAGGAGTTTGACCCCACGACCTATAGGCCACTTGGGGTCAGTTATCATTACCACGGGATATCCAGTCGGATGCTGCCATTATAACGGGGATGAAGGCTTGGCATCTCGTAGGTAACGGATCTATTAAGTTCTGACAATGCCGCTACCCATGTCCAGATGCACAGCGGGTGACGCGGAGGGTTTAACCTCTTTACCCCTTCAAGGAAACGGAGGACCAGGCCGTTTCTCCCCAGTGTTTGTCCGGCCATGGGAGCGCGATGGCCACCACATATACTTTAAGCGTGGAGGGGGTGCGACCCTTGCCCAAAAGCTCTTGTAAAAGGGCGAGTACACTCGGTATCTTGCACGAGTGTGGGTTCAGGTTTCTAGCGGCGCACTCTCCATTTCTGAATTTTATTAAATGTCAATCACCACAAAATACACATTAGCAGGAGTTGGGTAGCAGTCAGAAGATGCTCGCCGCCATTGTTAACATTGTTTTGTGTGCTGGAGACACGGGTTCATGTGCACTAGCACACACGTTTTTGTATTGTTGTATTTATTTTTTCATATAATATTTATTGGAAAATATGTCTAAATATGTAGTATTGTTTGGTTTTGGGTGATGTGAGTGCCAATAAAACACATTAAAACTGAAAAATTCCCAGTTACAAAAAACAATGTCTTTATTTACAGTAAATACACATAGGGTTTGATGCAAATATTATTACAGATCAGCACAAATTATACTCCACCAGCCCAATGTATTGAATTTAAACAGAACCTTTTCATAGAAACACAGATGATCACAAACCTGAGAACTAAATCACAACGAGTTCAAGAAATATCAAAATATCATCATCAGAGGACATGGATACAATTATTAGATCTTTTTAAAATGTCAAAAACAGTGACATGTAAACACAGGTGAGATGATAAAAACACACACAAAGCTTAAATTATCATATACAATCACATGAAGATTATAACACATACACCATTAGCACAATAACAAATCCAAAACAAGTGCGTTTCCACAGATGTGCATAATTCTTCCAGATCACCAACACTCCCTTTATTCCTCTATGAGAATCACCTGGAATCATATTATATTTCTGATTTGAATTAAGACATCAGACTTTTATTTGATAATAAACTTGTTTCTGCCACAGAGTAAAAAAAAAGGTAACCGTGACTTTTACTCTCACACTTTTGAGAAAAAAGTCAGATTTGTGAACTCAACTTTACAAAAGATTAATTAGAAAAACTCAAACCTGCGATAAATAAAGTCAGAATTATGAGAAAATCTCGTAATTACAAAAAAAATCTGAATTGTGAACTAAACTTTACAAAAATTAAGTCAGAGTTTAGATATAAACTCGTAACTACAAAAAATTCAGAATTGCGAGAAAAACTTACAATTACGAAAAGTTAGAGTTGAGAGAAATACAGTCAAAATTGCGAGAAAACTTGTAATTACGAAAGGTTAGAATTGCGAGATATAATGTCTGAATTGTAAATAAATCTCGTAAGTCGTAACTACGAAAAGTCAGAATTGTGAGATAAAAACTCACAATTCCCTTTTTTATTATGTTATTTCGTGTTGGAAACAAGCTTCTGTAGATTGTATTGTGATTGTAAATAAAAGATTCGCTCACGGTTTGATTGACAGCCGTCAGCGTTATAATCAGCGAAGCCTCTAAACACCGGCGGCGCTCAGCGGGACGAACTTCTGGGCCTGAGCGGCTCCGATCTCGGCCACGTACAGGTCAGAGCTCTTCAGGTCCAGGTCCACCAGGTGTGGCTTCACATCTTCAGCCAGCTCAATGATGCTGATCACCTGACACTGGCCGATGATGCCGATAGGTGGAGCCTCCAGCAGAGTGATCTGATTGGTGTTTAACTGGGCCACCACTATGTACTTCTGGTCAGGAGTGAATCTGCGGGTCGTAAACACACAACATCTACAGTACGCATTCATACGGAGCCCGGGAAGTCACCTGGGGGAAAAAAAAAAACAATCCGAGGCGACGGTTTTGCAATCCGTCCCCTCAGTTTATAAACTGTACTCACGGATTCTTAAACTGTTCCCTCGGTTTAACAATTCGTGCCCACCACGGATTAATAAACCGTACCCACGAGTTCCTAATCCGTGCTCTCAGATTTGTAAACCGTGCCCTCAGTTTTTGCAATCTGTACCCACAAATTCATAAACCGTACCCACGCTTTCGCAATCCGTACCCACGGATTTGTGGCTCGTCCCAGAGTGTGCCGCATGATTCAACCAGGCCTCGTTTAGGAGCGGGGTGCATTGTTTATAAGCACTTCACATTAAAAAATAAATATAACACAAACACAAAGTTATAGGCCTATAATAATTAATAAAATATTCATAAATTGTTTTATGATTAACATATTCCTGTCTCAAGTGAACTCATTTAAAGTTAGAAACGCAAATAAAAGGCCTAATGATAATAATTAGGCCATTATTATTAGCCTACATTTAGGCTACATATATTTAGATAGGCTATAGACGCTTTTATCAAAAAAAGAAACAAAGCAATTCGTCAACTGTCAGTCATAAGGTTAGACAATAATACAGGGCTGAGATTATCACAAATAAACACAAGATTTTGACGCATATCCAAGAGTTTGTGCACAAAAAATAAATAACATTGACTTTTTGCCTTTATTAAACATTTAAAATATTTGCAAATTAATATGGAAAAAGATTTAACTTTCTAAAAACGAATCTTTTGCCCGCAGTGCTAAATGAGAAGAGCATGTCTCTGGAACCATAAAGAGATGATTTATAGGTGATTTATAGGCTAATCATAATAAATGTGTCTGAAAAATTACGATGGATTTTTATTGCTTAAATAAACAGTTCTTGTGATGGACGGGCGATCTCCATCTCCGCTGTAAAGCAGATGCACCTTAGAGAGATGCACCTTTCGGATTGTAGGCCTATAATCAGACGTAGGCTAATTTGCTTTCGATTCGAATTTGTTCGTTTAAAAGTGGACATTTCAAGCTTTAGATAGGCTTTTGTTTCAGCTCATATGAGACGCGCTACGGAGAGCACGCCTGATTAAATCATATTTTGAACAAAACAAAAATATTTTATTTTACAAATAGGCCTACACAACGTTTTCTTGTTATTGTTTACACAAATAAAAGTAGTTGCAAATAATGTATTATGTAGCTATAATGTATTTTTTCACTGTTGATAGGATGTAGCCTAGTGTTGTGGCCGCGGCTCAGTGACATGCTGCGCGCTTCACACAAACACTTATGCGTTAAAAACCTGTTTGTTTGTTATAATCTTAGCCCATTATTATTGTCTAAGACTGATTTGACGAATTGCTTTGTTCTTTTTTATGGATAAAAGCGTCTTCTAAATAGGCCTATGTAGCCTAAATGCATTGATTTGATAGATAATTATTATTTGCGTTATTCCTATGAATGAGTTCACCGAAGACAGTAATATATTTAACAAAAAATTATTTATAACTCATAACCAAACCTTTTACAGTTTTTGAACTGTGTTATTATTATTTTATTTTTTTCGCTGAGCTTTTTCCTCTAAAATTGGACTTTAAAGATAAAAGTATCCTAAATATAGTTTTTCTTAGAAAATGCAACAAATTATCCATTTTAAAACAGGATTTTAAAAACAATGCAATGCATCCCGCATCTAAACAGGAGGCCTGGTTGAATCATGCGGCACACTCTGGGGGATGAGCCACAAATCCGTGAGTACGGATTGCGAAAGCGTGGGTACGGTTTATGAATTTGTGGGTACAGATTGCAAAAACTGAGGGCACGGTTTACAAATCTGAGAGCACGGATTAGGAACTCGTGGGTACGGTTTATTAATCCGTGGGCACGAATTGTTAAACCGAGGGAACAGTTTAAGAATCCGTGAGTACAGTTTATAAACTGAGGGGACGGATAGCAAAACCGTCGCCTCGGATTGTTTTTTTTTCCCCCCAGGTGACTTCCCGGGCTCCGTACATTCAGGAGTGCAGATCACGGCTCGTCAGTCCTTTACATCCACACAAACACAAATACTGCCGTCCAACAGTTCACAACACAATTGTATATTATCATCAATAAAGACCGGATTTAAATTGTTTATTGTAAGTATTATTTGTAAAATATTTTTTTAAGTTATTACACACTATTGTACTGTGCTGTTGAATGCATTATGTAAATCACATTTTTATTGTTTATTTATTTTATGTCATTTTATTATTTTAATCTATTTATTTAAACATGTTTAACTTTTTTTTAAAGTTCACTTATCTTAATGTAATTAAATTCAAAATATATTTATTTAAAATAAATAAGTAAACTTTAATGAGTAGTTTAAAATAACAATTAAACAATTACATGTTTAAATTAGATTAAAATAATAAACGATGCATATGTTTGAATATTTTAAACTATTTTTTATTTATTTTCAAAATTTTTGTTGTTTACTATTTTATTTGAATCTATTTATTTAAAAACCATTTTATGTTTATTTTATTATTTAAACATTTTGTTGTTTACTATTATTATAAATTATTTTATATTTATTTATTGAAACATTTTATGTTTACAATTTAATTTTCATGTAGTTTTTAAATAATTATTTATTTAAACACATTTTTCATTATATTCTTTATTTTAATGTTACATTCATATTTATTATTTATTTCAAACACATTTGCATCATTTAGTTACTGATCTAATCTATATTAATCTCATTTTAATTTTTAATTTTAATAAACTTTAAATGTATTATTAAAGTATTAGTTTAATGTTTTTATTTATTTATTTTACTCTGTCGTCAGAGCCCCGGTCTGCAGTACCCGACGGAGTAATTAATTAGTTGTAAATGTATTTATGTAAGTATTAGCATGAATGTTTTTATTGATTGATGATATGTGTCACCTGACGGAGTACGGCGCGTCGTCTTTAAAGCAGCTTCCCCACGACCCCAGCCAGTCGCCCGTCACCGAGTTAAACACCTGGATACGCTTGTTCCCCCGGTCGGCGACCCACACCTGAACTCACACACACACACACACACACACAAAGATACACCCTTAGATCTGAAGACTGAAGGAGAGACCGGGAATCTTTTGATTGCTAGACAAACATTTGCAGAAGAACAAAAGATGAACTAAAGCAGGAACAAACACATGAACACACACCCTCTGATAGCTGTCGACCGCCACACTGTGAGGGATGTAGAACTGAGCCAGTCCTGGACCTCTCTCTCCGTGCATCCAGAGAACCTGCAGATCTGACACACACACACACACACGTCTATATTACTAACACAGGGGACTATCGCTCTACACTGCCCAAGAGGGGACCTGCAACTCTGACCGATGTCTACCTATCCAACAGGGGACTCCTATAGCCTGCAATGGAAATGTGTGTGTGTGCCTCCTCCGGGGCAGCGTCTGCAGGCTCAACACCTGGTCCCACCTTTACGGAGAGGCTTGGGCACATATCCAGGCCAGGGCTCAGCTCGTGGGAGTTAGCCGGCCAGAATTCCAGGCACAACTCAGGAGCAGGACGGCCGAGGGACGTGAGAAAGCGTCGCGAGGTGCGATTGCTAATGAGCAGCACATGTGAAGCACACCGGTCTCGCATCTCTCACGGAGGAGCGGAAGCATAAAGGAGGAGCGACGGAGTGGAGGACCGAGAGAGGAACAGGCATGCTTGTTTTTATTTTGTTATATTTTATTTGGTAAGCCAGCAGTTGTCCGTGAGTCGGTCTATTTCCATTACACGCAGCTCTGGTTCGTAGAGGTGTGGTTCTGGATCTTGACTGTCTGAGAAGTCACCCTCTTGGTCTCGCAAAAAAAACCCCATGTCAAGCACCATTCACTATGTCTACTGTCGTAAGAATAGCCAGCTAATATTCACGCCGGTATATTGATGGAAGTTGGGGTATTTCCGGGTATTTCAGGTGTTGGGTGATATGACAGCGCACAAGTGGCAGTGCTTCGCCTGTGCTTCACCCTAACATAGTCCCAAATCAATATCTGCCTATTTAATCGCCTAGTCTTAATTTAAAAATGATATTTGTACTCGTTGTGAATCCACAGGCCACAAGAAGTGATTATGTTTGTTTGTTTTTAATCACTTTTACTCACGACATGCTACTTGGCAACATAGGATTCCATTCATTATGCTAAGCTAAGCTAGCGTCGGCGCTGCCAAACTAAGACAATGCGTGCACTTTGAAAAAAATGCTTTCGCCAAACTATTTTAATGTAGGGGACACTGGGAATAAGCCCTAGTTCAAAACACGGTGGAGTGTTCCTTTAACTTTATCAAACGACGAGAACACTTTTCGTGCACAAAAACAAACAAAAAAACGACTTTATTTCAACTATTAATTTCCCTCTCTCTGTGCCTCGAGTCAGGTTACTAGTTTAACAGCGTAAGATCTGTTGTTGTTTGTCACGCGTCAAAAGTGAGCCAATGTGTGTCGTAGCTCTACGCTATCACACTGCATTAACTGACTAGAGGACCACAGAGAAGGAAATGAATAGATATAATACAGTCGTTATTTATGTTTGTTTTTGTGCGCAAAACGTGTTGCTTGATAAAGTTAAGATTGAGCCACTGAAGTCACTTGGACTAAATTTTTAACCATGTCTTTTTAATAACTTTTCGAGGCCGGTAAGTTTCAATCCCTGAAGAAGCCTATGAAGGAGTGATCCAGCTCTCAGATTTCCTCAAAAATATCTTCATTCGTGTTCCGAAGATGAACGAAGGTCTTACTGGGTTGAACAACATGAGGGAGAGTAAACACTGACACGTGGAACAACAACACACGTGATCCTTTATTGTTTAAGAGAACATCACAAAAGCAATCGTTAAGAACAAACTTTACAGTGAAGCAGGAGACATGTTCAGCACTTCAGACTGATCTCATGAAGTAGCGTGTGTATGACACGCCAATTCGTATTTCCATTTTTGGCGTGCTATCAAGACGCATAATCGCTTTTCAGCGTGTTTATGAACGCCGTTGACTTAACGTTATTACTGTATATATAAATATATGACTTACCTCAACCCCGTCCCTAAACCTACCCGTCACTGCATGGGGTTAAGGGCATTTATGACGGTTCACTTACCATCCTAGGAAAGAAAAAAGATCGCTCCCCAGATGTAGATGTACATTTTGCTTCATTTCACGCGGACATTTGACGGCGTATAATGACACGCGGAATCGCTCGGACGTTAAGGCCGTGTGTCCACCAAAGCGTGTTTATCCAGCTGGAAACGCTAGACGCTCTGCTGAAGACGCCGTGCTTTGGGCGCTTGAGAGCGTTTTGGCAGCGCAGCGTTTTTTCTGTTGAGAAGTTTCGTTGCTATGATACAGAATATCCGCAGCAGTTTGAATGTTGTGACAGTTGGTTGGTGTGGTTTAGTCCCGCCCCTCCTCCACTGTGATTGGACGGCTGGGAAAATGTGACAGTGATGAGCGCTGCGCTTTATCCAAAGTTGAACATTTTTCAACTCTCGGCGACCAGCAAAAACGGCGGGTGCTCGGCGCTTCAGCGTGAAAAAAAAAACGCTCAGCACCTCGTTACGCTCATGGCGTTTAAAAAACGCGGCGCTCCCATTGAAAACAATTGAAAACATACACCAGGGGCGTGGAAAAACGCTTTGGTGGACACACGGCTTAGGCCGTGTGTCCACCAAAGCGTTTTTTGCCAGCTGAAAACGCTACACGCTCTGCTGAAGACGGCGTGCTTTGGGCGCTTGAGAGCGTTTTGGCAGCGCAGCGTTTTTTCCGTTGAGGCGTTTGGTTGCTATGATACAGAATATCCGCAGCAGTTTAAACGTTGTGACTGTTGGTCGGTGTGGTTTAGTCCCGCCCCTCCTCCACTGTGATTGGACGGCTGGGAAAATGTGACAGTGATGAGCGCTGCGTTTTTTCCAAAGTTGAACATTTTTCAACTCTCGGCGACCAGTAAAAAACGCCGGGCGCTCGGCGCTTCAGCGTGAAAAAAACGCTCAGCACCTCGTTACGCTCATGGCGTTTAGAAAACGCGGCGCTCCCATTGGAAACAATTGAAAACATACACCAGGGGCGTGGACAAACGCTTTGGTGGACACACGGCTTAATGGCGTAGACATACACGCATACACGTGGATACACGCAGATAGCTCAAAATGTGTAGAGACTGTGTATGTTTGGTGTGTATGTTTACTTAAAAGTCATGATGTCATGTTGCAGCACTTACACTTTTATAATGAACAACATTTACTTGTTCAAAGAATCAGAAGTCTTCAACGAGGAAGAGGAGCAGATGCAATTTGACGGATTTTTAAACCGGAAACAGGATTGAAATATTTCAGATGCTAGACATTCAAAGCAGCAGATTATCTAATGTCGTAAACGAGTAACATGCAGGAGAGCATCATGACATCACTGCACAGCAAAACACAGATCAGACACACATGTAGATCACAAGATCAGAGTAAATACAGTAAAATTGACTGGAAAACTGGAACTGGTTGATGTAACCAGTCTGACCAGTGTCTGAAGATACTTGAAGGACCTTGCTTGAACAACACACACACACACTTGCAGAGGAAACTCACACTAGATGGGTTTAATGGGAATGTGATAATCTTTGTGAAGTGTTTGATATCATTTTGAAAGTCTGAGGGTGACTGGTAATAACGTCTCATTTCCAAAGAAGTAAAAGAAAAGCTAATAAGGTTTTTAAGAATATAGAAATATCTTCCACACAAAAGGGTGTGTCTTTGAGTAAATCACCTTCTACCTTTTGTCTGAATGCAAACTCTCCTTCCCCCAGTAAGCATGGCTGGGAATACAGTAAATTTCCACTGAAACTTGCATATGAAATGAGGTCTGGTTATAAAGGGAGATGTAACAAGAGTTCGTGGCTGCCATTCTGTATTCAGATCAGCCCGTGATATTGTGTCTTATAGACTCATGTAATATGTTGGGTAAAGTTCTTTGTTCTAGAAACATTGATGTTTTGCATTGATTATCTTGTGGAATTCCAATGATACATTTACCTGACATAATAAATTGTTATATTTGGCTATTCTAACAGACTTTGACTTTATTTCCATTAGTGTTAAAAGGAATAGTCAAACATTATTGTGTAGTTAATGATGCACAGATATCATTGATAAACCCTTTTCATTTTATGGAGTCAGATGAAACGAGTTAACACATAAGATTAAATGCGTTGCATTTAATTAAACATTACTTTGCCCGGAAAAGACGGAACACGCTTGAGACCTTCACCACGAATCGTACCCCGCAATTTGGATCGATTTCGTGGCCCTTTTTACAAAACTATTACAATGGAAGTTTTATCAACACTTTTTTTACTTAAAGTTTCTATGTTACATTAAAATATTATTATAATTATATATTTAAAGATTATTTTTGGCAATTTTAGGCCTTTATTGACAGGACAGCTGAAGACATGACAGGGAGAGAGAGAGGAGGGCTGACATGCAGCAAAGAGCCGAAGCTCAGGGTCAAACCCAGGCCTGGTGGATCCAACAGTAAACCTCTACATCTGATCTACACTAGCCTGCAGCGGACGGCAGAGTGAATGAACCACGCTCACGGATTCGAGAGTAGAGATTGTTCTTGATATTTAAAAAATAACTCTTTAAACCAGTGATCGGTTCATACTTTGAGTAAACAAGATCCACAAAAGGTGCCATAACTTCTTTTTGATGATAACACGGGATATTACTTGATAAAAAATACG
Organism: Cyprinella venusta; assembly: GCA_038021265.1. Taxonomy (NCBI): domain Eukaryota; kingdom Metazoa; phylum Chordata; class Actinopteri; order Cypriniformes; family Leuciscidae; genus Cyprinella; species Cyprinella venusta. Next base: position 20,493,197 of record CM075871.1, read on the forward strand.
TCCAACACTTTTCAATTTCATCATTTTTCAAACGACATATTGTCTCTGCGTCATAAACAGACATTTGAACTTGAGTTCTAAATATATCTAAATTGAGCATGAAGGTCTTGTATTTCTCCAGCAAAAGATCCAGGTAGCGTAAATACACATCGATTGCAGTTTCGATCTCACGAACACAGTCTGATGCGGGTTTTCCAGCCTGGATCTCCAGCCGGGCCTCGTGGATCAGCATCTGCAGGTGGAAGGCGGCTCCGTTGACCCAGATCTTGAACCCGCGGCTGCTCATCTGTCTGTCCTGCAGAAGAGAGTTCCTGAGGACGGTGAGATCTTTGCTCAGCTGCTGTTCCAGTCTCCGTATCTCCTCCCGTAATCGTTGGTCATTGTTCATGAACACTTGATGGCGTTTCAGATACTCTGCCATTGTGTCTCGGACATCCGAAGCTTTCTCTTCCCCAAACACTTGTCGTAACAGGCTGTAGGTGTCAGTTTTATCCCTCGTCTGAGTGCCGCTCTTGATGACGATCTCTATGATCATGGAAATCACCAGAGCTCCAAGACCAACAGCGTTCGGGACTGAGTTCAGTGAACCAAGAGCAGATCCCAGACTGCGGACGTAACCCGGCATCAAGATCAGCTTCTCATTAGAGAAGGCCTGCAGCGCCGCGTTAGAGTCGGGACCAGAATACTTCAGCAGAGACTCATCTATGGCTACATCTGGTAAGATGCATGGTTCATGTAAAACGTATCTATACATCTCATGAGCATACCACTCATAGACCTCCTGTGAGTATGAGCCGCCCATGATTGTTCCTCTCGATCTGAGATCGCTCACACAGAGTTCAGATGTCCCCCGACCAGCAGACTGACCACTATAACCAGAATACTGAGATCTAACCCAGACATCTCCCTCACATATGACCACCTCCAGCAGCCAATCAGAGCTCTGGAAGATGGTGAGGCGTATTTGTTGACTTCTCTTTAAAGTCCAATGTGTTCAAGGTCCAGAAAAACACACTGTGCCGCATGAATCTACATTTACAGTTTATTCAAACACAACCCTAACGCAGAGATTAGAGATCGTTCCTTCATGTCCATTATAAGTGTTTTATAAGATACAAAGAAATCTTTCACAGAATCCACATCAGAAACAGGACAAGCCAAAAACATGCACAGGATATTGACTGACCACTGGGGTCATCTACAGTACGTCAGCATTCACAATATTTTGTGATAAACAGGATCCTTTGACTTTTATTCAGGTCTCATAAATGTCACGATCACACACACAGGAGAGAGAGATTCAGTTGCAGTAAATTTCTTGGCATAATCCGTACTCACAACAGTCCAGGCAAGGGTCAAAAATCCAATAAGGCGATCCAACAGCGTGAAAATAAATAGCCTGTCTTGTATGATTGTTGATAGCAGCGGTAGTCCGCGCTTGGGCTGGAGCGTCATCTCTTGTTTTAATAGTTGAATCGTTTAGGAAGGCTCTACCTCCTTTCGTGTATCCTGGGAACTGCTAAAACTCCAGAGTCTTGCGATCTTAAAAAGCGAAATGGACTATATCGTGAAGCATCTGCCCATCTACATCATTAGACTATAATCAGCAATAAGGGACCCACAGCAAGTCAAAGTACTTTATTGTCCCAAAAGGGAAATTGAATTTGCAGCAAATGCTCAACATAAAACATAAAACACATAGGCTAACATACAGCACTCAAAAAAAAAAAAAACAAAAACAACCAGCAACGAAGTAAGGAATTCACATTAGCACCCAATGTATAATAATAAATAAATAAATTACACCACCATCAAGTGCAAAAATTCAACTTGTGCAATAAAGTGCTTATAAAGCGGGCTTAAAACAGTTGCTGCTGTCTTTTACTCAGTCAGTTGTCAGCTATCGGGTAGTCTTCCGAAATTTAAAAGACATACAGACCAATAGCCTACCAAAGAAACGATAAAATACGATCGGACCTGGGAGTCGAACCCCTGTCTCTAAGAGCAAAACGATACACTATTATGTTATGCACGTAGACCACTGCCCTACTGAAGACTTATTTGCATTTGGGTAATCTAATGTATTTCACAGACATGAATGTAAACAGAGGCTTGGATCATACTATATATTTACATACGATAAAGGAAAAAAGCGATAGCCTACACATGCCCAATGAAGAAATAAAAATTTGACAGGATAACATTCCAAAAACAGAACCTTAAAGACGGATCGCTATTCAGATCGACAATCTACTATATCTGTCTTTCCATCCATTAGATGGGCTGAACTTTGAAGAAAAGGGTGGGGCTGCTTATAATATTATACAAAACGCCGTTTTTTACGCCGTCTTTGTCAGACAGAAGCGCCGCAAATAACGGCGCACTGTGGGTGGCCTGCGGCGTCAGAAACGGCGTCATTGGCTGGATAAAAAAAACGCCGAAAATGACGGCGAATTTGCTTTGTAAACGCCGTAATTTGCGGCGTATGTACCACAGGACGCCGTAATTTGCGGCGTCTTTTCGTCTTAAACGCCGTAAACAACGGCGTTTTGAGAATGAAACGCGTTTGGTTAGTGGCGAAATTTGACCCTTTTGGCCTTCCATACCTTTGACACGGCACGGCAAGCTTTCCGCAAATACATATGACTTCAAAGACAGACGCAGGTAATCGCACGCGCTCTGCCGATCTCTTTCACTGTCTGTGTGAAGCCTCTGTAGTAGGCTACACATCACCACGATAAACAGTCTCGTTATCATTATGAACTTGTCTAACATTCAATACACATGCATGAAGTTCAAAACAAGAAGGGTATAGCCTTATAAAAAACGTTAATATCACGGTTCCTGCGGTTACGCGGGGATTGTTCTTTACAACAAATATAGGCTACTAATTTGCAGTTGAATGTCTATAATAAATTATTACAGGACTGTGGTTATGCAACATATTGTTGCATAACTACAGTCCTGTAATTCAGGTAACAGCTGGAAAAAATGTTTTTTTCAAAAACAAATATCTAAATCTCGAAGATCGAATCGGATCGAAACGAATCGGATGGAATCGAATAATGATAATCGATTCAAGATCTTGAGAATCGGAATCGAATCGATTCTTGAAATTTGAATCGAAACACAGCTCTACTGATATCATATTGCGTACCATAGAGGGTTAATTCAATGATACTGACTCACCAGATAGAATGTATTCCTCATACGATCGGCTTCTCATTCAGAATGCATCAAATTAATCAAACTGCAACTTTTGAATTATTTTTTTTTCGAAGATTTTCAATCTAAGATTTATAAAACGATCACGACGATCAGATTGCGTCTGCTCTTCTCAATCAAGCTCGTCTTCTCTCATTGCACATGCTCGTCGACACCCATGGCTCAAATGACAAAGAGCTCTCATTGGTTGATTACCGAGCTTTCGTCGAGATTGAATTTGCATATTCATTCATGTATATTATTTTTTATATTACTCATTTTTTCCCATCACTTATCAAATTTTATTAAGGGGATAGATCACTACATTGCGTTTAAATTAAATGTTCTTTATTTAACCTGTGTTACATATGGTAAAAAATGTTTTAATTTTAAAAAATTGTTACCGTTGCTGTGAAAGCTAGGCACGATTTGCACTATAAATATTGCGTGAACCTTTGGTTTGATTGTAGGTGAGTAGGGTTTGCAATGTTAGGACCTCATTGCACGTATAGGCTCACTAGTACGCTGAGGTTAGTTATGCCAAGCACTTCATGGCATAGATCATGAAGTGTACGTCTTTCCTGGCATCTCAACCCAGCACTTTTGCTTTTCTTTGTGTAACCGAACAAGTCACTTAGTCCTCCCAGTCAAAAAGCGGATGAAGCCTTAAAATTTTATTTTATTTTTTCCCCCAGGATAACCATTAAAATATATTGTTGTTCTATTGGATGGTTAGTGATAATTCAAAACACTTTATACCTACATTTTGCACAGAAAAAATTGTATTTTTTTATACATTTTAATTCAATAAGTAATAAAAACTTCAGAGGGGAACAGCAACAGAAATAAACATAAAATAATGCTAATTAGGTTCATTCTCTCTCTCTCTCTCTCTCTCTCTCTCTCTCTGTGTGTGTGTGTTGCATTTGAGCGAGTCTCATTTTATTTTATTTTTTTTTTTAATTTAGCATATTCTCAGAATTTGCTATTGCAGTCTTACCAGTTAATACCACATTTTTTTGCACATGTAGTGCATGATGCAGAACCCAAACTCAAAACTACTCCATTTTTAAACTCTATTGTTATCTTGTTGCAGTGTACAGATAAAATACTGTTATGTTATAATAAAGTATTGTTAATAAAATATACAAATTTTATTTGTTTGTTGTGTATTTTTATATTCTTTCATAAAAATATATAATTAATTACCAATGGAATAGTGTTATTATTTAGTTGTTGTATTATTCTTGATCTTATGTAAGTTTTTTTAGGTTGCATTCAAACAAGACACTTGCAAATCTTTTATTTCTAATGAATAAACATGCAACCCATTAAATAGTAACTAATTTGCTGGAAATGTCGATCACAAGAATAACAAAATGTACAAATGATATTTTATATGCAAATGTTTTATTTGTTGCAGACAGTGTTCTGATTAACTAGTGTTAAATGAAAGACAAAGTCAAAAAGGAATCACTTGCCAATTTTTTTTTTTTTTTTTCCAATCATGCCAACAGTAATGAATATTAAAATGTTAAATAAAACATTTTTGAAATAAATAAATAAAGTGAAAAGTGAAATAGGTTTTCAAAAACAAGTAATAAATAGTTAAAATGTTAAATAACGTTAAAAACAAAATGAAATAATATTGAACACAAGTATTAACTATTTAAACAACTGTTCACACTATATACATAAAAAATATCTACACCACACCTCCTTTGTTACTGTCTCAGTCTGTGGACAGTACACCCTGCCCCTGTACTGGCTATGTCCTGTTGCACTTGTTTTAAACGTTTGCCCGCATTTTTTACAAGTGTTGGCCTCTACGGTTCTCCCGTAGGGTCTCTTGGGCATGGCGTCGGGATTGACAGCTGGTGCAGCGGGTAAGCGGGTGCCCTGTACAGCTGTTGGCTGTAACAGTGGCTGTGTCATTTGCATCCCCTGGACCATTGGGATGCCCTGGATCATTTGCAGACCCTGGACCATTGGCACACCTTGGAAACCTGGTGCTGATGGTATCAGTGTAATGATTCACGATGCACAGAGGAATCCATTTGCAGCTTTTATTAAACAGGGTCGTACAGGCAGGGTCAATACGAGGCAGACAGGGCAATGCAGACAAGACAACAGGATCAACAGGAGACAGGCAGAGATCAGGGCAGGCAGCAATAATCGTAGTCAATAACAGTCCGAGTTCAGGCCAGGCAGATATCAATCGTAGAAGTGTCAAACAGTCCAAAGTCCAAAACCAGAAAACCAGAATCAGGATACAAACGCTCAGAAATGATCACCGGGGCAAATCAAGACTTCGCACTGGTGTGGTGTGTGGACGTGGCTTTTATGTGTGTGTGTTAATGGCGTGCAGGTGTGTGACGCAATCAGTCCCAGGTAAGCGGCATGATGGGAATTTGAGTTTGAAGCCAATGATCAGTATTCTGGTGAAGGCTCCCTCTGGTGGCGGAGAGGAGACAGAGCGGGAGCCTCCACTGTAACAGAGCCCCCCCCCTGCGAGCGGCTCCTGACGCGAGGAGGCGGTTGTCGTCGGGGTCTCCCACGGGGTCGAGGGGCCGGTTTCTCCGGGTATGTCCTATGGAACTCTTCAGTGAGAGTGGGGTCCAGGATATCCCTTGAATTGACCCAGGACTGTTCCTCCGGACCGTACCCCTCCCAATCGACCAGATATTGGAGCATGTTACCCCGACGTCTGGAATCCAGCAACTTGTGCACTCTGTAGGCCTCCTCGCCGTCAACCAGAAAGGCAGGAGGGCCCTGAGAGGCGGCCCCCTCCTCCGTCTCTCCCCTCGGACCACCAGCGGGTTTTAACAGGGAAACATGAAAAGTGGGAGAGATACGATAGTTAGCGGGCAGGTCTAAACGGAATGAAACAGGTGATATTTGTCTTATAATTTGGAAGGGACCAACATACCTGGGACTGAGTTTGCGACATGGAAGTTTGAGGCGTAAGTCTCTGGTTGACAGCCATACCCATTGACCACTCTGGTATTCTGGGGCAGGACGACGATGACGGTTGGCTTGTTGTTCTTGACGCCTGACAGCATGCCTCAAATGGGTGTGTGCTTGGTCCCAGACCTCTTCGCTCTTGTGCAACCATTCCGTGACAGATGGGAGTTCAGTGGGTTCACCGGACCATGGAAAGAGAGGGGGCTGAAAACCCAGTATACATTTGAAGGGGGTGATACCAGTAGCAGGTTTGACCAATGAATTTTGAGCATATTCTGCCCAGAATAAATATCTGCTCCAGTCATGTTGGTGTTGCTGGCAGTAGGTTCTCAGGAAGCGGATGATGTCTTGATTTAGACGTTCGGTCTGACCATTGGACTGGGGGTGATAACCAGAAGTAAGGCTGATGTTCACGTTTAAATGTTTGAAGAATGCGGACCAGACTCTGGAAGTAAACTGAGGTCCTCTGTCAGATAGTATGTCCTCAGGTAGTCCGTAAAATCTGAATACTTGGTTGCATAAGAGTTCAGCAGTTTCGAAGGCAGTGGGAAGTTTAGTGAGGGGAATGAGACGGCAGGCTTTGGAAAATCGATCCACTATCGTGAGGATTGTGGTGTGTCCTTGAGAAGTGGGAAGATCTGTGATAAAGTCGATGGCTATGTGTGACCATGGTCGTTGAGGTGTGGGGAGAGGACAAAGCAGGCCAGCGGGTAATTTTCGGGGTGATTTGGAAGTTTGACAGGCGGTGCAGTTTTGAACATGGTTTGTGGTATCGGATGTAAGCGTGGGCCACCAGAAACGATTTTGGAGAAGATGGATTGTGGCATTGATTCCGGGATGACCTGAGCTGGGATTAGAATGGACTTGATCAATGAGACGGGGTCGAAATATTTCTGGAACAAAGAGGAGGTTGGCTGGACACTCAATGGGGGCAGGAGTCTGAAGATTGGCCTGTTGGATCTCGGTCACAATGTCCCACTGGACTGGAGCTACTAAGAGATTCTCATGGATGATGTTTTCGGGGTTGTCTTTGTGGACTGTCTCTTCTGTTTGGCGAGAGAGGGCATCGGCTTTGACGTTCTTGGTGCCTGGGCGGTAAGTGACAGTGAAGTTGAATCGTGTGAAAAACAGTGCCCATCTTGCTTGACGAGGATTGAGGCGTTTGGCGGATCGAAGATACTCCAGATTCTTGTGGTCAGTAAGAATGATGAACGGTTCTGTTGCTCCCTCCAACCAGTGTCGCCATTCTTCCAGAGCCAGTTTCATGGCTAAAAGCTCGCGGTTCCCAACATCATAATTCCGCTCAGCTGGAGAAAGTTTGCGGGAGAAGAAGGCACACGGGTACATCTTGGCTGGATCTCCCTGTCGTTGAGATAATATGGCCCCGACTCCTGTGTTCGAAGCATCTACCTCCACAATGAATTGACGCTCTGGATCGGGATGACGTAGAATGGGTGCAGTGGTGAACCGGGTTTTCAACTCCTGGAAAGCTCGCTGTGCTTCGGGGTTCCAAGAAATTCGAGAGCTGTGACGTTTGGTTAGAGCTGTTAGTGGAGCAGCAATGAGACTGAAGTTTCTAATAAATCGTCGATAAAAGTTAGCAAATCCCAAGAATCTCTGTAATTCTTTGACCGTCTGAGGTAATGGCCAATCCAGCACTCCTCTCACCTTCTTGTCATCCATGGCCACTCCCTCTTGACTGATGATGTAACCCAGAAATGAGACGCTTGTTTGATGAAACTCACACTTCTCTATCTTGGCATATAACTGGAACTGAATTAGTCGTTGAAGCACTGCTCTGACATGTTGAATGTGTTCCTCCAGTGAGTTTGAGTAAATCAGGATATCATCGATGTACACGATCACCCATTTATCCAGCATGTCACGAAACACATCATTCATGAACGCCTGAAAGACGGAAGGACTGTTTGATAAGCCGAAAGGCATGACCAAGTATTCATAGTGCCCACTAGTGGTGGAAAAGGCTGTTTTCCATTCATCCCCCTCACGTATGCGAATCAGGTTATATGCATTGCGTAGATCAAGCTTGGTGTAATATTGAGCCTGTCTCAGCTGTTCCAATGCGGCTGGCACCAGAGGTAAGGGGTAACGATATTTGATGGTGATATCATTTAACCCACGATAGTCAATGCAAGGCCTGAGTCCCCCATCTTTCTTCTTGACGAAGAAGAAACCAGCAGCGGCAGGTGAGGTGGAAGGTCGAATGAATCCTTTGGCTGTCTCTTCCTCAATGTATTTTTTCATGGCCTCAGACTCAGGTTTTGATAGGGGAAAGATTCTACCTTTAGGAGGTGAAGCGCCGGGCATTAAGTCAATGGCACAATCTGTTGAACGATGTTCAGGGAGTTGGGAAGCTTTTTCCTTGCTGAAGGCTTCCGTAAGATCAGAATAGACTGCCGGTAGCTCAGCTAGCTCATGATTTAAGGTGTCTGGTTCTGGCTTGGAATTGGTCACTCGTTTGACTTTAGACAGACATTGGTTGTTACAGGTCTCACTCCAACGAATGATTTGTCCCTCCTTCCAGGAAATGTGTGGATTGTGAGTTTGCAACCACGGGTGGCCGAGAATGATGAAATGATGTGGAGCGTGAATGACATAAAATTGAATCTGTTCAGAATGAAGGGAACCAATCTGCATTTGGACCTTCTCCGTTTCACACTGGATTTTACCGTCTCCGATGGGATGACCATCTAACGCCTCCACTGACAAGGAAGAATGACATGGATGAAGTTTGAGTTTGATTTGTCTGGCGAAAGTTTGAGAAATGAAATTGCCAGCTGCTCCGGAGTCTATGAGGGCTGTAGATTCAATACATTGGTCTTGTATAATTAGACGAATGGGGAGAGTGAAACTGGATGGAGATCTTTGATATTGGTTTACAGAACTCACCGAAAGGGTGCGAGTTGGAGGTCGGACTGGACAGGAGAGCTTCATATGGCCGGGTTGACCACAGTACATGCAGAGACGATGTTGCAATCTGCGTTCCCGTTCCTCTGGAGTGATGTGCGTGAACCCGATCTGCATGGGTTCGGGAGCGTTAGCTGCCTCGAGTGAGTGACGGATGTGTGCCCGGGTAATGCGTCTGGAACGCATGAGATTATCGACTTGAATGGCCAGACTTATATACTCATTCAGGTTTTTTCCCTCATCTCGACAGGCTAATTCAGATTGAAGTTCAGCAGTGAGCCCTCTCCTGAACAGCGTTTTTAATGTATCTTCGACCCAGTTCGTCTGTGCAGCGAGGGTGCGAAACGTAAGGGCGTATTCGGCGGTGGTACACCTTCCCTGGGTGAGATTTAGAAGCTGTTCTCCAGCGTCTCCTCTTTCTGAAGTATGCTCAAAGACTTGACGAAACTGTTGAAGGAATTCTTGGAATGTGGTGAATGAAGACCCCTCTGGTTTCCAGACTGCCGTAGCCCATTCCAACGCCTTGCCGGTGAGCAGGGAACAAACAAACGCAATGCGACTGGCTTGAGTGGAATATAATGTCGGTTGCTGGTCGACAAAGAGTGTGCATTGCAAAAGAAATCCCTTGCATTTAGTTGGATTTCCGTCGAATTTGTCAGGAAATGCGAGTCGAGGATTTACTGCTGTACTCACGGTTTCAGAGGGAACACTCGATGGTGGTGATGGTGTAGCAGATGCGCTTGGTACAGTACCAACAGCGGTGCGTAACTCCTGCATACCCTGTACGAGCTGTTCGGTGAGCGTGGTCAGGTGGCCGAGCTGATAATGATGTAAATCCAGACGAGAAGCTTGGGAGGTGAGTTCAGAGGTGAGTTCCATGACGGCTGCTGGATTGTTTAGCGGCGAAGTCTTCTGTAATGATTCACGATGCACAGAGGAATCCATTTGCAGCTTTTATTAAACAGGGTCGTACAGGCAGGGTCAATACGAGGCAGACAGGGCAATGCAGACAAGACAACAGGATCAACAGGAGACAGGCAGAGATCAGGGCAGGCAGCAATAATCGTAGTCAATAACAGTCCGAGTTCAGGCCAGGCAGATATCAATCGTAGAAGTGTCAAACAGTCCAAAGTCCAAAACCAGAAAACCAGAATCAGGATACAAACGCTCAGAAATGATCACCGGGGCAAATCAAGACTTCGCACTGGTGTGGTGTGTGGACGTGGCTTTTATGTGTGTGTGTTAATGGCGTGCAGGTGTGTGACGCAATCAGTCCCAGGTAAGCGGCATGATGGGAATTTGAGTTTGAAGCCAATGATCAGTATTCTGGTGAAGGCTCCCTCTGGTGGCGGAGAGGAGACAGAGCGGGAGCCTCCACTGTAACAATCAGTATGTTTGGTACCATCTGCAGTGATGCTCCAGGTGCTGATGGTGTCAGCAGCATCTGACTCTGCGCTGGTGCCTTGGGTCTGAGAGGGGGTCGCCCAACAGAAGTCTGCCTCTGCTTTGCCTGACCAGCTGTGCTCTCAGGTAGCTTGTACTGGTGCTGCTCCACTGGTTGTTCTGGCTCAATCCGTAGACGTTTGGCAACCTGGAGAGGCTCTGGAGCTTCAGGGAGGGGCTGAGGCAACTGGATACCCTGAAGCAGCACAGACAGCTCCTGCTTTTTCTGTCTTGTGTTGTACCACTGAATCAGGGTGTTCTGGTTGACCTCCACCAGCTGCACTGAGGTTCCTCCCATCACCAAGCTGTTGCCCAGTACAAGCTGCCGTATCCTGCGATAGTCTTGCAGGATCCGAGACCATCTCGACAGGGCTCCCTTGCCTTTTCTTTTGGGGCTTGGGTGGACAGTGCAAAGTCTGATGAAGATGGTCTCCACCAGACGGCAACAGTCAGGCCACTGAGCAGGATTGCTGCCTGCACCCAGCACACATCTGGTGGTGCTCTCCACACGTCCCTTGTCCCGTGTCATCCAGGTTCTGCCAAAGAGCAATAATAGTGTTGGCTTCCTGGTTGGTCAGGCTGAGGGCAGTGTGGGCCCGGAGATCCACCAGATATTCTGCCAGCTGGTCCACATGTTGATAACCGGGGATATTTTGGTAATCAACAGCCTATTAAAAAACACAAACACACAATACAATTATTACATCACATCTGTCTAACGCACAATTCCATAACTGATCGTGTTATTTTGCTGTTCATCACCGTAAAGCACTGTATGGTACGAGGCAGAGAGCGCCATTGTTGACGTTTTTCTTAATATGGCACCAAATAAATAAAGATGACTTGACGTGTATTTGCAGCTCACAAATTAATGTGGGACCCACCAAATCTTGCCTTGGTAAACTAAAATAGGACAAAACAATTTCAACCAAATGACTAAATACGCTGTAACAGCACAGTGGCAAACAATAATTGCATTTTTGGTAAATGAGAAAATATCTGTTGTTTCAATTTACACCCTCTGCTACTTATATAGATTGAAGTAAGCACAGTTAAGAAGAGACAAATGATTGGGAAGGCATTGCTAGAATGTGAGTATTATTGTAATTCAACAGGTACCTTTTAAAAATGACATCGATTCAAAACTAATTTTGCACATAGCTTGTAAGATACAGGGCCCTATTTTAACGATCTGAAACGCAAGTGTCAAAGCGCATGGCGCAAGTAACTTTGTGGGCGGGTCCCGGCGCTGTTGCTATTTTCCCGGCGGGATAAATGCCTCTTGCGCCTGGCGCAAATCTAAAAGAGGTTGGTCTGAAGTAGCTTCATTATTCATAGGTGTGGTTTGGGCGTAACGTGAAATAAACCAATCCGAGCGCCATCCAACATACCCTTTAAGAACAGGTGCGCATGTTGCATGACGGATTGTTATTATAACGGCGGGTTTACCAGGCGCGCGCCAGGAGCGTTCACAGCCGATGAGACCGACGTTCTTGTCAGGACAGTGAAAGACAGAAGTGACGTTGTATAGGGATGGGAGAAACTCTTGCACATCAGCGTCGGTTAAACATTATAGCCTATACGTATGTTTCTTGCCACTATTGGGCAAACAGGTCTGATCCTTAGTACTACAATAGCCTTAAGAAATGGGTATTTCAGTTTTTTCATCTTCATGTAAACCAAAATGATTTCCCTCATGTGTTAATATTTTTCCTTGTTATAATGTATGATTTGCAAAAATAAAAACTACTGCATCTATGTTGATGAGAGAATCAGTATGCGCGTTGTGTAGGCCTACCCGCTATATTATGGCCAAGCATGCGCGCTTAAAATAGCATTATGAACAACGCGCAACGCGCCACTGACTTTAGACCAGGTTTTTTATGGTCAGTGGCGCAATTGTGTTCTGGAAGTGTAAAATAGCACCAGGGAATGTTTGCGCCGAAACACGCCTCCTTTTTGCGCCGATCCGCCCAGGGAGCGCAAGTTCATTTCCTAGTTTACCGACGTGCGTCTGTGGAGGGGAAAATCCCGCTTTGCGCGCGTGCAAAATAGGAATGAGACATGCGTTTGTGTATAAAGTCATTTGCGCCGGGTGCAAGATAGGGCCCACAGTGTTTATTAACAGCATTTATGGTTATACTTGAAAGTAGACGCATGATGACTGAATTAATAATACATGTACTAATAAAAATGTTATTACCATTGACAAACTTGGTATTATCCTGTCACAGATGCAGCAGGCCGTGGCTGGGGATGGAGTCGAGGCTGAGGCTGACTCTGCTCCATCACCTCCTGTGCTGGTCCAGTAGCGGCAGCAGACTGTTGTTGCTCCACAACCCTTGGTGATTGACCAGTAGAGACTGTGGCCAGACAACCAAAAAATACATCAGCTTCAATCACTTTTGAACGAGAAACATTTATTCAGTAAGTTAGTTTTATTATGTTTTGATACTTGCAACATCTTCACATTGTTACCTTTTGAGTGTGAAAGCCACACATACACTTTGGGACCTCTCTGAGCAAGGTCGTCTGGCCGCGAGACAGCATCGGACATTTTTCAATCTGTAAACATTAAGACATGTCATCATACACAATACATGCATTTCAACTAAACAGGAATGTCAAACTAATTTACTGTCATTTTCCATGACGTGTGTCATATTTATTTTTATTCTTTGCAGGGGAGATACAAACTGTAAAATTAGAGAGAAAGAGTGAGGAACATTTCACACAATAACACTTGACGGGGTGTGCATAAGACTGATATGACACCTTCATAATCATGAATATGAAGGAGGGTTTATACATGTTTATGACAGCTGTCATTAGGTGTCATTCGCTCAATAAGGACATTTCTAATGCAAATATGACATTGTTTGAGATGTCTTTGTTATGACAACATGACACTAACCAATACATCATAACCTATCAGTGTCATAACAACTTGACAATACCAAGATAACATAATATGTCATAAACATGGCATAGCAGATTAGTTATCAAACTTAAGAAACCACTTAGCTTTATGGGTTAACATTACAACATTGTATTGAGTGTTTTTCTTGACCTCAGAATTTGTCATTATTAAGTTACATTAATTAGGTACAAAAATGACCCCTGATTTCTGAATTAAAAAATTCCATAACTTTCTTAAATGTTATCCGATTTTAATCATTTAAAAAACATTTTTTAGATATTTTTGCTATCTATCATATGGTGATGATTATATTTGAATTTTCTCGTATTGATTTTTTTGTCACATACCTATCTTATTATGAAGTGATACAGTCTTTTTATCATTAACCCTCTATGGTACGGTGTTGCCTCCAGGCAACATAGTCGATTTTAGCTTTTTTTAAATAAAAACTAATACAATTTTATTGGTCAATGCTATCTAAGGGGAGGGGAACTCAAATACTAACCAATGAAAATAAAAAAGAGGGGTAACATGACCCACAGGGGTCCATTATGTTCCCTTTTTCAGCACATGTGCTCATGTCACATGGCTCCATATTTTCTCCACTGAAAAGGGCCTTTTTCACTAATTTCTGTCCAGGTAATCAACTACAAAAAAGCCCCAACCCCCCCGACCTCATACGGGTCATTAGGTCGGCCTGGGAGGTCTTCCACATGTTTGATCTAGCTTTTGTTGAGACCTGGCCTTCATATTAGGACAAGGTTATGGTGATTGTTAATGTTTTACCCTGAAACAACAGCGATTGTAATATTTTGATATGATAACTTGATATGATGGTTTGTAGAACTTGCGTTCCACGATGGTACAATGTTGCCTGAGGGCAACAGCTGGGTAATAAATGTTAATTTTTATTAAATATGAAATGTTTAATTCATTAAAAACTTGATAAATATGTTTGTTCAAGTGTTTAGTTAAATAGATTGATGTTTTCAATAAATCTTTAATTTTTTTTCTTCATGAAAATGTCAATTGTTTCAATTTGTCCATTGTGGTACGATGTTGCCTTGAGGCAACAAACTTTTAATAATAAATAAATTTAAAAAGAATGATAAAGTTTATTGATATTGTTATAGTGTCCAATTTTAAGCAGGAAAAACATAACAAAAACATTTTTTTTATCACTGATATCATATTGCGTACCATAGAGGGTTAATTCAATGATACTGACTCACCAGATAGAATGTATTCCTCATACGATCGGCTTCTCATTCAGAATGCATCAAATTAATCAAACTGCAACTTTTGAATTATTTTTTTTCGAAGATTTTCAATCTAAGATTTATAAAACGATCACGACGATCAGATTGCGTCTGCTCTTCTCAATCAAGCTCGTCTTCTCTCATTGCGCATGCTCGTCGACACCCATGGCTCAAATGACAAAGAGCTCTCATTGGTTGATTACCGAGCTTTCGTCGAGATTGAATTTGCATATTCATTCATGTATATTATTTTTTTATATTACTCATTTTTTCCCATCACTTATCAAATTTTATTAAGGGGATAGATCACTACATTGCGTTTAAATTAAATGTTCTTTATTTAACCTGTGTTACATATGGTAAAAAAGGTTTTAATTTTAAAAAATTGTTACCGTTGCTGTGAAAGCTAGGCACGATTTGCACTATAAATATTGCGTGAACCTTTGGTTTGATTGAAGGTGAGTAGGGTTTGCAATGTTAGGACCTCATTGCACGTATAGGCTCACTAGTACGCTGAGGTTAATTATGCCAAGCACTTAATGGCATAGATCATGAAGTGTACGTCTTTCCTGGCATCTCAACTCAGCACTTTTGCTTTTCTTTGTGTAACCGAACAAGTCACTTAGTCCTCCCAGTCAAAAAGCGGATGAAGCCTTAAAATTTTATTTTATTTTTTTCCCCAGGATAACCATTCAAATATATTGTTGTTCTATTGTTGTTTTCTGATTATTATTTACAATTTTTACAGGGTTTTTTTTATGATACTTTGCAATAATTATATCATTTTATCAGCTATTTTTTCCCATTAGAATTAATATATATATATATATATATATATATATATATATATATATATATGTATATATATATGTATGTATTTTACAATTTTTTTTCAATAAGTGCAACATTTCACATCTAAATAGAGTGCCAGCCTAAAACAAAAAAAAGTTCAAGTAGAAGCACGCCATCTAGTGGCTTTAAAAATGTGTGCAATGTCCTGTATACCAGCCTGTAAGCTCTTCCTATATAAATACATAGAAAGGCTTTTTGATTCCTTTTTTTAGACATGATTTCTCTATCTTATTCAGTTTTTTTTTAGTTTTTTTTATTTAGATATACATCTAGATATTCTAAAAGACTGTTTTATTTTTATTTTTTTACAAAATTGTTTAGATAAGTATCAGGTTTTGCATTATGATTACAATCAAACTATATTTGGTTAGAAAGGGAACACAATTCAAAACTCAGTATTTGATCATTCAAATAAGTGAACAAAATAAGGGATGGTTAGTGATAATTCAAAACACTTTATACCTACATTTTGCACACAAAAAAATTGTATTTTTTTATACATTTTAATTCAATAAGTAATAAAAACTTCAGAGGGGAACAGCAACAGAAATAAACATAAAATAATGCTAATTAAGTTCATTCTCTCTCTCTCTCTCTCTCTCTCTCTCTCTGTGTGTGTGTTGCATTTGAGCGAGTCTCATTTTATTTTATTTTTTTTTTTAATTTAGCATATTCTCAGAATTTGCTATTGCAGTCCTACCAGTTAATACCACATTTTTTTGCACATGTAGTGCATGATGCAGAACCCAAACTCAAAACTACTCCATTTTTAAACTCTATTGTTATCTTGTTGCAGTGTACAGATAAAATACTGTTATGTTATAATAAAGTATTGTTAATAAAATATACAAATTTTATTTGTTTGTTGTGTATTTTTATATTCTTTCATAAAAATATATAATTAATTACCAATGGAATAGTGTTATTATTTAGTTGTTGTATTATTCTTGATCTTATTTAAGTTTTTTTAGGTTGCATTCAAACAAGACACTTGCAAATCTTTTATTTCTAATGAATAAACATGCAACCCATTAAATAGTAACTAATTTGCTGGAAATGTCGATCACAAGAATAACAAAATGTACAAATGATATTTTATATGCAAATGTTTTATTTGTTGCAGACAGTGTTCTGATTAACTAGTGTTAAATGAAAGACAAAGTCAAAAAGGAATCACTTGCCAATTTTTTTTTTTTTCCAATCATGCCAACAGTAATGAATATTAAAATGTTAAATAAAACATTTTTGAAATAAATAAATAAAGTGAAAAGTGAAATAGGTTTTCAAAAACAAGTAATAAATAGTTAAAATGTTAAATAACGTTAAAAACAAAATGAAATAATATTGAACACAAGTATTAACTATTTAAACAACTGTTCACACTATATACATAAAAAATATCTACACCACACCTCCTTTGTTACTGTCTCAGTCTGTGGACAGTACACCCTGCCCCTGTACTGGCTATGTCCTGTTGCACTTGTTTTAAACGTTTGCCCGCATTTTTTACAAGTGTTGGCCTCTACGGTTCTCCCGTAGGGTCTCTTGGGCATGGCGTCGGGATTGACAGCTGGTGCAGCGGGTAACACAGGAGAGGACAGGTTTATTTATGTTCATCATCTCATTTTGTGACTGTTTGTTGTTACCTGTGCACTATCGTCCTGGGGGGGTGGGATTATTCGGGGTAATCCAGTGTGCAATTCGTGGTACCGTTCTGTTCAAATTTGGTGTCTTTTATGTGCGAGATTTACTTTTGCCAGCTCACCAGCATCTTAACATTTTATTTTTGGTCTTTTTCGTATGCATGGTATTGTTAAGCTTGTAACTTGGAATGTGAAGGGTATCGGCCATGTTATAAAGAGGAAGAAAATTTTGACATTTCTTAAGAAAGAGCACATATCCATTGCTCTGTTGCAGAAACCCATTTGTAGGACACTGAACATTGTAAACTCAAAAGGGACTGGGTTGTTCAGATATATTACACTTCTTTTACATCTAACAGCAGAGGTGTCACAATTTTAATTCACAAAAACATCCCATTCAGTCTGGCTTATGAAGAGTCTGACTCTGAGTACATCTCACTATTGGAAATGTTTGGAGTACATCTCACTATTGGAAATGTATATGCCCCAAAAACTGACTGCCCCAGTTTTATATCCCAGACAGTTTTGCAGTTTAACTGGTTTTGTGGAAATCTGGGGTTCCTGGGTGGTGATTTTAACTGCATAATGGACAGTAACCTGGATAAATCCCCACCGCAGACCCTAACAAGCCATAAATCCTCCCACTCTTTACGAAATGTTTGCAAAGATTTAGGCTTAGTGGATATTTGGAGGGAGCTGCACCCAAAAGACAGAAATTATACATTTTATTCTCATCCTCATAATTCTTACTCTAGGTTGGATTATTTCTTTACACCGTCTGAATGTATTCACCAAGTGAAATCTTGCCACATTGGCCCCATTGCTTTGTCTGACCATAGCCCTGTCTACTTAGACCTTGATGTTAAAGGAGAACTCCGGCGAACAATGAACCTTTGGTCTAATAAAACATTGGTACCTAGTCAATCGTTCTCTGAGGTTTGTTTTCATGATAATCGAATGTAAAGAGTTTTATCTCTAAAACTGTTTAGCGTATAATGCTAGTACTGGGGGCATTGACTAACTAAAAAGAAATCGCTAGTTTATACCACTAACAAGGCTCAAAACAGCCCCACACTAACGCAGTAACATAACAAGGCTCCATACATTCAAAACGAAGCATTGAGAACTTTGTAAGTGTACAGACCGTTTAATAAGAAGATAAGTTATAAAGACACTTTCACTTCGTGTATACATAAAGAAGCCATCTTAGGAAATAGTCTCGATAAGTCGATCCCCGAACGCCGTTCATATAGTTCAGAAGTTCATTGAACTTCATACAGTTCAGCTCACTCTGCACGACGTTCCTGGTTTGACTTATCGAGACTATTTCCTAAGATGGCTTCTGTATGTATACACGAACTGAACAGTCTTTATAAATTATGTTCTTATTAAACGGTCTGTTCACTTACAAAGTTCTCAATGCTTCGTTTTGCATGTATGGAGCCTTGTTATTTTACTGCGTTAGTGTGGGGCTATTTTGAGCCTTGTTAGTGGTATAAACTAGCGATTTCTTTTTACTTAGTCAGTGCCCCCAGTACTAGCATTATACGCTAAACAGTTTTTAGAGATAAAACTCTTTACATTCGATTATCATGAAAACAAATCTCAGACAACGATTGACTAGGTACCGATGATTTATTAGACCAAAGGTTCATTGTTCGCCGGAGTTCTCCTTTAATGTGTCCATCCCTAAATCCAATTATTGGAAGTTTAATATTTTACATCTGAACAATGATGATTTTTGCATGTTCCTTAAGCAGAAAATAGTTAATTACTGGCAAGACAATCAAAACTCTCCTGTTTCCTCTGCGACAAAATGGGATGCTGCTAAAGCGGTTTTACGGGGCCACATTATCTCCTATGCTTCCTTAGTGAATAAAGTCAAGACCCAAAAAAGGAGAGAATTAGAGGCCGAATTAGTTCACTTAGAAAATCAACACAAACAAATACCAAGTCAGACAAATTGGATTAATTTGAACAGAGCCAGAGCTAAGTTAAATCTAGACCATACAGAGCATATTAAGAAATTACTATTTTTTAGTAAGCAAAAATATTACGAATTTGGAAATCAGCCCAGCCATTTACTGGCATATCAACTAAAGAAAACACAACAAGAGAGAGTTATAAGATAATTAGATATCCCCAGATAATTAATGATACTTTTTCCGATTTTTATAAGACTTTATATAAAGCTGAGGATGAAGGAGCTTTGATGGGGGATTTATCAGATTATTTGCGTAAGATTTCTCTTCCTGATGTTTCTGAAACGAACAGAACTCTTTTAAACGCCCCATTCACTAAGGAGGAAATTTGGCAAGCTATTCAATCTATGCCCTCAGGTAAAGCGCCGGGCCCAGATGGGTTCCCACTCGAATTTTACAAGCAATTCTGGCAGGATATAAGCCCAATCTTAATGCCTGCAATTGATAACCTTTTTGAATTAAATTTAATTCCTGATTCTTGGTTCTCTGCCGTCATTAGTCTCATTCTAAAAAAAGACAAAGACCCTTTGGATTGCTCCTCTTACCGCCCGATTAGTTTATTGAATGTAGATTACAAAATTGTGGGTAAAGCAATGGCTCGGCGCCTAGAATCTGTCCTTCCCTCTGTCGTTTCCCCGGACCAGACCGGATTTGTAAAATCTAGATATGGCTCTGATAATATTCGCAGATTATTGAATATTCTAGATCATGTACATGCGACCAAAGAACCCACTTTAATTGTTTCGCTTGATGCCGAAAAGGCGTTCGATAGGGTGGGGTGGCCCTTCCTTTTTGCTGTATTAGAGAGGATAAACATAGGACATAATTTCATTAACTTGATTAAACTGTTATATTTCCAGCCTATGGCGGTGGTTAATACAAACCGGTTAATGTCTAGTAGATTTCCTGTTGGCAGAGGATGCCGTCAAGGTTGCCCCCTCTCGCCCCTCTTATTTTATTTGGTCATTGAACCCCTGGCTGGAGCAATGAGGGCAAGTACAAGCATACTGGGTATTCGAATTGGCTCAGATGAGCATCGTATTTCACTTTATGCCGACGATGTGCTATTATATTTTAAGTACCCTGAGACTTCGGTTGATGCATTCTTTCTATTATCAGAGAATATAGCACACTTTCAGGATATAAAATTAACCTAAATAAATCTCAGGCCTTGTATTTGTATGCTCCCCCTGAAGCTGATTTGAGGTCCCCATTCCGTCTAGCTCCCTCTGGTTTTCAATATCTGGGAATAAATGTTACACCTGATCTGTGTGATTTATTCAAAGCTAATTACACTCCATTAATTACCAAAATTAGCCAGGACTTGTCCGACTTGTCAAATCTCCCCATTTCATTTCTGGGCAAGATTAATGTAATAAGGATGAACATTCTTCCCAGACTGAATTTTCTATTTCAAAGTTTGCCTTGTTATCTGACTGCTGCTTTTTAAAAAAAAGTTAAATTCTGTCTTATCAAAAGTCATCTGGAGTAAAAAAAAGCCTAGACTCAAATTTTCTACTTTAATGAAACCCAGGGAACTGGGAGGGGTCTCACTACCGAACTTGCAGTTATATTTTTGGTCTGCTCAGATAAAAAATATGATAAATTGGTTTCTTAATAGAATGGATTCACATTGGGTAGGAATTGAGTCTTCGAGATGTTTCCCAAACTTGTTGTACACTTTATCATTTATTCACAGTGTACATAAAATCGAATCAGTGTCTTATATTTACACGGTATCAAACACTCTCTTGGCTTGGAAAGACGTTTAAGTATCTGAATATTCATTGTACTTTATCTTTAAAATCTCCTATCATTCAACCCTGACCTACCCCCTGTGTCAGGAGCCAATCAGAGTCCTCCCTAGTCACCACGCAACGATCACTTTCCCCAGAGGTGATTTCCCCCTAATCACCTGCACCTGTTTCCATTCAGCACGCCCTTCCCAGCCAGCACAAAAGCACCCAGTTCACGTTCACTCATTGTCAAGCCTCCAACAGGAAAAGACCCTAACCAGTCTCCACTTGCTTCCCTCCGAGTCATCCAACGAGCTGAAAAGTAAAGTATACTCACCTGAAAAGACTAACCTCTCTGTCCTTGTTCTGATGTTCCCAGGATCCGCTCCGTGGTTCTTGTTCTCTGTGCCCTGGAATCTTCCCTGAGTCTCATTCACCTTATGGATGTTCTGTAAAGAGAAAAAGCAAGAATCGCTGAACTGTGTTAGTTCCCTATCTACGGCACTGAAAAGGATCTACTCACCTGGAATCCTTCCTGCACCCCGTCTGCTCGAAGACGATCTGAAAGAGAGAAAAGGAAAGTAATTGCACTGTGTCACCGTTCATGTTATTCCTAAAGAAGAGGATTTACTCACCTGGATGAATTCCTGCCACGTATCCTCCTCGAAGATCACCTCTGAGCACCTGAAATCCTGAATACCTACCTTGACTTTAAATAAAGAAAAGTTTATGTTTATCACTTACCTCTGTTTCTGAGTCTGAATCCTGACAGAAGGCTTGACCTAACAACAGAAAGAGGTGAAGATCATGATGAATTCCAAACAACCTGCTGTGACTCCCAGCCCCACACCAGTCACCGCTCCCCCAGTGAGACCTGTGTTTTCCCCCATGAGTACTTCCGTGAGCGCCGCTTCTTCGATCACCTGCTTTGCAAGTCCCCCGTCGCGTCCAGCGCCATTCTCTGGTCGGGCAGAGGATTGCAACGGATTCTTGTTGCAGTGTTCACTTGCTCTGGAACAGCAAGCTCAACTCTACCCTACTGAGCGATTGAAAGTAGCGTTTATCATTCAGCAACTATCAGGAGCGGCTTTACGATGGGCTGAGGCATTATGGATGAAGGAATCAACTGTGGTTGCGTCAGTTCAAGAATTCGTGAAACATTTCAAGGAAGTTTTCGGACGACCCGCGGATGATTCCTCTTTCGGAGAACAGCTCTTACAACTACGTCAAGGGAAGAGGTCACTATCTGAGTATTCTGTGGAATTTCGCACGCTAGCATCTAACAGTGGGTGGAATGAAAGAGCTCTGATTTCTGTGTTTCGCCGCGGACTAAATCCAGCCCTACGCCTCCAACTGGCCATCTATGATGACAACTTAGGAATTGAAAAAATTCATTCAACAAGCCATGCGAGTACATCAAAGATCCCAGAGTTGTTACCCTGATCAGTCCTCCTATCATCCTGTTTTTCAACCGAATATCAAGAGTTCCACATTCGAGAATCAAGTCGAAGAAATGCAAGTTGACACTTTCAAGATTTCCCAGGCTGAACGTCTTCGGCAGAAAGAGCTAAAGCTATGTATGTACTGCGGTACCAAGGGCCATTTCAGACTTAACTGCCCAATTAGACCTGGGAAAATGATGGTAAGCTCAGTTCTGGATCACACTCTTGTTTCAGCACCTCTCACAATTCCCGTGATCTTAAGAATTCAAGAAATCTGCATCTCTGTGACAGCTATCGTCGACTCGGGGTCGGCGGGAAACTTTATCTCTGGAGACCTCTGCAAGAGACTGAAGCTGCAAGAGATCAACACTCCCAAAACCTACTCCATCTATGCCGTAACGGGTGAGTTGATTAACAAGAAGAGTGTTACTACCCAGATTACTCCCATTCAACTATTTGAAGAAAAGACGCATCAAGAATGGTTCGAACCATTTGTGCTTCTAAATAGTCAAACAGATCTCATCCTTGGTCGACCATGGCTAATTCGTCATCAACCAACAATCGACTGGGAGTCTGGAAAGATCTTACAATGGGGATGCCAATGCACTATCCACAAGGGTCCATCATCTTGTCTAGTCAACGAATCAAAAACCCAATCGATCACAGTGAATTCCACGTCCTTTGAGAGTCCCACAGAAAATCTGTCAACGAATATTCCCGCCTGTTATTCCATGTTCTCTGATGTTTTTAATCCTGTCACTGCTTCAAAGTTACCGCCGCACCGACCATGGGATTGTGCTATCGATCTGGTCCCTGACGCATGACTACCCAAGGGTCGAATTTACTCCCTGTCCCTTCCTGAACAAGAGTCGATGAGGAAATATATCAAGGAGGCTCTAGATCAAGGGTACATCCGACCGTCTACATCTCCCGCAGCAGCCAGTTTCTTCTTCGTGTCCAAGAAAGATGGTGGATTGAGACCTTGTATTGATTACAGAGCTCTAAATCAAGTCACTGTGAAGTTCAGCTACCCGTTACCTCTCATTCCAGCAGCTCTAGAACAACTCAGAGGCAAAGATGTTTTCCAAGCTTTATTTGAGAAGTGCTTACAATCTCATCCGAATTCGAGAAGGAGATGAATGGAAAACAGCTTTCATAACCCCTGCAGGACACTATGAGTACCATGTTATGCCTTATGGTTTGGTCAACGCCCCTTCAGTGTTCCAAAGTTTCATGGATGAGGTTCTCAGAGACTTTCTAGGAAAGTTTGTCTTAGTATACATCGATGACATCCTGATTTACTCCAAGAATCCAGCTGAGCATCAAAGACACGTGTCCTTAGTCCTCCAACGACTCAGAGAGTTCACCTTATTTCTGAAGGCTGAAAAATTTTTACATCACTGGCTTTTACATCACTGAAGTCTGCCTTCACAACTGCACCATTACTTCATCATCCTGATCCCGAGAGACCGTTTGTGGTCGATGCATCCACCACCGGGGTCGGAGGAGTTCTATCCCAGTGTTCCGATTGCTCCTCTAAGCCGTTACCTTGTGCCTTCTTCTCAAAAAAGTTCTCTCCAGCGGAAGCAAACTACGACATCGGAAATCGGGAGCTTCTAGCAGTGAAACTTGCATTAGAGGAATGGCGACACTGGTTAGAGAGAGCAAAACACCCTTTCCTAGTACTTACCGACCACAAAAATCTTCAGTATCTGAGAGATGCTAAACGTTTGAACCCCCGTCAAGCCCGATGGGCATTATTCTTCACACGATTCCATTTTAAGATTGCCTATCGCCCAGGCTCAAAGAATACCCGAGCAGATGCACTATCTCGTCTTCATGCTTCTGAAATCCCTGTTGAAGAGCCTGAAACTATCCTGCCAGAAAGTCTCTTCGTGAACCCCATCCAGTGGGAGATAAACGACCAACTCCAAGAGCTATCCCAGCAACAACCCAGAGTCCCCGGATGTCCTCCCGGGAAGATCTACGTGCCTGAGGAATTCCGAACCTCTTTGATTTCATCCGCTCACTCTTCAGTAGCCACTGGACACCCGGGGGTAAACAAAACACTAGCCACCCTGCAAGACAAGTATTGGTCCACCATGCGATCAGATATCACCAATTTCATTCAAGGCTGTATCCCGTGTGTAATCTCCAAGTTTCCAAGAAATCTGCCTGTGGGTAAATTGGTACCCCTTCCTGTCCCGAATAGACCTTGGTCCCACATCGGTGTAGACTTTGTCACAGATCTTCCAGTTTCTTTTTTTTTTTTTTTTTTTTGCTTGGTTCCTTCTTTGTTGGCTTTTATTTACCTCAATGCATGTTGTGTTTTGTTCTTTTTTTTTATTTAACAGTCAGACATACATACAAACAAACCAACATAGTGCAGTAGTGAACAATCTTGTAAATCCATAATTCCAGCAGTGGCAAGAGTGATTTAAGTGTTTGATCTAAGTGTGTAAGTGAGCATGTGTGAGCGTGGGTATGTGTATGCGTGTGTACACAAAGTAACCATTTATTATTGATTACCATTGTCATTACCATCACCATCCCACTCCCCACTACCACCATACTGCCCATATTGTGTTTGTAGATTTTTATTTCCATCCTTCCTCCTATGTAACAATTGCCATTGTCAATCCTGTACAAAATAAAATAATATAATATAAGACAACCTTCCCCCACATCTCATCAGTCCCTATTTTTCTTTTTTTTTTGTGTGTGTGTGTGTTTTGTGCAATGTCTAAAGTGCATTAAAAGAGGGAGTACAGTGCGAGAGTGTCTCAAATTGGGCCAGAGATGCTGTCCCGTTGAAACTACTTCTCGCCTGTCTTGCCTGCCTTGGTGTTTGCAATGTTTTTTCCAAATATACTTTTTTTTTTTTTTTTTTTTTTCCTATTCTATGTTGTGGTGCATTTAAAACCCATGAAGAGATGAGGGGGAAGTTATTTCAATAATGATGACAATGACGCTTAATTCTAGTTCTACATTCTAATTCTACAGCATTGACAATGGCAATATTGATGATAATAATAATAATAGTAATAATAATAATAAATGACAATGATAATGGCAGTGGTGATCACAACGGTGGGAGCAAAAGACAGCAACAACAGCAATTACAACAATGAAACAACAAAAAATAAAATAAAAGTGAAAATAGTAATCATAACAGTGACAGTAAAGATAGCAATAACAATGATGACAGAAACAAGTTCAAACAACTAAAATGCACCAATATTCGTGGGTTGGTTAAGAAGGTGGGCGGAGTCGGAGTTAAGAACAGAGAAGTGATTCATAGCTGTAAGAGGTCAGAAAGTGTTGGACGGTAGAGTTTAGTTTCAAATGTGTAATTATGAAGGGGAGATGCGAATTCCATTGCAATGAAGTCTGTTATAAGATTTTTCCAAATGTTAATGTGTAATTTATTATTTATTATAATTTAATTTAATTTATTTATTATAATTTAAGGCGACAATGGGATGTGGCAGCCAACTATAGCGGATAGTGATTGTGTGACCTCTTCCCAAAAGTGTTTGACTGGAGTGCAGTGCCAGGTTGCATGGATGTATGTATCTATAGAATTTTGATTGCAATGTGTGCAAACTTCTGATGTGAAACCCATTTTAGCTAATCTATTGCCTGTGTAATGTGTTCTGTGGAGTATTTTGTATTGTATTAACTGAAGATTTGCATTTTTGGACATGAGATAGATGTTTTTACAGATTTGGGTCCAGAAGTTGGCATCAGGGGCTATTGAAAGATCGTTTTCCCATTTTATTGTTGGTAAGTATATAGTATGAAGTTGATTTGAGATAATTTTGTATATTTTAGAGAGCAGTTTCTTTGGATAGGGAAATGTTGACCATGTCTGATATTGCTGGTGGAAGTTCTAAATTTGTATCTCTGATGTTTATTTTTGTCAGGACAGAAGATTTGATTTGTAGGTATTTTAAAAACTCGTTGTTCCCGATGCCATACTCCTGGGCCAGTTGTGGAAATGGTTTAAATGTGTTAGATTTGAAAATGTGCTTGATGTGGGTGATACCCCTTTCCGCCCATGTGTGAAAATTCAATGTTTTTTTATTGCTTATAAAGTCACGGTTGTTCCATAGTGGAGTGAGGTTAGATGGAGCTAGTGTAGAGTTTGTGATTTGGTGAAATTTCCACCAGGCTGTCAGAGTGGTGGCTATAGTTACTACCTTAAAACATGTGTGTTGTTTGATTGATTTGGTGAGGAATGGTATGTCCGCTATATTTAATTCTTTGCATAGTGATTGTTCTATATCTAGCCATATAATATCAGATTGGGTGGGGTGAATCCATTTTTTTATATGTATTGCAGTTGGTTAGCCATAGAGTAATACTGGAAATTTGGTGCTTCTAGTCCTCCTTGAACCTTATTCTTTTGTAGTGTGGTGAGTTTTATCCTTGGCATTTTATTTTTCCATTAGAAGCGAGTTATAATGGAGTCTAGTGATTTAAACCAGGTGAGTGTGGGGTGAGTTGGAATCATTGAGAATAGGTAATTAATTTTCGGTAGAATCGTCATTTTTATTGCTGCTATCCTGCCGATTATGGAGATTGGGAGGTTGAGCCACCTGCGCAAATCGTCTTCTATTTTTTTTAGTAGTGGTGTGAAGTTGAGTGTTACCAACTCTGACAGTCTGGAGGAAATCTTGAAATGTGATCTTGACAAATAGGTATTGGTGATTGATGGGGTGCCACATCCCATTTGGTTTTATGTAAAGGGAGAATGGAAGATTTATTCCAGTTTATTGCATAATCGGATATTTTTGAGAAGGACTGGATTGTTTTGATTATTTCTTGAGTAGAGGCTAGGGGTTCTTGTATATATAGTAGGATATCATCTGCATAAAGTGAGATTTTATGTGTTTGTTGTGGTGTTTCAATACCTTTGATTGCTGGGTTTTGACGGATAGCTGCTGCTAAAGGTTCAATAAAAATGGTGAATAGGGATGGAGAGAGTGGACATCCCTGCCTCGTCCCCCTGTGCAGTGTGAAGATCTTCCAGTTTCTGAGGGGAATACTTGCATCTTCGTGGCCATCGATCGCTTTTCAAAAGCTTGCAAGTTAATTCCATTGAAGGGACTCCCAACAGCCTTTAACACCGCTGAATTATTCATACCTGCAAACTTGTAGCTTTTCGGCGATAATCGCCGTTTTCTTGGTCAATTGGGTCATTTACGTGAATCGCGTAGAACCGCAGAGTTTTTAATTGGGGGGGGGGGGGGTAGGTGCGCAGATGCGCTGAGACAAGGACGCGACAGTGGAGACATAAAAACACCCATCATTTTGTTCATACAGGACAACATTCAGTCTGCAAAGTGTTTACTTACATGTCGAAAGAGATGTTAACAGGTTAAAGAAAACAGAACATTCTGTAAAACGCTACAAATCAAAGTGGAAGTAAATACATTTTAATAAAACAAACCCGCGATAGACCAGTTTCCTTCCTCTTTGCGCAAGCATTCTCACTCTCACAGAGTGAGCGCGCTCACATAACAACACCACGCATACTAGTGTTGTCAAAAAAGTCGGTACTAAAAAAAATGTTACGGTACCAGCTTTTCTAGGTACCGAATACCAGGTTAATCCAGTTGTAGACGCGCTGTCTGAAAGGTGCACAGTTGCGTCCTCTTCATAACGCTGATACGGCTCTCTCTCTCTGAATGAATCCACTTCTTGGCACGAAAGGATAGAGCCACATATGGAAATATTTTGCATTAGGCTTCGCATTTTTAAATATAGGCGCGGCAAGCGCGCTCATAATATTCGTTGCATAGCAACGACAGACGCCGCGTGAGACAAAGCGCTTTGGAAAGAATAAGCACGCGCAAATATATTGTAATGTGTTTTGTGCTTTGGGGATATTGTCTGGGTAATTAATTAAGGAGACTGATTGAGAAATGAGGAACACCGGGGCGGGAGTGGTGGATTGGGAGACGGGGAGAGGAAGAAGGGATATAGGGAACCAAAGAGACATTGGTAGGGAAGCCCAGACACCGTGTGGCGAACAGGACGGCGGTACTCACCTTTTGTTTGGGAGGGGGGTGTCGTTCGCGGTCGGTTAGGGCCGCCGGCGATGAAGATAGACAGAGAGTGGGTGTGGGAAAAGATATAGATGGGAGGGTAGGAGTGCCGTCGTCGCTACTGTTCATATCCTGAATACTGACATCATTGTATCATAAGAGCCGGCAACGTGAGTGTTAAAGTGACGACGTACTGCGGCGATTGCTCGTATTTCCCTAAACTGGACGGTGCGTGGCTTCCTCAACCCCCTCTCCCTCCCCCCCCCCGCCCCGAAGGGGAGGAACGGGACGTCGCCGTGGGCGAGCTAAGTGATGTGTTGGTTGGATGTTTTTAAACCTGTTATATTTATTAAATTGATGTAGTGAATAAAGTTATAGAGGGGGGTAGTAAGAGTGAGTTAGACTAAAACTGAGAAGGTTTAGGGAACCGCCGTGTGTACCCATTTTGTTGCACATGCATGAATTTGAGGGTTTTAAAAGATTTGAAGTGTCACTGTAATTTTGGGGTGTTGTTGCCATGCCATGATGTGAGTGAATGCACGTAGTACACTGTGTAGTTCTACGGCTTTTTAGGTTGAGTTGAGCTTGTCCTTCTGGTCCCCTCTGTTAATAAACCTGCTGGCTCTGATTGAAGTTGGTGGTGAGCTGTCTTTCTTTGCCAGACCACACTGGCTTAATAAAGGGGGTGGCAGCAGCCTAGTAGTAAATCAAATATTACACTGGTGGCAGCGGTGGGATATTTGGATCCCTTATGCAGGACCAGGAAGGGGATAGCACACCATCAGCTTCTCGTGATAGGGTGCCAGTGGGGCAAGGTTCAAGGATGGCAGCAACACGACCAGTTTTTATGCCTGAAACATTTACAGGAGTCAATCGTGATTGGTCAGATTGGATAGGACAATTTGAAATGGCTGCTGAGGTGAATGGCTGGGATGACAGCTTGAAATTAAAGTTTCTGTCCTTATTGTTATCTGGTAGAGTTCGAGACATTTATTGTGGATTATCCGATGAGTCCCGAAGCAGTTATGCAGTATTAAAAGCGTCATTGGGGAGGTGTTTGGAGCCGTGTGATAGTGATGATTGGAACCGGGCCAGTTTTTTAGCCCGTCGGCGATTGCATAGCGAGACTGTAAGGGAGTTTGGGAATGCTTTGCGTCGTTTAATTACTAAAGCTTACCCCTCGGCTGATAATAATACACGTGATCTATTTGCTCGTGACCATTTTATAGAACACGTGGGGAGTGGGGATTTGCGTGTCCAACTTCGCAGTGCAAAACCATCCACCTTAGAAGAGGCTGTTAATTTGGCTTCTGAATTAGAACTAATTCGAAGTTTGGAGCGTAACTGCTCTGTTGCAGATACTAAAGTGCGAGTGGTGGCTGAAAGTGTTGCAGACAATAAACAAATGGAAACACTTTTGGGAGTGGTTGAAGGGCTGAGACAGGAAGTAAAAGCGTTGCAGCAGACAGTTCAGTCACTACAGGCTTGTGTTGAAAGGCCACCATCAGTGAGGCGAAATGTTGCTCCTGAGACTTGGGGACAGATAGGCGGGGCTATGGATCGGTCCTCTCGTGATCGGGAGGCTTGTTGGGAGTGTGGGTGTAACTGCCATTTACGACGGAATTGTCCCTATTTGCAGGGAAACTAGAGGGGGCGGACACAGAGGGCCAAATGTCTGCCCCCTCATTAGTGAAGTCCACGAGATTGGCCCTGTGTAACCAACCCAGCTCTGGAGTGTATCTCAATGCTAAAATAGGTGGGTCTGATGTACATTTGTTATTGGATACGGGGGCGCAGGCCTCAATTATCCCTAAGCATGTGTGGTTACAGTTAACCGAGGGGGGGTGTCAATTGTTTGATTATGAGGGGGAAGCTTCAGCTGCTAATGGGGGCACTATGTACATAATAGGCCGGTGGCAAATTATTTGTCAGTTTGGTTCCCTAGCGTTAATAAACGAGTTTCTTGTAGCAGACATATCTACTCCCGATATTTTGCTGGGGATGGATTTTCTGCTGAAGTATGGGGCAATCATTGATTTGAGGGAAAAGTGCTGTTTAGTCATGGGCAGGAAGTTCCCCTTAATTTTACCAGTTGATGCTTGTCAGCCCAAGGTTGTCACTGTTCAAACAGACTCCATAATACAGCCGCGTAGTGAAGCTATTATTGCTGGGGTGGTGGAAGGGCTCCTTGCAGGACCGGTTGCTGGGATGGTGGAGCCCTCCTCCTCTGTATTAAAACACTGTGACCTGTTAGTGGCTAGAGTTGTCTGTAATGTGGGGCAAGGGATTATTCCTGTTAGAGTGATTAATGTAACAGAGAATCCGCTCACTCTTAGGCAGGGGACAAAGATTGGGACCTTGTCTACCGAGGTAGTAGTTGGGTCTGAAGCAGTGGCGTTCAGCCAACAGAATGAGTTGGAGGTGCCTGGAGGGTGGTCTGTGGATGGTCTCTTAATGCAGCTAGGGCTAGATAAAAAGGGACTGTCTATGAATGAAATGCAGGCCATTCGGGAGGTGTTGGTGCAGTACTCTTCAGTGTTTAGCACCGGAGGTAATGACCTAGGGCGAACCCACTTGACCTTGCATCAGATTAATACCGGGGATGCAAAGCCGATTAAGATACCTCCACGTCGGGTTCCGTTGCATTTGCAAAAAGAGGTACACGATCATATTAAGCAAATGCAAGAAAACGGGATCATACAGCCCTCATGCAGTCCATGGGCCGCTCCGGTTGTCCCAGTGAGAAAGAAGGATGGTAGTTTGCGCTTTTGCGTAGACTACCGGAAGCTGAATGATGTTACCGTTAAAGATGCCTACCCCCTCCCTCGAATAGATGATGCCCTAGATTGTTTGACTAACGCAAAACTGTTCTCCACCCTGGACCTTGCCAGTGGTTACTGGCAGGTAGAGGTAGATGGTAAAGATAAGTGCAAGACTGCTTTTTCCACAAGACATGGGCTATTTGAATTTAATGTCTTAAGTTTCGGTCTGTGTAACTCACCTAGTACCTTTCAGCGCTTAATGGATTTGGTTTTAGCAGACTTGCAATGGACTACGTGTTTAGTATATTTGGATGACATTATAGTGTTTGGGCGTTCGTTTCAGGAACATTTATCGAGGTTGGGGGAGATATTGGCTAAATTGAAGGCTGCAAATCTGAAGGTAAAACCTTCTAAGTGTGATCTGTTTTCCTCCCGTGTGCAGTATTTAGGGCATGTCATTTCTGCCGAAGGAATAATGGCTGACCCTGTAAAGGTGGAGGCAGTGAGGGAGTGGCCTACCCCTAGGACGCAGACTGAAGTGAGGAGCTTTTTAGGTTTGGCCTCTTATTATAGACGGTTCGTAAGAGGGTTTGCAGACATAGCCCGCCCATTGCATCAGCTGACTGAGAAGGGGAGGAGGTTTAGGTGGAGTGAGGAGTGTCAGGTAGCCTTCAATCAGTTGAAGACTAGGTTAATTACTTCCCCTGTGCTCGCTTATCCTGACCCACAAAAAACTTTTATATTGGATACTGATGCCAGTGATGTGGGGGTAGGAGCTGTGCTGTCACAAGAAGAGGGTGGGCTGGAACGCGTAATTGCTTACGCCAGTCGGGCCCTTACTAAAGAGGAACGCAAGTATGCTACTACAAAGAAAGAGTTGTTGGCAATGGTGACTTTCACAAAGTACTTTAAGCATTTTTTGCTTGGTAAAGAGTTTGTGTTGCGCACAGACCATAACTCCTTAAGATGGTTGCACAACTTCCAGGGCTTAGAGGGACAGCTAGCTCGATGGGTTGAGCAATTGGCAACTTTTCATTATAAAATTGTACATCGTTCGGGAAAGCAGCATGGCAATGCGGATGCCTTGTCGCGACTACCAGCCTATGGAGAAGCGAAGGAGAAGGAAGGCCCTAGTCAGGGACCAGCTATATCAGTGTGTGCTGTTAAGGAGGGCCCCCAGGTGGTACAGAAGAAAACTAATGTTGGGGTGGGTGATGATTTAGCACAGGCCCAGCGAGATGACCCAGAATTGGCCCTCTTAATTAATCTTAGACAGGACCCAAATGATAATGCTGCGGAAATACAACAGAATGTTGCCCTGAAGAAGTATAGTTCCGTTTGGGATCAATTGCAGTTGCGAGACCAGCGGTTGGTACGAGTGCCCCCTCCTTACACAGATGCATCCTCAAAAGTACAGGTGGTTCTCCCTTAGGCACTGGTAGCATCGGTGTTAAATCAACTGCATAGTTCGGTAACGGGAGGACATTTGGGTATTCAAAAATTGCAGGAGAAAGTAAGAGATCGTTTCTATTGGCCAGGTTGGTTTGCAGATGTAAGACAATGGTGCAGGCAATGTGCAGATTGTGCTTCACGAAAGACGCATGGAAAGGCCCCTTGTGCTCCAATGCATTCTTTAGTTACATCTCGTCCTCATGAACGTATTGCTTTGGACATTTTGGGGCCTTTACCTGAGACGCCAAGGAAGCATAAATACATCCTTGTTGTAAGTGATTACTTTTCTAAATGGACCGAGGCATTTCCCCTTCCCAACCAGGAGGCACAGTCAGTGGCTTGTGTCCTGGTGGAGGAGTGGATATGTCGCTTTGGCACTCCTCGTAGTATTCATTCAGATCAGGGGCGAAATTTTGAGTCTGCTCTGTTTAAGGAATTGTGCCGACTGCTGGATATGAGTAAGACTCGTAGCTCCCCATACCATCCCCAATCGAATGGTTTGGTGGATCGGTTTAACCGAACTTTGCTGTCCATGTTGAGTTTGTTTGTTAATGAGAACCAATCTAATTGGGACCGCCTGTTGCCATATGTGTTGATGGCTTATCGGAGTAGTGTACATGCCAGTACAGGGTTTACACCTTACAAGATCTTGTTTGGACAGGAAATTGTTCTTCCTCTGGACGTGATGCTGAATGTAGGTTATCCTGAGAAGTTTGTGTCTGCCAGTGAGTATGTGACTGGGTTGGCAGACACATTATCCACAGTGGTAGAAGCAGTAAAGAAACATCAGTCCAAAGCCTCAGGACAGCAGAAGGGGTCATTTGATCTCCGGGCTAATTTTCAGTTTTATTCTGTGGGGGAATTGGTGTGGGTACGGAATAAGGCAAAGAAAAAAGGCATTTGCCCAAAATTGCAGAGGCGTTACAGAGGCCCTTATAAAGTTGTGGAACGCGTTTCTGATGTATTGTATCGCTTGGTGTTAGGAGATGGGGGGGCAGAGATTGTGGTGCATTTTAATAGAATTAAACCATATGTTCTCCCTTCTCTCTCAGAAACGACAGCACCCTTGGTCCTTCCGCAGGATGGAGCTGAGTCCTAATGTTTAAGTCAGAGGGTCGCCTGTCCGTTGGATGTCCCTTTGGGGGGCAGTTGGGTGCATCAAAGAGCACTTCTTCCTGCACAGCTCTCTCGGAAGGTGGAAACTGCAAAGGAAGAGTCTGTTTCAGAGGCTGCTGGTCTTGTACAACAGACTGTTCAAGAGGCGGATAATCAACCAAAGGACTCTGACGGACTGCAGGGTGGCGCTACGGGGGCAATGCATCAGCCAAAGTTACAACGGCCAGTGCGAGACCGGCGTCAACCTGGGTGGACACGGGACTATGAGATGGACTCAGTATGACTCAGGGACGAGTCTGTTCCATTAGGGGAGGGGATAGTGTAATGTGTTTTGTGCTTTGGGGATATTGTCTGGGTAATTAATTAAGGAGACTGATTGAGAAATGAGGAACACCGGGGCGGGAGTGGTGGATTGGGAGACGGGGAGAGGAAGAAGGGATATAGGGAACCAAAGAGACATTGGTAGGGAAGCCCAGACACCGTGTGGCGAACAGGACGGCGGTACTCACCTTTTGTTTGGGAGGGGGGTGTCGTTCGCGGTCGGTTAGGGCCGCCGGCGATGAAGATAGACAGAGAGTGGGTGTGGGAAAAGATTATATAGATGGGAGGGTAGGAGTGCCATCGTCGCTACTGTTCATATCCTGAATACTGACATCATTGTATCATAAGAGCCGGCAACGTGAGTGTTAAAGTGACGACGTACTGCGGCGATTGCTCGTATTTCCCTAAACTGGACGGTGCGTGGCTTCCTCAACCCCCTCTCCCTCCCCCCCCCCCGCCCCGAAAGGGAGGAACGGGACGTCGCCGTGGGCGAGCTAAGTGATGTGTTGGTTGGATGTTTTTAAACCTGTTATATTTATTAAATTGATGTAGTGAATAAAGTTATAGAGGGGGGTAGTAAGAGTGAGTTAGACTAAAACTGAGAAGGTTTAGGGAACCGCCGTGTGTACCCATTTTGTTGCACATGCATGAATTTGAGGGTTTTAAAAGATTTGAAGTGTCACTGTAATTTTGGGGTGTTGTTGCCATGCCATGATGTGAGTGAATGCACGTAGTACACTGTGTAGTTCTACGGCTTTTTAGGTTGAGTTGAGCTTGTCCTTCTGGTCCCCTCTGTTAATAAACCTGCTGGCTCTGATTGAAGTTGGTGGTGAGCTGTCTTTCTTTGCCAGACCACACTGGCTTAATAAAGGTGGTGGCAGCAGCCTAGTAGTAAATCAAATATTACAATATTATAAAACACGCGCGATATGTGAACGGCCTCTGAAGTGCTTTCGGGGTAGTTTTACGAGTACATGAGCACAGTGGTATTCAACCGACACCAGAGTACTGGTAGTATTAGTATCGATGCATCCCTACTTATGTCATTTAATGTCAGTGCCAGTTCTAGGCGTATTCTTGCCTTTATAACTCAGCAGGTTTAAAAAGCCTTTTTAAAATTAAATATGAATGCAGTTTTAGATTAAATAAAAGTACAGTCAAGTCAAATAAAACATGTTTTATCTCCTTTATAGTTTGGTAATGCTAGATACCATTCATCAACATTACTTAATTCACATCAACACACTGAGTGAACAATTATATTTTTACAACATTAATTAATGTTTGTAAATGTTATTTAATAGAAACACTTGATTGTTCATGTTTGTTCACTTCACTCATTGTGCATTAAATAAATGTTTACAGATTAAAACTTTACAAACAACTTTAAATATGTGTTAGTGTATACTATTGTTTATTTTAGGTCATTTTATCTAATCTTTTTCTAAAGTGTTTATAATACAAATGTACAGTTCCCATACTTTTAACCGTGAAAAACACTTAAATATATGTAAATTAAACTAAGCTTTGGTACTGAAATTGGTACCGAGAACCGTGAATTTTTACTGGTACCGAATACTGAAATTTTGGTACCGTGACAACACTAACACATATAATTAAGAACGCCATTGAAGAAGTCATCTTAAAGGCATATCAACATGTCATGAACACTACTGAACACTGGGTGGCCGTTACAGAGTTCCATCTTTTGGACATTCATCATACCGCATTGGTTTTCATTTCTCGTGATCAAAACAGAGCACTAATCTGTTTTATTTTTAAGTGTTTGTAGTATTATTTTTACGGAATTATTTATAATTCTGATGAGAATACAGTGGTTTAATTACAATTAAGGAAAACAAATATATTGATCTGAAATATAGCAAATTAACTTTAAATTCATTTAGGTAAAATTACCAAACATATCTCAAAGTCTTTTTTATTTTTTTATTAGTTTAATTAATGAACTAATTATATAAAACTATTATCACTGCACTATAACTGATTGTATGCCTCTATTAATAAAACCTATTTAAAACATACAAGGCGTAAGACATTTACAAAAATAGCCCCCCCCCCCCTCAAACACCCCCCTCCCTCCTCAAACACCGCTCCCCCAAACACCCCCCCCCCCCCCCCCCCGACCACCCCACTGTCACCTTTTTTACGATGAGGAGTTTGCAGGTATGATTATTAATGGAGCATGTTTTTCGAAATTTCGGTATTCCTGAGGACATTGTCTCCGATAGACGACCCCAGTTCATTTCTCGAGTCTGGCGAGCATTCTTCACATTAATGAATGTGACAGTAAGTCTGTCTTCAGGGTACCATCCGCAAACCAATGGACAGACAGAACGAAAGATTCAAGATATCGGTCGGTTCCTGCGAACATTCTGCCACTTCAATCAGAACATCTGGAGTAGGTATCTCATCTGGGCAGAATACGCACAGAATTCTCTTCGACAAGCATCCACTCAGTTAACTCCATTCCAGTGCATCCTTGGTTATCAACCTCCGTTATTCCCATGGTCCAGTGAACCCTCAGAAGTGCCTGCAGTTAACAAGTGGTTTGAAGAGAGCGAACAGGTCTGGAATCAGACGCACCACCACATTCAGCAAGCTGTCAATCGGCAACAACAGTTCGCTGATAAACGCCGCCAACCCAATCCAGAGTATCAGCCTGAGCAGCTCGTCTGGCTTTCCACTCGAGATATCAGACTTCGCCAATCATGTTGTAAGTTGAACCCCAAGTACATCGGACCATTTCCAGTCGTAAAGCAAATTAATCCAGTCACGTATCAGCTCCAGTTACCCCCAGAATACAGGGGGGGGGTAATGTCAGGAGCCAATCAGAGTCCTCCCTAGTCACCAAGCAATGATCACTTTCCCCAGAGTACTAATCACCTGCACCTGTTTCCATTCAGCACGCCCTTCCCACACCAACAGCACCCAGTTCACGTTCACTCATTGTCAAGCCTCCAACAGGAAAAGACCCTAATCAGTCTCCACTTGCTTCCCTCCGAGTCATCCAACGAGCTGAAACGTAAAGTATACTCACCTGAAAAGACTAACCTCTCTGTCCTTGTTCTGATGTTCCCAGGATCCGCTCCGTGGTTCTTGTTCTCTGTGCCCTGGAATCTGCCCTGAGTCTCGTTCACCTTATGGATGTTCTGTAAAGAGAAAAAGCAAGAATCACTGAACTGTGTTAGTTCCCTATCTATGCCACTGTAAAGGATCTACTCACCTGGAATCTCACCAGATCCACATTTACTGTATCCTCTTCAAGCGGTTTAAATGTTCATAAGATGAAATCAATTCACTTATCTTTCCTCTCTCCTTCCACAGCACAGATCCAGTCGATAGCTCAGTCCAGCAGCCTT
Organism: Cyprinella venusta; assembly: GCA_038021265.1. Taxonomy (NCBI): domain Eukaryota; kingdom Metazoa; phylum Chordata; class Actinopteri; order Cypriniformes; family Leuciscidae; genus Cyprinella; species Cyprinella venusta. The sequence continues at coordinate 20,530,654 of CM075871.1, forward strand.
CCTACAAACGATCACTCTGATCCAGCAACTCAAATGGGCGATCTCCCTGCCCCAACGATCTTCCCGAGGAAGCTTGCATCCAGCACGAGCACTTCGAAACTCCCCTTTCCCCACACGCACCGTCCAGCATGCACCGAGCGCCCCCTTGCTCTTCACCGGGCGTCTCTCCCTTTCCCCTGTTCCTTCCCCGTCTGTCTCTCCCGTCTGTGTCCCCCGTCTGTGTCCCCCTCTTCCCTTCAGTCTGCCTCCTTCTATTTTGACTCGTCAAAACAGGAAACCTGTGTGAGCGCCGCTTCTCTCTCTCTCGCACCTGCAGTGCATTAGCGCTAATCAGTGCGGGCATGATTCCATTACGCCCGGAACCGCAGTGGCGTGTTACACACAATCCGTTCCCCTAGGAAACTTGTGACTCTGAGGAGAGTTCCTGATCGCCAAGCGATTTTGTCACCCGTGACATTAACAAAATCATTTTGTTTCGTTATCACTGGTAACTGCAGTGGGAGTTTACATTAGTTTCCAGCATGTTGTGAGTGATGCTTTCTCCGTTGCGTTGAAAGTCTTCGTGTGGCCGGTAGTGAATGCTCACTCTCGAGATCGAGCACGCACAAGCACACAAGCACGAGCGCTCTCGTTGCATTCTGAAACATCACTGCTAGAGGCCGCTAAAAAAGGCATAGAGCACCTTTAAAGCCTGATTAACTTTTAATTTTGGCTCACTGATTAATATCTATGCAGAAAAAGTGTGAAACCTGTGTACTGTCAGATGAATCTTTAATCTTGCTTGATTTATTTTACTTTTTGCCTTTTTAACAATGAAACACCAAGATTTTTCTCTGTTTATTTTTTCCTTTGGTATTGTTGGTGAGTAAAACAGAAACCTCTTGTTTCCGGTTCCCTCTGGAACCGGAAACCAGTTATCTTGCCAAGAAAGTTTTTCTTTATATATGTCAGGAGATAAACTTCAGATGTTGTATTCATGCCAGGTCTATGCATTTCCGTATTTCTCTTTCCTCTCACCCAGTCATGCCTACATGTTTCTCTAAAGGCAGTACAGAAACAACACATCACAGATGACCTTCCAGCTTCCCTGTAAGGTAATAAACATGTTGCTTTGAGCTTCTAAACTTAGAACGTATATGTCATACGTCAGAATCCACTTCCAAAGACCTATCCTTTTTGTTTTCATTGGTTATACACTTGCATCGGTCGAAACTTTTATGCTGAGTGAATATGTTACATTGTAAACATACCCAACCCGATCACACTAAATGCGTCTTTATAGCACGCATGTGTATTGTCGTGTAATATATACGCTAAAGTGAGTTTTTACGTGCATATGATACGCATTGGTTGGTTAGGTTAAGGTTAGGTGTGGGGTAGGGTGCGTGTGTATTATACATTTGGCTAGAATTAGTGGTGTGGGGTGCGTGTGTATTATACGCAAATGAACTGCGTATCAATTGCACGTGAAAAACTGCGTCTCATATGCACGTAAAAACTCATTTTCGCGTATAAATTACACGATAATACACGATGCGTGTTATAGAGACGCATTTACGTGAGAACAGGCTGACATACCTCTAAGCAATATATAGCTTTCCCCTGACATGTGGTATCTCTTCTCATGCATTCAAACTCATGCTTTTGAAACTCCATAAGATAACACACTGATGAAGAATATTAATAAAGAACAATAATACAGATACATAATATTATTAATACAATTATATTAAAAGATGAAATTTTAGTCTTCATCTCCCTCCACTGGAGCTATGGCCATAAGTTCCACACCATCATTCCCAGGTGGCCAACCTATAGAAGTAATAGTGCGGAGAAGAAATAGAATATCAAGAAAAATAGACAAGAAGAACAGAAACAGAGAAGAAAAAAAACAAAACAAAGAACAGAGAACAAAGAACCCCATCCCATGTTATGTCCCTGTGTGAGCATTTTAAATGAACCCCAATCATCTAAGAAAAGAAAAAAACGAATAAGTCTTCTGCTCATGCCTGAACTCATTAATTAAGTTCTTCAGTTCTGAGCTAAAATAATAACCAGAAATAAAAGTTGATGTTAAAAGGGTCCTATCCCTTGGGGTTGAAAATCAGTAAGCGGGTGTTCATTGTTTGTGAGGTAGTGTTTTGTAAATAATACATAATAACTTGCAACCATCTCTAATCAATGTCAATGGAATTGATTCCTGAAATGGAATCAGAAAAATAATTAAACATCACTTCTTTGTTCCCAATCTTTAAAATTAATCGATGAACATTGCTCAGTCTCATCATTTTGTTCCTTCATTAAGCGAGTTTAACTTGTGACCAATGATAACATCTATCTGTTCCTACACCCTTCCCTTTAAGGCAAACACTTGTATCTGTTGTTACAGTTTATGTCTTGCTTTGCTCTAATGTTATCATCTTCAACATATCAGTTCTAAAAATTGTTCTAGAAGTTTTCATCCTCCAGGAAAATCACCCTCAGCAAGGGCTTTAAGCACTTATCCCCCACACACTTTTTTTTTTCATGTTCCATGGTCTTTTGCCCTAGGCAAATTAAAGTCTACAAAAGGGGAGTTACCTTCCAAACCTTATTCCTTTGCAGAGAAAACGTGTCAGTCTGCTCTTCTGCACTCACTCAGTCTCTCTATCTTTGATTGTGTAAAGTGATGGGATTGATTATATGGTTGTGGCTGGTGAGATTCATAGTTGAGATGGACAGGGTTTGTGATGCAGGCCTGACATGTAGTATGCAGAAAAGATTTGTTTCAGAGAGCTTGTATAGAGAGGGAGATGTAATAATTGGTGGTCTGTTTCCAGTTCATGTTGAATCACCAGAGCCTGATCATGCTTTTACTGAAATACAGCATGGTGCTCGCTGCCAGGGGTGAGTATAATGTGAGTGTTTAAATGAACTAAAAGGCAATGTTGTAGAGCTTAACCATTTTTGCTAGCTATAATTCCCTGTAATAAATTGTTAAAAGTAAAATATTTCCAACTCAATTACTGTTTTTTTATGAAGTCATGTATATTTTTGTGATATCTAATGCAGTATAGTTGATTCAATTATATTTTGAAAACCAGTTCATAGGCCAGTTACAAATTAGAATGCTTGCCAAAACATGTTTAGTGTATATTTTAACATAATGTTAAGAATATCTCCTTCATCATATATTAACAAACTGTAAGATCTATTCAGTTCCTCCTCGAATGCAATATAACACTTTTTAAAAAAATTCCTCCCTCAGTGTTGACCTTCGTTCATACCGCTGGCTCAAAGCTATGATCTTCACCGTGGAGGAGATTAATCGAGACCGTTTTCTGCTACCAAACATTACTTTGGGATACCTGGTGGCTGATACATGCCTAGCTGAGAGCACAACACTGAGTGCTGCTTTAGCTCTGGTAACTGGGCAGGAGGAGACAGTGTCGAGTGATGAGTGCAACGGACATCCAATGGTGCCTGTCATTGTCGGTGACGCTCGTTCTTCTGCCTCAATAGTGGTGGCTGACACGCTGGGAGTGTTTGATATCCCAATGGTATAATAAAATGTTATGAATTTTACTGCTGAGATTTTGCAGAATTTTTTTTTATTATATTATGTTTGAGCAACAAATTCGGTAATCAGAAATTCATACATTTTAGTAAAATAATTCCCTTTCCTCCCAACTCTTGTCCTGTGTTTTTTTTTCTGTTCAGGTGAGTTATTTTGCATCCTGTGCTTGTCTCAGTGACAGTCACAGATTTCACTCTTTCCTGCGCACTGTTCCTAGCGATGCCTTCCAGGCCAAGGCCATGGCCCGTCTGCTACGCCTGCTGGACTGGACCTGGGTAGGGGTGGTCGCAGGGGATGATGAATATGGAAAAAGTGGTTTGCAACTGCTCTTGAAAGAGCTTGAAGGTACAGGCATATGTGTGGACTATGTGGAAGTTATTCCTAAATCCCATTCCCAGAGTAGGATCAGGCGGACTGTGGAGAGGATCCAGAGTTCCACAGCTCGTGTGGTGGTGACATTTGCCATCGGCCCAGACCTTGAAGTTGTGTTCAAAGAAGTGGTGGTGCAGAATTTGACAAACAGGCAGTGGATAGCCACAGAGGCCTGGAGCACCTCCATTCAGTACTCTGACCCAGCAAGCATTCCTTTTCTAGCCGGTACCATTGGCTTTGCCCTGCGCCGAGCTGATATTTGGGGTCTTGGTGCTTATCTTTCCCAGCTGAGCCCTGTGAAGCAACCAAATGAACCGTTTGTAAAAGATGTGTGGGAAGAAATATTTCGTTGCACGCTGGCACAGGACTGGCAACCTTCATTTAAAAGACCAAAGTGCACAGGCTCAGAGAATGTGGAGAAACATGGTCACATCTACACAGATGTTTCACAGCTGAGAGTCACATACAATGTGTATAAGGCTGTGTATGCTATTGCCAATGCTATTCACAATATGATGGCCTGTCAGCCTGGTAGAGGGCCGTTTGAAGATGGAGAATGTCCTGATATAACTCAAATAAAGCCCAGAGAGGTACAGACAAAAGACAAAAAATTAAATCATCATTAAATCATTTTAAATGATGTGTTATACATAGGCTATTTATTTAATAATTAATTAATTAATCATTTAAATTATTATACATTTTCCTTTCACAGCTTCTTTACTACTTAAATGTAGTAAACTTTACAACACCAGTGGGTGAGCTGTTTTATTTTGAAGATAACGGCGAGCCATCTGCCTCTTATGACATTATGAACTGGCATGTAGATGAAAGTGGTGCAGTGGATTTCGTTCAGGTTGGACAGTTTGATGCTGCCAAAGGACCAGGCCAGGAGCTGAACATAAACCTTGAGAAAGTGGTTTGGGGTGGGGGCTGGGCGGACCAGGTAAGAGTCCTGTGACCTTGGTTCTTTCTTTTTTTCTCAAATACAGTGGGCATGACCCAAAAAGTATTTGCATACCTAAGTCATACTGTATAAATAATATATTGTCAAGTGACAATTTTAATTACACAATCAGATTCTCAAGCAGTAAAAGACAGTTGTTGTAAAATATGAAACAATAGACAAAATATTCAAAATTATGACAAAAAAAAAATTAATTATATTTTATTTATGTATTAATTTAGACTAAGTTTAGAATTTTGGTTTGATATGCTCTTACCTATGCAAATAAAGTTTGTGGCTTAGTAGATGCAAATAGAGCACAGAAAGAGTCTCAATGAGTGTTGGCTGTGTGTTTATAAATATTTTAGATTTATTTATTTTTTTGTGAAATGTTAGAAGACCATTGTTGCTTTGTTATTATTGTTTTGCTTTTCATGAAGGGTCTGCATGACTCTTTTGCAATCTTGAGAAAAAAGGGTAAACAAATCAGCACTTAATAAACAAAAGAACAGATCTAATGGCAGGCATCTCCTCCTAAATTAAAACAGTCTGTTTGTGGTTTTCTTGAGCGTTGGTATTATGTATGAGGTGTATATGCTTATTATACATAAGGACCTCTGGTGTGAAATTAGAGATATGCTATGGGAATGAGTCTTTGATTTTGGATCTTTCCGCTGTTCTTTATGTGCTTGTTGTGCTGATGTGACAGAAATAGTATTGGTAGAGGGCTGCTGTAAGTCTGATTAAGTTTCTTCCTCCATCATTCAGGTTCCTGTGTCAGTGTGCAGTGTGAGCTGTCCTCCGGGCACTAGAAAGGCTGTACAAAAAGGAAAACCCATCTGCTGTTTTGACTGCCTCTCTTGCGCAGCAGGGGAAATCAGCAATGAGACAGGTATTATTAACATATGTGATGCGATCTGGGAAAACCCACCACATGGTGAAATATTACAGGTTTTGAGACCATATTAAAGCTGGATTCAAGCCCTTTCAAAATCTGTTTTTATTTCTTTTATCGTTTGTCTGTAACAGAAGTTATTGTTATCTGAAGTTGGCTGATCACTATGATTTTCAGAAATGGAAGAAAAAAAGGTTTTTTGAGAAAAAAAGGTTTAATTAATGGTCATGTTAATTATTTTTATTACCTTTTTATTACCTTTTTTCATATCACATATTTCAGTAATCATCATAGATTAGGTATCATTCGAAAGCTTACGAACTCAAAATTCAACCTGTGAAAACCATTTTGAAATTGGTCGATTGAGAGGCGAGCAAGGTTTTATAAAAGAGCAGCTTCAAACTCTGTTGTTCTCTTGTGCTCCGCATCACACCACACGATAACGCTGGATAAAAATAAATAAATAAAAACTTGCGGGCTGTTGTAGTTCACCCATGACTGGACTTTATTCTGTTATGTTGTTTATTTTTGATAGGTGAACTGTCTTTGTAGTGTTAAGAGAAGCAGAGCTAAACAGGAGATATTGTTTTTTTGCCCCTCCGCTCCGCCTGCGTGTTCTTAAAGAGAAACAGTTTTTTCAGCTGGCCATTTTAAATTGCTATTTTTCTGCACTAAACTAGTGAGTTTTCCCAAGATATATTCAGAGATGATAAACAAGATGTTATATAATAATAATTTAATAAAAATCCAATTTTGACACAAAACTGACATTCAATCTATATTTAGTAGGGCTGTGAATCTTTGGGTAGACAGCGAATCAATTCGATTCATGATTCATAGGTTTTCGATTCGATTCAAGAACGATTTGTGCAAATTCAGAACGATTCAATTCGATGCGATTTACATCCAAATTCGATGCGATTCGATTAATTCGATTCAATTCTTATTTTTTATATGCATTATAGTATTATTTCAATGCTTCACCCAGTGGGTCTTTGTCTGGCTTTGAATTAGCCTACACAGCGGCCTTCGGGGGTCAGATAGTGGGGATTTTTGTCCATTGTTAATGTTAGTTCATGTTTGTTTTTAATTTTAATCAATATATTATTATACAAAAATTCAATGGCCTACAAATTAGCATTTGTAGAAACCTACCTAAGTAGCCAATATTTTGAAAAAGGCTTTTAAAGCATTGCATTAAATAACTACATGCACAAATTAATGGAGACGTTTTCATTAGTTTCATTTTGCGTCCTCTCAGTGCACTCGTTAACATCTTTTCACTGGATTTTGCTCACGCTCGGTCCCATAGCTCTCATGTAACTACAGATTTTTGAGCAGTCCATGTTTGAGCTCTCCAGCTGAGCTCTCTGTCGAGAAAGCAATAGTTTTGAGGCAAACCGCTCAAACCATTGATAAAGCTGTGATGCCATTGCATGGGCATTTATGACTGGACATTTGACGCGCGTGTTCTGACACGCGGGATGACGCGGACGTTAATGGCGTAGACATACAAGCATACACGCGGATACACGCGAATAGCTCAAAATGCGTAGAAATAATATGCCACTTGACTCGAAAGTGGCGTGTATGTTTACGCAAAAGTCATGATGTCATGTTGGAATCGCTATAAAATCGCGATTATTTCGATTCTTAGCCTTTTAAATCGATTATTCACGTAAATAAACGATTCACGATTCAAAATACATGTTTCAGGATCGATGCATATGCATCGTCAGGATTTATAATCGATGCATCGAGAAAACGAGTGAATCGTTACACCCCTAATATTTAGACCTTACTGAAAACGTACCAATGCAACATCCTTACGGGTTTTCCCAGATCGCATCACATATGTAAAAACATTCAGTTTCTAAATAATGGCAAGATTGCAGTTATGGGTCATGATTCACCAGTTGAAAAATGCTGGTCTATTAAATGTAAGGCTACATATATGTGCCATGTCTTCATCTGTATCATAATGTTCCATAGACTCTACAGCGTGTACAAGATGTCCTGAGCGGTTCTGGTCAAACAATGAAAGAACAAGGTGCATCCCAAAGGTTGTGGAGTTTCTGTCCTTGCAAGATACCATGGGAATTGTCCTGACAGTCTTATCTGTCACTGGGGCGACACTGACCTCAATTGTTCTGGCCGCATTTTTCCGTCATCGTTACACACCCCTTGTGCGGGCCAACAATTCTGAGCTGAGTTTCCTGTTATTGGTGTCGCTCACCTTCTGCTTCCTGTGCGCACTAGTTTTCATTGGTCAGCCTGCGCCATGGAATTGCATGCTACGGCACACCCTATTTGGAGTGAGCTTTGTGATCTGCATCGCCTGTGTCCTTAGTAAGACTGTGGTGGTGCTGGTGGCTTTTCGAGCCACTCTGCCTGGATCTAACCTGATGCAGTACTTTGGGCCCATCCAGCAGAGGGCAGGCATCTTCCTTTGCACGCTGGTTCAGGCTGTCATATGTCTGCTGTGGCTGCTGCTAGCTCCCCCTCTACCCACAGAGAGTGCAGGTGAGCTTGGCGCTCGAGTGATCCTGCAGTGCACAGTAGGGTCTGTTGTGGGGTTTGTACTGGTGCTGGGCTACATCGGTCTGTTAGCAGTGGTCTGCTTCCTGCTGGCCTTCTTTGCTCGAAAGCTCCCAGACAATTTCAATGAGGCTAAATTCATTACTTTCAGCATGCTGATCTTCTGTGCTGTATGGATTGCATTTGTGCCGGCGTACATCAGCTCACCGGGGAAATACACTGTAGCTGTGGAGATTTTCGCCATTTTGGCTTCCAGTTACGGCCTGTTGTTGTGTATATTCACCCCAAAATGTTACATCATTCTGCTTAAACCTGAGAAAAATACTAAAAAGAACATGATGGCAAGATAAGTTTTACAAATGAAAGACTTTTGTGAGAGGGCAACATTTATTATCACAATAACAAAAAAACAACAACATCAAAACATTCTTCTCTAAATGTTATTGGTGTTTTGCTTGTATATTTGTATATGTGTATTTCAATGTATTGTGTCTCAGTAAACAATATGATTAAAATAAACAGTAAAAACTACTTTCCAAGTTTAATCTCTGAATTTTCTTCACCACCACAATGTAGAATTAAGAGAAAAGAATTACCAGTATACCAGAGTTTTTTTGGCAGCCCTTTTAATTTTAGTCTTAGTCTTAGTCTTTTGGACGAAAATGCTTTTAAGTTTTAGTCACATTTTAGTCACTTATAAACGTAATAGTTTTAGTCAACGAAAACACAAAAGGTTTTAGTCAAGTTTTAGTCGACGACAACACCAAAAGGTTTTAGTCAAGTTTAGTCAATATTTTATTAAAAAAAGTAGTCTTTAACAAATTAATTTAGTTTAAAAAGTAGTGGAAATGGGCTTAGGTTTGACAGATTTAGCAAGTGTTGCAATTCATTAAACAAGCTAACCTTACAACCTTTGCATAATAAACTAGACTTTCTCATTGATGGAGATGCAGTGCTGCCATTGCCAAGCTGTACTTCATTGTCACATTGGGCAGAAACCTTTTCTCCCCATATTTCAAGTTATAGTTTTACCCCTGTATATTAAAAGCTGTTTTCACCAGTTATCACAGCCAAAACATTGAGATACTAGAACATTACACACAGATAAAGTGGTACTAGTGGAATCACTGTTTTACTCCAAAAAAGCCAAGAATAAAATATTCTTGAGAATAGAATAGAATAGAATAAGAATAGAATAGAGTAAGAATAGAATATTCTTACTTTGGCAATAGTGGCTTTATTTGAGAAATTGCTAAAGTGCAATGAACGTCTCTGGTTACGCATGTAACCTTAGTTCCCTGAAGGGAACGAGACGCTGCGTGTAACCGCTATGGGAACGCCCCCTGCATGGTGCGTCATGAAGCACGTATGAAATCAGTCCAATGGCGAGACGTATCGTCATAGGCGGGGTGACGTGTCGACCAGGAACCCATAAAGCACCCCAGAAACACAAACGCGACAGCTTCTGATAGACTGAAGCAAGCGCTCACGGGCATGTTGGGAGTATGGTATAAACACGCAGCGTCTTGTTCCCTTCAGGGAACTAAGGTTACATGCGTAACCAGAGACGTTCCCATTCACGTTCCCATCCATTCTGCGTGTAACCGCTATGGGAACGCTAATACCAACGCCACCATACGAGCAGGTGTCCATAGTGTGACCTTATAGCGCACATTCGGAGCAAAGCACCTGCGCCCCTGGAGTTGAGCTGAAGTCCAGATGATAGAACTTCACAAATGTGTGCGGTGAAGACCACCCAGCCACATCACAAACATCTTGAATGGAAAAAATAGCCTTAGAGGCAGCCATACTCCGGGTAGAATGAGCCCGGACAGCCAAAGGAGAAGGCTGACTGGCAGACTCGTAGGCAAGTGAGATGGCCTCAACCACCCACTTGCTCAACCTCTGCTTAGATGCAGGACAAAACAAACAAATAACTGTTCAGACTTCCTCCACAGGGCAGCTCTGTGGACGTATGTGTAACCCAGATAATATCGATTGCCAGTAAGGGGTTAAAAGAAAAAATATTCTGGTTGGAAAAGGAATGCACCCAATCACATCACGCTGTGGTGACTGACACCTTAGTGAGCCAATAGCAGCAGCGCATTGATCAAGGCACCCGTGAGTCACGCGGGCACTGTCAGAGCGGGAGCATACGAGAGAGTGAGAGAGATCGGATGAGATGAGACAGTGATACGGAGCATTTTCTTTAAACTTTTTGCGCTACAAGCTCATATTCTTTAAAACTAAGTGCATCTGAAGAATTGGAGTTGGACACGTTAGCTGAAAAAGTTGACAGAGATGAGAGAAGAGTAAATTGATCGGAGACGATCAGATGGATGGACTTTGGACCGAATCGAAACGGAGTGGAATGATGAGAATCTCTCTTTTATAAGACTGATTATATATCACCTTGGTGAGTGAAAATCTAGATATTAATCTATTTTTCATATAACAGATGTGCTAAAATCTCGAGAGTCATTTAGTAAAGAGCTGAGTTGAACAGGCCGCATGTAATGCAAAAGCTGAATTGAATAGCGCATGGGCTAAAGCTACCACATGTAAAAAAGGGAAAAATGCATTATTGTGTCATGATATGAGAGCGATTTGATTTATAAAAGTCGATATGATAATTGAGATGTGTGTATATTTATATTTGAATCAGATACTGATTGTTGCATTGCCTTGTGTTTTGCAAGACTGGGTTTTTTTTGTTTGTTTGTTTGTTTTGTGTTCTGTTTCCATGCATGTGAAGGAGATTCCTGTGAGTATTCCTGTTTTGTGTCGAGTATAATCTCCTGGAGGGAAATCGTCGGTCGAACGACACGGTTATACATGCACAAATGGCGAGCTAGCTGCCAGTGTTGTAGTACTCGAGACTCGGACTCGTCTCGGACTCGGTCTCGAGACCATATTTTAATGGTCTTTTGTCATGTACTCGTGTGCATTTGGACTCGGAATTGACTCGTACTCGAACATTTTTTTTTTAGGACTCGGAATTATTCCCGAGTCCACTCGAGTTCAATTAAAAATATTTTTCATGATTATTAATGTATGTTAATAAAATATTTCTTTAAATTGATTGACACGCCCAGTGATTGGTGATTTTCTAGTGCACAACTGCGCATGACAAATTGTAATAAAATTACTTTTAACACCACCTACTGTGTGGCCTGTTTACCCTAAACTGATCGTATTTTTTAAACTCTAAGTAAATTCAGTAAAAAAAGGATTTCTCTAAGTAAATAAAAGTAAATTAGGTAATCAACTCTCACTGGTCTCGGTCTCGACTCGGACTCGACCGTCTCTGGTCTCGGACTCGACTCAGACTCGACTCTCTATGGACTCGGTCTTGACTTGGACTCGACTCTCTCTGGCCTCGGTGTCGACTCGGACTCGAGTGAGGTGGTCTCGACTACAACACTGCTAGCTGCCCTCGGACTGAATCTACCTTGATCTGTGCTTTGAGAGACCATCAAATGGTAGGACTGTTCTGATTTTCTCTGTTAAGGGACATTTTTTCTGAGTTTACGTCGACTTTTTTTGCCTTGGAGAGGAGAGAACTTTGTTTTTGAAACTCAAACTGATCCGAAGAGTCAAATGATTCCTTGAACTGAATCATTCATCCCTTGTGTTTTGTTCAATTGAGTCAAATTCATTGGACTGATTCTATTTCACATTGTTGGACTTTGAGAAAAGTGAATTGCTGTAAAAGAGATTCTGAATCATCACTCTGTGTGTGACTCAAGCTTGTATTTACATCTAAAATTCACACAATTGGGGTTTTGAATCTAATATTTTATTTTGTTGTAATTTGTTTTTGGTCACGGTGTGAAAAGAACAGACACACTGTTGTTTTTAATTTATTTTTATTTCCACATTGAATTGAGTGTGAATACTATACTGAATTCAGGTTGTTGAATCTTTCACCCTAGAGGAAAAAAAAAAGAGTGAAAAGTGATTTTTTCCTTTTGTTCATTAAGTGTTATTGGTTTATTTGGTTGAACTTAATCAAAACAAAATATAAAGAACTCAATCTTTGATTATATACTCACCTGCATTCCTTGTTTCATCCCTCTAAAAGACGTTCCTTGCTTTTGATCGCAGTGGCCCATACAGAATAGCATTGTTAGGTGTAGCAGATCAGTTACGTGTGCGCTACACGCTACATATGCATCTAGGGCCCTCACCGGGCAGAGCAGATTAAGTCTCTCCTGGTCTTCTGACAGAAATGGGGGAGGACAGAAAGCCTGCAGCACAATAGGTCTGACCACACAAGTTGGAACCTTGGGAACATAACCCGGCCTAGGGAGGAGAAAAGCCTTCACCATGCCGGGAGCGAACTCAAGACACGAGGGAGATACCGACAAAGCTTGAACATCTCCTATTCTTTTTAAGGAAGATAAAGCCAGAAGAAAGATAGTTTTAAGAGTGAGGAATTTCTCCGGAACTTCCTCAATGGGCTCAAACGGTGCTAGACAAAGCCCTTCTAGGACCACCGCTAGATCCCAAGTCGGTACCCTCGTGCGCACTGCTGGCCTCAGCCTCAGCATACCACGGATGAAACGAATTACAAGCGGGTGTCTCCCGAGGGAGGCTCCACTCAAAGGGACATGGTAAGCAGATAAGGCCGCCACGTACACCTTTAGTGTGGAGTGGGATAACCCTGTGGAGAAGCGCTCCTGAAGGAATTCCAGCACCGCCGACACCGGGCAGTTAACTGGGTCCAACTGGTGTTCTCCACACCAAGAGGTGAACAATTTCCACCTCAAAGCGTATAATTTCCTCATGGATGGAGCTCTGGATTGGAGGATGGTCTCCACGACCTCAGTCGAGAGACCAGATTCTATGAGCTGTGCCCCCTCAGAGGCCAAGCACACAACCTCCACAGATCCGGGCGGGGATGAAGTATCGATCCGCACGCCTGAGATAGAAGGTCCCTCCTGACCGGAATCTCCAGAGGAGAGCCGTCGAGGAGAGAAATTAGGTCCGCAAACCAAACTCGGCCCGGCCAGTACGGGGCTACCATCCCGGCGAACCCTCTCCAGAACTCCTGGTAGCAGAGCAATCGGGGAAAAGCGTACAGGGGTGACCTCGGCCACTCCTGTACCATGGCATCCAACCCCAGAGGGGCTGGCGGATGTAGGGAAAACCACAGAGGGCAGTGAGATGTTTCTCTGGATGCAAACAGGTCTACCTCGGCACGACCGAAATGTTTCCACAGGAGCTCCACCACCTCAGGGTGGAGTCTCCACTTCCCGGGCCTCGGCCCCTGCTTCGACAGAATGTCCGCTCCCCGATTTAAATATCCTGGGATATGAGTTGCCCTCAATGACAGAAGCTTCCCCTGGGACCAGAGAAGGATCTGATGCGCCAGCTTGTATAGTGGACGTGAACGCAGACCCCCTTGATGGTTTATATAGGAGACCACCGAAGTGTTGTCTGACCGGACAAGAACATGGTGACCCCTGAGGTCTGGGAGGAAGTGTTTCAGGGCCTGAAACACCGCCATCATTTCTAGGCAATTTATATGCAAGTGAAGATGATGGCTCTGCCACAGACCCCAGGCTGAGCGACCACTCATGATCGCTCCCCAGGCTGTGAGGGAGGCGTCCGTCGTTAGAGTTACACGACGACACGGAGCTCCTAACACAGGTCCCAGGGACAGGAACCAAAGTTCTTTGCACATAGCCAGAGCACGGAGACAACGTCGCGTGACCCTGATTTTGCGGAGCGGGTTTCCCCTCAGGGAAAACCCCTTGGACCTGAGCCACCACTGTAGAGGTCTCATGTACAACAGGCCATGTGGTACCACATTGGACGCTGCCGCCATCAGACCCAGAAATCTCTGATATTCCTTTACAGTGAGTGACTGGCCTAGCTTTGCTTGCTTGACAGCTGAGAAAATCGAATCGAATTCGATCGTCGTCGAATCCCAAAACACACCCAGAAAAGTGGTTCTCTGTACCGGAGAAAGCACACTTTTCTTGGCGTTGAGCCTCAGCCCCAACCTTTTGATATGGGCGAGGACGACATCTCGATGCCGAATCGCTAATTGCTCCGATTGAGCCAGAATCAACCAATCGCCGATATAGTTTAGAACACGAATGCCTTGGAGTCGCAGCGGAGCCAGAGCCGCGTCCATGCATTTCGTAAAGGTTCGAGGAGACAGAGCTAGGCCGAATGGAAGAACCCGATACTGATACGCTTCGCCCCCGAAAGCGAACCTCAGGAACTTCCGATGTTGAGGGAGGATGGAAATGTGGAAGTAAGCGTCTTTTAGATCTATCGTGACAAACCAGTCCTCGGACCTGATTTGTGACACGATCTGCTTGAGAGTGAGTATTTTGAATTTGAGCTTCCCTACTGAGCGATTTAAAAGGCGCAGATCTAAAATTGGACGTAACCCCCCATCCTTCTTTGGAACGATGAAGTAACGGCTGTAATAACCCAGGTTTCTGTTGGGAGGAAGAACTTGTTCTATCACCCCCTTCAGTAACAGCGATTTCACCTCCTGTTCCATAACCAGAGCCTGATCGGGGCCCACCGCAGTGGGTAAAATTCCCCGAAAGCGAGGTGGGCGCGACCTGAACTGGATCGCATACCCATGCTCGATAGTCTGCAGGACCCATTGAGATACAGGGGTTGGACAATGAAACTGAAACACTGGCCAATGTTGGAGGTTTCACACCTATATGCCTGGTGGCCAATCTTCAGAGTGAAGCACGGGTGGATCAGTGATGGTTTGCGCTGTAATATCATGACAATCCTGGCTGTGTTTGATGGACACGAGTCAAAAATCGCGAGCTGGAGGATCATGAGCACCTGATGCTCAAACGGCGTATCTGCATGATCATGCACCAACACACACAAGACTTGTGACAGAAGGGTTTGATGAAGATGAAAGTGACGTTGAACATCTCCCATGGTCTGCACAGTCACCAGATCTGAATATTATTGAGGTGTCAGAAAACGCTTTCCTCCACCAGCATCATATAGTGACCTGGACACTGTTCTGGAAGAGGAATGGCTCATAATCCCTCTGGTCACTGTGAAGGACTTCGATCTGTCATTCCCAAGATGAATTGGTGCTTTATTTGGATGCAAAATGAGGCCCTCACCATCCTAATAAATGATTGTGTTGTAAGACCAGGTGTTTCAGATTCATTGTCCAACCCCTGTACATTTGGAAGGGTTTTCCACTCCGCCAAAAATTCTACTAAGGGTACCAGTCTCTCGAGACTGGCCTCTGGAGATCTTAGAGTGACAGATGCAGTGTCCAGTGATGGCACACTGGCAGGGAACAACTGGTCTGACAGTTCCATATCGCTCTTCAGAGCGAGCGAGCGTCCCTCGGGAAAACGCTCGCTGGGACGTCTACGCCCCAACACGCAGGCGGGGTTGGCAGAACGGGCCCCTGAGGGCACCGAGACAGAACGGGCGCTGAGTGCAGCAGCAACCACCTTTCTGACTCGGTGGGGACCACCCTCAGAGCCCTGACACCCGTGGCGTCAGGGCTTCTTCGACGAGGCCTTCCTGGCGACAATAACTGTCCTCAGATCAGTTTTGCCCCTGGAAGACCTCGTCTGAGAGCGCCGCGTCTCGCCCCAGTTTTGCTGGGGAGGAGCACGAGATGCGACGCTCTTCTTCTGTTGCGCCCTGTGCGAGGAGCTACTCGACGTCTGGGGCTGCTCCCGCCCAGCAGCCCCGGGGACATGAACCCGGAGGGGGAGGAACCTCTGAAGTGCCGCTGCCTTCTTTTTCTCATCTTGAAACCTCTCTATAACAGCATCAACCGAATCACCAAAGAGGCCAGCGGTTGACAGCGGCGCATCCAGGAGGAAAGATTTATCTTTTTCTTTCATACCGGAGAGATTTAGCCATAATATCAGCTGCCTGACGCAACTCTCTCAGCACGTCAGTATTCAGTTCCCCCCTCACTAATATCTCAAAGCTAATCCGCCTGATAAGCTTGCAGCACAGCCATAGTGTGGAGACATGAAGCTGCTTGTCCCGAGGCCGAGTAAGCTTTGCCCACCAAGGTGTTTCTGAGTGGCTTGGTGGGCAGCGCCGGTGTTTTAAAGGACGATGCTATGCCAGGAGAAAGATGGCTCGCCAAAACTTCCTCCATCCTCGGCATCGTCCCATAACCATGAGCCTTAGCCCCGAAACATTAGAATAAGTGGACGTCTGCTGAGTAAAAATTCTCGCAGACACCGGCTTATTCCAAGATCTAGAAATCTCTTTATGCACGTCAGGGAAAAAAGGTAAACACCGGCGTGGAGGTAGTGAGTGTGATGGTAAAAATCTCTCATCTAATTTGCTCTTTACTCTAGCTTCCTGTCTTTCAACTGGCCATTCAATGCTCAATCTTTCAACAGGGCGAGTTAATACCTCCATAAGCTCCTCACCAGAAGGAGACTGAAGTGACGAGTCCCCAGTCTCCCCTGTATCCACACTTACAACATCCAGGTCCTCAGAACTGGATAGCTGTAGTGATGAAACCGCAGCGCGGATCCCCGAAGCCAAATCTAAGGCAATGGATCTGTCAGGTAAGGGCAGAGATAAGGCGGAGCCCGTCTCCATCCCCGCTGACAGATCCATCTGCGATCCCCCCGATTTGAGCCTTCGTCGTGCTTTGGCAGCGGCGGGACCCGAACCACGGGGAGCGCAAGCCGAGCCACTCTCCTCAAAGAGCGCATGGCGGGAGCGGAGCGTCCTCATGGACAGATGCTCGCAGTGCTCACAGCCAGCCCCCTCGAGAGCCGACTGAGCATGCTGCGCTCCCAAACAAACAACACACAGATCGTGTTTATCCCCACCCATGATGAAGCGTGGGCAGGGATGAACACACTTTCTGAACTGCTGTTCGCTCGCCATATTCATAGAATGTCTCAATATACAGATTTTTTTTTAAAAGTGAAAAAACTCCTGCCTAGCCAAGACTAAGGACAGACAAAAAACACTATAGACACAGACTGATGATTTTTCTTTCACACACACACAGAGAGCGCTTGCTGAAGATTCAGAAGCTGTCGCGTTTGTGTTTCTGGGGTGCTTTATGGGTTCCTGGTCGACACGTCACCCTGCCTATGACGTTACGTCTCGCTATTGGCAGTGTTGGGGAGTAGTTAACTACAAGTAGCGGCGCTACTAACTTAACTACATTTTTCAGTAGCTTGGCAGTAGCTCAGTTGCTTTTTAAACAGTGTAGCTTTTCCAGTAGCTAACTACTTTTTGCAGCAAGTAGCGGTGTAGCGCGAGCAAAAGCTACATTGCGTTTGTCGAGCCTGCGCGAATCAGCGCGATGCAAGGATATTCTTCTTCTTGTTAGATTACAAACTAATTTTTTGCCATTACCGCCACCTGTTGTTTAATCACGCATCTTGCGGCTAACGGTTCACTGACGTAAAGAAGTGCGTTGACACACCCATATTATGATTATCCATGATGGAGCAAGACGTGACGGCAGATTTAGAGGATGGAGAAACAACTAACGTCAATTACCCGTGGCCTTATTTGTCCAAGCTAAATCGGTATTTTTGAGAAAATGTTCTAAATGCAATTTATGTTGAATGTATATTTTGTTCTTGCAATGTTGTAGGCTATTTGTTGCAATTTTGCACTTTTGACAAACAGTCTGAGATATTTGAGTGTTGTGTGTAAAAAAAACAATATTCTATGAAATCATAATTGTATTGCATTGTTTTAAACACTAAATATTTTAATTAAAACATTCATCAGACACTTATTCTGATATGACTTATTTATAATATATAATTTATAACATGTTATAATAATAATAATAATAATAATAATATGTAATATAATAGCCTATTTTATAATATGTTGTTCAAAAAGCAAAAGTAGTTTCAATGTAGCTAACTACTTTTTGATAGTAACTTATAGTGTAGCTAACTACTTTTCCAAAAGAGTAGCTTGACTGTAGTTAAACTACTTTAACGTACGAGTAGCTTGTAGCTTGTCAAACTACAGTTTCAGAGTAGCTTCCCCAACACTGGCTATTGGACTGATTTCATACGTGCTTCATGACGCACCACGCAGGGGGCGTTCCCATTGCGGTTACACGCAGCTCGAGTTCCCTGAATGGGAACAATGTAGTATGCAACAATAAGATGCATATTATTTGTAAACACAAACATTATACAACCCAGTCTATCTTTAACTTGTGCAAAGTTGCAAACATTCTGAAACAAAATAATAAAATAAATATCTAATACTGAGGTGCATTGAACAAAGGTTAGGAATGCATACTTGAATATAAAGTATGAAACAAACATGACACTTGGAGTGTGTTGAACATAGAAATGAATAAGACAATCCCTGAATAAACACTGTATTTGGTCTTGGTTAACGTTAGTTCGGTATTTTACACTTAAAGCCCTATTTTAAGATCATTTCTGATGAAATAGAACAGTTAAGATTGAAATTTGGACAAATGCTGTTGTCCCGAGAATTTTAGGTTTGTGTGTTAGCACCCACACAATCATTCATAAAACGCATTAAACATTAGTTTACAAAGACGTCAAACTCACCGAGTTCTCTATTGACTTGACTTGGTACAAAAACTACCATTAAACCCTGTGTTGTTGTTGTGTGGAATTTAGTGCGCGCGCGTGGCGGCCGGTGCTGGGCGCACGCGATAGGAAACGGTAGCATTGCAGATACTTATTTTTAGCTCAATACAGACCGATTTCACGCAAAACAGGCATAAATTACATGCATTGTGAACGTCAGACTTATAATCATTTTAGTTCCGTCTCGTCAACGAAAACTCGAAAACGTAACGTCATGTTTTAGTCACCTCAGAGCTATTTTTAGCTAGTCATCGTCGCGTTATCGCCATAAAAAAACGGTGTGTTAACAAAATCATTTCGTTATCGTCATCACTGACGAAAACATCACTGCAGTATACAAGATTTCATGGGCTCATAATCCTTACAAGTCAGCCCCAATTTTGGCAAGTGATGCATTCATAACATACCCAAAATAAAAAGGTTTCTGCTCATAAGTCATTCTGAATAGATACTTAACACACATATTTAGAAAGCCAACTCTGGCACCCGCTTCGAATGTTATCACTCGATTGAATGGGCGTTATCAGTGGTTATCATCTCATATGTATGGGCCAGTTGGGGCCTGCTGCGCTACTGGTAGGCTCAGAAGGCTGTTATCATCCATCCACATGGTTAATCACCGACAAATACAGGAGAAGACTCCAGCTCCAATCCCAGAGGAATCCTGCTCGCCGGTAATCGGAAGTCTACTGAATGTCGCAGCTACGTTGGAATTTTTCACGCTTGATTTTTGATAAGGTAAGAGCATTTAATGATAAAAAACGAGCATTTCAACGGTAATTAATTAGTCATTAAGGGAAAAAAATACATAAACAAAACATAAAATGTGTTTTAATGTTGCGTGACATTATGAGAGAACCGTATGATGATATTTCGCGATTGGTATTTTCAGGTAAGAACATTTAATGATAAAACCGATCATTTATACCGTAATAATTAGTCAATAATGGAAAACAAAACATAAAATGTGTTTTAATGTTGCGTGACATGAGTGTTGACATAAGTTAAGCGTATTACGATTATTTTGTAAACGTTAAACAGGCCAACGTTAGGCCCTATTACGTTATTACGATTACGTAAAGCCTTTAGCATAACGTTAACTAACTTGCTTGTTTAATTGAGCATTAAAGTTGCTAAATAAGCATGTTTTTACGCATGAAGCTACTGGGGAAATGTAGTTTCTAGTTAAACGTAAAGTTAGCCTGAAAAATTACCTTTTCCACATTTTAAAGCAGCCTATTGCTTGATATTGTATGCTCGTTGATGCTTCACTGAAGCAAGTTAGGCCTAACCTTACTCTTATTGACATATCTATCTATGGCACAAAATACATATCACTTATCTGCATCCCACGTTCACTGATGTGTTTTTGTCTTTTTAGGCTGTGCTAAGTACAGTTTGCACTTTGCTTATGTAATAATTGCCAAATATTTTGATTTCAGATATGGGAAAAACGGTTAAGAACATACGTTCCAGGAGTGTTAAGATTAAGGTGGTGAGGAGGGGTATCTTTGGCCCAGCAAAGGTTTCTTACCTTAGTCAAGGTCTTCCCCAGCCCAACTCCAAACAGACCAACCCAACTATTACAACTCAACCGGCTGAACCAGATGATGTGTCACCGAACTGTAGTTCTGAGAGTGCATACAGTAGGGCAAAGAAGAGAGAGCTTAATGCCTGGGATGCAGTCAAGGATGACATGCTTAAGGTGTCGTTTGAATGTTCAGCACCAATCGCTACCCAGTGTGTTGTCTGCCTAGCACATGCTGATTACAGGTGCATTGAGTGCAGTACTACTGCAGTGTTTTGTGAGAGTTGTCTGAAGAGGACTCACAGAAATTCACTGCATCTTTCTGATAAGTGGAATGTAAGAACAATACCATGTAGTCATACATACATACAGACAACTAACTCACAGTAATTTAGATCAGATTTATTAGATACTTCAAATTGTTCTAGCATTATGTAGCATCAACTGTTAGTGTCATGAGTTTGTAGTTTTAAAGGTAACACTTTAGAATACGGTTCCTTCGTTAATGAATAACTACACAAGAACTAATGAGTAACACAATATTAACAATCTAGTAACTATTATTAACTAACAAGAAACTCTGATTAACGAACTAGTAAGTAATAGCGCACAGACGAAAGTGGTAGTTCACTATTAAGTAATCAATAACTACTATTTTTTTAATACTTCCCAGAGAACTACTGAAAAAGTTTATTAACAATCTAGTAACTACTATTAACTAAAAGAAATTCTTATTAACGAATTAGTAAGTAATAGCTCAATGATGAAAGTGTTACTAGATACTTCTGTGGGAATTACTAATTATTTGGATTCGTATTATAAAGTGAAGATCATTGGAACTAACTAGTAATTACTCAAGTGTTACTAAAGACATTTTCTAAAAGTATACTAAAGTTCACCAAAAATCTCAAACATTTGCACAAATCATGACTAAAACATGTAGTAACACTTGAGTAATTACTAGTTAGTTCCAATGATCTTCACTTTATAATACGGATCCAAATAATTAGTAATACCCACAGAAGTATCTAGTAACACTTTCATCTGTGAGCTATTACTTACTAATTATTTGGATCCGTATTATAAAGTGAAGATCATTGGAACTAACTAGTAATTACTCAAGTGTTACTACATGATCTAGTCATGATTTGTGCAAACGTTTGAGATTTTTGGTGAACTTCAGTATACTTTTAGAAAATGTCTTTAGTAACACTTGAGTAATTACTAGTTAGTTCCAATGATCTTCACTTTATAATACGAATCCAAATAATTAGTAATTCCCACAGAAGTATCTAGTAACACTTTCATCTGTGAGCTATTACTTACTAATTCGTTAATAAGAATTTCTTTTAGTTAATAGTAGTTACTAGATTGTTAATAAACTTTTTCAGTAGTTCTCTGGGAAGTATTAAAAAATAGTAGTTATTGATTACTTAATAGTGAACTACCACTTTCGTCTGTGCGCTATTACTTACTAGTTCGTTAATCAGAGTTTCTTGTTAATTAATAGATTGTTAATATTGTGTTACTCATTAGTTCTTGTGTAGTTATTCATTAACGAAGGAACCGTATTCTAAAGTGTTACCGTTTTAAAAAGATTGTTAGAGCTATCAATCTTTCTTACAGAATGTCTACTATGAGCCATCCTCCCTGGTGTTATTCCTATATTTACCTGAAGGCCATAGCACCCATGCTGTGTACACAAAGGACATGAAGGTCATTGTCAGCACAGGTTTGTCATTTTATATGATTTTCTTGACAAGTTAAGGAATTCGGTCCTATGTACATGTGTGCTAATGAATTAATCAAATTTGTTTTAAAATTTTGTAAAAAAAAAAAAATGTTTGCTGATTTAGGTGTTATAGGTGACACACACAAGTGATTTAGTCTATGCTGATATGGTAGTCTCTATAGTAGTACTTATGTTTTTATATATATATTTCCCTCTATATCCTATATATTTCCCTCTTTTTATTTGGCAGGACGACTCTGCACCGTCACAGTGAATATGTGTGCATGTGAGCCAGAAACCTGCACTCTGCTCAGGTATGGTCTCTGGCCGGCAACAGCCGACAAGCCCCAGACAGCCTTTTCCATAACTCTACTGGAGCTTTTTGTTTGTCTGTCACTGGAGTGTCAGGTTTCTGTCGAGGGTTTTTGCAACACCATGCGCTGGAAAAATAACCTCACACTTGCAGAGGTCAGTTTAAAGTCTTGCCTGTGATTTGAAAATATCAGTTACTGTACTTTCATGGAAGACTGATTCCATATGGTTGTGAAAATTACACATTCCTCCTTGATTTAACTGCATCATTAATCACAACTTAAAGTAAACTTTTATGGAACCATCTAGTATTGTACATTTGCATGCAAAAGTGTTCTTAAAAGTTTTCTATCAAATAACTTCTGACTGAACCACCGTCACTAGATGTAGGTATACGAAACGAAACAGTGATGTTTTCACTGACTGCTGCTTATACCCCAGGTTAACACACTCTACAGAGCCCTGGTGGGAGAATCCATATCTCATTTTAGGCATCACCACTTCCGACAAAGAAGTTTGATAGATATTTGCCCAAAATTAGATGATGGTACCAAATGCCCAGCATGCCCAAAGGTTGGTTCTAGTTCCACCATGGTCCTTGTTTGATTAACCTGATTGCATTTTCCATGACCTAATGGCATTGAATTGATATCGCAAAACTTAGTTAATTTTTGTATAAAGTGTAAAAATATTATAATAAAATAGTATTAGTATAAATGTATAAACCTGGTGCAGATACAAACCAGGATTACTGTAAGTGTTTGTTTTACAGGCAGATGGGGATATGATTGTTACATTGGATGCCAACTTTGGCCTTGTGAGGAAGCAAAGCTCAGGTACAAGTGTGGTTGAGCCATTGCACGGAACCCGCATGTTTGGTAATGAACAGGATGTAGAGGAATACCTGCTATCACATCTTGACAGCTCAGAACCTCACGAGGTTAGTCTTAGTTGCAGAATTTCATGGACTGAGCTCATTAACAATTTATGAAATATTTAATTAATCATTATTCCTCCCATGAATCTATGTTTTCCTTAAACTTTAGGACTGCAGTAACTTCAAGGCTGGCAACGTGCTGAGGTCACAAAAACAAGCGAAGAAACTTGATGTTACAGGAGTGTTTTGAGCCTCTTGTCGTCATGAAATGCCCCTAATGTTTGTCAACATGAGCCAAGGAGAACGGCAAGTATATTCCACATTAGTGACATCTCTGACTATTGACCCAGTGTTCCATAATGATAATTCCCCTGTTTGAATCTACCTAGTAATATAATAAGCCATATTTTATTTTTTTTTTTTCAGTCACCAAATATGAACCTTATGAAATGTATTTTCCAAAACATTACAAACTTTACCACCATCCTATAATGTTCACTATGCAGGAGATTGTATAATAAATTTTGACTTTTCCTCAGTATAAAGTGTCCTTATTCAAATTTGTGTTAAAATAGATTAGCCTATCCCCTGTATGTCATCGATGAGCTACTTCGAAGATGTGAGGACAAGAACATACACCTGCGAATCGTCTATGACATTGCCTGTGTTGTTGCCTCACATTTGCATGTAAGTACTTTTTTTTGTGTAAAACTGAATTGTTGTTTTGAGAAAAGACTTTGACACATTTACTTAAACTTATTCCATACTGTGTTCCATCAGAAATTAGGGAAGGGCATACCACACAACATCTCTTTGGCCATACCAGCATTTCACGTTTATGGACAATATTTTGCCCTGCCAGGTAATTAATTGACTTTTATAGAGACATCAGGACCTGTGTCGCACATCATTCACTCCCTGTTTGCCCTCCATTTTCCTGTCTTATCAACTGCACAGCTGAAATTAAGCAGATGTGTCTAAAAGTAATCTTTATTCTGGCATTTTCCCAACTGGTGATTGTCTAAACTTGTTTCAGAGATGCATTGTTGGACAATACAGTGGAAACCGCTTCTCACATCTGTCTGGGCCAAATCACTATAAGCGGATGATTGTTATAACCAAATTTGTTTTCTTTGTGTTTAATGCAGATTACTATCTAATTTTGTATAATTATTACATTCATATAAAGTTATAACATGAACAGCTTCTCTATTTTTTTCTGATACTCCACCGTTTTTTCATATTAAACTGTTATTTCCTTAACCAAGACGAGTTGATGCATATACCTCTCTCGTCTCGCGACACTAAGATCATTATGATCCTAACAGAGATGAAATTTGGAAATGACCAAACACCACGCCATGTTTTATTTTGGGTTACCATACTTGTTGTGTAACTGTATTTAAATAGGGAAAACGTGGAGGTGTTTGGTCGCTTCTAACCTCATTTCTGTTTAGCCCTAATGAATGAACTGGACTCAAAAGTGTCGCCACACGCCAGACAGATTGAGCGCACGCACTTAGACGAGAGAGTCATGTATCAACTCGTCTTAGTTAAAGAAATAACAGTTTAATATGAAAAAATGGCGGAGTATTCCTTTTAAAGAAAAATCATCTGAGCTACACCTAGGCCCTCTCCTGCTCCAAGCTCTGTCTGAATGGTCAAGGTGAAAGCATAACACTCCACTCTCATAACATGCAGTAGGCCTAGCTGCTGCTGTGAGAGAGATGGGATGATAATTATGCACCATAAAAGTCCCCAAAAAGCCAGCAGAGCAGGAACAGGAGGGCAAACTCACACATAGACCAGTGTGAGTAGAGGAAAACATCACATGGCGCGCAACTGTGCACAGCAAGCGTATGAAATAGCACACAATATGAAGACTCTAAGCAGACTACTTGATTACTATAAACAAATTATTTACACACAGCATTTCTACAGGAATGATTCTGTCCCAAGCATTTGAATCCATATAAGTGGTTGTTACAGTGTAACCATGATCACTATAAGCAGTTTACAGTTTAAGTAGGATCATGCTCAGTGTCAGCGTCTGTGAAATTCTACCACTTTGCTTTAATCACAGATCAAGTACAGCACTAGGCGACTCGATGGGTTTGGGCTCACAGACGGGGAAGGAATGGAAAGGCTGTGGTCTTTTCTCAGAAGATTTGCCAGAGTCACAAAGGAGATGACTCCATCTCACCGCCTTGACCTGTTGACTGATGCCCTTTTGCATTATGGACGGAGGAAATCAACTGACCTAGGTTTGTCCACTGCTGCATAACCTGTCAAAATTCTGTGCTGGTGGTTCACTGTTTATACATTTTATATCTTCTGGAGTTAAGCTGATCACTCACAAATTGTTCAGCATAAGTACGTAAATTAAACTGTCTTTGCAGAGATGCAGCTCCTGCAAAGACTAGACAGAGCAGAGAAAATATCAATTCTCACTCAAGAAGACATCTCATCTGTCATCAGAAAGGCACCAGGTAAGCAATGCACATAAGAAGCAGTTAACAATAGTTGTAAACTATTGTTACCTGAATTTTAGAATCAGAATTTTAGATTCTGTTTATAAGCGCATTTTGCATGGAGTGTGTTGTATTGATGTTGTCTTCTGTTTGTCTTCTGTTTTCTGTTTATTTTTGTTGTCTAGTGTTGGTTTCTGAGGGAGACATGGAGAAATGGAAAAAAAGGGAAATGGAGCTAGCCCAGCAGAAACAGAAACCAATAAGTAAGCAACTGAAGTGAATGGGTGAATGTCTTGAATACTGTATGAAGGTCATGCATATTATTAGTAAAGAATGTTGCAAATATGTTATACTTACCTTTTCGTGTACAGTAATGAAATACAATCCTGTAAGCTACCCTGCAAACAAGCCTGCACTGGTCCTTTCCGGGCCCACTTAGGGCTAGCATAAGGGCCCTCAGCAGGCTGCTAGCGCAGGGCCCATGAGAATTTGCTCATTGGCAAAGCGTTGGGCCTGCATGGGCAGCCCTCACTTAGCCCTCACTAAACCCACACAGGGCCCGCACACTGGGCCCACAAAACGTTGGCCCTGCATGGGCAGCCCTCACTTAGCCCCAAGGAAGCCCTCACTAAGCCAACACAGGGCCCGCACTGCACACACAGGGCATCTACAACAATAGATCTAGTTCACAATTAATCTGTTTCACTATAAATACTTTTTGGCTAATATAACTATAAGTCTTTGGTAAAAACACTTATTCTATACATCTGAATGCAGTCACCACATAACTAATTTCTGTATTTTCACAAATGTACAGAAGTCAAAGGGATTTCAAATCAATGTATTTATTAATTACAAAACATAAAACATTAAATTCAGGTTATTATATATAATATAATTACACTATTATATATTCACATAAAAAACAGAAACATAGAAAACAGCTGTTTTACATTATGATAAAATTTCACAATATTACTGTTTTTTTGTTTGTTTGTCAAATAAATGCAAGCTTGATAAGCAGAATAGACTTCTTCCAAAATGTTTCCAAATTTTTTTACCTGTATACTGTATATGATTTATACAAAATAAATAGTAGTTAATAAGATTGAGACTGTAGTATATCTAGTAATATTGAAGCAAAACAGAGTCCCTATAACAGTGGAATTTGTAGATTTTTAGTCTTCGAGAAAATGTTTTATGAGTTGAAAACCTCTTTTTCTTTGCTTTCTCTCTCACAAACACAACACATCAGTTACACCTTTTTAAATTCTTCATTGCAGGTGCACAAATCCTATTCTAAAAAACAAAACTAAACTCATAGGGTCATATTTTTGTTGATAAACAGTAAAATTTTGGCCAATTATGCACATTTCTTGGTGTATAATTTTGTGAATCATCTATACTGTTTGGCTATTCTCATGTGGTCACACTTCACTTTTTATTCATAGGGCTGTGTAACGATTAATCACGATTAATCGCATCCAAAATAAAAGTTTGTGTTGACATAAATTATATACGTTTGTGTAGTGTGTATAATTATTTTGTATATATAAATACACACACATGCATGTATATATTTAAGAAATATTTGCATGTATGTACTGTATATATGTTTATACAAAATTAATATTATAAATAAATATAAATCTTTGATATATCAATAACACATTTTTCTTAAATATATACATGCATATGTGTGTATTTATATACAAAATAATTATAAAGACACACATATATATCATGTAAACGCAAACTTTTATTTTGGATGCGATTAATAGCGATTAATCGTTACACAGCCCTATTTTGTATATATAAATACACACACATGCATGTATATATTTAAGAAAATGTATTATTCATATATAAAATATTTATATAATATAGATTATGTATTATGTATATATATATATATATATATATATATATATATATATATAGAATTTAAGTGCAAATAATTCTTAAATATATACATGCATGCATAGGTATTTATATATACAAAATAATTATGTAAGTACACACAAATATATTATGTAAACACAGACTTTTATTTTGGATGCGATTAATCGCAATTAATTTTTGCACAGCCCTTTTTGTGATTTGAAAAAAAGAAAATAATTTGTACACCTCCAATGAAGAATTTGAAAAGCTGTAACTGCAGTGTTTTTTGTGAAAGAGAAAAAAGTTTGAAACTTAAAAAAAAAAAGTTCTCTCTGTGACTACTTTACACCTGACTACTTTTAACTGACTACGTTACACCTACCGATTCCACTGTCACAGGTGCTCTGTTTTGCTATAATGAAACCTTTACAGAACATGATAGTAATCAGCCATCCATGCAAAAGCAGAGGTCGGTGTGGCGTACAGGTACATCTGTCCAGCCAACATCTCACGCCTTGATGCCTTCCGCTGGGGATCCCAGAAAACCTGAAAAAAAAAAAAAAAAAAAAAAAAATACAGTTCAAAATCTATCATACATAATCATACATCTGGTATCATAAATTATCATTCCAGGTTCAATCAGGTTAAATGCTCAATATTAGGGCTGCATAATATTGAAAACCTTAAATAAAATATTTTGTTTATCTGCTGCTATATATATTGCGATATAAAAACAAATTTCAAGAGATTATTGAGTGAATCTGCATTGAAAATTATAAACACATTACAAGTATTGATATATTCAATTGAAGAAAAATACAATTGAAATAAGCAGTGCATGAAGTTTTTTCGGAAAATCTAACTTATCAAGTACGGAAATTGAATTATCGAATGTAAAATAAGTCTTCGCTGAGGTACAGCCTCTCCCTACTCTTACAAAATGACAAACAACCAGCCTGAAAAACACATGACAATGACACAAGACAATGTCTATAATAAATAGTGTGTGTGTGTGTGTAATTTCTTCAGTACCGTCAGCAGAACCGTTAACATCTGAGCTTATCGATACTGCAGTCTTCCTTAATTTGGCCCCAGGGCCCGTTTAATGTTTAATACCGGGTTTCGGAACCTATTCCTACGTATGGATGAGTTCATATGGATGAAGGCCTGTTGTGTTTGGCCTCTTGGTTTGTGATAGTGATATAGCTATTGTGAAACTCACCTTCGTCATGTACTGGGTGTGGATGGCATCAAGATCTTGTCCTGAAGAATCACAGGGTCAAATGATTGATATCTCATCTGGTAACAAGAGCACAGCCATAACTTTAAGAACTCTAATGATATCTTTACCCCCTGATATTGTATTGCGGATATATGAGCCATGAGTAAACTGGAGAGATATCTGTGAAAAATAACTTGCATGCCTAAAGTTGTCAACCCCCTGAATTCAGCATTTGAAAGTAAAAAGAATTTCAGCATTTATCAGTCAAACATAAAAAAAAATAGCTTTGAGTTGGACAGTATGGTGTCTCACTGGTCAACATAATTAAAAACACACCTAGAGAGAAAATAAACTAAAATAATAATAATAATAATAATAATAATATATATATATATATATATATATATATATATATATATATATATATATATATACATATATATACATATATATACATATATATATACCCATGACCATTATCCTGAATTATTATAACTATGATGACCATTATAACATTATATTTGCCACCTATTATTTAGCTTCTCAAGTTGTCACTGAAAAAAACTGTAGTTAATGAATTTAAAGTGAGAGACTTCATTCAAAATTATAAATCATAATCATAAATCCTACAGACCCACAACAATTGAACAGAATGTATGAAGTTTTGCTTACTAGTCGAGTTCATAGCCGTGGAGATTGTCTTGGACCCCAGGGGGTGCAGCAGGACATGATGATCTTTAAGAAAATAACATGCAATGTGTCATAGAGCCAACAATATAACATTGCATTTACAATAGAACAAAGGGTTTAATACAAGGAAGCAAGCTAGAGCGGAGATGAAATGCAGAAAAGATAAAGAATATACATAAAAAATCTTAAGGTAATATATTGTGCAATAAATCCATATGAAATTATTATCATGATTAAACAATAATTCCACTTTGTTGTGTTTTTTCCCTGTTCCTTCTGAAATCACTTATTACCAATATTTGTAAATGACGTCATTAACAGTACGTTACAATGAATTCTTTCAAGGTTAAATAAATTAACTTAGCTAACTTCCAATCACCCATTGACAAATTACCAGCAAAACAAAACTATCAAAAACTGTTATCAACACAAAAATGTGGTTAAAAACTCACACTTATGTAAAACAAGAGCTCAATTGTAACGTAGCGTTAGCAGCTAGCTCTTCTGAAAACGGTTCAGATGCTAACGGACTTTATCGAAGACACAAAACCATTTCAATGAAGTAAATATTCAACAGAAGTGTATCAATTACACGTAAGACATATATCAGGAAGGTTTATATGTATTATTTGTGTGATTTTGGAAACTAAACTTACCTGAAAGCAGAGAAAACAACAGTGAGAGACGCTAGTTTGCTGTTTGTCAGTTGATGAGGTTTCCTCGTTTCCATGGTTTCCATCTGGTCGCGCGCGCTCCTGTCTTTGAATCAGATTTGAATGCGACTCGCGCACGTACGCCCAATGAAACCATAGAACACGTCAAAAGGCATGCAGCATTTAAAACATTAGTACTTATACAAAATTCAGGTCCATAATGTTTGTATGCATTTGTCGTAGACACAAAGTAGCATAACTAGTAGCCTATAGTGGCTATAAAGCCAGCACTGGCATTTGAAAAAAGAAAAACAAGGCTACGTCTGGAATTAAACATGCAAATACATTTAAAATGATAAAGTCTTAGCCTACTTACAGGTTGTGGCCCAACACCTGCTGCCTCTTGTTTTAAAGTTGGAACTGCTTCATGTTTTAGTAACAGTTTCTTGTTGAATCGGTGTTGAATTCATGGAGATTCTGGAAGCTGTCTTCCGTAAAATGTGCAGCACAGAGAGCTAAATTACGATCGTCACTTTCAGGAACATAATCAAACATAGATTGTATCCATTGTTGACAAAGTACAGCGTCCGTGGGAAGCTCAAACACAGAAGACCTGACAGCTGACAAACATAAAGTGTATCCATTGTTGACAAAGAACAGCGTTTGTGGGAAGCTCGAATACAGAAGACCACACACCTGACGAGCCGCTTAAATATGCGCATGCCCTTTACTGCATATTCCGGAGGGAGGGTTGATGCAAATGTATGGGTTAGTGACGTCTAAAACCCAGCTGTAGTCCCAATCGAGTCGTTTTTGTAGGCAATTATACTTCCTGATTTTTAAAAGACAATATCTCTGCTTACACTGAACTTTCAGTTCTGTAACTTTACAGTTCCCTTTCGTA
Organism: Cyprinella venusta; assembly: GCA_038021265.1. NCBI lineage: Eukaryota > Metazoa > Chordata > Actinopteri > Cypriniformes > Leuciscidae > Cyprinella > Cyprinella venusta. Next base: position 20,561,829 of record CM075871.1, read on the forward strand.
GTCACTCCGAGTTACGTCAAAGGAGTGACGGAGAATGGGGGTTTCGCACAGAAAGCCAATCCTCTTCGAGTATTTAACAACGAGCCAATGGCGTGAAAATGCCATGGGTCTGCGGAATTTGCATAGCGTACTCCGCCCACCATGTGGGTATAAAAGGAGGAAGCAGACGCAACCGCAGTATGTTTTCGCTTCGGAGCCAAGAGTATTCTTCTCTCCACAAGCCATATCACTAAAAGCCTCTTCGAGACGAGCGTCCTCTTCAGTGTTGGTGTGACGGCGGTACCCAGCGAGATTCTGCATTGCCTGCGATCTGTGCAGTGGTCTGCCAGACTTTGCGCTTCTCCCTGGTCGCCTCGGCGCTGAAAGAGTGAATTTCCTCCTCTCCTCTGAAAGAGCTACACGCGGCACGTCTTTTTAAAGACGGTTCGCCCGTGTTCTTCTGGGTGCGGTCGATATCCGTCTTTCTCTGATGGGCACGATCGCTGCTTTGTATGTCTGGGCTTCGTCATGCTAAAGCAGCTTTCGTGGTTGAGTCATGTGCCTTTTGTGGTAATATGACCATCTCAACACTTAGATCGAGACTCAATGATCTTACTGTGAGAGTCCCCGCCTCCGCTACCCGTTCAGCTTCCTCTACCCGGGGAAGCTCTTCGGCTCGCGGCCAGGGTGATCTGTCGGTGACGGTGTGGAACAAACCCCCGACGCTAGCTCCTCGGGTCCCACCCACCGCAACAGTGTTGTAGCCAGCGAGCGCCGAAACGGTTCAGACGTCTGCCTGTTCGCGGGTACCGTCTGGATCGTTTGGCGCTCCAGAGGAAGACGCGTTATCGATCGCGGCATCACATAAAGGCGGGCTTGATTCCTCGGGAAGTGAAGATGCGGATGCACGACCTCCTTCGGGAGCGCCTGTTGCCCGTGTCGGATCCCGAGATGACGGCTATGCTCTCTCGGGTCGCCGTGAGTATCGGGTTGCACTGGAATCTTCCGGCCCACCCCGATCACTCACGGATGGATGAATTGTTTTTGGGCAAAGCCGCCGCCGCGAGGCCGCAGCCGTCCCCAATGCCATTCGTCCCCGAGCTGCATGCGGAACTGACGAGGACGCGCTCGTCAGCTTCCCCCGCCTTTCCTCCCCTCGACGGCGCAGCTGCCCGTGGGTATGCTGGGGTGCCTCTGGTGGAGCGCTCTGTCGCGATGCAACTGTGTCCGCGGAGCACCTCCTCTCGGGGGCCCCCCGAGCATCCCCCCAGAGCCTGTAGGTTTTCGTCGTCTATGACGGCGCGATCCTATAGCGCGGCGGGCGGCCGCCGCTATGCATATGATGGGCGTTTTTTAGGTCTGCCAAGCCAGACTGCTCAGAGGTATGCACGAGGGCGGGACTGATTCCCTTGGATCAGGTGATGGCCACTAGTGTGGTCCAGGAGCGTCATCTAAAAGTAAAAACATTGCTAAAAAAAAAAAAAAAAGCTTTTCGGCGGTGCGGTTGAGGACTTTGCCCAGCAGTTCTCTACCGCCCAGAAACAGGCTGAGGCTGCCCCGACGGCCAGCTGCTGCCTTCACCCAGCCGCCGGTGTAGCCGCCTCAGTCTGTTCGCCGCCGAGGACGAGCCTCTGCGCCCTTCCCTCCGGAGCGACCCCAGCAGCAGCCTTCACCCAGGTCGCGCCGTAGAGGCGGTTGCAGAGGAGCGTCACAGCCCCCTATGGGCTGCTCAGTGATGGCATCGAGTCTTTCCCAGGAGGAGGTAGCAGGGCCCCTCCTTCCCCCCGTAGAGGGCCGGGGGAGAATCTTTTGTTCTCCGCTCCCCGCTGCTCAAAAAAAAAAAAAAAAAATATAATAATAAGACGGGTTGAGTGCGTTAAAGAAAGACTTTATACTATCACTGAGCACACAGACCGGAATGAGCGCGCACGACGCTCCACAGTGTCGCCCCGCTCATTCCCCTCTGTGTCTGAGGGCGCGGAGGGGAGCGTGCGTCGTCCCCGGACCGCACCGCTCCTCTCCCCCTCTGTCGCCAGACCCCCGGCAGAACAGACCCCCGTGGAACGCTGGTCCTTCCCTGGTCTCTTCTGTCGGGGAGCGGAGCTCGACTACGCACCCGCATGTGGTAACTCCCATGCGCATGCCAGTCACTCCGCCCCGCTGCCCCTCCGGGGGGACGTCTGTGGCTCGTATGACCCCGCTGGTTCGGTTCCTCGGAGCTTGGCTCGAGCTCCCCGGTCTGTCCCGCTGGGTCATCAGAACAATCAGATTCGGCTACGCGATTCAGTTCGCACGATCTCCTCCCCGTTTCAGGGGAGTTCGCTCCACTATAATCGATGGCAATGCCCCGGTTTTGAGAGCGGAGATTGCGACCCTGGTGGCGAAGGGTGCAATCGAGACGGTCCCTCCAGCCGAGGTGAAGTCCGGTTTTTACAGCCCCTACTTCATTGTCCCCAAGAAGACCGGTGGGTTACGACCGATCCTCGACCTGCGCGTTTTGAACCGCACTCTGCATCGAATGCCGTTCAAAATGCTCACGGCCAAACGCATTTTCGAATGTGTTCGACATCAGGATTGGTTTGCAGCGATCGACCTGAAGGATGCGTACTTTCATGTCTCCATATTGCCTCGACACAGACCGTTTCTTCGGTTCGCTTTCGAAGGCCAGGCATATCAGTACACGGTTCTCCCGTTCGGGTTAACTCTGTCCCCTCGCGTCTTCACGAAGATCGCCGAGGCAGCCCTTGTTCCCCTTCGCGAGCACGGGGTTCGCATCCTGAACTATCTCGACGATTGGCTAATTTTGGCTCACTCTCGAGAACAGGTTTGCGAACACAGAGATCTAGTGCTTCAGCACTTAGCCCGTCTGGGCCTTCGGGTCAACCGGGAGAAGAGCAAACTTTGCCCCGTGCAGAGGATCTCTTTTCTTGGCATGGAGATAGACTCGGTCGCCATGTCCGCGCAGCTTACGAGCGAGCGCGCACACTCACTGCTGACTTGTCTTCGACAGTTCGACGGCAAGAGTGCGGTTCCACTGAAACTCTTTCAGAGGCTCCTGGGGCATATGGCATCCGCAGCCGCGGCTACGCCACTCGGATTGCTTCATATGAGACCGCTTCAGCTCTGGCTTCGCGATCGAGTCCCGAGGTGGGCATGGCATCGTGGCTCGCTCCGGGTTCCAGTAACTCCAGCGTGCCGCCGAACCTTCTTCCCGTGGTTGAACCTCAGCTTTCTTCGGGCAGGTGTCCCTCTCCAGCGAGTTTCCAGGCATCTCGTTGTCTCCACGGATGCATCTACCACGGGTTGGGGTGCCATGTGCAATGGGCATGCAGCCGCGGGTTCCTGGACAGGACCCCAGCGCCTCATGCACATCAATTGCCTCGAGCTGCTGGCAGTACGCCTGGCCCTGCACCGCTTTCGAGCACTGCTCAGGGGTCAACACGTACTTGTCCGCTCAGACAATACCGCTACAGTAGCGTACATCAACCACCAGGGGGGTCTACGCTCACGTCGGATGTCGCAGCTCGCTCGCCACCTCCTATTATGGAGTCAGAAGCACCTGAGGTCCCTTCGTGCTGTGTACATTCCTGGAGCCCGGAACCTGGCAGCCGACGAGCTGTCACGGATCCGCCCTGTCTCCGGCGAATGGCGACTCCATCCCCAGACGGTCCAGCTGATCTGGGACCAGTTCGGGGAAGCTCAGATAGATCTGTTTGCCTCCCGGGACTCTTCCCACTGCGTCCAGTTTTATTCCCTGTCCGAGGGCACGCTCGGGACAGATGCGCTGGCGCACAGCTGGCCGCGGGGCCCACGCAAGTATGCGTTTCCCCCAGTGAGCCTCCTTGCACGGGTGTTGTGCAAGATCAAGGAGGACGAGGAGCAGGTCCTGCTGGTAGCCCCTTATTGGCCCACCAAGACGTGGTTCTCCGAACTCATGCTCCTCGCGACAGCACCTCCTTGGACTATTCCTCTGAGACAAGATCTGCTCACTCAGAGACGGGGCACTCTGTGGCACCCTCGTCCCGATCTATGGAGGCTACATGTGTGGCTCCTGGACGGCACGAGGCAGGTTTGAGTTCGCTACCACCTGCGGTGGCAGCAACCATCACTTCCGCCAGAGCGTCGTCTACTAGACACCTGTATGCGTTGAAGTGGAACCTCTTCGTCAACTGGTGCTCTTCTCGTCGAGAAGACCCCAGGAGATGCTCGATCGGTGTTGTGCTTTCCTTCCTGCAGGATGGGTTGGAGCGTAGGCTGTCGCCCTCCACCCTCAAAGTTTACGTTGCGGCTATTTCCGCCTCTCATGATGCAGTTGAAGGTAAGTCCGTTGGGAAGCACGACCTGGTCATCAGGTTCCTGAGGGGAGCGAGGAGGCTAAATCCGTCTCGTCCTCCCCTCGTGCCCTCTTGGGACCTCTCGGTAGTGTTAAATGCTCTGCAGAGGCCTCCCTTTGAGCCTTTGCAATCGGTTGAGTTTAAGTTCCTGTCTTTGAAGACAGCTCTCCTGGTTGCATTGGCCTCCATCAAGAGGGTAGGGGACCTGCACGCATTCTCCGTTGACGAAGCGTGCCTAGAGTTCGGGCCGGCGTACTCTCACGTTGTTCTGAGACCCCGGCCCGGTTACGTGCCCAAGGTTCCCACAACTCCCTTCCGGGATCAGGTGGTGACCTTGCAAGCGCTGCCCCTGGAGGAGGCAGACCCAGCCTTGGCACTGCTCTGTCCGGTGCGTGCACTCCGCACCTACGTTGACAGAACGCGGTGTTTCAGGACCTCAGATCAGCTCTTTGTTTGTTATGGGGGGAGCCAGAAGGGAAGGGCTCTCTCAAAACAGCGGCTGTCTCACTGGTTAGTGGACGCCATTGTTTTGTCTTACCAGCAGCAAGGTCGACCGTGCCCCCTTGGTGTGACTGCCCACTCCACTCGGAGCGTGGCTTCCTCTTGGGCTTTAGCGCATGGCGCCTCGCTAACAGACATCTGCAGAGCTGCAGGCTGGGCGACACCTAACACCTTCGCAAGATTTTATAATTTGCGAATCGAGCCAGTTTCCTCTCACGTACTCGCCTCCGCTAGTGCTGGAACCGCTTGAGTGTCTTCGCTTGCTCGCCACTCCACTCCTCAGATTGGATAAGTGCGATATTTCCTCAGTTGTCCTTCTTTGAAGCCCTGAGTCCTCCAGCACTTATGATGCGGGCACCACTGCGCTTGCTCTGGTGCCGGCTAAGTGCCTCCATGTGCACGGTTCCCCTTTGGTAACTGTCTCATGTGTATTATCCACTGTAAGCCTCTCTGAGCATGTGTCTTCCCTTGGCAAGCCATCTGCCACCCCTGGAGCTAGTTGCCACCTGCGGTTGGCGCTCCAGTATTCTCCATATGCAGCCCCAGTGGCCATATGTGTTTTGTAAGTCCTCCCTTCGGTAGGCATCTGGTAGCATGTCCCTCCCGGGATATGTTTCCCAGTGTACCTTGGTAATTCTGTGTCAAAGTGGGACCTTTGTGTAATTTTCTGTTAGAGGTCTAGACTTTCGCAGAGCACTGGAAGACAGCTGGAAGATGGCGTGATGGCATAGACCCCCATTCTCCGTCACTCCTTTGACGTAACTCGGAGTGACTACGAAAGGGAACGTCTCGGTTACAGATGTAACCCTCGTTCCCTGAGTAGGGAACGGAGACGTTACGTCTCCTTGCCACTTCTGCTGTACCGCTGGGTGACGCCTGAGATCAGTCTTGGCTCCTCAGCGAAGACATACTGCGGTTGCGTCTGCTTCCTCCTTTTATACCCACATGGTGGGCGGAGTACGCTATGCAAATTCCGCAGACCCATGGCATTTTCACGCCATTGGCTCGTTGTTAAATACTCGAAGAGGATTGGCTTTCTGTGCGAAACCCCCATTCTCCGTCACTCCTTTGACGTAACGTCTCCGTTCCCTACTCAGGGAACGAGGGTTACATCTGTAACCGAGACGTTATTGTTCATGCACCAACAGCAACATTACACACTATTTAAAATCAAAAAAGTGAAATCCCAGTCAACACCCCCTTTAAAAGAATCTCTGGGAGACTCTACTCTCACGCTCTCTGTTCTAAGGCTCTGTCCCCTCACCTCAGGTTTATTGGTTACCTGGTCTATCTGTGTTTGAATACTCTGAGAGATTCTCTACTCTCATGCTCTACCTCTCCTCTGTCTCATTGATCCTTTGATCTCCAATTTGCAGCAATACATTTATAGAAATATATCTGTTTTTACAAATTGGCTTGATCATACAATAAAAGAGATGATTGCACAGAGAAACATTTGTAACACAAATTATTACATTGTAATTGGAAAAATACTTGCAATTTGATAATTGGACTGTAAAAGGAGCTAATCCAAGCAACTGATTCTGGTAAATTTTCACACACATAATATTTTTTTGTAAGTAACTGTATAAGTAAAGAACACTGTGTTGTAGTCAACACACCCAAGTATTTAGATTTGTTTGGAGCAGCTGTTCCTGTCTGCAGACCTGACAATCTTCAGTGACCAGAAGCGCTCATCTGTCATCAGACTGTGACCTGTGTTCCTGAATTTTGATTAATATTTATCACACAGTGTAGCACCGTACTATTTAGTTATTCTCTGCCGGTAAGTTCAAACAGTTCAGGATCAGGACAGCTCATGGTTAATACTGGTTGAATATTTGACTATTTGTAGCCATCTCTAAACTTTTTTGGTGTTGAATGCTGTAGGTTTGTGCTCTCTTCTGATCTGATTTAAAATATTTTCACATTTTACTGCAATCAATCAGTAAAAAAAGTGTAAAAAGAAAACATATATTTTGTTTCTGATTCATACAGTAGTGAATAAAGTAACTATTCTTTTATTGTGTTTTATATATAAAGCTGTATATACTATAGATGAGCCATTGTGGTCTAAGAGTCAGCAGAGAGGGGAGAGGGTCTACGGACCACAGGCCCTCAATATAACCCTCATATTCTGTTCCTTAGGTAATCACCACACACGGCAAATCTTCTCAGGCACCATGTAGTCCTTTTTCTGGCATTGGAAGGCTTTGGCAAACTCTGGGAAGTTCTGTAATGACCCGAGAACTCTGCACAAAAAGAAATGACAAAAAGTAGAGATTACCAGCACAATCTAACATGGCTGAATCAGTCTGAATGTATAAAGACAGAAATGCATCACTGTCAGTGGAAGAAAGTTAATGCACCTAAACTTCCCTGGACTGTGGACATCAGTTTTGATGGAGTTTACAGCATGCTCAGGTCTATGTGTTCCACACCAAACCTTGAATGAAAATACAAATGTTAAAGAAGCTTCATTGAGGCATTCATCTGACTGGTCCTTCAATAGAAGTTCAATACATTCAATAATGGCATAATGATTTTTCAAACAGTTATGTATTTGAGATGTCATTTAACTTTTATTTGGCATTATGTTTTGTTATGGCAATGTCAGTCACACATTTTGTTCACATCTTTGTGGTTAGAGAAAATTAACATTTATGAACTAGCCCCATTAATTTGTAAGTCCCTCACAGGCATTGTTTACATGCACAAATTTAGTTTAAATCAGACTGAAATTATTCCAATTTATTGATCTGAATGTAGAGATTGACGTCATGTCGCTCGACGTCATGTCGACGTGACAACGTATTTGGGATAACTTCAGGGAGCCCAATCATCTTTGAGTATCTACAGAACGAGCCAATGAACGTTGACGTACATGAATCGCACTTTGTCTTTAACTTCGGAGCCGAGTTTCCGGTTGGTCTTCTGAAATACAGACTTACGTTGAAGAATCTCTCTTCTTCTTCTGTTCCAGTGATGGTGTGACGGCATGACTCAAAGCTCAAACAACTGCTGTTATAACAGCATTAAGACTATTGTGTCGGTTCTGTGGGCGTTTCCCTGAAATTGTACAAGTACACAGCGGCCATACCCTGGGTGCCTCAGGATACCCAAATTCTCAAGAGGTCTGAAGAGGGCCCAGAGAGTAGTGGGAGGAGAGAATCATAACCACTCTCATCCGCCTCTTCTGTCGACAGTGAGCAGCAGTGTGCGATCCAAGAATGCCACCGAGCCGCCTCCTGCATATCCTGCCCCGTGGAACCAGGTTAGTGCCTAGCACACTCAGACGCCACTACAGGCTGCCTCATAGCGGCCCGAGTTGTGTCCTTGTGTTCCACCTCGCTGCCCCACTCCGGATATGCCTACAGTCCCTTTGGTTCCATTTGTACGGTCTCTGACAGCCTGTTTAGCGCTCCCCAGTCCGTCTTGCTGGCTCATCTCGACCATCAGGCTCGGCTATGCGATTCAGTTCGCCTGGCGTCCCACCAAGTTTCGGGCCATCCACTCCACTAAAGTGAGAGCAGCCGATGCCCATGTCTTGCGTGCTGAGATTGCAGTCCTACTGGCGAAGGACACGATAGAGCCGGTCCCTCCAGCCGATATGAGGTCATGGCACTACAGTCCCTACTTTATTGTACCCAAGAAAGGTGGTGGGTTATGACCAATCTTGGACCTGCAAGTTTTGAATCGGAGCCTCCACAAGCTAGGCAGAAACCCATTTTCAAATGTATCCGTCCCCGAGATTTTTTTGCAGTGATCGACCTGAAGGATGCGTTCTTTTTTTTTTTTTTTTGCTTTTTTTCTACTAAAGGCTACAATTTGTATTATATTTTCAATATGTACACATTCTTTATTAATCCTGTACCTAACATGATAAAACAGCTTTGTTAATGTTTCTTGTCCCCTCACAATGACAGTAAACGAATGATTACATTAGGCCAGTGGTTCTCAACCTTTTTTGGGCCAGCGCCCCCCTATCCATTCTCCAGGTCCCTGACCCCACCCCACCCCACCCCAACTAATGCCATGTTATGAGCGAGTCAAGCGAGTGAGAGTTAACAGATGAAATAAGTTCAAAATTGTAATTCATTAATACAATTAAACTCCACAGTCAATTATACAATTGAACTCCTTTCAATTGTTGTTTTTTAAATCTGTTTAAATCTGTTAAATCACTGTTAAATCTGTGGTGGGTGGTCCTCAGGCCTTCTAGGGGGGTTCGGGGGCATGGCTCCCTATAAGAAAATTTTGTGCATTTTAATGTTTAATTCATCAATCTGGTGCACTTTGAGAGTTCAAAATTAAAAGTTCCACCCATATACATTGTGCAAATTAATCAAAGTAAAATTCAAATCTCTTTTAGTTGTGTCTATCTACATTACACAACTAGCTACATAAAAGTTATAATATTAATCCCATGACTAGCCATATATTGTAAAACAAATGCACTAAAAAATAAAGGACGATCATTAAACTGGTAATGTTTGCACGTAGGTTTTATTACTCATTTTGGAGAGTATTGCAAGAAGCTACTTACAATAACCTAATTATTTATTTCGAAAAATAAAATTGTAGGCCTAAAATACTTTGGTATCAGCTGGTTTTCATCAATGATATATATATATATATATATATATACAATTACAATTAATTTGTTTAAATGTGATTACAGAATATATTTAATTGGATTCGCGAGCCGGCTCTATCCTAACGAGCTGAGGATCAATATGCAGAGCAGTGGGTCGCGAGGACTGGAGTTGAGAACCCATTTAAGGTAATAGGAGTTCCGTTTTTTCTGCACAAAGAATACGAATCACAACTGACTAGGTCATCTGACCAATCACCGCAGATTAGCGTCACGCAAAGGCGGGTTTTGGACAAAGGACTCGCTAAAACCGCTAAAACGATTCATATGGGAGTCGGTGGGCAATTCAGGTAAAAATAAATGCATATTATAAGACAACAAAAGTGTTTTTTGTCATTGCATGCTTGTAAAATTGTTGTTGGGGACTACCAGAACAATATTAGGAACATTTTAAATGCCATAATAGGTACACTTTAAAGAATGGCGGAGGCTGCTCCAGATACCCCCCCCCCCCCCCCCCCCGCCCCCCCCCCCCCCCCCCGCGTCCAGCGCTGAAACGAAAGCGGATGCAAAAGTACCGACGAGAGTGGGAGGAATCAAATACCTGGCTGCAAAGTGTCAGCGGAAATGAGTATCAAGCCAATTGCACAATTTGTCGGCGAGTGTTCTCTGTTGCGCACGGTGGATGTGCGACAGCATGCCTCGGGAGAACATTCCCGCAATGCTAGAGGTCACAGAAATCAAAGCACCGTCTCACAGTTCTTCATACCTTAATCATCTCCTGAAGCAGATAGTGTAATGACAGTTTTTAATCACCTCAATAATTTTCTGATTGATTACATTAGATTTCATAGGTTGCCTATTTGTTAAGAAATAATGTTAATGAATCATGTAATAGTATGATTTGTTGGTAACACTTTACAATAAGGTTCATTTATTAAACATGACTAACTAACAATGAGTAACACATTTGTTACAGTATTTATTAATCTTTGTTAATGTTAGTTAATAGAAATAAAGCTGTTCATTGTTTGTTCATGCTAGCTCACAGTGCATTAACCAATATTAACAAGATTTTAATAAAGTATTATTAAATGTGGAAATTAACATGAACCAAGATGAACAAATGCTGTATAAGTGCAGTGTTACCGATTTGTTTATTACGGTTAAGGCATACAGTCAGACACATAAGCATTATTTTAATAACAGACAAGAGAGATATATTTAATAATAAAAATGTAGTGCTGATGTGAAGCAAATAAACAACTTAACTAATTTAAATGATTGCATTCTTCAATAGGCGACTGTAGAATTAACAATAGACTATATAAAATAGATTAACTTACCAATAATAATAAAACATGAATTTAGAAATGTTTGTAGATCAGTTATTTATTATGTGGTTTCACTGTTTGGACGGTGTTACTGTCTGCAAACAATGTCAAATGTTTTATTCAAAATCTGTGTTCACGACACCTTATACAATTACTAAAGTTTAATTGCAATTTTTCATCCTACTCCTCTCTAGGTTACAGCAGCAGAGTTAACGCAGGTGTACCACACAGTTAAACACAACCTCAGCTATAACAGTGCTGACTGTGGACACAAGCTTAGCCAAAAGATTCTGCATGACTCCAAAATCATAAAGAAAATGTCCATCGGGAGAACTAAGGCAGAACCAATGGCGTCCTTGCTCCAAAGGCAGTGGCTGATGTTGTTGACGTCTTAACATCAGGTAAACAACCACTCCTGTTCTCCATACAGACGGATGCATCAAATAAAGGAAACAGGAAGATGTTTCCCCTTGCTGTACAGTATTTCAGGCCAGAAACTGGGATCTGCAACAAAATGCTTAATTTTGGAGAGAATGCAGATGAGTCAGCTGCTGGTATTATGGATTTCATAGAACATTCCCTTGATAAATTTGGCTTATCGTTAGATCAAGTTACAGCATATAGTGCTGACAATACTAATGTCAATTATGGAATCCACAACTCTGTCTTCACCAATTTAAAGAAAAAGCAAAAAGATCTGCGGCAAGGGAACTGCCATGCCCATATTGTGCACAACACAGTGAAGCATGCTCTCGATCAGCTCACGGTAGATTTGGAAAATGTTGTGCTGAAGGTGTATGGCCACTTCTCCACATCTGCCAAACGAAGGGAATCACTGAAAGAGTTTTGCGAGTTCTGTGACGTGGAGTTCCGCGAGATTCTGCGACATGTTACAACAAGGTGGCTGTCCCTCAATCCAGCCATTTCCCGGCTTATGCAATCTTGGACTGCTCTCAGGTCTTATTTCATCAGCCTGGGGGAAGAGTGTCCCAGACAGATCAGAGCTTTGTTAAAGCTCAGTGAAACCTCAACTGAAGAAGATGCTGATCATGTGGAAGTTTACCTCCTGTTCTGCAATAACATCCTCTCCCTCTTTGAGGATGTTGTAAAGAAGCTGGAAAATGATTCAACCACCTGTGTTGAGTTATATTCCATCATGTCTACCTTCAAGCAAAAACTCACACAGAGAAGAGATGACCGGTTTTATGGCTACTTAACAAAAGTGAAGCTGCAGCATCTTCTCCCACATGATGCAGATGTCACAGGTCGAGGGGAGGAACGCTCGGGTGACCAACCACCCCCCCTCTAACTGAGTCACCACCGTGAGGAGCCGACACCACAGGCACACGGCAGAGGACCCGGAGACAGAGATAAGTTTCAAAGGAGTAACAATCTTTATTAAAACAAGGGTTTCTCACAGTTTAAAATACTCTCGTCGATGCATGATAATGGAGCAGGGGGTTGCAGCTTACTTCTCCCCAGCGGTACTGCAGACTTCCGGACTCAGACAGTAAGTATGGCAGGTAAGGATTCTTTACAGTACAGGGTACTCTCGTTGGTGCACGGTAATGAAGCAGTGGATTAAAAGCTTACTTTTCCCCCAGCGGTGCTGCAAACGTCCAGACTCAGTAAGTATGGCAGGTAAGGATTCTTCGTAGTACAGGGTACTCTCTCGTTGGTGCACGGTAATGAAGCAGTGAATTAAAAGCTTACTTTTCCCCCAGCGGTGCTGCAGACTTCCAGACTCAGTAAGTATGGCAGGTAAGGATTCTTCACAGTACAGGGTACTCTCTCGTTGGTGCACGGTAATGAAACAGTGGATTAAAAGCTTACTTTTCCCCCAGCGGTGCTGCAGACTTCCAGACTCAGACAGTAAGTATGGCAGGTAAGGATTCTTCGCAGTACAGGGTACTCTCTCGTTGGTGCACGGTAATGAAACAGTGGATTAAAAGCTTACTTTTCCCCCAGCGGTGCTGCAGACTTCCAGACTCAGACAGTAAGTATGGCAGGTAAGGATTCTTCACAATACAGGGTACTCTCTCTCCAGTTCACAGTAGGGCGACAGTGGGTTATACGATTACTTTACCAGCGATGCTGTATGCTTCTGGGCTCAAACAGTAAGTAGAACAGGTGAGGATATTCACAGTACACAGTACTCTCTCTTCAGTTCACAATAGGGAGACAGTGAGTCATAAGGTTACTTTACCAGCGGTGCAGTATGCTTCTGGGCTCAAATATCAAGTAGAACAGATGGGGATCTTCACAGTACAAAGTACTCTCTCTTCAGTTGGCAGTAGGGCGACGGTGGGTTATACGATTACTTTACCAGTGATGCTGTTTGCTTCTGGGCTCAAACAGTAAGTAGAACAGGTGAGGATATTCACAGTACACAGTACTCTCTCTTCAGTTCACAATAGGGAGACAGTGAGTCATAAGGTTACTTTACCAGCGGTGCAGTATGCTTCTGGGCTCAAACAGCAAGTAGAACAGATGGGGATCTTCACAGTACAAAGTACTCTCTCTCCAGTTCGCAGTAGGGCGACAGTGGGTTATACGATTACTTTACCAGCGATGCTGTATGCTTCTGGGCTCAAACAGTAAGTAGAACAGGTGAGGATATTCACAGTCCACAGTACTTTCTCTTCAGTTCACAATAGGGAGACAGTGAGTCATAAGGTTACTTTACCAGCGGTGCAGTATGCTTCTGACGGAGGGCAGATATAATAACCTTCCACGAACATGTAAGCATGGATTGGGGCCACTTCTCAACAAAGACACAGCACACTTGTGTTCACTTCAATTCCACAGCAATAAATCAATGTGTATCAATAAGACAAAAGCACTGCAACTCACTCACACAATAGGGTTGAACAGAGGCCCCACCCCGTCCGTTGCGCTCGTTTACAGGGGCTTCAGTTTTAATTCCTCCTCATCACACTCTGAAACACATAGCTCCTCCAACAGTCACATCCACATTCACTGTATCCTCTTCAAGCGATTCAAATGTTCATAAGCTGAAAACAATTCACTTATCTTTCCTCTCTCCTTCCACAGCACCGTCCCAGTCCTAGCTTGGTCCAACGGTCTTCCCACAAACAATCACTATGTATTTTATGCCTGTATGAGGGTATATATGTATGTGGATATGTGTTTATAGTGTATATGCATTTGTATATGTGTTTGTGTATTTTCTTTCTTTTTATTATTTGTTGTTTTCTTTGTTTTTTGCTTTTAATGTACATATTTTTTAGGACCCCAGGAAGAATAGCTGCAGCATAGCTGTAGCTAATGGGGATCCTTTCAATAAAACAAACAAACAAACTCTGACCCAGCAACTCGAATGGGCGATCTCCACACCCCAACGATCTTTCAGAGGAAGCCTGTATCCAGCACTGCCCAGAGTCAACCCACTTCAATGGCTGCTCTTGTCACACTGTACACCCACCGAACGCGCTCTCACACTCTCCAAATGCCCCCTTTATACTGTGGCTTATGAAACGGGAAGCCTGTGTGAGCGCCGCTGCTCTCTCTCTTCCACCTGCAATGCATTAGCGCTAATCAGTACGGGCATGTTTCCATCACACCCGGAACCATAGTGGAGTGTTGCACCCAATACTTTCCCCGAGGAAACTCGGGACTCTCGAGAAGATTCCGTTTACTGAGCGATTTTGCCACCCGTGACACAGACAGGGCAAGGAGAGATTTCACAGAATTTCTCAACACAGCAATCTCATACATTGAGAAATGGTTTGACTTTTCAGAGGACAACTGGCTGTTCTCCTTGCAACCTCTCTCTCTGCACCATGGCATGCTTTCCTTCAGCGACACTGAGATGATCACTAATAAGCTTAACCTCATCCATAAAGTTAGTATGGATGAACTTTATGATGAATGCACCACAGCAAATAGCATTCTGAAGGGGCTCAGAGAAGGTGCAGATGACGAATGAAAGTCCAAAGACGTGGCTGCCAGGTGGGTAGCTCTCTTTCAAGTAGCTAACCTGCCTAACATGCTGTCCATCATCAGCCACATCTTAAGTATCCCAGCATCCACTGGTTATGTGGAAATGATCTTTTCCAGAATGTCCAACAAATGGAGTGACAGCAGGAACAGGTGCTCTGTGGAGCTCATAAGGAGTGAGCTCTTGATCACTCTCAACTTTGAGCAGTCCTGTTCAGAGTTTTACAATATCTGTTTGAAAGACAAACAGCTTCTCAGTGCTGCACGGAGTGACAAGAAGTACACTTATAAAAGGAAGCAGGCATGCTCCAATACTGCACACTACTACTGGGCCACTGATGTTATCTTGTTCATGATGTTCATGGAAGATCCAAGTCTCCTGGCACTTTATATATTTTTTTCCAATTTACTTTTTTGAGGATGAAAGCATTTGTTTAATTTAAAGTTAATAAGTTATGGATCTGTTCATTTAAGAAGTTAATAAAATATGGTTCACATCTCACAAGTTCCTCCAAATGCCTATTTTTTTGCTACATGGCTACCTAACAAATAAATCAACAGTTTAAAAATATTGCTTTAAAAATGAGTTTTTTTTTTTATTTTAAAACGATTGCATAGCTTCCGCTAAAAAAGTCAGTTCCATCTCTACTTTTAGAATCCATGGCAACACTCGGTTTTCCATGCCAACTGTGTGTTATACTTAGCACGGTCTGTAAGAAATAAAACAGACCGCATTCTACATTAGAATTCCACCAAGCAATCAATGTAATAAAAACAAATAAGTACCGAGCTAACAGAGCTACGTAAACAGAGCGAACACTGACTGCAGATGTCAATAATGCAGCGTAATGGAATAATCTCTCGATCAAACTCAGCTTCCCGAAAGTTATAAACTGCCTTCTAAACCCAGTTAAGGTAAAAAAATCTAATCAACAAAAACAGTGATGCAGTTAAGTGTTTTTTCGCTTAGCCGAGCCCTCTGTTGCAGTGTGGAGCAGCCTGTGTCACGTCTTCCTGAACGTCACTCACACACTGCATATTTTTGACATTATTGGTAGGCTATTGCTTTCAATCGTAAATCGTAATGCAATAGAAACGAACAGCATAAACACCATAAAAGTTTATTGCCTACCTACAACACTGACGGTGGACTTGCGGTCAGGAGTAGAGTGGATGAATGTTTTTTTTTTTGTTTTTTTTTGAGGCTGCTGACAAATTTTTTCTACCCGCGCATAGACACGGACAGACAATATGACCGCACGCTCTGCGCAAATGTTTATAAAATTTAACATATAAATAGTCCTAACACTTTTTAAATAGCCCACTTAAAGTGTTTATTACAAATGAATTGCCAAATGCTTAAAATGAATAAAAGTAAATGAACAAAAATTTGCGTTATATTTAAACTCATGAACGCCCCCCCATAACACCTGAACGCCCCCCTTTCAAAAATCCTGCTTCCAACGCCCCCCGTTGTTCTCTGAACGCTCCCTGGGGGGCAGTACCGCCCCCGTTGAGAACCACTAGTTTAACATTTATGACCTCAAAAAACTGTCAAATATATAACGTTATAAGTAACTATAAGTTTTTAGCTACTTACATCTTATCTTGCACTTGCCCGTGCACTGAAGCGTCAAGTCGTGCTGCTAAAATTCGTGCTCAGCGTCTGTGAATGTAAAGCCCTCCTACTTTGATTTGATTGGTCATCTCAAATATTCTGACATTGACGAGCAGTGACAGACCAATGGGCTCAGATGAACACACACACACACAATTTCCTCTCTTTTTGACGCACTCTCGGCTCGGCGCCACTGCAGATTTAAGATGAAGAACACGCTGAATCTGATTAAAACAAGACTGAAGCGAACACAAATTTGTGTAGCATATTAATCACACATTTTTAGGGGGGCTAGGCATAAATTTAGGGGGGCTGAAGCCCTTTACAAAATCAGGCCTATTTTGTGACAGAATATAGCTCCTTGGCCAATTCCATAAAAAGAATTATACATTCAAATTTGAATCTTATTAAGAGTGATCCTGTTCTTAGAGAAGTATTTTCTGCTTCTCCTAAAACTGTGTCAAACTCAAGGCCCGCGGGCCTGTCATTTTATGTGGCCCGCGAGGGGGTGGTTAATTGGGCTTAAGCCCCGAATGTTTTGTCAAAAGCCCCGAATCTTTTAGGTTTTTAAAATAAATTTAACTTGTTTTCATTTTCTCTCAGTCTTTCTGACTGGAGCGGCAAAAAATGTAAGCAAAATCTCTTAGCAAAATCTATTACCGTGCATGGATGCGGACGGTAACACATCCCGCATCACTCAGCTTGACGGCCGACTGCCAATAAAAACTAAAGAAGAAATTAATCGTCGGTGCGAACCATAGACTGGTGCGAACGCACCTTGATGATTTGGGGGCACATCTACAGTAATCTATGCACATTAGTGGGATAAGAAGAGAGAATTGAAAATTGAGAATTATTATATTGCTAAAGAAGAAGACATGAGAAAGTCATCCTGATGACAACAATTAGCAAGTCATGTTACAGATGCATCAATATCGTTAATAAGTATTTTTTCTCCCATACTTTAATTTATAAAGTAAGTATTTAATATATTCTACATTCATTACAAAAGTCAAGTATTTCAAGCCTTTTATGGTTTTAATCTTGATGATAAGGGATGCAGCTCATGAAAATTAAAATTCCAGTACCTAACGTTAGTAATCTCAAAGTGTATTAGAATTTTAGAACAAATAATTTTTTATGCAACCTGACAAGATCTCTAATCAGCTAATCAACTCAAAACACCTACAAAGGATTCCTGATAATTTAATCTTGCATTCTTGTTCTAGTGGTGCAGCACAATATTTATAATACACTTTTGAGATGCGCCTGCAATAATGTAATAAATGTATTATTAGTACTTACAAAGAAATTGGTATGGTGAACAGTAATAATCAATAAATAGTAGCAGTAGAGTATTGCTAATTAAATGAATATCACCATTAAGGCGGGCATACACTGTGCGATTTTCGTCCGATTTTGAGTCGAATTCTGACTCGTGCGACTCTTTTTGGTGTCGGACCGATTTTCAGCTTTGTCGTGCGTCGTTTGTCGTGCAGTGTTCATGCAGTGTACAGGGATAAACGAGAGGCGATTAACCTCTCACGATCAACAATTGGATGGTCGGATGAATTTCTGGCATGTCAGAAATTTTGGTCGCTCCTGTCATGATTCTGCCTTCTTGTCTTTGATTTTCCCTGGTCGTGAGGCAGGATCATGACAGAATCATGTTTTGTGTGCAAGCGCATGGCCTGTTTGGGCCATGTGCTTGTGTTGTCTCGTTTCATCACCCCGCCCCCTTGTTATCCTCGTCTTGTCATTATTGTCTAGTCAGTTTCACCTGTCCTTGTCATTAGTGTTCCCCTTTATAATCCCCTTGTGTTTGCTGTCCTGTGCGGGTTCATTGTAAGACTTTGTGTCAAACCTTGTGAGTCGCAGTCTGTGAGTACTAGTCTGTATCTCGTGTTAAGAGTTGTGGTTTGAATACCTGCTAATTCTCATTTCCTAGTCATCAAGTCTGTATCCTGTTCTAGTTTCCTTTATTTCCCTAGTCTTGGTATTCAGCCCTTCAGTTCTGTTTTGCCCCCTCGTGGGTTTTGTTTTCTGTTTTGTCTTGATTAAATTCTGTGTTGAGCAATCAGTCTGCTTTTGGGTTCGTCCTTCCTTCAACTTCATGACATAATGAACCCGCCAATAAAGAACCCAGCAGACAGTATGTCCTCCCGGCTACATCCGGAACAGTGGTGGTTGTCGGCTCCCACCGATGGTGAGAGAATCAACGGTCCTGTCCCACCCGAGGGTGAGTGGATCCTGAAGAATTGGGCCCGACTCTGGGATCATTTCTCCCAGGAGGATCCGCAGGCTTCCACCAACTCGTTACCGCCTGCCAGGCTGCCAGTGATCCCGGAGGGTCACGTTTTAGCTGTGGTTACGCAGGGGAACCAGGCTCACTCCACTTCAGCTCCCGACGCGTCATCTGCACCCACAAGTCTCCGTGGCAAACGTGAGAGACGGCTGTTGTGGGAGTCTACTTCGGAGTCCTCTTCCACTGAGACCACACTTCCTGCTGTGCTTCCCCAACCGGTCACAAGCCTGGCTATGTCCTCTGCTCCGCGACCCAGGAAGAAGAAGAGGAAGAAGGGAGCCTCTTGTCCTCTGTCTCTGTCCTCCCCAGAGCCCGCTCCAGCAGGCGCCGTCCCAGAGCCCGCTCCAGCAGGCGCCGTCCCAGAGCCCGCTCCAGCAGGCGCCGTCCCAGAGCCCGCTCCAGCAGGCGCCGTCCCATAGCCCGCTCCAGCAGGCGCTGTCCCAGAGCCCGCTGCGGAGAGAGTTGCGGCCGATCTAGCCGCAAGAGAGATTCTGCATTCGGTTTCTGCTCGTCAGGAGATGCCCATCTTCCTTGCCGCCAAGACCGTGTCTGACTATTTGTCGTGTCTGGCCAAGATCCTTGAAGTCCCTGTCTGTCCGGTCTTGTCCCCAGCACCCGTATCTGCCACAGAGGGCGCAGCACCCGTATCTGGCACAGAGAGCGCTGCACCCAGTCCTGTCCTTTCGCCTGCCTTGTCCCCCGTCAGGAGTCCTGTTTCCCCATCCTCTGAGTCCTCTGAGTTTGTTGCTGCTGCCACAAATGCAGCACCCCAGTCTGTTTTCCCAGTCGCCCCTGTCTCCACTAATTCCCGGACTGTTTCCCCGTTTGTCCCTGTCTCCACTAGTCCACGGACTGTTTCCCCTGTCGCCACTAAGCGCAGTACTGTTTCGCCCAAGTCCTCTCCTCGTGTGTCCTCCTCCAAGCCTGCCCGGATTCCTCGTTCTCCGCCCTCATCCCATGGACCTAAGACCCCCAGCACTCCCACCCACCCTGGTCAACCCCCCATGAACTTTGTGTTTCCTCCACCACCTCTGCCGTGTATGTTATTTTTGATGTTTCATCCCAACCCTGTCATAGTTTTTTCATGTATGCCGTTAGTAGTGTTTTCCATGTTTTGTTGGTTTTTATCTATGTCACAGTGTGTCATGTCTCATGTTTAATGTCCCCTTGAGGAGCGTCTGGAAGCCGCTCCTTAAGGTGGGGGTTCTGTCATGATTCTGCCTTCTTGTCTTTGATTTTCCCTGGTCGTGAGGCAGGATCATGACAGAATCATGTTTTGTGTGCAAGCGCATGGCCTGTTTGGGCCATGTGCTTGTGTTGTCTCGTTTCATCACCCCGCCCCCTTGTTATCCTCGTCTTTTCATTATTGTCTAGTCAGTTTCACCTGTCCTTGTCATTAGTGTTCCCCTTTATAATCCCCTTGTGTTTGCTGTCCTGTGCGGGTTCATTGTAAGACTATGGGCTCTATCTTGCACCCGGCGCAAATGACTTTATACACTGACGCATTTATCATTCCTATTTTGCACGCGTGCAAAGCGGGTTTTTTTCCTCCACAGACGCACGTCTGTAAACTAGGAAATGAACTTGCGCTCCCTGGGCGGGTCGGCGCAAACAATCCCTGGTGCTATTTTGCAGTTCCAGAAAACAATTGCGCCAATGACCAGAAAAAACCTGGTCTAAAGTCAGTGGCGCGTTGCGCGTACATTCAGATGCTATTTTAAGCGTGCATTTTTGGCCATAATACAGAGAGTGAACAATGCGCATACACTGTAGATGATTCTCTCATCTACACAGATGCATTTTACTTTTTGCAAATGATACATTATTATAAGAAAAAATATATAAACATGAGGGAAATCATTGTTGTGTCCATGGTGATGGGAAAAATAGGCATAAAACTTACACATTTACCCAAGTTATTATATGCATGTTTAACCGAAGTTAATTTGGGTGGGTTTGTCCCATCCCCAATGTCCATTCTCTTTCTTTTACGGCCCTGACGAGAACATCGATCTCCTCGGCTGTGAACCAATTGAAGCGCGCCTGGTAAATGCGCCGTTAAAATAGAATTGCGCCATGGAACAAGCGCACCTCGTTCATCACACTCTTAAAGGGAATGTGATATGACGCTCTTATTGGTTTATTTCCGTTACGCCCAAACCACACCTATGAATAATGAAGCTACTCCAGACCAACCCCTTTTAGATTTGCGCCAGGCGCAAGTGGCATTTATCCCGTCGGTTAAATAGCAACAGTGCCGGGAACCGCCCACAAAGTTACTTGCGCTTTGCGCTTTGACACTTGCGTTTCAGATCGTTAAAATAGGGCCCTTTGTGTCAAACCTTGTGAGTCGCAGTCTGTGAGTACTAGTCTGTATCTCGTGTTAAGAGTTGTGGTTTGAATACCTGCTAATTCTCATTTCCTAGTCATCAAGTCTGTATCCTGTTCTAGTTTCCTTTATTTCCCTAGTCTTGGTATTCAGCCCTTCAGTTCTGTTTTGCCCCCTCGTGGGTTTTGTTTTCTGTTTTGTCTTGATTAAATTCTGTGTTGAGCAATCAGTCTGCTTTTGGGTTCGTCCTTCTTTCAACTTCATGACAGCTCCTCGTGACTATATCGCACAGCTGAAGCAAAGCTACGAACCGATTGCCCTAAACTCAGTGTTTTTTCCCTCACTGCACCTGCGCGAAAACAAAATTTTAACCATTTCATCTGCAGCAAAAATAAAATTAAAATAAAAACGAAAAGAGTGAGATCTTTAAGTTCTGTAGTTCAAACTAGCTATTACTGTTGCTTACCTCCAGTTCGTGTTGCAAAATGGATAATTACCCACGTCTTCCAAGCCTGCGATGTAACGTCTCTTTTCATTGATGATTATTTATGGCAATGTTCGGACATATTATAGACTGTTAATAGTTATTTTATATGCCTATAATTCATTGTAATCGACCTAAATGTTTTAGACAATTTTTTAAGAGGAGTAAGATTATGTAATATTTTATTATCCTCACAGCATGTTGGTAATGTGCTGTGAAAATATTGCGTGGCAAATTATTTATAATAGCGGATCAATTTAATAATAAAATTAGCCTATAGGCCTCCCCTAATAATGCTAATACAATAATACTAATAATTAAATGAATAAATTGAAAATGCTAAATCATCTTGATATTGATAGCAGATGATTGTTTTGACAATATCTCTGGATACATATACGTAAATAGTCTAGGGGGCAATCTAGGGGGTTATCGCAGATATTACACGTATAGTGTGAGCAGTGAAGTCGCAGCTCGACGATCGGACCGTACAGTGTGAGCACATAAATCCTGAACTTTACCTTTGCATCGCATGCGATTTACTCGTTGAGTGTGAGTAGGTACCTTGCTGAAATCGCACAGACATCGCACAGTGTATGCCCGCCTTTAGGGCTGGGCGATATATCGCACGATATTGTTATGCGCATCTAATCAGTAAACTCGGTTCCTTGATTAGTAGTAAAACACCTTCACATGCTTTCAAATGGACAATATGAGTGTTAAATTAAACTGTTATTTAGATAATTAAGTGATTAATTTAGTGATGATTGAGCATTATTGAAGACACCTGATGATCACAAGCAGAATCGCTGAAGGACAAAATCACAAATTGTAAGCCACCGTTATGGAGATCAGTGTTTGCTTTAGTTGGGCTCTTGACTAGAGTTCTCAACGGGTTGGGTCGAGTAGGGGGAGGCTGCAGACCTGGAGCCGGCAGTTTCACGCCCCTGACAGTTTCACGCCCCTGACAGTTTTACGCCCCTGTTGTTCCTGATGCATCCAGTAGGGGAGAGACTACATTAGACTACATTAGTAAAGTTATATGAGCTTAGTCCTATATCATTTCAGACCTTCTTGAAACGACACGAATTTAGGTATTTATTGTTGTTGTTATTGGTAAGTTGTTGTTGTTGATTGTATTGTAATGATGCAATATTAATTATTTATATACGATTTGCTAAGATTCGATTTCAATTCAAAAGATGGGTCTATAATTTAATAAAAGTCTCTATTATTTTGAGAGAAAATAAAAGTTGCCTACTTTTGGCTCAAACTTAGCAAACTTAACCACATATAGGTTTAAAAGCTACCCTAGTCTTCTCTTTACCTGGGGCCTGTTTCAGAAAGGAGGTTAAGTGAAAACTCTGAGTATGTTAACCCTGAAATAATGGAAACTCTGAGTTTTCCGTTTCAGAAAGGGGGCTATATCAAACCCGAGAAAGCAGAGTAAGTCAAGCCCGTTTCTGAAAGAGAGGTTACTTATACTCAGAGTCAGTTACCATGGTAACTTACTCTGTGAACCTAACCTGGTCGGGAGCAGGTTTTCTTCAGTAAACTCAGAGTTTCTTGCGGTCTCCTCCCCTTTTTTAAAGAGGAAGTGTTGTTTAAACACCAACAATAAAATGTATTTACACATTCTTTAAGGAATATACTGTATATTGTTTGTCCATGTTTTAATTGACTAAATCTGTTTTGCAGCACTTTGCCAAAAAATAAAAAGATTCAAACGTTTGCTAAACTTTATTTGATTACCACCAATTTTGATAATATATTTCTTTTAAATCATTAAAAAATTGGAATAAAAAACATTTAATTTAACTCAATTATTTTTCAAACATAATTTAATAAGTTATTAATGATAAAAAATAAGTTAATCTTATTCATATTATTGAAGTTTTTTTAATCAATTATTGAAGTTAGTTGATTACATATGTTTTATTGAATAATGTTTACTTTATTTAACTGTTATTTTTGATTGATAATAATAACTGTACTTATAATAATAACCGTAATTTAATAATGCAGTTTATATATTTAATAATTGTTTAATACCATAAAACGTGATATTTTTTGAGATGGTTCTATACTGTGAAACTCTCCCCACACCCCACCCTCACTGTTAAACAAGTTATGTTTTAAACTAACTACTTTTTACTTGAGTAGATTTTTAGACTGGTATTTTTACTTAAGTAAAAATTTATCAAGTAATAGTATAGCCTACTTTAGGTTGAATAACATTCTTCCAGTTTCACCTCTGATATTATAACAGTAAGTTACTCTAAAATAGTTATGAATTATTACATCTTCAATGGTGTAGTTAGATTAATGTAATAATTATTATCTCTAGAAAGTATTGGTCTACATATTACTAATTGCTAAATCCTATATCAACCTCAGCTACTTGATTAGTGGAGAGACAAGAAACTGCACTTTTAATGCTTTAAAATTAACAATAAACAGTTGCATGAATTATTCTTGAATGTATCAAAGTGCGCAGAGGGAGAAGGTTACATAAAAAATATACCTTTTATAAATGTATGTTAAATCCACTATTGTTTTATACTGAATTGGTCTACAGTTTATGCAGTAGCCTATTTAATGTAATTGCATCATATTTTATTTTAAATTACAGAAGAATTAAGAGTAATCCCCTTAATTAAATTGCAATATTTAGATCACTTGGTAATTAATTATACCCAACGCCTCTTTTTGTCTAGCGCTGTTGCCATGGTGACTCATAATATCTGCGCTCCATTAATAATGGCTTTTTATAGTTGTGGTGCACGCGCTTAACTCAGAGTCAGTCAACTCAGAGTTGATTGAACTAACTCATTTCAGCTGTTCTGTAACCGAAAACTCAGAGTTTCCCATCTCTTGTAGTAAGTCAACTCAGAGTTCAAGCTTTAACTCAGAGTTGGTTGAACCTCCTTATTGAAACGGGCCCCAGGTCTGTCTCACTCACTTTTAAAATTCATTTAATTTGTATTTTTATCTTGTATGTCTTTACCTTGCGTGACATGGCATCTTCTTCCTGTTTACTTCTTTGCATTTAAACATAGCCTATTCCACGTGGTTTCTGGAGCAACATTAGAGTGGATATTGGAAATGTGTTAATTACAGTTTATGATGTGTACACAAACACATTTATAATAGGCATGTATGTATGTATGTATTTGAATGCAAATCTCTCTAAGTAAAGATTCGAACTGCACGCTCACTCTAATATTTTGTCATATAATACATACAAACACAATGCATTATAAAGCCCACATTAAAACCTTTGGTCCCATATGGTTTAAATGTAGATTTTGGTTTAAGTTGTTTCTAATAAATGAGATGATCTAATTTTCTAATGTATAACACAGTTTTCTTTAAATAGCTTAGTGATTTGGACTAAAATGTATGTACACTTAATGAGTGTTTTATCATACTCTGTCCTTAGTTCTTTTTAACTTGTATCTCATTAAATGGATAGTTCACTTTGAAATGCATTTTTTATGTTTTAGCTTACCTCAAGGGCATCCAAGATGTAGGTTTCTTTGTTTCCACAGTATTTTCAATTTTGATATTTTTAGGTCAAAGTGTTCTTGTCTGTCAGTCATATAATGCAGGTCTATGGTCACCACCTCAAAGAGCATGCATAGAGAAGTCCAAATTAAACATGATTTAATGACTCGTAAATGTAAGTGCACATTGATGGCCTAAGACAAACGAGCATTTTGTGTGAGAAAACGAACAGTATTTATATCGTTTTTACCTCTTGTAATCACAGTCACGTCCAAGTGATCTGAGGGCGAGGGTGATTTTGTCTGCGCTCGTTGCATTGATACATATTGATAACCGCTCGTTTCGTGTCTTAGGCCATCGATGTGTACTTACATTTACGAGTCATTAAATCATGTTTAATTTGCACTTCTCTGTGCATGCTCCGAGGTGGACCCCATAAACCTCCATTATATGACTGACAGACAAGAACGGTTTGACCTAAAAATGTTAAAATTGAAAATATTGTGGAAAAAAGGTAAGCTACAACATATCAAAAATTAATTTCAAAGTGAACTACTGTATACCTTTAAAGTGAACTATACCTTTAAGGTGTGTGCTACTTAAGAAAATTAAAATCTCTTTCTCTAAACTTTTATAAACACCCATCTTTTGAATCCCCAAAAACGTTCAACCATGACATCCTGCCATTATTTTATAATCATTGTTTCTACCACTATTCAACTTTAGCTTCTTTTATATTTATTTTTAATCAGTGAGCGGGAGCACTTTGACATGAGGATAAAAAAAAAACAACTTAAGAAGAGTGGCAAGCCATAGGAGAGTCAACAACAGGAGTCATCCTATACATGGTGTAAATAAATAACCTTTTTTGTGAACAAAAATATTGTCTCTTTCTTTTAAATGACCCTTGGGATTTTAGAAAAGGGTTAAATTGTGTTTGTCTTCATTAAATGTTATGTAGGACACTGTTCTGTAGCTGTATGATGACCAATTGTGGATACTAAAGCAGAAATTTCATTAAGGATCCATTTGATTACACAGTACTGAATGTCTAATGGACTAAATATGGTTAATACAGAAATGTAACTTTATGTAAATTCACAACAACTATCAGTCAGTTTCCTGTATATAAAACAATTTAAAAACAATTCATTCTACAGTAGGTCAAATATTATTACTTTGTCCATCTGATCCAACTATGTATTATTTTTTAAATTTACAAAAACAAATCTTCTGTAGGCTGAGTGAAGAGTGAAGCCCAACTGAACATCTGGATGTTTTAATCCTTAGTGCATATAACTCCACTGTCTATAACGTATTTAAATAAACAAATACATAACAATTAGTAAAAGTCGGGACGGTTATTAATGTGTTTGTTTCCAGCATCTTTTTATGTTATTTCGCTATATATACTTCTCCCCCTACTGGACGCATCAGGAACAACAGGGGCGTAAAACTGTCGGGGCGTAAAACTGCCAGGGGCGTAAAACTGTCGGCTCCAGGTCTGCAGCCTCCGGGACCCGCGGGTTCGGGTCGAAAATATAAGCAAATGACTCGGGTCAGGTCGGACCTCGGGCTTAATCTTTTCCGCCTAATAAAAACCAAATGATTAATCATCGCTGCTGTTCGCTGAAGGGTGCCATGTGCGTTCGATATTTACGCTTTTGTAAAAGCGTCCGTTGTATATGGCGCTTTGGGATGAGAACGGGCTGGTTCACCATAAAGAAAGTCTGCATAGTGCATCGCGGGTGGCTGGCCGACTCCGAGAGGTGAGCACGCTCAGTCCATCCACTGTGGACGCACTGATCATCCTCCACAATGCCTATTATAAGCATATGATTATGTTTGTAGGCTAGCTTATTTGTTTCAAAATAGCCCACCCACTGGTTGGCTGTTTGAGTTCTTTTTATTTATTATTGTGTGAAGATTTTTATTTAAACAGGCATGCGTTAGATACTTTCCTTTGAAAATAGTTGTCAACACTGCACTTGCGCGCATTTCAGACGTAATACAATGGAAAAAGCAAAGAAAACGCGGTCGGAAGATTAGGTAAAGGAAAAGAGAATCTGACCGCGTGAGAAACCTGACAAGAGTCCAACTCGGTCGGGCTTTTCACTCCTTGGCGCGAGCTAAAAAGCAGCTCTGGATGCAACGGTGATGCTGACATGGCGATCTTGTTGATGGACTATGTTGTGTTCTCTGAAGTGGGGTTTATAAATGCATTGAGTTAATGTTTTAGTGATGCATAGAGTTCGATTGGGCTGAATCATTTGGTTCTGTCTGAGAAATGGATGTGTTCAACTACTTGGGTCTAGACAGACAGGGGGGTGATAAAAAAAGTAAAGCTGGCGATAAGTTGATACGACTCTCTGTGTCAGTGTGGTCATTATCAAACGCAACATTTGGCGACGAGGATGGCTGATATTGCACTGCCACCGCCTGCTCCTTTCCTCGCGCTACCTGGTGAGCCTCCGATTCCCTGGACTCGCTGGTTGCAGTCTTTCGAGACTTTCATCTTGGCAGTGGGGCTGACGGATGTGAGCACAGCCCGCAAAAAGGCGCTGTTACTACACTGCTTGGGAGCTGAGGGTCATCGTGTGCTGGGAACGCTTGAGTCGGGCGCCACAAGCGATTATGATACGGCCGTGGAACTGCTTACCGCACACTTCACGCCTACGCAGAGCGCGCTCTTACGCCGTTTTCTGTTCCGCCAAAGAAAACAGCTGCCCGGTGAGTCAGTGCAACAGTACGTAGCCAACTTGCGGGGATTGGCCAGCACATGCAAGTTCGGTGCGTTGCAGGACGAAATGATTCGCGACCAGTTAATTGAACATACCAACAATGCAAAAGTACGTGAAACTCTGCTATTAGAACCGGATGATTTATCACTGCCCCGAGCGATCACGATTGCATTACAAATAGAGAGTGCAGCTGCATGTGCGTCAGCGTTGACTAAACAGCAAACAATCACGGACTACCCAGCCCCCTCCCCCATGCCCACATCTATATTACAGCCCAATCAGAACGACACATCGACTGCAGCAGATTCCTCTGCAGTTATGCTACTGAGACGCCCGCGGCGGTCTCGGCCACGCCCACAAACACCAGCGTCGCGGCCCTGTGATAATTGTGGATCTTCCTCTCATCAGTCTAGAGCGCAGAGCTGCCCAGCTCGTGGTCAAACGTGTCGTAACTGTGGCAAACGCAACCATTTTGCCTCAGTCTGCCGTTCTGCTCCAGTTGAGTCGCCCACTATCATTCACAATGTCTACTCTGGGCCAGTTTCATTTAAAGCATGCTCAGTGCGCCTAAATGATGTGTGTATCCCACTGCTTTTGGATACTGGTGCCAGTGTGTCTCTCTTGAACATGCACACATACTGTACGGTTGTTTTTTCGGAGCGCTGCCACTGTCGCCACCCTCTGCCTCACTCTGTGGCTATGGTGACTCAAAAATTGACCTAGTTGGTTCCCTGCAAGTGACTGTTGGGTATGGCACCAAATTGGTACCCAGTTTTACCTTCCATGTTGCCCGTCGTGGGGCCAATCTGATGGGTCTGGATTTGTTCTCGGCTCTGGGGTTCTCCCTGGTGGACACAAAGGGAGCTGCGATCCTGACAGTCTCTACGTCTTGGCAACAGAAACGGCCGTCTCTGTTTGAAGGCTTGGGGTGTCTCACCGCTTTTGCCCACCAACCTCTCTTGAACCCGGCTGTTACACCAGTCATTCAACCACTTCGCCGCATCCCTCTGGCTTTCCGTGATGGTGTCTCAGTTGAACTTAAGTCATTACTGGACTCTGGCATTATCGAACCAGTGGATGCATCGCCCTGGGTCTCAAACCTGGTGGTGGCTCAGAAGAAATCAGGGGCACTACGAGTGTGTGTCGACCTGCGAGCAGTGAATAAGGCAGTGATCCCGGACAAGTTTCCACTCCCTACCTCAGAAGAGCTCACTGCTCAGTTCCATGGCTCAACCGTGTTCTCCAAACTGGATCTCAGACAGGGTTACTTACAAGTGCCCCTCCACCCCAGCAGCAGGAATCTCACAGCCTTCGTGACCCATGACGGTGTGTTTCGCTACACGCGCATGCCGTTTGGACTTAGCTCCGCACCCAGCTGCTTTCAAAAAATCATGGTGTCAGTATTGGCTGGTATACCGGGGGTGGCCATATACCTGGACGATGTGGTTATCCATGGGCCTTCTACAGCGAGTCATGATGAACGCCTCAGCAGAGTTTTCGCAGCCCTAGCAGAACACAAACTAACCCTCAATGCTGAAAAATGTGTGTTCTCCTCACCATCCATTGAGTATGTGGGTTTCCGACTGTCGGCGGATGGCGTCACACCACTTCAGTCAAATGTAGACGCTATACTGGCAATTCCCGAACCCAGCTCAGCTGCACAGGTTGCCTCCTTCTTGGGCATGACGGGTTACTATCTAAAGTTCCTCCCACATTATTCTGCTACCACCGCCCCACTACGGCATCTGCTGCGTAAGGATGAGCCCTGGATATGGTCACAGGCATGCTCTGAGGCGGTGCAGGCGCTCAAGGTGCAGCTCACTACAGCTCCAGTGTTGGCTCATTTCGATATCTCTAGCCCCACTTTGGTGACCTGCGATGCGTCGGCTACAGCCATAGGAGCAGTTCTGTCACAGACTCAGCAGGGCGTCGAGAAGCCCATTGCCTTTGCATCACGGGCCCTCAATCAGACAGAGCAGCGGTACTCGGTGGGGGAACGTGAAGCATTAGCCTGCATCTGGGCTTGCGAGAGGTGGCACTTGTACCTCTATGGCCGCGCTTTCACCCTGAGGACAGATCACCAGGCCCTGACCGCACTGCTTTCTACATCTGGGACAGGCCACAGACCACTGCGACTACACCGCTGGTCCGACCGACTTCGCCAGTATAACTTTGACTTGAAGTTCACCCCAGGCAGAGACAATGTTGTGGCTGATCTTCTGTCCCGCGCTGCTCCATCCCACCCTGTCATACACACAACCACCGACACGGACCAGGTGGAACGGGACATTGTTCAGATGTTACACACACCCCTCCAGGCTGTCGTATCGTTACAAGAACTGAAGAATGCATCGGAACAGGACCCAATTCTCTCTCAGCTCCGTGTCTATATACTGAACGGTTGGCCTCATGAGATATCGGAGGAGCTTGCCGCATTTTCCAGAATAAAGCAGGAGTTGTCCTGCTGGAACGACACCTGTGTGGCACGCGGCCTCTGCACAGTCATCCCCAGCACCCTACGTGCACGGGTCTTGGCAATGGCTCACGAGGGCCACCTTGGTATCGTGAAGCTGAAACAGCGCTGCAGAGACCGGGTTTGGTGGCCGGGGATTGATAAAGATATAGAGGCCCTGGTGAAAGACTGTGCCGCCTGCCTTTTTAGCGGAAAGACAGGTCACCAGGCCCCCCCACCCTTACAACCACTTGCTTGGCCATCACCTGCAGCTGGACATATGTGGTGAGATACAGGGAGTTCCTCATCACCAACGCTTCCTAGTGGTTGTCTATGACCTGCACTCGAAATGGCCTGAGCTTATTGCCACCGGCTCTGTGACCTCTTTGGTCATAATTCTATTATCTCAGACAGCCTGAAAAAAATAGTGCATTTAGCTGACGTAAATGGGAAAAAATCTCCCCGGGGGAGTATCTGTGTTATTAAAGGGGTGGTCGCCAAGTTGGCAACACTCGTCTGTCACAGAACATGGGCTGGCATATGCAAATATTTTGGGTCATACATATTAATGATCCCGACTTTTACGTCAGAGTCGGTGTTATGTGGAGATTCGCCTGTTTTTCAGGGGTGTTTTTCAAAAACGAGATTTAAGTAAGAAGGAGAAAACAATGATGTTTGAGACTCAGTGTATGTCATGTCCATGTACTGAACTCTTGTTATTTAACTATGCCAACATAAATTCAATTTCACATTATAGGGCACCTTTAACGTATTTATATGTGTATGTAAGTGTGTATATATATATATATATATATATATATATATATATATATATATATGTAAGGAATAATTGACGACAGGCCGTTGAATTATTAGAAAAATAATGCACACCCTGACGCGAAGCGGAGTGGCCGTTACACCTCGGGTGTGCATTATTTTTCTAATAATTCAACGGCCTGAAGTCAATTATTCCGCTTATACTACAGTTACCACACCTCAAAACATTGTTCAGATGATTCATATCAAGACAAGTTTGTTAAGTTTTTGACATAGAACGCTCTTGTATGTAGGACTAATTTCTTACGCATCTAATCCCATGCCTCCGTTGCTAATTCCAAAACGTCATTTTAGAGTTAGTAACAGAGGTTTGAGCCACTGATAGCAGACTAATGTAATGATGGGACACACAATTCGCTGAAATATTCGAAGACCGACTGTTTCCATCGACTGTAGAAGGTCTAACTAAACACCCACTGCAGACACAGACTGAATGCGCGTTTGGGCATGATCAGTCAGAAGTATCAAATTACATCCATAACTGGCCTTACAAATGCAAAGTGCAGTAACTACGCAAACCAAGAAACGGAGAAAAAGGCCTTTAAAGTTTTTATACCAGCCAGTCAGCATGTTATGGGTAGATTATGTGGTAATGCATCTCCGAAACGGGACATAATTTAACCCAGATATCTTTTCACAAGACAGAATACATAAAGCCCATTATAGCGGAGGATCTTTCCGAGATTTAGAGAAGACCCGCCCTCTCCAGTTTTTTAAGAAAATGCAAATGCACAAACACAACACTCTTGCTCCCGAGAGGGAACGCCTATTACGCCTTGCACAATTATGTTGCAAATTATAAACGAACTCAAAAACATTCATAAAAAAGACAACATGTCAAATGCCTGTCCGTGTTTTATTTACTTATTATACTGATCGATTGAGTGACCGAGGGCTCAAGACATGATATGTGCACCCTTGTATCACACGAAATACGTTCTGAGGAAACTATTTTGCAAATTACTATTATGTTATATGGCAACATATGAGCAGTGCTATTACGTTGGTCCTTAACCTAACATGTCTCATTGTTAATACGTAGGTATTATTACGTTATTTTTATACATAGTTGCATATGGAGAAGTAGCTTGTTGCGTTTGTGTAATAATAAACACACACGGTTTTAGAATATGAACACATGAACACCCACGGTTTTAGAATATTTCAGCGCGATACCATTTACCATTTGGTCAAAAGGCTACTTTAGACAAATTGAGATGTTTACCGTGTCTATGCGGTGCATGACTTGTGCCAGGGCTAGCATTGCTAAGTCTCTAGCATTAACTTTTACTAGTGATTTTAAATGGATTTCTCCAAATAGCATGACAAACTTTACCTGTCTAGTAGAATCTTCGCGACTGCGGGATCAGTGAGAAGCCCGACCTGTGCTTTTAGCGCACGCCAGCGTGTGATATTCACCCAAAATCACTCTGGTCTTGTTTCTATATTCTGCGGCCTTTCTCTTCTTATCATACACTTCGTATACATTTTTTCTCTTTCGACCCTCAGTCATTTTCAAAGGAATCTGAACCGTAACTCCGACATAATACACCAGAAAGTGAAAACTACATAGAGATGAGCACGTACGACGGCCTTACGTAAACATATCACCAGAATGACTGACACTTAAGGTGCTTTTCCACTACACAGAACCAGCTCGCCTCGGCTCGGCTCGACTCGACTCGCCTTTGTTTGGTTTTCCACTGTGTAAAAGTTGTACCTGTACCTGCTTTCGGGTACTTTTTTTCGTACCACCTCCGGCGAGGTTCTAAGCGAGCTGAGGCGATACTAAAATGTGACGTAAAACAATGCCGACTGCCGATTGGTCAGAGAGAATCGTCACTATTGACTGCGTCATCTTGCACGCGCCAACCGGATTCGTCTCGTTTTTTCAGCAGTGTTTCGTTTTGCTGCCCTCAGCCTCTCATGAAACAACGTTTGTCTTCTTGCTGTGAGAAACAGCCACATCCCGAGGATCAAAAACAGCATACACTCGATTTCCTCCATTGTCCTGTGTGTGTGGGTAGCGCGGATATGTGTCGCGTATTAGATTACGTCACGGCAGTTTACTGCGGCGTCGCTATGACGACCGGGTACTATCTGTGGCGGTACTATCTGCTATGGAAAACGGAGCCAAAAGCGAGCCGAGGCGAGCCGAGTCGAGCCGGTACTGTGTAGTGGAAAAGCGCCATTAGGTGGACCAATAGTATAGACTACCCACCCGGAAAAAGAAAATCCTCCGCTATACCTTTAACTCATTTTTGACCAAATGTGTAGTTGTACTGCGCCTAAACTAGTCTATCCCGGCTTTATGCAGTTGTTAATGCAGTTATGAGAGAGAGAGAGAGAGAGAGAGAGAGAGAGAGAGAGAGAGAGAGAGAGACGTGAGACGATGTGCGTCAAAATTATTCATTTATTTATTAACTTCGTTTTAATGAATTCGTTCATTATTGTTTTCTATAATTGACAGTAGATAACCCAATAAATGAAATACACAAAGCCCTTTTAACAAGTAAGCCTATCAACAATTATTTATTTGTTATATTATCTGGAATAATTACGAAAATCCGTGCATTAGGACTATTCATTTATTTATATAGCCTATTCAGTTTAATTTTCTATTTAGCCTATTATAGATAGGACTATACTTTATTAAAATTAAACTGTATGTGTCAATTGATTGTGAAGTTAGACATCGAAAATTGCAGATCAAGCGCATGGGGCTGCGCATGTCTCGTTATGAATTGGATCCCATTTTCCGTTAACTACGCGCAGGGATATGGAACTGTAATGCGGTTCAAACTTGCCTGAAACTACTTTAGCCGTGCGTTTCCCTGAAAATAATTGCACACCTTTAGAACGTTCTCAACCAATCAGAATGAAGCATTCAACAGCCCTGTAGTATATATATATATATATATATATATATATATATATATTATTTTACTTTTTTACATTTTTTATTTTTATTTATATATATATATATTATTATTATTATTATTATTATTATTATTGTAACCACCTCCTTTTCCCCCCACTTGTTTTTAACTTTTCTATTATGATCCAATAAAGGCTTTTTAATTGTCTAAAGAAGAGTGCCTCGGATTTCCTTTTTTGACGTTGAATTCCCGGCCCCAAAGAGCACCTACCAAACTCCCTGAGCACTCCCTGTTTTTGAACTCCCTGAGCACCCTGGAGATTTTCTCTCTAGACCTTGCGATATGTTTGGTAATTGTACCTGAATTAATTCAAAATTATTTTGCTATATTTCAGATCAATATATATTTGTTTTCCATAATTTTAATTAACATTATTAATTAACAATGTAACATTATTCTCATCTGAATTATAACTAATTTATTTCTGTATAAAATAATACTACCATTAAAAACACATTCGATTTTCTTTTTTAATCAATGTAGAATGTGTAGGATTAGTGCTCCAAGGACAAGAAAAAAGATGTACAAAAGATGGGACCCACAGACTGTTTTGAAATGGAGTTGGATAAATATGTTTTGCTTTTAAAACAGTGTGTATGTGTGATTTTGGTTGGGTGACAGTTGTAGGTTACAGTTTGTCAATAGTTTACAGTGTGACAAAAGCACAATGTTGTGTTTTATTGCGATTGCACACAAATATAAGTAAACACTTTGCAGGTTTAATGATATGAACAAAATGATATGTTTTTATGTTTTCACTGTTCAATCTAGCCCAAGCCCCCCCACTCTCTCTCTCTCTCTCTCTCTCTCTCTCTCTCTCTCTCTCTCTCTCTCACACACTCACACACACACACACACACACACACACTCCAGCAGTGCAATCTTGACATCTCAACCTGTTCATTATGCGGTCACACCAAATGCAAATAGAGCGCCAAATTTGCGTCTATCGCGTATAGTTCAACGCTAGTCCAAAGCGAATAGGATGCGCCTAATAAAGCCTAATAAAGACGTTTGAAGTGAACGCGTGTTCAGAGCATAGCTAGCCGATGGTACAGATTATGTGTTTCTAAAGAACCTGCGTATCTAACAGTAGTTCCCCATTACATTAATTAATTTCCACGCGTGTTTTATTTATTTTTATACTGTGTATTCTCTGTGTAAATTCGTGCACCGAACCGTGACGCCCATTCCGTTTCGGTTCAATACGAATATGTACCGTTCCACCCCTACCTTAAACAGGTAGAGGCACGGCTCTATCGGCTTGCTGCACCCTACTGTGCAACCTTATTGCTGCAGAGTGAAAAACCTGTCGAGTCCTCATCCAGTCCTTATCCGCTGAATCCTTGAGAGCCGGATCTGGACTGGGCTCCATATGCGTGACCATACGTGGATCCCTTATGTGTATTTTTCCACAGCTGCTCCTGACGGAAGCCTGTGTCTTTCCCTTGGGCTAAGTCACTGTTATTTATATGCAGTACAACCTTCGAGTTAGTCCATATGTATTTTCCACATAAATCTTTGAAGAAGTGGCTTCCACAGCGTTCTTTCCTAAATAGAAGGGCACACTTCCCAGTGTTATCCAATGTCTCACTGTATTTGTTATCACAGAACAACAGTTTTAGACTCACTCTGTGTAAGCCTCCTCCTATCGTCCTTCCAAGCAAGAAGGTGTAGAGGCTTGCATGGGGCGCTGGATGGGGTGCAGCGGCCGTGGCGCTTTGGTAGGGATTCCTATTGGTCAGTTATGACCTACGTTGTAGTGACTGACAGATAGGGAACGTCTCGGTTACATATGGTAACCCTCGTTCCCTGAAGGAGGGAACGGAGACGTAGGTCCCATCACCACATCTGATGTCACCCGCCGAGGCGGCCAAAAAACTGAAGTGCAATTGCAGCAGCTGCTTTTTATATACCTGCTCTAACGAGGCTGCGCAGCTGATGCAAATGATTGTACGCCAATGTGTATTGGCTTGTTTTAGTTTCACTCGAAGTAGATTGGCCTCACTAGCGAGATTCCTATTGGTCAATCATGACCTTCGTCTCCTTTCCCTCCCTTAGGCTATGTTTACACGGAAAAGATTCTGAAGAGAAAACGCAAAAGTGGCATTGCGTCATCACTTTTTATTCTGCGTTTAGACGAGCGTTTTGTGTGGGAAATACGCATGCAAACGGTGACGCAAAAGTGTGTGAAATTCAATGTAGTATACACTTCAGGCGGCTAGGAGTGCATACTACAGCAACACCAAGTCCACGCGCCTGCGTACAAACTTCAAGCAGACTTTTGCGTGTTTACCGTTTACACGGGAACGCGGCGGCGCAGCGTTTTTAAGATTTCCACTCTGGAGGGTGGTTTCACTTTTTGCGTTTTTAAGCCTCAAAAACACCGTCGCCGTGTAAACGAAAGGCACACCCGATACAATATTTTTACGTTTTCACCCGCGAGCGTTCTCGTGTAAACGGCCTTAGAGAACGAGGGTTACCATATGTAACCGATACATTTTCTGTGTTGAGACAAATCTTGCGCAATGTCTTAAACTGCCTGGATAATCACACAACGTGTGCTGTGGTTCGTTAATGAATGACTCTTTTGGACTGATTCACATTAATGAATGGTTAAAACTGAACTCAAGAGAGATAAATCGGAAACATTTACAATAAGGTCTAGTTAACTACATTAGTCAACATTCTATTAATATTAGTTTCTATGCAGATTTACTCCATGCCAAAACCACTCCAGTCATTCTAGAATGACTCATTCTTTCCAAATAGAGCTTCAAGTCATCTGGTGAAATTATTTTTATATCGCAATATATATTGCAGAAAAATAAAATATCGCAATGTCATTTTTTTTTACCATTTTTTATCGTGTAGCCCCAATTCTTGCTATGCGTTTTCTACACAGAGATACTGACATCACTAAATATCAGTACTGGCCAAAACAGAAATATTAATATTGGTTATTGGTATCGGCCACAATTTTCACATCGGTGCATCACTGATAATAACCATTCTCCTACATTGGTTCTGTATTTGTTTTAAACTGCAGACTTAATATTCATCCATTTACGGTCATAGTTTGGAGACAATGAGCATATGAACCATGCTGCTTATATTTATCATGCAGTAAAAATCCCCCTCCCTGCACCCAAAAATAATCATCTAGGGATGAGAATACGAAACAAGAACTGGTGGGACATTGTCCCGCTCCACTTCACAGACGCTGGGGAGTGAAAGGAGAATTTTAGAATGACGGGACACTCATTTATGTGACAATTTATTCAACAAGATGAACAGCTCGTTCTGTGCATCATACGTCATTACGCTATTTCTATTTCATTACTCACGCGCAGTCCTTTCAGTTTAAGTTTTCAATCCGATCAAATGTTTGCATGTTCTCTCGATTAGATTAGAAGAAGAATAAACCACCCCTTTCAATAATTAAAAAAATTCAGTCGGATCGAGCTCAATCAGATCGATTAAGTTGTTTACATTAGTAATCGGAT
Organism: Cyprinella venusta; assembly: GCA_038021265.1. Taxonomy (NCBI): domain Eukaryota; kingdom Metazoa; phylum Chordata; class Actinopteri; order Cypriniformes; family Leuciscidae; genus Cyprinella; species Cyprinella venusta. The sequence continues at coordinate 20,599,249 of CM075871.1, forward strand.
TGACGGGATTATTTGGTTGCATGTAAACGTAGCCACTGTAAACCACATTTTTAAGGAGGGAAAAGTAGGAATAAATTGGTCAACAAAACAATGTCACAAAGTGGTCAACTGATCTTAACTTGTGTTGAACATGTAACATTCCTTTATGTTCTTAGTTATAAGAACATAAAAAGTTTCACCTGTGCAAAGTTAAGGAAAAATAGTTGCTCATGATTGAGATCAATTCCAGGCAGAGGAGCTTCTTTTCCATGTTTTTTCACAAAGTTCTGGTAAGCCTGAAAAAGTGATAACACAGTGATACTGATAAATTTGGGAAGCAGTCACTGGAAACATGTTTCTTATAGTGTAAACCATATTTGATGGTTCAGTAAGACCTAGTATTAAATACAATAAATTGTAGTCCATGAGCCATTTCCTCCCCCTTCGGGTTCTCTAAGTGTCTAAACTATTAAGCTGATTCCCTCTGTCATCACAGTCTAACTGAAATACATCCACAGCGGAACAAACTGAGAACCTATCACCATGTACATAAGAATCTATCATCATGATTTTATTAACCTTTCTAACCATGACTCTTGCAGTCAGAAAGTGTATTAAACTAAATCTATTTTCTGTAAGTACAAATGGATGTCAAAAGAACTGCAGTAAAGGCCAAGATGCCCTGTCCTTACTTGATAAGACTGGCGAATGCCCCCGTTGTCAGCAATATTCTCCCCAAGGGTATTATTCCCATTTAGCTGTTCACACAAAGGATAGAAGAGAGAGAAAAGAAGGGGGTGGAAAATCAAACTGTAATTTAGATATCCTTCTATATCTCTAGAAAATTGCAGCCTATTCTAGTTCCAGGAAAACTATGTGTGTACAATAAGGTCCAAATTGATGTTGTCAGAAATGCACAGACAGCTATAAAATAACCCATGATAGAGGCTAAAACTCTTATTTGCCACATATGGTAAAAGGCTTAGCACAGTAGGGTAGATAGAACTGTAGTATTTTGGTAATATTTGTTAAGTTTTGTTGGACTGGACATGAATCAGTGTGAAGACATTTGATGGAATACATTTTGTCGATTCGCCAAATCCCAAGAGAAGCTTCCATACTGGTCAACAATGCATTTGGAAAGCTCATGGAATTTCTGAGTCGAAGATGGAGTCCACCAGTCTTTGAGGTCACCATCTTTATCAAAATTGCGCCCTGAACAAGAAAGGAAATGCATGGAGATTAAACTTATAACAGCATTAAATGAAGAAGTGTAAAGGAAGATCTGTTTCTAGTCTGATACCATTGTCATCAAAGCCATGAGTGATCTCATGTCCAATGACCATCCCGATGCCTCCATAGTTCAGAGACCAGGGCTGACCTTTACCAAAAAATGGTGGTTGAAGAATACCTGCAGGAAATACTGAGAGAAAGTAGAAAATGTATTAATAATTACATAATTGATCAGACATACCTGATTTGTTTTTTTCAATTACAGCTACTTTTTGTAAAAATGTTACAAGTACCTATTTGGTTTCTGCTAGATGAGTAGAATGCATTGACCACAGCAGCTCCTGTTATCCATCTTGAATTAAAAATGCATATCACTTTAATATTTTATGAAAGATCTTTTTTCATTAGGGTTTTATAGCAGTTACTAAACTAAAAAAATGACAGCTATTTTAGAACTATTTTGGGGGACATTATGGAAAGAGGTCTTACTCTTCTTTGTTCACTTTGACTCTCAGTTTCTTCAGGCGTTTCTTCTGACCAAACTCCAAGTTCTTCAGGATGTTCTCGAAGTATTCTTCTGCATTATAGCTTAACTAATAAAATGCAGACAACAGCACAGTCTTAAATGGTTGAAATATAGGGTGTCTAAACCTACTCCTGGAGGCCAACTGCCCAGCAGAGTTTATCTCTAACTTGCCTCAAACCACCTGCTTGGAAGTTTCTAGTATGCCTAAGGACAAAACTCTTGTAAAGAATTTCGGCTTAAGGCTTATAGCTCAATTTGAATTTCGGGGAAAAATATTCACAATTAATGATCTTGATCAACAATTTATTGAATGTTTCTTAAACCGAGTTCTTACATAAATAAATCACCCAACGAGGGGTTCTACACCACACACGTCTGCTTCGGGCATATATAGACAATTAAACAAAACGAATTATGATTAACTTAGAATCTATATGTATCCCGTTCAGACAAATTGGTGTTTGATCTTAAAAACATCCACCCACATGCTGATCGGTAAAACTATCAATCACTTGGTTTGTTTTAACTTAATGGTCCGTGTACGTTTTGATAGTTTGATTTTTCGTTTGAAACAAAAAACAAAATAACGAGAAACCACCCTTTTTTCGTTTGTCGTTTCAAACCAAAAACAAAGAAACCGTAAAAAAAGAACCGTTTTCCCGTTTTTGGTTCTGAATCCAAAAAACTAAAATCAAATAACGGTCCAATTTTGGTTTTTTTGAAATTCCTTTTTCCATTTTTCCGTTTGAAGATATGGGCCGTTTCTCAAAACCAAGAATGCAAAGAACGGACTTGTGTTCTTGGGAAGAAAGCTCTTGCTAGTTGTTCTCGGAAGAACGAACTCACGAGGTGACGAGCACACAGAACGCCGCTGACAGTTTGAGACGATGTGTTCTTGCTGGTATTGCGCAATAGTAACATTACCCCCGCACAGACGCCGTCTGCAGTGCCCAAACACAACGAGACTTATTATACAGCCAGGCTTTATCGCCCAAGCCTAGGGGTTACTCTACATACACTACAATGTAATGTATTCACAACAATAAAGCAACACATGTCTCATTTTAATTCTGCTTATGTTGTTTGTGTACATAACTAGCCAACGGCGGGGAAAACCGCCGGTAATATTCGGTAATCTTCAGGTAACTTTTGACCTGCCTCTCTCTGCTTCCCGCTCCTTCCGCGAATGCCGAAATGAATTATGGGATATTTCTGCCGTCAAGTTCACACAAGTTACCAACCGATGCATCCTCGGTAAAATGGGAGTGTCAAGAACACATCCGGGATTTTTAACCGTTCTTGCCTAAATGCAAACTTGTGTTTTGGGACAGTACTTGGGCCACGACTGATGACGTTTTACAAGTCGACAAGAACACAAGTACAGACAAGAAGGCATATTGAGAAACGGCCCTACATTAAAACAAGGACAGGTTGGCCACATGACCCGGAAGTAATAGCAAATATGGCCTATCAAAATAAAAGCCAAGCTTTTAGAACCGTCATAATATGCAGCACGAACGTTATTGTCATGGGATGGAAGGATGGACGAACCCAAAAGCAGACTGATTGCTCAACACAGAATTTATTCAAGACAAAACAGAAAACAAAACCCACGAGGGGACAAAACAAGACTGGGTAGCAAACACTAAACTAAGACAGGAACAATTCTTAGACACGAGCAGACTCTTCAATAACAGTTTTCTCAATGAAATACTTACTCCAAAATTCACAAAACATCTAACAGATCTCACGGCAGGTTTCACACAGTTAGACAAGGTAAGATCGACAATGTACCGACACAGGACAGCAAACACAAGAGGATTAAATAGGGAGAAACTAATGAGGGAAACAGGTGACACTAACAGGGCAATCATGACTAAACAAGGATAACAAGGGGGCGGGGTTAAGAGACGAGACAACGCAAGCACATGGCCCAAACAGGCCATGCGCTTGCACACAAAACAAGGGGGCGGGGTTAAGAGACAAGACAACGCAAGCACATGGCCCAAACAGGCCATGCGCTTGCACACAAAACATAGGTCTGTCACGATCCTGCCACAAAACTAGGAAAATTCACAGACATGATGGTAGAATCATGACAGAACCCCCTCCTTAAGGAGCGGCTTCCAGACGCTCCTCAAGGAGATATCAAACACGGGACAAGACCGACTGAGACATGAACCAACAAAACATGACAAATACTAACAAAGGCATACAAGAAAAAACAATAACAGGGTTAGGGTGGAACAATAAAAACAATAAACATGGCAGAGGAGGTGGAGGAATCACAAAGTTCACAGGGGGTGGTCCATGGTGAATGGGAGTGTAAGGGGTCTTAGGTCCACAAGAAGAGGGCTGGGAACAAGGAATCAGGGTAGGCTTGGTGGGGAACACACGAGGAGGAGACTTGGGCGAAACAGTACTGGGTTTAGTGGCGACAGGGGAAACAGTCCGGGGACTAGTGGAGACAGGGACAAACAGGGAAACAGTCCAGGAATTAGTGGAGACAGGGGCGACTGGGAAAACAGACTGGGGTACTGCATTTGCAACAGCAACAGTCTCAGACACAGAGGATGAAAAAACAGGACTCTTAACAGGGGACAGAGCAGGAGAAGGCGTGGGACAAAAGACAGGGGGTGAAATAGGCGACTGGGGAGTGGTGAGAGGCAAAGCTGGGCTCTCAGAATCAGTTTCCGAACCACTGCTCTCCACAGCAGACTCGGACACATCGTTCTCTGCAGTAGACTTGGAAACCGAACTCTCTAATGCAGACTCAGGGACACCGCTCTCTGCTGCTGGCTTTGGAGCAGCACTCTCAGCAACTTTTGGCATGGGGTCTGGGGACAAGACAGGGACTTCTAGGATCTTGGCAAGACGTGACAGGTATTCGGACAGGGTTCTTGCAGCAATTACAACCGGCATATCTTGAGTAGCTGAAACTGAGCGTATAACAGCCTCAGCAGCAGAATCGGCCGCCTCCCTCTCTGCAGCACTCACGACTGTAGACTCTGGGACAGCGCTTGCTGGAGCGGGCTCATAGACGACGCCTGCTGGAGCGGGCTCTGGAACAGCGCTTGCTGGAGCGGGCTCATGGATGGCGCCTGTTGGAGCGGGCTCTGGAACAGCGCCTGCTGGAGCGGGCTCATGGACGGCGCCTGCTGGAGCGGGCTCTGGAACAGCGCCTGCTGGAGCGGGCTCATGGATGGCGCCTGTTGGAGCGGGCTCTGGAACAGCGCTAGCTGGAGCGGGCTCATGGACGGCGCCTGCTGGAGCGGGCTCTGGAACAGCGCTAGCTGGAGCGGGCTCATAGACGACGCCTGCTGGAGCGGGCTCTGGAACAGCGCTTGCTGGAGCGGGCTCATGGATGGCGCCTGTTGGAGCGGGCTCTGGAACAGCGCTTGCTGGAGCGGGCTCATGGACGGCGCCTGCTGGAGCGGGCTCCGGAGCAGATAGAGAATTGGAGGTTCCCTTCCTTCTCTTCTGCCTTCTGGATCGCGGAGCAGGAGACATGGCTGGACTAGTGACCGGGTGGGGAAGCACAGCGGGTACTGTGTCGGGCGAAGGAGGGGTCTTCTCAGGCAGGATTGACTCCGACGCAGAGGACTCTGAAGGAGAGTCCCACGAGGTACGCCTCCCTCGTTTCCCTCGAAGACTGAAGGGGGTAGATGGAGTGCCAGGAGTCGTGGGGGAACCAGCCTGGTCCCCAAGCATCGCGACGCCCATCATCCGACCCTCGGGAATAGCTGGCAGCCAGGCAGGTGGTGAGGAGGTGGTGGGAGCCTGTGGATCCTCTTGCGAGAAATGATCCCAGAGTCGGGCCCAATTATTCAGGATCCACTCACCCTCGGGTGGGACAGGACCGTTGATTCTCGCTCCCTCAGTGGGAGCTGACAACCACCACTGTTCGGGTTGTAGCCGGAGCGACATACTGTCTGCAGGGTTCTTTATTGGTCGGTTCATTCTGTCATGGGATGGAAGGATGGACGAACCCAAAAGCAGACTGATTGCTCAACACGAGGGGGCAAAACAAGACTGGGTAGCAAACACTAAACTAAGACTGAGGTTAAGACAGGAACAATTCTTAGACACGAGCAGACTCTTCAATAACAGTTTTCTCAATGAAATACTTACTCCAAAATTCACAAAACATCTAACAGATCTCACGGCAGGTTTCACACAGTTAGACAAGGTAAGATCGACAATGTACCGACACAGGACAGCAAACACAAGAGGATTAAATAGGGAGAAACTAATGAGGGAAACAGGTGACACTAACAGGGCAATCATGACTAAACAAGGATAACAAGGGGGCGGGGTTAAGAGACGAGCCACGCAAGCACATGGCCCAAACAGGCCATGCGCTTGCACACAAAACAAGGGGGCGGGGTTAAGAGACGAGACAACGCAAGCACATGGCCCAAACAGGCCATGCGCTTGCACACAAAACATGGGTCTGTCACGATCCTGCCACAAAACTAGGAAAATTCACAGACATGATGGCAGAATCATGACAGTTATACCAGAGTAACGTTAGAAGAAGAAAAATCAATGAATAAATAGAAACCTGGACCGGAATAAATGTTAGCAGCAGTAGTTTATTTCAGCTGTTTAATATCATGCCTATCCAGACATCACCAGTCACGTTTAATGAGCGCATTGTTTGGCTCAATACAGTTGGTAATATAGGTTAACCTAAGAACTTCTTGTGTGTGCAGAGTTGTTACTGTTAGCGCTATCTTATATAATTATATTTAATGTGTTTTCCACCGTAATGGACCACTCTTTCCCCTTTCTACCAGCAGGTGGCAGTATTTAAATGACTGACTGTATGGTGTCTTTGGTAACTGTTTTAAATCAAGATTACTGATACAGACATATCTATTGTTGTTCATTTAATTTGGTTTTTGATTTTATTTGCCTAGTTATCATCATCATTCATCCAGCCCAGAGTTAAATCTGCTTCTGTTTTAACTATGATTCTAACACTGCTATAAGCTTCTTAGCAGCTCAGACAACGAACTCACATCAGAAAGTCCTAATATAGGCCGTCTGGCTAAAACAATGATTTACCAGTGTGCTGTGTGAATCTTTCTTCTCTATACACATTCCAGTGTGTATAAAATACAAAACTCTGACAGTGTCATGCAAGTGAAGAGAATCCATACAAGTCTTAAAACTTTATATAGCACATTCATGCTTTCAAAGGCATACGCACAACCGGCACATCCGGGAACTTAACTGTCAATTTTGTCCCCGCCCCCTTTGGGGGAAAACAAACTAGAATCCCCATAGACTTCAATACAAAATAACGTCAAAAAGCAACGTCCGTACACAGCCGACAGGCGTAAATAACTTAAGAAATCATTTATATAAAATATGTTAAGTAATTATATGTCCACCCTGCCTCCCATAGTGCGTGAAAAATACATACACAAACTTAATTTGGCCAATTTAAAAACATGTCCCTTTATTCCTGGGGTAACAACCCCACCCAGTGGCCAGAGGTGTCTTGCCCGGACATTTACTTTTACCTCGACGAGTCACGAGGTAAGCGAGCGAATGATTTTATTTCGTTTTTTAAAGTAAAAAAACCTTAATGTATCTCATGAATTAATGATTATGATGGCAGGTAGCCTGGGCTAGTTGATAACGGGCATAAAAAATGTATCTTTCAGGCTCTATGGCAGGCAGGCTGGACATCCGGTGTATATAAGTGATTTCTTAAGTTATTTACGCCTATCAGCTGTGTACGGACGTTGGTTTTTGCCGTTATTTTGTATTGAAGTCTATGGGAAGTCTAATTTCTTTCCCCCAAAAGTGGGCGTGAACATTCTATGATGACGCAGCGCCGGTTGTGCGTATTGGATGTACAATCAATGGCTGCAGAATATTTGTTAAGCCCTAAGGTAAGAAGATTTTACAAGGTCCTCAAAAGAAATAACAAAAACATAATTACATTACAAAAACAGGCTGTCAACGCTGATTACATCAGCAATAACTGCAACAAAATGTTTCCAGTAACTTTTGAACAGTCCTGTCCATACTGTATTTTCCGGACTATAAATCGCTCTTTTTTTCATACCTTGGCTGGTCCTGCGACTTATAATCAGGTGCGACTTATATATCAAAATTACCAAGATTTACTCGTCACAGGATCGCTGACGGCCCCAGATTATTATTTGCGAGTTTTTGATGTATTTGTGGTATGACGTGAATGCATCATTTGCCGAAATTGGGGGTGACATTATCGTCTACAGCCACAAGAGAGCGCTCTATGCGCTGTAGACTACAGCTACGGTAGTTTTACCACTGAAAAAATTAACTGAAAACAACTGATATTAACTGAAATATTAGACTGAACGCAAAAAAAATGCCCCCAAAAAGAAAATCATGTTCTGCAGATTACAAACTGCAGGTAATAAAATATGCTGCCGAAAACGGTAATCGAGCAGCAGAAAGAAAGTTTGGAGTGAATGAGAAACTTGTGAGGGACTGGCGAAAAATAGAGGTTACTCTAACTGAAATGAAGAAAACAAAGAAAGCTAATCGCGGGCTGAAAGCAAGATGGCCAGAGCTGGAGGAACGAGTCCACAGATGGGTGCTTGAACAACGCGCTGCCGGGAGAGGCTTGTCAACGGTGCAGTTGCGTCTCCACGCCCTGGTAGTTGCTAAGGAGATGAATATAAGTTGAATTGGCCGGCAGACCTTCTTGGTGTTACCGCTTCATGCAACTCAACCGCCTCTCTATCAGAGCACGGACAACGTTGTGTCAGAAACTGCCAGCAGACTTCCAAGCTAAGATCGACAGTTTCCGTGAGTTTGTTGAAAAGCAGGTAACTGAACACAACGTGTCACCGAATCATATAATCAACATGGACGAGGTCCCCCTCACATTTGACATCCCCATGGGCCGAAGTGTCGCAGAGAAAGGGCAGAAAAGTGTGAATATAGACTCGACATCTCGGTGAACCGGAGCTTTAAGGCAGTCTTGCGTCGCCTGTGGGAGGAGTGGATGGTGGATGGAGAGCACAGCTTCACGGCAACCGGGAGGATGCGCCATGCAACTTTCCAGCAAGTCCTTGGATGGGTCGACACTGCATGGACTGCAGTGACAACCGAAACCATCCTGTCGGGATTCAGAAAGGCTGGAATAACCGGAACTGATGCCGAGTCTGACGACAGCCCTGCAGAAGAGGAGACGGCGTTTCATCTTCCTCCGGAAATAGCGGAGTTGTTCAGAAGCGACACGGAGGATGAAGAATTCAACGGGTTCAGTGATGTGGAATAAAATAGCGGGAGCTTGGTGAAATTGCTTTACCGATAACTGTTGGACTCGCTGTCTTGTTATGTTATTTTATTTTATTTGATCCTATTCAGCCTCTCAGGTATGTTCTTTATGCTATTGTGTAGCTAACTGTTGATGTGTTACGTTTACAACATACCGGACACATATTCAGCCTGTTGTTCTTTGTGCTATTGTGTGTAGCTGAATAACTTAAATGCCTTCTGTTTTAATGAATTAAAGTCTGTTTAAATAACTTTTTCTTGGTCTTGGAATTAGTTAAATAAATATCTAAATAAATGCGACTTATAGTCCAGTGCGACATGTATGTTTTTTTCCTCGTCATGATGCATTTTTGGGCTGATGCGACTTATACTCCGGAGCGACATATAGTCCGGAAAATACGGTACTTATGATCACACTTGCAGCATTGTCTTTATATTTCAATGAAAGCTTAAATATTAACATAAACATGTTTTAGAATGGCATAAAATTAAGAAATGGGAATGTGTCTGTACACATAGCCTGTGTGTCTTAATCAGCATAAGCATTAAACTTCTGTTTGCTTACAGTCCCTCTAACTGCAGTTCAGTATATCATTTGGACTGTGCAATGACAGATATCACAATAGATGATGGAGAAGTGAACAGTGCATCACTACGCTGCATGAACTTTATCTGAAAAAAGTAGGCTATTTTAAAATAGAATTCCATAAATTATATTCAGTAAATATTATCAAAACTTTAGGTGTTCTCAAGTGGTCTTGTATCAAATAATGATGGCATTTGTTAAGTATAGGTTATTCTGCTCATTACCAATATGCCTAGTAATTGCTGACAACATCTGGCGGCCTTTATAATCAATCTGGAATATAAACAAAACATTTCAAGGTACACATTTCAAAGAAGACTATTATACTATGAATATGAGGTGCTAGAAAAACAAAATTCATCAGGTAGGCCTATTCAATGATAGTTCCACCATGGGCCCAAACTTTTCTGTAGATTTTTCCATAGACAGCTTTTCAAAGCTGCCTCAGTATAATAGCCTACCGCTGTCACGCAATCTGTTCTTCGGAGAAGCACGTTCGCACCCATGGTCGCGCCATTTACGCTTAAACATAGATATTGCGCGTCTATGTCAGCTTAAACGTGAATGCATGTTTAAAATACATAAATGTAAAGAATGATTTTCATGACTAAACTAAATATTTTCACTTTGGTATATTGAGGAATCCTCTGTGCAAAACAACACTATTTAATTATTATTTACCGCATAACTACCACATCTAACATTATCTGATACGGTCAGGAATTTACGTCAATTTTAAAATATTTTTTTAATGTTATTATTGCTTATTAAACCATCCTTGATTTAACCTAAGCCGAGTCATTTCCAGAAGTGGTCTAGATCATACAGCCGGAGCTGGTTTTTATGGTGAACATGAATCGGCCCAGTGCCGTAACAAAAATGCATGTTCCAGAGCGAGCTGCGGGCCACAATCGGCCCGGTTAACACGTAGCCGCAAACGCCGTGGGGCAGCCGAGCTCGGGCTGATTGTTCATGCTAGCTGGGACACAAATTTTTTTTTTTTTTTTTTTTAAATACACCAGATTCTTGTTCTAAATATCACAGACTACCACTGCGGTAATTTTCATGTTGATCTACTGTTTTATGAGGCTATTTAATAATTGCCAAATCATGACCATACTGTATGGCTACATGATCAAATGCCAAACGTGAGGAGGAAGAGCTTATTTTGGTGAGTAGACTAATGCCTTAAGCAGCAGTGCTAAGAAACATGATTTGTGAAAGCACAGTTATAATGGAAAGTTTTTATTACAGAACATAAATCAATATCTCCATGACAGTAGCTCGCACACAGCAGACACAGTGTGACACCTACTGGTATGTTTTTGTAATCTGCAATCAAAACAATCAATGTTTTGAACTGCCCTAGGTTTTAAACTTCGATTATTAGTGGACTGAGAACCTTCACATATGTCGTTTTAGTTTATTACCTAACTAGCCTGTTCAATACATTTCTATTAACACGGTATACGTGAGCGACGCTGTCCATTGCGGTGGAAACCACATTAAGTATAAATTTAATTATATAATGTAGTAGCGCTAACAGCAACACATAATAAGTTCTTAGGTTAACCAATATTACCAACTGTATTGAGCCAAACAATGTGCTCATTAAATGTGACTAGTGATGTCTGGATAGGCATGATATTAAACAGCTGTAATAAACTACTGTTGCAAACATATTTATTCCGGTCCAGGTTTCTATTTATTCATTGATTTTTCTTCTTCTGACGTTACTCTGGTATAACGTTAGTGCTGCATATTATGACCGTTCTAAAAGCTTGGCTTTTATTTTGATAGGCCATATTTACTATTACTTCCGGGTCATGTGGCCAAGCTGTCCTTGTTTTAATGTAGATCTTCAAACGGAAAAATGGAAAAAGAAAAACAAAACAAAATCGGACCGTTATGGTTTCTCGTTATTTTGTTTTTTGTTTCGAACGAAAAAACAAACTATCAAAACGTACACGGACCCTTAATGTTACTGACAATGTTGGTGCACTTAACAAAATCAGGTTGTAGCGTTAGGATCTCATATTAAAGAGGCTTTGTTATGTGATTAATACAGTACAAACAATGGCAAATAATGTATAAAATGAGTTTTAATAAGAGAAACACGACTAAGTTACACTACAAATCACACAAGATATATATAAAAGAAGTGAAAATATAAACACTTAAGAAAGGAAACAATGGAAAAATGGAAACACAAGGGAAATTACAGTTACTAGCACATTTTCAACCCTCAGAGACAGCCTCAGGAAAAACACTCTTGTGTCTAAAATTTAGTGGAACACTTGTATTCAAATGTTTTGGTGTTGATTGGACGTGAGCGTGTGGTCGTCGGGAAGCGGGAGGCGCAGCTTCTTTGTTCTACCCACGTGGGATCGTTTTGCGGGTGATCAAACGCGTCCTGAGCTCTATGAGTTCTATGGTTCGTGAAGGTCATCTTGTTGTTGGAGGACACGCGTTCTAGAACTTTAACTAGCTATTTGCAAAAGTAAAACGTGAAGTAAAAATAAAACAAAGACTGATAACTTTAAGAAGCTTCAGGAGATGCAGGAAGACGAGAGAGCGGGTCCAAGGACGTCAGAAGACCAGGAGTACACACGGGAGGAGGAGACAAAGTAAGAGAGAAGAATGTTCTGTGGCACGGGTTTTTCAAGGTTACTTCGGGACTATCCCCAAAACTGTGACAACCAATGACCATTGTCCAACTCAAGGAACGCGTACGCCCAATTGATTAACATACCACGTTAGGGTTAGTTCACCCAAAAATGAAAATTCTGCCAGTATTTACTCACCCTCATGTTGTTCCAAACCTCTATGTGTTTATTTGTTCTGCTGAACACAAAGGAAGATATTTGGAAGAATGTTTTAATCAAACAGATCTCATTTCCCATTGACTACCATAGTATGTATTTTTTTCCTACTATGGTAGTCAATGGGTAATGAGATCTGTTTGATTAAAACATTCTTCCAAATATCTTACTTTGTGTATAGCAGAACAAATAAACACATAGAGGTTTGGAACAACATGAGGGTGAGTAAATACTGACAGAATTTCCATTTTTGGGTGAACTAACCCTTTAATTTGCGTCTCAAGACAAAGGAGAAATTATGCTGACTTTGAAAACAAACTATACGTAACGGTATACATTTCACAATATTGATATACTGTTTAAAAGACAGATCAAATAGAGAGGATTACAAAAAGACCAAACACATCGTACGGCATGCGTGGCTTTGGTGAGTTATGTCTCAAAGCATAATTACAGATATTTAAACTCTTTTTGGCACTCGTGATAACATTTTCATACTAAGTTAGTGAATTCCAGTTCTCTTCAGATGCATTTTACCATACTAGATATTTTTGTAGCATTTAACAAGCTTTTCATAGTTGTTCGTGTTTGTTTGTGTGCGGGCCTGTATGGAGGCATGGATGTGTGTGTGTGTGTGTGTGTGTGTGTGTGTGCGTGTCTGTGTCTGTCTGTGTGCGCGTGCTGCGCGTAGGTGCGAGTCAGGTCACGCTGGTCATTACATGTTTATTGGTGCGACCCGGACAAAAGGGCATCTGGCTTGTTTCCTGCCTTTTCCCCCCATCCTAAAGTGTCACGGGTTAAAGGGGAGAACTGCTAGCTTTGTTTGAACACAGATTAACTTCATTGGCGATGTCCGGGGTCTTTATCATTCATCACCATAAAGTCAATTAACGTCCAGACTCTGCGGCGTCTGAGGCAGTAAAAGTCCACCTTGAATTAAGCCACATGTTGGTAGGAATATGTTAAAAGCCCCTTTGTTGACCATTATCTTACTGATCACATGAAACTGGTTAATGATTTTCAGATCAGAATCTCTACACTCTACAAGACAGGTTTAAAATAAAATAATCTTTTAGAATTCCTGACTCCCTAAGGTGAGCATACACTGTGGAATTCTTGTCCGATTTTGAGGCAAATTCTAACTCATGGCCCAACCCGACTCTTTTTTCAGGTTGGGACGATTTTCAGCTTTGTCGTGCGTTGTTTGTCGTGCAGTGTTTGTGCAGCGTACAGTGTAACAGTCACTGGCTGTCACATGGTTTATTTGTTCTTGGTGTAAGTGCTATGTTCATCCCATCCACTAGGGGACACCAGTAGCACCTCTACCTTATGGATAAAAGAGAAAGCAGAGGAATAAAAGATTTGAGGTAGTTTGAGGAACCACATGGATTGGCCCCATAGACAGTAAAAGAAATGGACAGAGTGATATCATTGGAACTCCATTGAGACGATTGAAGCCCGTTTTTGGCGATTTTTTAGCACTTCCGTCCCTGACGCGCAGACTCAAACAGAGCTTGACGACGTAGATGTGTAGAGAGCAATCTGTCTTCTAGTGCTGTGGCATGAGAAATCTGAATCATTCCCTTCCGAAACATGCAGAGGCGGAGAGTGTGAATAGGAGTTGTCCATGAGCAAGGAAAAGGAGACGATTCTGCTATGTATTATGATTAATTATTTTGTCATTTTGCCTCCACGTTTTCCCGATTGCGCGCAAGCTTCTTCTCCTGTCCATCTCTCCTGAGAGTCACGTGGGTATGATGCAATCGTTAGCCTACTTTCACTAAAACTGCTTCTACGGGGCCATAACATAAGCTACAAGGTAATGGAGCATTTTATACATTGTCGTGTTTCTTTAGAAATAAATAAAAGACAAATGGGTTCTTCAAAGGCCTCAGATGTAAAGTTATTCGCTGTCAAAGTGACGCCAAAATGAATGGGAGTCAATGGGAATGCTAACGCAAGTGAAGTTCTGCTACGAGATGGCAACTCCCGTGAGGCTTCCGGTCGATGGATTACCCCCTTGATTGGCCCAGGAAATGTCAATACATGATAAGAACTTTGTCCAGGAGTATTGTGGCCTTCAGTTCCTGTGTGGCAATTGGAGGGGATTGATTTAGAGATACTTGGGATTAATTCAGAGAATCCTGAATCAGATTTGGTGCATGAATTTCAATGTCATATAATAGAGAGATATCAGGAAGACATATTAATCTTTACTGATGGTTCAAAAGATCAGGAAACAGGTGGTACAGGAGCAGCTATGGGCTTATGCACAGCTCCACTACTTCCTGAAATTCAGCCAGCTTCTTGTTTCCTGTCTGGCATTATTGGACACATTGATTAATTCAGGTGTGTTTGATTATTGTTGCCGTGACTACTGAGGTCAAGCACACCTGAATTAATCAAATTGTTCAATAATGGTATACAGGAAACAAGGAGCTGGCTGAAATTCAGGAAGTAGTGCAGTTGTGCATAGAGCCCATTGTTGTTCAGAAGTGGAATACCCAAGTTTTTAAGAGAATCTAAATTTTCCTAAGTGTGTTTTCAGTGGAATTATATGCAATCCTGATGGCAGCAATGGACTTAGCAGATTCAGAACTGAACAGAACAGAAGTATTGATATGTAGTGATTCTGTGTCAGCTATTAATAGTATGGGGAAAGGGACCTCAAAGAGTCGACAAGACCTTGTGTATGATATTCTTCTGGCAATTAGAAATGTGAAAAGGAGAGGAGTAAAATTATCATCTGTATGGGTCCCAGCTCATGTAGGTATTGCAACAAATGAAAAGGTTGATAAGTTGGCCAAGGAAGCTGCTCAAAAGGAAAAAATAGATATAAACTTAAATCTGTCCAAAGCGGAGGGTAAAAGTATTGGGTCGCAGGGAACAGTTTTGAAATGGCAACAGCTCTGGGAGCAAGAAATTAAAGGGAGGCACCTATTCTTTATTTCTAGTAGGGTAACTGATTCAGTTAATGTTTGTAAAGGAGGAGAGATGAGACGTAAGGAAGAGGTTATTTTTTCTAGAAGGAGGATTGGTCTCACGTTTCTGAACAGCACTTTATTTATTTTAGGAAAACACCGGAGTGGCTTGTGTTCATGTCAAGAACCTGAGACAATGCAACATCTTTTGATTTCTCGTAGAAAGTATGACCACCAAAGACAAGATCTACTTAGAGAAAAGTGAGAAATCGGCTTGGAAGTAGTATCTCTAAAAATATTTTAGAAGTAGGGTCAAGCAAAAGGGGAAAGCAGTGTCTTTTTAAATTTTTAAAAGATACTGGATTATAACACATAGGTGTTAGTACCAGAGATGGCAGCAATGCAACTTATTGGATGCCGGCTGCCACAAAACCCTAAAGAAGAAGAAGAGGAAGAAGGAACCACATGGTATCTGCTGTTCTTTAGTTAATACTGGCTTGAGAAACTTTTAGTTTGCCGTTCAACCAGGATTTTTGTATTATGTATGACGTACATTGAACTTGTATGTACGATTGGAAGTTTTGCTTGGATGCATGAGAGCAATGGTCCAAGGATCTTATTCCAAGACTCCTAACATCTGCAGATAAGACTTTTCATTTCAAAGACTGCTCACTTTATTGACTCCATTATTCTTCAAACATCTTGATGAGTTTGAGACGTTTCACACTCCTCAACTCACTCCATGATTTCTTTTGTGATGTGTTTAATGTTTGAGTTTATTTTTTGGTGTTTCTGATGAATTGTCTTATGTAAAAAATCAATACATGCTGACAAAAAGATTTTGTTTATGTTTTTTTTTTTTTGGCTATTGTTGATTCATGCATAATATGAACACAGTACCCGGTCAGGTAGAGTGCAAAATAGATTTCCCTCTCATTATTCTGTAACAGGCCTAGTTATGATTTCCATTACACAAGAGTAGATGTTAAAACATCATGCTGATTTGTACTCGGCTTTCACAAAGATAAACAAAACTAAGACGTAGCTTTACAGTAAACTATGCTTCTCCATTCATTTACGCTTCTTTACATATAGTGGTGTGACTCCCCTTTTGTCCGGCGTTAACGGCTGCAGTGTAATTGCCACGTCAGCACACATGACGGCTGGAACTACAGTGTGGTCTCCCTAGTGGACCAGCACGACAACCGTCTGGATTGAGCCGAGTGGGGGACATCTCTAGGTTCTTCAAGTGGGCACCTTCTGTCCTCAGTGTTACTGACCTTACTAACCTCTACATTAAAATAGCTAGGACAGATAGAGTTGTACCCGAACAGGGACCGTTTGCAAATCAAGTGTGTTCAAGGTGTATGTTTGTTTATCATTTGTTTTCTGTTGTGTTTTAGTTATGTCAGTTTCATCCCAAGGTGCGGAGGATGAGGGCAAACCCAATTCTGATTTTCTACTGATCTTTTTGTCATCAGGAGAGATCCGCAACCCGTGCAAGAACTCATTCATACTTTTACGGAAACTCTGATGAAGATGATGATTCCTACTTTGACAGAAACTCCGATGAAGATGATGATTCCAACATTTCCAACATCTTGATATTGCATTTCCTCCTCCTCCTGAGGAAGCAGTTTCTGAAATTCCCTCCTCAACACAATTTTTGGATGCATTGAACAACCGCATAGCAGCTTTGGAAGATGAAGTTCAAGCCTGCTCCCAAAAAGTGAGTCAATGTGGTTCACATAACTTTAAGGACCAGTGTCAGTCCTTTTCAACTACAAGATTAAAAGGGAGTGTGAGAGAGCAAAAAAAATGTACTGGAGTTGAGTATAGCTGGAAAGTCTGTGGTCGATTGTTTAAAGAGGAGAGATGTGCAAATCGACGTTAAACTTAAGTCATATGCTCATGTCATGTCTACTCCAGTTTCTCTCCCTTCCCCACCCCAAACCTCGCCAAAAGATTCTAACCGATCACCTTTGGGCAGCTTCATCACTGTATTCACAATCTACCGGATACTTCAGTAACTGCTCCCTATCTCCCTCTGGTAAGTGTTGAATTTCCACAATTTGGTACAGATAATGATCTGATTTCCTTTGTTGAACGTTGTGAAGAATACTTTGCACTCAGACCACTCACTAACTCCGAAAAATCTTCACTCGCTTAAGTGTTGAAAGGAACAGCTAAGGACTGGTGGCTAGCAGGAAGAAGATACATTTTCAATTGGGACCAGTTTAAACGATATTTCCTGCATTCTTTCTTGATGGATGACTATGAAGCTGAATACGCCAAACGTTTGCTGGAGAGGAAACAAGGTCCAAAAGAACCAATTGGAGACTTTGAATACAATTATCGTACACTTTATGTTTAGGATGGAAGAAAGAGATGTCTGAGAAGGAGATCATACAGTCCATTATGAGAAACGTCTCGGTTACGTATGTACCAAGGTACACTGGGGAGCATATCCCAGAGGAATATGCCACAGTACGCCTACCCGTGGGGAGGACTTAGGAATACACATACGGCCCAAGGGGCTTCGTATGGAGAACACTGGAGTCACCAACCCATAGGGTGGCTAGAATCTTAACTCCAGGGGTGGCAAGGTGGCTTGCCGAGGGAAGACACATGCTACGGGAGGCTTACAGTGGAAATACACATGTGGCGGTTACTAGCAGGAACCATGCACTCGGAGGCACCTAGCCGACGTCCAAGCAACCTACACTGGCATCAGCATCAACAGTGCTGGAGGAACTCAGGGCTTCAATAGAAGGCTCAACTGAGAAAATCGCACTTATCCAGTCGGTGGAGTGGAATGGCGAGCAAGCGAAGACACCTGAGCGGGTCCAGTACTGGCGGGATGAGCGAGTACAAGAGAGGACACAGGCTCCACTCGGAGATTATAGAATCTAGCGAATGTGTTGGGTGTTGCCCAGCCTGCAGCTCTGCAGATGTCTGCTAGCGAGGGGCCATGCGCTAGAGCCCAAGAGGAAGCCACACTCCGGGTGGAGTGGGCTGTCACACCAAGGGGGCATGGTCTACCTTGCTGCTGGTAAGCCAAAGCAATGGTGTCCACAATCCAGTGAGACAACCTTTGCTTCGAGAGAGCCCTTCCCTTCTGGCTCCCACCATAACAGACAAAGAGCTGGTCTGAGGTCCCGAAACACTGCGTTCTGTCTACGTGAGCACGGAGGGCGCGTACTGGACAGAGCAGTGCCAAGGCTGGGCCTGCCTCCTCCGGGGGCAGCGCTTGCAGGTTCACCACCTGGTCCCGGAAGGGAGTGGTAGGAACCTTGGGCACATATCCAGGCCGGGGTCTCAGGATCACGTGAGAGTAAGCCGGCCCGAATTCCAGGCACGCTTCGTCAACGGAAAAGGCGTGCAGGTCCCCTACCCTCTTGATGGAGGCCAATGCAACCAGGAGCGCTGTCTTAAGCAGGGCAGTTGACAGGATCTTGGTGACGTTCGCCACACCAGATGGAGAATAATTTCCATTGCATATAGTTTCTCTCGTGGAAGGAGCTCTGGATTGGAGAATGGTCTCAACAACCTCAGTCGAGAGACCGTATTCTATGAGCCAGGCCCCCTCAGAGGCCAAGCCACAGTATCCAAACTCCAAATGAGGGTGAACTCCCGGTAGCAAAGATATCGGGAAATGCGTCCCAGTGTAGTGTTAACCACACCTAGTACATCACATCCAGTCCATTCTTTTCTTTAGCAGAGCTGGATGTGTGAGGGAGAACCAAATGCGTTGTACCAACGATGTGAAATGTCGACTGACTTTAGTTTGACCAAAGTTCTAAGAAGCTCCACCACCTTGGGGTGAGTCTTCATTCCCTGGGCCTCAGCCCCTGCCTCAACAGGATATCTGCTCCGATATACGAGACCATCAGTGTTTTATCCGAAAGGACAAACACATAGTGACCTCTAGGGTCTGGCAGGAAGTATTGAGATTTTCGGGAATACCGCCATCACTTTTAGCCAATTATATGCTGAAAGGTAGATGGTCCTGCCAAGTACCATTCGCCGAGCGACCACTCATGATCGCCCCCAACTTGTGAGGGCAGCATCCGTCGATAGCATTATGCGTCGACAAGAAGCCAAAAAACTGGGCTTGGGTGAGGGACCAAGGTTCTTCGACATGACCGAAGCAAGAAGGCAAAGCCGCGTGACCTTGATCATGCAAAACGTTTTTCTCCTCGAAGAAAACCCCTTAGTCCTGAGCCATCTCTGCATGGGTCTCATGTACAAAAGGCCAAAAGTAACTACGTTGGACACAGCTGCCATGAGAGGCACCAGTCTAAAAAAGCTTGACAGTGAGTAACTGGCCTAGATATAACTGCCAACTTGTGAGGGAAGCATCCGTCGATAACATTATGCGTCGACAAGAAGCCCCCAACAGTGGGCCTGGGCGAGGAACCAAGGTTCTTCCACAAGACCGAAGCACGAAGGCAAAGCCACGTGACCTTGATCATGCGAAAAACGTTTTTCTCCTCGGAGAAAACCCCTTGGTCCTGAGCCATCACTGCATTGGTCTCATGTACAGAAGGCCAAAAGTAATTACGTTGGACGCAGCTGCCATGATATATACCCCATTTACTGCTGTAAAAGGCTACACCTAGAAAAGTGGTCCTCATACCACACTCTTCTTGGCATTGAGCAACAACCCCCAACATCTTTAAATGAGACAGAACGACATCTCAATGCCGAACTGCCACATGCTCAGATTGAGCTAGGATCAATCAATCATTGATAGAATAATACGCAAATGCTCTGGAGTCCAGAGGAGCCAGAGCTGCATTCACACATATTGAAAACAAAGGTGTGGGGTGAGAAACCTTGGCTGAATGGGAGAACCCGATATTGATATGCTTCGCCCCCGAAAGCAAACCTCAGGAACCTCCTGTGGTGAGGATGGAAAGATAAGTAAGCATCCCTTAAGTTTATTGAGAGAAACCAGTCCTCGGACTGAATCTGTGACACAATCATATTTAGAGTAAGCACATTGAACTTAAGATTCTGAAAACCTGCTGTTTAATTGACACAGGTCCAGAGTAGGACGCAACACCTCATCCTCTTTCAGAAACAATGAAGAAATGGCTGTCTGCTGGGAGGAGGAATCCCTTCTACAGCTCCTTTTACAGAAGTGTCAATACTTCCTGCTCCATAACCAAAGCCTGCTCGGGTCCACCACTACGAGGAGGACCCCTAGAAATCTGGGCGGACGAGAACCGAACTGAATTCTGAAACCCTTTTCTATAGCGTGCAGGACCCACTGAGAAATGTGTGGCAGTAGTTTCCACACTGCCAGAAATTCTACTAGGGGAACCAGTCTCTCAAGACTGGCCTCTAAGCTTTATTAGAGATGATGCTTTATTGTCTAAGCTTTATTAGAGATGATGACAGTCCTCAGATCTTGCCTACCTCTTAACTAGTTTAGTTCCTACAACCCTCCTCAGAGGACCGTTGGATAAAGCAGGCACCTTGGTGCCCTGAAACGGCGAACCAGCAGGGAAACCGAACTGACTGCCCTTTTTTTAAGGCTCGTTTGGGGACACTGAGACCTTGGTGCCCTGAAACGGCGAACCGGCAGGGAAACCGAACCGTCAGTGCTGCGACCCTCCTCAGAGAGTCGCACCCCAAAGGGCACTGAGGAGAAACGATTTCTCAAAACCGTCCCTACCCCAGAGGGGACCACCCTTAGAAGCCTGACCACCTCGGTGTCAGGGCTTCTCCTTTGTCCAAGCTTTCTTAGAGATAAAACAGTCCTCAGATCTTGCATATCTCTAACTGGCTAGACTGTTCTGTTTTGCACCTTGTGCTGGGAGGAGCTTATAATAGGCCTAGACTGCTCTCGTCCAGCAGTCTCAGGAACAATGGTGAGGAAGAAACCTCTGGAACACCGCTGAATGGATTATTTCATAGTTTTCTTGAAAGCGGAGCGTCCAGAAGAACAGACATATTTATATCTTTATTTTCCCATTATCTTTATATCGGAAAAACATCTATATACATATATATAATTCTGTGGCCACCAGCGGGACAACCGAACTGGCAGCGCTGCGACCCTCCTCAGAGAGTCACTCCTCACACTCATTCCATACCCACCAGGGCTGCCTAATAAAAATGTGTTCATTTTGTGATTTTCAAGATGGCCGAACAGCCGACACTAGGGTGTGACGTCTGACAAACAAATGTTTATATCTTAAAGATTGTTTGCTGTTTGTGGATTTAGTTCAAGTTTATTAGGACTTGAATGGTCAAGTTATCATTTAAAGGGAAAAAGACTGCTCAAAATGCCAAAACCAAGACGATGCGAGGTGTCGGATAACGAGCGCGTAAAATACCGGACTGCAAGGAAACAGCTCCAGGAGCGAAAAATCAAGTCTCGCATTCTGTACCCTGCAAAACTTATGCTGTTTTTACAGGATGGAAAGACCAAGATTTTTGAAAATTCACGAAGAGCAGCTGAGGGTCTAAAGGACTTTGGCATAACGATGGAAGTCCCAAAACAAGAGCCGGATTGGGACTCAGCGCTGCGGGCTGTAGGATGGCAGTCCCCCCGTAGTAGAAGCAAACATGCTCCCGCTAGGGAAATAACAGCCAGCGTTGAATCTCTTCGACTTTCCTTGGATAGTTATGAAAATGATAAGGCACACAATGAATAAGGTATGTGGAGACTGCATTGTGGCAAACGCTAAGTTGTATAATTGAGTGCAATGTCTGCTGCAGTGCGTGAACATATCCTTAAACAAGCTGAGAGTTCAGAAGGATGTGACTTTGATCAAGATGAACTGGACCCGGAGTCAAATTTATTCCCAAACATAAATGATATATGTGATTACTATACAGACACAGAATTTACTAGTAAGATTGAAACGGCTGGTTCATTTTCTCTTATTCATTTGAATTGTAGAAGTCTGTTATAGCTATGTCAGAGACTTGGTTAACGGAAGAGAAAGGTGTGGAATTTCATTTTGAGGGCTATGATTTTTTTTATGTTAATCGTACTAATAAGAGAGGAGGGGGGGGGGTTGCTTTATATGTTAGTAGTGATCTGAAATGTAAAACAATTGAGTCTATGACTAACGTAACAGAAGATTTAATGGAATGTTTAACTATTGAAATTGAAATGAAGAAACAGAGGAATATTGTTGTTACATGTATATATAGAACTCCAGGGTCTAGCATTACAACTTTTAAAAATAAACTGGAGCAATTATTATTTGGGATTAATGAAAATAAAGTGTCTATAATTTGTGGGGACTTTAATATAAATCTTTTGAATGTGTCTAATCATACTGGTAGTTTAGAGTTTCTTGATTTAATGTATAGCAGAGGCCTTTATCCCACCATTACTATGCCTAGCCGAATAACTTCCAGCTGTGCCACATTAATTGACAACATTTTTTTAAATAAAATTGATAAAACCGTCAAAAGTGGTCTTTTGATAAACGATACAACTGACCATTTACCGATATTTGTAACTTACCTCTGTGAAGTAAAAACAATTAAAGATAAGTCTAGGAAAGTTATTAGGTTAAGAACGGAGGAAAGATTAAATACACTGTAAAAAATGATTTTTTGGTGAAGTAAATACTAGTGAAAAACCCCAATGTAATTTACTTGAAAAAGTTAGTTCAGGCAAGAATTAAAAAAACTAAGTAAATTCCATATCAGTACTTAATTCAAGCGAGTAGAAATGAAACTGTAAATATCAACTCAATAAAATTAAGTAAAAATTACTCAACTATTCTGATACTGGGGTTCCCATCATGCACTGGACCTTGAATAATTAATGAGGCTCATTTTTCACTGGTTTCCAGCTGTATTTACACTGTTTTATCATTGATTTTTGTTGTCAGTATTAGTAAATTGCTATTTTGTGACATTTCGAGTAAATTTTTTGCTCAAAATGACACATTCGAACACAAAAATGACCCATCAAATGTTACCGCCATTGTGTATTATCTACCAAGTATTGAGGTGTTTGCATTCACCTAAGGCTTAATGTCTGACATGATGTACATATAAATTACTTAGTTGATCTAAGTAAAGCACATACTATAAATGACTAGTAAAATTCAAGATTATTGTTTTAGTGAAATGTAATACAAAGGCAAAGGAAATCGATATTAATCAACCTTTTACTAGCCGAGTTAAAATTACTTATTTTTTGTGAAGTTTACTTAATTCCATATTCCAAGTAAATTTAACTTAAAGATTTCTAATTAAAGCTACTGATAAATGTTTAGGTTTTTACTTGGCAAATCTTTGTAAATTTACTAGCATTTTCTGAGTGAGATAGTTTAGCAAGGTTTTTTCAAGTAAATCCTACTCCAAATTTTTTACAGTGTAGATTTAGGGATGCTCTTATGAAAGAACAATGGGATAATGTTTATAGTACAAATAATGTTAATAAGGCTTATGAATTATTTGTTGAAAAGTATCTATGGCTATATAACAAAAATTGTCCTATAAAAACATTGAATAGTAGAGTAAAAAATAATAAAAAACCTTGGTTAACGAAGGGTATATTGAAAGCGTGTAAAAAGAAGAATAAGCTTTATCGGGACTTTGTAAAATATCGGACAGCTAATGCAGAAAAAAAATATAAAGCCTATAAAAATAAGCTGATTTCTATAATGAGACGTGCAAAGAAAGATTATTATATAAACTTGTTGATAGTTAATAAAAGTAATATTAAAAGAATGTGGAAAGTCTTAAGGGAAGTTATGGGCAGTGAAGTAAATTGTGGTCAGCCGCTATATTTAACGAATGAACAGAATCTGGAGATAAGTGGTGAAAAAATGGCTGATGAATTTAATTCATTTTTTTGTAATGTTGGTCCAAATCTTGCCAAAACTATACCACTACATAATGAAAATAAAATTTGGACAGGTGAAAGCAGAGTTATGCAATCTCTCTTTCTTGATGAAGTTAGTGAGAATGAAATTACTTCTACTGTATCTAAATTAAAAAGTAAATATTCATGCGATAGTGATGGTTTAGATATGTATATCGTCAAAGAAACTATAAGTTGTATTAGTAGACCATTAAAATATATTATTAATTTGTCTTTTAATACAGGGTTTTTTTCCAGAAAAAATGAAGGTGGCTAAAATTATTCCCTTATTTAAATCTGGTGATAGGCATAGTCTCACAAATTATAGGCCTATATCCCTGCTTTCCCAATTTTCGAAAATTCTTGAGAAACTTTTTGTTAAAAAATTTGATTGTTTTCTTGAAAAAATTTTTTTGATACATGATAATTAGTTTGGGTTTCGAAGCACCCGCTCAACATCTATGGCTTTGATGAAAATTACAGAAGATATTACTACAGAATTGGAAAAAAAAAATCTTACGATTGGTGTTTTTATTGATCTTAAAAAGGCCTTCGACACCCTTGATCATGGTATATTGATATCTAAATTACAGACATATGGAATTAGAGGTGTAGTATTAAATTGGATTATTAGTTATTTAGAAAATAGACAACAATATGTTGAGTATATAGGCCACAAATCTAAGTTGGAACTTATACAGTGTGGAGTCCCTCAATGCTCTGTGCTGGGACCTAAATTATTTTCTTTATATATTAATGATCTCTGTGAGCAATCAAAGATTTTACGTTTTGTTCTTTTTGCAGATGATACAAATTTTTTTGCATCAGGGAAAAACTTAAATGTATTAGTGAAAACTATTGAACAAGAATTGGTCCGACTTCAGAAATGGTTTAATAAAAGTAGACTGTCATTAAATTTATGTAAAACAAAATTTATGCTATTTACAAATCAAAAATGTTTTGACAATGTTAGTCTGAGTTTTAATGGAATAACTATTGAGAGAGTGTCAGAATTTAGGTTTTTAGGAGTACTCATTGATGAAAAACTTAAATGGAAGTCACGTATAGCTTATGTAAGAAATAAAATTCGTAGAAACATTGCTGTTATGAGTAAAGTAAAGTTTATGTTAAATTATAAGGCAATGCGAATTTTGTATTGTTCTTTTATTTTGCCATATTTGATGTATTGTTTGGAGATTTGGGGGAATTCTTACTTTACAAATTTAGCGCCCTTATTTATTTTGCAAAAAAGGGCTTTGAGAATAATTCATGGAGTTGCTCCCAGAGAACATACTACAGGACTGTTTCTGGAGTCAAGACTACTTAAATTGAAGGATTTGGTTTCGTTACAAACTTTGTTAGTTGTTCACAAAGCTTAACACTGCCTGTTACCATATGGACTGCAAACTCTTTTCACTATAAATAGTGAGACAAGCAGAAGAAATAATGATTTCAAACAACCATTTGCTGGAAATACCCACAAACAAATGTGTGTTTCAGTCTCTGGTGTGAAAAGGAATGGAATGGAATCTTCTAGAAAACGATCTAAAATGTTGTTCAAATATCTTACAATTTAAAAATAATTATAAACAAAAGATACTCAAAGTCTATAAAGAGGAATGTGAAAACTAATAGAATTATTACAATAATCATGCTTCCGGTGTTATTTTGGTTGTTGGATTTGTCATTATTTTATCTTTGTTGGTTTTGTTTATTTAGTATAATGTAAGCAGAATTAGTATTAATAGATAATAATTATATTAATAATAATTATAGACAAAGAGAGAAAATGTGTTATAATAGAAGGTAGATTATATCTGGTTTGGGCTAGTCGTACATGTATGTATATATATTTTTTCCTTTAATTTTTCTGTTTGTCATTTTATGTTGGTGAGGTCATCTATTTCGTGAATCTTGTCTATAGGAATGGGGTAGGAGTTTATAAGATTTTTTTTCTTCATCCTACTCCTGTTCTTTTTTGTCATGGTATGTACTTTGTGTTTGTTGGATTTGTTAAATTGCTCTTGTGGTATTTCATGTTGCATTACCATGAAAAGAGAATAGAAATAAATGAAATGAAATGAAATGAAATGAAAAATTATTTATGATGGCTGGTGGGTAACATTGGGGTTAATAACGATGCACCGACTCGGGAGAGAGAAAGCTCGCAAACGTCTCTTTAACCCGAGGCACTGAAATACCATAATAGCCTACTTAATACCCAAGCATTGCTATAATTGGTAACACTTTACAATAAGGTTCAATAGTTAACATTAATAAATGCATTAACTAACCTGAACTAACGATGAGCAATGCATTTCTTACAGTGTTTATATTAATCTTTGTTAATGTTAGTTAATACAAATACAGCTGTTCATTGTGCGTTCATGTTAGTTCAGTCCATTAACTAATGTTAACTAATACCACCTTTGATTTTAATAACATATAAATGTTGGAATTAATATTAACTAAGATTTATAAATTCTGAAGAGGTATTGTTCACATATTGTAAATGTTAACTAATGTACTTAACTAATGTTAACTAATGAACCTTATTGTAAAGTGTTACCCTATAATTCTGTAATTCTGTAATACATCTGGGGATTAAACACATAAAATACAAACCCCGACGAGGAGGCTGAGATACAGAGTTTTCTAGTTTTTAAGATAAATTTAATCTAAAAACTCTTATTTATTTTCAATCTCATAATGTTCACCTAGCCAGTAAAATTTTAACTGGAAAAAGCACAAATAAAACCTACTTTTAAAAGCTCCTCTTTATTCAGCAGATATGAGCTGACTTATTTATTTATTCATTTAAAACTCAAACATCTGCCTTTCTCTTAACATTTTTATTTGTTTTGTACTCTTTCTTTTTAAAACAAAACACTAGCGATACCAATTCCCCAGAACTGGAAATCGCATTCACACTAGATCTGGCATGTGAAAGCTGAGATAATAGGGCTTAGCCCGTCCCAACCCCCGCTGTCAGATCAATTTGCGAACCCCAAAATGCGAGTCGTCTCTGTGCCTCGGCAACAGAGAGACCCGCACGGGGAACGCGAACCGAACCGTCCTCCTCGGAGAACGCCCGGTGGGAGCGGAGCGCTCGCAATGCCCACAGTCAGCTCCCTCGAGAACTGACTGCTGTCATGCTCCACTCCCAAACATTGCAACAAATAGCTGATGTGTGTCCCCACCCGCGATGTAACGAGGGCAGGGAGCCACACACCGTCTATAATCTTGCTTGCCATAAATATAGACAGTGATATATATTTATTTTCTTGGCTTTGACAAACAACAATAAATAGACAAGGACAGAGTACAGAGATCGCTTGCTGAAGGCTACAGAAGCTGTTGCGGTCTGATCTCAAGGGTGGTATATAGTTTCCTGGTCAATGACATCACCTGACGTCCTACTCTCTCATTGGACTGATTGTACAGACGCTTCACGACGCAATCACGCAGAGCGTTCCCATCGCGTTTGACAATGCAGCTCGAAGTTCCCTTGAAAGCGAATATAAGTTGGAACAGGAGGTAGTGGAACTCATCGTTATAATTAATTTGGAAATATAATCAATGGTGACCGTTTGAAAACTAGAGAACCGGGTAAGCGGGCAATTTAAAGGCTGAATCTCAGGAGTTGCACAGAAAGAGACATCAAGTAATGTTTTTATGACTTATTTCAGTGATAAAATCGAAAGCATTCATGGGAATTTGACTTCGAACAACAGGGCATGTGATTCATTTTCAACTCTCTATGATGCTCCTATTGTTACTACTTTTTCTAGTTTTTATTTGCCCACAGCGAATGAAATAGTTGAATATGTCAACAGAGCAAAATCTACTACCTGCCAGTTAGATCCAATTCCCACACATCTTCTCAAGTTTTGTTTACCTTCTTTACTACCCTTGATAACTCAAATTATACATTCTTCCCTTATTACTGGAATTGTTCCTTTATCTTTAAAAAAAGCATCCATAACTCCCATACTTAAAAAACCTTGTGCGGATTGTAATAACCCTGAAAACTTTCGTCCAATTTCTAGTTTGCCTTTTCTTTCTAAATTACTAGAAAAAATTGTTGCTCAGCAGGTGCACACTCATTTAACGGAGAATAACTTGTTTGAGCAATTTCAGTCTGCTTATCGTCCAAATCATAGCACGGAGACAGCGCTAATTAAAGTTACAAATGATTTGTTAATGGCTGCCGATTCGGGACTCTTATCAATACTTATTTTTCTTGATTTAACTGCAGCATTTGACACCATTTCACATAGTATTTTATTGGAGAGGTTAATTTCTATTGGGATCACTGGTACAACCCATGATTGGTTTAAATCATATTTAGCTGATCGGACGCAGTTTGTTCAGATTAAGACTTTTAGATCGCGGACATCTCAGGTAACCAGTGGTGTACCTCAAGGGTCAGTCCTAGGTCCTCTACTGTTCATCATATATTTATTACCTCTAGGACAGATTTTCCGCAAATTTAATATAAATTTTCATTGTTATGCAGATGACACCCAGCTCTATATATCGTCAAAGCCTAGTTCAGTATTACTACCGTCTTCTCTTGTACTTTGTCTTTCTGAAATCAAATCATGGTTCACACAGAATTTTTTCATGGTCAATAGTGCAAAAACTGAAATTTTATTAGTAGGCACCAAATCAAAATTGCGTAACTGGAAGTTTTAAACTTAATTTTGATAGCTCTATTATCTTTCCTTCATCCCAGGTAAAGAGTCTGGGTGTCATTTTAGACAGTACTCTGTCTTTCGAGGCTCACGTAAATAACATCACCCGGTCCGCATACTATTACTTGCGAAATATTAATCGTCTTCGACCATCCTTATCTGCTGGTGGAACTGCCGTCCTCGTGCATGCATTAGTGACTTCCAGAATTGACTATTGTAACTCTCTGCTTTGTGGCGTTTCACAGAAAATGATTCACAAACTTCAGATGGTTCAAAACTCAGCGGCTCGGATCATTACACGAACATCACTGAGCGAGCATATAACACCGGTTTTGAGACATCTTCACTGGCTTCCAATTAAATCTCGTATTCAATTTAAAATCTTACTTTTTACATACAAGGCCTTACATAATCTAGCACCTTCGTATCTCAGTGAACTTCTTCATGTGTATGTTCCAGCTCAATCCCTCAGGTCTTCTGCTTCTGGCACTCTTGTTATACCACCTGTGCGTCTAACTACTATGGGGGGTAGAGCTTTTAGCTATAATGCTCCGGCAATGTGGAATACTTTACCCCACGATATACGCAACAGTCTGAGTCTTTAAATTTTTAAGTCACACCTGAAAACTTATTTATTTAGGCTAGCTTATCCTGATTGATGTTAGTATTGTTACTGAGTACTCTTCTCATGAATTATTTTATTTTGTTGATCGTACTATTTATTGTATTGATGTCTTCTTTTTTATAACTATGTATTTTATCCTTGTAAGGTGTCCTTGAGTGTCTTGAAAGGCGCCCATAAATAAAATGAATTATTAAGTAATAGACTGATAAATATTCTCAATTTTATCAGCAAAGAATTTCAGAAACTTATTGCACTGCTGCACGGTGGAACAGATGAGTGAATTAGTAGGTTTAAGTAGTTTGTTGATTACTTTAAACATCTTGTTTGGTTTTGCAATACCGTCATTAATGATTTGAGAGTAATATATATGGAATGCCAAAGCTGACTAAATTAAAAATAAATAAATACATAAATAAATGTACAAAGAAATGTAAAAAAGCAAAAATACATAAATAAATACATAAATAAATATACAAAGAAATGTAAAAAAGTACAAATAAATGAGTATTTATACTTTTATTTCCATATTTATGTATAATTGTATTTTTTCACACATTTATTTATTTATTTATTTATACGTTTATTCATTTATTTATTTCAACTTTTATTTATTTCCACATTTATTTCAGTATTTATGTTTTTATGTCTACATTTATTTATTTTCACATTTATTTATTTCCAGATTTATCTATTTCCACATTTATTTATTTCCACATTTATTTATTCCAACATTTCTTTGTCCATATACTAATGAGGGGGGCGTGTTTTAACTCAGGCATGAGCAATCGATCTCAGAGTGGCAGTTCTGAAGCTTTGAGGCCACAGTGACACCTTGTGGAATGTGACCAAATGAAACGCAAGAGCTGTGTGGGCAATATCACATTTTAAGTCGTGTATATCACCCTAACTGTATGTAGGGTAGGCTATATAGGGTTAACACATGAATATGATAGCTGATAGCGTGTTTTTGGCTTGTGATTATTGACAATGAGACTCGCACACTAGCGCAGAACACGGAGAGAAACCAGCGCACATTTCACTGACTCCCACGCAAGCATATTGATCAATGAGTTTGAAACGTCCGCAATTACATTCGCGTTTCCTAATTTCGTATGCATAATAGGTGACAATTCAAATGCTTAAAACGCAACCCATATTTAGATGCTGCTCTTAGATAGATATTGATTAATCACAAGTCATCAATTTTGAATTATTCTTAAATCAAACAAAAGTGGCTCATTTAAACGCAGTGAGCCATGCATCTCACGCCATGCATTGGACCATAGAAGCATCCTGCTCATTCAAACAGCACCGGTCGTGCCTGTGGTCGTGGTGATATTTCCCCCTGTAAATTGATTTTATATCTACCCAAACCTTATTAAATAGGTAGGCTAGGCTGCACATCATCATATATGTCAAGTTCTTAATATGAATCGATAAACTACTGAGTTATAATAATAATAATAATAATAATAAGGCACTATGGCTGTTATCAGTAAAATCAAATTAACAAAAGTCATTAAAAGTCAAAATCTTAAAACAGAATGCATGGCGTGAGAAGCCTGGCAGGCTGCGTTTGATTTTAGAATAATTCAAAATATGTCTTGTGATTAAGCAGTATCTAAGAGCAGCATTTAAATATGGGTTGCGTTTTAAACATTTGAATTGTCATCTGTTATGCATACGAAATTAGGAAACGCGAATGTAAATCGCGTATTGAGTAGTGTTTCAAACTCATTGATCAATATGCTTGCGTGGGAGTCAGTGAACTGTGCGCTGGTGTGCGAGTCTCATCGACAATAAACGCAAGCTATCAGCCCTATCCACCACGTTTAGGCCTACATTGTTATCCACCTTTTTCTGCTCTAAACAATGTGCGCTACCATGACGACGATGCCGGTTGTCAACTTCCGGTTCGAGTCCGGTCCATGCTTTTTTGCCATGTGTTTTAGATTGTGTCATCCCCACATCGCTAAACTAAATCGAAAAAAAAAAACATTCATCAAATGTGATCTGATCACGTTATTTTTTTTATTAAATCACAGATAAAAACAAAATTAACGTTTTTCTTTGCTTCATAACTTCCAAAGGATAGCTGATGCATGATAAAACATCCGACAGTTTCTATCACCCCGACTGCTGCAGAATAACAGTACTAAAAGGTTAGGCTGGTTAGTTCTTTGACCCTGTCTACATCTGCTTTCAAAGATGAGTCTATATATTTCTCAGGCCTGTGAGGTTAGGCATAACGTTACGCCGAGTTTCATTCATGAGACCAACGTCCAGTTTGCGCGCTGTCGCCTCCATATACTTCTTATTTATTAAAACCAGGCGATTGGTTAATGAAACATTGATTGAAATTAAGATACAATTAGTGAAAAAAGGACAGCAGGAAGTAGAAAACCGTCAAGTCAGTTGAAGCTATGAATCATGAGAAATAGAACGGGCGCAGAAAAAGGTGGATTAATAGTGGATACTTTCATGCACTTTCATGTCCAAATATCTGCTATCAGACCTGTTCATGTGTGCTATGTGTGTTAACCCTATATAGCCTACCCTACATACAGTTGTTAGGGTGAAATACATGACTTAAAATGTTATATTGCCTGCACAGCTCTTGCGGTTCGTTTGGTCACATTCCACAAGGTGTCACTGTGGCCTCAAAGCTTCAGAACTGCCACTCTGAGCTTGATTGCTGAGGTCTGAGTTAAAACACGCCCCCCCTCATTAACATACGGAGAAAGAAATGTTGGAATAAATAAATGTGGAAATGATGAAATGTGGAAATAAATAAATATAGAAATAAATAAATGTGAAAATAAAGAAATGTAGACATAAAAACATAAATACTGAAATAAATGTTGAAATAAATAAAAGTTGAAATAAATAAATGAATAAATGTATAAATAAATAAATGTGTGAAAAAATACAATTATACATAAATATGGAAATAAAAGTATAAATACTCATTTATTTGCACTTTTTTACATTTCTTTGTATATTTATTTATGTATTTATTTATGTATTTTCGCTTTTTTACATTTCTTTGTACATTTATTTATGTATTTATTTATTTTTAATTTAGTCAGCTTTGGCATTCCATAATATTCGGTTCTTGCTATTTTAAGGGCATTACTGTACTGAACCAAATGCTCATCATACATAAGTTTATGAACGGTGAGCCCTTAAGACAGTTGCAGCTCATACAGAACGCTGCAGCCAGGATTCTGACCAGGACCAGAAAATATGTACATATCACACCAGTCCTCAGGTCTTTACACTGGCTCCCAGTTACATTTAGGATTGATTTTAAAGTATTATTACTGGTATATAAATCATTCAATGGGCTAGGACCTCAATATATTGCAGATATTCACTGAAAACAGATCACTTAGATCATTAGCATCACATCATTTAGAAATACCAAGGGTTCACTCTAAGCATGGAGATACTGCTATTATGCCAGCCGCCGCTGGAACCAGCTTCCAGAAGAGATCTGGTGTGCTCCTATAGTCACATTCAAATCCAGACTCAAAACACTTCAGTTTAGCTATGCATTTACTGAATGAGCACTGTGCCACTGTCCGACTTTTATTGTATTGTATTTTATTTTAATTCTAAACTGTTTTAACTATTTACTGTATTTTATTATTTTTTTTATTCTAAACTGTTTTAATTATTCTGATTTATTTTGATTATTTTAATTTCTTCTATGTAAAGCACTTTGAATTACCATTGTGTATGAAATGTGCTATATAAATAAACTTGCCTTGCCTTGCCTTGTAACAGGGGAAAGGATAGGCAATTAACCTCTCCCGCCAGGCAATCGAATGGTTGGATAAATTTCTGGCATGTCAGAAATGTTGGTCGCTCCTCGTGATTATATCACACTGTTGAAGCAAGGAACAGATTGCCCTAAACTCAGTGGGTTTTTTTCCCCTAACTGCACCTGTGCGAAAACAGAAGTTTAACCATTTCATCTGCAGCAAGAAAGAAAATAAAAACAGGGATATCTTTAAGATATGTAGCTCAAACTAGCAAAAAATTACTGCTTACCTCCAGTTCGTGTTGCAAAATGGATTAACAATATATGGTCTTCCAAGCCACCAACACTGTGCCTCTTTGTTAAACAATCTTTTTGAAATAAAGATCGTTTTTAATTTGCATTGATGACTAATTATTGCAGTGTTTGGACATATTATTGACTGTTTTTGCTAATATTGATAGCTGATGCTTGTTTTGACGATATTTATGGATACATGATATCGATGTCACAACCCGGCAACCCTCGCGCATATTTCACATATATAGTGTGAGCAGTCAAGTCGCAGCTTGACGTCCGGACCATATAGTGTGAGCACATAAATCCTGATCTTTGGCTTTACATCGGATGTGATCTACTCGTTCAGTGTGAGAAGGAAATCTTACTAAAATCACACAGACATCACAGATATTAGGCTGCAAAGACTAGGTCAGCCGGAACCGAGAACAACTGATGTACTTGCTACATCATAAAAGATTGAAAGAATACAAATTTGTCAAAATGTTTAATTTTAGGTTTCCACTCCACTGGTATAAAATTGGATAGATGATTAAGATGATAGTTTAAGAGTAACCTTTCTGTTTCCCCACCTCTCTGCCTAGAGATTGAATCGTTCACGTTGATTGGATTAACTATAGGGGAGACTTCCACCTTTTGTCTTTAATGGCTCTGGGATGGCTCATTCGGAGAGTTCCTGGTGACTATCAGCATGTGAATAGTTATGCTGAGTCAATTGGATTGGTAATGCCCTCAGAGTAGGGTGTGTTCCTTCTTCATTTACATTTGCTTTGTTTCAAGAGTCTCCTCCTCAATGTAACCAGATTAGCATCTCAAGGCACAGAAAACTGAAATGCTGATGAACTGAGGTGCCTGTTGAATCATTTACATTTGCTTTTGTTTCAGTTTCTCCCCCCTCAATGTAAACTCCTCCCCTCTAAATGTATATAAATTGTAAGAGAATGTTTTCCCTTAGTTAGACTATCTTTGAGATGACTACAGCGACGCAATAAAGAACTTCTGTGTGAGAGATACCTCAAAAGTCTCCTGGTCTCCTCAGTTGCTAACTTTTCTACAAGGAAAGAAAAGTTTCCTACAGCATCTACGCTAATTTTAGTCTTTCTGTTTATTCCGAGGTTAACTGTAATCAGCCGGATCCAGGCCGTATCCAGATCAGATGGTGGACCTGCACCAAGACATGACCACAACACATGATGTAGTCAGCTGGATCTGGGAAGGGATCCAGATCAGATGGTGGACCTGCACTTAGACACGACCACAACGGATCCCTGAAGTGTTGCCAGAGGTTGTCAACAAGACTCCCTGTGGAGGCCTCATCAACATGACAGCCTTCTGCTCTGATCCTCAACAAACTCATCTGTAATACAGATCTTCAACCAGATAATATTCTGAATTTTCCAATCCAATCTGACATGTAATGCTGCCTGAATCATAATCACGCACTTTTCGTTCATTCCTTGGCCAGAGGAGATCTGGCCCCCTGACTGATCCTTGTTTCTCCAAAGGTTTATTTCTCCATTCTGTCACCTGAAGGAGTTTTGGTTCCTTGCCACTGTCACCTTTTTCACCTTTGTTGCCCTTTGCTCTGGGCTTGCCTAGTTGGAGACATTTAATTTAATATTTAACAATATTATTGATCTGCCTGCATTGACACCATTATAAAAAACTGGGTAACACTTTACAATAATAGTACATGAATAATCATGTACTAATACCTGAATTAATAGTTACTTCAACATTTACTCATGATTAGTGAATATATGAACTAATAATGAACAAATGAAGAGCAACCCTTAATTACAACAGGAGTCATCCTGATTCATGCATGCATAACAGCAGCCTTAAACATGTTAGTACATGTTTGATAGTTAATGCATTAATTAACGTTTAGGGGTAAACTAAATCAGTCTCTATCTCTATAAATAAATAAGAAGTCATCTAAATTTGAATTAAACATTTGGGGCCCTATTTTAACGATCTGAAACGCAAGTGTCAAAGCGCATGGCGCAAATAACTTTGTGGGCGGGTCCCGGCGCTATTGCTATTTTCCCGGCGGGATAAATGCCTCTTGCGCCTGGCGCAAATCTAAAAGAGGTTGGTCTGAAGTAGCTTCATTATTCATAGGTGTGGTTTGGGCGTAACGTGAAATAAACCAATCCGAGCGCCATCCAACATACCCTTTAAGAACAGGTGCGCATGTTGCATGACGGATTGTTATTATAACGGCGGGTTTACCAGGCGCGCGCCAGGAGCGTTCACAGTCGATGAGACCGACGTTCTTGTCAGGACAGTGAAAGACAGAAGTGACGTTGTATAGGGATGGGAGAAACTCTTGCACATCAGCGTCGGTTAAACATTATAGCCTATACGTATGTTTCTTGCCACTATTGGCCAAACAGGTCTGATCCTTAGTACTACAATAGCCTTAAGAAATGGGTATTTCAGTTTTTTCATCTTCATGTAAACCAAAATGATTTCCCTCATGTGTTAATATTTTTCCTTGTTATAATGTATGATTTGCAAAAATAAAAACTACTGCATCTATGTTGATGAGAGAATCAGTATATGCGCGTTGTGTACCCGCTATATTATGGCCAAGCATGCGCGCTTAAAATAGCATTATGAACAACGCGCAACGCGCCACTGACTTTAGACCAGGTTTTTTATGGTCAGTGGCGCAATTGTGTTCTGGAAGTGTAAAATAGCACCAGGGAATGTTTGCGCCGAAACACGCCTCCTTTTTGCGCCGATCCGCCCAGGGAGCGCAAGTTCATTTCCTAGTTTACCGACGTGCGTCTGTGGAGGGGAAAATCCCGCTTTGCGCGGGTGCAAAATAGGAATGAGACATGCGTTTGTGTATAAAGTCATTTGCGCCGGGTGCAAGATAGGGCCCTTGATTTCATACTGCCATAATTTAAACTGTAACATCATAATCTGTTATCTGCAGCAAGCATTGTGACAAATAATTTAATTAATTAATTAATTTGTCAATTAATCTGTCTAATCTTTCTTCCTGGAACTACAGTATGTAGAGTTTGTTTCCGGTGGGACACTCATTAGTGGCACACTCGGTGCTCGTTCGATACGTTGGTTGTGTGGTTGTGTTTATAGTAATGCTGGCATTTTAATCTCATAATTGATGACTTCTTTTGTAAACAGAATTAATAATTAAAGACATGTTTGCATGTATGTTGTATTTAGGAGGTTTCAGGAGGTTATGGTTAATTACCTGTATTTTTTTGTTTAAATATGCTTCAATTAGCATTAGCTTGTAGCTTATTCCCTACTTTACATGTAATCGTGTCTTATGTGTGTCTTTACAGGTATGTTTGGACTTTTTTAAGTCCATTTATGTTTAATTGCATAAATAAAATTAAAAGAACAATACATAATTTTTTATTTTTATTTTATCTTTTACCATGGGTGTAAAGGAATAAGGATGGCACTCTTATCGTATATGTTTATTAATATATTAGTTCATGATTTGTAAGTACATCATTGTGTCATGACTTTACTTGAGGAGGCACATCATCATTAATTCATTATTAACTAACCATACAATAACATAAACTAATGGCTTGTTAATGCATCATTATGTCGTGACTTTACTTGAGGAGTCACATCATTATTAACTCATCATTAATTACTTAATAAGTAACATGAATTCATGACTTGTTAATGTATCGATGTCATTTCTTGTCTTGGCCCTTCAAGAGAACATATTTTAAAAATGATCAATTACACATGTGCTATACATATTCAGCTCTTCTAAATCAGATATAATTTGCTACTTTTTGGTGGATTGTAAAGAAGTGGAAGTGCTGTGCCCGAATTTGGATGGAGAAGGAACTGTACGGTAGGAGGAAAGTGGACACATTTTGAGGGGAAAAGAAAAGAAGACCAACATCCGACTGTAATATGATATAAAGACAGTAAACAAATCCACAAAATAACCACACAAATAACCATCATCTGTGCTACCACTGATTTTAATTCTGAAAATTGCATCTGTTTAATGGATATATTAGTGTAGGCTTTTCACTCTTGATGGCAGAAGTGGCATCACTTAAAACGGAATGAGATTTTTATTGATGCATTTTTGTGTGTTTAATGAGAAAGGTTAAATGTAAGCATTGCAAGACATTCACTGATGTTTGTGACCGTTGCTGGTGGCAAATTTATGAACAATTTTACATTGTGTGCCCTTTTAATACGTCTTATCGTCTAATCTAGAGCATGTTTAGTTTAGTTTACCTCATAGTGTTAATTTATACATTAATTAACAAGCATGTACTAACGTGTAGTTACGATGGTATATTCATGCAGGAATTCATATGACTCATGTCGTAGTTAAGGTTAATTCTTCATTAGTACATGTCTTAACTCATCATTAGTTCATAGTAAATTAATTATTAATTCAGGTATTAGTACATGATTATTCATGTACTGTTATTGTAAAGTGTTACCAAAAACTGAAGTGAGCTGGACGATGACATCACGGTTTGCTCCAGAGCTATATATATTTTAACAACAAAATGAAATATCACTGAACTTACTTAAGCTGTAACGTTATTTTCTTCTGGAAACAAACTTTGTTGTATTATTTTTCTGTTATCTCTGTAAAGCTACTTTGAAACAATCTGTATTATAAAAAGCACTATATAAATAAAAGTGACTTGACAGTGTATGCCTGCCTATACTCTTTATCTTGTAGCCACTCACATCTTGGTACTCCTGGTCCAGGTATGTGTTGTTCATGATATTTTCTGAGAAACCAATCCTTTCTCTGATTGTTCGGGCCTGCAGTAAGGAAGAGCAAATAAGCAGCCTTTTTTAAAGTAGATAATACATTTAATGGATCTGGGGCAATCTTTTTATTTCTTTAAAGACCAAATTTTCTATGGAACAAGCTTTCAAAGTTACCTTTCACCATGTGTCAGTATGTTTTCAGCAGTGATTATATAGTATCATTAAGGTTAAACATAAACTGAAAATAAGCCTCACCTTCTCCTCTGCAGCTTTCTTAGTTTCAGCATCCATCCAGGCTAGATCATACAGATTGCTCACAAATACCTCTCTGATATTAGTGATCATCTCATCCATCTGAGGAAACAGAGAAGCACATAATGAGACACCATTTGACCACAGAAATTCCATAAACACTCTGGTTGGGTTAAGGTTGTGCTCATACAGTTTTAAGAGGAGTAACGTGGGCAATTTATACTGCATTGCATTGGTACATCCCAAGGATCAACAGACACTATATAGTAAGTCTAATACAAAGGAGCAACAAGATATCTATGAAAAATAATAAATAGCAAACAGCTTAAAACACTTTTTGTTGGCTTTCAAGGAATTCAAAGAAAGCCCAACATTTTTATGTGATTCTAGGTAGTTAGTATGCAGTCCAAGATTCACAATGACTGTTGTGGAGTGGAGTTTAGTGGAAGGTCTAATCTATGAGGAGGAAAGCAAATGTATTCTTACATTTCTCCAAATTTTTAACAGTTTTATTTATCACCTATTTAAAGCCAATGACCTGTGCGTAAACAGCCAAAACTGTGCATTCTACTCTGTGCATTCTATTCTACTGTGTTTTACAATAATACATATTATAAATGGAAAAAGAATCCGCTATCTGTAACCAATTTTCACCCTCTGCATGATGGATTATTTTAACTTGAATTTACAAGATATCTCGTTTACTCTTTCAAAAAACTGGCAGACTAAGAGACCCATGATAACTGACTGAATGTTGTTCCCATTACTTCTAGATAGACTCAAGGAGCCCGTTCTTCATACGTCACTAACTCATTTAGCTGGATTTGATTGTTGGCGTTTTGCCATGATCTTGGATTGTTTGGTTATTCGATGCTCATCCTGGACTTGCACATTATGCACATTAATGTTCGATTCGATGTCGGGCTTCAACAACAGCAAAAAATGTTTGTAATGCCCTAAAATTCTTTGCGAGTGGTTCTTTCCTTTACACTGTTGAAGATGCAGAGAACTTGATAAGCTTTCTGTCTTGCCATTCGCAAAGTTTACCAGGCGCTTTTATTTTTTTTCTTTTGCATTTACAAGCCATTTATGACCCAAGATTGTATTTTTTTTTTGCCAACTAAGGGTATTGTTACAGGTGTGTGGAGACCAGGAAGCACGAGGAGACAAGGATATCCAGGCAACATGAATTTAATTAAACAATCACAGAAGAAACAGTAACCACACTATACAACAATGAGAACCGACCAAGAATGAGGGAGAACACAGGGTTTAAATACACAGAGAACAGACTAGGGGAACAAGACACAGCTGGGGCAAATGAACTAGACACAGGTAAAGGAACTGAAAACTAACGAGGAGCAGGAAAACTGAGACACAGGACTAAACCAAATACACAGTGACGGGGGAAACTCAGGACACCCATGTAACCCAGGTATATTATAATTTTATGGAGCCCTTGAGGCTGACCAGGGCGAGGTCTATTCAGAGCAGGAAGCCTCCAGGGCAGAGCAGGATGTGGACGTGGCTAGGGCGGAGATGGACGTGGCCAGGGCGGAGCAGGACGTGGCCAGGAGCAGGACGTGGCCAGGGCGGAGCAGGACGTAGCGGAGCAGGCTGAGGAGACTCTGGAGGGGCTGTCTCGGCGGGGCGGGACTCTGGCTTGGCTGTCTCGGCGGGACGAGACTCTGGCTTGGCGGGACGAGACTCCGGTTTGGCTGTCCCGACGGGATGAGACTCCGGCTCAGGAACAGGCAGCAGACCCTGGCTCAGGAGCTGGCGGGCAGGCAACGGCCTGGACGGTCTCGGGTTGGACGGTCTCGGGCTGGACGGTCTCGGGCTGGACGGTCTCTACAGGAACAGACTCTGGGATGATGGCCCTCCTGACTGCATGTACTGATATCAGCGGTGGATCAACCACGCAGGAAATTAATCCTGGACAGCCATAAACTGAACTGGTAGTTGGTTTGATGGTTGGCGTGGTGGAGATGGTTGGAGATGGTGGTTGATTGGTGATGTCATCTACCTCACCTACGGTGAAGGGTGAGCCACTCAAACACAGCACATGATCCAGGTACTGGGCAAATGATCCTGGAATTGCCACTGCTGGTGCTTGATGATAAGGGTATCCACTAACCCAAACCAAAAGACGGTCTTCTGGACCTCTTCTGCCCAGCTTACCCCTTCGGAGAGCTCCAGGAATTCAGCAACATACTCCTCGATGTGCCGCCATCCTGGAAACAGATCAGCTTAGATTTGTTGACTTTGGCAGGGGTGAAGAAAATACCCATCTTATTGCTTTCTTTTAGGTCCTGCAGCCAACCTCTTTCTCTTTCTTAATGGTCAGTTCTTTTGTTACGGATGTGTGGAGACCAGGAAGCAAGAGGAGACAAGGATATCCAGGCAACAGGAATTTAATTAAACAATCACAGGAGAAACAGTAACCACACTATACATCAACGAGAACTGACCAAGAATGAGGGAGAACACAGGGTTTAAATACACAGAGAACAAAATAGGGGAAAAAGACACAGCTGGGGCAAATGAACTAGACACAGGTGAAGGAACTGAAAACTAACGAGGAGCGGGAAAACTGAGACACAGGACTAAACCAAATACACAGTGACGGGGGAAACTCAGGACACCCATGTATCAGGTATATTATAATTTTTAATGAAGATAACACAATCATGATGACCGATTATGACTTACAGTCCCTCAGGCTTAACTTACTTGATTGGTGCCATACACTGTAGACTGCACACATGTTCCCATCAAGGCCTCAATGAAGGGATTTTGTGAGCAGAAAGGGGGCTTACAATATAAATGTGCAGCCAAATTACTATTACAATTTTTAATATTCCAGATTATAATATTATATCAATATTTTTAAAAGGCAGTTGACTGAGTAAAATCTCTTAGATGGTGTGTGACCATGTTCCATATCACAAATTAAATCCGTCCTTCGGATGAGACGTTAAACCGAGGTCCTGACTCTCTGTGGTCATTAAAAATCCCAGGATGTCTTTCGAAAGAGTAGGGGTGTAACCAAAGCATCCTGGCCAAATTTGCCCAGTGGCCTCTGTCCATCCTCCTAATCATCCCCATCTATACCAATTGGCTTCATCACTGTCTCCTCTCCACAGTAAGCTGGTGTGTGGTGAGCGTTCTGGCGCACTATGGCTACCGTCGCATCATCCAGGTGGATGCTGCACATTGGAGGTGGTTGAGGAGATTCCCTCTCTCTATGTAAAGCGCTTTGAGTGCAGAGAAAAGCGCTATATTGTTATTATTATTATTAGTGTGAAAGCAAAATGGCCTAGATCTTGACTCAAGAATTTTCAGAGATTCACATTTATGCAGATTATTTGAACGTGGTTAGGAAAATTATAAATATCAAACTCACGGTATTACATACACTTATGCTGAGAACTGCATTTTTCCATTATATAGGTTATTAAAACAGGATCCTGCTTGGAGACAGTGTTTTATGACCCCATTCCCTGACCCAAACCCCAGACCAGTTCCAATGTAGCTCTAGGACAAGGGAACACAATGAAATGACCTTTGCCCAACTATAGGGAAGATTTCAGTGTCTGAAAAGCCTGAAGGGGGTCGCACACCGGACGAGAAGCGTAGCGCCGCGTTGCGCAGTGCCACGTTTTTAAAATTCGAACTGGCGGTGCCATTCCGTCTGTCCGCGGCGCCCAGCTATGGTTCAGGGATCTTGTTCAAAACCCTGCCACAGAGCACCATTTGCCTAGTTTTATATTAAATTTGTATTTATTTGTCTCAAATCCTCATTAATGTACATACTGACTTCACCCTGTGCTGCAATATACATTTAGGCCTAGTTTAACATTCCTAACAGCTTAAATAGTCATATTGGAAAAAAATGTAAAACAAACACAGCCTTTTTAAATCCATTTTTCAATAGGCTACTCTATCATATTAACCATACTCTGGGTTATTATTATTATTAAGTACCAGTCTAAACCCATCAGTGAGAAATATTAATGCATAGGCTATGTAACGTTTGCCTCTAGTGGTTACATTCATGGTCGTGTACTGCCACCTACTGGATTTACCAGGTCACAACACACTTCAGGTAATTTCTGTAGCGTAGTAGCGGAGGGAAATGGACGAAGAAAAACTCATGAATGAAGTAGGGAAATATCCTGAAATATTTGCAACAAACCACAGATTTTTCAATGACAACATAAGGAAGTCAGCAGCTTGGAGGAAGATCGCTGATGTCGTTGGATCTTAAGATAAGATTCTCTAATTATGTTAAAGGGTTAGTTCACCCAAAAATGAAAATTCTGTCAGTGTTTACTCACCCTCATGTTGTTCCAAACCTCTATGTGTTTATTTGTTGTGCTGAACACAAAGGAAGATATTTGGAAGAATGTTTTAATCAAACAGATCTCATTCCCCATTGACTACCATATTATGTATTTTTTCCTACTATGGTAGTCAATGGGGAATGAGATATGTTTGATTAAAACATTCTTCCAAATATATCTTCCTTTGTGCACAGCAGAACAAATAAACACATAGAGGTTTGGAACAACATGAGAGTGAGTAAATACTGACAGAATTTTCATTTTTGGGTGAAATAACCCTTTAACTTACGACCTGAGGTAAAATTTTCTGTGACTGACGTTTGCAACGACTGTACTGTAAAGCCCAGAACACACCAAGCAGACAACAACGAACTAGCGCTGATGAAAGCCAACTGTGTTGTCTTCTCGTCTCCTCTCGTCGAGGTAAAAAGCTGCGCTTGAACACACTGAGAGAACTGCAGCCGACGGTCAGCTAGAATGTGCGTTCTGCACCTGCGTTTAATGAGCCAACTGTCTATTTCTGCAGATGTATTAGTCTATATATTCGTCATTCAAAAAGGAAAACCGACGCTGCTGGCTCCAGATACATAACGTAAACAAAGCAGCGCGTGCTTACCTTTTTGAATATCAAAACTGACAAGGGCTAT
This sequence comes from Cyprinella venusta, assembly GCA_038021265.1. NCBI lineage: Eukaryota > Metazoa > Chordata > Actinopteri > Cypriniformes > Leuciscidae > Cyprinella > Cyprinella venusta. The sequence goes on from CM075871.1 coordinate 20,642,824, forward strand.
TTTCAGCCAACGGCACAGAACTGTGCGTATCACACCGAGGAAACTTAGTTGGCCAACGCAAAAAATCTGCCAGACGGCCGACCGTCGGCTTGGTGTGTTCCTGGCTTAATGTTACAGTAAAACAACGTACAGGACAGACTTTTTCTTAATCTCACAATGTCCTTAAAAAACCCGTATTTTTCACCACAAACTTACAATTATATTTCATTAAATAAATACTCATGTTGAAATTAGACTCCAATAACATGCCACCAGTGAACCACAGGAATAGTAGTAGTAGTAGTAGTAGTAGCCTTTATTGTCACTTAGTCACAAGTACCAGCGAAATTAGCCATCAACCTGTCCATACAGACCTACATACAATAAGACAAGGGGGTAGACAGGACAGGAAGACAGAGCATTGAGGAAGAAATACAGCTTAACATGAGGAGAGGTGAGGAGAGAAAATAAAAAGGCAACCCTTTTTTAACCCCCAAACTATGCTCCTGTGAGGAGTACAGTTTGGGAACAGTAAAAAAAGCACCTCAGCAACATTGGCACATAATCAGTACACTCTACAACATGAAAAGACATGACTTGCAACAGGGTACATGAGTGGGGGGTGGAGGTGACCCAGCACAGGCAAGCAGCCATCCGGTCCTGCAGCCATTCTCGGCGCTGATCACAGACTGGGGGGTACAAAGCGGCGAAGTTGAGGGATGGGGTGTGGGGCTGGTGAATGCATATCTGTATGTATGTGTAAGAGTTCGTGTATGTGTAGGCCTGGAGTGTCACTATGCCTGGCATCATAATCTAGGTGCCTCAAGTCCGCAGATGTCCACAGAGAGTACAGATACACAGAGAGTTGCCATGGAGAAAACCTTGATCATGTCCCAGACAAAGTCAACAATCACCAGGTGTCCTGGGGAGTCGGGGAAGGAACGCGAGAGCGGCTCACTGCAGTGCTCTTCTGGGGGAGTTGTTGTTCCAACAGCGGCCTTGGCCAAGGCCAGTGCTGGTTGAGGGCATCTGAAAACAGATAAGATTGGGATTGTTTGTCCTTGGGGCGAAAAGCCGCATTCAATTTACACGGCTAATTCTCATTGTCTCTGATCTCCTAAACGATCCAAATCCTTCTGCAAAGCTGAAAGCTTCTCCATGATGTTATCCATATTCTGGTTCATAGACACAGTCCCAGTGCTGACAGCTCTGCCCACCGCTTCAATCATCACGGGCAGCCTTGTGAGGCTTTGGACAGCTGTCACCATCTTTTTAATACCTAGATAAACCAGGGCAATGCCTAATCCAACCAGCAGAAGACCTGTTATCATGGTTACGAACAGGTAGATATCTTCAACGTCCTCCACGGAAAGAGCCGCCAGACACACGAACTGCCACTTCTCCCACGCGTCCATCGTGTAGCCAGCTGCGAACGGCAGGGCAGCCAGGTTCCCCCGAACCCAAGCTTCTCTTCGAGAAGATGGTGTCAATTGCGTTGAGAGACCAGTTGATCAAATCCATAATTTCTTAGTTTGGAGAGCAGTGCTGAGAGAGTCTCTCAAAGTACAAGACAGTAGACTAGACGTGACGAGAGAAGCAAAGCAGGGAAGGTTAGGGGAGGGAGAGAAAATGCGACCGCCTTCATTGAGTGCCCTTCGTTGAGTGCCCTTCGTTGAGTATATTAATTGATGTTAACAATGATATCAATAGCTTAAGCGAAAAATATGTAACATATTTGATTTATTGAACAAACAAATCATATTAGTAAAAGTAGCTATAAGAAATGTTGAAATTGATTTGTAATAACAATGCTAATAATTAATTTGTACATTCTAATATTAATGCTAATTGAAGACTAAATATTTATGTAAGCAGGCACATTAAGATATTACATATTTACATACATTATGATATCAAGAAAGTGATCAATTCTAAAATCAATTCAATTTAATGAATTAATAATTAAACTAAGACTGTGGTGACCATTAAACTATTTCATTCTGTCAAGATGTTCCTCAGCGTTGAAATAAGAGCAGAACTGTCTCGAACTGTGTAGGCCTCCCTTGCACCACGAAGTCCACCAACAGTAGAAATGCTCTCCATTGATCCAGGAGGTGGGGCACTGGTAATAAGCCACCTCTCTACTTCCATTGGCTTGAGAAGAAAGTTGTGCAGGATGCAAGCTGAAAAAATAAGGCTGTTTATTTTGTCAGGGTATATGTTAATCCTGCTGTGCAGGATCTTCCAGCGAGATGACAAAATGCCGAAGGAATTTTCAACTATATTGCACGCTCGAGACAATCTGTAGTTGAACATGCGTTGTTGTGCAGATAAGTCCCTACCAGGATAAGGCCGCATCAGGTAGGTTTTTAATGGGAATGCTGCATCCCCTACAATGGTGAATGGCATGTTCCCCAGATGCTCTGCTCCTGGAAGGGGCTGGTCATCTGGCATGTCCAGCTTCTTTGCATCTAGAGCCTGCCCTATGGCTGAGCCAGCAAAGACACCACCATCGCTTGACCGTTCACACTCTCCAATATGGACTAGGAGGAAACAATGTTTGGCATCAACAACAGCCAATAAAGCTACAGAGAATGTTTTTTTTTTTGTAATTAAAATAAAGGCTGCCTGAATGTGGTGGTGCAAAGAGGAGGACGTGCTTCCCATCTATCGCTTCTATGCAGTTAGTAAAATTCCACCAAGATGAAAATCTTGAGGCAATATTCCTCCACTCCTGCTCAGTTTTTCTTGCTAGGTGTGTATCCATCATCCACCTGTTAATAGCTGCACATGTGTCCTTGATGGATTTAGCCACTGTGCTCTCCCCCATTCGGTAGTTAAAGGCAATCGTTCTTACTGAATTTCCTGTGGCCAGATATCTGTAAAACATTAATATTAACATTAATTTCTCCCTCTTCACAGAAAATGGGAGCAGAATGAGATGGAAGTCCCTGAGAGACAACTACATCAAGTGGAAGAAAAGACAACAAGTGCCAAGTGGCTCTGGAGCAGTGCGTCAACAGGAGTGGAAACATGCTGCTGCAATTTCCTTCCTATCAGGGCTGCCAACTCTCACGCATTGAGCGTGAGACTCACGCAATTGAGCCAATTCTCACGCTCTCACGCCACACCCCCGATTTCTCACGCTAAAGTGTCAAGCCAGTCGGCAAAATACCTGAAAAATAAGTTTATCTATAAATCCACTAGTTGAGCCACTCGTGATCGACTAGTTTTACCACAAATTAGTTAAAATATCCTCTAATCTAGTCTAGAGCGATCATGCATGCGAGACAGATGTTTAGCTCCTTACGGCGCGGACGCAAAACCAGGACTGGAGTCAAAGCCAATTCCTCTCTGCACTCTAAGCGTTCTGTTATAACTCCGATTACATCCACTACGGGTTTTCCAGTCTCACGCGTAGGAAAAACTGCTCTGTGTTCGCGTGAGCAAAGTGCACACGTTTCCCTAAAAACACCCTGCATGAACAGAATGCCTATTCTTAAAGTCTTGTGCTGTTTTAAGGCAAAAAGCCATATCATGGTTTCGTTTTTTAGTTCATTGGCAAAATATAATGCTAGAGACCTTCATGTTAGTTTATGCATTTAACATTTCATGTTCTGCAAAAGGAGAGGTCAGTCCCTCCTTGGCCGATTCCTCTGAGGAACGACACCCGCGTCCAGACATCTGGAAACTCCATGTCTGGTCCCTGGACGGGATGTGGAGGTTCAAGGTGATCTACCACAGGCAGTGGTAAACACCATCACTTCTGCTAGAGCTATCTCTACGAGGCGCCTCTATGCTTTGAAGTGGAACCTGTTCGTTGAGTGGTGTTCCTCGCGCCAGGAGGACCCCCGAACTTGCCCGATCAGAGTCGTGCTTTCTTTCCTACAAGATGGGTTGGAGCGTAGGCTATCCCCTTCCACACTCAAAGTGTATGTTGCAGCAATAGCTGCACATCACGATGTAGTAGAAGGTAAGTCCGTGGGGAAGCACGACCTGGTCATCAGATTCCTTAAGGGTGCTAGGAGGTTAAATCCACTTCGTGTTTTGCTCTTTGTACCCTCTTGGGACCTAGCTCTGGTACTGAGAGCTCTCCAAAGTCCTCCCTTTGAGCCTTTACTGACAGTAGAGTTGAATATACTGTCTATTAAGACAGCGCTCCTGTCGGCATTGGCCTCTTTCAAGAGGGTCAGGGATCTGCAGGCTTTCCCGGTCGACGAATCTTGCCTAGAGTTTGGGCCGGGCCTTTCTCGTGTTATATTGAGACCCCGACCCGGATATGTGCCTAAGGTTCCTACCACTCCCTTCGCGGACCAGGTAGTGAACCAGCAAGCGCTGCCCCAGGAGGAGGCAGACCCAGCCCTAGCTTTTCTCTGTCCAGTCTGCGCCCTGCGGGTTTACATTGACAGAACGCAAAGCTTCAGGACCTCAGACCAGCTCTTTGTCTGTTACGGAGGCCAGCAGAAGGGGAAGGCTGTCTCCAAGCAGAGGTTAGCCCATTGGTTAGTGGATGCTATCACCCGAGCGTATGAAGCTATGGGTGAGCCTTGTCCTCCCAGGTTGTGTGCTCACTCCATGAGAGGTGTTGCCGCCCCCTGGGCTTTGGCTCAAGGCGCCTCGCTGACAGACATCTGTAGAGCTGCGGGCTGAGCGACACCGAACACGTTCACTAGATTCTATAGCCTACGTGTGGAACCTGTTTCCTCCCGAGTACTCGCTATGGCAAGTGGTGCGAGGGAATAGGTTGTGTCAGCTTGCTACGCCACTCCGTGCCTCAGCCGGATACGTGCGTCTTCTGCTCCGTTGGCGCCCTACGTCAGTTAGCCTTGGGAGTTCCTCCATCACTCCTCCGGTGCCTGACGTGGCGGACCGCAATGTGCCAGGTCTACAACCTCTAAGGGAGTTGTTGTGTAGACTGGGTGTTATGTCCAGTGGTCTCTTCGGTGACCCATTATGCCACGTGCAGTCCAGCTGTGTCTTCCCCTTGACAGACTCGTTCTGTCGTCCCTGTACGCTCCTGTTCCTTTGGATTGGGACTACCTCAGGGACTGCCATATGTTTCACTATCCCCCTGGGCTAGTACATATGTGTATTCCAGGCCTTCTTCAGGCGCCTGGTTTCCGCAGCGTTCCCTTCCCCTTCTTCGGGTTGGGCACGCTTTCCCAGTGTTATCCAATGTCCACTGATTGGGTCTTGCGGAACAGCAGTGTGACTTCCTAGCTAGCTACCATTATTTCTGAAACTGCGTGGGTAGCGTCGCTGGGCGCTGGAAGGGGCCAGCACCATGGCGTATTATTGGGGATCCCAATTTGTCAGGGAACTCCCCGACGACACGTTGGAGTTCCCAGGACGAAAGGGAACGTCTCGGTCGTCCCTTCACCATGTTGTTGTACCTTCGCGGAGGACTGGACTCTGTTCGGCTCCTCAGCGAGAAGCGTCTATGCAATGTTTGCTTCCGCTTTTATATCCGCGCTTGTAGACGGCTCGCGGAATGCAAAGATTGAATGCCAATGGTTATTGGCTCGTTGTTAATTCTATCAGAGGTAATCAGGTTCCCTTGCGTGATCCCAATTCGTCAGGGAACTCCCCGACGACACGTCTCCGTTCCCTGTACTCAGGGAACGAGGGTTACATACGTAACCGAGACGTTCTTCCTCCAAAGAACAGTAATATGAAAAGTTTTCTTCACTCTTCAGTGCAATTAATAACTAATGGCAAAATATTTTGGTAACACTTTATAATAACTACACGCTAATAATAATTAGTGAAGTATGAGTAAACCATTAATTCATCATTCATAAAGCATTAATAGACATTAATAAGCAGTTTATAAATACAGCTATAAATGCTTTCTTCTTGATTTAAAAGCATATCTATAATTTGTTAAATAATTGTATTTTCATCCTTTATTAATGATCAATGTATCATTTCTAAATGAAAAATTGCATTTTTTATGAACCAGTTATTTGAGAGTTGTCAATGGTTTGTAAGATTACTTAGAGCGTGTAAGTAAATGATTGCTAAACTATTTAAATGTACATTCATACAGCTTATCATTCAAACATATATTGATGGTTACTTAGTGTGTTAATAAATGCTTTATTAACATGTATTAATGCTGTAATTAAGGGTTAATTTGAGTAGTTATAAAGCATTTAGTAGTGGTCAGTTAACTATGTTCGTGAGCTCATCTAAAGTGAGCACTATTCATGCCTTGTAAAGCATTTTTAAAGGCTGTTAAATATTTCTATGTTCTGTATCACTGCGTTGTGTTTGTTACATTTTACTGTTTAGAAGATTTAAGTCTTTAAAGGGTCATGAAACCCCCCTCTTTCAGCTCAAGTCTAGCTCAAAATCTTTTTGAAAAATGCAACTGAAATGGGCGTGGCTAGCTGTGAGAAGAAGGGAGGGAGTGGGTGTTGTATGACCATCACGTCACCGTCACATGCATTTCGACTGTCACTAAAAAGATTGTGCAAGCGCCACTGATTGGGACAGCCTATCAGCAATCACCTTCAGCTTTCCGTCAAAGTCAACTCCATGGTCAGATTTAGATAATCTAATAATGCTCGTAATACGAATCGGTCACAGAAAATGTAAATTAATATTATATGAAATACAATTATAATACAATTCTATGTTTTGAGTAGCTACAGTATACTGACTACTGTTTTTATTTTTAAAACGCTTGTTCAGCTGGCTTACCGTATAAATATTCTTATGGTAGTTAGCAGTTTTTAAAGGGAAATTACATTATAACACATGAAAATTGACCTTCTGCTAAAAAAAAAAACTGAGTCTGCACATGCGCATAATCAGTAAGTAGCAAATCTCGATGGGTAGCATAAATTGACAGAACACCAGGAATGTGCCGACCCGTGGCCCCACCTCACCAGACTATTTAAATTTTCTGAATATTCTGAAATTTTCTTAAATGTTAAATAAAGCAACATAGTAGAAAAGTGAATATTACTTGATTTTACTTTCAATTCCTTTTACATTCTCCAAGGTATTGACATTCACATTTTTTTTATAACTTACATTTTTATTAAATTTTCACATGAATATCAACAAAATAATACAGAAAATGATACAAAAATAACAATAGTAATAACATTAACAATCTAACAATCTGTCTGGAGATGATGTGCTATACAGTACACTTTTCTGTTTGGCATTTGTTCAATTTGTGTAACGTGTCATATAAATGTTCCATTTTTCTCAGTTCTTTTCAAAGACATTCTGTTTGACTCTCAAAAGGTATGTCAATTTTTCCATCTCAAAGATTTCCTGGACAATTTCCAACCACTGTGCCTGTTTCGGGATATTAATATTGAGCCAATTTCTTGTGATCGCTTTCTTACTGGATGCAAGTAATATTTTAGTCAAATACAGGTCTTCTTTCCTTACGACCTCCTCAATATTCCCTTGGTACATCACTAGAAAAGTGTTTGGGATTTCATATCCCAAAACATTTTTAACAACTAGGTTAACATTTTGCCAGTATGTCCCCATTTTTGTACAGTTCCAGAAGATGTGTGCATGGTCTGATTCCACATTCCCACACAATCTCCAGCATTTTTGTTGTTTAGAGAGTTGCCTCGATTTTATTTTCGGTGTTATGAAATAACGAACCAAGTTTTTCCAGCAGAACTCTCTCCATATTAAGGAGCTTGTAGAAGTACATTGTGTGTCGCACATGCGATACCATACCTCCTCTTGTATCTGAATCTTTAGTTCTGCTACCCATTTTGCTTTTATATAGAGTGTCGTTTTCCCCCCTACTCTCACCCAGGGCTTGATAGAAAGCAGAGATGAGTCGAGACCCATTCTGTTTGTAAGAATCCACAATGACTCTAATCACATTATTTGTCATTTCAAGTGGCTTTATCTCTTTTGTGAAATAGTCTCTTAACTGCATGTATCTATTAAAATCTTTGTTTTCTAAATCAAATTTTGCCTTAAGATCTTGGAATGTTAGGAATTCTCTACCTGTCGAAACTGTACATATTGCTGTCATACCTTTTTGTGCCCATTCTTTGAATACTGTGTCATACATCCACGGCTTAAAATTTGAATCATACCCAAACCACCGCAATATGCACATATCTCTCTTAAGTTTGCATTTTCTTACTACAGCACTCCATATTTCTAGTGTAAATGCTATTATTGGGTTCATAGCGTGCTTTAAAGCACCTATCAAATGTTCATCCCCGACCAGTATCTGGATCGGATAGCCCTGTATGCATTTTTCTATTTCTTTCCATTTAGACTCATAGTCAGGACTACACCAACAGGCCAGGGGTCTGAGCTGAGCTGCATAAAAGTATTCTATAAGGTTACGCAAAGCCATTCCACCCTTACTTCTAGGTAGTCGGAGTGTCTTCAATTTTATTCTTGGTTTTTTACCATTCCAAATGAATCTAGAGATCATCTTGTCCCAAGCAATAAATTTGTTTTGAGGGATTTTACCATGTACATGTGGTGGGCTTGAGGCCAGAAGAGTGCAGTAATTAATGGAGTGTTAGAGAGTGTGTTTTGTGACAGGTGGTGTTGGTGCACTGCTCAGCTGTTCTTATGCATGTGAGAAAATGGACCCGACTCATGTCATCCCACACAGTACTGAGATTATGTACAAACACACAAGCACATCCAAGCAATGGTTGGTACTGTAGGTCCAACCATTATTGGACCTACACAGATATACACTGCATGCACACACAGCTCACCATATCTTTGCTATCTCCAGCAAAGGCTTGCTCCACGTACAATCTACCCACAGCATTCTCCATGTTGTTGTTCACATAGATGGCACACTGTCTCCAAACTGCTACTTCAGATGTAGTACCATAGATAGCCTAAGAAAGGTGGGATAAAGAGCATAAATGTTTTTAAAATTATGACAGCTAATTCACAGTTTGAATCTAACTTTTTTGGTCTTTACCTTTCTGAAAGCTTTTCTGGTTTCCCTGTATTGCCTGCTTAAACCAACCACCAGATTCATAGCAAGACGCCACACCAGGTAGTTCTGTATGTCCCTGCACATATAATCACATGATTTATATGTATACTGTATATTTTAAATTGGTCTAGTGTATTCAGGGAGCCCAGTTATTGAGACAGTTCTCTTTCGAGTGGAACTCAATGCTGCATTATGATGTTAACACAATGGGAATGCTTCTGTGTGAGCCGGCGTCTGAAGCACATGTGGAAAACGTCTCAGGTTACGTATGTAACCCTGGTTCCCTGAGAGGGAACGAGAGCTGCGTTGCCAAACGCGATGAGAACGCTCTGCGTGATTGCGTTGTGAAGCGTCTGTACAATCAGTCCAATGAGAGAGTAGGACGTCAGGTGACGTCATTGACCAGGAAACTATAAAGCACCCTTGAGATCAGACCACGACAGCTTCTGTGAAAGGCCTAAAGCAAGTTGATCAGGGCATGCAGGAAGTATGGCAGTTGAACGCAGCTCTCGTTCCCTCTCAGGGAACCAGGGTTACATACGTAACCTGAGACGTTCCCTTTCAAGGGAACTTCGAGCTGCGTTGCCAAACGCGATGGGAACCCCATACCCACTACGCCATGCTGAGAAATGCCCGTTCTGTGTGAAGTCCTTGCGCACACTAAGAAGCAAGCAACCTAGCCCCAGGAGTGGAGAGGCCAAGGTCATAAAATCTGACAAATGTATGCGGCGAGGACATCCTGCCGCATTGCAAATATCAAGAAGGGAAACACTCGGAACAAAGGCCGTAGAGGCCGCCATACTTCTAGTAGAATGGGCCCGAACAGCCATAGGTGAAAGCTGTTCAGCCGCTTCAAAAGCCAATGATATAGCCTCGACTATCCATTTGCTCATAACCTTAGATGCAGGGGACTCTTTCTTGAGTGACCAAGCAGACAAATAATTGTTCAGACTGTATTATTTAGTAAAAATGACGAGAGTCTCAGAATAGTGTCACACGAGGGAAACCCTCTTTTATTCACCCCTAGCTTCTCTTACATCACTTCGCCATCACTGCCCCCTAGAGCATATATTTAGGAACTCCATAACATATATGGGAATTACATATATATTCAACTTGAATATTACATCCCCTTTCTTTGAAAACTTGACATAATATGTCAATGAAAACATGTGTCAACTATGCAACTCCTTAAGATATAACATAAGTGCAACAACCAATATAAGAACGAAAAGTCAACAACATAATTATGTTATCAATATATAGGGCAGCGGTCCGCCTACACCCTTCACAATCAAAGGTCAAGGACAGCTCTTGGTTTCACTACACGTCCAGATCTGGTAACGTAAAATGGAGCAACAGAGTCAGATTTGTTTGTGTCTGTCTGCTGAGGTTGATCCATGGGCACTGTATGCTGGAGACATTCCAGTCTCGGCAGTAGTAGGCTGTGCTCTATCTGGCAAAAGGTGGCGACGATTCCTGCGGAACATTTGGCCTCCTGCAGTACTCACATGGTAAGACCTGTAAGTGTCAGCAGGTTTAATGACTACAGCAGGTTTCCATTTACCCGACTCCTGAATTCGGACGTGGTCCCCATTCCTTAGTGCCGTAAGTGGTTTTGCTGACCTGTTGTAGTACTTTGCTTGATGTTGTTGCTTTTGCACACGCCTTGCATGAACATCCATTCCACTGACAATTTCAGGTTGCAACTGTTGGCTGGTAGTTGGTAAAATGGAGCGTAATCTTCTGCTCATCAGCAGTTGGGCAGGTGATCTGAAACCATCCACTGGGGTGTTCCTGTATTCCAACAGACTGATGTATGGGTCTTTCTTGTCTGCTTTTGCTTTGTCCATTAGTGATTTGGCAATCTGCACTGCCTTCTCACTGAGAAGGCACTGCCTTCTCTCATTGCTCTGTGGGTAATGCGGACTACTCGTCACATGCACAAAATCCCATGTTCGAGCAAAGTTCTCAAACTCTTTTGAGCTGAATTGAGGCCCATTGTCCGAGATGACCTTTTCAGGAATCCCGTGTGCTGCAAATACTTTTTTTAGTTTCATGATCACTGTAGCAGCTGTGGTGCTCTTGAGTTTTTCCAAATCAAAGTACCGGCTATAGTAATCTACCACCACTATGTAGTCATCACTGTTACAAGTGAGTAGATCAGTACCGACAATCTGCCATGGCCGGTTTGGTATAGGATGGGAAATGAGAGGCTCTTTTGCATTTGACATACGACGCTCAAGACAAATGGAGCACTGTTCCACCATGTAAGTGATCTGTTTGGACATGCCTGGCCAGAAAAGAATGTCTCTAGCGCGTTGTTTGGATTTCTCAATTCCCATGTGGCCTGCATGAATACGTTGAAGCATCTCTTCTCTCAGCTGCATGGGAATTACAATCCTTTCCCCCTTGAAGACCAAACCGCCCATCTCAGATAACTCGTCCCTATGATTCCAGTATTCTAGAATTGCTGTAGGGCATCGCTTTCTTTCAGCAGGCCTCCCTTCTTTGATCACTTTCTTTAGCGTGGACATTTGGACATCACTTTCAGTTTTTTCTTGAATGATTCTGAGCTTTGCGTCACTGACAGGGAGAGCGCTGAGTACGGCATGCACTTGCACATCCATCTCCTCACTAATGCTGTGATCGGTGCTAGACAACGACTTCCTTGACAGCGTGTCAGCCACTGGAATATTTTTCCCAGGAATGTGTACGATTGTGAAATTGTACTTTTGCAGTTGCCAGATCATCCTTTGCAGTCTTGGTGGTGCCGCAGCTAATGGCTTTTTGATGATTGATTGAAGGGGTTTATGGTCGGATTCCACGGTTACATGCCGTCCATAGACATATTGATGAAATCTCTTGCAACCCCAGAGGATGGCCAGGAGCTCTTTCTCTATTTGGGCGTATCTTATCTCTGAGTCCGTGAGAGACTTTGAGGCATATGCAAGTGGTTTACCTTCCTGCAGCAGCACTGCACCTAGACCATATTTGGAAGCATCCACTTGCAGTGTGAGGTCTTTGCTTGTGTCGAAAAATGCCAACACAGGTCCTGGTTCCCTGGTAATGATGTCTTTCATCCTTTGGAATGCTGTGTCATGTTGCTTGTCCCTTACGAACTCATGATCCTGCCGCATTAGCTGTCTCAGAGGTGCATTTATGTCTGAAAGATCTGGTGCAAATTTTGAAAGATAATTGACCGATCGAATCGATATGCAGAGCCTGATTCGACCACCGATCTCACAGTCGAATCTTCGTTCGCGGGTTTTATGAAACGTGGATCATACCATTTTGGCAATATGGGGGTACTCAATGTCTAATTTCACACAGAACTACTGATTTTGTACAGTTATAATAAGTTATAGGTATACAGCCTTTAATTATGATAATGCCGTAAAAAACGTGAAAAGAAAGAAGCATTCAATAAATATTTTTAACGTTTGTGTGTGTGAATAAATCCAACCACCGCTCACCGCTGTGACAGATTTAAGTTTCACTTTCCCTGATCCGTGATAGACGTGGAGCATCTTGACGGCAGGGATTACAATGTCTGGAACAAAAAATCTAAAGTGTGGATGCACTTTGAAATGGTAAAAGATGATCCAAAAAAAGTAAAATGCAAGTTGTGCCAACAGCTCATGTCGTACCACTCATCAACAACAAATATGGCTTTCCACTTAAAACGAGTTTCTTAGCTTCCAATAAGGATGGTTCACTCTTTCATTTAACTGCCGCTTTTTTCTTTCATTTAACTGCCGCTTTTAATTTACGAATAGCAATATCATATGTTGGGACTTAAAATACGTTCGTCTTTTTTCTAGATCCACCCACAGTATCAGACTAACGACGGCAGTTCATCTAGTAGCGGAGCTGCGCCAAAACTCACTCAAAGAAAGCTAGATTTGAGACCGCCATTGTCCGAGAAAAGGAAAAGAGAAATCACGGAAAAAATTGCAGAGTTTATTGCGCTCGACATGAGGCCAGTGAATGTTGTGGACGGTGAAGGTTTTAAAGAATTAATGCGCACACTTGAGCCAGGATACACAGTTCCCAAAAGAGAGACGGTTATGCATGCGGTGGATGCGAAATACGCGTCCATATAATTTTAATTTGCCGTGAACATGTTTAGCTAAAAGAACCAGCGTTTATTGTTGTTTTGGCAGTTAAAAGGAGAAAGTTCACAATTCTGGCTAAACTTTCGTTGTTTTAATAATTTATTTATTTTAATTTTATTTATTGATCACTCAGAGTTACTTAATTTAACTCGTATTTTTTAAAAATATATGTTCCCCTGTACTTTGGCATTTTGCACACATTAGCTTACTGCACTCACTTAGCTGAGTCTTTCAAAGGGCTGGATTTTCAAGTCTTTCAAAGGGCTGGCTACAATGGGCTGGCTATCAGAGGTGTCACGAAAAGAGCAACTGGAGGAAATATCCTTTTTGAACTTTTTCAGATAGTGATTTGCAGGGTAGCATTTATGAATTATTTTGAAAGAAATCTCTTGTACTTTATTGGTTAGAAAAGAGTGGTAGAAGCATCCACACTTTTTTTCAACAAATATTACCAACTTAATTACTCCAATAAGCAGTCACAGGTGATAAAGTAACAATGTCTTGCTGAAACAGTGAATGGATTGATCTATTATTGTTTTTATTGGGAGAAGCAAAGCACAATTTACCAACAGCAGTTTTGACCAAACTCAGCAGTGTTGGGAGTAACGCATTACAAAAGTGATACATTACAGTAACATATTACTTTTTGCTGTAACGCAGTAGTGTAAGGCATTACTAATCAATTTTCAGTAATATTTTACTCGTTACATGTTCAGTGAGGCTTGTCTTACAGTTGTATTACAGTGTATTGTCTGCTTTTACTTCTTAAAGGCAACAGACTATGTGAAAGTTTTAAAGCAGTCTTTTAGTGCCAGTTCAGAGCAGTCACGTCTGTAACATTGTTTTTCCTCATAAATGCGAACACGAAAACTAAAATAAAATGAATATTTTAAGTTCTATGGAGACTGGAGAGCCAACCCTTCCTCATCCGATTTGCGCCGTGTAATTAACAGAATTACAAAAAATATATTTTGCCTCCTATTTTTTTGTCACACATGAATGTGTGTCTTTTCCCTAATATTAAAAATAAAACAAAGACTGATATTTGTCTAATGTCTGGAGTCCTTTAAGGAAGTAGCCTATACGTTTCAATACATGTATTTTCTGAGAATTTTTATTTCAAATTTTGACTGCAAATGTCATGTCCATAATGCTGGACTTCCCCAATTTTAAATAATTTATCCTCAACTAGTTTTGTGGTGTAGGTCTATGTATTTTATAATGTTAACTTCAAATAATACTAATAGCCTAATTTAAAGATAAGGCAGCATTGGATCTGGACGGTAAGGAGAATAACGCTGGAGTTGGAAGAGGTGTGTCGCGATTCTGTAGGTTCGTGAATCTGAGTCGTGTGGCGAATCGCGATTTCGGTTTCTTATTGCATATCGTTACAGCCCCAAAGTTAAGTTCTACTTAGTTATTTTGGTGAAAGTAACTCAAAAGTAATACATGAGTAATGTAACGCATTACAATTCTGAGACATTAATATTGTAAGGTAATGAATTACTTTTAAATAACAGTAACAAGTAATACCTAATGTATTACAGTTTGGAAGTAACTTGCACAACACTGAAACTCAGAGAGACTGGAAGAAGAGAATGAGTGTCTCTCAATAAAGCAAGAGCACCTGATGGGATTGGCATGAAATTACAGGTACAGATAAAGCATTTGTGGATTGCTATGTGTGTGTGGATCAGTCGCGTGCATTTGTGGATCGCTTTGTGTGTGGATCTGTCGTGGGCATTTGTGGATTGATTTGGGTGTGTGGATCTCTTGCGTGCATTTGTGGATTGCTTTGTGTGTATGGATCTCTCGCGTGCATTTGTGGATTGATTTGTGTGTATTGATCTGTCGCGTGCATTTGTGGATTGATTTGCATGTGTGGATCTGTCGCGTGCATTTGTGGATCACTTTGTGTATGTGAATCTGTCGCATGCATTTGTGGATTGCTTTGTGTGTGTGGATCTGCCGCGTGCATTTGTGGATTGTTTTGCATGTGTGGATCTGTCGCATGCATTTGTGGATTGATTTTTGTGTGTGGTAGGGGTTTCATCAACTAGTCGACTGTCACAACCAGAGGTGTAGTGGTAAAAAAAGAGGTGGGTAAACTATAAATTCTGGTGGACCACGATGTGGTCAACAGGTAAGGTGGGCCACTGCCTACCGGTGTATGTGTATCCTGATAACATTGCTATAGGGAGGCCTCGACATTAAGCCTTTTCATACGCTTGTCCTTCGGACAAGTAAATCTGCCGTTCATTTGTCTGTTTAAAAAAGTTGCTTGACCGGATTTTTTATTTTTATTTTTTGTGTGTTCATTTATTCTGAAAAAATATTCTCATCATTGTTCAATCAGCTTTGATATTTAAATCACATTATTTTAATATCTGCACCTTTAAAGGGCATCCCCTCACCCAATATTATTAAATATGCTTCATCTTTCATTTTAAATTTGATCAATAAATTAAATTATTTTGAATAATAAGACACTATGGGCTGTTACCCTAGGGGCTGATCAAATTAAAACACTGAAAAATTGCAACTGTATAAAATAATGTAACAAAATTTATTTAAATGTACATAAGAAACTTGGAAAGAATGATACTACTTTTAAACATTTAACACTAAGCCGCCAGTAGGTGGCGGCAGGCGACCGTCTTAATGAGTGAGTCATTGATTCATTCATTCAAACGATTCGTTCAAACGGCTGATCATTCAAGAATGAGACAGATGTTTATGAATGGGTCATTGAATCTTTGACTCAATCGATTCATTCAAAATGCTGAATCATTCAGGTTGAGTGTTCCTGTGACATGCTCCGTGGTTATGCTGTGATTTTTGTTTGGAACTCGCAGCTGAAACAGAACAGAAACAGCCAATATTGCATCTAAAATGTAAGTGATTTAATTTTTACTGTTTATTAAACTGTTGTAGGAAATCAATGTCACATTTTCAATCGCGATGGTGTTCAGGAAAAATAATTGAGGTTGTTTAACATATGTTAGAATTATAAAAACTCTATTTAGATTTTTATAGGCAGCAGCCTATGTTGTTAACTGAGTGTGTTCTGCGCTCATTTGTGTAGATTTCTGCTCGAGAGGCTGCGCGAGCGTCAACAGTGCAACCTAACCGTCAGTCCTTACCGTCAATAATCAACAACAATGACAGTAATGCAGCGCAATATAAAAGAGTTTGTCTTGGGTTTAACAACCTATGAAACTAATAATGAACAATATGAAACTAAAACAACACAAGCTTGATTTAAAATGTCTTTGGAACTACATGCAGGATATTTAGAGGTAGATAAACGCAATTGAGAGGTGGATAAACGCACTTTGGAGGTGGGTAAACGCTACTTCCGAATTTGGGAGGTGCGTAAACGGCGTTTACGTGCGTTTAGCCTCCACTACATCCCTGATCACAACCACTAGTTGGCACTGTTGGCCGACTAGTCGGAAACAAAATGATGACATATATAGCCTATATATAGATAATTTTTTTGTGAACTATCATTTTAAGTACAAGCGGCGGTACTATATACTATAAGCACTATAAGGCGCACCTTCAATGACCTAATTTAGAACATTTTTCAAAGGTTTGACTGGGTTTGCGTTATGCATCCACTAGATGTGCTAAAGGGAATGCATCGAGTGCGCGGCATTGGAGGTGAGGCGTTTATTTAGTAGCGTGAGCGCGCTGGGGCGAGCACATAATTTACATCCGCAGCCTGACTCGCTGACGGCTACAGCTGGCTGTTTGTTGTTTGTTGCTGTTTGCCTCTGTCAATCTCTCTTTGACATCCACGGCCGCCAAAAGAATTTCATTTACCTTACCGCCTACTTGTCTTTCCATTGCTTTTAAGGCCTTCATCATCTCCACGTTACTAGGATTCTCATTTGAGGCCTCCCCCCCTTCTTCCTCCGTTTCTTCGTGCTCGCTCAGGCTTTCAGGTTCGGATGGCATAATTGTGATTCCGCTTCCAATCTCCCTTTATGTTTCATCTTTTTCTTCGACGGCATTGTTTTAGTAATCACTTTAGCTATTCCACCAACTTAAATTAAGTATCTTAAGTGGGTTTAGAAGGATTGATTCTAGCCTAAAGCACGAGGGTTGAAATCTGCGACTCGTTACGCCACCGCCATAACCGGAAGTCCCGTGCATTTGTGGATTGCTTTGTGTGTGTGTATCTCTCGCGTGCATTTGTGGATTGCTTTGTGTGTGTGTGGATCTGTCGCATGCATTTGTGGATTGCTTTGTGTGTGTGGATCTCTCGCGTGCATTTGTGGATTGATTTGTGTGTGTGGATCTGTCGCATGCATTTGTGGATTGATTTGCATGTGTGAATTGCTTTATGTGTGTGTGTGGAACTGTCGCGTGCATCTGTGGATTGATTTGCGTGTGTGGATCTCATGGTGTGCATTTGTGGATGGGTGCCTACGCATGCGGATCTCTCGCGTGCATTTGTGGAAGGTTTTCACTCCATGATACCTTCAAATTCACTGTAATCCAGTGACGACAATTCATCAAGAAACACAATAATAAATATCACACAAGGTGTGGATCAATGTCCTAACATGGACTCTCTCACACACACACACACACACACACACACATATGATTTCTTTATTTGAATCCGACAATCAAATTTCTTACAGAAAGAGTTCAAATATTCTCAGAGATAACACAGCTTTGACATTCAAGGGTACATAAAACATCACTTACGCCACACCGCACGGCTGCCTATCACAGCAGAAATGGAGCAAAACTTTGCCAGCTGTTTGGACTTTCCTTTTGGTGCCAGTCTCAGTCCACTAACAACTAGTTTGTGGACATGTCCCAGGCTGCCAAATATCAATGCCACAAACTTACATGCATATCCTAGATCACTAATCTTTGCAAGGAGGGATTGGTATTTAGTCATTCTAAAAAGGCTATGTCCATACACAAATCATAAACACAACCTATTTCAAGGACTAACACCTCCTTTTTATCTGTATCCTTGAACACAATGTCAGGGGTGTTAGGGATGTTACAAAACACATCATCAGAGCTGTTAAACCAGTCTGGTATTACTCGTGAGTGTTTATACATAGGCATATTTTTTGGAAATATGTCTTGAACAGCATTTGCAATGAGGTTTACAATACGATCATGGCGTGCTGTGTATAACCCTTTGTACATATTACAGCCGTTTACAATATGGGCAACTGACTCAAGGTTATCAGAGTTAGAATGCATTATACAGTGTGGATGGTAATTTTCAGGGTACCATAACGCTAGGTTGTATCTGGTTGGTAACACCTGTAATCTGGCCTTGACAGTAAAGTGAAGGATATCTTCCCCTATTGCAGCATTTCTGAACATAGAATGAGAGGTGGAATGGTCAGCGAAGTCAAGACATGCCAGTTTTCCCTGCATTTTTAGTCCAGTCCAGTGTTGTTTTGTGTCCATCTGTTTGATGTTCATTAAACAACTTCTTGCTGTTGTGCTCTGTAGCGTGTGTTGTCTCATTGTGACAGACTGTGGCCTTCACAGTAACAGATGGGTCTGTGACCACAGCGTCAGATACCTCTGGTGCAGTTTGTGAGTTGCTTTGTGTCCACTGTAGTTTAACTGCCATTCTATTACACAAGTCGTTTAGGTCCGGCCAGTCTGAGCGAACTCCGAAACCCACGGCTTGTGTGTCCAGTTTACCGTTGCTCTTCCTCCTAAAGCCGAGGAAGCTGTCATGATCACCGGTGGCCAGAGGAAGTTTTCTCTTCCTAAGGTCCAGTAAGAGGGAAGCTCTGGCTAACTCTCTGACCGCAGCATCGTCATTGTTAAGCATGTGGATCAGGTGTATGGAATAGGTCCATTCCACATTTGGGACCCCCAGACCCCCTTCCTTGAGTTTGAGGAAGATTATGTCTCTGGTGGAGTGTGAATTCAGTCCCAGCCATTTCCTGACGGCTTCAACTGTTTTATTATTCATGTCTCGTAGGACATTTTGTGTGAAATGTGAATGTTTGCAAAGAGGTGTTGTATCTTTGCCAGCGCTACTTCTCTAATGGTCTCCAGTTTCATGACTACAGGTAGGGGAGAAGAGTCGATCAGATCAATGATTGATGATCAAAGGCACACGATAACTCCTGTACCTGTTCACCCCACTCACCTACAATGTTGAATTTATGTCCAAGGTAGGTGTAAGTTTCATCACGAGAGTAGACCCTGATAGGCTGTCCCATTATTTTAAAGTAGGGGGGTTATCAGATTTAGATTTGTACCACCGGTTTCCACCACTCCGCTGTTCATAAAATGCTGGACATTTGGTATGTTTCACCTCCAGCTTAGACCACTGAAAGAATTCATCTGTTCTGGCCAGCATGTTTAGGATGACATCCTCCCTAGAGGACACTTCAACATCATCAGCGTACCCCTGGACAGGGTTTGGGGATCTGGTATGTGGTGGTGCACACTGACAGATCCATTTCATCCACTGATTGATAGCCAGAATGAAGTTAACAGCACTCCATGGGCAGCCTGTTTTAATCCCCACCTCAAGAGGTATAGGCTTTGTAAGTTGTTTACCACAGATGACTTACCACAGATGACACAAAATATCCTCTGTACACATCCGTTATGATGTCCACAAAAGGTTGAGGTAGATGGATCTCCTCTAATGCATTAAGCAGCCGTTTGTGAGATAATGTCCCAAAGGCATCTCTGAAGTCCAGGAATACGATATAAAGTTTACATGATTCATGTTTAAAATCATCAATTCCAGTTTTCAGGCAGAATGTTCATTCATACCCTGTCTGTCTATATAGGCTTTCTGTTTGGGTGAGAAAATGCATGCATCCACAAGCCATAGAAGGATTCAGGCAAGCAGGCATTTCATAAACACCTTATAAACAGTGGGTAGATATGTCTCTCCATGTAGATGGATCACTTGGGATGTTGTCTTTCTTTGGAATTCTATGGACAAGGTCCCCCTTCCATGAATCTGGTACTTTCCCATTAATCAAACATGTGTTAAATATATAGGTGAGTACATGGGTAGACCAGGGTTTTGTGGCTTTCAGGGTCTCATATTTTACTCCATCATATCCACAGGCTTTGATATTTGGCAAGTGAGTCAGAACTTTGTCTACTTCGTCAAGAGTAAAATGAGCCGTCCATGGATAATGAACTAGAGCAGGGTTCTCTATGTTGGTGGACCAAGGGGGCGTGGCCAATGTGTGAGACGGGAGTGATTTACATTTGTCCATGTAATACTTATGCACATCACTGATGTCATTAATAGTGGGTGAAGGTGAAGGAAATGTATAGTACTAAGTACAAGTATAGTACTAGTAGTATTAAGAATAATCTCAATAGCTTTAGACCTGCGATGTTGCCACAGGTACGATAATTTTTCTCTGCTTGTGGCTGCCTGTGGCAGCCTGATGGCTGGATGATGTCTCTCACGAAGATCAGCAGTTGCTCAATCCAGGAAGCAATGGAGACCGTTGTTAATTCCACTGGATGTTTATCGCTCAAGTGGAACTTTTTCAAGATACGTGACACGTATTTCAGGAGTGGCAATCCAAACTCCCTCCCGTTGGCCCGCCTCACGCGGAATACTCCGTTTTGAAAGAATACTCCGGAAAGAATGGATGCGACCCTACTCCAGACCCTACACATACCCACACACACACACACTCACAAAACCGGTGCTTGAGGCTTACTGGTGGGGATCCAGCGACTCAGGCCTGAGTATCCACCTAATCCACACCAAACCCGTGCACAGCAACACAATCAGTACAGCAATGATCAAACTGTGGAGGTACACTACACACACACACCAAAAAGGGCCCACCGCCTCGAGCATGCTGACCCCACCGTCAGTACTCAGCTCCTCAACAGATAACAAGGACAGAATAGATACAGGGAGATGAAGAACGCTACTTTAGATCGCTCGGTGGGAAACGAGGATGGATTCATCTCCATGTAGAGCTCGCACTGCAGGAGAAAGCCGCTGCACTCCTCCTCCTCACCAGAGAAGGGCGCTGGTTGGGCCATGGGACTGACAGAGGCAGACGCTGAAGAAATGGTCACGGTGGAAGTAGCAAGTGTTGATGTGCTGGTCCGGGGAATGGAAGGTGACGGTGGCGGATTCGCTGCGGCGATGGTACTGGGGGTGGATTGCAGCATGTTTTGTTGGTCTGGTCTTCTGTCACAGATCAGAAGGACACAGATGGGTGAGTATGAACAGGGTTTATTGAAACAGGTGATCAATGGTAAATGGCAGGTGAGTAGCGTGGATGAAGATGATTCAAGTAGAAGGTAAACAGTCTGATAATGTTTCTCTTATCTGGATAGGATCGGTAGATGGACAAGCTGCACCGGAGGAGAGGAGAACTGAATGGGACCGGAGACTGGAGCAGATGAGGAGCAGATGGATCTGGAACTTCAAACAGGTAAGTAGTCTTTGCAAAGATAGCTGTGGTGCGGGAGTCTGTTGCCGTAGCGGAGACGAGACCAGACAGTGAGTGACTGTGAGAGGTGAGTCTTTATGGAGAGGGTGATTGGCACAGGAAGTGATGGCAGGTGATGAGAACAGGTGATGATTAGTATTCAGGGGAACCGGAACGAGTGGGCGGAGTGATGGTGTCTGGTGCTGACGCCGATGTATCTGTGACACGTTGCTGTATGAATAACTAATGACCTTATGTTCAGAGTTAATCTTTTTGTCACCATTGTTGAGATTCATAGGCTAATTCTTGATCTCTGTGCCTATCTGAAATATTTTTAAGTTTGTTTTTTTTTTGCAATTGATTTAATCATTTGGATTTAATAGAAAATGCATATTCCACAATAACAGTGCTGCAATAATATCGATAAGATACAAAGCTTAACTCTGAAATTATATTCTCAGTGATTCAGGCCAATTACTGATTATGTTATAACACACTCAACACCATCAAATCACCTTTTCTCTTTGTTCATTTGGCTGTTATAACAGAAGTACAATAGGCAAACAAATTCAAAATTAAATGACTTAAGGCTCAAGAGCCCAACTAAAGCAAACACTGATCTCCATAATGGTAACCAATTACGATTTTCTCCTTCAGTGATTCTGATGTTATGGTGACTTCAAATGAAACACTGTTAAACCTCTGTTGATTCTCAATAAAATCTTCTGCAGAAGTCTGACAGAAAAAAGGTCTGGTTAGTAATAAATAATGCTGTTTGTGGAGTTGTTTAATCCTCCTCTGCTGAGATCTTCAGATTTAATGTCTTCTTTTCTCTTCAGGTGATTTCATCTAAGACTGTGTCCAAAGTCAGTTGTAGTTGTTCTGCTCATCTCTTTTTCCATTCTCTTCTTTCCTTCAGTGATTCTGTTTGTTAACAGGCTTATTAAGGTTGAGATGACTCCATGTTTAATATACACCGATTTTGTGGCTCAGATAAAGTCTGAGTCTAAAGTCTAGCTGTCGTTGTGTACCCGCTACATTATGGCCAAGCATGCACACATAAAATAGCATCATGAACAACGCGCAACGCGCCACTGACTTTAGACCAGGTTTTTTCTGGTCAGTGGCGCAATTGTGTTCTGGAAGTGTAAAATAGCACCAGGGAATGTTTGCGCCGAAACACGCCTCCTTTTTGCACCGATCCGCCCAGGGAGCGCAAATTCATTCCCTAGTTTACCGACGTGCGGCTGTGGAGGGGAAAATCCTGCTTTGTGCGCGTGCAAAATAGGAATGAGACATGTGTTTGTGTATAAAGTCATTTGCACCGGGTGCAAGATAGGGCCCTCCATGTTTAATGTATACTGATTTTGTGGCTCAGATAAAGTCCAGTTCTGGTTTATTTCTTTGCTCTTGGCTGACATGTGGCATTGCTATGGCCTGCTTGTGGCCCAGATCTGGCAATCAGGAGTGGGCCACCCAAGCGCCGTCAGTCATTGCTGCATGTGGGCCAGATCTGCATGCCGAAAGTGCCAGATATGGGCCGGATCTGGGCCGAAACAATGTTGCTATGTGGGGTGTGTTCCGCCATGCCCCCACTTTCTTATAAGGAGTGACAAACATGATCTATGTGTGATATGCTCAGGAACGGAGCATGCTAGATCTTCTCTTGGGGGAGGCGACTGCACTCACTGTGAGAAATTCACTTTCAGGAAGCCGAAGCTCATGTCCAGCTCTCCTCTCGAGGGATGTGAGTCAGCCGTCTCTGCCCTATGGATAGGGTTCCACATCTGCCAAGTTGGCGTGACTATTTTTTAAGATGGCTCCTGTTTGTATTCGCGAAGTCAAGTGTCTTCATAAAGTATCTTCTTCTTAAACGGTCTGTACACTTACAAAGTTCTCAATGCTTTGTTTTGCATGTATGGAGCCTCGTTATGTTACTGTGTGAGTGTGGGGCTATTTTGAGCCTTGTTAGTGGTATAAACTAGCGATTTCTTTTTACTTAGTCAATGCCCCCAGTACTAGAATTATACGCTAAACAGTTTTTAGAGATAAAACTCTTTACATTCGATTATCATGAAAACAAATCTCAGAGAACGGTTGACTAGGTACCGATGTTTTATTAGACCAAAAGTTCATTGTTCGCCGGAGTTCTCCTTTAAATCAAGAGTTTGAGAAGGTCTCTGCCCTTTCCCTTGCTGCTGTTAGAGGTGGTTACTTGAGCGACAGAGAAACATAGAAGTGAAACATAGGCCAGAAGTCAAAACAAGAATGGTAAGCTATGAGTGCTTTCTCACTAGCGGTCAGGGACATCAGCCCCAAAAACATCAGCCATTTTTTCCAGACCTCCACACTAAGGGGTCAAGGTCTTGAAATAATCGGCTTGTATCAATACTCCCTCTATGTTACGTCACTTGACCTTTCTCTGGCCAATATGATGGCTTGTTTTCCACACGTGCTTCAGACACCAGCTCACGCAGAACTTTTCCATAATGTCACCGTCACAATGCAACATCTCATTCCCTCTCAGAGAACCGTTGCATGCGTAACCTGAGACGTTCTTCTGTATTTTTTTTGTGTACACATCTTTAAATTTTGCTGTATTTTTTAAAACAAAAAAATGAGTCAAGAAACTTTAAGATGTTAGTCACTATGATTTTTTTTCATAATAAATTACTTCTGCACATCATTATTTTTTTTTCATGTGTACTCATGATCTTTAATCAAAAATTTTAATGTCCCCTTCCCCTCGCAATGACATCTCTGATGACATGAGCAAAGACCTAGCATTAAGGTTTTCCAATAGCCAGATGAGTTTTAAAACCTCTCCTCAAGCAAACTGTCCCTAACATGAAACAAATGCTGCAGTTAGCAAATGACATTGATGTCCTGATGGAAAAAAATCAGGCCTTGCCCCATATTAAGTCGCCTCATTCTGTTTTTGTTCCATGCTGACTTTAAAAAGTGTTTCAAATTGTTTCTGATTCATTTGTCAAGGTTAGCACATTGACTTGTAGGATACAGCATCTCATACAGTGTGTCCTGCACATTTTGGAAATGTAGTAGCCCATGCTGATATTCCATGTATAAAGAAAATTTACAAGCATAGTATGCATATTGTATAGTAATCTAGAAATGTAATATAATATAATATAGTGTGGTTGTGTTCTATAAGAGGATCTTTGTTGACATCATTGTACGCATGCGCGAGTCGTTGGGTGGCAAGAAAACAATAGAATGACCGGCTGTAAAGACGCGACAAGCACTTTCAAGAGAGTCAGCAGGCAAAATCCACAATATATAAGCACTTTAATATCTGACGACCGGAGGAGGTTTGGAGAGAAGCTCAAAATTTGTATTGGTGACAAAACTGAAGTTATTCAAAGCCCATATGTGATTTGGGATGTCAAAAAACGTCGGTCCGACTCGCCTGTGTCTTGGCCACTATAATCTGCTGGGTAGACATTTATTCTTATTTAATAGAAACCCCTGGACCCTTCACTCATGAAAGATTAAAGGCTTTCAAAAGTCGGGAGGCCTATGATTATTTTGTTTCTCGAAAAGTTGGGCCGATCTTTTCTGCCAAACAGAAAGCAGTGATAGTGCTAAAAACAACATGACATCATGACTTTGCTTAAACATACACGCCACTTTCAAATCAAGTGGCGTGCTATCTTAATGCATTTTGAGCTATGCGTGTATGTCTCTGCCGTTAAATGAAGCGAAACGAAGCAAAATGTAGATCTACATCTGGAGAGCGATATTTTTTTCCTAGGATGGTAGGGGAAGACTCATAAATGGTATTAACCACAGTGACGGGCAGGTTTAGGTACGGGGTTGGGGTAGGTCATATTTATATACAGTAATGTAACATTAAGTCAATTGCGTTCATAAACACGCCGAAAAGAGATTATGCGTGTTGGAAATACGAATTGGCGTGTAATACAGGTTAGACCTGGTCAAGCAAAGTCACAGCGTGATTCGCATCTCCCGTGGGTGATCGCAGAACGGAGAAATAATCACTGCTTACTGCAAAGCAGGGTAAATCTTCAGTGTTCTTATTTATTTATTTATTTAAAATGAAATGAAAAACTTTTTATCAGGCCCCCAACAAGCCGTACAATCGACCACACAGCAAGAGTGAACCATCCTCTTCTCTAAATCCACCTCCAAACGTGCAAAACAATCAAATTACAGGTATCTAGTGGTGTTTCTTACAACACGATTCCCATGATGCAACGCAACAAACGTAAACAATGACGTCACAAAAGATCCTCCTATAGCAACGTGTTCTATACATTTTAAAAGCATATTCTAGACTAGAGCACTAGAAAGAAAACTGTGCATGCAGTGAACTACCTCTTTGTGTACTTGGCAAGAACAGGATTGAGCCTCTTAAAGTAATTTGGGGCGTACACAATAACCTCCTCACTGTCTGTAATAGGAACACCAACTGTATCCATGATCTTGTTAGTAAAGAGCGTCCAGTTGAACACCTGAATAGGAGCAGTGCAGAACAAAATTTGTTATTTAATTTATATGAGGATAAGAACAAAAATTATACTGTTCATTAAAGATCAAATGATTTAAATGATTTATATTATAGGAAAACTGTATAGATAGTTATGATAAGGAATTTTATGCAGTAGCATGCGTAGTAGCTTTTCTTCTTCTTCTTCTTCTTCTTCTTCTTCTTTTTTTTACCCTGGAATCAAAGTCCAGGGTGAAGTTGTTGTTCAGGGTCTCCAGAGGCACCTTGTTATAAAGCAGAACCGGGTTGTTTCTGTCCTCTGGTGTGTCTGTGGCCTATGACGACAGGGAGAGCATGGATTTCAGTGCATTTCCTGGGATGCAAGGAGATACAACAGGTTTTTGTCCAGTTTTCTTCTGCCATTCCAGTCCCTCCACTTTATATATATACACAGCAGCCCAATCCCCTAATATTTTAATTCATTTAGGACATGTAGAATGCTGTGTATACTCCTCTGAACCCAGGGGCGTAGGAGCAATTTTGAACCTGGGGGGGGACATTAAATGCTAGGGGGGTCCAGGGGTATGCCCCCCCGGGAAAATTCTTTTGAAAAATAAAACATTAAATGACACTTTATGGAGAGTTTTTTCGCAAAGAAATGGAGAAATTGAGGCTTAAGTGATATGTGAAAAACTGCAAGGTTAAGAGCATATTTGCATTGTTTTAGTATCAACATTTATTGGGGCATTTAGCATTTACATTACTGTTAATCAGTCTTGTACTGATTAACTCAAATAAATGGTTTATCTGATTTCCATTAACTATAAAATACTAAAATCAATAAAGTCAATCTATCCCTTGTGGAAAGGTTGCTTGGTAGCTAAAAGTAGGTCTAGCATATAGTAAACATCATGAACACATGTTACAAGTCAAGTGCAATGCTGCATGATTCAAGCAAATAAGTTAGATAATGGCAGAAAATTAGGCAAAGTTATTCATCAATGACAATGAGCAACCAAATTCGGATACCACATTACAACTTACAGTTCTTGACTTTTTTGCGAAAAAAGTGTGAAGTGTTTTTTTTGCCGTTTTGAATTCATTTCGACCTTCGATGATAGATTCAGTGCGGGTGCGAGCACGGGCGTGTGGTGATGCACGAGTGCGAGTGACTGATTACCATGGCAACATGAAAGTCACGTGTAGATACAGTAGATAGACGATCTTTTCTCTTTGAATTTTAAATCTGTATAAATACACATTGGCTTGCGAAAACCTCAACATGTCGTGAACACTTCCCCTATGAAAAAGTGCGGGGGACAAATTTACATTTTATAAAATGTGGGGGGTTTCCCCCGCGTAATCTACGCCCTTGTCTGAACCAACTCCACTGCTGTTGCATAAATCCATTTGCCACCGTAGCACCGTTGGGATTTTTACTGAGCATGAGCATTTAAATGGATTATTACTGTCAAGAAGAATGTCTCAGCAGCAGTGTGGGTCTCACTTAAGCTCCAACACAAATAACTAGGCCTGTAATGCATACTGTGTAAACTGTAAAGGAATGAGCTCCCTATCATAAAAGGTAAAAACCTCACCAGGAACACTGAGCGAAAGATGGCAGTGATGTTTTCCAAAGTTGTGCTGTACAGCCACTCTAGCGAATTGTTTCAGTGTGGAGCACAAACACAACATATGAGTGAAGCAAAGAAACACACTGTTCCTTGGGCAAGTTCAATAAAATTTCCAGTAACTCCCTATTATTTTCAATATTTAGCTTTAAAAAAGCACAAATGTTTTCATACATTTGTACAGTACAAATTTGGTACAGTAAATACTGTATTTAAAATAAAATAAAAAAGTAAATAAAATTGAATGGTCCCTCTCTCTTTCTAGCAGATTTTTTAATAGAGTTTTATTCCAATCTATGTAATATTCAATTGAACTTTAAACCATGTCTTTCTAGCCCCTGGATTTACACCACATGGTAAAAGGTTTGTGGAAACCTGAACATCACATCACATAAACATCATATGTGTCACCGGTTGTTTCGGTTTTTGTGTCATGTTCAGGTTTCATGGTCTTAGGCTTGTTCGGCTTGAACCGGCACAGCACAGACCGATCGGTTTATGACATCAAAGCAGCGCAAGAGCAATTCAAAAGCATACAGAGCCGACTGCTCTGTAAACACTCTTGCGATACTTTGATATCATACACTGATCAGTCTGTGCAGCACTGGTTCAAGTAGAACAAGTCTCTTGTCTCATTGTCTTTGTCATGTTTCCTGGTGTCATGTGATTCCCTGGCCCTCATCTGATCCTGCCATGTCTTCTTGTCATGTTGTCATTGACTACGTTTACATGCATCCAATAACCCGTTCAAAACCGGGATATTAGCAATAACCCGGTCTCGAACGGCCATGTAAACACCGGCAAATACCCGAATATTGCTCGTATCCCGGATTTTAAAAACCGGGATATTATACCTGGGGTACCCCTTTTCTAACACTAATCTTTGGTCATGTAAACACGCATCGGCATATCCCCATAGTGATTTGTGTTCTGCGCGTGTTCTATTCGCAAGAAATCTTGGTCTTTTGAGTAGAGAAACTTCTCGGCGCATACAAAAATCCGCGCGTAGTATATCGGAAGTAAACATGGCGAGACCAGGCGAGACACAGCACAGCATACTTCTGGAGCGAGGTCAGTAACGTTACCGGCATCAAAGCGCAAAAAAGACGACCGCTATCTGCCCTGAACTATCCATTATCCGCACGCTGCTGTTGTTGTTGTCTTTGGATACAGGAAGAAGAATCAGAAATGACGCATATTGCGTCTTAAGGTTGTGCGTACGTCAAGACGCTAACCGCGCGTCGCTGTGTACATCAGGATACTGCAATTCCATGTATACAGGAGAAACTCTCTCTGCATGTAAATGGGTTATTCCTAATGTTTCAGAAACATGAATAGTGACCTTAACCTGACCATAACTCGAAAATTGGCTGCATGTAAACGTAGTCATTGGTTCATTGTTTCATTGTGCACAGGTGTGTCTTGGTCAGTCATTAGTCTTGTGCATTTAAGCCCTCATGTCTGCCACATGTCCTTGACAAGTAGTGTTACCTGTAACCACTGTTAGGAAATTTATGTCCATGTCCATGTTCAAGTCTTGAGTTTCATGCCATAACTTTGTTTTATGTTTGATTTTGTTTTGAGTTTTAATAAACTGCACTTGGGTTCTACAACTTGCCTTAAGTGGACTCCATGTTAAACACATGGCAAACATGAGGGCTTAAATACACAAAACACATCTGTGCACAACGAAACATTGAACCAATAGGCTTGTTCGACTTCACGCAGCTCTGCACATGACTGATCGGCGGCTGACTTGAAGCAGTGCATGCCGGTTAGAAATTTTGTCCGACTTGATGCAGCGCTGACTCCACATGACTGTGACGAGGGGAGAGCGGGGCACAACGCTTTTTGGTTTTGGCTAAAATTGGTTAAAAAATAATTAGGTTAGATTAATACTTTTTTACACAAGCAACATACACATCTCTGCTACAAATGACCAGTTAAAGTTTTTTTCTAGGACCTATCATTTTCGTACAGTTGCACTGAAAGTGACAGAAGGGCAAATGTTACAACTTACCCCATATGCGGGGTTAATTGTAACAGACAGAGGGGTTAGTTGTAACACTTGTGTGTAACACACATAATTCAGTACTATTTTATTTGTATAGTTTGATATTGTTTGTGCATCTGTGTATAAAGATAATATCTTTATATGTATATCTTTATATGTATGGATATTATCCATACATCCATCCCTCATCCAATCATCCTTCTATTGTGGATCAATATCATGGATAGAGACATAGAAAAGGGCTGCATAGTTTTGCAATAAATAATAATAAATAAAATTATAAATATTGTAATTGCAATTAAATTAGATTTGTGTGTGGCAGCTGCATGATACAATTATTATTATTAATAATAATAACAGTAATAATAATACAAATGAGCTTAAAATAAAAATTTAAAGGGTTTATTGCATTAATAACAGGCCATATTTTTAATAAATAAACAAGTTATCATTCATAGTACACTAAATTTTAAACATTTTAAATTCCAACATTGTTTGTGAAAGTCTAATAAAGTTAAATGTATACTCAAACCTGAAAAGTTGTGTGGCTCCGTTTTCATTTGATTATCATTGTACACTTGGCGGCTTAATTGTACCGCTCTGTTAGAACTAACCCCGCTGTGTATTACATATTTTAAACCTAGCTAAGGAATTCGTTAGGAATTGCTGACATGTTTCAAAATGGTGCTATGTTTGAGCCAACAATACAGTAATTAAGGCAATATAAAGTTCTGGAAACGTATACGATTTGGAAACGTATACACCCAACTCAGAAACAGAAAAAAACCTATGATGAAAAAAATTACTTTCATGGTGTCAAAACACTTTTTGTCCAGTATCTTCACGAAATATAATCAAAACTTTCCGCAAATTTGCGGGAGATCGTCTTCTGGCAGCAAGAGAAAAATAGCGGAAAGACAACCTGCTTGATCCTGACGAAACGGTCCGTGTTACATTTAACCCCGCGTTAGGTTGTGCCCCGCGCTCCCCTATGCTATCAAAGTAACGCGACAACGTTTCGAGAGTAGCCGGAGGATTCAGCCAGCGCAGATTCTCAAGAGCGGCTGCACAAGCTCTGATGACATCACAGCTGTTCCACGATTCGCCGGATTCATCGCATGACAACGATCACGTGCGTTTCGTGTTTATTCTCACACCTTTAGTTCCACTAAAGCTCAGAAATCAGTTTTTTATAACAGTAAACTGTCTTTTCATGTAGTGGTGATGTTATATTGTGTCATGTTAAGCTAAATAAAACTGATTAAAAAACGTTGACTCCACTTAATTGATATAGACTTATTTTGAATTTTATTCAAACCATAGACTGTAGGTGGGGGTGGGGGTTGGTTGCATGACACTTGCACTCGCAAAGTCTCCCGCTCGCTTTCGCTCTGTGAGAGTGTGCGCAACTGTGTTTGGAGCATAATCTCTGCATTTGACTGACCAAGTTCACACTTCAGAGTGAGAAATCAGGGGTATGGCGTGTGAAACCAATCAAATGCGGATGTCTCACAGCCAATGCGTGAGAGTTGGCAGCTATAAAAGTTGCCTTACGTTTGCTAACATGGAAAAATTAGGCTCTTGCAGCATATATTATTGAACATCTGGTGATATTTAAGTGCTGCATTTACTATTAATCTTCTCAGTAGATTGAAAGGTGTTGATTACTACAGTATATCAGGTCTGTTAAGACAACAGAATTTTAGAAGCTTTCCATGCTTACATTAGCAATTTCCTTTTCCATCATCATTACCCGGGCAACCTCTTGCTTGATATTAGTGTCATTAACCTTCAGACCCCGGTCAGTTCGGATAAGCTTTGCCAAGTCAGTCATGAAGTTCTCATATGTCACACAGGCCTGAGAAAAACAAAAACAAATTGAAAACACATGAGTGCTAAATTCAATACCTGTTAGCATGCACATGTTCTTAATTTATATGCAGTATGACAGCACCCATTTCCTGGCTTCACAGTTGTTAAGGAAGCATTTGTGCACTCTATAGGAAATTATTCAAGCTAATTCCTTCTTTCCTCTCATCCTCTGCTTTCCTGCAAAAGGTTACATAATAACCACTGATAATCTTTGAAATGGAAACAAAAGACAAGATCTTGATCCAAGTGTTTCCATCTGCTTTGAGGCAAATTGAGGCTCCCCCACTTTCTTTATTGCCTTTTTTGTTTCAAATTAACTAGGTCTGAAAAATATTAAAGGGAAATAGCACTTATAAGTCTGAACTGTAACTGTAAATAACAATCAGTTTATGATAACAAACAGTTTGTATCTGAACAGTCCAAGAGTTACTGTTTCTCCAAGAGAAATGAAATGCAAATTGGAGAACCAGGAAGAAAGAACCAACAATTTAGTTTCTCAAAATCGACTTGTTCCTTTTTAACACGCAATTTTACCTCCTCGTATGGCCCAGTGCACACATAGTAGTCTCTTGAGGCGAGGCCAAGACTTGGCTGGTCAAACTGGCACAGAGAATAAAAACAAGAGTCAATCACGCTTTCATTCTTAATTTGAAAATCCAATGCATTCACATGTAGCACCACCCTAATAAACCTGTATCAGTTACTCCAATTAAAAAAAAAAATTAACAGACCCATGAACAATAATACTGGTTTGTTTAAAGCAATTATGTGATAAGAAGTCTTTGGACTGACTTGGAGATACAAGGTACAGGCTTGTAGAGAAAGTTTTTTTTTCCTGCCATGGAGAAGTGTTTTAAACAAAGCTAAACATGGATTTGTGTTTGTATGCAAAATAAGTAGTCTGTTGTTGAGCACACCTACATGAAGGATGTGTGCATTGGAGTCTCGGTCATCTGTACCAATAAAAAGGCTAATTAGGACTTGCTTTCCATATTTTTCATTAAGTTTGGCTATGGCATGTTCTGCAATCCAATTCATTCCTGTAGAGGAGGAGAGAGAAAAAATTGGGATAAAATGTACATATAATGTAATTATGGTTCACTTTCAAGGGAACTTTGAGCTGCGTTAAGATGCGGTGGGAACGCTCTGCGTGATGGGTTGTGAAGCACATGTATAAACAGTCCAATGGAAGAGCGAGATTTCATAGGCGGTGACGTCATAGACCAGGAAACTATAAAGCCCCCCCGAAAACAGACCACGACAGCTTCTGTTGCCTTCTTTAAGCGATCTCTGTATATCTGTCTTGTGAAGAGTTTGGTTCCAAAACGCGATAAACGCCATTTTAAAAAAAAATGAGTTACTGCAAAAATCTGTATTGTATCTCAGTCTTGAAAAGTCAATGCTTAATTTTAGGCAAAATGCGATATCCGCCGTGTTGTAATGTTTTCTCCCTTTCTTTCCAAACCGCGACAAACGCCAGTCTCCCTTCTCTGCAAAATGCGATACATCCGCTCAACCAATCACAACGCACCATTCCACGCAATGTAAACAGTAACGGCAGTGCTTTAACTCCGGCTTCCTAGGTTTACTCAGAGCCGTTACTCTTCTATTTTGTACTTTTCGATCAACAAACAAACAAAAAAATTAATAATTTTGACAGCATTGGTGAACCTGCGGAGGGTAAGGCATCCTGCATGGGTAAACGTGACATTCTATCACGCTGACACACTGACCCCAGGGGATCTTTTGAAAAACTTTCAGTTGTTTTATTCAAAGTCAACGAAAACCGAGCAGGTCAAGCCATTTTACAGCAGATCGCCATCAAAAAAATTCAGCGGCGACGTCCCAATCTCGACAAGAGCGATATGCAGAAGTAACGTTAGATCATGCTTAATGAATCATAATTTATGATGATGTGCTCATCTTAGTTAATGTTTTAATTAAGGTGTTGTTCATCCATGAAGTCATGAATGAAAAACGTTGAACTCTTAAAAAACGTTGTTAGTTCCTGATGATATTAATGTATGAATTGATGCATAATTCATAATTCATAACCCTTAGAGTGTTACAGAATATTGTTATATTAAAGCAATGGATTTATAGTATGCACAAGAAAACAAATTCAATGTGTATAAAATTTTATTTTGCTTAATTGCATTTTGAAAAAAAAAATGGATTTATTGCATTTTGGGGAAAAAAACAATCTGTTTTTATAATAAATCTTTGAAAATCAAAACCTGGATTACATTTTTTATTGTCATTATAACCTACAAATGCTATGTGAAAATTTGAAAACGAAAATAGTGGTTTTCATCTGCCCATTTTCTTGCTAAAGAAAACGTCTCGGTTACGGATGTAACCCTCGTTCCCTGAGTAGGGAACGGAGACGTTACGTCAGGAGTGACGGAGAATGGGGGTTTCGCATAGAAAGCCAATCATCTTCGAGTATCTAAAAACGAGCCAATGGCATGAAATGCCTTGGGGCTGCGGAAATTTGCATAGCGTAACTCCGCCCCACCCCGTGGGTATAAAAGGAGGAAGTGAACGCAACCGCAGTATGTCTTCGCTGAGGAGCCGAGACTGAACTCAGGCGTCTACCCAGCGGTACAGCAGAAGTGGCAAGGAGAGGTAACGTCTCCGTTCCCTACCTCTCAGTAGTTCTAAGTGCTCTGCAGAGGCATCCCTTTGAGCCTTTGCAATCGGTAGAGTTAAAGTTTCTGTCCATGAAGACAGCACTCCTAGTTGCATTGGCCTCCATCAAGAGGGTAGGGGACCTGCACGCATTCTCCGTTGACGAAGCGTGCCTGGAGTTCGGGCCGGCTTACTCTCACGTGATCTTGAGACCCCGGCCTGGATATGTGCCCAAGGTTCCTACCACTCCCTTCCGGGACCAGGTGGTGAACCTGCAAGCGCTGCCCCTGGAGGAGGCAGACCCAGCCTTGGCACTGCTCTGTCCAGTACGTGCGCTCCGTGCATACGTCGACAGAACGCGGTGTTTCAGGACCTCAGAACAGCTCTTTGTCTGTTATGGGGGGAGCCAGAAGGGAAGGGCTCTCTCAAAGCAACAGCTGTCTCACTGGATAGTGGACGCCATTGCTTTGGCTTACCAACAGCAAGGTCGACCGTGCCCCCTTGGTGTGTCGGCCCACTCCACTGGGAGTGTGGCTTCCTCTTGGGCTTTAGCGCATGGCGCCTCGCTAACAGACATCTGCAGAGCTGCAGGCTGGGCGACACCAAACACCTTCGCAAGATTCTATAATCTGCCAATTGAGCCGGTGTCCTCTCGCGTACTCGCTCCCGCCAGTACTGGACCCGCTTAGGTGTCGTCGCTTGCTCGCCATTCCACTCCCCGGACTGGATAAGTGCGATATTCCTCAGTTGAGTCTTCCGTTCCAGAAGTGGCAACGAGACGTAACGTCTCCGTTCCCTACTCAGGGAACGAGGATTACATCCGTAACCGAGACGTTCCCTTTTGTAGTCACTCCGAGTTACGTCAGGAGTGACGGAGAATGGGGGTCTGTGCCATCACGCCATCTTCATAGCTGTCTTCCAGTGCCCTGCGAAAGTCTGGACTCCTGAACATACCTTATAACCAGGAGTTCCTACTTTAACACAGGAATACCAAGGTACACTGGGAAGCATATCCCCGGAGGGACATGCAACCAATGCCTACCATAGGGAGGACTTAAGAATACACATATGGCCGTGTTAGGGACTACATATGGAGATCACTGGAGCGCCAACCTAAGGGTGGCTAGAAACTTAGCTCCAGGAGTGGCAGATGGCTTGCCAAAGGAAGACACATGCTCAGAGAGACTTACAGTGGATAATACACATGTGACAGTTAGCGGAGGGAACTGTGCACACGGAGGCACCTAGCCGGCACCAGAGCAAGCGCAGTGGTGCCCGCATCATGAGTGCTGGAGGACTCAATGGTTTCAATGGAAGACTCAACTGAGGAATATCGCACTTATCCAGTCCGGAGAGTGGAATGGCGAGCAAGCGAAGACACCTAAGCGGGTCCAGTACTGGCGGGAGCGAGTACGCGAGAGGACACCGGCTCAATTCGCAGATTATAGAATCTTGCGAAGGTGTTTGGTGTCGCCCAGCCTGCAGCTCTACAGATGTCTGTTAGCGAGGCGCCATGCGCTAAAGCCCAAGAGGAAGCCACATTCCGAGTGGAGTGGGCTGACACACCAAGGGGGCACGGTCGACCTTGCTGTTGGTAAGCCAAAGCAATGGCGTCCACTATCCAGTGAGACAGCCGTTGCTTTGAGAGAGCCCTTCCCTTCTGGCTCCCCCCATAACAGACAAAGAGCTGGTCTGAGGTCCTGAAACACCGCGTTCTGTCGACGTAGGCACGGAGCGCACGTACCGGACAGAGCAGTGCCAAGGCTGGGTCTGCCTCCTCCAGGGGCAGCGCTTGCAGGTTCACCACCTGGTCCCGGAAGGGAGTGGTGGGAACCTTGGGCACGTATCCAGGCCGGGGTCTCAAGATGACGTGAGAGTAAGCCGGCCCGAACTCCAGGCACGCTTCGTCAACGGAGAATGCGTGCAGGTCCCCTACCCTCTTGATGGAGGCCAATGCAACCAGGAGTGCTGTCTTCATGGACAGAAACTTTAACTCTACCGATTGCAAAGGCTCAAAGGGATGCCTCTGCAGAGCACTTAGAACTATTGAGAGGTCCCAAGAGGGCACGAGGGGAGGACGAGGCGGATTTAGCCTCCTCGCTCCCCTCAGGAACCTGATGACCAGGTCGTGCTTTCCGACGGACTTACCCTCTACTGCATCATGAGACGCGGAAATGGCCGCGACGTAAACCTTTAGGGTGGAGGGCGACAGCCTGCGCTCCAACCCCTCTTGCAGGAAGGAAAGCACGACACCGATCGAACATCTCCAGGGGTCTTCTCCGCGGGAAGAGCACCAGTTGACGAAGAGCTTCCACTTCAACGCGTAGAGGTGTCTCGTGGACAACGCCCTAGCGGAAGTGATGGTTGCCACCACTGCAGGTGGCTGCGAACTCAAACCTGCCTCGTCCCGTCCAGGAGCCACACGTGAAGCCTCCAGAGATCGGGACAAGGGTGCCACAGGG
Source organism: Cyprinella venusta (assembly GCA_038021265.1). Lineage (NCBI taxonomy): Eukaryota > Metazoa > Chordata > Actinopteri > Cypriniformes > Leuciscidae > Cyprinella > Cyprinella venusta. Next base: position 20,679,396 of record CM075871.1, read on the forward strand.
TGCCCCGTCTCTGAGTGAGTAGATCTTGTCTCAGAGGAATAGGCCAAGGAGGTGCTGTCGCGAGGAGCATGAGTTTGGAGAACCACGTCTTGGTGGGCCAATACGGGGCTACCAGCAAGACCTGGTCCTCATCCTCCTTGATCTTGCACAACACCCGTGCAAGGAGGCTCACTGGGGGAAACGCATACTTGCGTGGGCCCCGCGGCCAGCTCTGTGCCAGTGCATCTGTGCCGAGAGTGCCCTCAGACAGGGAATAAAACTGTCGAGGGGAGGAAAGGCGGGGGAGGCTGAAGCGCGCTCACGGGAAGTCAAAGGAGCCTTCCAAGTGCGCGTCAGCTCCGCATGCAGCTCGGGAAAAAAAGAGGTATTGGGGTCAGTTGTAGCCTTGCGGCGGCAGCCTTACCCAAAAACCAATTATCCATCCGTGAGAGATCGGGACAGGGCGGAGGGTTCCACTCTAACCCGATGCTCACGGCGGCCCGAGATAGCATGGCAGTCCGCCTTGTGATGCTGCGATCGACATCACATCATCCTCTGGAGCGCCGAATGAAACGGACGGTACTTGTGAAGAGGCAGCCGTCTGGAGCGATTCGGCGCTCGCTGGCTCTACCACTGGAACGGTGGGTGTGGCCCGAGGAACTAGCGTCAGGGGTTTGTTCCACACAGTCACCGATAAATCACCCTGTCCGCGAATCGAAGAGCTTCTAGAAGAAGAAGCAGAACGAGTAGCGGACATGGGGACTCTCACTTTTGTCAGATCATTGAGTCTAGATCGCAGTGTAGATATGGTCATGTTCCTACAGAAGGAACATGAGTCATCCACGAACGCTGCTGCTGCATGCTGAATGCCCAGACACACAAAGCAGCGATCGTGACCATCAGAAGATGACATGAATTAACCGCACCCAGAAGAACACGGGCGAACCATCTTTAAAAAGACGTGCCGCGTGCAGCTATTTCAATAGAGAGGAGGAAATTCACTCTTTCAGTGCTGAGGCGTCCAGGGAGAAGCGCAAAGTCTGGCAGACCACTGCTCAGATCGCAGGCAATGCATAATCTCGCTGGGTACCGCCGTCACACCAACACTGAAGGAGGACGCTCGTCTCGAAGAGTTGTCTCAGTGAAACTGGCTTTAGGAGTTTAGAAGTCTCTTGGCTCCGAAGCGAAAACATACTGCGGTTGCGTTCACTTCCTCCTTTTATACCCACGGGGTAGGGCGGAGTTACGCTATGCAAATTTCCGCAGCCCCAAGGCATTTCATGCCATTGGCTCGTTTTTAGATACTCGAAGATGATTGGCTTTCTATGCAAAACCCCCATTCTCCGTCACTCCTGACGTAACTCGGAGTGACTACGAAAGGGAACACAGTTTTACTCAAATTCATCAAAATGGATTTATAGTGTTTTGCAGCCAAGCTCTTCATTTATTGTTGTTTGTCAAGCCCAGCATTCATTATTATGGCGAGCAAGCAAGTTTTAGACGTTGTGTTGTTTCCTGCCATCGTTACAGTATATCACAGGCAGGGATACACATGCTTTTTGTTGCTGTTTGGGCGTGGAGCATGCCAGCAGTTAGTTCTCAAGGGAACTGACTGTGGGCATTGCGAAAAGCTGTCCAAACTCCACTCCTGCTGAGCGTTCTTCGAGAAGGACAGTTCGGTTCACGCTCCAGCTTGCGGGCCCTGACTGAGACTCGCATTTCGGGGTTTGCAAACGGATCTGACAGTGGGGGCTGGGACGGGCCAGATCTAGTATGTTTTATCTGTGCTGTTGCCAGTTAAATATTTACTGGCCAGCTGAACATTGTGAGATTGAAAATAAAGAAGAGTTTGTTAGATGAAATGTATCTTAAAACAGGAAAACTCTGTATCTCAGCCTCCTTGTCGGGGACTGCAGTTTTTCCCTGTCTCCACACTGAGGTGTCAAGATCATGGAATAAACCGGTTTCTATTTTATGTGTTTAATCGCCAGATGTCTAACTATGTAATGTTTGAGTATTAAGTATAATAGTATGACAGTACCTCGGGTTAAAGAGACGCTTGCGAGCTTTCTCTCTCCCGAGTCAGCATCATCATTATTAACCCCGACTTTACCCACCAGCCATCTTAACCCCCTGGGGTCTGAGGTGTGTTTGGGGCCCTTGAGAAGTTTTGACATGCCCTGACATTTTTGCTTATTTCAGCTACTTACAACATACCATTGGCCAACATATAATTATGCTATATTCAGCACAAACACTGCTACAATAATACATGAGCAAAATGGATGTACATGTTTGCATTTTATAGAAAAAAAATATTATGCGTGGTAAGTTAGTTTTAGGAAAAAAATTGTCACTGCAATAAGGCCATTTAACAAATACTGAACAGTTGTTCACAAGACTTTTGACTCACCATTCTTGTAGGCTAGAATTTTTACTACAAAATGATGTGAAAATCATTCTGACCACACTTTCACAAACCACAATATAACAATTTAAATATTGCAAGTCAGTTTTTGTGTCAGCACTGCTGTATGCGTGGGAGTGTCAATGGCCATGAATATTAAGTGAGATTTACACCAGGGGAGACAAAAGACACTCCCCCAGCGGCTAACGGCCCATCAAGCTGCTGTGAGGCAGCCTGAACTAAGAATGAGAGGAGATTCAAAGGTTATGTTTTCTGTTTTATTGTAATTCCTCCATGTGGAGGAACTAAATATTGTGCCTCACAAGACCAGAGTGCTACATACATAAACATAGTACAGGTGAAAAGTTTGGACACATTCCTATTTTTAATATTTAAAAAAATAATAATAATAATAAATTAAGAGTAACACAGTCACACATCTTTATGCCACTCTTGAAAACAGTTCCTTTTCAACTGAAGACATAAGTGAACATCACATGCCTGGCATTTCCATGGTGTTAATTGCGTTTTACCACGCACTGCTTTGCAATGAACACATGTCCGGTGACCAAGTGTGGCAACATTCCTTTCATCTGATGTAAGCTCAGCTCCTGGAACTGGTACATGGTCACTATTGGTCCGTTTTGGTGCAGTTTTCTGTGACACACCACAGAGCTCTGTGATCAGTTACTCCATAAACTCTTTATGTGACATGTTACCATGTAGCTCTTTGTGCACAATGAAAGAGTTGGTGGAAACAATGTCCAAGAAGTGTAGAAAAATCTTTCTGTACCACTTCATTGTTTTGTGTTGTGCAGTGTAGTACTGTAACAGCTGATCAGACAGGTCAAGCCCACCCATGTTCTGATTGTATGCAGTCACAGGTGCAGGACATGGAAATGTCTTTGTCCTCCATGTATCTTGTGTTTTCACCCTCCTCTGCACAGTGTCTCCCGTATAAGCAGGATGGATGGTAGAACAGACAGATACCTCTCGAGTGTCCATCCACTTCACAAAAACAAGAGGTCCATTCCGAATCCACCTGATGGATCCTCTCCTCTGGCAGATTTTTTAGAGAGTGAATTAGCTGCATTCTTAGGGCAGTCCTTCCTGTTGTCCCTGTAAGTCCCACATGCACCAAACTTCATTGCAAACAAGTCTTTTAGGAGCTTTGGGCTTGTGTAGAAATTGTCCATCGCACCGAGAACTGAACGACACCTGCGTGTCCCTCTGCGTGGTGCTGGCGAAGGAGAACAGGATGCTGAGACATTCCTGAGAAATTAAAATAAAATAAACTGTTAGCATTATCCAAAGTAAACTGATGGAAAAATAATGGGTATGGATAAAAAAATAAGTTTTTTGTAGTTTCACTCAAGAATGGGAACTTTTACATTATTAAAAGTAAACAAAATACAACTTTTACATTATTATTCTGTAAACACAAAAAGGCGAAATATCTATAGATGAGCCATACATGAAATAGCCTACTCAATGAACGGATAGTTCGTGAATGACACATCACTACATTTCAAACATTTACACCTGTATTCACGAGGCTAACCGAACATTTATATCTGTTGATGGGCATATGGGACGGAGAAATATTAATGGGCCGACGCGTCGCGTCACCGCGAGTAGGCTGTTGATGGCCCGATTGCACACATTTAGTGGATGGCCCGTTTGCGAACGCATTTCAAACATTTACACCTGTATTCACAAACATCTGTGCATAAGGCACGCCTAAGTTATTTACGCATGATATAGTGTCTAGGGTAACCAAAGCTGAACAATTAATTATATAAATAGGCCAAGATATATTGTATTTAGACCTAATTACCGGAGCCTGAAATATATTTCTCTCAAACACATTAACATAAGCAGTTATTAGCAAACTAAATACATTATGAACAGTTATATAAAAATGAATTGTATTTAGACAGTAGGCTAGAGATCACATATTTTACCGGAGGCTGAAACATATTTAACGTAATCAGTAGGCTATATAACCTAAACATGTAATTGTTAACAAAATACATAACGCATAGTATTAGATAATATAATAGCCCAACAAATTTGTTCAGAGAGTAACAGGCTATATCACATTCAAAACATATACACGAGCGTAGGCTAGGTAGCCTATACTATGCCCGAATGAGGTGAGGCAATCTTTTCAAAATATAGTCGGAAAATTCATATGAGCTCTATATGATCAGAAAATGAATTATACAACACTAAACAACTTACTCCGAAATGAAATCCTCGGCGGGGTCAACGCGTTCTTCAAAATGCAGCCGTTCGTCGTCCGAGTTGCAGGAATCTTCCTCAGAGGAAAAGGTGAAATCTTCCTCGCTGTGTAGAATCATCTGAAGGACCTTTTCGGCGGAGTAGCGTGCCAAAAACTTTGTGTTTTTATGCCACTGATCGGTGGGCGTATGCTTTGCATAACATTAGATCTCCCATTTTACCATGTGAAAAGCGCTGGGGGCGTGGCGGTCTCAGCTAATTAAAGATAATGAACTGAGAACGAAAAAACTGTGCCTCTCCTTGGTTTCAAACGGATTACATAAACTGGAAATATTTATTTTTTTAATAAATTACTTCATTTAAAAGAAGAGAACACAAGCTTTAAAAAGACATATGTCTCGTGTCTCTGTGACAAGTATTGAGTGAGTAACAGTGTATTTTTCGGACGCGTTTTAGAATGGACTTCACTAAAAGAGAGAACGCAGAACGCGCATCATGTTTATTATTGTTTATTTGGCGAAAAACACAACACTTTGTTTTTATTGTGAGGTTCCACAAAAAAAATACACACTTCACAGGATCGAATGATGTATAACACTTATATGTAAGATAAAAATCAACAGAGTAATTTGAGTCTTTTTTGCACTGATAAGGAAAAAAGTGTGCTTATATCGCGGGCGATATGGTCGACCCCAGGGGGTTAAATAATGAATACATTTTTTATTAGGCAGTGGTCGCAGTCTAGCCAATTAGAGACATGCAAGATCTTAGTACTGTTTTATCTCTAAAATAGCTTGGACAAAGAAGAAGCCCTGACACCAAGGCGATCAGGATTCTAAGGGTGGTCCCCTCTGGGGTAGGGACGGTTTTGAGAAAACGTTTCTCCTCAGCACCATTTGGGGTGCGACTCTCTGAGGAGGGTCGCAGTATTGCCAGTTCAGTTTCCCTGCCGGTTCGCCGTTTCAGGGCACCAAGGTGTCAGTGTCCCCAAACAAGCCTTCAAATAAAAAAAAAGAACAGTCAGTGTGGTTTCCCTGCCGGTTCGCCGTTTCAGGGCGCAGAGGTGCCTGCTTTTTCCAACGATCCTCTGAGGAGGGTCATAGGAACTAAGCTAGTTAGAGGTTCAACCAAATCCAGAGGCCAGTCTTGAGAGACTGGTTCCCCTAGTAGAATTTCTGGCAGTGTGGAAACTACTGCCACATGTGTCTCAGTGGGCCCTGCACACTATAGAAAAGGGTTTCAGAATTCAGTTTGGTTCTCATCCGCCCAGATTTCTAGGGGTCATCCTCACAGTGGTGGACCCCAAGCAGGCTTTGGTTATGGAGAACGAAGTACTGACACCTATGCAAAAGGAGCCGTAGAAGGGGTTCCTCCTCCCAGCAGACAGCCATTACTTCATTGATTCTGAAAGAGGAATGACGTGTTGCGTCCTGCTTTAGACCTGTGTCAATTAAACAGCAGGTTTCAGAATTTTAAGCAGTAGCGGTTCTAGGCACGGGCGAACCGGGCAGTCGCCCGGGGCGGCATTTCTTCATGTCACATGGGGGGCGGCACGAGCAGTTAAAAAATTATCCTCTGTGCCGTGAAGGTTTTCTATTTTTTATCATTTCGATTCAATTATTGGCAATGGCGCCCCTGCTTGCCGAGAAGGTGCCGTGCACAGAAGCAATGTCAAGGGGTCTCTTGATAAGTTCACGTATCGCGTCTTTTGCGCGCTAGAGGTCGTTACCTCAAATAGGCGATTAGGCGCACGGGAAGCGCGCTCATTGTGCGCTCGTGGGAGACGCGCTCATAAACTTTTCAGTATGGAAGTGCACGTGCACCCAAACACTTGGGTGTTTTTTCTCTTCTCCGTAAATAAATCTTTTAGCAGAGCTTCAGCAAGCGTTTTTCTGTGGTGGAAATACATTACTAAAACTTCTTTGTCATTGTGGAGAGCGCAGTGCATGGTTGTATAGCAACGACAGCCATGGGGAAATCGGACCGAATTTTACTATTAATAATAAAAGATAAGCTACTGTGCATTATAAATGTCAGGAATGTATCTTTATTGACGCATTCTTTTTATAGAGATGATTTAAATGCTGAAATATGAGGTATTTTTATAAAATCTTTTTTTGTGTTAACCTTAACCTTTAAGTTTAGTATAGGTAAGATAAAAGACACTAAAACAAAAAGATTTAAAACAAATCTTTAATGTTATTAACTTGGTGAATTGATTTCATTGTGTATTGGGCTCATGTTGGTCACTATATTCATGAAATGAAAATAATTTACATAATCAACTTTATGGGTTTTTACTGTAGCCTATAATATTCAAAGTACAATTTTCTATTTTCTAAATAATCCCTGATTCTGTCCTTTTCTCTGACATTTTAAGAGTGGCATATGGCTACAAAAGCTATTTTAGGTCTATAACAGTTTGGATAGTTGTTAATATGAGAGCTGTTCAAAATTATTTAAGAGATAAGTATAGTGTTACTGATAAGTAACTCTCTGACCCTTTTACTTTTAAAAACTCCATCATGACAAAGTATAGTTTAACAAGTCATAACTAAAAGTGGGCCATGCAATTCAAGGCCAATGTGCTAATGGTTACTTCCTCCCTTTAAAGTTAGATAAATCTAACTGGATTATATTAACTGTCTTTTTCAAATGAACGGTATGTAATTTATTGTTGTTTTTATTTATTTATTTATTTATTTATTTTATTTTATTTTTTATGCTGTGGCGCTCAAAGGGGGTCTCGCCCTGGGCGTAATTCAAGGTAGAACCGCCACTGATTTTAAGTTTAAAGTATGCTTACGCTAAATATGATTGTGTCACAGATTCAGTCCGAGGACTGGTTTGTCACAATAAACTTAAGGGTTGCTTACTTATCTATCCATCCCCATCACAGGCAGTTCCTGAGGGTTGCTTTCGGGGGTGAAGCATACTAATATTGGGTTCTCCCATTCGGCCTAGGTTTATCACCCCACACCTTTACAATATGCGTGGTTGCAGCTCTGGTTCCTCTGAGACTCCATGGCATTCGCGTATTATACTGTATCAACAACAACAACAACAACAACAACAACAAGTTTATTTATATAGCACAATTCACTCCATTAAGGTACTTCAATGTGCTTTACAGAAAGTAAAAACATCATGAAATAATACCAGATACAAAAACATGCATAAAAAAAGATAATTAAGATTTAATATAAAAATAAATAGACAAATTTAAAAACTGCACAGTATAGCTAACTTTAAGATCTCAGTCATAAGCTTGTGAGAAAAGAAAAGTTTTCAACTTAGATTTAAAAATCAATACATTCTGGGCACATCTAATATCTTGTGGTAGTTTGTTCCAGTCGTGTACAGCAGAGATGCTAAACGCAGCTTCTCCATATTTTGTTCTAACTCTATGCTCTACTAACTGACCCGAGTGTATAGATCTAAGAGTCCTGTTAGGTTTATATTTTTCAAACATTTCGGAAATGTACTCGGGGGTATCAATGATTGATTGATCCTAGCTCAATCTGAGCATATGGCAGTTCGGCATCGAGATGTCGTTCTGTCTCATATAAAGATGTTGGGGGTTGCCGCTCAACGCCAAGAAGAGTGTGCTCTAAGGACCACTTTTCTAAGTGTAGCTTTTTTACAGCCATAAATGGGAAGAAGGTATATCTAAGCCAGTCACTCACTGTGAAACATTTTCAGACTGGTGGCTCTCATGGCAGCTGCGTTTAACGTAATTACTTTTGGCCTGCTGTACATGAGACCCCTGCAGTGATGGCGCAGGATGGCTCAGGTTTTCTCTGAGGAGAAATACGAGGGGGGCACGAGACGCGACACTCGAGTAAGCCTTCCCTACTAACACAGAAGTATATATATATATACACATACATATACATATACATACACACACATACCAACAATGTAAGCATTGGACTGATTTGTGTAAATTCTGCTTGAAACCGGTTTAACCCAGGTCTTTGAAACCTCTTGCATGAATATCTGGGAAGAACAGTAAGCACCGGCGAGAAGGTTGAGGTCGCTCAGACAGAAATCTATAATATAGTTTAATCTTACTATTAGACTCCTGTCTATCAGCTGGCCACTCGATACTGAGCTTTTAAACAGCCTGAGAGAAAACATCCATAAAACCTCCTTCATTTGCAGTATACTGTGACAAACTAGTTTCCTCTGATGCAAAACTTTCGACATCCAGCTGAGAGGCACTGGATCCCGCCGGAGAAAGCCGAGATAGGGCGGGGCCCGTTCTCAACATCGCCGGTGAGATCCAACTGCGAACCCTAAGACAAGCACCACCACTCTGCCTCAACAGAAGCGGGACCCGAGCCTTGGGGAGCTCGCAGCATACCACTCTCCTCGAAGAGCGATCGCCACGAGCGCAGAGTTCGCAGAGGAAAGCGCTCACAATGATCACAATCGACTCCCTCGAGAGCCGACTGGGCATGCTGCACTCCCAAACAAGCCACATATAGCTATACTGCTCGCTCATATTGTTTTTTTAATATATATGTATATATAGTGAGAAACTCCTGTCTAAAACAGACAAACACAATCGATAGATTTCAGACACACAATCAGAGCTTGCTGAAGTAAAAAAGCTGGCGGCTTGTGTGCTCAGGGGATATTTATAGCTTCCTGGTCGATGACGTCACTCGCCGTATGCTCATTCTCTCCATTGACTGATTTCATTCATGCTTCAGACGCGTCACGCTGAGAAAGTTCCCACTGCTATTACACGCAGCGGTAGTCCCTGAAGGGGAACTTTATTTCTCCTTGCTGTTTCATTTAACAAGAAATTAGGAGATTTGCATGCACTGTCGGTTGCTCCTTTAAGCCTGGATTTTGCACCTGGTGTGGTGAAAGCATTTCTATACCCTAGACCGGGTTATACTCCTAAGGTCCCAGTTAATGTTGGGGGTCCTATATTGCTGCAGCCCTTTTATCCTCCACCTTTTAATACTCCAGATCAGGAACGACTAAACCTGTTATGTCCAGTTTGGGCATTAGATGCCTATGTTCACAGAGCTGCCCTGTGGCATAAGTCTGAACAATTATTTGTCTGCTTTTGGTCACTCAAGAGAGGGTGCCCTGCATCTAACAGGTTATGAGGAAATGGATAGTCGAGGCTATATCATTGGCTTATGAAGTGGCCGGACAGCCTTCACCTATGGCTGTCCGGGCCCATTCTACTAGGAGTATAGCGGGCTCTACGGGCTTTATTTCGGGTGTTTCCCTTCTTGATATTTGTAATGTGGCAGGATGGTCCTCTCCGCATACATTTGTCAGATTTTATGACCTTGACCTCTCCACTCCTGGGGCTCGGTTGCTTGCTTCTTAGTGTGTGCAAGGACTCACACAGAACGGGCATTTCTCAGAATGACATACTGGGTATAGGGTTCCCAACACGTCTTAACATAGCTTGAAGTTCCCTTGAAAGGGAACGTCTCAGATTAAGTATGTAACCCTGGTTCCCTTAGAGGGAACGAGACGCTGCGTTCGCCTGCCATACTTCCTGCATGCCCTGATCGACTTGCTTCAGGCTTTTTCAGAAACTGTCGCGGTCTGTTCTCGGGGGTGCTTTATAGTTTCCTGGTCTATGACATCACCGTCTATGTCAGGGATACTCATTGCGCGGCTCGCCAAGCTTTAATTTGCGGCTCGCATGTCAGTTACTAATACGGTGATATGATTACACCGTCAATACAGATATGTCATGAAACATTAAGAACAAGCAGGGCTATAACGTAACCCATTAAAAACCTCATAAAAAATTATTTATATTGATACTCAAAACAGCGACATTAGATGCCCTTACGTCCATAACACTGATTCACTGCGGCGCTGCCAGGGTGGTCTTTCCAGCTCTTACCGCCGAATGTGCTCTTGATGGTTAGATACATGATGGGCTAATGTCAAAAAAATAATTAAGGTCATTAAAATATATATTGTGCATACCCTCTTATCTATAATTTCATGATGGTGAATATGGAATATTTTTGGGCATTTAAAAAAAATGTTGTAGTAAATTGAAGCAATTCAATTGGAGACTGGCGCGCATTAAAGGCTAACGACACTAGTTATTTCCAGCATTTCATGTTAGTTAGCTTGTGTTACGGACTGAAAATGGATCGATTTCTTCTTAGACAAAGTCATGCACCAAACAAGAAACAAAGCAATGTGACAGTGACAAACGAGTTAACTGATTCAGAGCATGCAACAACTACAAAACGTCAGGAAGATAATAGAGACGAGGTTTGTGGAGAGTCAACTCCTGCTAAAAAGAGAAAGGTACGAGTCAAACAAGATGAGCATAAAAAATTTCAAGAAAAGTGGACAGAGGAATTTTTATTTGTCCTCCATGGATCGCACCCTTTGTGTTTACTATGCAAACAAACACGCTCTGGTTTCAAGCAAAGTAATTTGGAGCAACATTTTTAAACGACCCACCCAAAATTTAACGAAAGTTACCCACCTGGAAGTGTAATAAGGAAAAGAAAAATAGAGCAGATTTCTTCCTCTCTTTCTGGACAGCAAAGGCTCATACACAGGACAACTTCTACAGCTGAACGTTTAACGGAGGCATCTTTTGAGATCGCATGGATTTTGGCTCGTGGAAAAAAAAAACCTTCTCAGACTCAGAAATTGTGAAAGAATGCTTTTTGACTTCGGCAGAAATATTTTTTGCAGAATTTGACAACAAAGATGCAATTGTAAAGGAAATTAAAGGATTACAATTATCTGATACCACCATAATGAGGCGGATAGAAAACATTGGCGAAGATGTGAGTGACCAGCTTTGTGCAGATGTGTCAGCAGCACTGTGTTTCAGTATCGCGGTGGATGAAAGCACCGATTCAACAGATGTTGCCCAGTTGTGTGTTTGGGTAAGGTTCCCAAAAGAAAAATCTTTCAGAGAAAAAATGCTGTGCTTGCTTCCACTTGTTGGCCAACCGAGAGGTGAGGACATTCTGAATGCAATTCTGACATTTTTTGATGAAAAAAATCTCAGTTGGTCAGGTCTAGCAAGTGCGTGCACTGAGGGTGCCCCGTGCATGCGAGGAAAGGAGAAGAGGCTTGTTGGGCTCAAGAAAAAAAGAGAAGAAATACCAAACTTTGTCAGTTTCCACTGCATAATTCATCAGTAGTCACTGGTTTCAAAACAAAAAATAAATCATTCCAAAATGTGATCCAAACAGTTGTTTGTGTGGTAAACTTCATAGTCTCCAGAGCGCTGAATCACAGACAGTTCCGACAGTTGATTGAGGAATATGACACAGAGTATGGCGATTTACTGATACACAGTGAAGTGAGATGGTTATCTTGTGGAAAAGTGCTTGAACGGTTTCAGAGCCACTCTGCTCTGCTGATGTAGAAAGTGAAATTGTAGAACTACAGACAAAAGACATTCTTAAAGTTGAACTCAGAGCAGGTGTTGATCACTTCTGGAGTTTGGTGTCTAAAAATGATTTTCCCACTTTGAAGCCACTTGTGCAAAAAGTGATGTTCTTCTTTGTGAGCACATACACTTGTGAGTCAACATTCTCAACCATGAACACTTTTAAGAGGAAACAGAGAAGCCACCTCACCAATGAACATCTTGCATCTCTCACAAGGATTGCAACAACAAGCTACAAATACAACATGAATAAGGTCAAGGAAATGCATGCATGCTTCCGGTCATCCCAGCATTAAGTTAATCCTGCCTTTTTGTTATTAAGGGAAATCATTGTGTCGCAGTTGTAAATTTGACTGGTAAAATAAAGAATGATTACTAATTTTTTCTGACCTTGAAGCACTTTGTGACCGTTCTTGTCTTTTAAAGGTGCTATATAAATAAAGTTTACTAAATAAAGTTTACTTACTTTTTGTATTTAATGCATTATGTTCAGAGGTGACAGATGGATAAGCAGACTGGAGGTTAATTTTTATACTTTGCTGTAAAAGTTGCTCTCCTATTGACTTTTTCCTATAAGTGCGGCTCTCATGAAAAAAATAGTGAAGACCACTGGTCTATGACGCTCGCTCTTCCATTGGACTGTTTATACATGTACTTCACGACGCAATCACACAGATCGTTCTCACCGCGTCTTAAAGGGTTAGTTCGCCCCAAAATTAAAATTCTGTCAGTATTTACTCACCCTCACGTTGTTCCAACCCCGTAAGACCTTCGTTCATCTTCGGAACACAAATAAGATATTTAAGATATTAAGATCACTCCTGCATACAGTCCATAGGCTTCTTCAGGGAATTACTCTTGGTGGCTTCCAAAAGTCATTAAAGACATCGTTAAAATAGTCCAAGTGACTACAGTGGCTCAATCTTAAGTTTATCAAACGACGAGAATACTTTTTGTGCGCAAAAAACAACAAAAATAACGACTTTATTTCAACTATTCACTTCCTTCTCTCTCTGCCTCGAGACAGATTACTAGTTTAATAGCGTAAGCTTGTAAGCTTCTGTTATTGTACGTCACACGCATCACACACATGACCAGCAACGGGCCAATAGTGAGCCTACGTGTGACGTAGCTCTACGCTATCACACTACGTTAACTGACTAGAGACGCAGAGAGAAGGAAGTGAATGGTTGAAATAAAGTCGTTATTTTTGTTTATTTTTGCGCACAAAAAGTATTCTCGTCGCTTGATAAAGTTAAGATTGAGCCACTGTAGTCACTTGGACTATTTTACGATGTCTTTAATGACTTTTTGAGACCAGCGAAAGTGAAGAAGAGACCCTGAGACTTTTTGAGACCCTGAAGAAGCCTATGGACTATATACAGGAGCGATCTTTATATCTTAAATAATTTGTGTTCCAAAGATGAACGAAGGTCTTACGGGGTTGGAACAACATGAGGTTGAGTAAATACTGACAGAATTTTCATTTTTGGGTGAACTAACCCTTTAACGCAGCGTCTCGTTCCCTCTCAGGGAACCAGGGTTACATACGTATCCTGAGACATTATGCATAAAAATCGACTGAGAAACATTCTCCTACCGTAGGTGGTGTCCCAATCATCTGTTGCTATAGGCCACTCAAAGACATCTGGCAGCATTGTGAGGAGAGGTGTCCCACCTCTCTGTTCAATGAGACCTGTCAGAAAAATATTAAAGTAATACAATATTTAAGCAGCCAATTAATATTGAAACTGTAGTTAGTTTATTTTTTAATTTTTTTTAGTTCAGAATCTGTGCATATTTTGCAGCTCATTTAAACAACTACATAGTGATTTCATAATGACATTCTCCATGGACAATGTAATGACAGCATCTTTCTGACAATTTTTGAAAATATAATATTAAGAGCCTATAATTATACAGCCAATTGTTGTATACTCACTTTCATTGGTGCAAGACTTATAGAGAATGTTGGCTTTGGTCAGAGAACTACTGCTTCCACTCTCTTCTCTCTCTAGCACTCCTATAGAAAAATTATATAAAGTATCATTGCATTGGTTGGACAGCATAACAGACTTTAAAAATGTCCGTTTTTAATCATCAACATAGAGAGCAGCTAAACAAGGTCCCAAATGAAAACCTCATGCATCATGCTTCCGTGTCTATTTTGCTTTTGTCTATCTCTCCTTCAATAAGTGGGCCAGCTGTTTCTCTAAATCTCTCATATCCTATTTAGAGTACTTGTGTTCAGATTTTATTTTAATTAGTGCTTGGGTCTCAGCATTTCCTGTGAAAGGGCACAGATCGTGTGTGTGTGATTGGATTATAGAGACTGGCTGGTGGCCATGTGGCACGGACCCCTACAGTTTCGAAACTGTCACTTCATCTCAAGTCACTCATTTCTCCATCCATCTGACATGTGCAACTACATGCTTTTTTTCCTCTCTTCCCATTTTATATGTAGGCTTACTTTACAGACAAGTACTTATTTCAGAAATTATTAAACTTGTAGCAAAATACAAAAATCTGAGAAAAGAATTCACTAAGCATTGTCTTTTTTGCATGTGTTGTCTACTGTATATTTTTTTAGCAGCTGATCCACTTAAAATGATAGATCACACAAAAAAAATAATTTTCATCTATCATTTACTCACTTTCATGTTCTAAAAAAACGGTATAATTGTTTTCTTCTTCTGTGGAACAAAAAATAATGTATTTTGAAAAATGCCTCCTTCAAAATATTTTGTGTTCATTTGAAGAAAGTCATAGAGGTTTGAAGTTACATAAGGGTAAGTAAAAAATTGGTAACACTTTACAATAATGTTCATTAGTTAATGTATTAACTAACATGAACGTCTCAGGTTACGACTGTAACCTATGTTCCCTGAGAACAGGGAACGAGACAATACGTCGAATGACGCAATGGGGAACTTCTCAGGCGTGACAGGTGTCTGAAATCAAATATCAACTCACAGTAATCAGGTTGACCGGCGACAGCCCGTGCATCATCAGCTTGAAATGATGAGCACGTCAATCTGGATGTATAAGAAGGGCGCCTTGAAACCGTGACAACATCCTATCGTCTGAAGGGACTCTCAGGGAACATAGGTTACAGTCGTAACCTGAGACGTTCCCTTTCGAAGGGAACTCCGTCGAATGACGCAATGGGGAACGAAATACCCACTCCGCCATGCTAAGGGGAGTGCATGCCGAAAAGGCAGTGACCACTGTCAAAACCAGTAATTTCAAGGAACACTGAAACCACTCACCCTATGTCACATCGGGCTGTCAGTGACAGCACTCCCTACCGGTCATAGCCCAAGCTAATGAACCAAGAAAACGTCTCGGGTTATGACTATAACCCTTGTTCCCTGAGAAGGGAATGAGACACTGCGTCGATAAAATCAACTCTTTGGGGACGCTCCCTAAGCGTGTGCCTCTGAAGTATGAATGAAACTAGTCCAATCCTGATTGGTGTTGCGTCGTGACGTAACATGTGACGGCATACCCAGAAGTATAAAAGTGACGCTGTCACAACACACACTAGCCTCGCAATGAAGCAAGACGCTCAAGGGTCTAAGAGGGGCGTGGCAACACGACGCAGTGTCTCGTTCCCTTCTCAGGGAACAAGGGTTATAGTCATAACCCGAGACGTTCCCTATTGAGGGAACTCAACACTGCGTCGATAAACTCGACTCTTTGGGGAACGAGTGCCCACTAGGCCACGCACCGAACAGACCCGCCCCGGAGTGAAACTGTACAGTCACTCAGCAAGGGCTGAGCACGTGTGCACCGGGCGTACTAGGAAGATGGAGACTATAAAATCTGATGAACGTGTGTGGGGTAGCCCAGCCGGCTGCCTCACAGATCTCCTGCAGAGGTACTCCCGAAAGCAGGGTCCTAGAGGAAGCCATGCCCCTAGTTGAGTGGGCCCTTACGGCCAAAGGTGAAGGCAAACCTTGCACCTTGTAGGCCTCAGTAATAGCCAGGACAATCCAGTTACTTATTGTCTGCTTAGTTGCCGGGAGTCCTTTCTTAGGTGACCCAAAACACACTAACAACTGGTCCGCCCTTCTCCAAGAAGCGGACCTCTCCAGGTATACACTTAATGCTCTGACGGGGCAGAGCAAATGAAGTCTCTCGTCTTCCGCCGACACATGAGGTGGAGGATGGAAAGCCTGAAGGACTACAGAACGAGCCGAATTAGAGGGAACCTTAGGCACGTAGCCTGGGCTCGGGTGCAAGAAGGCCTTTACTCTGCCAGGGGCGAACTGCAAGCAAGCCGGCGTTACCGCCAGGGCCTGGAGATCTCCCACCCTCTTAAGTGAGGTAATGGCTAAAAGAAAGACCATCTTCAGTGTCAAGTCCTTAGGCGAAGCCGACTGTAATGGTTCGAAGGGGGCCAGAGATAACCCTTCTAGAACTATTGCCAGGTCCCAGGCCGGAACCCTGGACCCAGAGAAACGGTCTTGGAGAAATTCCAGAACTGAAGCCACTGGGTAGTTTACTGGATCCAATCCCTGTTCCCTGCACCAAGTTAGAAAAACGTTCCACTTGAGGCCATACAATCTCCTGGTAGAGGGAGCCCTAGAGCTGAGTATGGTTTCGACCACTCCGGCTGATAGGCCAGCATTCAGGTACTGAACCCCCTCAGAGGCCAGACCCACAGCTTCCACAGCTCTGGCCGAGGGTGGAAAATTGTGCCCTCCACCTGAGACAAGAGATCTCTCCTCAGAGGAATCTCCCATGGCGGAGCTATGAGAAGTGATATTTTGTCTGAAAACCATACCCGTGTTGGCCATCTCGGGGCAACCAGCAGTAAACTGATGCCCTCCTGACGGACCCTCTCCAGGACTCCCGGGAGCAGAGCGATCGGGGGAAATGCATACAGGCAAAGCCTCGGCCAGGCCTGTACCATGGCATCCAACCCCAGTGGGGCTGGATGTGAGAGGGAGAACCAAAGTGGACAGTGGGACGTCTCTCGAGACGCAAACAGATCCACTTCCATCGGTCCAAACCTCTCCCATATCGACTTCACCACCTCCGGATGAAGTCTCCATTCCCCGGGCTTCAGCCCCTGCCTCGACAGGATGTCTGCTCCCTGATTCTAAACCCCCGGAATATACATTGCTCTTAACGACAGTATCTTCCCCTGGGACCAAAGGATAATTTGATGCGCCAATCTGCACAGAGGGCGCGATCTGAGTCCCCCTTGTCGGTTCAGATAGGCCACCACTGACGTATTGCCCGTCCTTATTAAGACGTGGCAACCCTTGATGTCTGGGAGGAAGCTCCTCAGAGCCCTGAATACAGCCATCATCTCTAGGCAATTTATATGCCATGAACGATGATGGTCCTGCCACAGACCCCTGGCAAAGCGGCCGTCCATGACCGTGCCCCAGCCAGTAAGGGAAGCGTCTGTCGAAACGGTTTCCCGGCGACATGACACCCCCAACACTGGCCCTTGGGATAGGAACCAAGGTTTCTTCCAAATTTGCAGAGAATGAAGGCATTTGCGTGTTACTCTGATCATTCGAAATGGATTCCCCTTGGGAGAGAACCCCTTGGTTTTCAACCACCACTGAAGGGGCCTCATGTGCAGGAGGCCCAAAGAATAATGCTGGATGCCGCTTCCATGAGGCCCAGCATCCTTTGAAAGTGCTTCACCGTGATGGCCTGGCCCAGCTTCACCCTGGACACCATCGCCAGAATCGACTCGATACGTGCGGGAGACATGCGTGCCTGCATCGTAATTGAGTTCCACACGACTCCCAAAAATGTCGTGCACTGGGATGGTTCCAGCACACTCTTCTTCGCGTTGAGTCTCAACCCCAAACTTTGAATATGACCAAGGACGACATCTCGATGCCGAACCACCATGTCTCGAGACTGAGCCAGAATAAGCCAGTCGTCAAGATAATTCAATATACGAATCCCTTGAAGTCTCAGTGGAGCAAGGGATACGTCCATACACTTGGTGAAAGTGCGGGGAGAGAGTGCTAGGCCAAACGGAAGAACCCGATATTGGTAAGCTTCGCCCCCGAAAGCGAACCTCAGGTACCTCCTGTGACATGGAAGGATGGAGATGTGAAAATAAGCGTCTTTTAAATCTATTGTGACAAACCAGTCCTCGGATCTGATCTGATTCACGATCGCAGGGATGGTTAGCATTTTGAACCTGAACCTCCTCAGAGATTGATTCAAAAATCCTGAGATCTAAAATCGGCCTCAACCCCCCATCCTTCTTTGGAACTATAAAGTAGCGTTATTATTATTATTATTATTATTACCTGAGCCTGCTCTGGAACCACCACAGTCTGCACCACCCCAGAAAAGTTGGGGGGGCGGTGTGCAAACTGCAGTCTGTACCCAGATTTTACTGTCTGCAGGACCCATGCAGATATGTTGGGAAGATGTTTCCATGCCTCTATAAAATCTACTAGGGGTACCAGTCTCTCGAGCATCTCTTTCGACTTCCTGAAGCGGAATACCGGCAGGCTGTAGTCGATCCGGTTCTTGGGACCATAACCGATGCTTTTTTATATCTTTGTTGGAAACTGATGCGGCCTGAAACGTTACTAACGGCGGGCAACATACATCTTTTCCTAGTGGGCTCCGCTGCGAGAACAACCTCGGTTGCCTCACAGCGGGGGGGACAGCCCTCCGAGGTCCCGCCCCAGCTAGGACCTCTTTTCCGAAGTCCTCCTAGCCTGAATGACGTCCCTCAGGTCGCCCTTCTGGCCGGAGGACTTCGGTTTCTGAGAGCGTTTCCTCTGTTGCCAAGCTCCAGGAGGAGGGGCTCTAGAGGCAACGCTCTCTTTTTGCACCGCTCGGTGCGAGGAGCTGGTTGATGGCTGGGGCTGATCGATTTGCCCCACCTTACTCGACTTGGATCTAACTTTTCGGGGGAGGTACTGCTGGAACGTCGCAGTTTGTTTCTTCGCCTCCTGGAACCTGTCGACGACCGAATTCACGGCGTCGCCAAACAGGCCAGAAGGCGAAATCGGCGCATCCAGCAGAAAAGACCTATCTTTCTCTTTAATGCCGGAGAAATTCAGCCACAGATGCCTCTCCGTAGCCACCATGGCCGCCATAGAGCGGCCGATGGCCCGGGCTGTCTCTCTCGTGGCCCGGAGAGACAAATCTGTGGCTTTCCTCAACTCCAGCACATCTTCAGGAGTCGGTCCGTCCCCCTCATCCAGTTCTTTCAGGAGATCGGCCTGGTATGCCTGCAAGATCGCCATAGTATGCAGGCATGAACCAGCCCGACCTGCCGTCATGTAAGCCCTGCCGACCAGCGCAGATGTTTCTCTGCAGGGCTTACTAGGCAACACCGGGGCCTTTAGGGAAGATGCCGACTCAGGGGAGAGATAACCCACTAGGGCCTCTTCCATCCTCGGCATCTTCCCATAACCCACGTCCCGTGCCCCCAAAACGTTACTATAATCGATAACGCTGGGGCTGGAGACACGGGACGAGTGCGGTTTATCCCACGATCTTACGATCTCTTTTTGGAGATCGGGGAAAAACGGCAGGCCCCGGCGTCGAGGCTGTGACCTACGCTGCAGGAAACGCTCATCAAGTTTACTAGTAACTTGCGCTTCCTGCTCATTTTGTGGCCAGTTAATGTTTAATCTAGCCACAGCGCGGGTCACAACCTCCACCAACTCCTCATAACTTTGGCCGGGTGCCGGCGTGCTGAAATCGCGGTCGTCCGCATCAATGCTGAGCACATCCACCTCCTCAGAAGCAGATAGCTCAAGCACTGGGACCTGATCGTGGGCAGGAGAAACCGCAGCGCGGGCTCCCACACCACTTTCAGCGGCTCCGGGATCAGCAGATGGAGAACGAGAAGATGCCTCAGCAACCTCATTCTCCTCTACTAAGTCCTGCTGCGAACCCCAAGATCTCAGCCGCCGCATCGCCTTAACGTATGCGGGACCGGAACCCTGAGGAACGCGAGCCTGACCGCGCTCATCAAAACACGCCACTCGGAAGCGCAGCAGTCTGATCGGTAGAGCTTCAAAATCTACACAGGCAGCCCCCTCGAGAGCTGCCCGTGCGTGCTGTACATTTCCAAACAATTCACACACAGAGAGTGTGTGTCCCCACCCGTAATGAAACGAGGGCAGGGATGCACACACTTCTTGAATTGTTTCTCAGCCATACTTTCTTATTCACAGACAAACAACACCAAATAAGACAAACAGTTTCACGTATAGCGCTTGCTGAAGAGCGAAAGCTGGTGTGTGTTGTGACAGCGTCACTTTTATACTTCCGAGTATGCCGTCACATGTTACGTCACGACGCAACACCAATCAGGATTGGACTAGTTTCATTCATACTTCAGAGGCGCACGCTTAGGGAGCGTCCCCAAAGAGTCGATTTTATCGATGCAGTGTTGAGTTCCCTCGATAGGGAACCCAGAACGTAATAACGTGGGTAAATCTGGGCCAGCTCAAAGGCTTTAGGACCACAACTTCAAAATAGAAGGGGTCCCTTCTAGGGAGTGTGGCTAGGGGGCCAAAGGGACCCCCAGCCAGTCACTTAGGAGAACACTCCTCCTGAAATGCCCCCAGGCTGGCCTGGTGATCTGACAAAGACACACAGTCTGGCCATAGCCTGTCCGTCCAAGACAGAGCCTCTGGAAATTGCCTAGGAAAAGCATCCAAAAACTGAAGGCCCGCGAAGCTGGCAGAACCATCGAGTTTTGGATCACAGAGACGAGATCCTCCGGAGAGTGTGACTCAACCTCAAAACAACAGGAATCGTACACTCAATCCACGAGTCAATCCAGTGCTCGCTTTTGAGCACTGAGGAAGTAAGAGAGGGATCAAAATCAGGAAGGTCAACGAGACCTAAGACCTGATGACCCCCTGTGTGGGGAACTCCGAAACATGAGGGCTCATGTCAGGAAGGCCGTATATTGTGCGGCCTGAAACCCAACGACCACAGCATGTGGAAGCTCATCCTTCAGGAAAGCCAGAGGCTAGAAACCTGACAGACTCACAATGTGGGGCTACCTTCGAAAAAGGTCTAATGAGACCTAAAACCACCAGTTGTGGGAGATAGCTTGAACAAGGGAAGTGCCTGTCATAATGTATTGCGACAAAGACACATCTAGAGTGGGACCCAAAGTGAAGAACCGGAGTCTGAACCACATAAGAAGGGACCAAAGGATACTGCGCGTGACCCTCACCATAATAAATGGATTTTAAAAAGTGCACAAGACATCTCGTCGGGTGACTTACCACAATAATAGGTGAAGTATGGGTTTGTGTACTTCACTCTGAATTCAGGAAGGCCTGTTGAGGCCTGTAACCTGGCGACCACAGTGTGTGGGAGCTCATGGCCAGGAAGGCCTGGTAAAGCCTGTAACCTGACGACCACAGTATGTGGGAGCTCGTAACCTGGCGACCACAGTATGTGGGAGCTCATAACCAGGAAGGCCTAGTGAGGCCTGTAACCTGGCGACCACAGTGTTTGGGAGCTTGTGACCAGGAAGGCCTGGTAAGGCCTGTAACCTGGTGACCACATCAGGTGGGAGCTTGTACTCAGGAAGGTCAGTGAGACCCAGCCTGGTGTACCTGAAAAACCACACCAAGTAGGAGCTACTTCCAAAAGTTAGCTCTTAAGAACTCTTAAAGTGGGACCCGAGGAAAGACCAGGGTCTGAACCACGTAAGAAGGGACCGAAGCATACCGCGCGTGACCCTCACCATAAGAAATGGATTTTAAAAAGTGCACAAGACATTTCGTCGGGTGACTTACCACAATAATAGGTGAAGTATGGGTTTGTGTACTTCACTCTGAATTCAGGAAGGCCTGGTGAGGCCTGTAACCTGGCGACCACAGCATGTGGGAGTTTATAACCTGGCGACCACAGTATGTGGGAGCTCATAACCATGAAGGCCTAGTGAGGCCTAAATCCTGGCGACCACAATATGTGGGAGCTCATACCCAGGGAGGCCTGGTAAGGCCTGTGACCTAGCGACCTCATCGGGTGGGAGCTCGTACTCAGGAAGGTCAGTAAGACCTAACCTTGTGACCACAACCTGTGGGAGCTTACTTTCAGGAAGACCTGATAAGTTCTGTACATGAAAACACCACACCAAGTGGGAGCTACTTCCAGAAGTTAGCTCTTAAGAACTCTTAAGGTGGGACCCGAGGAAAGACCGGGGTCTGAGCCACATAAGAAGGGATTGAAGCATACCGCGCGTGACCCTCACCATAAGAAATGGATTTTAAAAAGTGCACAAGACATATTGTCGCGTGACTTACTACAATAATAGGTGAAGTATGGGTTTGTGTACTTCACTCTGAATTCAGGAAGGCCTGGTGAGGCCTGTAACCCAGCAACCACAATATGTGGGAGCTCATAACCAGAAAGGCCTGTTGAGGCCTGTAACCTGGCAACCACAGTGTGTGGGAGCTTATGACCAGGAAGGCCTGGTAAGGCCTGTAATCTGGCGACCACATCGGGTGGGAGCTCGTACTCAGGAAGGTCAGTGAGACCCAGCGTGGTGACCACAACCTGTGGGAGCTTACTCCACCAAGTGGAAGCTACTTCTACCAGAAGTTAGCCAGAGAAGGGCGTCCCTGTAGCTTACTTAAGTGACAGGACGCCTCTTAAAGTGGGACCCAAGGGAAGACCGGGGTCTGAGCCACATAAGAAGGGACCGAAGCATACCGCGCGTGACCCTTACCATAAGAAAATGGATTTTAGAAAGTACACAAGACATCCCATCATGTGATTTACCACAATAATAGGTGAAGTATGGGTTCGTGTACTTCACTCTGAATTCAGGAGGGCCGAACTTGAGGCCTGTAACCTGGCAGCCACAACATGTGGGAACCCATAATCAGGAAGGCCTGACAAGGCCCAACACCCAATAGTCCCAATGCGTGGGGAGCTCACATTCAGGAAGGCTGCTGAGGCCTGCAGCCTGACATGTGAAGACTCACAACTGCACCTTAGCAACCACGATAAGTGGGGGTTTCACATTCAGGAAGGCCTGGTAAAGCCTGCAACCTGACATGTGACAACTCACAACCAGGAAGGCCAATAAAGCCTGAAGCCTGGTGACCACAGAGTGGGAGCAAAGTGCTCAGAAAAGGTGGTGAGGCTGTAGTCTGGCTACCATAGCATGTGGGAGCCCACATTCAGGAACGCTGGTTGAGGCCTGTAAACTGACTACCACAGTATGTGGGAGCTCATAACCAGGAAGGCCCCTTTGAGGCCTGTAACCTAGCAACCACAATGTGTGGGAGCTCATAACCAGGAAGGCCTGGTGAGGCCTATAACCTGACCACCACAGTATGTGGGAACTCATAACCAGGAAGGCCCCTTTGAGGCCTGTAATCTAGCGACCACAATGTGTGGGAGCTCATAACCAGGAAGGCCTGCTGAGGCCTGTAACCTGGTGACCACAATATGTGGGAGCTCATAACCAGGAAGGCCTGGTGAGGCCTTTAACCTGGCAACCACAGTATGTGAGAGCTCGTATCCTGGTGACCACAGTATGTGGGAGCTCATAACCAGGAAGGCCTGGTGAATCCTGTAACCCAGCGACCACAGCATGTGGGAGCTCATAACCAGGAAGGCCTGGTGAGGCCTGTAACCTGGTGACCACAATAAGTGGGAGCTCATAACCAGGAAGGCCTGGTGAGGCCTGTAACCCAGCGACCACAGCATGTGGGAGCTCATAACCAGGAAGGCCTGGTGAGGCCTGTAACCCAGCAACCACAGTATGTGGGAGCTCCCACAGATGTCTCTCCGTGGCCACCATAGCACCGACGGAACAGCAGATTGCTAAGTGGCCCGGAGTCCCGCAGCAGATCGGTATGGTAGGCCTAAGGACCACAAGGGTGTGCAGAACCGCACCTGCCTGACCTGCTGCCGTGTACGCTCTGTCATTCAAGCATGAAGATGCCTTGAGCAGCTTGGATGACAGGGTCAGAGCTCTTAGTGAAGAGGACCAACCAGAGGCGAGATAGTTAGCCAATGTCTCGGCATCGACACATATCCGTGCTCCACAGCTCCCTCCACTGCAGCGAAACTAGCCCGCTGATGCAGATAGAGACGTGAGGAGAACGGATTCTTCCATACCCTCTCGATCCCATCGTGGAGATCGGAAAGGAATGGAAGGCTCATCCGGACAGGTGGCTTATGGGTGGGGAGGAACCAGCCATGCAAAATACCATGAGCGGGTTCCTCCCAGACGCGCCTCCACTGCAACTGCAATCTGTCTGTGGCGCCCCATAATGTCAACCAGCTCAGCGTACACTGGGCAGGAGGGCTGAAATGGTCCGGTCTCAACCAAACTGACATCTTTATATATGTATATGTATATATATATATATATATATATATATATATATAACAGCAAACTCCTGCCCTGCCCGAAGAGAACAGTTACTGATTCACCAAAGAGAGAGAGTGCTCCTTTTCTCTCTTCTTAGATGTTGAACATTAATCTGTAACTCACCCTCGTCAGCTGGTAGATCATCCGCGAGGTTAACGCCCCTCTCCCGATAATCTGCCATCTCCATCTGAAAACTCCACGAGCTCAACCGCCACTGAGCCTCAGCTCGAGCGGGAACCAGAACTGCGGGGTTCAGATGCCGCACCCACTTCCCTCGAGAAGTGGGACAGACGAGAGCAGAGAGTTCTGAAAGAAAAACTCAGTTCGCGCAGAAAACTCCCTCGAGAGCTTCCCGCGCGTGCTCTTCTCTCAGGCAGAACATGCACAGACCGTGTGAATCCTCCGGTGTCAAATATCAGGACACAAGTCGGCACACTCGCGCAAAGTGTTTCTCCACGTCTCTGCGCGCTTAATCGTTGATACTATCACACAGACAAACAATCCCTGAAGACTGAAAAAGATGTTGTCACAGTTTCAAGGCGCCCTTCTTATACATCCAGATTGACACGCTCATCATTTCAAGCTGATGATGCACGGGCTGTCGCCGGTCAACCTGATTACTGTGAGTTGATATTTAATTTCAGACACCTGTCACGCCTGAGGCGTTCCCCATTGCGTCATTCGACGTATTGTTGAGTTCCCTTCGAAAGGGAACTAACAATGAACAGTACATTTCTTACAGTATTTATTCATCTTTGTTAATGTTTCATTCATTGATTGATCACTGCTGGAGGAAGTACTTCAGGGGCAGAATTACAGCCATCAATTCGGGGCAATTGATGTGCCAATCGAGATGATGGCCTCTACAGAGTCCTTGGGCTGGACGCCCATCTAAGGCTGCACCTGTTTGTTTGTGAGTCGAGTTTTCCTTTGCAAAGCAGATCGAGTTTGTTTGCGAGCCGATTTTTCCTTACAAAGCAGATCGATTTTGTTTGCAAAATGCTGGATTTGTTTGTTTATTTATTTTGGCACATAATTCGCTCCATAAGACCCAAGCTGAGGAACAGGGTTCTGAGCCACATAGAAAGGGTACAAAACCTGCAGTGTGAAACCCTTATTTGCCTTTGGGGATTAGATCTTGGGTGACATCTCCTGGCTCTGAGCCACAACTGAAATGGTCTCAAATGCAGAATGCCCAGGAGACCTAGAATTCTTTTAAAAATTATGGAACATAGTTTTCTGGCCTAGTCTGATATTCATCAGGGTGTTTAACCCCCTGGGGACCAAAAACGCGCCCCCGCGTTTTGATCGTTTTTTTTCACACAGCTGCAACATAGACTTAAAATACTCCGTCATTGATGGTCATAAAAATAAAATCGATACATGATTATAAACTATAGAGGGTCTTCTTTTTTTATGTACACTCTTATTACTATCAAAACCTTGTGTTTTTGTAAAATAAATAAATTAAACATGGGTGCGCTTTCAGCTCACTCTGTCTCCGCAAAAATCTTTCTGAAACGCGTCCGAAAAAAGAGCTGTAACTCATTAAATACTTATCACAGACACAGGAAAAATCTCTCTTTATGAAGCTGAGATTTTCTTCTTTTAATTTAAGTCATTTATATAAAAAGCAACTACTCTCAGTTGATGTAATCTGTATGAAAAGAAAGAGATGTCAGGATTTTCCCTTTCACCTCATTACAGCAAATGAGGCGCTAATGTGACCGCGCCCACTGGGAGCGCGTGCTATTCAAATTCTAATGTTGAGGCAAGCCATGAAAACGCCCACATGGATAAAAACATACAGTTTATGCCCATATCGATTAAAACACAGTTTATTACGGATAACCTCGTCCTATTCTTTAGTCTAGCATGCGCAGTGAGGAGATCCTGGAAAAAAAGTTACCTTATAGTTTCATTTTGAGGAGCACGCACGGATTCAGCTGATGCAGTAAGTCATTTATTATAAGTGCTTTGTTCGAATCGCGTTATTGAATTACAAAGACTGTGTAAATATCAAATGCGCGTCTGATAGGGAAGAATAGACGAATTCACTGATGCGCGCTGTGCGTTAATTCACTTTCGCTTTCATTTGAACAAGAATCTCATGAGACATCCTTACATTAGTAAGATAACATTTTTTATCTGTACCTATAACCAAAAAGTGTGTTTAAATATGATTCGGGTGTGTGGACGGATGTACGAACGAACGTTCATTTAGTTAGAGACTGTTAGAGTTCTGCTCATATTATTTTCTTAGCCACACACGCGAATCATATTTAAAGGGTCATGAAACCCCCCTCTTTCAGCTCAAGTCTAGCTCAAAATCTTTTTGAAAAATGCAACTGAAATGGGCGTGGCTAGCTGTGAGAGGAAGGGAGGGAGTGGGTGTTGTATGACCATAACTGTCACTGTCACATGCATTTCGACTGTCACTAAAAAGCAATGGTAAAACGTGAGGAAATGCTAGATTTGTATATAGCTGTCAAAGTTAAAGTCTTATGAAGTACACTGACACTTTATTATAGTCCTTTCAAAAGTAACTGAATGTCCTGCTACAAATATTAGCCCACAGTAATCGTAATTCTAATTAAAACATATTAATGTAGGCTACATAATTATAATGTCATTATAAAATATATAGTGGTTTATATAGACACTATAAATACATTTCAGAAAAAAATATTAATTTTCCGCTTAAAAAAATCGTGCCGTGCATAGTTATAGACAGTAAAAGAAAGTGCATATCTACGCGGCCTCTGAAAAACACATAATAAATGACTTCTCATTTTAGACACACACACACCAGCGCAGACACACCTCTGAAGGGATAGAAAGTCCTCGGGATACCGCATCACTCGCAAGACGCAACTTGGATTAGCTTGTCAACAAGGCAAAGTCCATCATTCTCCACTTGTCGAGCTCTCTCGCGAAAATGTTTTAGCCGTGTCCGTGTTTGATGGCAAACCAACCGTCTAGCCCTGGCAGCATCGCGGGGAACATATTCAACGCACTTGGACTTTGCACCATGAAAACAAGTAGTTTGCGTCCCATGATTGCCTCTCTCATCAAACGTTATTACGCGATATCACAGTTTGTCATGTCTGTCGTTGGAAAGATCCACGTGGGGTCATGAATAATTAAGAGGCCGTGTCTTCTCATAGGATAAGACCGATGAGTCATCAAGGCACTATGTAGGGCACTGCCGCGTCACCCGCTACAATGAAGATTTTAAACCCGGAAGACAAAAAAAGCGGAAAAAAACTCAAATTTAACCATTTTAACCTTATTATTAAATCTAACAGATGCTAACATTGTCTTCAATGGTGTTCAATACACATAGCTCTGTTATAATCTCAGAAAATTTGGTTTGGGGTTTCATGACTCTTTAAACACACTTTTGGTTAGAGTTTAAAACATCTTGATGTTTGAAACTCTAACTCTGAACCAATTCTACATGGCCCATATAAAAATTGACCAGGATTTGTTTCCAGGTATGACAAAAAATGGGTTTTGACTTTCATTTATACTTTGATTTTATACATACATGTATATATTTGAAGCGTTCAGATGCAAAAGCCTCTAAGTGCCATTTGAATTTTTTCTAGAATGATAATTTTTTATCAAGCTTGTATATATAAGTTCAGTAATTTCACATAATGGCAATGAAGATTACCTATTAATTGTCATTTAAGTGAAATTACTGAACTTAAATATACAAGCTTGATAAAAATGATCATTCTAGAATAATTTAAAATGGAACTTAGAGGCTTTTGCATCTGACCTTCTGTTATATATATATATATATATATATATATATATATATATATATATATATATATATATATATATGTTGTCCTTTCATTTTTTTCTTGTCTGACTCACCTAAATGAAAGGCTCATTATTATGCGCGTCTTTGTCTCTCAGGTGTGAATCACCTAATTATACATGATGAGGGCTGGCCTGTTCACGCCCATTCGCATATTGCCTTGGCAAACAAAAAAATCTTTTTCACAATATAACCCAATTCACAGTTTTATGTGAATGATTAGGGGGATGATTTTCAGATCATTGTGAAGAAAAAACTCTAGGCAACAACATCAGTTAGTCAAAAGTCTTGTGGACGCATATTTAGTATGTGTTTTCTGGCCTTATTTCAGAAACTTTCATTTTTAGTTTTTACAATAACCACGCATAAACAATATTCTCTCAAAAATGCAAACATGTACAAACATGTTGCCCATATGTCATGGTTGCCCTGTTTCTGCTAAATATAGTGTAATTTCACCTGTGCCATTAATATGTTTATAAGCAGCTGAAAAAAACACAGATGTCAGAGCATGTCAGAACCTCTCAAGGACCCCAAATACACCTTGGTCCCCAGGGGGTTAAGATGGATTCCACAAATACGCAATAATAATAATAATAATAATAATTCATTACATTTATATAGCGCTTTTCTCGGCACTCAAAGCGCTTTACATAGTGAGGGGAATCTCCTCAACCACCACCAGTGTGCAGCATCCATCTGGATGATGCGACGGCAGCCATATTGCGCCAGAACGCTCACCACACAACAGCTTACTGGTGGAGAGGAGACAGTGATGAAGCCAATTGGTATATGGGGATGTTTAGGAGGCCATGATGGACAGAGGCCACTGGGCAAATTTGGCCAGGATGCCGGGGTTACACCCCTACTCTTTCGAAAGACATCCTGGGATTTTTAATGACCACAGAGAGTCAGGACCTCGGTTTAACGTCTCATCCGAAGGACGGTGCTCTTTGACAGTATAGTATCCCCATTACTATACTGGGGCATTAGGACCCACACAGACCACAGGGTGAGCACCCCCTGCTGGCCTCACTAACACCTCTTCCAGCAGCAACCTGGCTTTCTCAGAAGGTCTCCCATCCAGGTACTAACCAGGCTCAGCCCTGCTTAGCTTCAGTGGGCAACCAGTCTTGGGCTACAGGGTGATATGGCTGCTGGACAACGCAAGACAAATGTGCCCGCATGGTGACCGAGTCTCATACGACTCATAAATATGTTGTCCTCTGGGCGCTTTTCTTCGCGTTGAGTATCAACCCCAGAGATACTAGATGACCTATGTCGAAGCACAAGCTCTTAAGAAAAGAGAAAAGGCTTCACTCCTGACTGACAAAATAACACCTGACACAGTAATAATTTGAGAGAGAAAGGTAGCACAAAGCGCACACAATGCAGTCTCTGAAGACAAAGAAACCTAAAGGCACATCTGTTTCACGTCTATTCATAGATTCTCAAGAGCGCCATTGTCAGCTTTTATTTAAAGCTAAGATTTCTTGGAGTTTTTGCCACACATTAGAGGGTTGCAGTGGGATTGGGCTCCCAAGGGTGCTGTGGGACCAATGCAAATTTCGTGGGAATGGGCAGTTTTACATTTGCAGCGGGCGGGAGTGGGTGGTCGAAAAAATACAGCGTGGGCCAGTAGTCCCACAATCCCGCGATGTGGTGTGTAAGTTGTAACAGGAAAGGAGTCAACAAATGAAGTCCATGCAGTCGAACACTAACTCTTTCTCCTTATAATTCTGTAGTAGGCTACGCCAAGTGATTTATTCATTGTTTCATTAATTTGTTAAGTACAACAAATACAACGCCTATAAATCTCACCAAAAAGTGTCAAAGAACTTTCTTCATGGAGTTAAATAGACCAGGGGTCTCATTTATAAAGCGTTCGTACGCACAAAACAGGGCTGGAAACGTATGTACGCCAGTTTCCACGCAAAGGTTGTGATCTATAAAAAACAAACTTGACGGGAGAAAGTGCGCACCAATA
Organism: Cyprinella venusta; assembly: GCA_038021265.1. Lineage (NCBI taxonomy): Eukaryota > Metazoa > Chordata > Actinopteri > Cypriniformes > Leuciscidae > Cyprinella > Cyprinella venusta. The sequence goes on from CM075871.1 coordinate 20,709,623, forward strand.
AGCAAACTTTGAGCCGTGCGTACGCACATTCTGGAGACAAAGGGAATTGGCGACACCGATGGTGAGGTGTAGTTAAATGTCTTTTTGGTCACTTTTAGACCGAAAATCTAAAGAAAATTATAGCCTATCTACACAGCAAAATTCCCAGTGTTAAATTAACAAATAGCCTACAAATAAAATTTCACTCACCAAGCGAATCACTTGAAGCCAATATCCATCCCTTCTTAAGTGTCTGCGCCAGCACGCGCACTGGGCTGTTTAGTGAAACTGACGCGCATAATCTGCATAAGACGCTGCAGATGAACCGTATATCTTCATGAGTAAGCTAATAAATACAGTGCACGTTCTCAATAACAGTTTAAATAAATGAAATAATGATTTAAACTATGTTTTACTTTTGATATAAACATTTAGATTAAATATGCCATTCTCATTAATGGAGTTAAACATTTAAACTACATGAAATCATTACTGAGAAGTTACAATATATATATATATATATATATATATATATATATATATATATATATATATATATTCAATAAATACAAATATATATTTGTTGTGGATGCAATGCTTTTGAACACTTTCCCTCTGGCATGCAGTGTTTTAATGTTTTATCAGATAATTGCTAATCATGATAATAGCAGATTGTCTGAGAAAATAATTCCATGCAAATAATGCACAACCATGTCTTTCCATTAAAAATATAAATTCATTAAAAATACTATTTGGCCAGTGGAAAAGATTGAGAAGATCTTTCTCTGAGATGTATTTGACAATATTTGATTTATACATTCAAAAACAAGGCAAGGATATAGGCAACGAAAAAAATAAAATAATTTATTGTGACACGGCACATCTGTATTTCATATTTTCCTAACGTCTTGTACGTTAACATGGTATCACGTGGATGAATAATCACATGCAAATGATATGTAGATGAGGATATGCATATTTAAACTAGCCGTTGTAAGCTCCATATATGGATATTTCGGGGAGGAGACGCATGTGCGCACAATCTTCGGCTGACTGGGATTTATAAAGTGAATTCTGCGCAGGTTCTGGCGTACGCACGGTTTTATAAATCTGAATATTTTTTGGCGTACGCCATTTTTGGCTTTCGGGCGCACGTACACTTTTAGTAAGGATCCTACGCACAGTTTTATAAATGAGACCCCAGAACAGTGACAGTCAGAATGACAACTGACAGATGTGAGCGCAAAAACTACTAATGTCAAACACAACAGGTATATTCACCTCAGAGAAGATGAGGATTATATTTTGTGTTGTATTTTTGTTCATCTTGATTTCTCGAAAATTGTGTGTTTCTCTGGGCGAGTGGGAGTGACCTGTGATGCTGTGTCATAAACGCAAAGTTAGGTGCTCTATGTATTTTTTAGCGGCCTCTATTGGTGATGTTTCAGATTGCAACCAATTTTTACAAGAGCGCTCATGCTCTTGCGTGTGCTCGAACACAAGAGCGAGCACTCAAGGTACATGGCCACACTGTGACTTTCAAAACACCGGATAAATCATCACACAGTAACAAAAACAACAATCACACAGCAACGTTACAATAATAGGCTACTTAGTTTTAGTAGCTTTATGTTGAACTAATGTACCATGCTCATACCATGATAACGTTACATTTGTGATGCTATCTAGCATAAGGCATTTCACTAACTATTCATGTATCTTTCACAATCAGCAATATCAACATAGGTGAATGAATAATTTGATAATGAAAACGGTTAGTGAACTAGACTAAACAATTTCAGTGTAACAATAAGATTGTAGTTAGTAATATTACTGTACTGAATGTGTCTGGAAATGTGGATTAAAACAAAAGTTACATCCTAAAGCATCTACTTTTTGTTATCCTGGAACAGTCTTTTGTATTAATTTCATGTCTCTTGTATGCTGTAGTTTCCCTTGCTATTTCATTACAGTTTACCATTATTTCACCATATCTGAAAACTTGTAATTTATCACAATAAAAATAGCGTAAAAATGAAAATGAATTATCTTCATAATTCAAATGCTCTTCGTTCTACGTCGATCCGATTCACGTTTGACAAGCTTCAGCAGATACATTTTTTTTATATTTATGTGGAGTTTGTGTTGGAGTGTGTGTTGTGCTGGAGGCAGGGTTTTTGGTGTTATCAGACTCATGTCATGTGATGTTATGAATATGTTAAGTTAAGAACTCCATAACCCAGCATGCCTCAGTAGGGGGAAGCGCCAGGTCGGAAGAAACAGATGCAGAGTTTTTTTTTCCAAAACGCTATAAATCTATTTCAATAGTTTTCAGGAAAATTACATTTTTTTACCTAGAGCCACACATTTTGTGAATATTTAAATCCTGTTAAAATGTTTTATTGGTTCAGTTTGAACATGTTGAAAAATTATTATTAAATTAAACAACAATATTGTTTATAATAAATTAATAGTTAATGTTATTTTTTTTTTCAAAACGCTATAAATCCATCCATTTTTTTCAAAAATGTATGGGTTTTCTTTTAAAGAACAAAAAAAAACAAGAGAACATGCAACAAATAATCAAGAACTATAAACCTGAGAACTATAGAAAGATCTATGTCTACTTTTAAACAAAACAATTAAAAACGAAAATAAATTGGGTACTCTCTGCGTATGTAGGCTAATTCGAAGTGTGCCTTTCTCTCTATAGGCCTATGCGCGTTCACTGTGAAGATGGCGAGTCACTATCATCAACTTTATCTTTGCTGCTGACACTAACAGAAAACATCCTCGGGTAACGACTGTAACCCTTGTTCCCTGAGAAGGGAACGAGAACTGCGTCAAATAACACTTTGGGAGAAGCCCCTCAGCGTAGCGTATCTGAAGCATGAATGAAAACTAAGCCAATCTCCGATTGGAGAGCGTCATGACGTAATGTATGACGACACTTTAGCGGAAGCTATATAAGGACCCGGCACACATGAGATGTCAGCTTCTGTGATGAAGCAAGCGCTCCCAGGCAGGGGAAGGCGTGGCCATGAGACGCAGTTCTCGTTCCCTTCTCAGGGAACAAGGGTTACAGTCGTAACCCGAGGACGTTCCTTATCGAGGGAACTCCAACTGCGTCAAATGACACTTTGAGGGAACGAGTACCCACTACGCCACAACGCGCCCTGCCTGCCCTAGTGTGAAGCTGCTCACAGGCACACTTAGGACGCGAGCACAAGAGAGCCGGGTGTTGACGGAATGTCCAAACTATAAAACCTAATAAAGGTATGCGGGGTAGCCGAGCACCTGGTAGGCTGCAGAAATAGCATGGACAATCCAGTTGCTGGCGGTCTGTTTAGAAGCGGGGAGCCCCTTCTTGGGAGACCCGAAACACACCAGCAACTGGTCTGCCTTCCGCCATGAAGAGGACCTCTGAATGTAAATACTTAATGCTCTGAAAGGGCAGAGCAAATGAAGCCTCTCTTCATTTGCCGTCAAATGAGGTGGAGGATGAAACGCTTGCAAAACCATAGGCCGTGCCACATTAGATGGCACCTTAGGCAGATAGCCGGGCCTAGGGTGAAGGATAGCTTTAATGTTGCCTGAAGCAAACTCCAGGTACTCGTTAGATATGGAGAGCGCCTGAAGATCTCCCACCCTCCTCAGAGAAGTGATGGCCAACAGAAAAGCAACCTTCAGCGTCAGGTTCTTGGCCTCAGCTGACTCCAGTGGCTCGAAGGGGGCCTCAGCCAAGCCTTCGAGAACAACTGCCAGGTCCCATGTGGGAACCCTTGTGCAAGCCGCAGGTCTCATCCTCCAGGCCCCATGGAGGAAACGTACAATCAATTGGTGTCTCCTCAGAGGCCCATCACTCAGAGGAGCATGGAAAGCCGTAATGGCAGCCACGTACACCTTGAGTGTGGACAGGGTCAGACCAGTGGAGAAGTGATCTTGGAGGAACTCCAGCACTGAAGCCACTGGGCAGTTAACTGGGTCCACCTCACACTCCCTACAACAAACGGTGAAAACGTTCCACTTCAATCTGAACAGTTTCCTTGTGGAGGGAGCTCTAGAGCTGAGCTCTAGAGGGAGCTCTAGAGTCTCCACTACTCCAGCTGATAGGCTGGCCTCTAGGTACTGTGCCCCCTCAGGGGCCAGACCCACAGTTTCCATATCTCTGGCCGGGGGTGAAATATTGAGCCCCCCCCCCCCCCGCCTGTGTCAGCAGGTCCCTCATGAGGGGAATCTCCCACGGCGGGCCGTCTAGGAGCAATATAATGTCTGAGAACCATACTCGGGCCGGCCACAACGGGGCTACCAACAGTAGACTGATCCCGTCGCGACAGACCCTCTCTAGAACTCCCGGGAGCAGAGCGATCGGGGGAAAAGCCTCGGCCACGTCTGTACCATGGCATCCAACCCAGGGGGCTGGAGGAGTGAGGGAAAACCACAGAGGACAGTGGGTCGTCTCTCAAGAAAAAGGTCCACTTCCACTGGGCTGAACCTCTGACATATTGACTGCATCACCTCGGGGTGAAGTCTCCACTACCCGGGCCTCAGCCCCTGTCTAGACAGGACATCTGCTCCCTTATTTTGACTTCCCGGGATATATGCCGCTCTCAGAGACAACAATTTCTCCTGGGACCGCAGGAGGATCTGATGCGCCAAATCTGCATAGAGGGCGAGACCCCAGGCCCCCCTGATGGTTTATATAGGCCACTACTGACATATTGTCCGACCTCACGAGGACATGGTGACCTCTGAGGTCCGGCAAGAAGCTCCTTAGAGCCCGGGATATCGCCAACATCTCCAGGCAATTTATGTGCCAGGAACAATGATGGTCCCACCACGCCCCAGCCCGTGAGGGTGGCGTCTGTCGAAACTGTTTTCTGGCGACACAACGCTCCCAACACTGGGCCTTGGGACAGAAACCAGACTTTCTTCCACATAGATAGGGAACGAAGGCATCTGCGCGTAACCCTAATCGTGCGGAATAGATTCCCCTCGGGGAAAAACCTCTGGTTTTTAGCCACCACTGAAGGGCCCTCATGTGCAGCAGGCCGAATGGAATAATGTTAGACGCTGCTGCCACGAGCCCCAACACTCTCTGGAAATGTTTGATAGTGATGGCTTGGCCCAGCTTTATCCCAGCCACTGTGGCCAAGATAGACTCGACTCGCGCGGGAAACATCGAATCCCACACCACTCCCAGGAATGTCGTTCTCTGGGCTGGTGCCAACACACTTTTTTTTTGTGTTGAGTCTCAACCCCAACTTCTGGATATGGGCAAGGACAACATCTCGATGTTGAACCGCCTGCTCTTGCGACTGGGCCAGAATGAGGCAGTCGTCTATATAATTGAGGATCCTGATACCCTCGAGTCTCAGAGGTGTTAGAGCTGCATCCATGCATTTGGTAAATGTGTGGGGTGAGAGAGCTAGGCCGAACGGAAGAACCCGATATTGGTACGCTTCGCCATCGAAAGCGAACCTCAGGAACTTCCTGTAAGATGGAAGGATGGATATATGAAAGTAAGCGTCCTTCAGATCTATCGTAACAAACCAGTCCTTGGACTGAATTTGGTTGGAATAGTGAGCATTTTGAATCTGAATCTCCTCAGAGAACGGTTCAAATGCCTGAGATCTATTATCGGACGCAACCCCCATCCTTCTTGGGAACTATGAAGTAGCGGCTGTAGAACCCGGACTCCCTGTCTAGAGGAGGAATACGTTCTATGGCCTCTTTTTCTAGAAGGGAGTTTACTTCCTGTTCCAATACCCAACCCTGCACTGGGTCGACTACAGTCCAGACCACCCCGTTGAATCTGGGTGGGCGGGAACCGAACTGCAGCCTGTACCCATTCTGAATGGTGCGCAGGTCCCATGGGGAAATATTCGTGAGATCTTTCCATGCATCGAAATATTTTACCAAAGGAACCAGGCTCTCGAGCCTGGCTTTGGGTGTTAATTGGGATTCGTTCTCGACCGCCTGAAGCGGATCTCCGGCAGGGCTGGACCGAAAACAATTCTTGATGGGCGAACGTGAAAACTGCCTGACCGCAAGCCTGTGGGGCGGACAAAGCAGCCTGCATTCACTGGAAACCGATGTGTCCCGAAACGTGTTCAACGGTGGGAAAACAACATCGATTTCCTGCGGGCTCCACGAAGGAGACGACCTAACATAGCTAGGACCTCTTAGTCTTCTTCGCTTGCAGGACGGCCCTCAGGTCGCCCTGCTTCGCTTGAGGCTTAGGCTGAGAGCGTCGTCGACAAATTCAACCATAAATGTCTCTCCGAGACCACCATTGCTGCCATGGAGCGGGCCGATTGCACGGGCCGTCTCCTTGGTGACTCTGAGAGACAAGTCAACGGCCTTCCTCAACTCCGCAACGTCTTCCGGAGTTGGACCCTCGCCCTCATCGATGTCTTTTAGAAGGTCAACTTGGTACGCTTGGAGCAGCGCAATGGTATGTAAACTCGCACCAGCCCGAGCCGCAGCCATATAAGCCCTGCCCACTAGCGAAGATATATCATGGCAAGGCTTAGTGGGCAGCACCGGGGCTTTTAGGGATGATGCCGATTCAGGGGATAAATAACTGGCTAAAGGCTGCTCCACCCGCGGCATCACCCCATAACCGGTTTCTCGTGCCCCAATGATATTACTATACACCGTGTTCCAAATTATTATGCAAATTGGAATTAAGTGTCATAAAAATTTAATATTTAGTTTTTCAGTCAAACTCATGGATGGTATTGTGTCTCCAAGCTCTTTGGATCACTGAAATAAATCTCAGACACCTATGATAAGTAGTTTGCAAGGTGAGCCCAATGAAAGGAAAACTACTCAAGAAGGATGTTCCACATTATTAAGCAGGCCACAGGTTTCAAGCAATATGGGAAAGAAAAAGGATCTCTCTGTTGCGGAAAAGAGTTAAATAGTGCAATGCCTTGGACAAGGTATGAAAACATTAGATATTTCACCAAAATTTAAGCGTGATCATCATACTGTGAAGAGATTTGTGGCTGATTCAGAGTACAGATGGGTTTGTGCAGATAAAGGCATAATGAGGAAGGTTATTGCCAGACAAATGCATCGGTTTTTAAGAGAGCTACTGCTAAAATGCTATTACAAAGCAGCAAACAGGTATTTGAAGTTGCTGGTGCCTCCAGAGTCCTGCAAACCTCAAGGTGTAGGATCCTCCAAAGGCTTGCAATTGAACATAAACCTACTATTTTGCCACCCCTGACCAATGCTCACAAGCCAAAATGGTTGCAGTAGGCCCAGAAATTCATGAAGACTAATTTTCAAACAGTCTTGCTTACTGATGAGTGCCGTGCAACCCTGGATGGTGCAGATGGATTGAGTGGTGGATGGTTGGTGGATGGCCACCATGTCCCAATAAGGCTGTGACGTCAGCAAGGAGGTAGCAGGGTCATGTTTTGGGCCGGAATCATGGGGAGAGAGCTGGTAGGCCCCTTTAGGGTCCCTGAAGAAGTGAAATTGACCTCGGCAATGTATCCAGAGTTCCTGACTTTCTTCTTCTCACTTTCTTCCATGGTACAAAAAGAAGAACCATGCCTTCTGTAGCAAAATCATTGTCATTCATGATGTCATTCATGTCACTCATGCTACAAAAAATACTTCTGTGTCATTGGTTGATTTGGGCAAAAAAGGAGAGAAACTCTTGGTGTGGCCCCATGTGTGGCCCCCGCATTGACCTCAACCCTTTTGAGAACCTTTGGATCATCCTCAAGCAAAAGACATATAGGATGCTATTCTGACATCCTGCAAAGAAATTTAAGCAGAAATCTCCATAAACTCCCAACTTCAATGGATACAAGAATTGTGAAGGTGATCTCAAAGAAGGGGTCCTTGGTTAACATGTAACTTGCCCTGTTAAGATGAGTTTGATTGAAATAGCTTTTGATTTCAGTAAATATGACCTCCTAATGCTGCAAATTCAACACATTACCATTTTCAAATCTTTACAACCAACAAAATGTTTTCAAACTCTGTTGTGCATAATAATTTGGAACAGTGCATTTTGAGTTTTTTATTTTTTAAAAAATATATGTTTTAGTTGGGTGTTTTGTTCAATGAAATTTGACTTATACCCTGATGGTTGGTGACTGGAAAATTATACTGACTGTTATTTGCATTGACTATTTAGGAAAATCAGTGTAAAATATCATTTGCATAATAATTTGGAACGCGGTGTAGAAGAGTGTGGTTTAATCCATGATTTACTTAATTCTTTATGTAAATCAGGAAAAAAACGGTAAGCCCCGGTGATGAGGTTGTTCTCTGTGCTGCAGGAAGCGCTCATCAAGCTTGCTTTTTGACTGCGCTTCCTGTTTTTCTTTTGGCCAACTGATACTAAGACGAGCCACAGCACGAGAAACAACCTCAACCAGCTCCTCATACGCGGGAACACGGGGGGGCGAGTCATCCCTCAAATTGCCGCCCTCGATGCTGATCACATCCACCTCCTCAGAGGCTGACAGCTCAAGCATCGGGTCCTCGTCTCCCGCGGAAGAAGCCACGGAGCGGGCTTCCAGGCGAGGATCGAGAACATCGGAACTGCCCGAGGAATCCCGAGAAGGTGCCTCAGCAGCCTCGAGATCCCTGGACAGATCAATTTGCAAGGCTGGCCATCATCATTGAAAATGGCCAGCCGGGAATGCAGCACGTGGAGCATTAATCTCTCACAATGCTCGCAAGCAGCCCCCTCGGGAGCTGCCTGCGTGTGCTGCATCCCTAAACAGTGCGTGCACAGTTGATGTGTGTCCTCGCCCGTGATAAAACGAGGGCAAGGGTGCACACATCTCCTGAAACTCGCTTCACTCACCATAATATTCTTTTCACTTTTGGCTTGGACAGACAACAATAAATAAAACTCACACAACAGATAGCGCTTGCTGAAGAACAGAAAGCTGACATCTCTTGTGTGCCGGGTCCTTATATAGCTTCCGCTAAAGTGTCGTCACACATCATTACGTCATTACGCTCTCCAATCGGAGATTGGCTTAGTTTTCATTCATGCTTCAGATACGCTACGCTGAGGGGCTTCCACTGTGTCATTTGACGCAGTTCTCGTTCCCTCGATAGGGAACACTAGTTTATTAATAAACAAATGTTCAATGTCAAATGTTAATAAATCAAATGTTTCATGCATAATCATTACTTTTGCCGGATCTTTTTGGCAAGCTTTATGCATGCCTTGAGATGCGGAATATGCAATTAAAAACGTTCATTATGGTTTCTCTCCCATTTAATTAAATCAATATGTGATTAGGCAAATGACTTCTTGCAGTACATTTTAAAATAGGAAATATAGCGGTTTGGCATGAAATGTTGATGGAGCAGTGAATGGGTCCTGTACACAGCAGAATGACACCACGTTTTGGAAAAGAGCTCTTCAGATATAGCCAGGCGAGTGGCACTGGATGTGGTAATGTGAAAGTTGCCGAGTAAAGGATTTTCAACTGGTAGACACGCCTCGTTTGATTATTATAACACTAAGCAAAATAACACATGGTGTCAGAAGTGGCCGTGAGTAGCTACGGAAGGAAGATTTGCCACAGAAGAACTACGAAAAAAAAACATGTCCGGTCGCGTGAGTGTAACGTGCTATAGCGGCAACATGCTAAAAGTTTTTGCTACGCCGTGTGATGGCTACAGGTGGCAGTGGGGACGAGGGACAGATCGAACAAGTAGAAGAGGATCTGGTGCCTGAATTGCCTGAATCGGAGGAAAACCAGCAACAGGAGAGGGCTGGGGAAGTCCTGGTATCCCGACGTTCAGTAATGGAGAGCCTAAGTCCACCCACTTCCATGCAACTGACTGGTAATCTTGCTGATAATTGGAAGTGGTTTAAACAAAGATTTAATATATATTTAGCAGCAAGCGGAGCATCCTTGTAGGAAAATCCCTTTCACATTGCATGGAAAGCTGAAAGAGGAATTAGCGCGCATGGAAAAATTGGAGGTCATCAAGAAAATAGATGAGCCAGCTCAATGGGTCAGCTCGCTAGTCGTTTTGCAGAAGAAAACAGGTGCTCCGAGCATGTGCTTGGACCCAAGAGACTTAAACAAAGCAATTAAAAGAGAACACTTTAAGTTACCAACCAGAGAAGAAATCATGGCACAGTTTGCTGGAGCTAAATGGTTCAGTAAACTAGCACTTCATCATGTTTCTGGCAGCTCAGGCTGGAGGAGAGTTCGAAACTGTGCACGTTTAACACACCTGAGGGAAGGTACAGGTTTCTTCGTCTGCCATATGGTATCTTGTCAGCACCTGAAGTCTACAACAAGACTATACACATGATCTTTGAGCACATACCAGGAGTGGAGACCATGATGGATGACATCATAGTCTGGGGCTTGAATCGAGAAGAACACAACAGGAGACTGAGACAAGTGCTTGACAGTGGAGACTGAGACAAGTGAATCTGAAGCTTAACAAAGACAAATGTGAGTTTGGAGTGAAAACACTTACCTTTGTGGGAGATGTTGTCAGTGAAGAGGGAGTGAAGCCTGACCCAAGAAAAACATCAGCAATCAACAATATGGAAAGGCTAAACAACAAAGATGAGTTCAGACGTTTTCTGGGAATGGTCACATATCTAGCAAAGTTTGTCCCACAGCTATCAGCGCAGTCAGCAACTCGCAGGAGTCTTCTCAAACAGAAGAATGAATGGATCTGGTCTCATGAGCAGGAACAATGTTTTGCAAAACTTAAAGAGATCCTGATACAAGAGCCCGTGTTAAAGTTTTATGACCCAGAAAAAAGAACAAGAGTCTCGGCAGATGCTTCACAGTGCGGCCTGGGAGCGGTGTTGCTGCAGCAATACAACGAGCAGTGGCTACCTGTTGCCTATGCATCCAAAGCCTTGACAAGCGCTGAGTCCAGGTACGCTCAAATTGAGAAGGAGCTATTAGTGAGCATGTATTTTTAGTTGAATGCTTTCACCAATATGTCTATGGTCAAGCTTTTGAAGTAGAAACAGACCATCAACCTCTGGTGTCCATCATGTCCAAACCTCTGAATGACTGTCCTGTGCGGATACAATGCATGCTAATTAGGCTGCAAAAATATGATGTGCACATGATGTATACACAGGGGAAATACATGTACACCGCCAACACCTTGTCTAGAGCAGTTGATAAAGGGGAGCGTACGGACAGCGAGAGCACTGCAGAAATACAGGAATACGTGGAAATGATCGTGACAAATCTGTCAGTAACAGCTGACAGAACAGAACAAATACGGAGAGAGACAAATGCAGATGAAATGATGAAAGAACTCAAGCGTGCAATACAGAAAGGATGGCCTGAAAACAAAAAGGATTGCCCAATGAACATAACAGACTACTGGAACTGCAGAACCAAGCTTATTGTGGTGGATGACATATTGTTGAAGGGGAGCAAGTTTGTTATTCCATCATCGTTACGTAAACAAATGCTCCAAAAGATACAAAAAGGCCATCACGGAGAAGTCAAGTGTAAATGACGGGCGAGAGAAGTAATGTATTGGCCGAGAATCAACCAAGATATCAGCCAGACAATAGTCTTATGTGAACTTTGTCGCACACACAGGCCAAAACAAAAAGCTGAGCCGCTGATGAGTCATCCGGTGCCCCACAGACCTTACTACAAGGTGGGAACTAACCTATTTGACTGTAATGGAAAGAGTTACATAGTGGTCACTGACTAATTTTCAAACTATCCAGAAGTCGGAGTTCTGCAGTCAATATCAAGCAAGGCAGTCATCAGTTACCTCAAGACTGTCTTTGCCAGACATGATGTCCCATGTGAACTGTTTTCAAATAATGGGCCCCAGTTTTCCAGCTGTGAGTTAGCTGCCTTTGCCAAAGAATGGGGGTTTCAAAACTGTGCATCGAGTCCAACCTACCCAAAGTCCAACGGCTTGGCAGAAAGCTCAGTGAAAACAGTAAAAAACCTGATGAAAAAAACGCAGGACAGAGATGACTTTCAGAGTAGCCTACTGATCTATAGGAGTACACCTCTACAGAACGGACTATCACCAGCTCAAATGCTGATGGGTAGACGCATTTGCTCTAACCTGCCAGTAAATGAGGATTTGCTTACGCCCAAAAGCGCACACAAAGTCAGAAAAGTAAAGGAGGAACAAAAAGTGAAACAAAAACTGCTGAACAGCAAAACACCTCCCAAAGCTGAAGCCTGGAGACATGGTGCGTCTCAGTGACATCTCTACAGGTACATGGAGACAAAAGGGACAGGTGGAGAAGGAAGTTGCTCCACACTGTAGAATCCAGATGGAGAAGGATTGTCTCTGAGGAGGAACCGCATCTTCAACTACAGCCGACTGAAAACGACACTACAGCTCAAGAGACTGTTCAGCAGGACGCGACCGAATCTACTGAGTTAACTGACAGTAATCTTGATGCAACACCTTCCAGTCTGTCGAAATCGCCAGCTGCTGAAAGACAGTCTAGACCTAGACTGTTCAGCCACCACAGAGGTTGATTGAGAGTTGCTAAAGTCTCCCAAGTTTTTTTTTTTTGGTTTGTTGTTGAACAAAAGAGCAACATGGACTGTTAAGATGGTCTAGCTTGTAAAAAAAGTGTTTAAATTGAAAATGTTATTTACAAAGGGAATTTGTAAGTTTAAAAAAATAGAATATATATATATATATATATATATATATATATATATTAGGGGTGTAACGGTACAGGTATTCGTATTGAACCATTTCGATTCGAGGTTTCCGGTTCGGTACGCATACAAACCGAACGATTGCTTGGACCATTTTTCCTGCCGGCAAAATTCGTGCTGACGCGGCCAACACATCGTTGCGCAACATCAAATGGCAAATGTAATGAAAGCAGAACGAAACTGCGCTACTCATTATGTGCTTCACGGATTATATGCTTCACGGATCGTTTATCAGTTCGGACCAGCAACATCTGTGCAGCACGAGCCGATCTCGATCAAGCAACACTGTTACCACACCGCGCTAAGAGATCCGGTAAAGAAAACATTTGAATTCGCCACTGAGGTAATAACATCGCTGCGATAACTAGTGAGATGCATTCACATTTCTCCGTTATTAACCGTAGCTCTCTATTAGATCAAACAGCGCTGTCATGGAAACCAGGAGAAACATTGTGCCGTGAATAAACTAGTAATACTTTACGTCCAACATTCACCATGGATTTAATATAGTAACACTAACTGGAACCAGTTTGGCTGGAATGGTGAAATGCTTTCAAGTACTTCACACATCTTTTTCCAGCACTTCAAAATTCAAATATTATATAAATAAATATACAGTGCCCTCCACAATTATTGGCACCCCTGTTTAAGATGTGGTCGAGGACTTCTAAAAATTCTTCCTTTTTTAAAAAACAACATAGAACCCAAATGCAAAAAAGGAGAAAATGCCAACCTTTTATTTAAGTACATTACTTTGGTGGTAAAAAAATTTAAAATTTAGAAAAAGAAAAACTTCAAATCATGTGTCCCACAATTATTGGCACCCCTGAAGTTAATACTTTGTACAACCCCCTTTTGCCAACAAGACAGCACTCCTCCTATAACATTTCACAAGATTGGAGAACACAGAGAGAGGGATCTTTGACCATTCTTCTTTGCACAATCTCTCTAGATCATCCAGTATCCTGGGCCCTCTCTTGTGCAGTGGCCATCAGGTTTTTTTTAAAATGTCCAGGTAGTTCAAAGCGTTCATAATGCCATGCACCCTAACAAGGTTCCCAGGGCTTTTGGAAGTGAAACAGGCCCACAGCATCACAGATCCTCCACCATACTTCACGGTGGGCATGAGGTACTTTTCAGCATACTCATCTTTTGTTTTACACCAGACCCACTTAGAGTGTTTGTTGCCAAAAAGCTCACTCTTAGTCTCATCCGACCAAAGCACACGATCCCAGATGAAGTCCCAGTGCCGCTTGGCAAACTCTAGACGTTTACGTTTGTCAGTGTAAGTGAGAAAAGGCTTTTTCCTTGCATGCCTCCCAAACAGCTTGTTGGTATGTAGAGTGCGTCTGATGGTTGTTTTGGAGACTTTGTGACCCCAAGATGCCACTATTTGATGCAATTCAGTGACAGTGAGCCTAGGACATTTTTTAACTTCTCTTATCATCCTCCTCACTGTGCTTTGTGGCAAGATAAACATGGGACCACTTCCAGCCTTGTTTGTCACCTTTCCAGTTGTTTTAAACTTGTTAATGATTCCTCTGACTGTAGATACGGGCAAATTAAGGAGAGTGGCTATTTTCTTGTAGCCATTGCCTATCTTATGAGCGCCGGCGGGCCGCCCACCCCCCAAACTGCAACACTGCCGAGGAGCAGACCGTGGAACACAAGGGACACGACACAGAATTAAAATGACAAGTCTTTATTTTTGCTTGATCAACAGTCTTTAAAAAGTTTGTTCCGTGGTTCTTCATTTCCAGCGACAGAGACTGCTCAATGGTTCCTCCAGCTCTGAACATCAGAGGGCCAGCAACGCTCCAAGCTTCTCATTCGCTCACCTGCACAATGGTTCCTTCAGCTCTGCACAACAGAGGGTCAGCAACAGCTCATAGCTTCTCATTCGCTCACTGGCTCAATGGTTCAGGGGAGGCTCTCAATTCTGTCTCAATTCAGCAGCTCTGATATACTTCAGCACAGATGGGGGGCCAGACAAAGATGTCAACGTTTACTCTGTATTGTGTACCCACGGGGCTGGATAACAGCAGGAGAGGTTCTCAATTCAGTCTCAATTCAGCAGCTCTGATATATTTCAGCACAGATGGGTGGTCAGACAAAGATGTCAACATTCACTCTGTATTGTGTACTCACAGGGCTGGATAACAGCAGGGGAGGTTCATAGTTCAGTCTCAATTCAGCAGCTCTGATATACTTTAGCACAGATGAAAGAATGACGCGGGGATCACCAGTACACTCCACAGTATAAACCTCACACTCATGCATGCACTGCAACCATATAACTATTCACACATGATAAAGATATCAAGCACTGTAAATACAAGGTTCACAGGGAATAAGGTGGCTGTACCGGATCCAAACTAGCACCTCATCAGATGGAAATATCATGGCATTGGTCAACTCAAGTTCACAAGTTTGTTCATTCCTCCCTCCTCATCCATGGATCCTCCTCCCATCTCCGCGGCTTCCTGTGGGTTTACCACAGGTGCTCTCCCCTGCCTCTGCCTCTCACGCTCTCCTCCACTCCACTCTCCCTTCAGCATGCACCAGCTCTGCCTTTTATAATCCATTTTTGAAACCGCGTCCCAATGGCTGCACAAACTCTCCTCCTCTCACACCTGTCGGTAATTCTGCTCATTAGTTTTCCTGCGGCGATAACACACGGGGAAAACCGGAACCGGCCTGGTGTTGCACCGGAAGTGCTCCCCCAGTACAACAACTTCCGTGCACAAGGTTCCGGCTCTGGTCACCCCTTGACATCCTCCCCCACCAGTCCGGAAAAAAACTGGTCGCCCCTGGTCCACGGCCGCTCAACTCGGGTGGAATCCTGCCGACTACCCCACTTTGATGTCACAGGTCGGGGCGGGCCAATCTGACCTGCACCCGCCCCTCGAGACCCACACGAGCCTTGAGGAGTCGGAGGGAGGACAGGGCAAGGAGGACAGACGAAAAGAATTGGGTAAAACATTGTTTTTATTGAAGGTAAAATTACTATGGGAAATGCAGGGTTAGGGATGCTCTGTTGGCAACTTCTCTAGGAGTCAGTCAGGGGGACTTCATGGCACTTCTATTCTTTTTTTCAGGCCGGTGATTATGAACTTGCTGCAGGAAACTTCAGGCTGGCGGTGCTCCCTACAAGACCTTCAGGCTAGTATACAGGCACATAATACTCTTGAAGGTGGTTTTAGACACAGAGCTTGTGGCGTGCAAGTTCCAGGCTGGAGGTCTTCGGGCTGGAGGTTTCACGGCAAGCCAGGTGAGTCAGGTGAGTATACGGGCACGTAATCCTCTTCACTTATAGGGCCAACAGACACAGAGCTTACAGCAGGAGGAGCTTCACTGCAAAACAGACAGGTGAATATACAGGCATGTGATCTTCACTGGTAGGGGCCACAGACAGAGCTTACAGCGGGGGAGCTTCACTGCAAGCAGACAGGTGAGTATACAGGCACATAATCTCTTCTTTAAGTGAAAGACAAAGAACTTACGGAGGTTTCACTGCAAAGCAGTCGGTTAAGCATTCACTACTGTCTCTCTTCACAGTGGGCTGCCAGATAAATACACTCAATGGTCTTTGGAGTACAACAGTGTTAGCCTCTTCCTATGCACTCAGAATGTGATAGAAAAGTCAGGTAAGAAATGGACATCCAGCGGGTTTAGGTTCACACGGCAAGCAATGCATCACATCACTTCATCTCACCAATTCAGCACTCAGTGGGAAATACACATATATATGGCCGTTGCCCATCTTCTGATCTGGCATTTATATCAAGATGTCCCAGAGACACAAGAGAGGAGGATGGAAATTGATTTGGACTACTCACTATATCTCTCACAAACAAATTCTGCCCCGTGTTTACCTCTTTCTCCCAACTCACAGCCCCACGCCTGTCTGCCGGCCCTACTTCCTCTTCACCACGGCTCACTTTCCCCAAGAACACCGTTCCCAAAAGCAACGCCCCGTTTGGTCTGTACTTCCTCCTTTTATATTCCTTTGATCGTGACGTGTCCCAATCGCGAGGCTTTACTCCCCCACGCACAGCTGTCAGCGATTTTAGGCTGATCGCCCCATTCGCTGGGATTTTTGTGCTACCCTGTAACTAGCCCGGTGTCCCGTTGTTATGGGTCTGGCGGGAGGCAAATCTCGGTAAACATTAGTTCCGCCTTGGTAAGAAAAAAATAAAATTTGTCACCCTGTGACCTTGGTTTGGTTTGTGTATTTAAGTTCTGTTTTTTCCTCAGTTCATTGTCTGTCTATGTTAGATATCATTGGGTTGTTCTGTTCAAGTGTTTGCCAGTTCAAGTATCTTGATTGTCTGTCTTGTAGGAATTGTCAATTACTAAAGAATTGCTATGCCAAGATCCAGCTTTTCCTTTTAACTGCCTGCAACCAGTGCTGACAGATAGATAGACTCGATATGTATGTAACAGTAGTTCATATTTTCCTCCTCTCGCAGGGGAACCAGTCCCTTGAGACACACATGGGGTTTTTTTGGAGTTACAAAACCTCATCCAGTATGATAATGTCCAGCCTGAGTGAAGAGACTGACCTCAAGGGACTTTCCAGGAGTATGTGGATATTTGTATTCTTTGTTTTTGTTTTTTAAACACCACTTTGCAGAAACCAAATTATAAATTAAATATTTAAACTGCACAGGGTATCCAAAAAATGCACATGAAGTGAAAATAAATGAAAACAGATGTATCTATATCAAAGCTAAACTACTGTTTTTTTTTTTTGTTTGTTTGTTTTGTTTTGTTTTGTTTTTCTCTCTCTGTCTTAATGGAATGTCCCCAAAAGCTAGTATATGGCCCCATTGAAAGTTACTTTTTGATACTGAGAACAGCAGTAGCCTTATCTCCCACATCTGTCACAGCAGGAAACAACCCTTCCCTCGAGCATCTCCTGCATGTATATGCACAAGTATTCTGCTGGCCCAGTATAGAAATCTTTTCATATTTATATACCATTTTCTGTCAGGTTGATCTGGATTATGCCTCTCACAGCCTATCAAAGGCTGGACAAAAAGAATGATGTAAACATTAACATTTATGTTAGTCCCTAGACTCTTTTTATGACTTTTTACACTCTATGTGTTTTTAATTACACTCTAACTCTAGATATCTGATTGTATTTTACAACTCCTCACACCTGAGCAGAACACTTCTCAACCAGGAGCAGAAAATACCCTTTATATAAAACATTTGAACATCCAAGGTATATGTCTACATTCAAGGCAAGATATTGAATTAATGCCACAAGTATAGGGATGTGCCCAAAGCCGAATACCTTATTCAGACAGGGACGAATAATGGCTTCAAAATGAATAATGAATTCTACAGAATAATTGGAAAAATGTTCATCAGACAGTCATTATTTGTGTTTGCTGGATAACAGGTAAGCCAGGGGATAGCACAATATTAAGCATGAACTATTTCACAATTATGAGTGTGTGAAGTGAATGACCCTCATTTACAAAATGAGTGCACAACAGAAAATTGACCCTACGGTGGTTTTGATTCAAAACTTGCCATTTATAAATATGGATCTTACGTCAGGTCTCAGCTCATGTACGCACGTTTTTGAGTTGGTGTGAACTTGGGTGCAGCATAGTAAATCAGGTGGAATATTGTAATGTATTTTTTGTCCCCTGTCAAAAGCTTCACTTTTTGCTGCGCCAAATGAAGTGCTTTGGGAACACTTTGTGTGTGACCGGCAATGAATAATGCGTGAGAACATGCCAATGCAATTGGCCTTGAACTTGAAACTCTGACGGTGATGGTGGGAATGTGTTGCTTGTCAGAGTGTCTTCAGGTTTCATTCTCTATGTGTGTGAGTGCCACACTCGTTCTGTCGGCTCTCTTGTCAGGAATTAGTTTCTAGCTTTTTGATGTATGTAGAAATTTCTTTGCGAAAGAGAAAAATGAGCATCACTCAAGGTGAGTGGTGTTCCCGTTCACAGTCCAATGCCTGAATATGACACACACCAGTTTTGCTTTGTGTGTTTGGGAGAAGAGCTTGCTGCCCTTGCATTTGAGAATGCCCTTGCACTGAGCATTGTGAAACAGTTAAAGTGCTTTGTGCTTACTTTGCTTATTTCTAAGGATTAGCACCCACAATGTGATTGTGGGGCATTGCATCAATCATATGTTGATATGGCTGAGGTGCGAGAGACGGGTCCCTTTTGCCTGGGTCTGAAACACTTCTTCAGCTCGGGCAGGGGGAGGCTGAATCTCTTGTTTCCATTGGAATGGAATCTGAGTTTGCCGCCACAGAGCGTTCCTCCCACGATGACAAAATGAGAGAGGACTACTTATGGTGGAGGTGGTTACTTATGGATTGGTCAGATTACAACTAAAAATAATAATAAACTTTATTTTATAGTGTGTCTTGAAAAGCAGCTTCTCAAAGCGCTGTAAATAAAATCGCAATCCTCCGGGAAAAGACATCTAATAAAAGTTAATAAAAACATTAATAATAAAAATAGCTGTAATGCGATCACAAAAAGACATCAGACATCAACTAGACTAGCTTGCCAAACGTTCTAAATTAGAGGACAGATTTCTGTCTGGTGGCAAGGAGGAGGGACTTAAACAACAGTCTCTCCCCTTCTTTGAGGATCTCCATGATGAAATATCTCATTCATGGGGGGAATCTTATACATTGCTTGTCTTTGTGCCCTCAACGTTGACATATTCGACTTTCATGGGCGCGAAGGCACACGGTTATACAATGATGTTTCAGGTTGAAGAGACGCTCGCTATGTGTCCCCTTGTCTGCATCCTCATTATAATTTTATATTATTATTTTATTTAACAGTCAGACATACATACAAACCAACATAGTGCAGTTGTGAGCAATCTTGTAATTCCATAATTCCAGAAGTGACATAAGAGTGATTTAATGTTTGATTAAGTGTGTATGTGAGTTAGGGGCGGAGTTAGGTTCTAACCAACACCAGCGCCAGGAACGTGAGGGGTGGAGCTTAGATCTGAAACCTAATAACGCCACCTAACGTAATTTGGAGGGTATTTTACACATGAAACAGGTTTTATTGAACAAGAAACGTCCTACTCTCTACGTATGTTATGATGCTATACATTACTGTACGATAAGCATTTTAAAACATTGATTTTGTGTAAAATAATTATATATAGTTTCAGTTATTCGTTTCATTGTATTATGAGTTACTTCCTGATCATGATGGTGAAAAAAATAATACTTGAAACTTATGGGCATTTTAATGTATAACAGTTTAATAATTTTAGCTAAGCAGTTTATTCATACGTGTAGATTTAGGAAGATAAGACCTTTGTTTTTTGTTTTTTATGAAGGAGTTAACTTTGTATAATAAAGCTTTGATAGATATAAAACAAGACAGTCATTGGAGGTTTTCAAAATTATACACAATCTGATAACTCATTAGACCTCTGTGATATTTTATGTTCTATTTATTTATTTATTTATTTATTTATTGTGTTTACAAAAATCTTAAATTGTTTTGATATTGAAGATGTATTTGTAAGATGATTTTGATTGTTTAATAAAAAATAAAAAAAACGAACCAGAAATGACGTGAAACAGCACGTGCGCCAATACCCAGCGAAGAAGAGAACACAACACGCGAATTTGGACGTCAGACAGAAACTAGTGCTGCACACTGTTTGCGCGACGATCTGCTCTGAGAAAAGATGCAAAAAAAAGAAAAAACAAGATTTACCTGGTGTCCTCAACCCATGCGTTGCTATGATTGGCTGAACTCGTGACATCACTGAGGTTGAGTTGCGCGACAGCTCTGGATATCTAGCAGGCTAGATATCTTTCTGGGCTCGGCAACGCGTCTGCGAGCGTTTTCGCTGCGTTGTTGGCTCTTTCATACTAACAGATTGGCAAGCATTCATCGTCTGCTTATCCCCCGCGATTTGCACGCGATAACACCCTGACCTATCTGCGAGCTCAACGATTTGCAAATCGGGCATAAATCGGGCTTAAAATCCTGTAGTGTGAACTTGTCTTAAGCAAATGGCCCATGCAATCTATGGCCGATCACTGGGTGCTGCAGAGAGACATCCGTGGCTTAGTTTAACTGGCATCTCTCACCTTCCGGTCTGATTGGCAACTCGGTTAACACAGTAGTCAGCAGATTCTGGGAGGTGAAGAAACATGATGAGGCCTTTGTGAAGATTCCTCCTTGCTGCACTCAAGGGGAGGGGCTGTCGGCCACCCAGTCCCAACCCAGTCCTTCTCAGAGAAGAGAGGCCCAAAAAGAGAATGTGGTTGGTCATGCTCATAAAGACAGGGGACCGGCTTATTGCACTCAACAGCCTCAAAAAAGACATGATTTTAGGACTAAGAAGAGGAAGTCTTAATAGCTTTTTGCCCAGGTCTGTGGGCGTGGTTCCCCTTGGTACGGGTTGCATAAAGATACATCAACCAGCTCCTTCCTGGCACCCTCAGAAAACCACTGTAACATTCCCGCCACATCTGGTGATTCAGGGGGCTTCCTGGTATTGCCCAGGACAGAACATTCAATACCCGCCCAAAAGGACGTATTCAATTGGAACCCTTTTAAAGAAACGTTGGCAGCATAGAAGCTACTGCCGTGTATATCTCCTTGGGTGCTAAAGACACTACAAAAATAAATACACTACAGTCCTATTTTTAAAGGAGCAGTTCCCACTACCATGAAACCGGAGCAGGTGCATCTGCTGTCACAAGAGAATCTGCTCTGGGCAAAGGGGCCATAGAACATTTTCCTCTCCCGGAGAGAGAGTCAGGCTACTACATTCGGTACTTTCTGGTTCCCAAAAAGATGGTGGGTTGTGTCTGGTTTTAGAGCTTCATGGTGTACAAATGCATTCAGTAAGGAGATAGATACAATGAGGGAGTGTAACCCAATGAGTTATATTCTTAGCACGGGTAAGAGGAAACATCTGATCAAAGAAATAATAATTCTCAAAAAGAAAAATCATGTGGTATACATCTTCTTTCACATATACACTACGACAGTCACTTTTCCTTTTAAATGTCAGAGCCCCAGGCTTTAGCACATTTCTTTGAAGTCCAGTTGAGTTTTGGTTGGGACCTCCATAAATTTTCGTAAATAATCCTCAATAGTCAGCCCGTTCTCATCCCAAGGTGTCATATACGACGCTTTTGCCAAAGCGTAGACATCCAACGCACACAGGGCCGGCACTAGCCATTTTGGTGCCCTAAGCACAAATGCTTGGTGGTTTTATTTAAATACTTTTATTTGGATGCGATTAATCTTTTCCCAGCCCTAATAATTTGACAACTCTGTGAATATGAAAAAATACAAACACTGAGATAGTGTTTTTTTTTTCTTTCTAATTGCAGTTTCACCAACAGATGTCGCCCTTGGCCTATGAAACTCTTGAAAATGACCGCAGTATCCACATAGAACAACGAAAAAGCTTCCTTTTCTTCTCAAACAAACTAACTGCATCTTAAACAGCCCAAGTTTCAAAATTTCTCGGGGGAAAAATCCCCGGACCCCCGTTAAAATATAAGATTCAACATGCAGGGAAAGCCCTGGATCATTTGCACTACTAGCGACGCCCCCTGCCCTGGACATGCATACACGACGCGAAAGGCGCCTACAAAACTAACACTTTTAATTAAAACATTGTCTTAACTGCAAGCGACGCGCGAGTATAATCCCGCTGTTTCTTCTTTTTTCTGCCCCCGACTCTTGATGCCTTTTCGAGGCCATATCTGGTCATGTCGATCAGGTGTCTGTCAAATTTGACACTGATTGAGGAACAGACCACTGGCAGGTGGGAAAGGGGGGCACCAGAGGGAGACTCGAACAGGAGACTCACCATTTTCTCGACTAATTTGGTCTCTAGGCCTATATTACTTTTTTTATTTGCTTTTGTAATATTAACATGCTTTAGACATCTTTTATTTGTTATTTATACTAGTTGCCTATTGTGATGATTTTTCACGACCCAGATTTTTTGGTACCCCCCCAAGCACTTGGTGCCCTACGCGCAGTGCGTGATGCTCGTGTGCGGAGCGCCGGCCCTGAACGCACATGGCACTCTTTAGCATCAATATTAGATGCAGATATAAATGGGACGGGAGGCGACTCCTAGTGGTCTAACCCTAACCCTACCCCAGACCTGTGCATGTTATATTGACGCCAAATGGTGCCATGTGCGTTGGATGTCTACGCTTTGGCAAAAGCATTGTATATGACTCCTTGGGATGAGAATGTGTTGCAATAGTCCAACAAGAGCATAAATCCCATCAGTAAAGACAGTACTTACAGCACTTACATTTTTACTTTTGCCCTCCCTTTTGCCCTCTAGTGGCTAGGATGTAAAGCACACCACAGTTGGTAAAACTGTTACAACGGCTTAAATAGTTTACTCAAGGTGTTCAAGTTCAACATGCTAACTATCAAGATGATTGTGTCGCAATCCAACATCAAGATTGTTTCATTACAATTGCTCTCAAGGACACATGTTTACACATAAAAATTCTGCCACAACACGGGAAGTTTCTGAGTTTTGCTTTCTGGGCTGAGCTTACTAATATCAAGTTATTCCATCCGACCTAGCCTTGTCACCCAATAAGAGCTGGCGCTTCGACATCGAGATCAACCCTCACTCATCTTGTCTCTCTGGGGCTGAGACGCAACTCCAAGAAAAGTCATGCACTGAACCCTTTGTGCACTTTCTAAAATCCATGTTTATGGTAAAGGTTATGTAGGTTTATCCCTTTAACCCCCTGGGGTCAGTGGTCGTGCCGGCGATATCAGCTTTTTTTCTTATCAGTGCAAAGGAGACTCAAGAGACTTGTTTACTACAGCACAGCATGCATGTATGTGCTAATATACATTTGCTAATATATCACAAAATCATCTCGGTTACATATACTAACCCTCATTCCCCGGGGGAGAGAACGGAGACGTAGGTCATGACTGACCAGTAAGAATCTCACTAGAGAGGCCAATCTACTGTTAAACTAAAACAAGCCAATACACATTGGCTTGCGATCATTTGCATCAGCTAGCTGTGCAGCCTCATAGTGCGGGTATTTAATGGGTAGCTGTTACGATTGCACACTAGTTTTTTGCTGAGGAGCCAAGCCTGAAATAGATGTGGTGACAGGACCGATTTCTCCATTCCCACCCTAAGGGAACGAGGGTTACCATATGACTGACCATAGGAATCCCTACCAAAGCGCCACAGCTGCTGCATCCCATCCAGTGCCCAGTGCAAGCCTCTACACCTTCTTGCCTGGAAGGACGATAGGAACAGGCTTACACAGAATGTATCTGTCACTGTTGTTCCGTAATAACCCATACAGTGAGATTGTTGGATAACACTGGTAAAGTGTGCTCTTCAGTTAGGAAGGAGGACGGTGTGGAAGCCTCTTAGTCTAGGGTGTTATGTGGGGAATACATATGGACTAGCCCGAAGGCTGTACTACATATGAGATAGTGGGTGACTTAGCCCAAGGAAAAGACACAGGCTTCCGTTAGGATCAGCCGTGGAGAATATACACATATGAGATCCTCGTAGGGTCACACATATGGAACCCAGCCCAGATCCGGTTCTCAAGGATTCAGCGGATAAAGGCCTGGCGCTGGACGCTCCACCATGTCCAGGCCGAGGGTTTGTGGAGGACTCAACAGGTTATTACTCTGGAACAATAAGGGTGCACAGTAGGGTGCAGCAAGATGACAGAGCGGGGCCTCTCAGTGTTTCTACCCATCTAGGGTGAGAACACTGGAGGAGACCGGTTCTACACGTTGGCTATAAAATCTAGCAAACGTGTTAGGTGTCACCCAGCCCCAGCTCTACAGATATGTTAGCTGAGGACTACCTGGTCCCTGAAGGGAGTGGTAGGAACCTTGGGCACATAGCCAGGCCGGGGTCTTAATACTGTCACCTGGCCCGAACTCTGGGCACGAATTGTCGATCAAAAGTGCCTGCAGGTCCCCTTACCCTCTTGACAGAGGCCAGTGTAACCAACAGCAATGTCTTCATGAAAAAAAGCATTAAGTCTACAGATTGCAAAGTCTCAAATAGAGCATCCCGAAGTGCTCGAAGCACCAGGGAAAGGTCCCAAGAGGGTAAGGAGGGGGGTCGAGGAGGATTTATTCGTCTCACCCCCCTAAGAAACCTGATGACCAGGTTGTGCTTCCCAACTCATATGAAGGTGGTCGAGTGGGGTTACCGCTGCTGCCATTTACCCCAGGAGCCTCTGAAAAAAATTCAGTGGAACTGCCATCCTGCTTTTGAATGTGATCAAGCAGTTCAGCACCGACTGTGAGGCGCGCTGTCTGTGCGACCGAATTCAAATCCATACCGAGAAAAGAGGTCCTCTGCACAGAGAAAAGTTTGCTCTTTTCCCAGTTGACCGGAAGACCCATCTGGCTGAGATACCTGAGCACGAGGTCCCTGTGTTTGTATTGCTGATCTCGAGAGTGTATGAGCCAATCGTTGAGATAGTTGAGGATATGAACGCCCTGTTCTCTCATGGGAACAAGGGCCCCCTCTGTGACTTTTGTGAAGGGTAGGACTTTGTACTGTTATGCTAGACGGAAGCAAAGTGCATAAACAGCCTGTGTCAAGGGAGAATCGAGATATGAAAGTACGTGTCCTTCAGGCTGATCGCTGCAAACCAATCTCGGGGACGGATGCATTCGAAAATGAGTCTCCGCTTGAGCATTTTGAACGGTAACTTGTGGAGGCTCCAATTCAAAACTTGCAGATCCAAGTTCGGTCGTAACCCACCAACTTTCTTGCGTACAATGAAGTAGGGACTGTAGTGCCCTGACCTCATATCGGCTGGAGGGACCGGCTCTATCATGTCCTTCGCGAGTAGGACTGCGATCTCCGCATGCAAGTACCCAAGGTGGGGCAGTAAGGTGGAATACAGGGAAGTGACTTGGAAGGGTTTCTCTGGGAGGCGGCCCGTAGCGGGGTCAGAGTGTTCTGTGCAACACTTACCTGGTTCCACGGGGCAGAAGGTTCAGAAGGGGGCTTGGTGGCGTTTTCGGACCGCACGCTTTTGCCCGCTGGCGATGAGAGTGGTGAGGATTCTCTCCTCGCACTGCTCTCCAGGCCCTCTTCGGACCCAGAGATGAAAGAAACTGCTTTTTTATTGAACATTTGGGTACCGCTGGTTGCATTGCAATGGCCCGCTCCACTGGCGGGATATGCGTGTATTTTCAAATCATTTTGAAGCACAAACTCTCAGCAACAACTTTCATTAGTCAAAAGTCTTGCGGACACATATTTAGTATGTGTTTTGTGGCCTTATTTCAGAAACTTACCAGCAAAAACTTGCCGGCAGGAACCGGCAAACAATCAAATAAATCAGGCCACCACAAACTCACAGACTAACATTGACACTCACACCAACTCTCTTCTCGAGCACATCAACAGGTGTGTGGGCAGAGTGACCACACACAAAAAATAGACACTTTCCCCAATCAGAATCCCTGGATGAACCGAGAGGTTTGCCTCTTCCTCAAATTAAGAGATGCAGCCTTCAGGTCTGGAGACCGGGGGGCTTACAGCTCAGCCAAAACCAACCTGAGGAGGGGTATCTGCCAGGCTAAACACACTTACAAACATGAAGACTACTTCAAGTCCTCTGACGCCTGACGTATGTGGCAAGGCATACAGACCATAACAGATTATAAGCCACCCAGCACTGTGCCTCTATCCAGTTCTGCCTCCCTCCCTGATGAGCTTAACCAATTTTATGCTCGCTTTGACCGAGGTAACTTGGAGGTCTCCCTTGAAGTGGATCTTCCACCTGGTGAATTGCCTTTGACTCTCTATCTCAGATGTTTGCTCTACTCTGACTCTACTCTGCTCTACTTTCAAGACCACCACCATTGTGCCAGTGCCGAAGCACTCCACTACTCCGCCCTTAACCTGTTACGGTCGTAAACCTGGTACCGGGTGTGAATTGCGTTTATTAAGATCGTTATTATGATCACCCTTTAATATTTAAAGGTCCTCATGAAACAATGACAGTCATATGTTATATCATTACAAAGCTTAGACTCTCTACTCTACTTTTCACACAAAACCATCATTTTTTAATTCATTTTACATTTTGCTTATTTTAATTGTTTAAATTCCTCCACCCGCAACCGAAATAACCATCAAAAGTAAGTGTGGTTATGAATTTGAATATTGATGGCATTGGTAAAATTTGATGAACAAAGGCAAGTCATATATCAAACAAAACCTTTCTTTCTCAGGATTTTTGCTGTATGGTTTATTTAGTTGACATAATACAACAGATCAAATTATTGCAGAATTAATTGCGAAGTACATCTTTTGATATTTGTAAAAACACTAGGAAAAGTGTTGCATTTCGTCTCTGATTACAGCATGTCTGAGCTAAAAGTAGTCAAAAATATACATACAGTCATGGTCAAAATTGATGGCACCCCTGGTAAATATGATCAAAACTGGCTGTAAAAAATAAATCTGCATTGTTTATCCTTTTGATCTTCCATTAAAAAAATTGGCAAAGTTCTAACCTTTCATTGAAGTAAAAAAATGAAAGTGGGGGGTATATCACATTTTGAAATAAATGTTTTTCTCCAAAACATGCTGGCCATAATTGTTGGCACCCCTAGATTTTTTTAAGAGAAAAAATATCTCTGAAGTACATTCCCATTAATACTTAAATTTTTAAGCACATCAGGGTGACTAGGGACATGAAATTGTCCAGCTATGACTTCTTGTTTCACAGGAGTTTAAATATGAGGAAACACAAAGGCCAAATTCCATTACAATGAGTAAAAACAAAGAATATAGTTCTGATGTGCAGCAAAATATGGTTGAGCTTAACAAAATACAAAGTGGCAGTAAGAAAATATCTAAAGAATTGAAAATCCCCATTTTGACCATCAGGGCAATAATTAAGAAGTTATAATCAACTAAAGATGTTACAAATCTGCCAGGAAGAGGACGTGTGTCTATTGCCTTAATGGACGGTGAGGATGAAAGTTTGAGTGGCCAAAGACTCTTCAAGGATCACAGATGGAGAATTGCAGAGATTAATTGAGTCTTGGGGTCAGAAAACCCAAAACAAAAATTATCAAACAACCCCTACATCACCACATGTTGTTTGGGAGGGTTTCAAGAAAAATCCTCCTTGCTCATCTAAGAACAAACTCTAGCATATTCAGTGGTCAGACATGACTGGATCTTCATCAGGCATGACCGGATTCTATGGTCAGATAAAATGAAAAAAAGGGAGGTAACACTTTATTTGGATAGTCAATCTGTAGATGCTCTACAGAATATCAACAGAGTATCAGTATCATTTCTCTACTGAATGTCTGCAGACTTTCAACAGTTCATCTGTACATGATTTACAAACTATCAACCAATTTTATCATAAATTCATAATTGAATGTCTGTAGACATTCAACAACGAAGTGTTTGTAGTACATCTATAGATATTCAACAAACCATCTATAACCCATAAGAAGCATTTAAAACCACATTTGCAACTATCAGTAGTGGTCCCTGAATGTATATTTACATTTTCTTTATGGCAATCTACATATGGCAAGCTACTCAGCTGCATTGCTACAGCACATTTGTAGATTTTCAGTAGCATCTCTGTATCTTTACATTTTCATTATGGTAATCTACATATTATGTATAGTTAGGCTACTCAGCTGCATTGCTACCGCGCATTTGTAGATTTTCAGTAGCATCTCTATCTTTACATTTTCATTATGGTAATCTACATAATTTACATAGTTACTCAGCTGCATTGCTACCACACATTTGTAGCTTTTCAGTAGCATCTCTGTATCTTTGCATTTTCATTATGGTAATCTACATATTATGCTTAGTTACTCAGTAGCATTTCTACAGCACATTTGTAGATTTTCAGTAGCATCTCTGTATTTATCTTTTCATATCTGGTGTTCTATATGACACATACAGCAAATATTTAGGAGTCCATTCACAACATCTCTAATGTATCCGTAACCCTTTCACAACACATGTGATGTCATTCAAGTAACTATCCATAGATGTTCCTTGTGACTATCCAAATAAAGTGAAACAGATGTGAAGTTTAGTTGACAGTTTATAGCTTATGCACTTCACATGAACAAATTATCAAGTCAGCAACATAATCAGTGCATTTACAAACTCTCCCATGTTATAAAATAAATATCTACAAATCAAGTTCAGTGCATTCACAAACTGGAGCAATAGGGAAAATACCAGGTAACAGCCTGGTCTTATTGACTTTTTGTTTGGACAGATGCTGAAATGTATAATATAGATGTATCTGCCACATTTAAACGTAACATTATTACGTTTTTACAGCTACAAAACGTTAACTATTTACGTATATTCTATATCATAAAGATATCTGTATAATTTCCCTTTTTACCATTTTATAGATAAATGTAAGATCCCGTAACCCTAATCCCAAACATAAACATAAACCCATTTTATACAAAATATAAGGATAAAACATAATGGACAGATGTGTTGGGAAATGGCAGTTTTATTAACAATATAGCATTAAAATATATTTTGAGCCTCTAATCCTACTCCTACCCCTAAACCTACCCATAACAATTCCTTAAAATTACGTAAACTACAATTATGAATAAAAACATAACAGACAAGTATAATCACAATAATTTATATATAATTTATATTATAAAATGTCAAAACTGATACCAAAAGCCGTTCACATGAAGATGTGTTGCAGTCGCAGTCCTCTCTGGCAGTATTGTAATAGTTTTGTATGAAGTACAGAGCAGAATTTAAATTAATAATCAATGAAAATGTTAATCCGGCTTCGGTTCGCAGCTTCGCTCCATTTCAAATGAACTAACCGTCACCGAGTCCTTCATGTCGCAATCTGTGACGAAGCAGGGAAGAGCCAATGAACGTTTGATATCACTGCCGTAAAACATGACGTAACTCTTCTCAAGGGCGCAATTTTTAGGGCCCAAGCCCTGAAAGGGCGAAGGCCCTATTGTTTTCCTTAGGATTATTATTATTAGGGCCCAAGCCCTGAAAGGGCGAAGGCCCTATTGTTTTCCTTAGGATTATTTTTTTTTTTTTTTTTTTTTTTTTTTTTTTTTTCTAACGACTATCCGGGCACTTTTGGGGTCCTTAACATGCTCAAAAACTCTTGAAACTTTGCACACGGGTCAGAACCCGCGGCCATCAGAGCCGGGCTGAAGCTGGTACACGGGCGCGGCAGGGCGGCTCGTCAGCGCCCCCTGGAACAGGGTCTGAACACTTTGTCCATAAATCAAACACGCTTGCATGTAATAATATGAAACTCGGTACACATGTCGATCTCATCGTTTCATATATACATCGCGCTTTTACTTTTTACCCCAGCCCAACAGGAAGTCAGATATTTACGGTTGTTTTTAAAATGCTTGCAATGGAATTTAATGTACTCCTCCTAGAGCATTCATCCGCATGGAACGAAACTCGGTTAGCCTGAAGTCAAGACATAGAGGATCAAAAATTGCGAGGGGATTTTTGATATCTCGAACGGTTTGGCTGTGGCGAGGAAACAAAATTATGGTGAGAAACGTGAAACAGGAAGTGTGTCCTAACTTCAGCATACATCAACCGATCTTGATGAAACTTCAGGAGTGTGTTCGCTGTAAGAGGACGATCACATGGATGTGACTATTGTGTGTCAAAGTTATAGCGCCACCAACTGGCAGCAGGAAGTGTGTCACTTTCAAAATGCTTTGAAATCACCCTCTTATTTTAACCCGATTTGCTTCAAACTTCATCTGTATAATGTAAACATACGGCAGATGTAGACCTGTGAATGGATTATTGATGTCTTTGAAACTGTTGCCGTGGCGACGCATCAAACTTTACCATTCTTTTAGGATGCTTTTGAGACCCTTAGCATGCTTCAAATTGCATGAAACTCCTCAGACACATTACATTTATTAGCCAGTAGACATGTGCAAAGTTTCAGAAACGGGCGTGGTGAGGGCTCAGTAGCGCCACCTTTTGACAAAAGTTGGGTTGTTAGTTTTATCTACAGTTACAAAAATCGGTATGTATATTGTACTCCTCGAGCCGGACAACTTTCTAATTGACACTCATTACCTAGGACCCACAGAAAGTAAGATATGTTTGTTTGAATCTGGTCATGCTCCCTTTGAACCTACATCTCTGTCTCTGTCTGTGTGTGTGTTAGTAGGGGAGGGGCTTAACCATTTCACTGCTGTGTGTTTTTTCTGCTGTGTAATTTCTTAATACATTTCTTAAGCCTGGTATGTTTTAAATAAGTTTTTATTTTAATTTTTATAAGTGAAGGCATAATATAACCCGTTAAATTGTAGTGCATTGACAATAGTTTTATATAATTAGTTTATTAATTAAATTAACTTGGTCCATAAACTTGATCTGAAAATTGGGTCCATAAATCAAACACACTTGCATATAATAATATTAAACTCGGTACACTTATAGATCTCATTAGCCCAAACAACTTTAAGCCAGCCCAACAGGATGTCGGTTGTTTCGGTCTGTAGCCTACTGTATGTGAATGTTTTGCAAAACCAGCCTTTACATTTTTATTTCCCCCCTCTTAAGTAATTTTTAATTATTCCCACACCAAACTTCTTCAAAATTATGAAAATATATTAAAGATACTAAATCAGGCATATGTACTGGCCATCGGGACTACCGGGAGATTCCCGGTGGGCCGCGGTCTGGTTTGGCCGGCGGCCCGGCGCGTTATGTATTTTGTTTTTAAATCATTATTAATTGTAAATATATTCTATCGTAAGTATTTGTTAAATCATCCAATTCCGGACTTCTGCGTCTCTCTCATGAAGCCGAATGAAGCGGACGCGAGCTGAGAGACTGACAGGTCTGACTGTCTGACACTGGCCAATCGGAATCAAGAGCGGAGAAGCGGCCGCTCCCATAGGCAG
Organism: Cyprinella venusta; assembly: GCA_038021265.1. Lineage (NCBI taxonomy): Eukaryota > Metazoa > Chordata > Actinopteri > Cypriniformes > Leuciscidae > Cyprinella > Cyprinella venusta. The sequence goes on from CM075871.1 coordinate 20,741,271, forward strand.
TATTATCTCCCCGCCCTGTGGAGGCTTTCCGCTGGTCTCGTGAAGTTTCTCGCCGGTCTAGTCTCTGAGACCCCTACACCTGGTATTAAAATGCGATCTGTATCCAGACAAGTTATCCGGATAATAAAAAAGAAATGTTAATGCAAGGTATTACGTTGTGATCGGATTGTGATCGATATGCCTGACCATCTGGAGGTAGTCTGGCTCGCATTGTGTTCGGATCTTTACGTGTAAACGCAATCTGGTTGTTGATATCACACATGTATATTTCACTCCTCCCAAAAATGCTAAAACATAAACGAGTGAGAGCGTTTACAGGCTATGTTATAGTCAGAAATGACGGCGCTGCGACACGCATCACCGCCGCAGATGAGCAGCAGCTGAGCGACAAACCAACGTGCAAACATCGCAAATAAAAGTGAAAGTAAGTCAGAGACGCTTAATCATCTACACATTCATCTTCAAGTAAAGAAAGAAATGATCTCTTGACTCTTACCAGGGCTGTTGCCACTCTCTCTTATTGATATCTATTGATGAAATTAGCTGATGATCAATAAAATGCATGCTAATATCTGTAATAAACAACCGACAAAATTACTGTATGATGGTGTAAAGAATCAGTCCAGCATCGCCATGTCAGTGTGTATTGATTCATCATTCCCAGCAAGCAATTTTACGTCCAAAAGACGTCTAATAGCCGTCAAAACATAGCCCAGACGTCTAGGCTAAATCAAGGCTAAATTTGGGCTGTCAGTGAAAATCTAATAGACGTCTAACCATAGCCCAAGAATAGACATCTAACCATAGCCCAAGAATAGACTATAGTCAACAATTAGACGGCTATTGAACGACTACATTTATACGTCTAATAGGCAGTGCATATGGGTCTAGGCTAAAACAAGGCTAAATTTGGGCTGTCAGTGAAAATCTAATAGACGTCTAAATGTAGCCCAAGAATAGACTAGTCATCAATTAGACAACTATTAAACGACTACATATACATGCAATAGACAACAAAATGGTTAAAAGATTCTTTTCACTCAAATATAACAGGTTCACATAAATAACAAGCCATTCCAAAAAAAAAAAAAAAACATATATAAAAGGCTTTATTTAGCAAAAGAACAACATTACGTAACTTCAAAACATAAAAATTACCACACCAATATTAAAATTAAAAATATAAAATTATTTTAACATGAACAACTTAAGATAATAAAATAGAAAACTCTGTTGCTGCTGGGAAGTTGGTCATCACAGCATCTGCCAAATAAGAATAAAATAATTAGCACAAGAAAAGCATTGTTGAAAGTACATGTACGTTTTGTGTGTGTGTGTGTGTGTGTGTGTTCTTGTGTTCTGTTTAGGTTTTAATGCACATCGGAGCTATTTGCATTATTGATATACTGGCGGATACTTTTTAGATTTGCTTATTTTATATAGCCAATCATTTGTATTTTTATGCTGTATTATAAAATTAATTTGAAAGTTTAAACTTGAATTAATGAAGGCATTTTGAATGAAACTTCATCTTACTTTGCTTGTACAATAACAAACATTATTCTACTCTATTAGCTTATGCTCTCCAACAAGCCAATGTTCAGACAAATTTAATTTTATAATTTATATCAATGATGGACTTTGTCAAAGACAAGAGATTTAGTGAGGAAATGCTATTTTTATATCACAATGATCTAAAGAAAAGAGCCAAATATAATTGTGGATTTCATAACACTTTATAATAGATTGCATGTGTTTCATGTTTACAGCTTTGGATTCAGTAACGTTAGGCCTACACGTGCATGTACCATGACACACCCGCTAAAATGTCACGATTCCAACAACACATGATAACAAATAATTTATCTAAAAAATTAACACGTCAAAATGAAAACACAGATGCTTAAAAGACAAAAGTGGGAATGTATTTTACCTGTTGTCGTCGACCGTCAGCTGAATGCAATGCTCTGCCTCGTTTAAAATATTTGAGAATGGTCGATCGCGTGACCGGTGATCTGTGCTATCAAGACTCGCGTTGTCAGCAGTCATGTCTCAGTAGGGCTGTTGCCATCTAGCGGTTGAGAAATGTAATTGCATTTTTATTTAATTTAAAATAATAAAACAGTCAAATAAAACCGTAGATTTTTAATTAATGTGTGACTGTGACAGCAAACATGAAGCTGCGTGGGTGAAAAACAAGAAAACAATTTTAAGATTTATTTTGGCAATAGCCTACTAATCGCTGGTCTAAATCAGGGCTATAGCCAAGCCGTTAAACGTAGACCACTGATTGCCTCGATTTCGCCAGTGGGCTAAAAGCAGACTGCACATAGCCCATCCAATTCAGAGGATCGTGACTACAAATCGACCATGTCATGATATGACACTGGCACCTTGTAGATATGTTTACCAATGCGAACATGATGGGATATCAACTATCTCATGCGTTGCCTGCCCAACAATTCATTAAAACGACAATTAATCAGTTTCGACTAGAAGTGGGCTATAAATAGCCGGACAGACTATACGAGCTAGATCGCGTCTTCACACAGCCTACACATAGAAAATGTCAAAGAAATCAAACCAAACACCTTGTAATCACAGTTGACTTTGCTTACATGATGGAATATAATACATTTTGCAAGTTATTTTGGAAAAAATACATTTAGCCATGATTCAATGTTATTTTGGCTAGAAGTGGGTTACACATAGCCGGACTATATCGGGTCTCTATTTAACCTAGACGGTGAAATGAGGGCTATTGCTTGCTGGGTTGTCTCTTCATAGTTTGCAAGAGACATTTAATAAACTGAGCGTATTTGATAAACTGAGCGTAGCCTATTCATCTATCAATATATATAGGCTAACCTCATTCTTTTTAATGATCGGAAGAACGCGTATCGACCACCGTTACAGTACAATATGCATGTATGTCCATTTAAACTCGATTTTGGGTCAAATATGGATTATATCATGACACTGGCAAGAATATGGTTACATTTAAAGATGTTGTGCCAAGCATGAGAATGCTACGTTCAGCTGCTTTTGAAATAACATGTTTTTTTCCACTTCCTGAAAAGTAACCGTTTTGGACATACGTGAGTTTCATCGGGCAGCGACGATATATTAAAGATACTAAATCAGGCATGTACTGGCCATCGGGACTACCGGGAGATTCCCGGTGGGCCGCGGTCTGGTTGGGCCGGCGGCCCGGCGCGTTATGTATTTTGTTTTTAAATCATTATTAATTGTAAATATATTCTATCGTAAGTATATTGTTAAATTGTCCAATTCCGGACTTATGCGTCTCTCTCATGAAGCCGCATGAAGCTGACGCGAGTTAAGAGACTGACAGGTCTGACTGTCTGACACTGGCCAATCGGAATCAAGTTCAGATTCTAGACCTGAGAAGCGGCCGCTTACACCGTGTCCTAACCACACACGACGCCGCAACATGCGATAAAAGGTATCTTTTCCATGTAAATCAGAGTTTTTGTCCTAACCAGACGCGACGGCGACATGCGAAGTTTCTAATTTAGAAACGTTCCTATTTCTGCGACGTCGCGGCTGACAAAATGAAGAAATTACACTGGTTATGAGTACACATTATTTATTTTTAGTTAAAAATAGGTCACTGTGCCACAAGCCATAACGGATAATTTACCTCAGATTTTGAAAGCATGTAATATTATAGTGTTCAAAATGAATTCTATGCAAACATACGACTGTATTTCATAACAACGATAACTTGAGGCAGATGCCACCAAATGTGTTAAAATAAATGAATTAATTGCTGGACTTAAGTGAAAAGGAAAGCCATTTAATGACCATAGCACATAGTTGATGTGAAAAAATGAGTATTTTGCATATAAATATGCACATAAATACATATTTTTTCAATTTGTATCCCTGAAAGTGCCTGGCAGAAGCCTATACTGTCTGTGTCATAAATGTGAACATAATATTATCTACTGTCTGTGTAATAAATGTGAACATAATATTGTAACAGAATATTCTTATGCTATATTATATAAACTATATTTCATGAGGTGAAACATCACTGCCAGGAGCTACAGAATATATATTTCTGTAGGTCCTCACCGTGATGTTGCACTTCATGAAATATATGTAGTATAGCCTAAGAATATTCTATTAGAATATTAAGTGACACATAAACAAGCTCTTCAGCACACTTCTTTTTGACAGTCAAAGCGGGGGTTATGTTTTTGCACGTCATGTAGAATAACCCTAAAAGCACCAAGGTGGCGGTGCCACCGGCTTTATATATGTGTATATATATATATATATATATATATATATATATATATATATATATATATATATATATATATATATATAAATATAGCTGCGAGCAGCGATTGCGGGCCAAAGCCGGCGGTACCGCCATCCCGGTGCCTTTAGGTAACTAAAGGCACCGGGGTTGCGGTGCCACCGGCTTGGGCCCGCAATCGCTGCTCGCAGCTATATTTATATATATTTATTTTTTTTTTTTTTTTTTTTTTTTTTTCTAACGACTATCCGGGCACTTTTGGGGTCCTTAACATGCTCAAAAACTCTTGAAACTTTGCACACGGGTCAGAACCCGCGGCCATCAGAGCCGGGCTGAAGCTGGTACACGGGCGCGGCAGGGCGGCTCGTCAGCGCCCCCTGGAACAGGGTCTGAACACTTTGTCCATAAATCAAACACGCTTGCATGTAATAATATGAAACTCGGTACACATGTCGATCTCATCGTTTCATATATACATCGCGCTTTTACTTTTTACCCCAGCCCAACAGGAAGTCAGATATTTACGGTTGTTTTTAAAACGCTTGCAATGGAATTTAATGTACTCCTCCTAGAGCATTCATCCGCATGGAACGAAACTCGGTCAGCCTGAAGTCAAGACATAGAGGATCAAAAATTGCGAGGGGATTTTTGATATCTCGAACGGTTTGGCTGTGGCGAGGAAACAAAATTATGGTGAGAAACGTGAAACAGGAAGTGTGTCCTAACTTCAGCATACATCAACCGATCTTGATGAAACTTCAGGAGTGTGTTCGCTGTAAGAGGACGATCACATGGATGTGACTATTGTGTGTCAAAGTTATAGCGCCACCAACTGGCAGCAGGAAGTGTGTCACTTTCAAAATGCTTTGAAATCACCCTCTTATTTTAACCCGATTTGCTTCAAACTTCATCTGTATAATGTAAACATACGGCAGATGTAGACCTGTGAATGGATTATTGATGTCTTTGAAACTGTTGCCGTGGCGACGCATCAAACTTTACCATTCTTTTAGGATGCTTTTGAGACCCTTAGCATGCTTCAAATTGCATGAAACTCCTCAGACACATTACATTTATTAGCCAGTAGACATGTGCAAAGTTTCAGAAACGGGCGTGGTGAGGGCTCAGTAGCGCCACCTTTTGACAAAAGTTGGGTTGTTCGTTTTATCTACAGTCACAAAAATCGGTATGTATATTGTACTCTTCGAGCCGGACAACTTTCTAATTGACACTCATTACCTAGGACCCACAGAAAGTAAGATATGTTTGTTTGAATCTGGTCATGCTCCCTTTGAACCTACATCTCTGTCTCTCTCTGTGTGTGTGTTAGTAGGGGAGGGGCTTAACCATTTCACTGCTGTGTGTTTTTTCTGCTGTGTAATTTCTTAATACATTTCTTAAGCCTGGTATGTTTTAAATAAGTTTTTATTTTAATTTTTATAAGTGAAGGCATAATATAACCCGTTAAATTGTAGTGCATTGACAATAGTTTTATATAATTAGTTTATTAATTAAATTAACTTGGTCCATAAACTTGATCTGAAAATTGGGTCCATAAATCAAACACACTTGCATATAATAATATTAAACTCGGTACACTTATAGATCTCATTAGCCCAAACAACTTTAAGCCAGCCCAACAGGATGTCGGTTGTTTCGGTCTGTACTGTATGTGAATGTTTTGCAAAACCAGCCTTTACATTTTTATTTCCCCCCTCTTAAGTAATTTTTAATTATTCCCACACCAAACTTCTTCAAAATTATGAAAATATATTAAAGATACTAAATCAGGCATATGTACTGGCCATCGGGACTACCGGGAGATTCCCGGTGGGCCGCGGTCTGGTTTGGCCGGCGGCCCGGCGCGTTATGTATTTTGTTTTTAAATCATTATTAATTGTAAATATATTCTATCGTAAGTATTTGTTAAATCATCCAATTCCGGACTTCTGCGTCTCTCTCATGAAGCCGCATGAAGCGGACGCGAGCTGAGAGACTGACAGGTCTGACTGTCTGACACTGGCCAATCGGAATCAAGAGCGGAGAAGCGGCCGCTCCCATAGGCAGTATAGTATCTCCCCGCCCTGTGGAGGCTTTCCGCTGGTCTCGTGAAGTTTCTCGCCGGTCTAGTCTCTGAGACCCCTACACCTGGTATTAAAATGCGATCTGTATCCAGATAAGTTATCCGGATAATAAAAAAGAAATGTTAATGCAAGGTATTACGTTGTGATCGGATTGTGATCGATATGCCTGACCATCTGGAGGTAGTCTGGCTCGCATTGTGTTCGGATCTTTACGTGTAAACGCAATCTGGTTGTTGATATCACATTTTACTCCTCCCAAAAATGCTAAAAAATAAACGAGTGAGAGCGTTTACAGGCTGTTATAGTCAGAAATGACGGCGCTGCGACACGCATCACCGCCGCAGATGAGCAGCAGCTGAGCGACAAACCAACGTGCAAACATCGCAAATAAAAGTGAAAGTAAGTCAGAGACGCTTAATCATCTACACATTCATCTTCAAGTAAAGAAAGAAATGATCTCTTGACTCTTACCAGGGCTGTTGCCACTCTCTCTTATTGATATCTATTGATGAAATTAGCTGATGATCAATAAAATGCATGCTAATATCTGTAATAAACAACCGACAAAATTACTGTATGATGGTGTAAATAAAGAATCAGTCCAGCATCGCCATGTCAGTGTGTATTGATTCATCATTCCCAGCAAGCAATTTTACGTCCAAAAGACGTCTAATAGCCGTCAAAACATAGCCCAGACGTCTAGGCTAAATCAAGGCTAAATTTGGGCTGTCAGTGAAAATCTAATAGACGTCTAACCATAGCCCAAGAATAGACATCTAACCATAGCCCAAGAATAGACTATAGTCAACAATTAGACGGCTATTGAACGACTACATTTATACGTCTAATAGGCAGTGCATATGGGTCTAGGCTAAAACAAGGCTAAATTTGGGCTGTCAGTGAAAATCTAATAGACGTCTAAATGTAGCCCAAGAATAGACTAGTCATCAATTAGACAACTATTAAACGACTACATATACATGCAATAGACAACAAAATGGTTAAAAGATTCTTTTCACTCAAATATAACAGGTTCACATAAATAACAAGCCATTCCAAAAAAAAAAAACATATATAAAAGGCTTTATTTAGCAAAAGAACAACATTACGTAACTTCAAAACATAAAAATTACCACACCAATATTAAAATTAAAAATATAAAATTATTTTAACATGAACAACTTAAGATAATAAAATAGAAAACTCTGTTGCTGCTGGGAAGTTGGTCATCACAGCATCTGCCAAATAAGAATAAAATAATTAGCACAAGAAAAGCATTGTTGAAAGTACATGTACGTTTTGTGTGTGTGTGTGTGTGTTCTTGTGTTCTGTTTAGGTTTTAATGCACATCGGAGCTATTTGCATTATTGATATACTGGCGGATACTTTTTAGATTTGCTTATTTTATATAGCCAATCATTTGTATTTTTATGCTGTATTATAAAATTAATTTGAAAGTTTAAACTTGAATTAATGAAGGCATTTTGAATGAAACTTCATCTTACTTTGCTTGTACAATAACAAACATTATTCTACTCTATTAGCTTATGCTCTCCAACAAGCCAATGTTCAGACAAATTTAATTTTATAATTTATATCAATGATGGACTTTGTCAAAGACAAGAGATTTAGTGAGGAAATGCTATTTTTATATCACAATGATCTAAAGAAAAGAGCCAAATATAATTGTGGCTTTCATAACACTTAATAATAGATTGCATGTGTTTCATGTTTACAGCTTTGGATTCAGTAACGTTAGGCCTACACGTGCATGTACCATGACACACCCGCTAAAATGTCACGATTCCAACAACACATGATAACAAATAATTTATCTAAAAAATTAACACGTCAAAATGAAAACACAGATGCTTAAAAGACAAAAGTGGGAATGTATTTTACCTGTTGTCGTCGACCGTCAGCTGAATGCAATGCTCTGCCTCGTTTAAAATATTTGAGAATGGTCGATCGCGTGACCGGTGATCTGTGCTATCAAGACTCGCGTTGTCAGCAGTCATGTCTCAGTAGGGCTGTTGCCAACTAGCGGTTGAGAAATGTAATTGCATTTTTATTTAATTTAAAATAATAAAACAGTCAAATAAAACCGTAGATTTTTAATTAATGTGTGACTGTGACAGCAAACATGAAGCTGCGTGGGTGAAAAACAAGAAAACAATTTTAAGATTTATTTTGGCAATAGCCTACTAATCGCTGGTCTAAATCAGGGCTATAGCCAAGCCGTTAAACGTAGACCACTGATTGCCTCGATTTCGCCAGTGGGCTAAAAGCAGACTGCACATAGCCCATCCAATTCAGAGGATCGTGACTACAAATTGACCATGTCATGATATGACACTGGCACCTTGTAGATATGTTTACCAATGCGAACATGATGGGATATCAACTATCTCATGCGTTGCCTGCCCAACAATTCATTAAAACGACAATTAATCAGTTTCGACTAGAAGTGGGCTATAAATAGCCGGACAGACTATACGAGCTAGATCGCGTCTTCACACAGCCTACACATAGAAAATGTCAAAGAAATCAAACCAAACACCTTGTAATCACAGTTGACTTTGCTTACATGATGGAATATAATACATTTTGCAAGTTATTTTGGAAAAAATACATTTAGCCATGATTCAATGTTATTTTGGCTAGAAGTGGGTTACACATAGCCGGACTATATCGGGTCTCTATTTAACCTAGACGGTGAAATGAGGGCTATTGCTTGCTGGGTTGTCTCTTCATAGTTTGCAAGAGACATTTAATAAACTGAGCGTATTTGATAAACTGAGCGTAGCCTATTCATCTATCAATATATATAGGCTAACCTCATTCTTTTTAATGATCGGAAGAACGCATATCGACCACCGTTACAGTACAATATGCATGTATGTCCATTTAAACTCGATTTTGGGTCAAATATGGATTATATCATGACACTGGCAAGAATATGGTTACATTTAAAGATGTTGTGCCAAGCATGAGAATGCTACGTTCAGCTGCTTTTGAAATAACATGTTTTTTTCCACTTCCTGAAAAGTAACCGTTTTGGACATACGTGAGTTTCATCGGGCAGCGACGATATATTAAAGATACTAAATCAGGCATGTACTGGCCATCGGGACTACCGGGAGATTCCCGGTGGGCCGCGGTCTGGTTGGGCCGGCGGCCCGGCGCGTTATGTATTTTGTTTTTAAATCATTATTAATTGTAAATATATTCTATCGTAAGTATATTGTTAAATTGTCCAATTCCGGACTTATGCGTCTCTCTCATGAAGCCGCATGAAGCTGACGCGAGCTAAGAGACTGACAGGTCTGACTGTCTGACACTGGCCAATCGGAATCAAGTTCAGATTCTAGACCTGAGAAGCGGCCGCTTACACCGTGTCCTAACTACACACGACGCCGCGACACGCGATAAAAGGTATCTTTTCCATGTAAATCAGAGTTTTTGTCCTAACCAGACGCGACGGCGACATGCGAAGTTTCTAATTTAGAAACGTTCCTATTTCTGCGACGTCGCGGCTGACAGAATGAAGAAATTACACTGGTTATGAGTACACATTATTTATTTTTAGTTAAAAATAGGTCACTGTGCCACAAGCCATAACGGATAATTTACCTCAGATTTTGAAAGCATGTAATATTATAGTGTTCAAAATGAATTCTATGCAAACATACGACTGTATTTCATAACAACGATAACTTGAGGCACATGCCACCAAATGTGTTAAAATAAATGAATTAATTGCTGGACTTAAGTGAAAAGGAAAGCCATTTAATGACCATAGCACATAGTTGATGTGAAAAAATGAGTATTTTGCATATAAATATGCACATAAATACATATTTTTTCAATTTGTCTCCCTGAAAGTGCCTGGCAGAAGCCTATACTGTCTGTGTCATAAATGTGAACATAATATTATCTACTGTCTGTGTAATAAATGTGAACATAATATTGTAACAGAATATTCTTATGCTATATTATATAAACTATATTTCATGAGGTGAAACATCACTGCCAGGAGCTACAGAATATATATTTCTGTAGGTCCTCACCGTGATGTTGCACTTCATGAAATATATGTAGTATAGCCTAAGAATATTCTATTAGAATATTAAGTGACACATAAACAAGCTCTTCAGCACACTTCTTTTTGACAGTCAAAGCGGGGGTTATGTTTTTGCACGTCATGTAGAATAACCCTAAAAGCACCAAGGTGGCGGTGCCACCGGCTTTATATATATATATATATATATATATATATATATATATATATATATAAATATAGCTGCGAGCAGCGATTGCGGGCCAAAGCCGGTGGTACCGCCATCCCGGTGCCTTTAGGTAACTAAAGGCACCGGGGTTGCGGTGCCACCGGCTTGGGCCCGCAATCGCTGCTCGCAGCTATATTTATATATATATATATATATATATATATATATATATTTGAATTTGAATTCATCAACAGCGCGGGATTTGACATGTAAGGTCGCTGCTGAGAATGGAGACGAAGATCACGACTTGATTAAAGGCTGAATTAGGAATTGTTTCTTGCAAACAACGTAGGCTATGGATTCTAACGATTTGGATTACATATACAATTAAAGCTGCAAGTTGCCAGTAAGTGGCGCTATAACTATATTCTGGAATGTAGATGTCTCCTCGGACACTAAAACATGTCAAATTTGGAGCACATTGGAAATTGCATGCTTAAGTTACAACAACTTCCTTTTGCATGTATAGACCCTTTTACAGTTGGTAAACATGGTGACGTTTTTTTGTGGGCGGAGCTTAGGTGGAGGCAGAAAGCTCCCTCTGGCCGCTTCACTAACTCTAGTTAGCAAGGATTGTTAGCTTGTTTTTTAACAATGACTGGAGAAAATCCGATATTATCTTAATTTGTACGGTCACTCAGTGTCCAGGACCGCGATTGTTATTTCCAAAAGCTATTTTTAACGGACGGAACCAGATTGGCCGACCTGTAGTCACCTACACGCTCACTCAATGCATGGATGATTTAACAGGATTAACGTACGTTACCTTGGTTGAGTGGCCTGACTTCTACACCTACCCAGTCAGCAAACTGACCATGAAATGCATCCGCCGCGGAGGTTCAGTGAACTCCGGAACAAATCAAGAAAGCGGATCCGAAACTGAGTCCACTTGCACACTGCAGCGGATACGACACGGTGGCGGCTCGCGGATCAGGTCCGACATCGCTGTGGTCCCTTTACGTATCCGTACATAAATAGTACATAAATCCGTACATCCGCCCCAGCTTCGCTTTGGATCCGCGAATGAGCCACATATCCGCTCTGGGTCCGTTTTGGACCCGTTCATATGAGGATCGTATCCTGACCGGGTCCGTTTTGGACCCGTTCATATGAGCATCGTATCCTGCCCGGGTCCGTTTTGGACCCGTTCATAAAATTATTTTATTTGTGCAATATGCAATATTTTGGTATGTGATACATTACATTTGGTTGATGCATTTTAACCAAAGCCTACACAGTTTGCTTTTTAAGGCAATTCTCTCAACAATTATATTTTAAAAAAGGTAGAGTACAATAATACTTACTTATTCAATAAATGCATCAGTGAGTGTTGTTTTAAACAGTTCTAAGTGCTTTAGCAAGACTATTGTAAGTAGTGCTAAGAGGAGATGTTCTCTGATTATAAATATGCTACAGGCCACTGGAATTTGAAAAGGGCATGTATAGCTTTCAACAGACTATTTAAATGAAAACTAAAACAAGTTGAAAGAATAAAACATTTTATTTAATAAAACAACACATTTTATTTAACAAAACAACACATTAAAAAATAGCCAAATCATCGGCTTCAGCCTGGTTCGACCGGTTGGTCAGGCGCCTCCTCGCCGCACCACGGTCTGCAGCCAAGTTGAACCATCTTGGGGGGGGGGGGCGCGTGTGGGATGTGTGGTGTTTGGTGTCCGTGGTGGGGTGTGCGGTGTTGGGTGTGCATGTGGGGTGTATGGTGTGCGTGTGGGGTGTGTGGTAGGTGATGTGTGGGGTGTGGTGTGTGTGCGTGTGTGTTGTAGGTGATGTGTGGTGTGTGTGCGTGTGGGGTGTGTGGTAGGTGATGTGTGGTGTGTGTGCGTGTGTGCGTGTGGGGTGTGTTGCAGTGTGCAGTGGTGTTGGGTGTGTGTGTGGGGTGTGTGTGGTGTGCGTGCGTGTGGGGTGATGTGTGTGGGGTGTGTGGTGTTTGGTGTCCGTGGTGGGGTGTGCGTTGTTGGGTGTGCATGTGGGGTGTATGGTGTGCGTGTGGGGTGTGTGGTAGGTGATGTGTGGGGTGTGGTGTGTGTGCGTGTGTGTTGTAGGTGATGTGTGGTGTGTGTGGTAGGTGATGTGTGGTGTGTGTGCGTGTGTGCGTGTGGGGTGTGTGTGTGGGGTGTGTGTGATGTGCGTGCGTGTGGGGTGTGTGGTGTGCGTGCGTGTAGGGTGTGTGGTGTGCATGCGTGTGGGGTGTGTTGCGGTGTCCGTGAGCGGGGTGTGCATGTGCGTGCGTGTAGGGTGTGTGGTGTGCATGCGTGTGGGGTGTGTGTTGCAGTGTGTGTGTGGGGTGACTTACGGTACATCAGTGTCTTTGAGGAGATGTGACCGAATGCCCTCTTGGCGTTCGCCCCCTTCCAGCTAATGTTCTTGGCCACATCTTCAGTGAACGTTCAAGAGAGGATGTTCCACGCCACTCTCTTCACATCTTGGCCACCAATCGTGGCCAAAGAAGAAATCTAAAATTAAGTCACAAAACACCTTAAAATACTGACAAGGTATAAAGCCCTGATGTAATAACTTGTAAAGCAATCTTTGCCCCACCTCCACCATTCACCCACCACCACCCCAGCACTTTACCAAATAGAGTTAGCATTTAACACTGACGTCACTATTTATGCTCCAACAATGAAACAGTGCAATTGGTGACATATCCTAAATGTTGATCTTACCTCACACAGGTGGGTTAGGTCCTCAGCACAAGATCTAATAACAAACTGCAAAGAAAACAGAATTATGTTAAATTGTGATTAGGATTTTGGATACCAGTATGCAGCTGAAGTGGCATGACGTTATAGCTCAGTCTGTTCTGTCGAGATGAGCTGGTGGAATCAAAAAAATAAATAAATTGATGAATATGGTGCTGTTCTGCAAAACTAAAATTATTCTACCATCAACACACTATTAACTGTTTGATAGAAAAATTCCAGGTGGTAAATATATGGAACACACATTTCACCATAGTAGGAAAAAATACATACTGGTAGTCAGTGGGGATTGACATCTGTTTGATTAAAACATTCTTCCAAATATCTTCCTTTGTGTTCAGCAGAACAAATAAACACATAGAGGTTTGAAACAACATGAGAGTAAGTAAATAATGACAGAATTTTCATTTTTGGGTGAACTAACCCTTTAGGCTATATTTTAGGCCATATCTTGGAGTAGTATAGGCTAAAAGTAGCCTGGTAATACCAGACTCTGCTACTTCACTTTGCTTTGTAGACAGAGTCTGGAATGGCATAATTCGCCTTATTCACCTGGCGGCCATTTTGAAACGCGACCGCAGCTGAGGGGTCACTTGACTCCGAGTGCATACGCGCCAGCAATGGAGACGCCAGTGTGGACCACTAACCTTTCGTTTCTGCCTGTGTTAACTATTCAAAATGTGGAGCTGTGGGCTAGTACCGACTGCAACATCCCCCGGGCTGTCTTAGTTAAGGGATACAGTATCTTGATCGAAGGTTTTATCCACGACATTGAAGGTATGAATGGACGCTAATTTACCTCGGTTTCTGCTAGCTTGTAGTAAATCTGTTGGGATGAAATAGAATACCATGTTGATTTATGTTGCCAGTATTATCTACATGTGATATTGTCCGTACCCCCCTTATTAATTTTCAAGTATTGTAATATTTTTTTTATTTGTAATAAATAAAATAACAAGCTAGTAGTGGTAACGTTAGTAAGCTTAGCTGTGATATGGAGTTGTTGACTTTATGAACTTTGTTAAATTTTATTTAACACTTAACATCTATTTAATCGACAGTTTATAGGAGTTCATCATCACAAATATTTGTGAGGGCTAGGTCTTTTCCCTCGGTGTGGAAAAATGAGGCATCTTACAGCTTACAGGTGCTAGTGCTAAGTGGACAAACTGCTCAATTCGCAGAGCAGTGCCACAGTTAAACCAGCTTGCTAAATGTTCGTTATGTTCACAAATGTTCATTATGTTCACAAATGTTCATTATGTTCAAAAATATTCATTATGAGTTTATATCAACAATGTACCTTTCCCTGTCTGACTGAAAATAACATGTTGATTTTATCTCATTGACATGTTATCTGTAGTTGATGTAATATCACATAATCCTCATTGATATCTACTAAAATATTATCTTGTTTCAAATTAGCAAAGCTAGACAGAGCTAGGTGCTAATTGATTGTTGACAATGATTGTATAATGACACGATCAGATAAGTGATAAGGTAAGGTAAGTATTAACATTCATGTTGAGATAAGAGTTGCTCAGTTCTTGGAGCAGTGTATGCAGGGTTGAGGAAAGTTCTTCAAAAGGTAATTAGCTTACAAATCACTTGTCTGTTTAAAATGGACATAATATGGAACCCATACTGTTCAATCTTAATATGTGTCAGGATTCCGACTCGGACACAGAGGTAAGTGAAGAACATAAACCTTCTTTTATTAACAGATAAGGTAAGTACTCAGGTTTGCAGGTGCTCAAAGGTGCTCGTGTGGAGGATTCGTGGCAGGGATTTTCCAGGTGAGCGAATCCTCTTGATAAGGAATTACGTGAATGTGGAGACAAGGCGCTGACTCTCCTTCTTCCCTTCTTTAGATCGTTTGTGGGCAGACAAGATCCAGGGAGAACTCCACGTAAGTAGATTCCTTTAGTGCTTTCAATAGCGAATTAACCAGTTCAGTGATACTTGCTTGTTTCTCTTTTCAGATCATCCAGGGGAGAACGAGACTCATTACAAGATCCAGGACACGGAGAACGGGAACCATGGAGCGGGTCCTGGGAACAGGAACACAGAGGTTAGTAATTTTCAGGTGAGTATACTTTACGTTCTAGTCGTGAGATGACTTCGAGGGGAGCAAGTAGAACTGGTGACGGTCTCTTCCTGTTGGAGGCTTGACAGGGAATGAACGTGAAGCGGGAGTTTTTATGCTGGCTGGGACGTGAGTGCAAAGTGGAATCAGGTGCAGGTGATTAGTAATCTGGGGACAGGGATCTTGGTGCAGTGGCGTATGATGACTCTGATTGGCTCCTGACATTACCCCCCCCCCCTCCAGAGTCCGCGCAAGCGGACCTTGGACCTCGACGTCATGGGGGTCGGCCTCTGGGTCTTGGTGCAGGTTTTTCAGGATACTGAGCATGAAATTCTTGGAGCAGACTGGGATCAAGAACATCATTACAAGGTACCCAACTTCTCTCTTCTGGTCCATATCCTTCCCAGTCAATGAGGTATTCCAGCTGACCCCCTCGACGTCGAGAGTCCAAGATTTCCTTGATGAGGTAGATGAACTCTGGCTCAATGGATGGTATCGGGGGGTTGTCTTCAGGATTGACCTCGGTATCTGACAGGTGTACAGGTGGATGATGGGGTTTCAGAAGGGAAACGTGGAATGGATGCGGTATTCAGGGGGTAACCGGAGCTGGTAGGTGATGGGATTGACTTGCTTGACGATAGGGAAAGGTCCGATGTACTTGGGGTTGAGCTTCTTACATGACTGGCGAAGTCTGATGTCTCTAGTGGAGAGCCATAATAATTATTCCGGCTGATATTCTGGAGTGGGTCGGCGACGGCGGTCCGCGAACTGTCGTTGTCTGTTGACAGCTTGCTGAATGTGCTGATGTGTCTGATTCCAGACCTGTTCGCTTTCCTCAAACCATTTATTTACGGCGGGCACCTCTGACGGTTCACCGGACCATGGGAATAACGGAGGTTGATAGCCAAGGACAAATTGGAATGGGGTTAACTTCGTGGACGCTTGTCTGAGTGAATTCTGTGCATATTCTGCCCAGAGAAGATATCGACTCCAGATGTTCTGGTTGGAGTGACAGAATGTGCGCAAAAACCGGCCTATGTCCTGGATTTTTCGTTCGGTTTGTCCATTGGTTTGTGGATGGTACCCGGATGATAGGCTCACGGTCACATTCATCAGACAGAAGAATGATCGCCAGACTCGGGAAATGAACTGGGGTCCTCGGTCGGAGACTATGTCCTCTGGAATGCCGAAATTTCGAAAGACATGCTCCATGAGTAGCTCAGCAGTATCAAAGGCAGTTGGAAGCCCCTTTAATGGGATCAGCTTGCATGCTTTCGAAAGCGGTCAATGGCCACTAGGATACAGGTATTACCCTCAGATACGGGAAGATCCGTGAAAAAGTCAACTCCAATGTGCGACCATGGTCTATTCGGAACAAGCAACGGTAACAGTTTTTCAACGGGCAGGTTTCTAGGGATCTTTGAGATGGCACAGGGAATACAGCCTTGGATGAATTGGGTGATGTCGTAACGCATGTTGTGCCACCAATACTTCTCCTGAAGTGTGGCAAGGGTCTGGGTTATGCCCGGGTGTCCGGTGGGCACTGAAGAAATCAGAGCCTTACGGAACTCTTCAGGGACATGGATTTTGCCAGGGGGATATACGGGAACTCTTGGATGCTGTTGGGCCAATTCCTGGAGTTGTTCGTTGATTTCCCACTGGATAGGATTTACGAATAACCTCTCTGGCAGAATGGTCTCAGGTTGCTCTACAGGAATCTCGGGGGCATGGATACGGGACAGGGCATCTGCCCGGGTATTCTTGGATCCGGGGCGATAGGCAATCTTAAAGTGGAATCTGGTGAAGAATAGTGCCCATTGGGCTTGACGTGGATTGAGTCGTTTTGCATCTCTCAGGTATTGCAGGTTCTTGTGATCGGTTAAAACTAGAAACGGGTGTTTGGCCCCCTCTAGCCAATGACGCCATTCTTCTAACGCCAGTTTTACTGCTAGAAGTTCTCGATTTCCTATATCGTAGTTGGCTTCTGCTGGAGAAAACTTTTTAGAGAAGAAGGCACAAGGTAATGGCTTAGCAGAGGACTCAAGGCATTGGGACAGGATGCCCCCGACACCGGTGGTGGATGCATCCACTTCAACCACAAAAGGTAAGTCTGGATTTGGATGGTGAAGTAGGGGGGCACTGGTGAAGGCAGCTTTTAGGGAGTTGAAATCCTTCTCGGCTTCTGGGGTCCATTGGAGGGTCTTGGGTTTCCCTTTTAACAAAGAGGTCAATGGAGCAGTGAGAAGACTGTACTGATTGATTAATCTTCTATAGAAGTTCGCGAACCCGAGGAATCTCTGAAGCTCCTTCACGGACGTGGGAATTGGCCAGGAAAGGATGGTTTCAGTTTTGTGCTTGTCCATTTCCACCCCTCGATCGCTGAGGATGTAACCTAGGAAGTCGACAGTGGTCTGGTGGAAAGTACACTTCTCGGCTTTCAGGAACAGATTGAAGTCTTGGAGGCGTTGAAGGACCATAGCCACATGTCGTTGGTGTTCAGCGGAATTCCTTGAGTAGATCAAGATATCATCGATGTATACCAGAACGAACTTCCCCAGGAAGTCCCTGAGGACTTCTTCCATGAAACTTTGGAACACGGAAGGAGCATTGACCAGACCATATGGCATGACAAAATATTCATAGTGGCCAGCTGGTGTTATGAAGGCTGTCTTCCACTCATCTCCCTCTCAAATTCGGATGAGGTTGTAGGCGCTCCGTAAGTCCAGCTTGGTGAACATCTTTGCCTCTCTGAGTTGTTCAAGGGCGACTGGAATGAGAGGTAACGGATAACTGAATTTCACAGTGACTTGATTTAGAGCTCGGTAATCGATGCATGGTCTTAAACCCCCATCTTTCTTTGCCACAAAGAAGAAACTGGCTCCTGCTGGAGATGTGGAAGGTCGGATGTAGCCCTGATCTAAAGCCTCTTGGATATATTTCTGCATGGATTCTTGCTCGGGAATAGACAGGGAGTAAATTCGACCCTTTGGAAGTTGTGCATCAGGGACCAGATCTATTGCACAATCCCAAGGTCGGCGAGGTGGTAACTTGGCAGCAGTGATAGAGTTAAAAATCTCAGAGAACTTGGAATAACATTCGGGAATCTTAGTCGACAGGTTTTCAGTAGGACTCTCAATGGACGTGGAGTTAACGGTGAGCACATGATTCTTTGGCTTGCTAGGTAGACGGGATTCAGGAACTTTGATTTTAGAGCAGTTACACCCCCAGTGCAGAATTTTCCCAGACTTCCAATTGATGTTAGGTTGATGAAGGGTGAGCCATGGTCGACCAAGGATGAGATCTGCCTGACTGTGTTGCAGCACGAGGTTCGAACCATTCTTGGTGAGTATCTTCCACACATAACTGAATAGGAAGGATCTGGGTAGAAACACTTCTCTTATTAATTAACTCACCCGTGACGGCGTAGATGGAGTAGATCTTGGGAGTGTTGATTTCTCGCAGGTTGAGTCTTTTACGGAGTTCTCCGGATATGAAGTTTCCTGCTGACCCCGAGTCGATGATAGCTGTCACCGAGATGCAAAGGTCTTTAATCTTTAGGGTCACTGGAATGGTCAGAGGCTCTGAGACAAGGGAGTGATCGAGAACTGAGCTTACCATCATCCTTCCAGGTCTAGTGGGGCAGTTAATTCTGAAATGTCCCTTGGTACCACAGTACATAAATAACTTCA
Organism: Cyprinella venusta; assembly: GCA_038021265.1. NCBI lineage: Eukaryota > Metazoa > Chordata > Actinopteri > Cypriniformes > Leuciscidae > Cyprinella > Cyprinella venusta. The sequence goes on from CM075871.1 coordinate 20,760,436, forward strand.
ATTCTCTCCGCCGTACTCATTCGGCTTGGGAAATTTTAAAAGTGTCGACTTGCATATCTTCGACGGGACTATCTGGCGTGGCAGTCTTGGAATTCGGAGGAGAAGTTGGAGGATGGTAAACTTGGTCATGGTAACAACTCTGCGATCTCTGATGTATTCTCGTGGCTTGTTGCATGAACTTTTCAAGTCCCAGGTTGTCGTCATAGATGGCCATTTGCAAACGCAGGGCTGGGTTTAATCCTCGGCGAAATACAGAAATCAGGGCTCTTTCGTTCCATCCACTGTTGGAGGCTAACGTGCGAAATTCCACAGAGTAATCAGACAACGATTTCTTCCCTTGGCGCAATTGTAGCAGCTGTTCCCCGAAAGCTGAATCCTCCACGGATCGTCCGAAAACTTCCTTGAAATGTTTGACGAACTCTGAAACGGATGCAACCACTGGGGATTCCTTGGTCCATAAAGATTCAGCCCATCTTAAAGCGGTTCCGGTTAACTGTTGAATAACGTAGGCCACTTTTGATCGTTCCATCGGATAAAGCTGAGCTTGCTGTTCCATTGCAATCCTCCGCCCGACCAGAGAATGGCGCTGGACGCGAAGGGGGACTTGCAAAGCAGGTGATCGAAGAAGGGGCGTTCACGGAAGTACTCGCAGGGGAAAACACAGGCCGTATTGTGGGAACGTTGGTTGGAATGGGACTGGGACCAACAGCGGATGGTTTGGAATCCATCTTCTCTTCACCTCAGTTATGTTGTTGGTCAAGCCTTCTGTCAGGATTCAGACTCGGACACAGAGGTAAGTGAAGAACATAAACCTTCTTTTATTAACAGATAAGGTAAGTACTCAGGTTTGCAGGTGCTCAAAGGTGCTCGTGTGGAGGATTCGTGGCAGGGATTTTCCAGGTGAGCGAATCCTCTTGATAAGGAATTACGTGAATGTGGAGACAAGGCGCTGACTCTCCTTCTTCCCTTCTTTAGATCGTTTGTGGGCAGACAAGATCCAGGGAGAACTCCACGCAAGTAGATTCCTTTAGTGCTTTCAATAGCGAATTAACCAGTTCAGTGATACTTACTTGTTTCTCTTTTCAGATCATCCAGGGGAGAACGAGACTCATTACAAGATCCAGGACACGGAGAACGGGAACCATGGAGCGGGTCCTGGGAACATCGGAACAGGAACACAGAGGTTAGTAATTTTCAGGTGAGTATACTTTACGTTCTAGTCGTGAGATGACATCGAGGGGAGCAAGTGGAACTGGTGACGGTCTCTTCCTGTTGGAGGCTTGACAGGGAATGAACGTGAAGCGGGAGTTTTTATGCTGGCTGGGACGTGAGTGCAAAGTGGAATCAGGTGCAGGTGATTAGTAATCTGGGGACAGGGATCTTGGTGCAGTGGCGTATGATGACTCTGATTGGCTCCTGACAATATGAGCTTTTCCACAACCCTGACTTTTTTGTACAATGAGTGTCCAAGATATTAGGTATCTTTCACACACTGTGTTTGCAAGTATCACAGCTGTAAACAACCTATTACTTCCAGCATGTAGCTGTAATATTTTCAAGGCAGATCATTAAAATGCCAGATGTACCTAATTCACTGCACACTCAGTGTATGTGTGTGTGTGTGTGTATATATATATATATATATATATATATGAAGAGTTCAGATGCAAAAGCCTCTAAGTGCCATCTGAAAGCTTATATATTTAAGTTCAGTAATTTCACTTAAATGGCAGTGAGATTTACCTATTAATTGTAATTTAAGTTAAATGACTTGACTTAAACTTAAATGTACAAGCTTGATAAAAATGATCATTCTAGAAGAAAATTTCAGATGGCACTTAGAGGCTTTTGCATCTGAACTCTTCCCATGTGTGTGTGTGTGTGTGTGTGTGTATGTATGTATAAATATATATATATATATATATATATATATATATATATGTGTGTGTGTGTGTGTGTGTGTGTGTGTGTGTGTGTGTGTGTATGTATGATTTAACACACATATATGCCATATATTTTTTAATGGGCTATATGCACGCATAAGTTCCGCATTTGATGCAAGGATGCTCGTCCATTTACGGTTGTGGAGATTAAAGCCGAGGAAAACCGAGGAAAACGGGATTATGGCAGAGTCTTCAAAATTTACTGTCCTCCCGTCTTTGAAACAAAACGTACATACAGTGCCCTCCACAATTATTGGCACCCCTGTTTAAGATGTGGTCGAGGACTTCTAAAAATTCTTCTTTTTTTTAAAACAACATAGAACCCAAATGCAAAAAAGGAGAAAATTCCAACCTTTTATTTAAGTACATTACTTTGGTGGTAAAAAAAAATTAAAAATTTAGAAAAAGAAAAACTTCAAATCATGTGTCCCACAATTATTGGCACCCTGAAGTTAATACTTTGTACAACCCCCTTTTGCCAACAAGACAGCACTTAATCTCCTCCTATAACATTTCACAAGATTGGAGAACATAGAGAGAGGGATCTTTGACCATTCTTCTTTGCACAATCTCTCTAGATCATCCAGTATCCTGGGCCCTCTCTTGTGCAGAGGCCATCAGGTTTTTATTTAAAATGTCCAGGTAGTTCAAAGCGTTCATAATGCCATGCACCCTAACAAGGTTCCCAGGGCTTTTGGATGTGAAACAGGCCCACAACATCACAGATCCTCCACCATACTTCACGGTGGGCATGAGGTACTTTTCAGCATAAAATAGGCAAAATTGGTGTGCACATCTCAAACACCCAAATTGGGCTCAGGTGCAGGACAACTAAATGAGATAAATAAGAATAAAGAAATGTGAAGTCCGCACACTGAAGTACTGCTACAACATTTTTTTTTTTATTAAAAAAGCAACGTTTCGACCATCAGGTCTTCATCAGGCACAATCTACATACAGTATGAGATCAACTTTAAATAGATACAGATAATTGCCATTAATTAGGCACGCACAACATTACAAGTAGATCACAGATGATCACCTTAATTAGGCACACACAAAAGGTCACATGACAAATGCAAGTAAAGTGACAAATACAAGTCATGTGACAATTTCAATCCATTTAAAAAAAACAATAATAATAATAATAAATAAATACAAATAAATAAAAATAATAATAAATAAAAATAATAAATAAAAAAATAATAATAATCAACTAAATGAAAAAAAAAGTAATAATAATAATAAACTAAATAAGGAAAAAAATACAAATAATAATAATAAACTAAGTAAGGAGAAGAAAAAAATATATAAAAAGGCTTAATATCAAAATCCTCATTCAATCCTAAAGGTGACAAAGTACTTAAGGTGTAAATCCAAAAACATTCCCTCTGTAATAGTTTATTCTCATAATTTCCTCCTCTTGAGGGTTTTGTTACTTTTTCAATACCAATATACTGCAAAGCGCTGACATTATGGCCTGCTTGTTTGAAATGAACCGCTATGGGGCTACACATATCTCCAGTTCTAATGTTACTGCGATGTTCACTAATACGAGTGCGTAATTGTCTGAATGTTTTACCCACATATGCAAGACCGCAGGGACAGCGAATTAGATAAATCACGTGAGTGCACTCTAAAAAATGCTGGGTTGTTTTGACCCAATTTTGGGTAAAATATGGACAAACCCAGCCATTGGGTTAAAAATTTAATTTAAAAAATGTAACCCAATGGCTGGGTTTGTCCATACCCAAAATTGGGTTAAAACAACCCAGCATTTTTTAGAGTGTGGAAGAACAGGTAATAGTACCCCGTATCGGAATGTCACGACCAGTACGTGGATGACTGAAAGATTTACATTTGTGAGTAAAAGCGCACTGGGCGCAATTACCACATCTATAATTACCTGGAGGAAGAGTAGGAATACTAGGTTTTGTCCGTGAGGGATATTCAGATTTTACCAGCAAGTCACGAAGATTGTTTTGACGTTTAAAGACTAATTTCGGACCGTTTTTAAAAACCCCTGATAATTTAGGATCACTTGAAATAATATGCCAATGTTTATTTAAGATTTTACGGAACTCCGCACCCAATACTGAGTACTTCGTTGTGCAAATAGGAGCATTGAGAACTTGTGTTTTATTATGTTTTGTACGCAAACACTGTAATTGAGACGTCTCATTAACTTTCTTTTTGGCATTTTCGATCCATTCCGTACGGTAACCACGATTCAAGAATCTTTTAGTTAAATCATTAGATTGATGAGCATAAGATTCATCTGTGCTACACACTCTACGCACTCGCTTGAATTGACTGATAGGTAAGCTCTTAATTAAAGGTCTAGGATGGAAACTATCGCCTCTTAAAATAGTGTTGCGATCCGTTGGTTTTCGGTACAGATCAGTATGGAGTTTCCCGTCACATATGTATACTCGGACATCAAGAAAACTGATGCTTACTGGGTCGCATTCCATAGTGAAATTCACATGCTCAGTCCTTGAGTTAAGATAATTTAAAAACATCAACGTCTCTGCAGATGTGGCCTTGGTGATCATGAAAATGTCATCAATATACCGCTTGTAAAAAACAATCTTAGGAAAAGAGGAATTTGACTCACTTAGAATAAACTCATTTTCAAAAATTCCCATATATAAGCAAGCATAATTAGGTGCCATTTTGCTACCCATTGTAGTGCCTTTTACTTGTAAATAAAACTCATCCTGAAAACGAAAAAAGTTGTTTCTCAAGACAATACTTGCTAAATCTAATAAGGATGTGGTACTAGGTTTTACATCCACAGGTCTTTGTGTCAAAAATTGTTCTAAAGCAGATAGGCCTTCAGAATGAGGGATGTTGGTATATAAACTCTGAACATCTAAAGTAACCAGAAGCATATCCTCAACAGCAAAGTCAACACTATATAATGATTCAATAAAATCCATAGAGTCTCTTACATATGATGACAGCATGGGTACAAATGGTTTGATATAAAAATCCACATAAGAAGAAATCAGTGAGACTACCGATACCGCTCACAATAGGACGACCTTTCAAAGGGGTATCAAGTCCCTTGTGGACCTTAGGCAAAGTATATATAATGGGTGTGATAGGAAAGTCCACTTTAAGGAATTCATATTCAGTTTTGCTGAACTCACCATTTTCAAAATGTGGACCTTTAAGGGGGTCGCACACCGGACGCGCAGCGCCGCGCCGCGTCGCGTCTAGGACAACTGAAGGTATCGCACACCGGACGCGCACTTTCTTATTAGTGTATGGCCAGCAATATTGTAATGTTTAATGACAGGAAATGAAGATAATGTCTGTTCTATGTTATTATTGTACTGCACAATTAAATACAATCGCTGCTGAGTCTGCAATCTGAAAATTTTACCTCAGAGCATCCGTTAACTGAATGAATTGAGAATCTCACCTGAAAAATAACATTCAGCAATTGTCATTCAAGCAGCTGATTTCTGTAAATGAATGCAAAACCAAATGTATAATGCAGCATAGTGCGAAGTCAGGATCCATCAGCAACGATTTGAGTCAAAAATAATTCAAATTTTATATAAACTCTCTGTGGCGCTGCAGGGTTTTGAACACGGTCCTGAGCTGGCGCCGCGAACAGACGCCGAATGGCGCCGCCGGTGTGTGTACACTCATAGAGAATAATGTGTTCGAATTTTAAAGACGTGGCGCTGCGCGTTATATATTTTTTTCTTCTCCTTACTTAGTTTATTATTATTATTTGTATTTTTTTCCTTATTTAGTTTATTATTATTATTACTTTTTTTCATTTAGTTGATTATTATTATTTTTTTATTTATTATTTTTATTTATTATTATTTTTATTTATTTGTATTTATTTATTATTATTATTATTGTTTTTTTAAATGGATTGAAATTGTCACATGACTTGTATTTGTCACTTTACTTGCATTTGTCATGTGACCTTTTGTGTGTGCCTAATCAAGGTGATCATCTGTGATCTACTTGTAATGTTGTGCGTGCCTAATTAATGGCAATTATCTGTATCTATTTAAAGTTGATCTCATACTGTATGTAGATTGTGCCTGATGAAGACCTGATGGTCAAAACGTTGCTTTTTTAATAAAAAAAAAAGTTGTAGCAGTACTTCAGTGTGCGGACTTCACATTTCTTTATTCTTATTTATCTCATTTAGTTGTCCTGCACCTGAGCCCAATTTGGGTGTTTGAGATGTGCACACCAATTTTGCCTATTTTTTGACCCTTCAGTATATTTTTTTTGGCTGTTGCACTCCCCCTTACTGCTTCCATCATGGCAGATGAAGACTGCCCTTTATCAAGCAAGACATTTGAGTTCAGTGAAACAGATTACTCTGAGATTCTGCTAAAAGACTCTATTTTTGATGAAAATGATACCTCCTGCGCGATAGATGTCGAATCACTTGTGGATAAACTCCAGTATCATCTTCAACGGGAGATTAAGCAATACTATCATGCAGTTACCCTGAGCGATTATCTCCGCCAGAAAATTATACCAAGAGGTCTACGTCTGCAAAAAGCTCCTGCATTTGGCTTGGAGAATCCAGACTTCTGTACCCGTTGGTGTGAGATATTGAATAAATGTTCATTTGACCTAATGGCATTGGTGATCAAAGAAACTACCAAACAACTTGAGTCAACGAGATTGGATTTTAAGGAAATCGAGATTCAACTTGGTGAAATGGTGACAAAAAGTAAGCTCACAGAAATTAAAAAAGACCTTGAACGTCAACGTGTTGAGTTGTCTAAAGAGATTCGAGCGACTAAACGTACCAAGTTTGCAAGAGATAGTGCTGACTACCAACAAGGAAAGATTTACTTTTGGAAGGATGGAAAAGCGGAGGCTAACACGTCCCAATGGAATCGGGCTGCTACTGCTGGATTTCGTAGGCGCCAACGACTGGGGGACAACAGATCTTGGGCCTCTTCAACCTCATGTGATTCTGACTCTGATCATGTTGTACAACGGCGAAATGGTTCCAATTTTTTAGGTCGTACTCAGCCCGACAGTCAGCGAATGGATCGAAGGATAAACCGATCAAAAAGAGGTGTAGAAGGGGCAAGCGAAAAAGGTTTTTCCCTACCTCCACGGATGACCAGGAGCAACCACGATAATGAACTTCTCAGATAAGTTACTTTCAAATCCTTGTATAACTGCTCTGAGCAAGGGTCTTTCCTTTATTCCTACTACTGAAGCTGATGATTTTGACACTATGATTGACTTCCAAAAGTTTTTCAGAACCCTGAGACTTCGTGAGTTCTTTGGCACAAATGAACAGTCATTTCCATCTAATGAAGTTTCGCCCGCTACCATACAGGGCAGTATGACTTTTGAACAACCCAGTACTCGTCTTCCTTTCAAAAGAAAATCATTGGCATATTATTTCAAGTGATCCTAAATTATCAGGGGTTTTTAAAAACGGTCCGAAATTAGTCTTTTAACGTCAAAACAATCTTCGTGACTTGCTGGTAAAATCTGAATATCCCTCACGAACAAAACCTAGTATTCCTACTCTTCCTCCAGGTAATTATAGATGTGGTAATTGCGCCCAGTGCGCTTTTACTCACAAATGTAAATCTTTCAGTCATCCACGTACTGGTCGTGACATTCTGATACGGGGTACTATTACCTGTTCTTCCACTCACGTGATTTATCTAATTCGCTGTCCCTGCGGTCTTGCATATGTGGGTAAAACATTCAGACAATTACGCACTCGTATTAGTGAACATCGCAGTAACATTAGAACTGGAGATATGCGTAGCCCCATAGCGGTTCATTTCAAACAAGCAGGCCATAATGTCAGCGCTTTGCAGTATATTAGTATTGAAAAAGTAACAAAACCCTCAAGAGGAGGAAATTATGAGAATAAACTATTACAGAGGGAATGTTTTTGGATTTACACCTTAAGTACTTTGTCACCTTTACGATTGAATGAGGATTTTGATATTAAGCCTTTTTTTATAATTTTTTTTCTTCTCCTTACTTAGTTTATTATTATTATTTGTATTTTTTTCCTTATTTAGTTTATTATTATTTTTATTAGTTTTTTTTTCATTTAGTTTATTATTTTTATTTATTTATTTATTTATTTTTATTTTTTTATTTATTTGTATTTATTTATTATTATTATTATTTATTTATTTATTTTAAATGAATTGAAATTGTCACATGACTTGTATTTGTCACTTTACTTGCATTTGTCATGTGACCTTTTGTGTGTGCCTAATCAAGGTGATCATCTGTGATCTACTTGTAATGTTGTGCGTGCCTAATTAATGGCAATTATCTGTATCTATTTAAAGTTGATCTCATACTGCATGTAGATTGTGCCTGATGAAGACCTGATGGTCGAAACATTGCTTTTTTAATTAAAAAAAAAAAATAAAAATTGTAGCAGTACTTCAGTGTGCGGACTTCACATTTCTTTGTACTTTTCAGCATACTCATCTTTTGTTTTACACCAGACCCACTTAGAGTGTTTGTTGCCAAAAAGCTCACTCTTAGTCTCATCCGACCAAAGCACACGATCCCAGATGAAGTCCCAGTGCCGCTTGGCAAACTCTAGACGTTTACGTTTGTCAGTGTTAGTGAGAAAAGGCTTTTTCCTTGCATGCCTCCCAAACATCTTGTTGGCATGTAGAGTGCGTCTGATGGTTGTTTTGGAGACTTTGTGACCCCAAGATGCCACTATTTAATGCAATTTAGTGACAGTGAGCCTAGGACATTTTTAACTTCTCTTATCATCCTCCTCACTGTGCTTTGTGGCAAGATAAACATGGGACCTCTTCCAGCCTTGTTTGTCACCTTTCCAGTTGTTTTAAACTTGTTAATGATTCCTCTAACTGTAGATACGGGCAAATTAAGGCGAGTGGCTATTTTCTTGTAGCCATTGCCTATCTTATAAAGGTCAACACACATCTGCCTTACTTGAATAGTGTGTTCTCTTGTCTTTGCCATGTTGACAAATGGGTAAGAGAATTTGGCCTCTGTGTCATGTCATATTTATACCCCGGGGAAAGAGGGAGTCATGAATTACTAATTAAAAGTTTCTAGATATCCTGACCAACTTTAGCAACTACAGAAAATATGTTTTTTTAAAAAAAAATCAATTACATTTTTCAGCGGAATTGTTAGGGGTGCCAATAATTGTGGGACACATGATTTGAAGTTTTTCTTTTTCTAAATTTTTATTTATTTTTTACCACCAAAGTAATGTACTTAAATAAAAGGTTGGATTTTTCTTCTTTTTTGCATTTGGGTTCTATGTTGTTTAAAAAAGGAAGAATTTTTAGAAGTCCTCGACCACATCTTAAACAGGGGTGCCAATAATTGTGGAGGGCACTGTATGTTTAGATGTAATTTTATATATAGTTATGTTCATGTAAAATAATTTTAAAAAGAAGCATGAACACAACGAGGGGTGTCTGTTATATCTGTTTTTGTGACTAACGTTTCTTTAGTATAACCATGGAGTATAAAATTCAATATAAATTCTCGGTATTGCATTGGACTCTGCGATCGGCGGAAGTTATCGAGCATCCTTACACCTTCACCGGAAAAACCGCCATGCATAGAGCCCATAGCAACCCTGCAGTGTCAAGTGTCTAAAGTTTGATTATCTTTTCAGGTGGAGCTGTCACTTGAGCAGCCCTTTATAAGGGAGACGCAGTGCAACTGCAAAGCTGGCTTGGGACAGTGCAACCATCTTATCGGGCTGCTCTACACTCTCGCACACTTTGCAAAGATGGGCTATACTTCTGTCCCCCCAACAACGAGCAAGACGTCACTGCCTCAATCCTGGCACGTTCCATCGAGGGCCCTGGGTGTCAGTCCAAGAACGGTGAGCTCTGTGAATGTTTCAAAGCTAAAACCACCGGTGACCAACGCACCTCCGCCAAAGAGGCAACGCTCGTCTGAAGGGGTAATGTCAAACCTGTACTGTCCTGTGCCACTCCCGCTTCCATCAAATGCCTTTGCAGAGAACCTACACCGAAACCTGAGTCAAACAGAAAGCAAGAGTCAGATGTTCAAGCTGCTGGAGGAGAACAGAAAACACTCTGCTGCTCTTGTCTCTACCGACTTTGGAGACCTTCCAAAGGGATCTGTGCTTACTTACCACGGAACACAGTCTTCCAGGGCTAATGATGATCCCCTGTTTCCCTTACCATCACAGCCATGCTCATTTTACACTGTCCTGGATGAAACTGAGTCGTGCTACTATGGTGGCCTGGAGGTCACTCAGGCTGTTGCAATAAAGCTGGAGATTGAGACAAGGGAACAAAGCCATAGCAAGACCTGGCATAAAGTTCGAGCTAACCGTCTTACCTCCTCTTCCCTCAAGAGGATTTGTTCAAGGGTGGCAGACTACAGTGTATTAGCTGCCAATTTGAAAAAGAAAATAGTGCAGACTAAGGTGATGAAGAGAGGTTTGGAACTGAAACCTGTTGCTGCGGCCGAATATCAAGAGCTCACTGGCAATGAGATCTTCCCCTGTGGGTTCGTCATCAACCACCACGCCCCACACCTAGGTGCCTCACCTGACCGAAAAGTGATTGACCCCTGTGCCTCACCAACACACGGCCTCCTGGAGATCAAGTGCCCCAACAAAGGGAGTGTTAGGGATTGTACGTATTTGCGTTGCAAGGTTGATGGTAGCCTTAGCCTGAAGACCACACACGAATACTATTTTCAAGTGATGGGGCAGATGGGTATCACTGGGTTGAAGTGGTGTGACTTTTTTGTGAAGTGCAGCGATGACCATCACTTGGAGCGGGTGTACTTCCAACCAAAGGAGTGGGAGAACATGAAATGTAAATTGGACACATTCTTTTTCTCTCATTTTCTGCCTTCTTTGTGTAACAAAATCATGTAATACATCACTGATAATCTGTTTTGTTTATAGTTCTCTTTTGTTAATGTTTTTAAATGGTTTGTCCCTAATGTCATTTCTAATGTTCTAACCTGTTCCGGTTCCTTTTCCATACTTTTATGTACATAGTTACCTTTACAAACCTAGACCATTGTGCCTATCAATGTTTCTTTAATGTTTTCTGATATTCCGAACTGTTCTGGTTCATTAAATTATAAAGTTATGAAGGACAGCATCCATGTGTGATTCAATTGTACTTTATTCTTTAGATAGATACACATCCAGTAGATTATACATACACATAAAACAATCAAATCACTTTTAAAAGTAAAGAGCATGAGGTCTGACAGGGACTGATCCTGTGATACACAGACCATGATAAGGTGCTATGGTGACAATACAAGTTCACATATTTGTAAAGATTCATAAAGAAAAATAATGATGGTTAAGGCTTTGTACAGATTTGTAAAGAGCAATAATGATGGTTAAGGCTTTGTACAGATTAGTAAAGAGCAATAATGATGGTTAAGGCTTTGAACAGATTAGTAAAGAGCAATAATGATATTTAAGGCTTTGTACAGATTAGTAAAGAGCAGTAGTAGAGAGCAATCTAGTAAAGATGAACACTTTCTATTCAAAGTTTGAATACATCTGTGGATATTAAGATTTCAATTGTAGAGATTTACATTGGTAGATATTTACATGAACATTACAATTTTAAAAGAGAGGACCTTGAAAATTAGTTAAAAGAGCACAGACGGACCACAGTTGGTTAACGGAGCCCACCAGTGTCATGGGTAAGACTTTATCAAAAATATGGTACTCTTTAATCCGCCTAATAGCGCGCTCTACATGAATTCGCAGTCTTGCTATCGCTTGAGTCTTTCGTACTTCGTCTGCAGTGAAGTGTCCACTTGGGCCTAAAAAAGGAGGGATTACAAGGGAGACCTGTCTTTCAGAGAGAAGGTCCTTGATGAGAAAGCCTGTATCGGCCATTACCATATCTCCTTCTTCAAGAAAAGAAAGGATACCTGATTTTTGGGTGATTTTTTTGTCAGATATTGAACCTGTATATAAATCACTGACAAAAGTCACTTCACCTGAGGGGGCAATGCCTATCAGGCCCTTAAATGTGGTGTTACCTTTGTAATGTGAATAAATCGCTGAGTTAAGGACTTTGGAGCTAGGTTTCTATACATGAATTTCTGTGCAATCCAATATAACTCTAGTAGCCGGGAACGTGTGTTTAAAACAATCTGGCATAAGTTCATCCACAGTTTTCCTTGAAGGCCAAATTGGAAGTGATCCCAACATAAAATACAAAAAATTGACCCAGGTCACACAGATCCTGCTTACTGTTGACTGTGATACATGGAAACGGGTTGCAAGATCCTGCTCAGGAAGTCCCTGCCTCAACCTACAAAGAAAAAGAAAAAACTGGTCCATAGTGGACAATTTAGAGGCGCCAAAGCCTTGACGAAGTACCTCCCCACTTGTGTGTTTAAGTCGCTGAGCCTGACTCCATCCCACCATAATTTCTGCAGTAGGTTGCAGGGCCATAAACACAGCTTTAAATGTAGCGTAATCTGGGAACCATCGTCACCTTGAAAATTTGAAACCAAAAACAGTTTTTGTTGAAGCTCTGAAATTAAAAGTTCTTGATCACTGATGGTCTTTCGGGCTTCCTCAAGTTGATCTTGAAGTGAGGGAGGCAGTGCAGCATATTCATGGCCTGGGTGCAGAGGGGGTGTCTCTTCACTGGAGGTATAAGAGAAACATATTGATGGACACATTAGCTGTTTTACAATGATGCTCATGCTCAATTCATTTAACCAATTACATTTTTTACGTACCTCAACACATTCACACCATGTTGATCAGCAAGATCCGTGGAAATATTACTGGAAATCATCAACAGAGAAATACTGTCACTACACAGTTAATAAATGCATTACAAACTAGTCACTTAATCTAAATACTACCTTGCAGTTCTAACAACACTCCTCCTCTCTGGTCTGACAGAACTCCATGCAAACACATTTGGAACAGCTCCCTGTTTCAACTTGGTGATGCCAGTCTTGCTTTTCACAAGGCAGTCTGGGAGGAAATGCTCCGAGCACACTTTTGTGTATGTGTTTATCTGCATCAGCAAATAAAATGCAATCATATAAACATTTTCACAAACATTTTTTTTATAATTGTATTGATCAGACTCAATCTGACTCCTGTACACAATCCTGATGTGTTCCCTAGATTAGCTTGGCTAAAGCTAATACAAACAAGGTCACTCAGTCAGAATAATCTTGAACTAGTGAATCTGTGGTGGTAGATTTTAATAACATACTACTAATTTTCAGACTGATCTCATGAAATGGCGTGTATATGAGATGCCAATTCGTATTTCCATTTTTGGCCTGCTATCAACACTCAAAATCGCTTTTATGAACGCCGTTTGACTTCACGTTACATTACTGTTTATAGTTAAATATATAACCTACCCCAACCCCGTCCCTAAACCTACTCGTCAATGGGGTTAATACCAATTATGAGTCTCCCCCTACCATCCTAGGAAAAAATATCGCTCCCCAGATGTAGATCTAGATTTTGCTTCGTTTCGCTTGGACATGTACATACACGCGGATGGCTCAAAATGCGTATAGATAACATGCAACTTGACTTGAAAGTGGCATGAATGTTTACGCAAAAGTCATGATGTAATTTTGGACTAGGGTGTATATTTCAACAACCTGGCTCTCTGATTTAATCTATCTTCTAAAACGTGCTAGTTCTAGACTAGCTAGCTGCTAGCGATCCAAGCTAGTTATGGAGACCGCTCAGCCTCACAGCACCAGACATTTAATAAAACTTACCTTAAAATTACGGCCAGGATCCCTTCTGATGTTTATTATCCATTGTCGACGTAGTCCCTGATGTTTGGGGAAATGGTGAAACGTTTGTCCTCTGTTCGATTTTTTCCTGAGTGATGAAGTGCATTGGGGAACACAGCAGTGAGGCGCCATTGCACTGAGAGAAATCGCGCTGTGAGAACTACCGGAAGTGGGGAGTGTACCCCTCAGGCGGGTGGAACGTTCGAAGTGAATAAGGCGAATAGGGAAGTGTTTTCTCTCTCGCAAGGGGGCGCTTCTCTGAAGTTTAAAATCATTGGTTACCCGTAAGCCAATCAGATACGTTTATTTATGACGTATGTTATGCGCCGACACAGCCGCATCGAGACATTATACATCGAACTCAAATCTATGATCGAACTTCCACTGTAAACAGCGGCGCTTTTGTAAAGGCTGCAAAATGTGTGCCAACCGGGAATAAACAATTCACAACCTAGGTTATTTATATGATTTACTGAGTTGCGGCCGCCCGCAGCGTCGGCGTGTGCCCTGCTCTCACGAGTCATGACTGATTTAGCTTCCGCCGCCCCGCAGCGCCGCGAGGATGAGCCCCTGCTTTCACGAGCCATGACTGATTTAGCGTCCACCACCCCGCAGCGCCGCTAGGGCGAGCCCTGCTCTCGCGAGTCATGAATAGGAAGTTTATTTTACTGATTCTCTGAGTCATTTCGTTTATTTAAGTGGCTTAATGTTATAATTTTAACAGCCAAAATCCCCGATCACATCCACCTACGCAATGTTGATCATATTCTGAATTAAGAAATCATAATGCAGTAAAAAAAAATTTACAGAGAACATAAATAATCACTTTACCTTCCGAGTCTTACGTTCATTCGTCACATGACATACGTAATGAACAGATTGTTCATGAATCACATATCTGGGACTAATGCAGCAGGATGTCGAAACGAAATATGGTGGATTGTTGTTATTATTATGATAATTATATGATAATAAGAGCGCGCCAGGAGCATTCACAGCCGAGGAGACCGACGTTATTGTCATGGCCGTAAAAGACAGAAGTGACGTTGAATGGGGGTAAGTTATGACCTTATAGATACGCATATAGTTATGGCCAAACAGGTCTGATCCGTCATTACTACAATTAGCCTGAAAAATTTGGGTAGCCTAAATACTAATCTTGAAGTGTTAATATTTTTCCTTGTTATAATGATTTGCAAAAATAAAAATGGCTGCATCTGTGTTGATGAGAGAATGAAGGTGTATGTGCGTTGTGCACGATACATAAGTTAATAGCCAAGCGTGCTGGATTTTGCTGGTATACGTTGCAAATAGAGGGGCAGCAAAATTGTTTTTTGCCTAGAGCGGCAGAAGTGCACGCGCCGGTCCTGGCTGTAAACACTTGATGATGCGAGCGAAATACCGGAGTGAACATGGCTGTAAATGACTTTTGCTTCAGTTTGGAAAACCCCGGAATGTTCTCCATAACAGAGCGAATTGCATCCCGTGTCTTGTTTCCCAAATCTGCGGTCATTTCGGTTTTTGATTTCTCTAACCTACAATGTAAAACTCGGCGCTTAGCGTCTACGTCACGGCTCTCAGCCCGCCCTCTGTTCGTTGATTGGCCGGCTGTTTTTAGGCCGGTGGAAAACTGAAAGATAGGCTGCTATCTCAGACGGACTACAGGAGCGAAATGAAATTAGCGGAAGTAGGAAGTCTGACGTAGTCAGGCTAGGCTAAAAGTATACTGAACATATTTTAGGATCACATTTGAATGCCCAATAGCGAGTCAACACAGTCAGCAAATTATCCACATTGTTAGCACTTAAGCTAGCACAAGTTACTGCAATGAATTTACGGATAACTTTCCCATTTTACCAAAACCTTCGACAATGCAGGTAGATTATTTTTCAATGCCAGATATAACATTAATAAAATATATCTTAACGTTACACTTACCTGGCAGTCTTCACGCGAAGGAGATGCGACTGTACGGCGTCCGTTAAGGCGAGTCCGAAGTGCGGAGTGCGGATCCGTAACGTTATTTGATCTGTTCTTCTGGGTCCGCCGATTAAAAGCGTGGTAACACTTTATTTTGATAGTCCACTTTAGACATTCAACTAACTATAAGTAACTTTGCCACTACATGTCAACTAACTATCATTAGAGTATCAGACTGTCTGCTTAATATCTGCTATCACTTTATTTTGTTGGTCCCCCAACAGACATTCAAATGACTATAAGTAACTTAGCAACTACAAGTAAACTTATTCTCCTAACCTGAACCCTAACACCTAACCCTAACCTAACAGTCTACTGGCAGTCTACTACACAGCCTAATAATACTCTAATGACACTTAGTTAACATGTAGTTGAAAAGTTACTTATAGTTAGTAGAATGTCTAAAGTGACTATCGAAATAAAGTGTAACCAAACGATATAACGTTAATCACCATCAAGACATTTATTTCATCTTGTAAACTCGGATCACACTTTCCCAAATTAAAACACGTAAACATAGGACATCCCACATGACGTCACAACATACGGGCATTTGCTGACCCGGCGCCATTGCTGAGGGCAAAACATTAGAAGAAGCAATACGAGTTAAACGAAGTGAAAAGAGTTTCGTGCTTAAAGTGAAAATGGTCATCTCCTGCTGAGTCAATGGATGATAAAATCGTGCCGGAGACATTTATTTCATCTTGTAAACTCGGATCACATTTGAGTGCCCAACAATAGCGAGACAACAGTCTGCAAATTATCTACATCGTTAGCACTTAAGCTAGCGCAAGTTACTGCAATGAATTTAACGTTACACATAACTTTCACAAATTAAAACAACTAAACATAGGACATCCGGGATAGAGCTCGAATATAGGGAATTTGAATTAAAATCAGGCACTGGGCTACTTTATGCACCACAGGCTATTCTGATACTCCAACTCCTTATAAAATGGCAACCAAAATCCACGAACATTTTACCAAAACCTTCGACAAAGCAGGTTATACCACTATGATTATATTTCAATGACATATAATATTAATAAAACATATCTTAACGTTAAACTTAAGTCTTCACGCGAAAGAGATGCGACTAACCGTACAGTCCGTTCACTAGGCGCGTCCGAAGTGCGGATTCATATGTGATCCGTTCTGGGTCCGCCAATTAAAGGAGAACTCCGGCGAACAATGAACCTTTGGTCTAATAAAACATCGGTACCTCGTTAATCGTTCTCTGAGGATTGTTTTCATGATAATCGAATGTAAAGAGTTTTATCTCTAAAAACTGTTTAGCGTATAATGCTAGTACTGGGGGCACTGACCAACTAAAATGAAATCGCTAGTTTATACCACTAACAAGGCTCAAAATAGCCCCGCATTAACGCAGTAACATAACAAGGCTCCATACATGCAAAACGAAGCATTGACAACTTTGTCAGTGTACAGACCGTTTATTAAGAACATAAGTTATGAAGACCGTTCACTTCGTGTATACATTCAGAAGCCATCTTAGGAAATAGTCTCGATAAGTCTATCCCCGAACGTCGTTCATACAGTTCAGAAGTTCGTTGAACTTCATACAGTTCAGCTCACTCATCACGACGTTCGGGGATCGACTTATCGAGACTATTTCCTAAGATGGCTTCTGAATGTATACACGAAGTGAACGGTCTTCATAACTTATGTTCTTATTAAACGGTCTGTACACTTACAAAGTTGTCAATGCTTCGTTTTGCATGTATGGAGCCTTGTTATGTTACTGCGTTAATGCGGGGCTATTTTAAGCCTTGTTAGTGGTATAAACTAACGATTTCGTTTCAATTGGTCAGTGCCCCCAGTACTAGCATTATACGCTAAACAGTTTTTAGAGATAAAACTCTTTACATTCGATTATCATGAAAACAATCCTCAGGGAACGATTGACGAGGTTCCGATGTTTTATTAGAACAAAGGTTTATTGTTCGCCGGAGTTCTCCTTTAAAAGCGCAGGCGGGGCCGAATTGCGGATTCGTATGTGATCCGTTCTGGGTCCGCCGATTAAAAGCGCAGGCGGGGCCGATCCTGGAGGCGGGGCCGATCCTGTTAGCGCAGCGAAAACGAATCTGACAGTCAAGCGGATCTGGCGGCTTGAGGGCGGGTCTGCCACGGACTCCTTTGCTGTGTGGGCTACCTAATAGAGAAACTGATCGTAAATAGAAACTGAGGGCATATAAATCTTTAGATGCCTATATGGTCCTGTACAAGACTTGTGTGTACGATCCGCAGTTCTGCCGAGACCACGACAATGTAAAGAGTG
The DNA here is from genome assembly GCA_038021265.1 of Cyprinella venusta. Lineage (NCBI taxonomy): Eukaryota > Metazoa > Chordata > Actinopteri > Cypriniformes > Leuciscidae > Cyprinella > Cyprinella venusta. The sequence goes on from CM075871.1 coordinate 20,778,442, forward strand.
ACATTACAGTGCGATTTTAATGATGTGAATATTTTCTAGAAATAAAAGTTCCAGATACAGCATATTCATTTTTCATCAATTCTTGCACCAAACAACACAACAAGATGACATTTAATAATAGTAACAATTATTTAAGCTCCTTATTATGTAGCCGAATCTGTGCTGTTTTGTATTGGCCGCCTCCAGTTTTCATTTTGTTTTGCCTCCAGCTAGCGCCGTGACGTAACTGTGACGTCGGCGCAAAAGGGGTCTATAGTATGAGTTAGCACTTATGCTATTTGCTAGCATTCTAGTAAGTTGTTAGCATGTTTGGCATTTGGTGGCACTTTTTTATATGTTTATTAGGAGTCCATAACAGTGTTAAACATGTCACTCCCTGTTGCCTGTAGGTTCTATTGTTTAGGAATATGCTCCAAAGAACTTTTTTGTAGGTATTAGGTCATTACATGCATGTACCTATTAGGAGTCCAGAACAGTGTTAAACGTCACTTCCTGTTGTCAGCAAGGCGGCGCTATGACTAATAGGAGCATGAACATGTGTTTAGGAGATTACTCTTATCAAACGTGTGAAGTTTGGTGCAGATGGGACATTGCCTTTTTGAGTAACAACATCTTGTTTCATTGAATTAGCATGCTTTAACAATTAGCTAGATATTGCTGGCATGTTTTAACATGTTTCTTGCCTGTTTAGAACTGGCATTTTTAACATGTTGCTAGAACGGCATCAACAGTGTTAAACATGACACTTCCTGTTGCCAGCAGGCTATGACTGTAACTGAATATGAGCATGGACATATGTTCAGGACAGAACCCTTATCACACGTGTGAAGTTTGGGGCCGATTGGACATTGGCCGTTTCTCAATACCAAGTACGCAGACTTCGGACTTGCGTCCTTGGTAGTTCAGACTTGCCAAGTTCGACTCCGGAAAACGAACTCCCGAGGACGAGAGGACGCAAGTCCGGTTCTTCTGCAAATGGAACAGAGCGTACTTGATCGCGTCACTCAGCAGCACGCTCTACTCCGGTTATCTCTTTATATAGCCTATTTTAGGCAACAATAAAACGAAATTTGCTACAACTCTGCATCTTTTCGTAAACAATAAAATGAAATATGTTTTAAAACACCACTCTGCCTCTTTTCATTAACAAAAAAAATAAATAAAAAAATACAAAAATATTAGCCTAATGGCCATGTGGGAAACGCGATTCTCTTCACTGCATAGGCTATATTTATAACAAAATGAACATGATCTTTTTGTTTTCGTTTTAAAAATATGAAACATTGATTTTTATTGACATTTATCAAACAGAGACAGGGTTATGTCATTTTATTTTATTGCTCATATAGTAAAGATAATATAAAAAAAGTTAAATAGCCATAAAGTTATGAAACCTCAAAAACTTTTTTTTTTGTTTTGCCATGGAACAAACTATAGTTCAATGAGACCAAAGATAGACTTATACACAAGACGAATTATTATATGTCAAGGTTTATCCACTAGACTGCCGGCGGCAAACGTCAGAAGCACTAGCCGAGGATATGCTGTTTCAGTCGGGGTTGATCTCGCTGAGTGCCCTCTGAAGGCTTGGATGTCAGAACTCCGAAAACGTCAGATGCATTTTTCAAATAGGCGCTATCTTTATAAATAAACTACAGATTTAAGATTTAAACAACCACATTCTCGCCTGAACACTTTTAAAATTACATTTTATGACTCAATAACAGTAGTATTTCGATATTTCGCGGATTTTCTCCGCTTCCATTGACGCTTGCTGGTTGGTGCGAGGTGCATTCTGGGTTACCTGGCTATCTCAAGTCCACACAAGTCACCTCTCGATGCATCCTTGGTAAACGGGGCGGATCAAGAACACATCCGGGATTTGAAGTGGACTTGGCTAGATGTGAACTTTAAATTGGAACAGTACTTGGACAGCGACTGATGACGTTTCACAAGTCCACAAGAACACAAGTACAGACAAGTACGCATATTGAGAAACGGCTATTGTTTCCCTGAGTTACAGCAACTTCTTGTTTCCTGCGAAACATTGAAATTTGTCAGGCCGCCGAGGACATGACATTCAACGAAAGTTCAAGATCTTCACATTTTAACATTGCAAAGGCCTTATGATTACACTCACCAAATTTGAAGATGATCGGATTAAAACTGTAGGAGGAGTTTGTTAACTACGAGGCATGAAAATGCACATGCACAAAAATCAGAGGAAGATCAAAATGGCTAACTTCCTCTTGTGTTTAGGGATATGCTCCAAAAGACTTTTTGGTAGGTCTTGGGTCATTACACACATGTACCGAATTTCGTACACATACGTGATACTCCCCACCTTTACAATAGCCTAATGTGAATGTGGCCTGGAGTAAGCCTAAGAGAGAGTTATCTGTTTTTTTTTCGTTTTGAATTGTTGTTCGATGTTGTTTTACCCTATGGGGACGGATTGGGTGGTACCGCCTAAAATGACATACTTTTACAAATGTGTACTTATCTTAAAAAGTATTCATGATTGAGAGGTGCAGTATTTTTCCTCAGATTCCACTGAGGAAAAGATTCCAGTCAGATTCCACTCATAGATATCATATAGAGACTAGCTGCCCTAATGGCCGCTGGGGACTGAGAAATCCAGCCGCCATCTTAAACAGGTAATACTCCTATTGCGTTGCAATCCAGCAGTAGATGCCTGAGCACTGTGCAGCATATTCCTGCTCAAATCGGTGGACTATATCGCTCGGGAATTACTTTTCAGATTTAACATTTCACATTACCTGACTAATGTTTGTATTTTGTGAATAAAATATCCCATGTGTCCCGTATCATAGTTACATGTATGTCCTTTGCAGCAAAAAACCCAGCGTGAAAATCAGTTTGGTATTCAGTGAGATATGATTAATTAAATGCGCTGACAGCTCATATCACCTGTCAAACAGATTACACTGAGCGGAGCGGGTGACCGGTTTAAGATGGCGGCCCCATTGCTTGTCCGTGCCAATAGGCAGTAACGGTCGATAGGGCATCTATCTATATGATGTCTATGTCATAACTTACACTTACCTTACCCACTTACCTCTGTCTCTGAGTCTGAATCCTGACACCCACATATATTATGTAAACACAAACTTTTATTTTGGATGCGATTAATCGCGATTAATCGTTTTGACAGCCCTAGTTTTTTGCATATGCATTGGACTATGTTTTATATTTGTATAAGACAAACAAATGTATCCACATAGATTTTAAAAAGATTTATTAAGATTAAAAATCTAAATAGTGATATTTTTATTTAGCAAAAAACTAAAACTTACCAGTAACTTCTAAGGCAGCATCTTCATCTCTTCGAGTCTGCTTTGACGTCACTTGCAAAGCTTGGCTATGATTGGTCAAACTGAATGTAGCTGAACTGAAAAAGACGTGCTGTTAGACTATGTGTCAAAAATACTACTGCCAAAGACAAGTAACGTTAATGTAATACAAATCTTACCTAGAATCACAACATAATGAGGTTCCAAATGTCACACGCCATGCAAAGTTGAAGAAGCTGGGTAAAATCAACACTGTCTTCTCAAAACGCTACGTTTCAAAAAGTTCACAAAAAAAAAATATCACCTAATCCATATGAATCGCGTGGTTTCTTCCTAGTCCTCTAAAGACACATGATCGCTCAATAAATTTTAACAGTTTAAATGTAGCCCTTTAAATCTAATCACAGTCAAGTAACATTTACGCAGAGCAGAATATAGAGAGCCTAAGTCCCGCCCCTTCGCTTCCGGCTCATGGGACCTTATTTCGGAAAAAATATGAATGGTAGTCAATGGGGAGAGACAACTTATCTTTTTATTCCGTCTGAACTGTGCCCTGAATTACACATATGATGTTTGTCAATTTAAAAGATGATTCTCAAAGTCAAAAACGTCGCAGTTTGTCATACAGCAGAAGAGTAACATTTAGTTTTATGTGAAAATCGCTCTGTGAACTACATCTCCCGGGAAGAGAAACGAGATCCGCTGCTCGTGTGCGTGCAGTCTGGGACAAAACACTCAGGTAGGACGGCGTAACGTTACGATTATAACGTAAGACTGTAGAAATAATGACAGACAGCCTCAGTAAAGTTAGCTTTATTCATTGAGAGAAAATGTGCGCCTTTGGGGTTTGTAGTCTTTGTAATTACGTATTTTCACAGTCTTATACCTCAACGGTTTTACATCAAACTGCGACTTTCTTTACTTTAAAATGTATCTTTTAAATTGACAAACATCATATGTGTAATTCAGAGCACAATTCAAACCAGATCAAAATATTCAATACCCATTCAATATTTTTTCGAAGTTAGGTCCCATGGTGGTCGACCGGAAGGGGAGGGACTTAGGCTCTCTATTATCTGACAAACGGAGGCTCTGAGTGAGGTTCGAGGCGAGCTCATTATCATAAGAACCAATCACAACCATCCAACAGCTCTGGAACCAATCAGGACTCACGTGTAAGTAGTATGCTATTGTTTGAATTTAAACAAGTACAAACATTTTTTATCATCTCTGGAAAATGTATCTGATTATATTCAAATAATATGATATATATATATATCAAAATGATAAATGCATACATTTTTTAAATATATTGCAGTAGGCATACGTGTTTATAAAATTCATATATTTTAAACCCACTAAAAGCTTAATAATTTTTGTTAAGTCAAACTGGGTAAAATATAAATTTTATTACAAACGAGAAAAGAAAAAAAAGGAAGGAAAACAAACCACTATAGTAGTCGCTCAGCCAATCGGAGCGAGAGGGCGGAAAACGGAAGAAGGAAATAAAAGTTGGTGTGTGTGAGACTGGAGAGGCGAGCTGTCGAAAACTGAGCGGCTGGACACGGACAAAGTGCACGAATTGTAAATACATCATCAAATCTCGAGGTGGCAGCCAGTTTTTCACCTTTCTTCTGTCTACATATTGTAAAATTCATAATTGTTACAAATAAAAGAAGAGTGGAATCCAGTTAAAGCCTTCGGATGATGTGTCTGTCCTTTTCAAGTGGGGAAATTGTGCTCAAAAAAGCAAGACTTGACAATTTTGCTATGTTCTTACACAAAGTACTCCAAAAATGTATTTTTAAGTAAGAGCAACATAATTATGTTTTCTTTAAATGCACTAAAACTTCACTAAAATTATGCTTGTGTTCAGCATATTTCTTAAAAATGTAATTAAGCATGTATTTATTACTAATGTATACTTCTAGTGCATTTGTTAGAAATATGTTAAAAGTATACTTGTGTTGAACATATTTCTTAAAAGTGTAACAAAGCATATATTTGGAACCAATGTACTTAAACTGCACTTTTTAGAAATATGTTAAAAGCATGCTTGTTTTCAATATACTTTTAGAAAATATACTTAAGTACAATTATTTTAAAGTGTGTTTAAAGTTGTATTGTGAAAATAGGTAAAAAGCATGATGCTAATATACTTTTAATGTATTTAAATATAGTACATTTTTTGTTAGTATATTTGCAATGTACTATTGAAAAAGGGAATATATTTCAAATACAATAAAGTATACTTTTTTCCACTAGGGTATATACATATATATATACACAATTATAGCATTATTTATTATTTTAGCATTTTTATGATGGCAAGCAGTAAACTATTTACGGTGGAACAGGCTCTGGAGGCTCTGGAACAATTACTGGAGAGTGACGAGGAGAAAGCATTGTTTAGAAAATTCTAAGCATTCCTAAGAAAAACGCCTAGGACTATTTGTAAATAAAGATTTTTCAGTACCGCTTCCGTTTATAGTACAGTACTTACAGTGTACATACCTAGAAAGTACAGGCTAATATAAGGTAAGTACATGGGTTAGGGGTAGGTTTAAAGAGCAACATGCAGGTTGATTTTATTTCTGAATTAATACTTTAAATTGTCTGCAGAGGTCTTTTAAAAACACTTATGTAAAAATTACTAATGAAATCTCATTTGATGTAGAGATTTTGATGAAAATGCGCTAGGCTCTGGAATACGCCTTTCCCGCAAGCAACGCGTCATATGACGTAGCCCGAGGAAAACAAATGAGCTCGCGGCCGCTTTCTCATTGCTGGGTGTTGATGTAGTTAGAGCAGTAGTGAGAGACATATAGTTTCAGATCGAGTTTTAGAGAAGCCATAATGGTAAATTATTGTGTTTGTGGTTGTTGCACGAATTCCAGCCTGTCAGGATATCATATCCATCATTTTCCTTCTAGGAAAAACAAGGCTCTTTGGTCTTGGGTGCGTTATGTGCAGGTGAATAGAGCAGACTTCACTGGCGCGTCTTTTACCACACACACACTCGGTCGTTTGTGGCGCACATTTCACTCGCTTTAAATGGTATCACAAACTGCATTTGAAAAGCATTATTTATTTGTTGTTATGGCATGATCATTAGTCAATGTGGATAGTGCTAACCAGCTTGGATGGTCTGCATAATCACTGTCAGCGTAGAATATGAGAAGACAAAATGTTGCTGGCTTAAATTAAGACAATCTAAATAGATGTTTGATCAAGAACAAAGTCAAATGTATGTTTGCTAAAGCAGATTTGTTGCAAAACACCAAGGTATAGCCATACAGTAGATGAATCAGCGTTAGCCGCGGTGCTAACTTATATGAACTCACTTTCCCTATTCGCCACTGGTTTTCTCGACACCATAACTCTAACGTTACTTCTCTCCTCTGCCCATTGTCCGTCTCCCGATCTCCCCCTGACTTCTATCTCGCCTAGAAGGCTCATAATTATTTGCCTGTGGGTCATCATAGGCATATTCGTCAACATCGCAGAACGCGGTTTCGTCGTTCGCATCCATTGTAACCTGAGCCTGAACTTGAACAGACTCCCTCGCCAATCGTCACTTCCGGTTAGTGCGTCGTAGACGTGGGAGTTATTTTATCACATTTTTTCTCAAAATATCGTTAATGGCTAAATATATATTACTCCAGTTCAGAAAATCTTGTTGTTTTATCGTCAACATACACTATGCTATATAGGGGTGTCCAACCTGCATGTTGCTCTTTAAGGGTAGGTTCAGGGTTAGTACCTAGTTATTACCCAATAATTGTAATTACTACAATAAGTACATAGTACGTACATGGGTAACAGGACTGTAAAAGGAAGTGTTACCGATTTTTCATTGTTCTTCAAATATTTTATTTAACAATTACACATGTCTGTCAAGCAAAAGCTTTGACAAATATATTTTTTGTTCAAAAACTGTTCAATATTATTGTGTGATGTGTGATTTTCAGAAATAAATGACAAAAATCAATTTTCCGTTTTTGAAATTCTCTATTATAGAGTAAATGTTTCATTCATACTTCCTTTATAAACACATTACATGCATGATTATGTTAGCTTAGGGTCTTCTAAATCCATACATACCAAGTGTTCCATCTCCATTACATATAGCATATAAGCCCAATTAACAGAGGGTTAAAAGTAGACATTTCAAGTTTTCCATATATTCCTGAGACGAGCTCCAGTTCACAAGCTATGCAATATATCGCTCCGTCGTGTCCATGTCCTGATTATATTGTCTGCTATAGCATATATTTGCTTCTTATTTAATAAATCCAGGCAACTGGTTGATGAAACATTGATTAAAATTAAGATACAATTTATACAAAACAAAGCTTAATGTGGTCCAAATTTTGCTTGAAATGCCTAAAATACGAAATGTCTTAAAGGGTTAGTTCACCCAAAAATGAAAATTATGTCATTAATTACTCATCCCCATGCTGTACCAACCCCGTAAGACCTTCGTTCATCTTCGGAACACAAATGAAGATATTTTGGTAAAATAATATCAAACCTCTCTTAAATTTGAGAGGTGGATCACTGCTACATAGGCTGCCTAAGGGATCGAAACTTGACTGCCCAGAAAGTCAATGAAGAAAATGTTTAAATATTCCATATGACTACAGTGGCTCAAGTATAAGTTTATCAAGCGACAAGAATACTTTTTGTGCGAAAAAACAAACAAAAAAAACGACTTTATTCGACTACACCATTTCTTCCTTGTAGGCCTGAGACGAGAGTTCAAGAGATTTCCACGACGCATGCGCGGGAATTGCGATGATCTTCAACAACTTCAGTTCAGTTCTTGCGAATGCTTGGTGGAAATCTCTTGAACTCTCTTCTCAGGCCTACAAGGAAGAAATGGAGTAGTCAAATAAATTCGTTATTAGGGCCCGAGCACTAACAGTGCGAGGACCCTCTTGAAACTGTTAGGGTTATTTTTTTTTTCTTTTTTCTTTTTTTCTGCAAAGTAAGCACCATTTTCGAGGCCGCAACATGCTCAAAAACTCACCAAATTTGGCACGCATGTCAGGTCTGGTGAAAAATTTCGTATTTTGTGGGTTTTGCGGATGGGCGTGGCAAAATGGCTCGTTAGCGCCACCTAGAAAATTGGAAAAAATTAGCCCCTTGTCCACGTTCAACCTACACACACGAAATTTGGTGGGGACGTGTATCATGTCAAGACGCACAAAAAAGCCTCAAGAACCCACACCCTAAACTCGACAGGAAGTCCACCATTTTGAATTTTGCGACCGATTTGGGACGATTTACACACTCCGTACTTTAACTAACTCCTCCTAGGGATTTAGTCGGATCGACTTAAAATTTCTACTGTGCCTTCTAAAGGCATTGACGATGTAAAGTTGTGCTATCTGCACATTTTCGTTGATGGGCGTGTCCGTGGCATCAAAGATTCGCCATGAAACAGGAAGTTGTAGTAACTTGGCTGTAAATGCCCAGATCTGCACAAAATTTTACATATTTGACAAGAGTCCCGCCCTGAACAAATCTACATGCCGACATTCACCCACAGTCATAGCGCCACCTAGTGGCAACAGGAAGTGACCTTTAACGAAGCAGCCCCCGTCGCATGTTTGACCGACATGTACGAAATTTCTGTGGTACATCTACCATGTCCAGATGCACAGAAAAGTCTCTTGGAGCGATGCCCTAAACTCAACAGGAAGTCAGCCATTTCTAATTTTACCGCCATTTTTGGATGATTTACTCATTACGTACTATAACGAACTCCTCCTACTGCTTTAGTCGGATCGACTTCACATTTCTGCTGTGCCTTCTAAAGGCATTGACGATGTAAAGTTGTGCTATCTGCGCGTTTTCGTCGATGGGCGTGTCCGTGGCGTCCAAGATTCGCCATGAAACAGGAAGTTGTAGTAACTTGGCTGTAAAAGCCCAGATATGCATGAAATTTTACACCTTTGACAAGAGTCCCGCCCTGAACAAATCTACATACTGACATTCACCCACAGTCATAGCGCCACCTGCTGGCAACAGGAAGTGACCTTTAACAAAGCAGCCCCCGCCGCATGTTTGACCAACATGTACAAAATTTCTGTGGTACACCTACCATGTCCAGACGCACAGAAAAGTCTCTTGGAGCGATGCCCTAAACTCAACAGGAAGTCGGCCAATTCTATTTTTACCGCCATTTTTGGATGATTTACTCATTACGTACTTTAACTAACTCCTCCTAGGGATTTAGTCGGATCGACTTCACATTTCTGCTGTGCCTTCTTAAGGCATTGACGATGTAAAGTTGTGCTATCTGCGCGTTTTCGTCGATGGGCGTGTCTGTGGAGTCGATGATTCGCCATGAAACAGAAAGTTGTAGTAACTTGGCTGTAAATGCCCAGATCTGCACAAAAATTTACTGATTTGACAAGAGTCCCGCCCTGAACAAATCTACATGCCGACATTCACCCACAGTCATAGCGCCACCTGCTGGCAACAGGAAGTGACCTTTAACGAAGCAGCAAATTCACAGCCACACCGGCTGAGCTCCAAAATATGGAACGCGGCCGCCTCACACCCCGACGTGCCACAGGTGCGAGGGCCCGCCCATCGCTGCTTGCAGCTTTAATTTTTGTTTGTTTTTTTGCACAAAAAGTATTCTTGTTGCTTGATAAACTTATACTTGAGCCACTGTAATAATCATCCAAAGGAAAACAATAGGGCTCTCCCCCCTTTTAGGGCTTGGGCCCTAATAATCCTAAGGAAAACAATAGGGCTATGCGCCCTTTCAGGGCTTGGGCCCTAATAAATAATCCTAATGCTATGTTCACACCGGACGTGAATAGCGCGTCAAATTCGTGTCTAATTTGACGCTTGACCACTTTGTGTTAATTCACACATCATGAGCATGTTAAAAATCAAAAGTTTGAAGCGAAATTTACGTGCGTCTCACACATCAAAATCGAAACCCGTTGGCGGCCATCTTTTTTTATGTTTATCGAGCATTCATCGAGAGATTCACCGCACTGTATTTGCTCTGGCTAGAACAGCAGAGTGGAGATCATTGTCGCCGTATTTGTGTCCACCGGACCCTTGGGAGTTTCACCATTTGCTTGCTCCAGGAGCTGCGCCTGGATGACGGCCGCTGTCAGAGGTACTTCTGCCTGTCCAGCGCCCAGTTTGATGACCTGTTGTCATTTTTATGCGCGTAACGCATCTTTGGATTGACTTAACATTGAAATCATTCGCGCCTGACGCGCTGTTCGCGTCCGGTGTGAACGCACCATAAGGAAAACAATAGGGTTCCTAAACCCTTTCAGAGTGTGGGCCTTAACAAAGAATAATAAATAATCCTAAGGAAAACAATAGGGCTCTGCGCCCTTTCAGGGCTTGGGCCCTAATAATCCTAAAGAAAACGATAGGGCCTTCGCCCTTTCAGGGCTTGGGCCCTAATAAAGAAGAATAATAATTAATCCTAAGAAAAACAATAGGGCTCTGCGCCCTTTCTGGGCTTGGGCCCAAATAATCCTAATGAAAACAATAGGGCCTTCGCCCTTTCAGGGCTTGGGCCCTAAGAAAAAAGAATAATAAATAATCCTTTGGAAAACAAATATGGCTCTGCGCCTGTTCAGGGCTTGGGCCTTAATCATAACCCTAAGGAAAATAATAGGGCTCTGCTCCTTTTTAGGGCTTGGGCCCTGGGCTAATTAGAATCTGGTTAAAGCAAATGTCGAACTTTAAAGAAGCTGTTAATTCTGATGAAAAGACAATACAGAACATAGAACAGGCTTTAAGTTGATTGATCGTCAAGCTCTATCTGATTAGTAATACTTTTGTCATATATGATGCAGAATTGAAATCCCGTCTGATTCAATTTAAGTACTGATAGAAGTTGCAACTGTGAAGTTGTAAATGAACATCAGTCATGGGTTGAGATAAACAAAAATGGTTATAGATTTTATGGCAAGAACAAAGCGACACAATTGTTCAAACATCGAATTGTCGAGAGAGCCCCCCCAACAAAGAAGTAGAATGTAGATGACTGACATTGACCGTACAGCACGCCCTGACCTGACAGAAACAATTGATGACTTTGGATACACTGTAAGACTGAGAGGTATTGGCCTTCAAATGCTCTGATAAGACAAATATGGCCAAAAATATGTTGAGAAGACACTGAGCTTGGCTGGGTAATGGCACGACAAGAAGCCATTCTTCTCCCTAATAAAATTGCTGTATTCTTCTCCATAACAAAATTGCAGGACTGTTTCGATGGGAAGTGCCAGGGTGAAAGAAACTATGTGTACTTAACCTTGAAATTTGTTTTTCTTTACAGAGCATGCAGATTTTGATACAGGAATGTGCCCAATAAAATAATGATTATGTTGAATTTGCTTGTTTCCTTGGTGGAAAACTATTTTCAATATAGCTAGAGTAAGACCAGCTACAGGAACATGGAATTACCATGTGGTTACAATGTGCTTCACAGTTGCATTAACCATTAAAATACTTTGCTCACAACAGGATTGAGTAACTCTGAACTTTGCACTTTTTTATCATGCTTCTAAAAAAAAAAAAAAAAAAAAACATTGGTGTGGTGGGAAGATTTTGAGCCAGATCACATCTCATATTCACATTCTCATGCTGGCTCCCTGTTACAACAACAGGACCAAATTTGGTTTAAAAAACACGTTTTGTTTGCTATTTTGGGGTTCTTGACATACAGGTGGTCAGAAACCTCGGATTTTATAAAAAAAAAAATCTTAATTTGTAATGAAAGTTCAATAAAAGGAACACCCACTGTTTCTTTTTTTTCATATTAAACTGTTATTCCCTTAACTAAGACAAGTTGATGCATACCTCTCACATCTCAGTGCATGCACTCAATCACTCTGGTGCATGGCGACACAAACAGAGATGAAGTTAGAGGCGACCAAACACCTCCATGTTTTCCCTATTTAAATACAGTTATACAAAGTAGTTACACGACCAAGTCTGGTGACAAAATAGAACATGGCGCTTATTAAACTTTTAAAACTTTTGAGTGAAAGTGATAATGATGATAATGAAGGGCAAAATTTGAAAGGCCTGGAACCACCGCCTCGTATTAAGCCACCAGCATTTCAAACATTTAGTCAGTCAACTCAAAGCCCCTTTTCAGCAAGACAGCAGCCTCCTCTCTGCCAGACAGCTAGTCAGCCATCAGCTAGTGACCAATCATCTTTCTAACTTGTTACTGGTATTTTATTTTAGCTGTGTTATAAATTAAAACATTAACAATTCTGTTTTTGTGACACATGCGCATTATTAACAGTGTGTTTAAGTATCTTAGCTAACGTTAGAGCACACTGCAAACAAAAAATCCAGTTGTGTGAAAACATGAAAAAGTGTGTGTGAAAACATAATTCTTAAAAAAATATGAGTGAAGCTTGACTAAACTTGGATAGCTCTAGCAAATATCAGAGTGTAGGGATTTAGTGTGTGAGTTGCGTTTGTTATATGTGTCTACTTTGATGTGTAGCCATAACATTGTACTATTATCAATAACACTAGCCTACGTTCAGGACTAACTTTAGCTGAATACTAATAAAATGCTGTAATATCTGAAATATTATTCCAGATAGCTGTTGTTACAATGAGTTTTCCCCATAACGTTAGATTTGTTTATATGACTGATTCTGATACATTTTATCAAACTGCTGCTTCCAGTGAAGCACCAGCGAAACTAGCTGTATGATATGACATTGCTTGACTGCAGATTTTATATACATCATTATACTTTGTAATCAAAAGCAGCCAAGTTCACATTTTACAGTTAACAGAATGAGCCATTGAGGTAGATAGTCAATCTGAAAGTGTTTTTGTCGCTTTAAGAAATGCATGATCGTTTTTTGTTTTTCTTTCATGATGCACGAAACGGCAGGGAGGGGCGAGCTAACTTTCTGTCTTCCAGTTCAGTTTACATGTATTTGCGTGAGCACTGGCAGAGCATACAGGTTCTTTAGCTTGTAATCATTCTTTATCAGTTCATACTGCTTGTTATTATAAATTATGTACCAACTATTTATCTGTCTGTATTTTATTAATGTGAATCTATATTTTCTGTTCACATTATAAATACCATTAATAAATTATGGGTAAATCGAATGTAGTACACCAAGTTCAATTTAAGGTGCCTTTTAACTTACTTTACTCATTTAAATTATAATAATGAATTTAATCAGATTAAATGCATATTTAAGCTGTTTCAGGCCTCCATGTGAACATTGCACAAGGTTTTGTGGATATTAACTTGTATCATTAATTTAATTCATCCTAAAATGAAGGATGTGAATATAAATAATTTTACAATTTCGCATCATAGCACTGAAACTGCGCTAGTTAAAATTACAAATGATTTACTTTTAGCTTCGGACCAAGGCTGTATCTCAATACTAGTCCTACTTGATCTCAGCGCTGCGTTCGACACTATAGATCATAAAATACTCTTGGATCGACTACAAAACTACACTGGTGTTCAAGGACAGGCATTAAGCTGGTTCAGATCATATTTATCGGACCGTTATCATTTTGTCTGTTTAAACGGGGAAAAATCAAAGATAACGTCAGTAGACTATGGAGTACCGCAAGGATCAGTTTTAGGCCCTCTGCTATTCTCAATATATATGCTGCCACTTGGTAATATTATAAGAAAACATGGAATTAATTTCCACTGTTATGCTGACGACACTCAATTATATATTTCATCACGACCAGACAAAAAACACTAACTCCTCTAAATTGACAGAGTGTCTCAAAGATGTAAAATGCTGGATGACGCGTAACTTCCTGCTATTAAATTCAGATAAAACGGAGGTATTACTTATTGGTCCAAAAAACCACTCACAAAATCTCTTACAACAAAACCTTAGTATAGACGGATGTCCTGTTACCTTGTCCACTACAGTAAAAGACCTGGGTGTTATACTAGACCGCACCTTATCTTTCGAAAATCATGTTTCATATGTTACAAGGACAGCCTTTTTCCACCTTAGAAACATTGCTAAGCTACGTAACATGCTATCTCTCTCTGATGCAGAAAAGTTAGTTCATGCATTCATGACCTCGAGACTAGATTACTGTAATGCTTTATTAGCCGGTTGTCCTGCATCCTCAATAAACAAGCTACAGTTAGTCCAAAATGCAGCTGCTAGAGTTCTTACTAGGTCAAGAAAATATGATCATATAACACCGATTTTATCATCTCTGCACTGGTTACCTATTAAGTTCCGTATCAATTACAAAGTACTACTACTGACCTATAAAGCCCTAAATGGTTTAGCTCCTATGTACTTAACAGACCTTCTCTCGCCCTACAATCCACCGTGTTCCTTAAGATCACTAAATTCAAGGCTTCTGGTCATTCCTAGGATATCTAAGTCCAGTAAAGGAGGGAGGGCGTTCTCGCATTTAGCTCCTAAACTCTGGAATAGCCTTCCCGATACGGTCCGGGGCTCTGACTCGCTGACACAGTTTAAAACTAGACTAAAGACGCATCTCTTTAGTCAAGCATTCACATAATGCTTACCTTTCAGTCCTCTTTTATGCCATACGGAACCGTTTGCCATGAAATTTCTTAACGCACCAGTGGGGCTCGATAGCCTTTTAGACAAACGGGTCGGTCCGTATGGCTGAGTTGCGTTGCGGAGAGTTTGGGTTGCGGAGAGTTCGTGAGATAGTGGTTTTCTAACACCGACACCCGTACAATGGAAATTATTATGAACATCAGCTATGCTAATTATGAACATCAGCTATGCTAATTATGAACATCAGCTATGCTAATTATTTCCCATCTGCCTTTCTGCTGTTATCTCGGGACGCTTGTCCCTAGAAAAATGGCGTTCGTCAGGTCCAGTCTTGTATCCAGCATCTCACGGGGGTTTCGGATGCCCCACCGCCTGTGATGAGAAGACCAACGCCTGTGAAGAGACGACTCAACGCCTGCGATATGTTATGGGGTTGTTTTAGACATAAACAATATTTATATTTAATAGTTATAAATAAACAATATGAATGTAAGCCAGAGGAGAACTGGCCCCGACTGAGCCTGGGTTCTCCCAAGGTTTTTTTTTTCTCCATCCAATCTGATGGAGTTTTGGTTCCTTGCCACTGTCGCCTTGCTTTTGGCTTGCTTGGCTTGCTTAGTCGGGATTGGCTTGCTTAGTCGGGATTATTTAGGATTATCTAATATTTAATATTTAACAATATTATCGATCTGTGTTGTACTACTTTCATGTTATCACTGTGAAGCTGCTTTGATACAATCTGTATTGTGAAAAGCGCTATATAAATAAATGTGACTTGACTTGACTTGACAATTTGACCCATGCTTTATAGTCAGCTCTCAGCTTGTGGGACAAAAAAACAACAAGATATTGTGGTCATGAATTAGGAACTCGTTTACTCAACTTGGAAGCTAATTTTTAAATTTGTGTCCACATTAGTAGCCTAGTAACATGCTAATGGCAAACTTTATGGAAATCAATTGTAAGTTAAGTCTCTGATGCACTTCACATGAAGAGAACTAATTGTATGATGCTAATTGAATGATGCTAATTGAATTAAGTGTCTGCATATGTACAGCATTATAATTGGTTACTAAACAGGTATAATATTCCATTGCAGCTTCCTCAGTAGACAATGCTTATTATAGGTAAAAGACAGCAAGAAGCTCACTAGGAACAGAGACACATTAAATATTGTGTCATAAACATGATCTTAGTGGGAGAAATGGCTTGGTGAGTGGTCCACATATTCTGAAAAATTGTACACTTGTTTGCAGATGACCCATGTTCGATTCTGGCTCTGTTTATTTGCCGAACCCACCTGCTTCTCCCTATAATTTCCAGCAATTTCTTCACTTTTATATAACTAAAAGCAAAGAAATATTCCTGGTTTTCTTTTAAGGAGTCTTATTGGCTTTTATTGCATATAATTATTTTCAGTGGCTTATAACTAAACCTACAGCCCATAACAGTAATAAGTTGTTGTTATACCTTTGAGTACCACCTCCAGTTCATCTCTGAGGATGTCAAAGGTACTGTAACGTGAACTGGTCTCAGGTATGATGTTCTTCTTTAGCCAGCCACCACAGGCATACTGATAGAAGTTGTCACAGGGCTTCACCGTTGGATCCATGTTCTCAATAAGACGAGATGCTACAATGCCAGATAACATTATGTATGAACTTTATAACGATGCCAAAATTGAATGACAAATGTCTTTAAAGGGTCATGAAACAAATTGGTTATCTAACGTAACCTTGGTTCTGTCTAGAAGAGGGAACGAGTATTGCGTAAGCTAGCTTACGCTACGAGAAAGATTAATCTTTTCTGAGAAATTGAAGCCAAAAAATTATCCTTAATTTTGTATCCATTGTCAACGCAGTGCAGCAGCTGCAGACCTAGAGCGGGCTATCTAGCGAGCTCATTGGTTGCTCTGCAGCAAACTGCAGCAGCCTATAGATGAACCTGAGTGAACTCGCCTCCAATGAGAGGCGCTGGCACGTCATGGCATCTTAGCCCGCCAGAAGGGGCATGTATATAAGCAAGGTTCGGAAGCTGCCTTCCTGGTTTTCATCGACTGAATCAAAAGTCACTCGAGGCGCGAGCACTGCCGGTTACACAATACACGTTCCCTCTTCTAGAGAGAACCAAGGTTACTTTAGGTAACCGATTCGTTCTCTTACGAGAGGTTCGTATTGCGTAAGCTAGCTTACACTATGGGAACCCATTGTCATCGCTGTGCACGCCAAGCATCCACTGCATCCACTTTGGGTAATAATAAGTAGCTTGCAGAAGTGCAGGCCAGAGTGTGTACATAAATAAGCACCTCGTGGGAATGAAAAACAGAGCGGCAATGCCGGTCTGTATGGAATATATCCCAGCAGTGCAGCTCACCAGGAGAGCTGTAGCGTATTATACAGCTAAAAGTTTTGCCTGCAGGGCGTGCACTTCCAGATTATAAAATCTGACAAAGGTGGAGGGGGAAGCCCAGCCCGCCGCCACACATATGTCATGAATGGAAATTCCATTGGACCACGCCCACGTGGAGGCTATGTCTCTAGCGGAGTGAGCCCTAATGCCTAACGGGCATGGCAGGTCTTTTGAAGCATACGTAGCCGCAATAGCTTCCACTATCCATCTAGACATGTCTGTTTCGAGGTGGCGAGACCTTTAGTGCACCCACCGGATGAAACAAAAAGCTGCTCAGAGGGTCTGAAAGAGGCAGAGTGCGCAGTGTACAATCTCAGTGCTCTTACTGGGCAGAGGAGATTGGTGTCACATTTGCTATTGGATGCTGGCAGAGCCGATAGGTAGATGACCTGTGGTCTGACAGGAGTATCAATCACCTTAGGGACATAACCGTGTCTAGCTTTTACAATGAAGTTGATATCATTTGGTCTTGCGAACTCAAGACACGAGGTGCTGACAGACAGCGCATGGAGGTCTCCCACACATTTAACTAATGACAGGGCTGTCAGAAAAACGTTTTTGAGTGAAAGGTATTTCAGATCCACAGATTGAAGCGCTTCAAAAGGGGGAGCTTTCAAAGCCTCAAGGACTATAGAAAGATCCCATATAGGAACCAATGGGGGGCGCGGAGGGTTCATCCTTCTAGCTCCTCTTAAGAAGTGGATAACCAGCTCATTTTTTACCCAGTGACTGGCCGTGCAGGGGTTCCACAAATGCCGCAACTGCTGCCACATATACTTTGAGCATGGATGGGGACCTGCCCTTATCCAGTAGCTCCTGTAAAAACATGAGCAGTGACGACACTCCACATGTACGTGGGTCCAGGACTCTGTCAGTGCACCATTTTGAAAACACAGACCATTTGGACACGTAGAGTCTTCTTGTGGAAGGAGCTGTAGCGTGCACGATAGTGTTTATCACTCATGCCAGATTGAGACACAAGCCTGAGAGAGGAGATCTGCTCTCACCGGAATGGGCCATGTGGCTGTCTGTGACAACTGCGTATGCTCCGGGAACCATATCTGATTCTCCCAGTGTGGGGCTATGAGGAGCACAGAGTGGCACGTTTCCCTGATTCTCTGTATTACCTGTGGTAATAGCGAGACGGGAGGGAAGCCATAAAGCGGGCGACTGGGCCAGTCCTGGGCCAGCGAGTCCTCACTTTTTGAGAAAAATACTGGGCAGTGAGTGTTCTACTCTGACGCAAAGAGGTCTATCTCTGCTCTGCCGAATAGGCGCCATACTTCTGGACTGTTTGAGCGTGCAGGGACCATTCCCCTGGGGGAACGTTGTCTCTGGACAGTGTGTCTGGGCCGTCGTTCAGTTGGCCTGGCACGTGCGTCACTCTCAGCGAGCGCAGATGGCACTGAGACCAACCCAGTATGTGTTCTGTCAGATTGCAGAGGTTCCTGGATCTGACTCCGCCCTGACAGTTTAGGTAGGATACCACAGACCTGTTGTCCAAGTGGACCAGGACGTGGTGACCTTGAATGACTGGGAGAAAACACATGAGCGCATACTCGACCACTATCATTTCCAGACAATTTATGTGAAGGAACTTTTCCTGAGCTGACCATAGGCCAAAAGCTGGTGAGCCCTCACAGACCGCGCCCCAACCTGTGTTGGACGCGTCTGTCGAGATGACTTTTCGGGGAGAGATAGCTCCCATCGTCACTCCCCGCTGATACCATTCGGCCACTTTCCAGAGCTGAGATACAGGTCTGAGTCACTCTGATCAGCTGGCGGCCTGAGACCCAAGCCCGGCGAGATTCACAGGTGTTTAGCCAGTTTTGTAGCGGGTGCATGTGCAGTAAACCCAGCTGGAGTACTGCGGCTGAGGCCATGTAGCGTAGCATTCTCTGAAAATTTTTCAGAGGTGTGAGGCGATTCATCTGAAAAGATACAGCTAGGTGCTGAACACGGCTCACACACTGTGTTGATAAGCGAGCCGTCATAGCCACCAATTCTAGTTCTATTCCAAGGAAGGAAATTGCCTAACTGGGCTGTAATGAGCTCTTGGTCCAACTGACCAAGAGACCCAAGCTGTTCAGATGATTGAGGAGTACTGTCCTGTTTGACAAAAGCTCCGTGCGTGATTGTGCCAAAATCAGCCAATCGTCCAAATAGCTCAGGATTCTCAAGCCCTGACTCCACAGGGGGGCGAGCGCCGCATCCATGCACTTTGTAAAAGTACGGGGTGCTAAGGACAGGCCGAACGGAAGGATGGTGTATTGACAAACCTGGCCGTCGAAGGCGAATCTCAAGAATGGCCTGTGACAGGGATTTATCTGAATCTGAAAGTAGGCATCTTTCAAATCGAGAGATATAAACCAGTCCCCCTGGCGCATGTGCGTGAAGAGTTTCCTGATTGTTAGCATTTTGAATGGTCCTTTCGCAAGCACTCTGTTAAAAAATCTGAGATCTAAAATTGGTCTCGCTGAGAGAAGGCACTCTATGGCCATTTTGCACAGAAGGTTGGCTATTTCTGAACGAAGCATGAAAGATGCTTCCGTGTTCACAGTAGTTTCGAGCCACGCTCGGAAACGAGGAGGGCAGCGGTCGAACTGTAGTGAATAGATCTTTTTTATTGTGCTCAGCACCCATTTAATTATCCCCAGGATAGCTTCCCACACTTTGAAATGCAAAGCTAGAGGATGAATGGCCATCTCGCCCTGATTGCCGCACACGGCGGCTCGCCGACAGCAGTGACAGGCTGTTCTGTGAGAGATGTCCCAATTGAGGTGAATGGGGAATGTTTCTCGTTCATTATGTGATGCGCGAGCATAGTACCGGGCACGGGAGGTGAGGTGTTTGCTGGCCGTGTGACAAAGCGGACAGAGAGAGGGCGTGCGCACAGGCTGGTGGGCGTTTTTCCTAACTCGATCACTTGAGCGGGCAGTGCCCGCTTGTGAGAGTGGGCTCTGATCGAGACACTGGGAGTGTAATGCTTGTGTATAGGGGTGAACACTGTGTTGTGGGCACATATTCTACACTTAAGGCATGTTTGCACTTTAAGAGATTTCTCTGAGTCGGAGTAAAAACGGTGTTTGGGTGCAGGTAATCGGGTAGCAGGTAAGCGGGGGGCGGTCTGCGGTGACTGTCCGAGCGCAGAACCGAAGAGACCGGAAGGAGAGAGCCATATAGTGCAGAGCATATACAGCTGGGCCGGCGGTGGCATAGGCGTGGCCAATACAAGAGGAAGTAGTTCTGCAGGCCTTAGACAGGAGCACAGGCTTAGACCGCCATTTCGCAGAGGGCGGGCAAAGGTGTGCTGCTAACGAGTCCTCAATAGGAGGGATAGAAGAGCAGCCCTTGTCCACCGTAGACAGCGAGGTGGACACATGAGACCGGGTCCTGGCCGAGAGAGGCGCGTTCCACGACTTTGTGAGCTCCCCATGGAGTTTCGGCAGGAAGGGAGCGGCCCAGGCCATGGGCGCCGTGCAGCGGCGGTTCTGAAGGAAGCAGCCATCGAGTCTGTTAGGTGCCGACTCGGCAGGTGGAGACCACTCGAACCTGAGGCGGTCGACGGCCTGTGTGAGGAGACGCATTAATTCCTCTTCGACTTCGGCGCGGTTCCTGCTGGATTCGAGGGAGAGGCTCCAGCGAGACAGCCGCTTCCAAAGCTGGTTCCAGCCTTTGAGAGCGGCGCTTCTTTTTGCGCTTCAATGAGACGAAAGGCGGCGTGGCGGCTTTGGTTTTGAAAGCTTCCAGTCGAGCCCTGCATGGATGCATGGATGGCTGAAGGTGGCGTAGGCGGCCGGCTTCTTCATGCGCTGTCCTGAGCTTGCTAATTGCCCCTCGAAATGGCGACGCGGCTTCTGCAGTTCAGAGATGTGAAGAGCTTTGCTGAAGAGATGAAAATGCGAGAAGGAGCCTCCGAACCCTGATTATATACACTCTAGCCACGCCCCTTCTGGTGGGCTATGATGCCATAATGGCGAGAGCGCCTCTCATTGGACGCGAGTTCACTCAGGTTCATCTAAAGGCTGCTGCAGTTTGCCGCAGAGCAACCAATGAGCTCGCTAGGTCTGCAGCTGCTGCACTGCGTTGACAATGGATACAAAATTAAGGATAATTTTTTGGCTTCATTATCTAAGAAAAGGTTAATCTTTCCCATAGTGTAAGCTAGCTTACGCAATATGAGAGAACCTCTCGTAAGAGAACCCTATTTCTTTCTTCCAGTTTAAAAAGAAAAGTTTAAACCAATGTCATGAAAAGTGAGGTGTATCCATTAATTCAGATTGATTATTGGCTTCCGTGACTGGAGAGTACACATCTATATCATCAGTTTCTGCATATAATCATGAGAATAAAATATGACAGTAACAATATTTAAAGGGATACTTCAGGATTTAGCATTAAGCTTTGTATTAGTAGAAAACCTGTAAACCTGTAGTATTTTCAAATTACCATGTTTTCCACCCTCATATTCACCTGAGACGAGAGATTTATGTATTTTTTTGTCTGGGAAAAAATCCTTTGATGACGCAAAAATCGTTATTTTTCGTCATCAGATGATTTATTTCGCCAGAGGCTAAAGACTACAGCCAGTAGTAGGGGCTGTCCCGCACTCACAGAATGTACACATAGTGTCAGCCACCTTTTTTTGGAGGCTAAAGTAGCAGGCTCTTGTTCTGTGCAATACGGGTTACCATCATCTTTTTCCTGGCCATCGATGTCCAGGATTCAGCTTTTGCTTTCTGCAGTCACCATTCATTGTTTACATGCACACCTTTTGTTTCAATGTAACTGAATTCATTCCATTGGTGAATCTGAATGTAGTGTTTACATAAACCCTAAACAAGTGATCATTTGATTTGCGTTTTAACATTGCTAAGAAAATTCCCACTCCTCTGTGAGAGATAGGAGACCGGTGCGTCTCACAGGTGTCGCTCATCACTAATCACACCACCGGCCTCGCACCGTTCTCCAGCGCCCCTCAGTCTCGTCCTGCTTGCCACAGTGAACACAATGAATGGCGACTGTAGAACGCAAAAGCTGAATCCTGGTCATTTTGGGCGATCTCGAAACACAGCAGACTCATCACAGAGACTCACTGATAACCTAGACTTGTTGTTTAACTACTGGAACTTTATGGAGCCTTGTTATGTTACTGTGTTAGTGTGGGGCTCTTTTGAGCCTTGTTAGTGGTATAAACTAGCGATTTCTTTTTACTTAGTCAATGCCCCAGTACTAGCATTATACGCTAAACAGTTTTTAGAGATAAAACTCTTTACATTCGATTATCATGAAAACAAACCTCAGAGAACAAATGAGGCACCGATGTTTTATTAGACCAAAGGTTCATTGTTTGCCGGAGTTCTCCTTTACTAACACTTACACTAACACTTACTATTATATTTACAGATAAAACTTCTCGGTAACCCTCGTTCCCCGAGTTCCGTCGGATGACGACAAATGGGGTTTCGCTTAGAAAGTCTATCGACTTCGAGTATTACAAAATGAGCATATGGCAAAGAAATGCCATGGATCTGCGGAATTTGCATGATTTCCATTACACGAGAGTAGATGTTAAAACTTCATGCTGATTTATACTTGGCTTTCGCCAAGGTAAGCAAAAATAAGAGGTAGCTTTACAGTAAACTATGCTTCACCATCCATTTACGCTTCTTTCCATATGGTTGTGTCTCCTCTTCTGTCCGGCGTTAGCAGCTGCAGTGTACTTGCCGCGTCAGCACACACGACGGCTGCAACTACAGTGTGGTCTCCCTAGTGGACCACCACGACAACCGTCTGGATTGAGCCAAGTAGGGGACATTTCTAGGGTCTTCAAGTGGGCACCTTCCGTCCTCAGTGTTTCGTTGACTAGCCCACGACACCTCAAGAGGGCTCGACAGTGACTCTGGCATCCCTGAGTCACCCCCCTCCGTCCCACACTCAACTCAGCCCAGCTTACTGACCTCTACAGAGACCTAACCACAATCTCGTGCAATCCAACCATACGCGCCAACCCGTTTGATAAAGGGTGTCGAGCCCCACTGGTGCGTTATAAAGCAGTTTCAGTGGCAATAGGTTCCGTATGGCACACCACCTACCGAAAACCACAATATCTGGCCAACCATTGTCATTCAAACAATATACACAGGAATGTAACGACTGTAATTTCAGTGCAACCTATACAAACAGACTCTTCAAGAATTCTACAAAACCGTAGTGTGGCGGCCTGTACATAGCCAGCTAGAACCTTTCCGTCTCAACCACAGCCAGTTGCTGCTCCTTTCTGCTGCTTCAGATAAGTTCCTTACTGTTTGACGCAACTCTTGGCCACTGAATCCGACGTCTCTGAGGAACCGGGTTGTAGAGTGTGCCACAAAACCTCGACAACCCACTTCCACTGGATAAACCTAGACTCTCCATCGTCGCTGCTCTGCCTCAGTGGCCAGATGAGCATACCGCAATTTCTTCCTCTCATATGCTTCAACTACTGCATCCTCCCATGGCACTGTTAGCTCTATCAGCTGAACAATGTGTGCTGATCCAGACCACAAAACAATATCTGGTCGTAAGTTAGTGGTAGCAATCTCAGGTGGAAAAATAAGCTGTTGATCAAGATCAGCCGGCATCTTCCAGTCCCTAGTAGTTTCCAGTTGTCCTGGGCGAGAATTGGTGTTAACACCTTTTCTTTGTGGTTGCTCGCCTGGGTGGAGGAATATTGTCTTCTGCGTGTAATGTTTTGCAGGCGGCAACTTATTGGTCATACTACGCTTGCACTCCAATGCTAAAGCCAAACATCACAGTACTTGGTCATGGCGCCAAGTAAACCGACCCAGGCTAAGAGCCACCTTACATCATGTAAGAATGTGCCTTAATGTGGCAGGTGATGAACACAAAGGACAAGAAGGATCCTCTCCTACCCAGAGGTTTAGGTTCTGCGGTGATGGGAAGACATCATATGTTGACCGAATAAGGAAACTGATCCTACTCCCTTCCATTGACCAAAGGTCTTGCCAGCCCAACTTGCGTTGTTCTACACTCTTCCATCTCATCCACAGATCTATCTGTGAATCCCTAAACTGATCCCAAATCAGCTGAACCCACTGGAGATGGAGTCAACATTCTCCAGGAAGAGGCTGAAGCCATGAGAGCTCATCAGCTACACAGCTCAAGATGCCAGAACATAAATGGCTCGAAGCGACCTCAGATGCCTCTGACTCCATAAGAGGTGGCGGGTGAGTTGCGACATATGATGGGAGCGAATACCACCTTGTCGGTTGATGTATGCTACTGTTGCGGTATTGTCTAATCGGACTAGTATGTGCTGGTTCTTGAGCAGCGCATGGAAGCGGTGCAGATTGAGATGTACTGCCAGCAACTGACATGCCATAGGCGCTAGGGTCCTGTCCAGGAGCCCACAGCAGCATGTCCATTGCACATGGCGCCCCAACAACATGCCTGGAAACTCTTTCTAAGGGCACTCCAGCCCGTCGAAAACTGAGGTTTGACCACGCGGTCTAACGGCAGGTCGGAGTAACTAGTACTTGGAGCACACCGTGTTGCTATGCCCACCTCGGGCCAAAGCTAAAGCGGTCTCATATGAAGTAATCCAAGCGGCGTTGCGGCAAATGCAGATGCCATATGCCCAGGAGCCTCTGAAATAACTTCAGTGGAACCGCACTCTTGTGCTTGATTTCCAGACAAGTCGGGAGTGGCTGAGTGGAGAAGGCGACCGAAAAAAGAGATTCTCTGCAAAGGGCAAAGTTTACTCTTTTCCCAGTTGACCCGAAGGCCCAGACGAGCTAGGTGCCGGAGACCTGGTCTCGGAAGTTAACTAGAAAAGCCAGTCGCCGAGATAGTTCAGGATGTGAATCCCCTGTTCCCATGGAGGAACAAGGGCTGCATCGACAACCTTTGTGAAGGCACAAGGAGACAGCTCTGGCCCAAATGGGAGAACAACCTACTGATATGCGTGCCCCCTGACAGCAAACTATAGGTACGGTCTGAGTCGAGAGAACGGACATAAGAGTAGGCGTCCTTCAGGTTGGTTGCTCCAAACCAATCCTGTGGCCACACACATTCGAAAATGCATTTGGCTAGGAGCATCTTCAACCCACATTTACAACCTGAAAGAACTGCAACCCACATCTCAGCTGCCCGTTACAGAAGCACTGCATTGCCTGGCGTCCAGCGGGGCTGCAGGGCTCGCCTTCCTGCGACCACCTCCATGGTGCGGCCTGGTGCTGCCGGGGCCGGGCAGGAGGGGGTGGAAGTCGCAGAAGGGCACGTTCGGCAGCAAGTGGACTGAGACATCTGAACTGGTTACTGATTGGCAGCAGATGGTCGCAGGGTCAAACAAGTTTGGTAGCCAAAGTCCACTTTCTGGCCGAGAACTGTTGGGCAGAGTCCTTGACCGTGCCGCTAGAGAGATCAGTCTGGGATATGGGGGAGTTGAGGAAATGGGTTTGCAGAGCCTTGTGCACATCAAACAGGTTAAGCCAAAGATGTCTGACCACGCATGTGGACACCACCTGACTTGACTTGAGCATGTGTAGCCCCTAACACCCGGGTCCTACTCGCCCCGCTCCGAGCGGGCCTCGAACCCGGGTCTCCGGCATGAGAGTCAGGCGCGCTAACAAGGAGGCTAAAGACTGCAGCCTCTAGCGTCTGACGCTAGAGCGCCTATTGAGATCGGGGTGTGAGGTTTACTCGCACCGCAACTACTAGCTGGCCTCCGTTACACTCACCCCCCTAAACCTCACTCTCATCCGGGTCACGGCACCAATGTAACCCCTAACACCCGGGTCCTACTCGCCCCGCTCCGAGCGGGCCTCGAACCCGGGTCTCCGGCATGAGAGTCAGGCGCGCTAACAAGGAGGCTAAAGACTGCAGCCTCTAGCGTCTGTCGCTAGAGCGCCTATTGAGATCGGGGAGTGAGGTTTACTCGCACAGCAACTACTAGCTGGCCTCCGTTACACATGCAGTCACCTTTGTTGCTCATACAGCAAGGTCGGAATGGCAGGAGGTTCAACACAAGCCCGATACTCGTGGCGGCCCCCGGGAAAGCATAGCTGTCAACAGTGGATCAGACTTGTTATGCTAGCACATCCAAGGATGGCAGCACAGACAAGCCTTTAACTCCAGAGGACTCCAGCTCATCTTGTGATGCGGCGATATACATGATTTCATCAGCCGGGGGCCCGAATGAGACCGCTGACCCGTGGGCGGGCCGACGAACTCACTCGGGACCACACGGGTTGCAATGTTAAAGACTGGATCTTTGCCATTGGCTCGTTTTGTAATACTCAAAGTCGATAGGCTTTCTAAGCAGAACCCCATTTGTCGTGATCCGACAGAACTCAGATACCCCTTTACCACCAAAAAAGAACTGGCTCGGAACTGCTGCTGGTTGGTTCGGAGTTGGTTCAACTTGCGAACCTTTTCAGAACCTTTTTTGTTTTTCCACTAGAGCCTCAGGGAATGACGTCGTTACTTCACTATGTATGTCGCCATAACTCTTAGCTAGAAACGCTTGCAAGTACAACATTACTTTGGGATTATCTCTAACTCGTGTACCAAGAAGGCTTTAAAAACAATTGAAATATGTAAGTCATTTAATCTTTTCCTTTGATATGTAATCTTTTCTGATGTCTTGTTATCTTTCCATTTATTTGTTCTATATTGTGTCTGTTTTCTTCTTTGCTTATAATGTTTTCTAGCCTGGATGCCAGCCCGAACTCCACCCCCAACTTTTTTGGTCGGGAAGTTTGGTCTGGACTCGATCCATTGAGGAGTAATTATGATCAGACAAGAAACGTTCGGGCCAATCAAATTGTCAGGGCGGGCTTTATACAATAACAGACAGATGATCTGCAAGGACGTAATCATCACGTTATCAAAGAGCGCTTAACTGATTTCCCTCAGAGATGACTGCAGCTTGAAAACTGAGATGTATAGATTCCGCTGTTGCGTCTATTGTAAAATAAATCGACAGCGCACTAATTTTAATAGACGAACAGAAAACTGCAATCAAGGCATTGCATCGGAAAGATATTTTTGGTGTTCTTCCTACATGATTTGGGAAAAGTGTAACTTATCAGATGGCTCTGACGGTCGCTAAGAAGATGGGACGTAATGAAAAGCCTGTGGTCATTGTGGTTTCTCCTTTGGTCGCACTCATGGAGAAGTAAGTAAAAGAAGCAACACTCGTTATTTAACTTCTAAAATAAGTAAGTTCTGTAGTTGAAAACTATGCTATGTAAAGGAGTTGACTTACTGCGTTGCTCTGATTGGTTGAAGGTCTACTGACAATCCAATTGAGTGCAGAGGGTTTTTTTTCCTGGTTCGGTTAAGACACGCCTCATAATCAAAGCCCTACGGAGCGGTTTCAGACTCATATTCTCACTAGAATATGAGTATGACGAAGTCAGGCTAAATGTTTTCAATAAAAAAAAAATAAAATAAAAAAAATAGAACCGCTTGTGCCAACTTCAAGCATAACAATTACAAAGGTGGACTCCATCGTGTTTCTGCAAATGTTTCTCCTGGCTTTGCGTTCATATTATGGTCAGAAAAGATGTTTAGAACATATCTAAACACGCCCCCAGGCCCCGACGTAAGCATGACGTGGTAAAAGAACGGTTCTAGTCCAGTTCGAACCGGTTCTTTGGCTGTCGGAACACAAAGAACTGGTACGCGCGCAGGCACCGGCTCCGAACCGGCTCTCAAAATGCTTTGGTGGAAAAGGGGTAAGAGTGACAACGAAAGTGAGTCCTGAGAAAAATGGCGTTCGTCAGCTCCAGTTTGTATCCAGCCTCTCACGGAGACTTCAGATGCCCAAACACCAGCAATGAGACGACTCAGCGCCTGTGAAGAGACGACTCAATGCCTGTGAAGAGACGACTCAACGCCGGCGATATGTTAAGCCCTAAATGATTACATGATTAATTAAATGTGTTTTTTCCATGTACGTTTCTGAAATGCACTTTCTGTAAAGCTGCTTTGAAACAATATGTATTGTGAAAAGCACTATACAAATAAATTTGAATTGAATTGCATTGAATTAAATTGAAAGGGAACACCTTGCTATGTGTACTATGCTAGAATAACTAGGACTATTCACAGCACTTATGCACTTTTATTGCATTAGTTTTTGCATATTTTTGCCCAATTGATGGTTTGGTTGCTAATATTGCTTTTCTCATTTGCAAGTTACTTTTGATAAAAGGCAAGCTAAATTATTAAATGTAAATGTATTTCAAGAATTAACAAAACATTTGATTTGTTCATGACAGTTGTTAGTTGTTAGTCCCCGAATTATAAGGTTCTATCTGACATTTAATAGAGTCTATAATTTTTAGTACATTAAACGTTGAAAAAACAGTCTCAATGCTTTTTTTTCAAATACACGTAAAATACAACAAACTCAAGGAATTAAAAAATGTAAATGAAACAAAATATTTAGGTTTAGTACTTGACTCTAACCTTGGTTTTAATAGTCACATAAAAAAACTCAGTAATAAATTAAAATTTAATTTGATGAACTATAAACATATTAGAAATTCATTAACTACGGAAGTCTCAAATACATTCCTTAATACTATGATTGTTTCACATCTTTTGTATTGCATGTTTAGTTGGTCTCAGGCGTGTAAAACATCGCCAAAGTTTCTTGAAACATTATACAAAAGGGCTATAAAAATTAATGATAAAAAGTCTCGCTACTACCATCATTGTAAAGCACTAAGTAAATATAACATTTTAAATTTTGAAAACCTTATTAAATATAATCAAATTTCTTCTCTATTTAAAATTATTCATATCATCGCTGCTATTTGTGACACTAAATTCGGAGAGAAATTCTAGAACCACACAGTCGACAGAGGAGAGTGCAGCGTTCCAAGATGCAGAACCACATTTCGTCAACAATCGTTCTCTTATAAAGCAGTGAGCCTTTGGAATACTCTTCCAAATGAAATTATCTCTTGCACTAACTGTAGCACATTTACACGCCTGACCAAACAGTGGTTTGGTCAACAAATCAAACCTGTACGCACTGAATGACTGTGAATGAATGACTTATAGATTCCTGTAGTGGAGAGTGTTATATGATATGAGTAAAGTGATGCTTCTGTGTATTATAATTCTGTACATATTTTTTAATTTTTGTAAGTATATCATCGTGTCCAGGGACTGCAGGCGGAAATCTCTTCTTTCTTAGATTAATGGTTTTTGTGCATTGTCCCTGATCAAATAAATAAAATTTTAAAAAAAATCACATATTCTTATTCTGTGACAACTTATTTACGTTATGTGATGGTTTTTTTTTTTAAGTTGTGTACATTGTGGGATTTTATTGAAAAAACGGTTCTAAAAAAAGGTTCTATCTACAAAGTCGAACTCTAACTTGGCTCTATAAGGTTCTATCTGCATGAACAAATCAGCAATTCGAATGCACAGAAGAGGACCAATCAGATTCAACTTTATATGTCGGGTCACTGGCTTTTTCCTTGAAAACAGGAAGAAACCCCATAAAGGCATAATGCTATACATTTACAGTAAATTAAATATTCACTAAATTGTGTAGTGTTATGAAGTGGCTTAACTTTATATTTTGTCATTTTCTTTATAGTGTATTGGTTAATATTATTAATTATTAATTAAATTATTATTAATAACTATTATTATTATAGTTATTATTATCTAAATTATTCAAATATGCAGTGAGTAAATTGAATATTTTAGAAAACCATTTAACATGCAAGTGTGTGTGTGTTTGTTTGAAAGTGTGTGCGTGTGTGTGTGCGTGTGTGCGAGTGTGTACGTGTGCGAGTGTGTAGGCCTGTGTGTGAGAAAATGTGTGTTGGTTTGTGTGAGAGAGATAGTGTGTGTGTGTGTCTGTGTGAGTTTGAGTGTTTGTGTGAGAGAGTGTCAGTGTGTAATACACAGGGCGTGTGATGCGTCAGTGCAGCAGTGTTGGAGTAGTAATGCTTGTAGTTAGTGCATGCTGCATGCTGAATGCTGCCTCTGCTTGGCTTTTCTGCATTCAGCTACTGCCACCGGAAAGCTCTCTGTTTTCAGGGGTGAAAAGAGGAGCTGAGTATTGTAAGCCTCCTCAGCCGGTACATAGCCTCTCCACTGCCAAGATCTCGTATACGCCTCCTCGTGGCACACATGGTAACTGGTTCCAGGCAAAGTTGTACGGGATCTCGGAGCAACAGGGGGCCCCAGAGACGCGCCAAGCAGGCCCATCGGTGAGTGGAAACGCCCTGATTCCTGTCAACCACTGCCCCAGTTATGGGTAAATAGCATCAGCTATGGGTAAACAGTGAAGACCCCAACGACGGTGCAGGCGGAAGATGGTGATGTTAGAACCACAACGGCTGGAAAAGCAGAAGAAGGCAACCCCAGGTCACGTAGGTTAACTCAGGAGGGTACAGCGGCTAGGGCAGCAAACCCAGAAGACAAACCTGCACCTGGGGACAGGCAAAGGCAGAGTCCAAATGACCGGACCACCGGCAGCCCCCTGCAACTCTTGCCAGACGAAGGTCGTCACGGGCTCTCTCGTGCCACTGGAAGTCATCTGGTAGGAGTGAAGATGGTGGGAGTGAGGTCTGCGCACCCACACCCTCACCTTAATCCTCACCTATGTGCAAGTTTCTACAACCTTATCAGAGCTAATGATAATATTAGTACATTTTAGCAAGTTTTAAGCCCCATCGTCAACTTTTAAATATATTAGACCTAATTTTCCAACAACAAAAATGTGGCTAGTAAACGTGCTGCATGGCTAGTAACTTTGGAAAACCACTAGCCACATTGGCTAGTGAGCAAAAAAGTTAATGTCAAGCCCTGATGCCATCTTACAGAAAATACCGGCTACAGACAAGCTCATACTCATGGGAGATTTTAATGCTAAAGTGGGAACGGAGCACCTGGTATGGAGTAAAGTCATTGCCCAGCATGGTGTGGGGAAAATGAACCACAACGGGCTCAGACTCCTCTCCCTTTGTGCAGAGCACGAGCTGGTCATTACCAACACCATCTTCCAGATGAAGAACAGACTTAAGACCACCTGGCAGCATCCCTGCTCAAAACACTGGCATCTTCTTGACTATGTGATTGCCCGTCAAAAGGACAGACAGGATGTCCTCATAACCCATGTTATGCGCGGAGCTGAGTGCTGGACTGACCACCGCATGGTCATATCCAAACCACTCATGATCATTGGCCCAAGGACAGCTCCTAACAAGAAACTCAACTGCACAGAGCTGAATAGCCTCACTACCAAAGACAACCTCCGATGGCTCCTTGCTGAAAACCTCAACAAGATCCCTGAGGAATCAACCGACTGGCCAGCTATGTGCCAGGCTATTCACAGCGCAGCCTCAGAGGCACTAGGCCAATCGAGGAAACACCACCAGGACTGGTTTGACTGTAACTCAGCTGAGATACAGTCACTTTTAAAAACTAAGAATGAGGCCCACAAAGCTCTCCTTTCCTGCCCTGGATCTACCACCCTTAAAGCCACCTTCATTGCTGCAAGAACAGCAACTCAGTGAGCCCTCAGGTCTATGGAGGACACCTGGTGGGTACAAAAGGCACAAGAAATCCAGAACCTGGCAAACTGCAATAACCCCAGGAAGTGGGCAGTTGCCCCAGTCTGATCAGCAGATGGCGCCATGATCTTCAAGGACCGCCACGAGATTATTGCCCGTTGGGCAAATCAGTTTGATAATCTCCTCAACCACATCAACCCTGTTGACCCACATATTCTGGATAATCTTCCAGACCTGCCACCCACCATACACCTGGACACCCCTCCACTTTACTCAGAACTCCGGCAAGCCATTGCAGGGCTGAAGAACAACAAATGCCCTAGACCTGATGGAATCCCTGCAGAGGTTTTCAAACATGGAAGATACATCCTCACGCGTCGCCTGTACCTCCTGATCCAAAACATCTGGGAACATGGGACCCTCCCACAGAACTGGAAGGATGCTAACATTGTGGTATTTTTCAAACAGAAAAGAGATCAAGCAGTCTGCGGCAAAAGCTGCGGGATATTTCTTCTAACCATCGCAGGGAAAGTCCTGGCCAAGATCATGCTCAGCAGATTGGTTGAGCACATCTCGGAAACTGTGCTTCCGGAAAAGCAGTGTGGCTTCCGGGAGACCAGATCCACAACAGACATGGTTTTTGTCTTGAGGCAGCTGATGGAGAAGAGTCGAGAACAGCACAAAGACCTTTACGTTGTCTTCATTGACCTTAGCAAAGCTTTTGATACCATCAACCATGAACTGCTCTGGAAACATCTCTCCACCGAAGACATCTCTCCATTCGGTTCCACCGAAGTTTCTCAGCATCCTAAAGCAGCTGCATGATGGGATGCAAGCCAGAGTCCTTATGGGAGAACTCCAATCAGAGTCTTTCGAGGTAAATGTTGGGGTGAAGCAAGGCTGTGTCTTGGCTCCAGTTCTCTTTAATATCCTCCTCTCTGCCATCACCTGCCTCTTTCACCGTGTAATGGGACATGAAGACGGTGTCCATGTGGTATACCGACTTGACGGAAACCTTTTCAACATCCGTCGGCTCCAGGCCCATACAAAGACAACAACCCCCAAAATCTCTGAGTTTCAGTATGCTAATGACTGTGCTGTCTTAGCTCACAGCCCAGACTCTATGCAGAATGCCCTTTACATAATATCTATTCTGTACCAATCCTTTGGCCTACAGGTCATCACCCAAAAAACCGAGGTCATGTTCCATCTCACCACCCCCGCTTCCAGTTTTCACATAAATGGTGTTCCTCTTAAAACAGTGGAACACTTCACCTACCTTGGTTCCACTCTGTCCTCCTTTGATACAGAAATACACACCCGGATAAATAAAGCCTCATTATCTTTTGGACGCCTACACAGCAGGGTTTTTGAAAACCGTAATCTGAAGATCAGTTCCAAGGTTGCTGTTTACAATGCGGTGTGCCTTACCACTCTACTTTATGGGGCAGAGTCATGGGCCCCATACCGCCAGCACATCATCACCTTAGAGGCATTCCATTTTCGTTGCCTGCAGAAGATTCTCAGTTTGTCCTGGGAAGATCGAATCCCCAATACGGTCATCCTCAGCAAGACTGGCTCGATCTGTATGGAAGCAGCTGTGGCCAAAAAACATCAGTGCTGGATCGGGCACACCTTACGTATGCCTGAATATCGCTTGCCCCGCCAGGTCCTCTACGGTCAACTAATGGGTGCAAAGCAGTCTACTGGAGGGCAAAAGCGGCGCTATAAGGACTATACCAGGGACATCCTAAAGCAAGCGAACATCCCGCTTACGCAGCTTGAATCTTTGGCACTCGACAGATCTGCTTGGTAGATCACTTGTGCCTCTGCAGTCTCTCAAATACACCAAACCAACCAAGACCGATGATCCCAGAGGCGCATCAAGAGACATCAATGGGTGGCTGGCACCCCCCTGGTATCTGGTTTCCCTTGCTCCATCTGCGGACAAGTGTGCGGCTCAAGGATCGGACTCAATGCCCAAGAGAAGTGGCACCAGCGGCAAGGTCGCTGAACCCAACCGCTGAACCCCCTCCCACCCCCACCCCTGGAGCAAGTGTCATCATCGAATACGATGGACAGCTAAGAGAGAGAGTCTGTGTGAGTGAGTGAGAGTGTGTGATTAAAAAGTGAGTCTGACATTTTTTTGTAATTATATAGACAGTGAATGATTTTTCAATGATTATTAAACTTTATGAATTAATTTGCTGAAGTATGTCGATTTTCTTGCAGTTTTTTAAGTCTTAAAAACGTCTTAATTTTTTACCATATTAAGGCTTATAGGTCAAATAGTTAACAATTTAATTGATGGGGTCTTAATTAAAACAATAAACGTTAGAATGTTATTTCAGCCATACTAATGTCTAGAGAGAAAGCCATTTTACCTGGCCCACTTTAACTGGAATAAAGTCCTGCTCGGATGTATTACAGTGGCTGCTTTCTGTCTAAACAAAAGAAAGATTAAAGTAACAATTTCTGCAATAATGTGTTTAATTACCCACCAAATTGGTACCAAAAATGAAGATTCTGCACTGGACAAAATATTTAGACCTACTTAAACGTACAATATGCGATTTTTTGGCCACCAGGGGTCACTCATTTAAAATAATAACAAAAGACGTACTTTGATGATGTCGGGAAAGAGCGTGGGCTCACGGGAGTTGTTGTCACTGTCAATGACAACCAGCTCAGCTCATGACATGACATCATCGTTTCACAAAATATACGGATACGGCATCTCTCTGTAGATTTAGCTTGTCAAGAAGCTTTTTATGCAACCCCAATGTTTACCTGTGTCATGCTTTTTCTCCTGTCCCAAACCCTTCTCGGGTCATATTTTTCACCCGTACGTTTGAGCTTTACTGAGCTGGCTGTAGCAGCAGAACGTGCAGGCAAAACGTAATCGTGGTTCATAACTATAATACAGATGAATATAAATGAAGAGTTCAGATGCAAAAGCCTCTAAATGCCATTTGAAATTTTCTTCTAAAATGATAATTTTTATCAAGCTTGTATATTTAAGTTCATTAATTTCACTTAAATGGCAATGCAGATTACCTATTAATTGTCATTTAAGTGAAATTACTGAACTTAAATATACAAGCTTGATAAAAATGGTCATTTTAGAAGAAAATTTCAAATGGCATTTAGAGGCTTTTGCATCTGAACTCTTCAAATATTTATATTATGCTCCTTCAATGAATGACCTATTTTAGAACATTTTTCATATATAGGGCACACCGGATTATAAAGCACATAAGATACTGCAGTCAAACGTTTGACTGGGTTTGCGTTATGGATCCACTATGTGCTAAAGGCTAAAGGGAATGTAGTGAGTGCACGGCAACGGAGGTGAGGCGTTTATTTAGTAAGCATGAGCGCGCTGAAGCGGGCACGTACATTCGCAGCCTGACTCATATGAGTATTCAATGTGCGCGGCTCGCTAACAGCAACAGTTGGCTGTTTTGAATGAGACGACCGGTTACTGTGAACGGGGAGCGCTTAATGCGCGAGCAGCACCGGGGACAGTGTGTCTGTTAAGACTGAGCGCTTGTGAGCGGGCACGTGATTTACACACATAAAAATATGTATTACTTTTTTTCTTCGTCATTGTCTTTGCTTTATTGGCGGTAGTCCAGTGTTCCCCTTTGTGTTTGGTGGTTTCGCCGGGTTCCGCAAGGAAGTTACAGAAAATAGAGGAGTTAAAGGTTATATGACGCCATAGACAGGCGACGAAACGGAAATAAAGAAACGCCCCGTGTCTTCGAATTAAACTATTAATTTCTCCGTATTTGAAAGTTGGTGGAAACTTTCGGGATAATGTAATTACACATCTAATAGAAATATATAACATAAATACAGTTATTTTTGCAATCTTTAAAGCAGAAAAAATACATATTGTGGCTTTAATTTGAAATGTCCTAAATACATGGAAGTGCTAAAAAATATTAAATAAATGTCACAGAAAGGATAAAATTTTACTTTCTAACACATGTTGAGACATTGTTACAACATTTTATTTATTTTTTTTATTTAATGTTCAAATGATGTTTTGGCAGATAGAACCTTATAATTCTAAGCGAAAAGTGTTTTTTTTTTTAGAATTAGAAGGTTCTATCTGCATTTCACCCATTCCAAAAATCCCCATTTACAAATTTGAGAGGATTTTGATATTGTATGTATATAACACATTTAGGGTCCCTGTTATTTTCATGTTTGAATGAAACTTGTTCCTCACATACATTTTCCTATATGTAATGCAAAAACTTTGAAGCTCAATATCGCAAAACTGCTCAGAACGCAGATAGAACCTTATAATTCCAAGGGGACGAGTAGTCTCTAATGATAAGATTTTTGTGAGTTTGTTGTCATACGGTTATATATTTGTTTAAATACATCAAGGTGCCTCAAACTTAGTTTCATGACACAGTAATAAATGTGCAAGAAAGGCTATTAGTCGACTATTTGACATTACAAGATCCATTTTTTAACATGTTGTAAAATGTCTTTACCTGACTGTGTGCAGTCTGCGGTTATACAGACTCCATCTACAAAGAAAGAAAAGCACAAGGGGTCAGAGGTCAGGAGCAAGTTATTAACACCATTAATAATGTATTTAACAATAAATTAAACATGTATTTAAAAATCTTTCTTTGTGGTATATTCAATTGTATCTTCTCAAAACCATTCTCTCTGTACTTTTATATCTTTCCATAGACCTACGACATTATTTATGAGAATCTCTCACTTAACCAAGATTCATCTACAGGATTCCACCCTCTGTCCCATACAGCCCTGCCCTCCCATCCAAACCCCTGTGGATGAGAGGAAGAGCATGTGGAGATCATCTCTGTAGTCAGCATTCTGTCTGCCTTTGCTGTTTAAACATTTATCCAGCACATTAATAGCAGATGATCAGGGTATGAGAGGCAGGCTGCAGTGACTCTCTATAAGCTCCATCTGCTGCTCAGAGGCCTAATGAGGTGTGGAGAGGGGCTTACATGGGTAGTCAGACGTATTATGGGGAAGCACCGGCATGTGCCAGCTTGATTCAATGCTGCCCTGGGAAAATAACTACAGAACCAATGTGGGTGGACTAATATTAATTAATTTGTGCTCAAATAGCCTAATGCACAGATAATCATGAGTTAACATATGACTCATTAAACATTACCACATTAGTAGTTTTTCTGATGAATAGATACATTTGCTAATTACCAAAATGGGTCGAAGCCATGTATTTCAACTTCCAGTGGTTCTCTTACGAGAGGTTCTCTCGTATTGCGTAAGCTAGCTTACGCTACGGGAAATATTCATCTTTTCAGAGAAGTTGAAGCCAAAAAATTATTCAATAATTTGTATCCATTGTCAACGCAGTTCCTTTGCAGCAGACCATAGCAGCTCATTGGTTCGCTCAGAGAACTGCTTAAGCCTATGGGAGAGCAGGGCTGAGCCTGCGACCAATGAGAAGCAGGTACGCTCTCATTGCGTCAGAGCCCGCCAGAAAGGGCATGGCTAGAGAGTATAAAGGGACCTCCCGTAGGCTTTTCAGTTGATTTTCATCACTTCAGCGAGCTACAAGCATCCGCTTTCCCGAGGAAGCCGGCCGTCTTCTCCACCTTCAGCCGTCCTGCAAGCTCCCATCCGACGACGTATTCTTTTCTAGCAAATTCTGCATGTAAAAGAGCACAAGCGTCTTTTTAAAGATGTCTCGAAATTCCTGCGGTTCTTGCCGTGCTCCTTTTGGGGACGGATATTGCCACGTCATCTGCGCTCTCTGCCTCGGCTTGGAGCACGCGGAGCTCGCCCTCGCGGATGGAGGATGCGAGCTCTGTGAGGATCTGCCGTTGTCTACCCTGCGGGTTCGACTTCAGGCCGTCAAGACTGCTCCCGCGCCGCCTATCACCTCGCCGCGGAAGAAGAAACACTGCTCCCAGAGGCTGCCGGAGCCCCCCATCGAAGCGTTCACCCCGCCGGAGCCGCCTCGCGCCTCACACTCTCCTTCTCCGCCCCCGCCATACATACAGTTGCCGCCGAGTTGCCGCTCTGTCGCTTCCGACGACGCCGTGGACGTGAAGGATATGTGTTCACTTCTCGCCTCAGACAGTGAGGACTGGAATCGAGGAGGAAATGATGCCTCTCCTCTCCAAAGTCGTCGACCGCCCCCCGAGCAGGCCCCGAACCGTATGGATGGCAGCTATTCCGCCAGCGCCTTGCACCCGCTGCCAACCAGGCCGCTCCCTTCCTGCCTGAACTTCATGCCGAGTTCATGAAGACCTGGAATGCCCCACTCTCGGCTAGAAAGCTCTGATGTCTCCAGCCCGCTGCGCTCATTGGACGGAGCCGCCGAGAAGGGTTACGCTTCCATGCCGCTTGTTGAGGACCTGGTCGCTGCGCACCTCTGCCCGCCCTCTGCCAGATGGCGGTCCACTTCCTTCGAAAGCCTGCAGAGCGACCTCTAGCTTTCACGCTTGCGCATATTCCACAGCCGGTCAGGCCGCCTCGGTGCTGCACTCTATGTCTGTCCTCCAGATTCTCCAGAGCGACATCCTTTGTGAGTGGGACGAGAGCGGAAAACAACCACCCTCTGTTACGGATTTAAGGAGCGCTACGGATCTTGCCCTTCGCGCCACCAAGTCCGCCGCTCAAGCCCTGGGGAGATGCATGGCCGCCCTCTGCGTGTCTGAAAGACATCTGTGGCTTACCCTCGCCGACATGGGAGACTCTGAACGCGCTATTTTTCTTAACGCGCCCCTTTCTCCGACCGGCCTCTTCGGATCCGCTGTCACGGGCATTGTCGACCGGTTCTACAAAGTTCAGAAAGCCATCCAGGCCATGAATCTGTTTCTGCCCCGCCGCGCTAGCTCTTCTGCAGGCTGCTCGAGTGACCTGCCTCCTGCTCGAGCCCCACCCCAGCGCCCTTCTCAGCAGGCTCAGTCCTCTCAGCACAGACAGGGCGGCCGCCCTCGCTCTCTCTCTGACAGCCGCCACAGACACCCGGCTCCCCGTGGGCCTCGACCCAAAATCGTGCTGAAGCCCAATCAGCCGAAGTCTGCCTAGCGCTGCTGGGAAAACGATGGCTCTCTCGCACTGCGGCCGGACCGCCATCAAAGCTTCACCCTCTGTTAGTCCCCGATCCTCCGGCTACTACAGCAGTGTTCACCGCCACAAACAAGCCGGTCTCCCTGCCTGCTTGTGAGCGCCAAAACGCCGTTTTCACAGCGACCCAGAGAAATCTCAAAAAGAGCATAGAAGCCTCTTGTGTAAAAAATGTGCCCACAACTCTGTGTTCACCTGTACACACAAGCACCACATGTCCAGTGTATCTCTCAGAGCCCACCCCCACAAAGCGGACACAGCCCGCTCAAGTGTCAGAGTGCATAAGCGCGCCCACGACCCTGTGTGTGCGTCCCTTCTCTGCCCGCTCTGTTACACGGCCCATAAAGTCCTCTCTGAGTGTAAGTTCCGTTGCCAGAAACACTCTAAGCGTGCCCACACACTGTGTTCAGCTCGCTGTGTGCAACATTCAGGGTGATATAGCCATTCACCCGTCGTGCTTCAAAGCGTGGAAAGCTATTCCGGGAATCTCCCCATGGGTGTTAAGCACAATGAAATACGACTATCTGTCAATTCCGTCGCCGCCCTCCACACTTTCAGGCACGGCTCGAAACTACAGCGAGTTCAGAAGCAGCAAACACGCTTCGCTCAGAGATAGAAAAGCTTTTGTGAAAAAGGCTATAGAGAGAGTTCCGTAACTCTCGTGAGTTCCGTAACTCTCCGTAACGTGAGTTCCTCACTTCTATAAGCGAGTCAGGGTTTATCGGCCATTATTTTCTTGTTCCCAAGAAAGACGGCCGCCTCAGACCGATCCTAGATCTCAGATTTTTGAACAAAGCGCTCATGAGGAGACCGTTCAAAATGATTACAGTCAAGAAACTCCTTGCGCATGTACGCCAGGGGGACTGGGACTGGTTCATCTCTCTCGATCTGAAAGACACCTATTTTCAGATCCAGATAAATCCCCGTCACAGGCCCTTTCTACGTTTCGCCTTTGACGGCCAGGTTTATCAATACACCGTCCTCCCGTTCGGCCTATCCTTAGCACTCTATACATTCACGAAGTGCATGGATACGGCGCTCGCCCCCTGCGGAGCCAGGGGCTGCGAATTTTGAATTACTTGGATGACTGGCTGATTTTGGCACAATCACAGACGGAGCTACTGTCTCATCGTACAGTTCTCTTCGACCATCTGAACACCTTGGTTCTCTCTGTCAACTGGACAAAGAGCTCGCTTCAGCCCAGTCAGACGATTTCCGTCCTGGGAATAGTTCTAGATTCAGTGGCTATGACGGCTCGCTTATGTACACAGCGCACGCGCCGTGTTCAGCGTCTCGCCGCATCCTTTCAGATGGGCACCCTCATGCTTCTGAAAAGGCGCTGGGTTACATGGCCTCAGCCTCCGCAGTGCTTCAGCTGGGTCTACTGTGTATGCGCCCCCTTCAGCTTTGGTTGAAGAGCCGTGTGTCCCACCGTACGTGGACCACGGGCCGCCAGCTGATCAAAGTTACGCAGACCTGTATCTTGGCTCTGCAGCCATGGACAGTGGCAGAATGGTTACAGCGGGGCGTTACCATGGGGACCGTCTCTCGGCGAAAAGTCATTTCGACAGACGCATCCAATTCAGGCTGAGGCGTGGTCTGCGAAGGCTCACCGGCCTCTGGCCAGTGGTCAGTTCAAGAGACCCTACACATAAATTGTCTGGAGATGATCGCGGTCGAGAACACGCTCATGTTTTTCCTTCCGCGCATTCGGGGTCACCAGGTATTGATCCGCTCGGACAATATGGCCATAGTCTCCTATCTCAACCGTCAGGGCGGTGTAAGATCCAGAAACCTCTTCCTGCTGACGAAACGCATTTTAGTTTGGTCCCAGAGCCACCTGCTCTCGCTCAGAGCGACGCATGTGCCGGGCCATCTGAACGACGGCCCAGACAGACTGTCCAGGAACCTCATCCTTCCGGGAGAATGGTCCCTCCATGTTCAAACAGTCCAGAAACTGTGGTGAATATTCAGCAGAGCAGACATGGATCTCTTCGCGTCAGAAGAGAACGCTCACTGCCCAATATTCTTCTCAAAGAGCGAGGATGCGCTAGCCCAGGAGTGGGCCAGCTACCCGCTTTATGCATTCCCTCCGGTCTCCCTGTTACCACAGGTTTTAAAGAGGATCAGGGAAACACGCCACTCGGTGCTCCTCATAGCCCCGCTTTGGGAGAGTCAGACTTGGTTCCCGGAGCTCGCTCAGCTGTCGCAGACAGCCCCGTGGCCCATTCCAGTCAGAGCAGATCTCTCTCTCAAGCTCGCGGCACGATCTGGTGGCACGACTATCCGTTGCTCTGCCAGACGGAGTGTTAAACACGATCATGAACGCCAGAGCGGCTTCTACTAGGAAGCTCTATGTGTCAAAATGGTTTGTGTTCTCTAAATGATGACAAAAACCTAGACCCACTGCGGTGCTACGTGTCGTCTTTGCTCGTCTTCCTTCAGGAGATGCTGGATAAGGGCAGGTCCCCATCCACTCTCAAGGTTTAAGTGGCAGCTGTCGAGGCGTTTGCTGAACCCCGACGCGCTCAGTCTCTGGGCAAAGACGAGCTTGTCATCCGCTTCCTCAGGGGAGCTATAAGGATGAACCCTCGCGCCCCTCTTCGGTTCCTATTTGGGATCTTTCTATAGTTCTCGAAGCTATGAAAGCCCCCCCGTTCGAACCGTTAGAGTCTGTGGACCTAAAATACCTCTCGCTAAAAAACGTTTTTCCTTCACGCGCTCTCTTCTAGCGCAGCGTGTCTCGAGTTTGGACCCAATGACTCCATAGTCATCCTCAAACCTAGACATGGATATGTCCCCAAAGCGATTGGTACCCCGTTCAGGGCTCAGGTTATTTCCCTATCGGCTCTACTCGCTTCCGATAGCGAATATGACGCCAATCTCCTTTGTCCGCTTCAGGCTCTGAGATTGTACACTACACGCGCTGCCGCGTTTAGCGC
Organism: Cyprinella venusta; assembly: GCA_038021265.1. Taxonomy (NCBI): domain Eukaryota; kingdom Metazoa; phylum Chordata; class Actinopteri; order Cypriniformes; family Leuciscidae; genus Cyprinella; species Cyprinella venusta. The sequence goes on from CM075871.1 coordinate 20,820,315, forward strand.
TCTGAGCAGCTTTTTGTTTCGTTTGGGTGGCACACCAAGGGTCTGGCAGCCTCGAAACAGACACTATCCAGATGGATTGTGGACGCTATTGCTTCTGCTTATGCATCAAAAGACCTGCCATGCCCTCTGGGCATCAGGGCTCATTCCACCAGAGGCATGGCCTCATCGTGGGCATGGTCCAGCGGCATTTCCATTCAAGACATATGCGTGGCAGCGGGATGGGTTTCCCCTTCCACCTTTGTCAGATTTTACAATCTGGAAGTACCTGCCCTGCAGGCAAAGCTACTAGCAGTCTAGTATGCTTCAGCACTTAGGTTGAGCTGCACTTTTGGGAGTCACACTCATACAACCGGCATGCCGCTTGTTCTTCCCTCATGTGCTTATGTACTACACAATTACCGGGCCGCTTGCTGGCCCTTTTTATTTCATGTACATTTTTTCCCCACTTATAAGGGTCCCCCGGGATCCCTCCCCCGGGACTCACTGTGGATGCTTAGCCCGCACGGCGTTGACCATGTGTTTCCGTAGCGTAAGGTAGTTTACGCAATACTAGAGAACTTCTCGTAAGAGAACGAATCGGTTACCTAACGTAACCTCGGTTCTCTCTAGATGAGGGAACGAGTATTGCGTTCCCGGCCGTGCTTGCGCTACTAGCATTTTTGCTTCACTCTAAAAAATCAACTGACAAGCCTATGGTAGGTCCCTTTCTACTCTCTAGCCACGCCCTTTCTGGCGGGCTGTGATGCAATGAGAGCGTGCCTGCTTCTCATTGGTCGCGGGCTTAGCCCTGCTCTCTCATAGGCTTAAGCAGTTCTCTGTGAGTGAACCAATTAGCTGCTAGCTAGCCCGCTCATGGTCTGCTGCAAAGGAACTGCGTTGACAATGGATACAAATTATGGAATAATTTTTTGGCTTCAACTTCTCGGAATAGATGAATCTTTCCCGTAGCGTAAACTAGCTTACGCAATACTCGTTCCCTCATCTAGAGAGAACCGAGGTTACGTTAGGTAACCGATTCGTTTGCTTTAATTAATCATTAGCTAATGATTGGCAAAAATGTAATTTTGTTTTTTGACATCCAAACTAACCCCTGGATTTTAATTTCCAGCTGATGAACTGGTGCATCCAGTGCCATATGTCTGTTTAAAGTTTGAGGATTCAAAAATGGGATACTGAGCATGCGACGGTATCAAACTGATTACACTGAATGTGGCGCAACACTATGCCTCTTTATGTATTTGTATGGAAACAGACACACAATCTTCCATGTTTACAGTAAATTATGAAAGTTTCAAGATAAGAGATTCATTGTCACCAATTAGTGTGGAGCATGAACCAATTCGACTACAATATCCATAAATGTAGCATAATATTATATATTTTTGCTTTGATTCCAATAAACCTCTGTTGTGATTGTACTGTAGTGTTTTGCAAAAATGTATCACACACTTTGTTCAATGATTCCACTGTGTGTATTCTCTCTACTACTGCAGTACTTGTACAGAGATGTATACTGTTCATGTAGTACCATAATGAAACTTGTATCACCTATTTTGTTCTACAATATTTAATGATTGTACAAACAATGACTCAGTGAAACTATCGGTTGCTTGTGTGTGGGTGTCGGTTGCTATAGTTATGTTTCAATAGTATTTCACAGTAAATTTGTTTTTTGAACCAATGATTGTGCAAGTGCAAGATTTTTTTAAAGATGTGAATGCACAATGCAATGTTTTGAACATTAGACAGCCTGTGTTACAAGTGATAACCCTTTTGAGTTTTGTGTCTAGAGTTGTGAAAAATGACATCAAGGTTCTGAAAATAGTAGCAAAGTGATTGTAAAAAACTGTAAAAGGCCCCCTATGTTCAAATATGTACATCAATTAATTGACAGTGTCAATTCACGTTTGACCAAAACTAATAATAAATGTATCAGGTTTCTTACCTTTGTAGGCATGAAAACGGGTCAGGGGTGAAAAAGGTTAGAAGGTTATTACCCCTCTAGGGGGGTCCGGGGGCATGCCCCCCAGAAGAAATTTTAAAATAATCCATAATTTAAAGGGTTAGTTCACCCAAAAATGAGAATTCTGTCAGTATTTACTCACCCACATGTTGTTCCAAACCTCTATGTGTTTATTTGTTCTGCTGAACACGAAGGAAGATATTTTGATGAAAGTTTTTATCAAACAGATCTCATTTCCCATTGACTACCATAGTAGGAAAAATACATACTATGGTAGTCAATGGGCAATGAGATCTTTTTGATTAAAACATTCTTCCAAATATCTTTCTTTGTGTTCAGCAGAAAAAATAAATCTCCATCTTATGTGTCCATCTTATGCCCGCTTTGTCACACGGCCAGTTCAACCTTGTATAAATCAGCTTATGTGTGTCTCCTGCTCACGAGCGCTCACTCTTAACAGACACACGAACAGACACACTGTTTGCGCATCACAGAATGTTTATAAAGCGCTCCCCGTTCACAGTAACTGGGTCGTCTCATTTAAAACAGCCAGCCGCTGCTGTCAGCAAGCCGCCGCACATTGAATAATTAATAATAATAATAATAATTCATCACATTTATATAGCACCTTTCTGGACACTCAAAGCGCTTCACATAGAGAGGGGAATCTCCTCAACCACCACCAATGTGCAGCATCCACCTGGATGATGCGACGGCAGCCATATTGCGCCAGAACGCCCACCACACACCAGCTTACTGGTGGAGAGGAGACAGAGTGATGAAGTCAATTGGTATATATGGGGATGATTAGGAGGCCATGATGGACAGAGGCCACTGGGCAAATTTGGCCAGGATGCCGGGGTTACACCCCTACTCTTTCGAAAGACATCCTGGGATTTTTAATGACCACAGAGAGTCAGGACCTCGGTTTAACGTCTCATCCGAAGGACGGTGCTCTTTGACAGTATAGTATCCCCATTACTATACTGGGGCATTAGGACCCACACAGACCACAGGGTGAGCACCCCCTGCTGGCCTCACTAACACCTCTTCCAGCAGCAACCTGGCTTTCCCAGAAGGTCTCCCATCCAGGTACTAACCAGGCTCAGCCCTGCTTAGCTTCAGTGGACAACCAGTCTTGGGCTACAGGGTGATATGGCTGCTGGCCAAATACTCATATGAGTCAGGCTGCGAATGTAAGTTAGGTGCCCGCCCCAGCGCGCTCACACTAATAAACGCCTCACCTCCGGCGACGCGCACTCGCTTACATTCCCAGCACATCTAGTGGATGCATAACGCAAAACCCAGTCAGAATCTTATGCGCCTCATAATCCGGTGCGCCCTATATATGAAAAATGTTCTAAATGGTTATATGGTGATTTGTGGGTTTATATTGCTCTTTCCCACCATTCACCATTTAGGGGTGGAGGTGTTACGTGAGCATTGCGAACGCCTGGACTGGAGTTTTTTAATCAAGTTTAATTATGTTAATGATTGTTTCCGTTTTCCTTAGTTTTGATTGGTGGTGCTCGGGAAGGACTGGAGATAAGACGGAAGGAAGTGTCCTTGGAGGCGGCCGCTCACCATTGATTCCTCATTGTTTATAGTTGTGAATTTGAGTTCGGAGCGGGGAGTCTCAGCTGTGGGTTGTATTTCCAACCTTTTACCCTTGTTGCTGAGCTCCCCGTCTCTTATGCTATGATTAATTTGGGAGTTGTTTGAGTTAATAAATATATTATTTTGGATTACGTCTTTCGTTGTTAATCTGTTATGTTGTGGTCCCTGAACCTTAGACTTTTATTTAATGGGATCGTAACAATAGGTCATTCATTAAAGGTGCGCCTTATAATCCGGTGCGCCTTAAAGTGCGGGTAACCTGCTCCATCTTGTCTGTCGGTCTCCGTGTCCTTTTCTGTGCATGACAAAATTGATGTGTGGCGTGAGAGCGTGTGAAAAGTGTCACGGAGAATTCTTGAGTTGGCAGCTCTGAATGGCGCTAGCTTGGTCAACATCAGCGAATTCTCTCTGTCAAATTAATTCAAACTAATAATAAAAATGTAAAATGAACAAAATGAATACCATAAAACTACAAATAATAGCCTGGGCTTTTATTTTCCCATATTGTCGAAATGCACCAGCTTGTATTTTATACAGGCGTCTATGAGATGGCCTGTATAATTTAGTGTTGAGATGTTGTTCATTGAGTCTCTAATCTCTAAAAATTTCCAAATGCTCCATGTGAAATGGTGGTCTTCCAACCTTTTACTATCGTGTCAAATGATTTGATTAATATGCACAAGGGAGAGAGAGCAAAACAGCACTCGCTCGTGTTGTTTGAAGATGTGGTAGTGCACGCGAGCGCGGCCACGGCACAACTCACTTTCTGGAGGTATAATGCTCCATCTGGTATGGAATATGATTTGATTTTTTATGGCAGATGGCACCTTAAAATTATACTAAGCCTTTAAGTTCTGCATAATTAAGGGCGTAGCCACTTGAGTGACAGATTGATTGCCACTGCTGTCACTGCTAGTCATTTGTCTGCTGTCTGTTAGCATCACCCTCTGCTGTGTTTGTGCTTTTTTTGGGATTATTTCATACAATATAACACACGTATTATACCTTCACCCACGCACGCTGTTGGATTACATCGTTGTCGAGTATGGAGAGAACAACCAGCACTGTATTTCCAGGTGCACTAATGCACTAATGGATGTCTCACAATTTCATTGCTTTTTTGAGTTTAGCTTTAAAAATGTCTGTAGATATAGAGACCACCGTTATACAGTACTCTCATGGAACGGATATGCTTTAATAACTTACTTTGTAAAATAAAAAGTACCGTCAGATGAAATCCTGCAAGTGTCAGTGCTTTCCCTCCGTCCATGCACTAGATGCACACACTTAAAGGAGAACCCCAGGCAATTTTTAAGTTATTCTTGATCGTTAGACCTTTGTGAGTACTGACTATAGAAAAAAAACGAACCGGATTGGTGCTTGCTAAGCGGAGCTGCGACCGCGACTGCCCAGAACTCCCACCCAGCTAAAACGGCAGCTATGGGGGCATGTACATAAAGAGCGTCTTTGAGCCTCTTAACAGACACAAAATGCAATTAAAATGTCAGTCCAACATGAACAGGGACCTTACATGTGAACAAGATGCATTTAGCAACTTAGCCATTGTTTCAACTCAGCTAAATAGTCTTTTAGACGGCAAGCTGTAGCTCTGCAGCCCCGGAAAAGGTAAACAATGTCTTGGCGGGAGGAGCGTTGATCATGTGCGACGAGTTATGATCAGAGTTGCTTACAAGTGAAGAAGAAATGGTTCGTGTTTGTGCCTTTATGAATTGTGGCAACAGAATCATCGTCATCGTCAATTTTCATCATCTTCCCTTTCATGACCTCGAGATTCTGCAGTTGTGGCTAGTTGTACTTCAACTTGATGTGCAAACTCCCGTACAAGTACTACGCGCTAAAGATTACCGCATTTGAAGCGAACACTTTGACAAGGATGACTACACACAATCAACACAGCAAGGCCGTTTGAAGAAAAATGTCATTCCATGTACGAAGACGGTGCAACCACTGTGGAGGTAATGTAACATTTATTTATCCTTCCATTTGGGCACACACGGCATGAGGAGAGATGTGCATGAATGTTTTTGTAGTCTTATTTACAAAGCTTTAATTGTTTCAATAGCTTCTTTGACTTGTGTTTTGCCAATTTTTATAAGAATACATTGCACTTGCTAGAGGGAGTGTGCAGTACGGGGGAGGGGGAGATGTGTGATGATCACACAGGCTACGACCAGGCTACGAGTATCTGGAGAAATACTGTCCGAATGACCACACTAAATGTTCGATATACATACAAATAGAAAGTGTTACTGTTTTGTGCAGTTGGATAAAGCAGTTGCAAGAAATTTGTGTCGTTGAAGCATTTGCTTCATCTGCCGGTTGCTCTGTGGTCTGTCTCCTTCTTTCCAACTCTTGTGAGGCTATCTCTTCTTCAGTATACTCGGGTTCGAATAAATAAGCAAGATCATCAAACTCAAACGCCTCTTCCATGTGTTCAAAATCTTCTAAATTATCCATAGTTACGTTACTACTTGTTTCTTCACTTGTAAGCAACTCTGATCATAACTCGTTGCACATGATCAACACTCCTCCCACCTGGACATTGTTTACCTTTTCCGGCTACAGCACGGGGCTGCAGCGCGAGACTACAGCTTGCCATCTAAAAGACTATTTAGGTGAGTTGAAACAATGGCTAAGTTGCTAAATGCATCTTGTTCACATGTAGGGTCCCTGTTCATGTTGGACAGACATTTTGATTGCATTTTGTGTCTGTTAAGAGGCTCAAAAATGCTCTTTATGTCCATGCCCCCATAGCTGCCGTTTTAGCTGGGTGGGAGCTCTGGGCATTCGCGGTCGCAGCTTCGCTTAGCAAGCACCAATCCGGTTCGTTTTTTTTTCTATAGTCAGTACTCACAAAGGTCTAACGATCAAGATTAACTTAAGAATTGCCCGGAGTTCTCCTTAAAATGAGCACGGATTTCTAGTGCATGTACTTGAACTTCGGAGGTCATGGGCCCTATTTTAACGATCTGAAACACAAGTGTCAAAGCGCATGGCGCAAGTAACTTTGTGGGCGGGTCCGGCGCTGTTGCTATTTTCCCGGCGGGATAAATGCCTCTTGCGCCTGGCGCAAATCTAAAAAGGGTTGGTCTGAAGTAGCTTCATTATTCATAGGTGTGGTTTGGGCGTAACGTGAAATAAACCAATCAGAGCGGCATCCAACATACCCTTTAAGAACTGGTGCGCATGTTGCATGACGGATTATAACTGCGGGTTTACCAGGCGTGCGCCAGGAGCGTTCACAGTCGATGAGACCGATGTTCTTGTCAGGACAGTGAAAGACAGAGAGGTGACGTTGTATGGGGATGGGAGAAACTCTTGCACATCAGCGTCGGTTAAACATTATGGGCCCTATCTTGCACCCGGCGCAAATGACTTTATACACAAACGCATGTCTCATTCCTATTTTGCACGCGCGCGAAGCGGGATTTTCCCCTCCACAGACGCACGTCGGTAAACTAGGAAATGAACTTGCGCTCCCTGGGCGGATTGGCGCAAAAAGGAGGCGTGTTTCGGCGCAAACATTCCCTGGTGCTATTTTACACTTCCAGAACACAATTGCGCCACTGACCAGAAAAAACCTAGTCTAAAGTCAGTGGCGCGTTGCGCGTTGTTCATAATGCTATTTTAAGCGCGCATGCTTGGCCATAATGTAGCGGGTACACAACGCGCATATACTGATTCTCTCATCAACATAGATGCAGTAGTTTTTATTTTTGCAAATCATACATTATAACAAGGAAAAATATTAACACAAGAGGGAAATCATTGTGGTTTACATGAAGATGAAAAAACCGAAATAACCATTTCTTAAGGCTATTGTAGTAGCTACTAAAGGATCAGACCTGTTTGCCCAATAGTGGCAAGAAACATACGTATAGGCTATAATGTTTAACGGACGCTGATGTGCAAGAGTTTCTCCCATCCCCATACAACGTCACTTCTCTGTCTTTCACTGTCCTGACAAGAACGTCGGTCTCATCGGCTGTGAACGCTCCTGGCGCGCGCCTGGTAAACCCGCCGTTATAATAACAATCCGTCATGCAACATGCGCACCTGTTCTTAAAGGGTATGTTGGATGGCGCTCGGATTGGTTTATTTCACGTTACGCCCAAACCACACCTATGAATAATGAAGCTACTTCAGACCAACCTCTTTTAGATTTGCGCCAGGCGCAAGAGGCATTTATCCCGCCGGGAAAATAGCAATAGCGCCGGGACCCGCCCACAAAGTTACTTGCGCCATGCGCTTTGACACTTGCGTTTCAGATCGTTAAAATAGGGCCCTATATACGTATGTTTCTTGCCACTATAAGGCAAACAGGTCTGATCCTTCAGTACTACAATTAGCCTTAAAAAATGGGTAATAAGGTTTTTACATCTTCATGTAAACCACAATGATTTCCCTCATGTGTTAATATTTTTCCTTGTTATAATGTATGATTTGCAAAAATCAGTGTATGCGCGTTGTGTACCCGCTACATTATAGGCAAGCATGCGCGCTTAAAATAGCATTATGAACAACGCGCAACGCGCCACTGACATTAGACCAGGTTTTTTCTGGTCAAGTGGCACAATTGTTTTCTGGAAGTGTAAAATAGCACCAGGGAATGTTTGCGTCGACACACGCCTCCTTTTTGCGCCGATCCGCCCAGGGAGCGCAAGTTCATTCCCTAGTTTACCGACATGTGTCTGTGCAGGGAAAAATCCCGCTTTGCGCGCGTGCAAAATAGGAATGAGACATGCGTTTGTGTATAAAGTCATTTGCACCGGGTGCAAGATAGGGCCCTATATCTTTAATTGCTGGTTTCAAAACTGGTTTAACCCATCTGAGAAATTGAGAGGCGGCCAAAATCAGATTGTAAAAAGGACTGAATAAAGCTCTTTATGAACTTGACGTGCGATGCCATGCTGACTGACATAACGTAATGTGCATGAATCACTGTCATATGCTCAAGCTCAGAGCAACATTGTAAGTTACTGTCTGCATGATAATAATAATAATAATAATGCATCACGATACACATAGCTACAGTAGTTGACTGCTTGTATGTTGTGAGAAATGTGTGATCTGTGTTATGTACTGTTGTATACATACAGCTAACTAATTGTCCCTTGTGAGATTAATAAAGTTGATAAAAAAGTAAAGTAAAAAGTTTCACTTACGTCTTTTAACTATTATAATATTTCGAAGGGCAAAAACATGAACTTTATCTATTGGCTTTAATTCTTCAATCAGCTGTCACTTTAGCACGAGGCCAGTAGCATATAGCAGTAGAACCTCTGGTACCAGTATCCAGTAGTGACGAGAGGTGACGCACTGCCAAGATGGCGACGGTCAGCCCCGCCCACTTTAGGCTTCAAAAACGCTCTTCAGAAACCTACGGGTGACGTCTCGAATACTACGTCCATATTTTTTTGCAGGCTAAGGGACCAACTCAACTCTTAACAGATTGTGGAGGGGGAGTGATAATGGTCATGTAAACTTTTTTTATTTATAATTTATTATTATTGTTAAATTAGTGTTGATAAACGAGTTATGTATGGTCTTTCAGGAATTTCAAGTTAATAATGTAACATTTACGAAAAATATTTTAAAAGCTTGTGTTATGTGGATCCCCCTAGTGATTGTGATGGTTGGGGCTCCTGCACTGGCGCAAGTGCCCTTATGGATAATCCCGCTCTGTCTGGCAGGCGCAGGACAAAAGTTTAATGTCCGAAGCACGGCTTTTTAAAAGCCCCCTTTTGAGATGTATAAGTCTGTTAATAGGCAGAACAATCCTTTCAACCACTATACGTAGATAGATTCTCAAATTGCTTACCTGATCTATCTCAGCTGCTCAGTGAACCCAAACAAACGGATGAACTAGAGAAAATGACTAGCAGTTTGAGCACCATTTTCTCTAGTATATTAGATATTGTTGCACAAATTAGATTAAAAAAGGTTAGAGAGAAAACTAAAGCACCATGGTACAACAGAGCTACACATGTTATCAAGATAGAAACTCGTAACTTAGAACGTAAATTGAAACAAACTAATTTAGAGGTCTTTAGAATCGTGTGGAAAGACATCGTGATGTGGCCTATGTCACGTTATAAAAAGGCTCTGAAAACAACCAGGGCTGAGCATCACCGCAAACTACAGTAATAGAAATAACCTAAATAATTCAAGGTTTTATATTAAACACTGTGGCTAGACTAACAAATAAACAGACATCACCAGAGCAAAATATTCCGTTACAGTATAGTAGTAATGATTTTATTAATTTCTTAACTGAGAAAATAGAAAGCATCCGAAAACACAATTGTAAATGTACAATCCTCTATGGTGTCTTATGATTCAGCCACAACTATCACCCCTCAAGAACAACTACACCGTTCTATAACTATAGGACAGGAAGAGCTAAATAAACTTATCATTGCATCTAAACCAACAACATGTTTATTAGATCCAATATCCACTAAACTAATGAAAGAAGTGTTACCTGTAGTGGAAGAGCCTCTTCTCAATATTATTAACTCGCCTTTATTCTTAGGTCATGTTCCAAAAATATTCAATCTGGCAATAATAAAACCTTTCATTAAGAAACCGCAATTAGATCCAAATAACCTAGCAAATAACAGACCCATTTCAAATCTTCCAATTTATGTCTAAAATACTAGAAAAAATTGTGTCTGCTCTTGTGCTCTTTCTTGCAAGAAAATGATATCTAGTAAAAATTTCGGTCAGGATTCAGACCACATCAGAGAAAACAGAATCTGCAGAGGTGGCATATAAAAAATTGAACATGCAAAACGTCTCTGGTTACGTATGTAACCTTAGTTCCCTGAAGGGAATGAGACGCTGCGTGTAAACGCCATGGGAACGCCTTTGCGTGACGAGTCATGAAGCACGTATGAAATCTGTCCAATAGCGAGACGTAACGTCACAGGCGGGGTGACGTATCGACCAGGAAACTATAAAGCATCCCCGAAACACAAGCGCACCAGCTTCTGATAGGACTGAAGCAAGCACCCACGGGCATGCTGGGAGTATGGCATAGACAGGCAGCGTCTCGTTCCCTTCAGGGAACTAAGGTAACATACGTAACCAGAGACGTTCCCATTCAGGGAACTTCGAGCTGTGTGTAAACGCCATGGGAACGCTAATACCAACGCCGCCATGCGAGCAGGTGCCCGTCGTATGAATCAAAGAGCAAATTCTGACGAAAGCACCTGCGCCCCAGGGGTAGAGCTGAAGTCCAGATGATAAAATTTTACAAATGTGTGCGGTGATGACCATCCTGCCGCATCACAGATGTCATTCAAAGGAACCCCGGATAATGCCTTAGAGGCAGCCATACTCCTAGTTGAATGAGCCCGGACAGCCAAGGGAGAAGGCTGACCAAAAGACTCATAAGCCAGTGAGATGGCCTCGACCACCCACTTGCTCATCCTCTGCTTAGACGCAGCAGAACCTCTATTAGGAGGCCCAAAGCAAACAAACAATTGTTCCGATCTTCTCCACAGGGCAGCTCTGTGGACATAGGCGTCTAAGGCCCTCACAGGGCAGAGCAGATTTAGTTTCTCCTGGTCAGGTGACAGAAACGGAGGAGGACAGAAGGCCTGTAGCACTATAGGTCTAACAACGCTAGTTGGAACCTTGGGAACATACCCCAGTCTAGGGAGGATGAAAGCCTTCGCCATACCGGGAGCAAATTCCAAGTAGGGCTGTCAAACGATTAATCGCGATTAATCGCATTCAAAATAAAAGTTTGTGTTTATGTAATATATGTGGGTGTAGTGTGTATAATTATTTAGTATATATAAATACACACACATGCATGTACAGTATATATTTAAGAAAAATCTGAAAGTATATACTTTATATATATTTATACATAATTAATATTATGTATAAATATAAATATTTGATACATTAAGAACACATTTTTCTTAAATATATACATGCATGTGTATGTATTTATATATACAAAATAATTATACACACTACTGTACACCCACATATATTACGTAAACACAAACTTTTATTTTGAATGCGATTAATCGCGATTAATCGTTTGACAGCCCTAATTCCAAGCATGAGGGGGAAACCGACAGCGCCTGAATATCTCCTATTCTCTTCAGCGAAGAGATAGCTAGAAGAAAGATAGTCTTTAAAGTGACAAATTTCGCAGGCACCTCTTCAATGGGCTCAAAAGGAGCTAAACAGAGTCCCTCCAGCACGATCGCTAGATCCCAGGTCGGTACCCTCGTACGAACTACTGGCCTCAGCCTCAAGAAGTGAGTCAAATTCCTTTTTTCCTAAGATTGTTTTTTATAAGCGGTATATTGATGACATTTTCATGATCACCACGGCCACGTCTGCAGAGACGTTGATGTTTTTAAATTATCTTAACTCAAGGACTGAGCATGTGAATTTCACTATGGAATGCGACCCAGTAAGCATCAGTTTTCTTGATGTTCGAGTATACATATGTGACGGGAAACTCCATACTGATCTGTACCGAAAACCAACGGATCGCAACACTATTTTAAGAGGCGATAGTTTCCATCCTAGACCTTTAATTAAGAGTTTACCTATCAGTCAATTCAAACGAGTGCGTAGAGTGTGTAGCACAGATGAATCTTATGCTCATCAATCTAATGATTTAACTAAAAGATTCTTGAATCGTGGTTACCGTACGGAATGGATCGAAAATGCCAAAAAGAAAGTTAATGAGACGTCTCAATTACAGTGTTTGCGTACAAAACATAATAAAACACAAGTTCTCGATGCTCCTATTTGCACGACGAAGTACTCAGCATTGGGTGCGGAGTTTGGTAAAATCTTAAATAAACATTGGCATATTATTTCAAGTGATCCTAAATTATCAAGGGTTTTTAAAAATGGTCCGAAATTAGTCTTTAAACGTCAAAATAATCTTCGTGACTTGCTGGTAAAATCTGAATATTCCTCACAAACAAAACCTAGTATTCCTACTCTTCCTCCAGGTAATTATAGGTGTGGTAATTGCGCCCAGTGCGCTTTTACTCACAAATGTAAATCTTTTAGTCATCCACGTACTGGTCGTGACATTCCGATACGTGGGACTATTACCTGTTCTTCCACTCACGTAATTTATCTAATTCGCTGTCCCTGCGGTCTTGCATATCTGGGTAAAACATTCAGACAATTACGCACTCGTATTAGTGAACATCGCAGTAATATTAGAACTGGAGATATGCGTAGCCCCTTAGCGGTTCATTTTAAACAAGCAGACCATAATGTCAGCGCTTTGCAGTATATTGGTATCGAAAAAGTAACAACACCCTCAAGAGGAGGAAATTATGAGAATAAACTATTACAGAGGGAATGTTTTTGGATTTACAGTACTATAGTACAGTACAAGTACTTTGTCACCCTTAGGATTGAATGAGGATTTTGATATTAAACCTTTTTTATAATTTTTTTTTCTCCTTATTTAGTTTATTTTTATTATTATTATCTTTTTTTTAGTTTATTATTATTATTTCTATTTTATTTTTATTTTATAATTTTTTTTTTTTTAAATTAATTGTAATTGTCACATGACTTGTATTTGTCACGTTACTTGCATTTGTCATGTAACTTTTTGTGTGTGCCTAATTAAGGTGATCATCTGTGATCCACTTGTGATGTTGTGCGTGCCTAATTGATGGCAATTATCTGAATCTATTTAAAGTTGATCTCATACTGCATGTAGATTGTGCCTGATGAAGACCTGATGGTCGAAACGTTGCTCTTTTAATTAAAATTTTTTTTGTAGCAGTATTTCAGTGTGCGGACTTCAAATTTCTTTATTCTCAGCCTCAAGATACCACGAAGGAAACGAATTACGAGGGGATGTCTCCCTAGAGAAGCTCCGTTCAAAGGGACATGGTAGGCGGATAGGGCCGCCACATACACCTTCAGTGTGGAGTAGGATAACCCCGTAGAGAAGCGCTCCTGAAGGAATTCCAGCACCACCGGCAACGGGCAGTTAACTGGGTCCAACTCGCGCTCTCCACACCAAGAGGCGAAAAATTTCCACCTCGAGGCATAAAGTTTCCTCGTGGATGGGGCTCTGGACTGGAGGATGGTCTCCACGACCTCAGTCGAGAGACCTGACCCTATGAGCTGGGCCCCCTCAGAGGCCAAGCCCACAACCTCCAAAGTTCTGGGCGGGGGTGAAGTATCACCCCGCCTGCTTGGGACAGAAGGTCTCTCCTGACCGGAATCTTCAGAGGAGGACCTTCGAGAAGGGAAATCAGGTCCGCAAACCATACCCTGTTCGGCCAATATGGGGCCACCAGAAGTACACTGACTCCTTCCCGGCGAACCCTTTCCAAAACCCCTGGAAGCAGAGCAACTGAGGGAAAAGCGTACAGGGGTGACCTCAGCCACTCCTGTACCATCGCATCCAGCCCCAAAGGAGCTGGTGGGCTCAGGGAAAACCACAGCGGGCAGTGTGAAGTTTCGCTGGATGCGAAGAGGTCCACTTCGGCACGGCCGAAGTGCCTCCAAAGGAGCTCCACCACCTCGGGGTGAAGTCTCCACTCCCCGGGCCTCGGCCCCTGCCTCGACAGGATGTCCGCTCCCTGATTTAAGTATCCCGGGATATAAATCGCTCTCAGAGACCGAAGTCTCCCCTGGGACCACAAAAGGATCTGGCGCGCCAGTTTGTATAATGGACGTGAGCGCAGACCCCCCTGATGGTTTATGTAAGAGACCACAGACATGTTGTCAGACCGGACAAGAACATGGTGACCTCTGAGATCTGGGAAAAAATGTTTCAGAGCTAGAAACACCGCCATCATCTCTAGACAATTTATGTGCCAAAGAAGATGATAGTTTTGCCACAGCCCGCTGGCCGAGCGACCACTCATGATCGCTCCCCAACCGGTAAGAGAGGCATCCGTCGTCACCGTTACCCGGCGACACGGGGCTCCCAGCACAGGTCCCTGGGACAGGAACCAAGGTTCTTTCCACATGGCCAGGGCACGGAGACCACGTCGCGTGACCCTGATCCTGCGAAGTGGGTTTCCCCTCGGGGAAAACCCCTTGGTCCTGAGCCACCACTGTAGCGGTCTCATGTACAGCAGGCCGCACGGTAACACGTTGGACGCTGCTGCCATCAGACCCAGAATTCTCTGGAACTCCTTTACAGTGAGCGACTGGCCTAGCTTCACTTGATTGACAGTTGAGAGAATCGAGGCTATACGAGGTGGCGACAGACGTGCTTGCATCGTCGTCAAATCCCAAACCATGACTAGAAAAGTGGTACGCTGAACTGGCGAAAGCACACTCTTCTTTACGTTGAGTCTCAACCCCAACCTCCTGATATGGGCGAGGACGGCATCTCGATGCCGAATCGCCTGATGCTCCGATTGAGCTAAAATCAACCAATCGTCGATGTAGTTTAAAATGCGAATGCCCTGGAGACGCAGTGGGGCCAGAGCTGCGTCCATGCATTTCGTGAAGGTTCGAGGAGATAACGCTAGGCCAAAGGGAAGAACCCGATACTGATACGCTTCGCCCCCGAAATCGAACCTCAGGAACTTCCGATGCTGCGGAAGGATGGAAATGTGGAAGTAAGCGTCCTTCAGGTCTATCGTGACAAACCAGTCCTCGGACCTGATTTGTGACACGATCTGCTTGAGAGTTAGCATTTTGAACTTGAACTTCCTTACTGACCGATTTAAGAGGCGCAGATCTAAAATCGGGCGTAACCCCCCATCCTTCTTTGGAACAATGAAGTAACGGCTGTAATACCCCAGGTCTCTGTCGGGGGGAAGAACTCGTTCTATCGCCCCCTTCAGTAACAGAGCTTTCACCTCTTGTTCCATGACCAGAGCCTGCTCGGGGGCTACCACTGTGGGCAAAATCCCCCGAAAACACGGCGGACGTGACCTGAACTGGATCACGTACCCGCGTTCGATAGTCTGCAGGACCCATCGAGATATATTTGGAAGACTTTCCCATTCTGCCAGAAACTCTACTAAGGGTACCAGTCTCTCGAGACTGGCCTCTGGAGTAATTATTGAAACAGAAACAGCGCCCTGTGACTGCGCACAGGCAGGGTTTAACGACTGTTCTGTATTGCTCCTCAGAGCAAACGAGCTTCCCTCGGGAAAACGCTCGCTGGGACCGTCTGCGCCCACCGTCACAGGCAGGTTCAGCAGAATGGGTCCCTGAGGGCACCGTGAGAGAGCGGACGCCGTGCCACGCGGCGAACACCCCTCTCTCACAGTGGGGACCACCCTCAGCATCCTGACGGTGGCGGTCAGGATCTCTTCGACGAGGCCTTCCTGGCAACAATAACCGTTCTCAGATCGGTTCTGTACCGGGAAGATCTCGCCTGAGAGCGCCGCGTCTCTGTCCAGTTTTGCTGGGGAGGAGCGCGAGATGCGACGCTCTTCTTCTGCTGCGCCCTATGCGATGAAGACGGGTGAGGCTGCTCCCGCCCAGCAGCCCCCGGGACATGAGAGCGGAGGGGGATACATTTTTGGAGCGCCGCCGCCTGCTTTCTACCTTCTTGAAATCTTTCTATGACAGCATTTACTGAGCCACCAAACAGACCTTCAGTAGACAGCGGCGCATCCAAAAGAAAAGCTTTATCTTTTTCTTTCATACTAGCTAGATTCAGCCATAAATGTCTCTCCGTGGCCACCAGGGCTGCCATAGAACGGCCGACTGATCTGGCCGTCTCCTTGGTGGCACGGAGAGAAATATCCGCCGCTTGACGGAGCTCTTTAATGGTAACAGAGCTGACGACATCCCCCTCACTGATATCTCTCAATAAATCTGCCTGATACGCCTGGAGTATGGCCATAGTATGCAAGCAAGATGCTGCCTGTCCCGCCGCCGAATAAGCTTTGCCCACCAAAACCGAAGTATTTCTGAGTGGTTTGGTGGGCAATGCCGGTGTTTTAAAAGACGATGCCGTATCAGGAGAAAGATGGCTCGCCAAAACTTCCTCCATCCTCGGCATCGCCCCATAACCCTGCTTATTAGACCCAGAAATGTTTGAGTACATTGATGTCTGCTGTGTGAGAATTCTAGCAGACACCGGTTTGTTCCACGATCTATACACCTTGGTGTGTAAATCGGGGAAGAAGGGCAAACACCGGCGTGGAGGTTGCGAGTGAGATGACAAAAACCTCTCGTCTAGTTTGCTTTTTATTCTAGACTGCTGTTTCTTGACTGGCCATTCAATACTGAGTTTCTCCACAGCCCGAGTCAAAACCTCCATAAGCTCATTATTTGCGGGAGACTGGGATGGCGATTCCCCAATCTCCACTGAGTCCACTGACATATCAACACTTTCAACATCCAGCTCCTCAGAACTGGATAGCTGCAGTGAAGGCGCCTCGAACCCAGGCAGGAGAAACCGCAACGCGGACCCCCGCAGCGAGATCTGAGGCGCTGGATCTATCAGGTAAGGGCAGAGAAAGTGATCCCTCAGGACCCGTCTCTATCCCCGCTGATAGATCCATTTGCGATCCCCACGACGCAAGCCTTCGCCGTGCCTCAGCAGCAGCGGGACCCGCGCCGCGGGGAACGCGAACCGAACCGCTCTCCTCGAAGAGCGCCCGGCGGGAGCGGAGCGTCTTCATGGGCAGACACTCGCAATGCTGACAGCCAGCCCCCTCGAGAGCTGACTGGGCATTCTGTACTCCCAAACAGACAACACAAAGATCGTGTGTATCCCCACCCGTGATATAGCGAGGGCAGGGATGAACACACTTTCTAAACTGCTGCTGTTTACTCGCCATCAAATTTCTCTTTTTACAGACAAACTTTCTCAGACAGACAATGTTTCATACAGAGAGCGCTTTGCTGAAGATTCAGAAGCTGGTGCGCTTGTGTTTCGGGGATGCTTTATAGTTTCCTGGTCGATACGTCACCCCGCCTGTGACGTTACGTCTCGCTATTGGACAGATTTCATACATGCTTCATGACTCGTCACACAAAAGCGTTTCCATGGCGTTTACATGCAGCTCGAAGTTCCCTGAATGGGAACAAGCATAGGCTACAAAACATTGTTTAAAATAAACACCCCTTAAAGCTTCTGTGGATTTTATCAATTACCTTTAAAAATGAATATTCTGAAAGTGTGATATTTTGCTGATTCACATTCGCATTAAAATAGGTAAAACACATTTCATTTTGCACCATTATGTTTTTGTAAATATGCCTATCACGTTTTTTCTTTCAGTTTATAACAGATTAGTTTTTGGTGACAATGTTCAAGTTATATTAATTCAAAAGATGGCTTGATTGAAATCTGTGTAAAATGTTTTGTATGATTATAATAATTTATACTGTCTAAACTGTGGTCTCTTGTTTTCTCTGCTAGTGCTGGAAAGCAAGATCACAGATAACGCATAATTTACGATAAGAAGAAAATAGAGCCACCTCCCAAATTAAGCCAGTGTCTAATTGGTCGAACTAATCCAGGAGGCTGGACAAACTTTTGAGTTAAAAAAGACCCGAACAAAGGTTCAGGCGGTTGTAATTATCACAGAGGGCCGTGTAGAGAGCGACGTGATGCCAGTGGCATGATTACCGATGAGCGACACCTGTGAGACGTTTTTCAGCATTTAAATCATCTATGTAAAAAGAATACATCAATAAAGATACATTCCTGACATTTATAATGCACAGTAGCTTATCTTTTATTATTAATAGTAAAATTCGGTCCGTTTTCCCCATGGCTGTCGTTGCTATACAACCATGCACTGCGCTCTCCACAATGACAAAGAAGTTTTAGTGATGTATTTCCACCACAGAAAAACGCTTGCTGAAGCTCTGCTAAAAGATTTATTTACGGAGAAGAGAAAAAACACCCAAGCGTTTGGGTGCACGTGCACTTCCATACTGAAAAGTTTATGAGCGCGCCTCCCGCGAGAGCGCAATGAGCGCGCTTCCCGTGCGCCTAATCGCCTATTTGAGGTAACGACCTCGAGCGCGCAAAAGACGCGATACATGAACTTATCAAGAGACCCCCTTGACATCGCTTCTGTGCACGGCACCTTCTCGGCAAGCAGGGGCGCCATTGCCAATAATTGAATCGAAATGATGAAAAATAGAAAACCTTCGCGGCACAGAGGATAATTTTTTTAACTGCTCGTGCCGCCCCCCATGTGACATGAAGAAATGCCGCCCCGGGCGACTGCCCGGTTCGGCCGTGCCTAGAACCGCTACTGGCATTAGGTCCAACCCCCTATGGGCGGTTTTGAAAGAGTGGGATCTAGTGCTTGTAGTCTTTACAGAGATCCCCCCTCTTACACTTCCTCCTACAATGATGTAAAATGACGATTTTTGTGTCATTGTAGGAGGAAGTGAAAAAGGTAAATACCAGATTTCTCTCGTCTCAGGGGAAAATGAGAAAGTGTTGCACGGCCATTCAATAAAATATCTGGGTTTCTAACAATGGAAAGCTTAATGCAAATGGGTGGAGTGTCCCTTTAACTCGTGTCTGCAAGTTAAACTTTTTGAGTTAGCGCAGCTGCCAGTAAAATTATGGCAACAGTTTTTGAAACAAAAAAGACTGTTATATATAATATATATGTATTGCATAAACCATGCTTGCATTATATTTGTAGGGCTTGCATTTTTATGGGCTGAAATTCAACATGGTTGAATATTTAAACTAAATATTTCAATTACAAACATTTCAAACACATTTTCATTATTCAAAATTCAATAAACCATATTCACCTTTCATATTTCACGTCCAAAATATTCAACAGGCAATTTTTGGTCCATTTTATTTGACTTTACAAATTCAGTGGTTCAAATTCGATAGTAAATTCAACGTTGACATCCAGGAACTGTAGGAAATGCAATAGATTACCGAGCATAATCCCCATCTGTTAGTCGACCTCACCAGCAGGGGTGCAAGGTGCATGTTGTTGACAAAGACCAAGCAACAGAGCAAGTCATTCATTCATAAAAAACTAATTTATAGCAATGTCTGTGTTTTTGTGATAATTATGACAGCTGTGTTTTGTTAAATTCAGTGTCTTCACGGTTACCTTACCTGTGTAGCCTACATGCATATTTCTCTACCATGAAGAAGATAGGCTACTAATGATTTTTTTTCCCTGATGCAGATGTACAGATAGGCTACAATGTTACATTTGAGGTAGACATATATTCATCTTGGTTGTTTAGTGTTTAATGTGATATTTACAAAAACATAATGGTGTATGTAACTATGAAATGTGTTTTACCTATTTTGATACCAATGTGAATCAGCAAAAATAGAAATGTCACTTTTTCAGAATATTCTACTTTCAGAATATTCTATCCATCCATCCATCCATCCATCCATCCATCCATCCATCCATCCATCCATCCATCCATCCATCCATCCATCCATCCATCCACCTTATTCTATTTATCCAGGGCCTGGTCGTCGGGGCAGCAGTCTAAGCAGAGATGCCCAGACTTCCCTCTCCCTAGACACTTCCTCCAGCTCTTACGGGGGTAAAATAAAATTAGTACGTCCCAAATCATACTATGTTGAAATGAGTGTTCCTAAGAGACCCGGATGGTCTACTATATCTAGTCAGAATCGGAAGTGCAGATCGATGCACTTATTGCCTGATATTAACCAAAACTCATTGCGCGTCGGATGAGGAGTCGGTTAGAACTACATACATGAGTGAAAAGTGTTAAAAAAAAAAAACTACCAACATGGAGGACGCGCGAGTCCGGCGGTTATGTACAGAGGTTTAGATAAAGGGGTTTAAGTGTTTAATTATCAGTATCTAACCTGACGAAAATGTATTTATTCAATGTTGGCTATATTATTATATTGCATCTGCATAAGCATTATGCACTTTTGTAAAGATACGTTTAGCCATTAACTTTAAAATGCATCATTACATTCAAATTGCAAACACATTTGGAGAGTCTCCGCATGAAAGACCCACGACTGGCAGGTGAATGTGTGACAACATTTCTCCCCGAAACAGTAAGAAATTAAATTAGATTGAATGGAAGATTTAACTGTGACTAGATGATTGACAGGTCAGTTTACAGTGATAGGATGCACACAACAGAGCTGTTCGTTAAAGATGACGAAGTAATATGTCCCAAAGCTTGCCTACTCTTTTGTTAAACACTCAAAAGTATGTACTTTTTCTTAACAAAAAGAGTACATACTTTTAGGGCGTAGTTTAGGTAAGCTAATTGGAACGCAGGGAGTGAGTCGCTCACTGAGGAGAATGGGTCGCCCGTTGTGTGAGGACACTGCAGATCCACCGCTGGCCTATCAGTGGGAAAGTCTAGAGTTCTTACTAGGTCAAGAATATATGATCATATAACACCAATTTTATCATCTCTACACTGGTTACCTATAGAGAGCCTAAGTCCCTCCCCTTCCGGTCGGCCACCATGGGACCTTACTTAGGAAAAATATTGAATGGTAGTCAATGGCGAGTGACAACAAATATTTTGATCTGGTTTGAATTGTGCCCTGATTTACACATATGATGTTTGTCAATTTAAAAGATACATTTTAAAGTAAAGAAAGTCGCAGTTTGATGTAAAACCGTTGAGGTATAAGACTGTGAAAATACGTAATTACAAAGACTACAAACCCCAAAGGCGCACATTTTCTCTCAATGACTGAAGCTAACTTTACTGAGGCTGTCTGGCATTGTTTCTACAGTCTTACGTTATAATCGTAACGTTACGCCGTCCTACCTGAGTGTTTTGTACCAGACTGCACACACACGAGCAGCGGATCTCGTTTCTCTTCCCGGGAGATGTAGTTCACAGAGCGATTTTCACATAAAACTAAATGTTACTCTTCTGTTGTATGACAAACTGCGACGTTTTTGACTTTGAGAATCATCTTTTAAATTGACAAACATCATATGTGTAATTCAGGGCACAGTTCAGACGGAATAAAAAGATAAGTTGTCTCTCCCCATTGACTTCCATTCATATTTTTTCCGAAATAAGGTCCCATGAGCCGGAAGCGAAGGGGCGGGACTTAGGCTCTCTATTATGTTTCGTATCAATTACAAAGTTCTACTGACCTATAAAGCCCTAAATGGTTTAGCTCCAGTTGTTGCTATTGTGCGATCTCAGAAGTAAAGCTGACGCGCCAAGGGAAAGACGCTTATCCTGTCTGTTTCTTTACTATTTTACAGTTCACAGGTGCACAGTGCTTCACTCCCTGTGTACCCTTGCTGCCAGTCAAGATTTCCCCTATGTCTGAGGCCGGTAACACATGCAGTTCATGTGCAATGCAATCACGCCCGCGCCTCCATGATGCCTCCTAACCTAAGGGTCTGTACACTTACAAAGTTCTCAATGCTTCGTTCTGCATGCAGGGACCCTCATTATGTTACTGTTTTAGTGTGGGGCTATTTTGAGTCTTGTTAGTGGTATAAACAAGCGATTTCTTTTTACTTATTAAATGCCCCCATTACTAGCGTTATATGCTAATCAGTTTTTAGAGATAAAATCCTTTACATTCGATTATCATGAAAATAAATCTCAGAGAACGGTTGACTAGGCACCAATGCTTTATTAGACCAAAGGTTCATTTTACGTCGGAGTCCTCCTTTAACTAACGTTAGCAGGCTATCTTTGTAAAACAGGAAGGATATCTTTACGACCAGAAATTCCCTTTCCTGTCTCTGAAATTATTTCTGTATAAAAATTGATAATGATCTCATGATTAGCTTGCTGGACAAGCAGATAATCAGATCACAAATTAATTCACAGGGTTATCGTCGGAGTAAACATGTGATAGACCTAATTGACATATTAATATTTCATTATAATCCGCTTTGATTAAAAATTGATATACAATTGAGCTAATTTGTTCCTGTCTGTAAAACGTGATCTATGGAATTAATCATAATCAATTTGTGGTTGATTGTCGAGATACAAATGAATGCAGATGCAGGTAACATACCATCCCTTCTCGGGAGATTTAATAATATGTATGGCTGATCTGGTCCAAACCTGTATGAATAATTATTAATCATCAATTATTAATTATTGCATACAAATTCCCCATATAGATCAGGTCAGACTCTACAGACTAAACGTCTTTGATTCAATACAAGGACACGTTGGATCCCTGCCATAGTTGGTCGCTTACTGGACACCACCCTGCTTACCCATTTATAGATCTTAGCCATTTAGAGCCAAATTGTTTGCCAGATTTGAATTATCAAAAGTGACTGCCAATTAAAGGAGCAAAACACAAGTATCTGAGTTTTTGCAGAACTACGCCCCCTCTGGCGACAAGCGAAACTACAACCAGACCTGTGCGCGTTCATGGAGGAACACACACACACACGCACGTTTGCACGAGCTGTTCAAAACCAAAGGAACATCAGCCGCACACTGTGCGGCACACATCTTTTGTTACAGTCATAATGAGGTAATACAGTTATAAATCTGCAAGTCATTTAAAATATATGAAAGGAAAGGCATTCGAGTAAATTACACACTTTTTCCATCTCCATGTGCTTACTGTATCCACTTATGATTGAATTATTATGGGAACACGTTCAGTTATCACTTTGTATAGGACCCGTTTGAGCCCGCAAGCAGACTGGAGATCTCTCCGTTTGTTGAAAGCCTTCCTGATGTTAATTCTCGTCTTATTCCGACGCCCGGCACTGGACAGACAGAAGTTTTCTTTTCTTTGTCTCACGTGGAGTTTGCGCTGGGGTTTGGAACGAACTACAAGCCGGTCTCTTTCCGCGCCATATACAGATTTAATGAAGTGCACGTCACCGAAAGCAACAGATATGAGCTGCATTTTATTAATCATCGGCTAATTTCAAAATCAGCAAAGACAGCAATAAGAGAGATCGGCAACAGCCCTCTTTACTTTTAATGAAGATGGTAGTGTTAAGCGTCTGCGACTTACTTTCACTCTGATTTGCGATAGATTGCGGTGCGCTGGCTTGATGAATAGACGCTCAGTTGCTCATCTGAGGTGATGTGCGTCGTCATATATGACTAAAATAACATGACATATAGCCTGGTTTCAAAAAGCAGATGCATTTACACTTGTCCAGTTTCGTCTGGAATGCGGCCCAGACCACGTCCTCAAGTGGTTTGAGCGATCGGATTCAAATCCGTCTCGAATGCGTTTCGGAGGGCATTACACCCTGGTCTTTTCATGATCGAATAGCTATCTGATCACAGAAAACGCATGAAGTGACCAGGTGTAAACAGCCCCTTTGAATCCATCGTCTACTTTTGTGGAAAGTTGACTAGAGTTGTTTCGCTCGAGTTGTCTTCTCTGATACGGAGAACGCCGGCGAATACAATAAGACTAACCTAAGACATAGGCACATGCCAGGTGAGCGTGAACGCGTGTGACGTCACGCCCAGTCTCAGATTCGAGCCCGAATCCATCTTATATATTTCACTGTACAGGATTATAGAGGTGATCGCAGTGATCAGAGAAGGGCTCATTCAGCCCATCAGGCGATTGTTTAAGCATGTATTTTTAACATGAAATGTTGCGCAATGCACCTTTAAAGTGGTTTAATAACGTTATGAAATAGCCTAGGCTAATTACCACCATATTAGTTCTGATACCAAATAAAGTCAACTTCATAAATAGGTCTGTATCCATTGTGAACATATTTTATTATTAGTCTTAAAGGGTACCTATTATGGCATTTAAAATGTTCCTAATATTGTTCTGGGAGTCCCCAACAACAGTTTTACAAGCATGCAATGACAAAAAACACTTTTGTTGTCTTATAATATGCATTTATTTTTACCTGATTTGCCCGGCTCCCATATGAATCGTTAAGCGAGTCCTTTTCCAAAACCTGCCTTTGCGTGACGCTAATCTGCGGTGATTGGTCAGATGACCTAGTCAGTTGTGATTGGTATTCTCTGTGCAGATATTGTCGAAAACGGAACTCTTATCACCTTAAAATGGGTTCTCAACTCCAGTCCTCACGACCCACTGCTCTGCATATTGTGTATGTCTCCCTTATTTAACACACCTGATTCAGATCCTCAGCTCGTTAGGATAGAGCCGGCTCGCGAATCCATAATTTATAGCGTTTAGGTTTGTGAAGCAATCATCTTCAAAATGACGCGAACACAGAACAAGGTTTGGGCTATACTTGTGTGGTATAGCAGTACTTGTATATATGAACTGCAGCCACTTAGTCTTCAAATACTCCTCACTTGTCAGGTGAAAAAAAGTTTGCTTTTGCGTCGCACTTCAAAACACAGCGTCTCGTCGACATGGTTGTTTTCCGAAGCCCAGATCTCGAAAAACGACAGAGTCCAAAAAGGTGCGGTGGGTCCAAACCTCCATGCTCTCAGACCTCCCTGGCCAGCCCAGGCAGGGTGGCCCGTCCTGGGCCAGTTTCAGATTTGCCCGCCACCCCTGGAGCTCCGGTTTTCCCTGGCGTCTCCGAGCGCAATAAGTGGGCGTTTCTTATTCAAATAACTTGTCAAGTTGACGTCAACTAGACAAAGGAAAAGCATCGTTCTTCGAACGATTCATATCAGCGACTCGGAGTCGACTCTTACTTTTGAGAGACAATAACTTTGTATACGATGAACTTTCATGTTTAAAACTTTGCAGGATGTTTTCGTTCACTTAGATCTATGTTAAACACTACATGAAGGGCAATTTTCAAAAATCCATAATAGGTACCCTTTAAAATGTCCATAACATAAAATCATTGATGAGCCAAAACATTGTCAACATACCATAGTTGGAATTGTACTGCGCTGTGCTGTTTAGACTGCTGCACAGTGGCAGCGACTAGCGTCTTGAGCTCAAAGAATGCTAAGAGAGAGCTTACGAATGGTCCAGACCAAAGAAAGTGTGACTTACAGAAGATATACTTAGTTTATGAACACTAATTTTGCCATAAAGTTAACAGAAAGGCCATTGCCGCCATTGATGGAAATTTCCGTCATTTGTAAGACAACAGAAATTTGCGGCTTTCTACGTTTTCACTGTTACATCATGGTACGGTGCGCTATTATGCATCTTCCAAAAGAATACTGAAACACCTGATCAAAACAGGCGAAGAAGAAGTAGAAACAAGGGATAGCATATGTAAGCTTACGCATATGTAAAATAACGCAACCAGCAATATTAAACAGCATATAAATCAAAACTGCCTAATGTTACAGAATGTTGACCCAGGACGAGCTATAGGACTGTGAAGCTTTGGGGGTGTTGATGGACTCAATCTACTCCATCTGTATTTTGATCATCATTCTGATGCCCCGTTTACACAAAATGAAGATGCATATATTTCCTATTCGTTTCTCTTAATACCTGGCTATGTGTAAATGTGGCCTGAATCCCATCCAGATGTAGTCTTTGACAAAAACAAGTTTTCTCAGCCTTTTGCTTGAATTGTTGCTTATTTCATGGAACACCTACATTCAAGTGTTGATTAAAAAAGAATGCATTAAACAAGAATAAAATGTTTTTTTTTTGTTACACACATTTAATTAATAGCAACTCATATATTACTTACTTTATTAATCAGACAGACTCTTTATTTTTTATAATCATTAATGAATGGTTTAGTTCTTCATCAGTCATACATAAACTAATAAATATCTGTGTATTAGTTAAGCATGAAGTAATGCATATTAGCCCACACATATTGTAAAGTGTTACCAAGTTTTTAATTAAACAGTTGTCTGGTAAATACAACCGCTTAATTAGTAAACTTAATTAATAAACTTAATTAGTGAAGCAGTTAGGCCACAGAAATATTTAGAATGTTTACATTATAGAAATATTCACTAGCATTTTGTTAGCAAACTGAACCAAATTTGTGATAGTTCCAATTATTTTTAATGTACTTTTTTATTTCGTGAATACATTTCATTAAAAAAATAACTATCTAAGGAATCAGTTTCTTTGATTTCTTTGCACTTTAAAGTGTTAGTTCACCCAAAAATGAAAATTATGTCATTAATGACTCACCCTCATGTCATTCCAAGTCCGTAAGACCTCTGTTTATCTTCGGAACACAGTTTAAGATATTTTAGATTTAGTCAGAGAGCTTTCTGTTCCTCCATTGAAAATGTATGTACCTTATACTGTCCATAAAGGCAATAGGCTCTATGCACAGCTCCACTACTTCCTGAACTTCAGCCAGCTTCTTGTTTCCTGTCTGGCATTATTGGACACATTGATTAATTCAGGTGTGTTTGATTATTGTTGCCGTGACTACTGAGGTCAAGCACACCTGAATTAATCAAATTGTCCAATAATGGTATACAGGAAACAAGGAGCTGGCTGAAGTTCAGGAAGTAGTGCAGTTGTGCATAGAGCCTATACAGACATCATCAAAGTAGTCCATGTGACATGAGTGGGTTAGTTCGAATTTTTTGAAGCATCGAAAATACTTTTTGGTCCAAAAAACAACGACTTTATTCTGCATTGTATTCTCTTCCAGTTCTGTTGTCATTGCTCGTTCACGATTCCATTGACACTGCTGACATGTTATCTTGTGCACCTGATTAGGACGATAAGGACATCCGCAACATGCACACTTATGAACCATTTTTAAAAAATATTGCAATACCAAAATACAAACAATGTAGAAAAGCTTGAATACAGCGCACGTCTCCATCAGACTGTAAACGAAGTTCGGCAGCACAAGATAACACGTCAGCAGCGTCATTGTGACATATATGTCACATGAAATATTCTTTCACTGGGCATTTAATAGAAAAAAATCAGTTTGGGTATTTTAGCTTTTGCAATAATTTCTGGATTGACCTCAATGGAAAAATCAGCTCAAAAGCAGTTAGTGCTGCCAGTAATTTAGTCACTCAACAACACAATGAATCCCATGCACTTACGTTTGCCACTCTGTGTGACGAAGAGGAGGATTAGGGCCACAATAATGACAAGTAGTAAAGATACAATTGTCAGGAGACCTATCTTCAGTGACGTCCAGCGGGGCTTTTTTTTCTGAGTGTTGTTGTCAGCCATGGTCTGCTGTCCCTCTGGGGCAGCCTGTAGAAAATCACCTGAAAAGAGTAAGAGAGAGTTAAGATTCAGTGTAAACCATGCACAGATAACTTCACAGGTAATTTCTTTGCAGAGTTTGGTCTCTCTAAACACATAACTTCTGTCATTCGTCACAGAACTTACCTGTTTTTACAGATTTCAAAAATGCACAGTCTACACTTTGAGCTGTTATTTATTGCAGCAGGCAATTAATCACTGATCCCACTCTGCCAAACACACACTCACGATTCACTGATCAAAAAGACTCTTGTCATATATACTTTGAAGCATTCAGGTGCACAAATACACACAGACACACACAGGCTCAGCCACTGGCTGAGAGGACCGTGACCTGGGGACAGAGTCTTAAAATCTTCCTTTGATTCCAGACGATGAATAAGGGTCTTATCAAGCGATCATTCAACGAACGAAATGAGCGAATTGACTCAGAAAAAAAGATTTGTTCATTTCGATGAACGAGTTCGAACAGGAGAGTCACGAACGTGCATTACAGAACAGAGCAAGGCGAGCATTTGAGCTTATAAAACTTAAACTTTGTTATTTATTTGTTTTAAATGAGCGATCGTTGCGCTTGATAAGACCCTTACGCCCGTTTCACACATACTCTGAGTGCAGTGCGTATGCGGTGAGTGTTGCGGTGCGTATCCAGTCCAGGAGCAGCACGCGCTAAAGTGCTTTCACATATGCTGCGTTTGTAGTGTGTAACTGATCCGCGGCTGTACCACAAACACATAGCCTACTCACTATTTTTATTTCAAATTCATGTTATGCAGCACCTTTAATTAAAATAAACGTTTTGTCAGCATTGGGATTCTCTTTGTACACTTTTACAAACTTGAATGGACACATGCACGTTTAAACACAATTTAAACAACGTAGGCATATAATTCCATACATTCCTTCTATATATTAAGTTGCTCAAGCAAGTGGTCAAATATTTAGGGCCCAAGCCCTGAAAGGGCGAAGGCCCTATTGTTTTCCTTAGGATTATTATTATTATTAGGGCCCAAGCCCTGAAAGGGCGAAGGTCCTATTGTTTTCCTTAGGGTTATTCTTTTCTATTATTATTATTTTTTTTTTTTCTTATGACTGTTCGGGCACTTTTGGGGCCCTTAACATGCTCGAAAACTCTTGAAACTTTGCACACGGGTCAGAACCCGCGGCCATCAGAGTCGGGCTGAAGATGGTACCCGGGCGTGGCAGGGGGGCTCGTCAGCGCCCCCTGGAACGGGGTCCGAACACTTGGTCCATAACTCAAACATCCTTGTATGTAATGATATGAAACTCGGTACACATGTTGATCTCATCGTTTCATATATACTTCGCACTTTTACTTTTTAACCCAGCCCAACAGGAAGTCGGCTATTTAGGGTTCTTTGTAAAACACACGCAATGGTATTTGAAATACTCCTCCTAGAGCTTTGATCCAAATTCGACGAAACTTGGTCAGCGTGAAGTCAAGACATTGAGGATGAAAGCTTGTATGGGGATTTTTGATATCTCGTCACTTTCAAAATGCTTTGAAATCACCCTTTTATTTTTACCCGATTTGCTTCAAACTTCATCTGTATAATGTAAACATACGGCAGATGTAGACTTGTGAATGGATTCTTGATATCTTTGAAACTGTTGCCGTGGCGACGCATCAAACTTTACCATTCTTTTAGAATGCTTTTGAGACCCTTAGCATGCTTCAAATTGCATGAAACTCATCAGACACATCACATTTATTAGCCAGTAGACATGTGCAAAGTTTCAGAAACGGGCGTGGTGAGGGCTCAGTAGCGCCACCTTTTGACAAAAGTGGGGTTGTTAGTTTTATCTACAGTTACAAAAATCAGTATGTATATTGTACTCCTCGAGCCGGACAACTTTCTAATTGACACTCATTAGCTAGGACCCACAGAAAGTCAGATATGTTTGTTTGAATCTGGTCATGCTCTCTTTAAACCTACATCTCTGTCTTTGTCTGTGTGTGTGTTTGCCTGTCTGTGTGTGTGCATGTGTGTGTGTGTGTGTGTGTGCAGGGGGAGGGGGCTTAACCATTTCACTGCTGTGTGTCTCGCCTGCAGAAAAAGAAAATTCATTTCTTAAGCCTGGTATGTTTTAAAGAAGTTTTTTTTATAAGTAAAGGCATATAACCAGTTTAATTGTAGTGCATTGACAATAGTTTTATATAATTAGTTTATTAATTAAATTAACTTGGTCCATAAACTTGATCTGAAAATTTGGTCCATAAATCAAACACACTTGCATGTAATAATATGAAACTTGGTACACATATAGATCTCATCGGTTCATATACACTTCACACTCTTACTTTTTACCAGGGACGTGCACAGGGGGGTTGCTCAGGTTGCCCGGGCAACTGCCCATATGCCCTTCTGCACTCAGGTTGCCCTTCCGAGGAAAAAAAAAAATCCTACAGTGGATTCAGAATTTCATATAGAATGCGGCATCTTCTGCGGCCTAGATAAAAAATAAAAAAGTCTCAAAGCCTCATTCAATTCCATTCGGGCACCGAAAGTGAAAGTCAGTGTAAGGGAAGGGCAAACTGTTTACATGGCTGCAGCGCTGCACGCGACCATAGACAAGTTCGCGCAACCGGTGCGCAAATGACTTAAGGCGCCGCCTCCATCTCGTGTGTACCGCGCCAATAGGCTCTATGCACAGCTCCACTACTTCCTGAACTTCAGCCAGCTTCTTGTTTCCTGTCCGTCATTATTGGACACATTGATTAATTCAGGTGTGTTTGATTATTGTTGCCATGACTACTGAGGTCAAGCACACCTGAATTAATCAAATTGTCCAATAATGATAGACAGGAAACAAGGAGCTGGCTGAAGTTCAGGAAGTAGTGCAGTTTTGCATAGAGCCCATTAATGTGTACAACATCCATGACAAAACGAAGCGAAACTATCCTTCTAGTCGCGAAAAGAGGAAGAAGAAGAAAAGAAAAACATGAGAGTGAATTGCGGGAACAACATCAGGTAAACTTGTGCTCTCCTTTCTAAGTTTGATTTCAGCAAATTTTAATGTTTTTCTGTCTTGCTAACCTAGCAGGCAGTGCATCTCTTGCATCACTTTGTGCCTGACAAGAGAGCAAAATACAAATTTATTAGCCTACGTTTGTTTTTGATAAACGACAACGGTGTTTGTTTACTGCAGCTCCGAAAACATAACCGCGTCGCGTGTCGTGCGTTCAAACGCGCGTCACAAAATGAAACTCGCATTTTTCAAGCAAAAATATGTGGAGACCAGACATACTTTACAATACATGCACGTGAATGATGGCACTCCCAATCAAAGTATACATTATAAAGACACTGATTATCTAGTCTCAGTGTAGTTAAAAACTCTAAACAACTGCACTATTTATGCAGAATGCAATGTTGACAATTTGACATTGATTGACTATTGATTTATAGGCTATATTGAATTTAAAATGTTGATTAGCTGGACATACTGACCAATATGGATGCACATCCCTCAGTAAATAATAACCATAAATCAAGAATTGCTTCAACATGCATTAAAAAAAAAAAAAAAATCATACTGATGCTGAAAATACCCGGACGTTAGAGAGAAACAAAGTTAATCCTAAAAGCCAAAGCTCAGATAATACTTTATTTTCTTCTTATTTATGTTTACGTTAATTCACTTGTTATCTTAACATTCTATAAAAAATACTCTATTCAATAAATATCGTTTGTTTGAACCTAATTCTTTTCTATATTGTTGTACTTATTCTTTGACTGTTTTGTTTAAAGGAGGTAGGATTGTATTGAAGCATTGAAGAGTCAGGTGTGACTGTGTGGCAATGGCAAATGGTTTACATAGCTCACAGCATCACAGATCAGGTAGAGGGCCCCTTAGCAGAATTTTGCTTAGGGCCCCAGGGGGAGGTCAAGATCGGCACTGGGTTTAGCAGTTGATTCTGTTCCCTACCTGAATTCCTGTTCCCTTTACGCAATCATACTACAAATCATGCGTAGTTGCCCGTAGCCTGCCATCAGAACTGAATAGGAGCAAGAAGCAGAACTGAATGTACGGGAAGCCAAAAGGTTACAAAAGGATTGTATTATTATTATTTTTTCACAAAATCTCGTTTTTTTTGTTTTTTTTAATTAGAAGCAAGTTTTTTTCATTCAATCCAGATTATTTCTTTTCAAATTAAAAATAAAATAAAATAAATAAGTAATAAAAAAAAATAATATGTGGAACTCTTGTTATCATGTGTCTCATCTCTGACTTATATTCCTTCATATAGCCCGTGAGGGGGGAAGAGGGGGGGGGGGGTGCCCTTTTTTCAGGCCAGAGCAACTGCCCCTCAAAATTCCTGTGCACGTCCCTGCTTTTTACCCCAGCCCAACAGGAAGTCGGCTATTTAGGGTTGTTTAAATCGATGATTTCGTGTGTGTGGGGTGGGGGGGTGGGGGGGGTGGGGGGGGGGTAGGTATGATTACTATTAAAGAGTTCGCATATTCACTTTTCTTGAAAATATTTAGCTATTAGATCTATTTAATTGCTTCAGTTGGTTTTCATATTATAATAATATATTATGTACACAAATTGAAGCATTTGAACTGATATATAATATCACTTCAAATACCTCAATTCGTTTTTTTTATATTATATTAGGCCTCTTTTATATTATATTATGAGCCTGAATAAAGAATCTAACAAAGGTATTGTTAAGGTTATATTAGGCCTATATTTTATTATATTTTAAGGCTAAATAAAGTACTTCACAAGGGTTGTTTAGGGCTCATTGCCAATAAAAGTTTAAAACCCCTTGCGAAAATATTGGAAATTCATAAGCAACAAACAACCATTTAACTTTGATGTTTGAACGTTTAATGCTTCCTGTACACAATTCATTGACTGTACAAAAACACTTTATGGTTTTCCCAAACCATCTCAGTGTAACAGCTTACTTTTCTTTCTTACTATATTCTTTTATTGTAAAGAATTGAACTGTCCTGCAAAAAATTTTGTAAATTATTTTTCATAGTATTTATTGGTAAAGACTGTACAGTTAACAGCACTGGGAAAAAATATCAGATAACCTAAAATGTGCTTCATTTAGTGCCTTCTTAATTAACTGCTTGTTTTTCACAAATATGATTTAATACCAATACGTTACATTAAGGGTCAAATAAAATATAAATGGCATATTCAAGTTAAAAGTTACAACTGAATGTTGAAAACATTGTGTTTCTACATATGATGTACAGGTCAGGTATAAAGAATATTTTTGCTCATGTGGTGAAAAAATAGAAAAAAATTAGAGGGAACATTGAACTGTGTTCACGTCACGATCATAGGCCCTGTCCCAAATGGCACACTTCATATGAATTTTCAGTGTTGTGTACTTATGTAATGTGTACGTTAAATCCATGAATGTCTGTAGGGTGTCTCATTTTTCATTTTAGGTTTCAGAAGGTTGCTCACGCATACATTTTGGTTGATAAGTGTCCTCAATGCGCACTTTTGCAGAGCCCACACTGTTGCAAGCTGTACGGCACACGTCTTTTCGACAGTCAAAGCAGTGTTACGTTTGTGCACAATAACCCTAAAGGCACAAGGTTGGTGGTGCCACCGGCTATATTTATATATATATATATATATATATAAATAGCTGCGAGCAGCGATTGCGGGCCAAAGGCGGTGGTACCGCCACCCCGGAGCCTTTAGGTAACTAAAGGCACCGGGGTTGCGGTGCCACCGGCTTGGGCCCGCAATCGCTGCTCGCAGCTATATTTATTATTATTATTATTATTATTATTTATACGACTATTCTGGCACTTTTGGGGGCCTTAACATGCTCAAAAACTCTTGAAACTTTGCACATAGGTCAGAACCCACGGCCATCAGAGCCGGGCTGAAGATAGTACCCGGGCGTGGCAGGGGGGCTAGACAGCGCCCCCTGGAAAACGGGTCCGAAAACTTGGTCCATAAATCAAACACGCTTGCATGTAATAATATGAAACTCGGTACACATGTAGATCTCATCGTTTCATATATACCTCACGCTTTTACTTTTTACCCCAGCCCAACAGGAAGTCAGCTATTTAGGGTTTGCGAGGGGATTTTTGATATCTCGAACCGTTTGGCCATGGCGAGGAAACGAATTTATGGCGAGAAACGTGAAACAGGGAGTGTGTCATAACTTCAGCATACATCAACTGATCTTGATGAAACTTCAGCAGTGTGTTCGCTGTAAGAGGTGAGAAACGTGAAACAGGAAGTGTGTTATAACTTCTTTATACGTTAACTGATCTTGATGAAACTTCAGTAGTGTATTCGTTGTGAGAGGCCGATCACATGGATGTGAATATTATGAGTCAAAGTTATAGCGCCACCAACTGGCAGCAGGAAGCGTTTGGCCGTGGCGAGGAAACGAATTTATGGCGAGAAACGTGAAACAGGAAGTGTGTCATAACTTCAGCATGATTTTACTGATCATGATCAGTTTACTGATCTTGATGAAACTTCATCAGTGTGTTCGCTGTAAGAGGACAATCACATGGATGTGACTATTGTGAGTAAAAATTATAGCGCCACCAACTGGCAGCAGGAAGTGTGTCACTTTCAAAACGCTTTGAAATCACCCTCTTATTTTTACCCGATTTGTTTCAAACTTTATCTGTATAATGTAAACTCATGTCAGATAAAGACCTGTGAATGAATTCTTGATATCTTTGATACTGTTGCCATGGCAACACATCAAACTTTAAAATTCTTTTAGGATGCTTTTGAGACTCTTAACATGCTTGAAATTGCATGAAACTCAACAGATACATCACATTTATTGGCAAGTAGACGTGCAAATATTCAGAAATGGGTGTGGTGCAGGGACTAAATAGCGCCACCTTTTGACAAAAGTGGGGTAGTTAGTTTTATTTACAGTTACAAAAATTGGGATATACATTGTACTCCTCAAGCCGGACAACTTTCTAATTCATAGTCATTAGCTCGGACCAAGAGGAAGTCAGATATTTTGGTTTGAATATGGTGAGCCTCTCTCTGAGCCTATGTCCCTGTATGGCAAGCCCGATTAACATTTAAAAGCTAAGTTTGCCTATCCGGAATTAACATTGTAGATATCAACAATGTCTTTCTGACTAGTTGTAATTACATTTTGGATAGTTAGTATTATCATTTAAGATATCTGTAACATAATTGTGACTAGTCGAAACGACATACAGAGTATGGCAATCCGTTTTAACATTTAATCATTTAATCATAAAAGAGCCAAAGCCTGCGGCACCGCCACCACAGTGCCTTTAGGTAACTAAAGGAACCGGGGTTGCGGTGCCACCGGCTTGGGCCCGCCATCGCTGCTCGCAGCTATATTTATTATTATTCTGCTACCTTTTTGGCATTTTTGGGGCTCTTAACATGCTCGAAAACTCTTGAAACTTTGCACACGGGTCAGAACCCGCGGCCATCAGGGCCGGGCTGAAGATAGTACCCGGGCGTGGCAGGGGGGCTCGACATCGTCCCTGGAACGGGGTCCGAACACTTGGTCCATAAATCAAACACGCTTGCATGTAATAATATGAAACTCGGTACACATGTTGATCTAATCGGTTCATACATCAACCTCATGGACCTCTAAACGACCCAAGATCAAACCTCATTACATGCTGTTGGCCAACAGCTTTTATGTTTTACCATTCTTGAAGCTTAAATGTGTAGCTGTTTATTAGCGAGTTTATTAACTGTTTCTTTTTTTAAAGGTGCATTGCGCAACATTTCATGTTGAAAATAGCCGTTTCTAACCCATACATGCTTAAACAATAGCCTGATGGGCTGAATGAGCCCTTCTCTGATCACTGAGATCGCCTCTATAATCCTGTACAGTAAAATAAATAAGAGGGATTCAGGCTCGAATCTGAGACTGGGCATGACGTCGTGCGCGTTCACGCTCGCCTGGCTATGTGCCTATGTCTTGCAGGTTAGTGTATTTGCCCCCATTCTCCGTATCAGAGAAGACAACTCGAGCGAGACAACTTTAGTCAACTTTCCACAAAAGTAGAAGATGGATTCAAAGGGGCCGTTTACACCTGGTCAATTCATGTGTTTTCTGTGATCGGACAGCTATTCAATTGTGAAAAGACCAGGTTGCCCTCCGAAACACATGTGAGATGGATTTGAATCCGATCGCTCAAATCACTTGAGGACGTGGTCTGGGCCATATTCCAGACGAAACTGGATAAATGTAAATGCATCTGACTGTTGAAATCAGGCTATATGTCATGTTGTTTTAGTCATATTTGATGATGCGCATCACCTCAGATGAGCAGCTGAGCGCCTATTCATAAAGCCAGCGCACCGATTGCAGATTTGCAATCTCGCAAATCGAAGTGAAAGTAAGTCGCAGACGCTTAACACTACCATTTTCATTAAAAGTAAAGAAATGAAATGGTCTTACCAGGGCTGCTGCCGCTCTCTCTTATTGCTGTCTTTGCTGATTTTGAAATTAGCCGATGATTAATAAAATGCAGCTCATATCTGTTGCTTTCGGTGACTTGCACTTCATGAAATCTGTATATAGCGTGGGAATTGAAGATCAGATTAATATCCGTTTTACAAAAACACATTTATGTGACCAGGTATAATGGAATCGTTTTGATAAATCAGATAGCTATCCGATCACAGAAAATGCATGAAGTGGCCAGGTGTAGCCCCAAAGAGACCGGGTTGTAGTTCATTCCAAACCCCAACGCAAACTCCACGTAAGACAAAGAAAGTCCATTGCCAGGCGTCGGAATAAGACGAGAGTCAACATCGGGAAGCTTTCCACAAACGGAGAGATCTCCGGTCTGCTCTAGGGCTCAAATGGGTCCTATACAATGTAATAACTTATATTGATCATGAACGTGTTTCCATAATAATACAATCATAAGTGGATACAGGAAACACATAAAACAGTTCAACATGGAGATAGATGGAAACAAAAACCGAAGTTTTCTACTACCCCCACTTTCCCCTCACACACACACACACACACACACACACACACACATACATAAGTGTGTAATTTACTCGAATGCCTTTCCTTTCATATATTTTAAATGACTTGTAGATTTATAACTGTATTACCTCATTATGACTGTAACAAAAGATGTGTGCCGCACAGTGTGCGGCTGATGCTCCTTTGGTTATGAACAGCCCCTGCAAACGTGCGTATGTGTGTGTTCCATGAGTGCGCACGCAATTTCGCTTGTCACCAGAGGGAGCGTAGTTCTACAAAAACTCAGATACTTGCGTTTTGTACCTTTAAGGTGTCTGTTTATTCTCTGTATGACGTAATTTGCCATTGCTCATTGAGAGCTGAGGTCGCAGATAAATTCAAGTGAAACACTGTAGTTAAACAAATTTATAATCACAATACTGAAAAAAGTAAATTCAAATAAAATAAATGTGAAGTAAAAATAGGCCTCTATTATTCCATAAAATTTAAGCAAAGTAGGCACACTTCAACATTAGGCTGTGTGCCCAGTTTTTCTAAAATTTAGAAAGGCTATGTCAATAGGTTACTTGTCTTTTACTTTGTGTTATTTTAATTTGTTAGTAGATTTACAAAAACAAAACAACAACAAAAAAAAAACCCATATGATCATAAAATTAAAACATTTTAAGGGCTTGCAGTTAGATTACTAAATGTTACTTGGCAGCATTTGTGTTTAAGCATGCCAAAATGCCTACCGTGGCAAAAATAAACCAGTCGCATTAAAGTCATTCGGGAATTGCAAAGGGACATTGTGCAAAACAGCAGCAATTGCTGCATTTTAAAATGTAAGTTTACTATCCGTTTACTATCTGGAACTGTACAATGAAGAGGTGTTCATGGTCTGATGACAGTTCAATTTGTAAAAGAAGTTCTGATAAAGCTATGTGGCACTAGCCTTTTTTCATGGCTGTGAAATGTGGGTGGGGTTGCACAGTGTTAATCAAAGGTGAGAAAAACATTATGAAACCATCAGAGGTGCCGATCAGAGGTGCCTATTCAAACCGCAGGGCACGTGCCCTCAGATTTATGAGGCAAATTTATTTAAAATGTAAGTAGTCATTCTCGGAAGTAAGTGTCATTCTTGTTGTCCACCTACTGTAACTTTGACACTCTATATGGAGGATCGGCTCTGCCCCAACACCTGCGATGAGATGACTGGACGCCTGTGAAGACACGACTCTGCACCGGCGCAGCCTGTTCTCACGTAAATGCGTCTCTATAACACGCATCGTGTATTATCGTGTAATTTATACGCCAAAATGAGTTTTTACGTGCATATGAGACGCAGTTTTTCGCGTGCAATTGATACGCAGTTCATTTGCGTATAATACACACGCACCCCACACCACTAATTCTAGCCAAACGTATAATACACTCGCACCCTACCCCACACCTAAACTTAACCTAACCAACCAATGCGTATTATATGCACGTAAAAACTCACTTTAGCGTATATATTACACGACAATACACATGCGTGCTATAAAGACGCATTTAGTGTGATCGGGTTGACCGGCGATATGTTATGCCCTAAATTATTACATGATTAACTGACTGTATTTTTCTATGTAGATTTCTTAAATGCACTTTCTGTAAAGCTGCTTTGAAACAATATGTATTGTGAAAAGCGCTATACAAATAAATTTGAATTAATTGAAGTACTTTTAATAACCACTAATAACCATTGCATTGGGGAAAAACTACTAGTCATATATTTCAAACCTTAGTTTAGCAAAATTATCTTGCATGCTCTAAGTACTTAAGGTATCAAGAGTAAAAGTAAAGGTATGTATTCTGCAGGGAAAAAAACTCCTTGTCAGGGTTTTTATGATGGTTTTGCATTTATATTACTACTGCATTACTGTGTATGTTGCATTTTACTTCTGAATATTTTCAAGGTCGATACATTTAAACTATAGACTTTTGTGAAGTTCAATGTAAAACAATGCGTCATATTGTAAAATAACATAATTTTGTAGTGTTACTGTCCTGTGTGTGGAAAAAAGTACTTCACATTTGTACATGAATATTAACCAAGTAGTTCTTGTTTATTTTGAAATGTAGGCCTATTTTCACAATATTAACAAATTGTTGCTAACTACATCAGCTAACTACATCAGCTTGCCATATCAAAGTCCGCATCTGAAGTGCTCGGACTGGTCTAGTCTACGGAGGAATGTTCTTGTCGCTTAGCAACAGTGACTTAATCTGCTGAAGACGAGCGGGAGTAACATTTGCACTGGAATTTTTTAAAATAGGTTTTATATTCAAATAGGGTTGAAAACATTGTAAATTCACCACAGTCTATTTTTGTACATAATAAAAAGAATACCCTAGCCTACAAAATCCCATCAAGGTAAGATATAAGTGAACATTTGAACCTTTGAACCAGCTCAAGTTACAGCTGGCCATGTAGCTCTTGGCTAGGCCCTAAATACGTGACCCAGCAGCGCCGGAGCTGAAACATCCTCACCATGTCCTCTAGTAAAATATAAAACATAACAATGACAATATAGCCAATTCTGGCTCCATAACTGTTTGCTATTTTTTATCAAATGAATGATCAGGATGGCAGCTATACTCTCGCACCTTTGCTTGGCGTCTGGAACAGTAATATGGAACACCTGGTTGTGCAATTAGGAAATCATACAAAGGCTACATGGTGCTTCCTTCGAAGGATGCAGCCTTCACATTAGGACACAGCTAGGGACCATATACTGTATGGGGATGAGTAGGAGGCCATGATGGACCGAAGCCACTGGGCAAATTTAGCCAGGATGCCGCAGGATGTTATGAGTTGCAAAAACTGGTAAGTTTCCAATTTTTTTTTTCTTGAAGACTGTTCATAACTTTTTCAAGTTAGTTACATAAAAACGTACATTACTCTAATTTGACACCAAACAGCAAGACTGATTATTCCTATAACTAACTGCTAGTTGGTCATACTAGATCGTAAGTCACTGTCTTAACATAATGATTATGTTTATGCAACTGGCCACAGGCTCTACCCTGCTTAGCTTCAGTGGTCAACCAGTCTTGGGCTAAAGGGTGATATGGCTACTGGCGTTTTGGTCAGTTAATTCTGCGCTGAGTCCTAACCATTCTGATTTGTTAAATATTGATATTATGTCCCCTTTATTGATGTTCTAAGACTAACTTATCCACATCTAGAGTTTTTCTGGTGGTTAACATTTTTCCTAAATTTAGATAACATAATGCACAGCTGCAGTGATGTACCATACAAAGACATTTATCTCTCCCAGCCCTGGCCCCTAATATTAGCCTAAGTGGCTATGTGACAGCTTATCTATGTCCTCTGACTCCCCACCGAGGACATGATCAGAGCTCAAGGCAGAACTGTTTCTCATTACTGCGACAGGTCTGAAAATCTGAAAAAAGGCGTCTTCGCCAGCTTTGACTTTCCAAATTCATCTAGGACACTCAGGCAGGGAGTAAAGTTAGATTATTATAAAAGGGGAGGGAGCGTGCAATAGATAGTGACAGATGCATCACTTGCCACACCAGGTATAATCCTGACACACATGGAGAGTCCCAGGACCCCTTGAACGGATATCGTCTGACGTATGTGGATTGGCAGGGAACCAACCCGCCTTGGCGGGGGTTCTGCATCTCCCTGAAGGACTTAGAAACAGGAAGACCTTTCAGTCTAATCTCTTCCAGCACAGCCATGCTGATGTGCTCACACACCAAAACTTATAGCCAACTAAATTTAAGAAATCATATTTTTAATACAGGAAGTCAAAGCAGCTAAACAGCCTGTGTAATTAAAAGAGATATTATTTTCATGTTAAAATACCTTCTCATGTCCCAGATTAATATGCAGACTACTCTACATATTCAAAAACCAATCAAAAACTAAGGCCTTATAAAATCTGTTTTATTTTTTCCCAAATTCCATTTTTTTTCCATTTTAAAGTTATGGACTGGAGCTGTAAGTAATTAGTAGTAAATTATCAAACCTCATAGATCTTTCATTGTGACAATCACCCTGAGTGTGGCAAAAGACTTGAAAATCTAATTAGCAATCTAATGTTGCCTCGCACTAGCTTCAAAGATTCTAGGTTGGAGTGCCACTGTGAGGGTCAACCATAATGCACATTTAATGCTTCAATACTGCTTTTACTTTAAGAGCTTCTGTTTGATTCATTTTTGGCACTGCCATGGTAAATCACAGTGGTGGCTTTAAAATCCTCTCGGTTACGGATGTAACCCTCGTTCCCTGAGTAGGGAACGGAGAAGTTACGTCGGAATGACGTAGAATGGGGGTTTCGCATAGAAAGCCAATCCTCTTTGAGTATTTAAAAATGAGCCAATGGCATGAAAATGCCTTGGGTCTGCGGAATTTGCATAGCGTATCTCCGCCCCACCTCA
The DNA here is from genome assembly GCA_038021265.1 of Cyprinella venusta. Classification (NCBI taxonomy): domain Eukaryota; kingdom Metazoa; phylum Chordata; class Actinopteri; order Cypriniformes; family Leuciscidae; genus Cyprinella; species Cyprinella venusta. Next base: position 20,861,361 of record CM075871.1, read on the forward strand.
TGGGTATAAAAGGAGGATGCGGACGCAACCACAGTATGTCTTCGCTGAGGAGCTTCACAGCTGTCTTCCAGTGCCCTGCGAAATTCTGGACTCCTAACCACTTATTATAACCCAGGAGTCCTACTTTGACACAGGAATACCAAGGTACACTGGGGAGCATATCCCGGGAGGAATATGCCGCAGTACGCCTACTGTAGTGAGGACTTAAGAGTACACATATGGTCCAAGGGGACTTCATATGGGAATACACTGGAGTCACCAACCTAAGGGTGGCTAGAAACTTAACTCCAGGAATGGCAGATGGCTTGCCAAGGGAAGACACATGCTCAGAGAGGCTTACAATGGAAAATACACATGTGACAGTTACCGGACGGAACCGTACACACGGAGGCACCTAGCCGGCGACCAGAGGATACACTGGCGCCAGCATCAGAAGTGCTGGAGGACTCAGGGCTTCAACGGAAGACACTCAACTGAGGAGATATCGCACTTATCCAGTCCGAGGAGTGGAATGGCGAGCAAGCAAAGACACCTGAGCGGGTCCAGTACTGGCGGAAGCGAGTACACGAGAGGACACAGGCTCCACTCGAAGATTATAGAATCTCGCGAATGTGTTCGGTGTCGCCCAGCCTGCAGCTCTGCAAATGTCTGTTAGCGAGGCGCCATGCGCTAAAGCCCAAGAGGAAGCCACACTCCGAGTGGAGTGGGCCGTCACACCAAGGGGGCACGGTCGACCTTGCTGCTAGTAAGCCAAAGCAATGGTGTCCACTATCCAGTGAGACAGCCATTGCTTTGAGAGAGCCCTTCCCTTCTGACTCCCCCCATAACAGACAAAGATCTGGTCTGAGGTCCTGAAACACCGCGTTCTGTCAACGTAGGCACGGAGTGCACGTACTGGACAGAGCAGTGCCAAGGCTAGGTCTGCCTCCTCCAGGGGCAGCGCTAGCAGGTTCACCAACTGGTCCCGGAAGTCCAGGCCGGGGTCTCAAGATAACGTGAGAGTAAGCCGGCCCGAATTCCAGGCACGCTTTGTCAACCGAGAATACGTGCAGGTCCCCTACCCTTTTGATGGAGGCCAATGCAACCAGGAGCGCTGTCTTCATGGACAGAAACTTAATCTCTACCGACTGCAAAGGCTCAAAGGGAGGCCTCTGCAGAGCACTTAAAACTACTGAGAGGTCCCAAGAGGGTACGAGGGGAGGGCGAGGAGGATTCAGGCTCCTCGCTCCCCTCAGGAACCTGATGACCAGTTCGTGCTTCCCCAAAGACTTACCATCAACTGCTTCATGAGACGCGGCAATGGCCGCGACGTAAACGTAAGACATAAAGGGCGAAAGCCTACGCTCCAACTCTTCCTGCAGGAAGGAAAGCACGACACTGACCGGGCATCTCCAGGGGTCTTCTCCGCGAGAAGAGCAGCAGTTGACGAAGAGGTTCCACGCTCTAGCAGAAGTGATGGTAGCCGCCACCGCAGGTGGCAGAGTACTCAAACCTGCCTCGTCCCGTCCAGGAGCCACACATGTAGCCTCCAGAGCTCGGGACGAGGGTGCCAAAGGGTGCCCCATCTCTGTGAGAGTAGGTCTTTTCTCAGAGGAATAGGCCAAGGAGGTGCTGTCGCGAGGAGCATCAGTTCGGAGAATCAAGTCTTGGTGGGCCAATAGGGGGCTACCAGCAAGACCTGCTCCTCGTCCTCCTTGATCTTGCACAGAGTCCGTGCAAGAAGGCTTACTGGTGGAAACGCATACTTGCGTGGACCCCGCGGGCAGCTGTGCGCCAAGGCGTCTGTGCCGAGCGTGCCCTCGGACAGGGAGTAAAACAGGGCGCAATGGGATGAGTCCTGGGAGGCGAACAGATCTATCTGTGCCTCCCCGAACTGGTCCCAAAATCAGCTGGACCGACTGGGGATGGAGTTGCCATTCACCAGAGACTGGACGGATCCGTGACAGCTTGTCGGCTGCCAGGATCCGAACTCCTGGAATGTACACAGCACGAAGGGACCTCAGGTGCTTCTGACTCCATAATAGGCGAGCTGTGACATCCGACGTGAGCGTAGACCACCCTGATGGTTGATATACGCTACTGTAGCAGTGTTGTCTGAACGGACAAGTACGTGTTGACCCCTGAGCAGTGCTCGAAAGCGGTGCAGGGCCAGGCGTACTGCCAGCAGCTCGAGGCAATTGATGTGCATGAGGCACTGGGGTGCTGTCCAGGAACCCGCGGCTGCATGCCCATTGCACATGGCTCCCCAACCCGTGGTAGAGGCATAAGTGGAGACAACGACATGCCTGGAAACTTGCAGAAGAGGGACCCCGGCCCATAAAAAGCTGAGGTTCGACCACGGGAAGAAGGTCTGACGGCAGGTCGTAGTCACTGGGACTCTGAGCGAGCCGCGATGCCATGCCCACCTCGGGACTTGATCGCGAAGCCACAGCTGAAGCGGTCACATATGAAGCAGTCCGAGCGGCGTCGCCACGGCTGCGGATGCCATATGCCCCAGGAGCCTCTGAAAAAGTTTCAGTGGGACCGCACTCTTGCCCTCGAACTGTCGAAGACAAGTCAGCAGTGAGTGAGTGCGCTCGCTCGTGAGCTGCGCGGACATGGCGACCGAGTCTATCTCCATACCGAGAAAAGAGATCCTCTGCACGGGGCAAAGTTTGCTCTTCTCCCGATTGACCCGAAGGCCCAGACGGGTTAGGTGCTGGAGCACCAGGTCTCTGTGTTCGCAAAGCTGCTCTCAAGAGTGTGCTAGGATCAGCCAATCGTCGAGATAGTTCAGGATTAGGGCTGTGCGATTAATCGAAATCGTAATAAAATCGCGGTTTGAGCATGTGCGATTTCTAAATCGCTTCATAGCACGATTTTTTCCGCGCTCCCGGCTCCACCTCCCAGTATGATATCTGAACCAATCTGAATGAAGCGCGCCTAAATTTGACCGCAAGCTCAGAACAGAGTGGACATAACGAATGACAGGCTATTCATCAAAACCAGGGAAGATGAGTTCAGGACAGGATAAGGACTTGTTGGTGCCCCAAAAAAATCAACATCTGTGGTGTGGGATTACTTTGGATTCAGGAGAGATGATTTATCACAGAGTCAGGTAATTTGCAAGACCTGTCAATCTGTCATTGTGGCAAAACAGGGTAACACAACAAATCTTTTTCAACACCTGAGGCAGCGCCACACAGAGCTTTATGACCAATGCATGGCAAAAAAATCACTGGACACGAACCAAAGTACATCTCAAACTCATTCAGGACAAAAATCAATAATACAGGCATTTGCGAGCTGCACACCATACGACAGAAATTCAAAAAGGCATAAAGAAATAACTGACGCTGTCACGTATCATTTATGCAAAGATATGATGCCCGCAAATATCGTCAGTAAAGCCAGCTTCCAAAAAATGATACAGACCCTTGATAAGAGATATCAACTGCCATCGCGAAGTTATTTTTCAAGAGTTGCCATCCCTGAGATGTATTCCAAATGCAAGGCCAGTGTTGAATCGGAGATAAAACAAGTGAAATACTACGCAACTACTTCGGATATGTGGTCAAGCAGAACATCGGAGCCTTACTTAAGTTTAACGGTGCACTTTATTAATGACGATTTCGAAATGAAAAGCCGATGCTTGCAAACGTCATATTTCCCTGATGACCACACTGGAGAGAATCTGTCTCAGGGCTTGAGAGATGCTCTGGCTTCCTGGGGACTTTGTGAGGAGCAGCAAGTGTCAATCACCACTGACAATGGGTTGAACATTGTGAAGGCTATCGCTCTAAACAAATGGACAAGATTGCAATGCTTTGGACATAGGCTGCATCTTGCAATCGGTAAGTTTCATTACATATACGGTTTCCTTTAAAATATGAAAATGTAGTGCATTAATGGAAAATCAGTAGTCATCTGATTATGTGTCCTGCTTGTTTTCATTTGTGAAAAATGTAATTTATATAAAATTTATATATTTTTAGAAATCTTTAGTCATTGTAATAGCATCTAAAATTGAAATTAAGTTATTGAAATAGGATCCATGGTCAGACTACTAGAGTAAATATGTGGTGCCATTGTATTCTACACAGCCCTAAATAATTGCAGTGTTTCTCATACTGATTTATTTGTGCCGCCCCCCACAATATCAAAACTGACCGCCGCCACAAATAGATTTTGCTAAAGGCTTTGACTTCGTTGAATAAACATGAGCACTACACGTTTCAAAACCGAAACCTGGTTCTGTTTTTTTTATATCACTAACGTTAACGTTATATTTCTGAAGTAAACCGACTGCGTTCAGCTTTGCGTTGCTTTGTGTACAGCGTTACCAGGGAAACCTCGCTATCTAACACCCCAACAGCGCCTCCCACTGGGAGAGAATGAATTTGATAATATATGCCGCAACAAATAGAGCAGGTCTGTGGGAAACACTGAATTGCAATCATCATTAGTAAAGTAATCAGTTTTGCAATCATTATTAGTAGTAAATAGCTGCCTCGTCGACCTTCGTAAAGACGTGAGGCGACAGAGCTAGCCCGAAAGGGAGAACCGTGTACTGATATGCCTGTCCCTTGAAAGCAAACCGTAGAAACGGTCTGTGTCGAGGCAAGATGGAGACATGAAAGTACGCGTCCTTCAGGTCTATCGCTGCAAACCAATCCTGATGCCGAATGCATTCAAAAATGCGCTTTGCTGTGAGCATTTTGAACGGCAATCGATGCAGGGTACGGTTCAAAACGCGAAGGTCCAGGATCGGACGTAACCCACCGGTCTTCTTGGGGACAATGAAGCAGGGTCTGTAAAACCCTGACTTCATCTCGGCTGGAGGGACCTTCTCGATTGCCCCCTAAGCCAGCAGGGTTGCAATCTCCGCTCTCATGACCGGAGCATTGCCACCGACCATCGTGAAGTGAACTCCCCGGAAGCGGGGAGGAAATCGTGCGAACTGAATCGTGTAGCCGAGTCTAATCGTTCTAGCGACCCAGCGGGATAGGCCAGGGAGCTCTAACCAAGCTCCTAGGAACCGATCCAGTGGGGTCATGTGAACTACAGACGTCCCCCCGGAGGGGCAGCGAGGCGGAGAGACCGGCATGCGCACGGGAGTTACCCTGTGCGGGTGCACAGTCGAACTCCGCTCCCCGACAGAAGAGACCAGGGAAGGACCAGCGTTCCACGGGGGTCTGTTCTGCCGGGGGTCTGGCGAAAGAGGGGGAGAGGAGCGGCGTGGTCCGGGGATGACACACGCACCCTTCCGCTCTCTCAGAGACAGAGGGGAATGAGTGGGGCGATGCACTGGGGCGTCGTGCACACTCATCCCAGTCTGTGTGCTCAGTGATGGTGTCAAGTCTTTAACCAACTCAGGGTGCTGCCCACCCGTGGGTGAGCAGCGGGGAGCTGACAACAAAAGATTCTCCCCCGGCCCTCCACCGGGGGAAGGAGGGGGCCTGCTACCCCCTCCTGGGAAAAACTCGATGCCATCACTGAGCAGCCCGTCTCAGGGACGCCGCTTTGCCTGGCGCTTAGCGGGGCGTGGAGCCTGAGGGGGCTGTGACACTCTTCTGCGGCCTCCTCCGCGACGCGACCCGCATGAAGGCTGCTGCTGTGGTCGTGCGGAAGGGAGGGGAGCCACAGGGGGGCATCCTCGGTGACGAGCAGGCTGAGGCGGCTGAACCGACGGCTGGGTGGAGGCAGCAGCTGGCAGTCGGGGCAGGATATGTTTGATCGCCTTAGTCTGCTTCTGGGCGGTCGAGAACTGCTGGGCAAAGTCCTCGACCGCACCGCCGAATAGGCCAGCCTGGGAGAGGGGGTCGTCGAGCACACAAGTCTGCTCGGCGTCCCGCACATCAGCCAGGTTGAGCCACAGATGACGCTCCTGGACCACACAGGTGGCCATCACCTGACCAAGGGAGCGAGCGGCCACTTTAGTCACCCGGAGAGCGAGGTCAGTGGCAACTCGTTAAAGGGCCCCTTGGTCAGTCCCACCCTTGTGCATGTCTCTGAGCAGCTTTGCTTGAAAAACCTGCAAGGTGCTCATTGCATGCAGGGCGGAGGCCGCCTGTCCCGCCGCTCAATAGGATCGCGCTGCCATAGATGACGAGAACCTACATGCTTTGGAAGGGTGCTTAGGAGTCCCCTGGGAAGAGGCGCTCTGCGGACACAGTTGTATCGCAACAGAGCGCTCCACCGGAGGAATCCCAGCATACCTACGGGCAGCCGCGCCGTCGAGGGGAGGAAAGGCGGGGGAAGCTGACGAGCGTTCACGGGAGGTAAAGGGAGACTTCCATGTCTTCGTCAGTTCCCCATGCAGCTCGGGGAAGAAAGGGATTGGGGTCGGCTGTGGCCGTGAGGCGGCAGCCTTGCCCAAAAACCAATCATCCATCCGTGAGCGATCGGGGCAGGGCGGAGGGTTCCACTCTAGCCCGATGCTCACAGCGGCCCGAGATAGCATGGCCGTCATCTCGGGATCAGACACGGGCAACGCCGGCGCTCCCGAGGGAGGCAACGCAGCCGCATCCTTACCTCCCGAGGAGTCAAGCCCACCTTGTGATGCTGCGATCGACATCGCATCATCCTCTGGAGCACCGAATGAAACAGACGGTACCTGCGAAGAGGTAAACGTCTGAATCGTCTCAGTGCTCGCTGGCTGCAACACTGTTGCAGTGGGTGTGGGCCGAGGAACAAGCGTCGGGGGTTTGTTCCACACTGTCACCGTCAGATCGGGTAGCAGATGCGGGGACTCACTGTAAGATCATTGAGTCTAGATCTGAGTGTTGAGATGGTCATGTTCCCACAGAAGGAACATGACTCATCCACAAACGCTGCTTTTGCATGCTGAATGCCCAGACACACAAAGCAGCGATCGTGCCCATCAGAGGACGACAGGAATTCGACCGCACCCAGAAGAACACAGGCGAACCATCTTTAAAAAGACGTGCCACGTGCAGCTCTTTCAATAGAGAGGAGGAAATTCACTCTTTCAGCGCTGAGGCGACCAGGGAGAAGCGTAATGTCTGGCAGACCACTGCACAGATCGCAGGCAATGCAGAATCTCGCTGGGTACCGCCGTTACACCAACGCTGGAGAGGACGCTCGTCTCGAAGAGTAGATCAGTGAAAATGGCTTGTGGAGTGAAGAATTCTCTTGGCTCCGGAGCGAAAACATACTGCGGTTGCGTCCGCTTCCTCCTTTTATACTCATGAGGTGGGGCGGAGATACGCTATGCAAATTCCGCAGACCCAAGGCATTTTCATGACATTGGCTCGTTTTTAAATACTTGAAGAGGATTGGCTTTCTATGCGAAACCCCCATTCTACGTCATTCCGACGTAACTCGGGAGTGACAACGAAAGGGAACTACAGTCTGCTTCGCTCCTGGAACAGCAATGGTGAATCCTCCAAGCATGTCTGTTAAGACAAAACACATCCTCATACCCACCATATGGCTTGTGTAATCTGTATGACAGCCCTCAAAAACTGTTATGTTTGTACAGCTAAACTACACAGTTTACACTTCCATCTTAAATGTCTCTGATCAGAATGCTGAACTTCAATGCTGTTAAACACAAAATAGCCTCAAAGCTTATGCTTGGCCTTTAATAGTTTATAGACAATAATTTTATCCACAGACCTTTTGTTATTGTAAAAAAATAAAAACACACCATGTCTGTGGTTTTGCAGTCTGGCTGAAGTTGGACAGGGATACAAAATAAAACATCCGCAATTACATTCTGCTTACAAGTGCACTTCAAACTCTTCCATCTTGGACATCAAATTTATGCATCATTCCACTGCCATAGTCTATTTTTTTACCTGCTTGCTTGTGCTACATTTTCAAACCTTTCATACATACTATTGTATAAGGGAAATTGTTGCACAAAACATCTTAAAGTCCCTGTAAAGGTAATTCAACAAAAAAATTCTAAACACATTATAAATGTCACAAATGTATTGCCAAAACATATAACAAAGACTGTGAACTGTGAAGTACTGAAATACGGAGTAAGACCGTTAAACAGTTTTTCACCCTTTATTTTAATTATTTATTTAGTACAGGGACAGTGCATATTCATAAACATTTGTCAATATGCCAGAATTAGCCTTAAGGCTATTTTTCATCTGCAGTCCCTAGATAGTTGGTAAGAGTCACCCTAAAAAAAATTACATAGCACTATTGCTATTTTACGGATTTTTTGGGCGGGGCTAAAACAGGGCTCGATGACGCACTGGAGCCCAAGAGCTCGTGGCCACGCCCCAACTTGATGACACACGCAAGCTGATCCATAGACAGGGGGCTGATCTCTCCCCTAACAATAGAGCACATTTGCATTCACCGCTCAATTGCGAGTTACTGTCAGTACTATTAGTTACTGCAGTCTACAGTTTGCTAGCTTGCTATGCCTTTGACAAGGAAATGCATGGGCTACTACCTGGATGTGATCATGTACAAAACAGATTGGTGTCTTTATTTAAATTTCCTAAAAGGAGGTGGATTAATTTTGTGTAGAGCCAACCTTGATGAAGAGCTAAGAATCACCGACAGTAACACACAGGATCGTTTTGTAAAAATTCACTGATAATCCGATGCTGCTGGTGAACGGGGCCGAAACGACTATCTTCCGCCTCAGTGTTCATCCTCCCGTCCCGAGAGCAGTTTCACCTAATACTGTATCACCGTCGACAGCTTTCCGCGAGTGGGCATGGTTTCAGTGCAGCCAGCGGACACGCCCCCAGTGTTTGAGAACAGAGGTAACTGCTGATTTTTTTTAAAGATTTTAATAGCTTATTTTATGTATTTGCTGGCTTTTTTATCATTCAAATTTGGCTGGGTGGCTAATATCACATTTTTCTGTGGTATGACAGACTCAGAACACATACTTAATTTTGACTTTACAGGGACTTTAAGGACTGGTATAAAATTGTTACCTCATGGAGTGAAGTGTGCATGCATGCTGCATGTGCTGCATGCTATGAAATGCATTCCAGGAATGTGTCACATTTTGCATATTGCAACTAACCCAAACCACCAACCGTAACCTCAGCAATAAACCTAAAGCAATATCAAAACATGTGTTGAAACAACTTGCAAATACTCTTGCTTGTTCGCTAACTAACATTAAAGCTGAATCCTAAAATTTGATTTTTAACAAAATTATTTTACATTGATTCTTACATGTTTATATTGCTTCTTACATGTTTGCGTCTTCAAAGTGGAATGTAGCACCTACATTCCAGTGAGGTGCTATAAGCACATTCAGTTTTATCAGTCTAATTTAGTTTCCTTCTACAAGTGCTTGTGCTTTTTCATTGTGACTCTATTTACAATGCTCTATTTACAATATTGTAGCAGGTGAGCAACCGAGTAAGTTTGATATGTCAGAAAAGCCATACATATGGAGCTGGTGATGTGATGTAAACATCAAGATGTATTAGTATACAAATCATGCACTATGGTAAATGTGTTTTGAGGTCATAACATACTGTGCAAGGAACCATGAGAAAACAAGACTTTATTAATAACAATAATCTGCCCATGTAATCATAATTTATGTAAAAGGAATAAAAGTTGGTAGTGTTTCACTTTTTACTTTTTTTGGAGTTTTACAAAAATGTAGGTAGAGGTGTGTGTTTTTCCAATGAGCCAAAGTTGATTTTATGCATTTACATATACCAAAGCTTCTAAGAACATTATGCTTGCTGTTGCATGCCATATGGTGTGACATTTGTTTTTTAATTAAAAAAAAATTTAGAATAAAATAATTGGTACCATGTGCAAAAGGGTATTCAAAGGGGGATCTAGATGACTTTAATAAGGCCACAGATATGGCCATCTAAACTAAACATATTTTGCTGGGCAGTAAATCCATATGATCATTCTTTTCGGTGACAAAGGTAAAATGAGCCACATGGTTTACACTTTTCAGAGAAATCAACATATGACTTATTCTTAGTTATTTCTATATATTTAATTATTTTTTAATTAAAAAAATAAATAATGTATTGCTAGATTTTGATTCAAAATGAACAAAATATCTACTGTACAATAATAATGTATTCTTAATTTTACACTCTTACACACTTAATTTTACAATTTTACACTAAAAATGCTGGGTTGTTTTAACCCCACATTGGATCAAGTATGGACAGACCCAAACGTTGGATTAAAAATGTAATTAAAAAATTTACAAAATTAAAGGGCACCTATTATGCTAAATTCACTTTTACATGGTGTTTGAACATAAATGTGTGTCGGCAGTGTGTGAGCAAAACCACCCTAGAATGATAAAAATCCACCCAGTGTTTTTTTTACAATCTCAATAAATCATATGCACTGTCTCAGAAAGAGCTGTTCTTTGATCCAGATATTAGTGATGTAGAAAGTGAGAAAGGGGTTTGATTGACAGTGTGGTTGTGGCCTAGACCCCTCCCTCGGTGATCTGTACACACATCCTGCATTGCTTCAACGACAGCCGGTAATGTCTCTTGGAAACATAAATGTTCGTGGGTTAATCCTGTTGTTGTAGCTTAAAAGTTAATCCTCAACTGTGGATCGTTATCTACTGTTTGCGATCCACCGTCACATCCAGTAACAGTAAGTGTATTTTATGAATTTTTAGCAAATAGTCTTTTCAGTCAATGTTAGCCAATTCAACAACAAATGCGTCTAAAGTTGTTGTCGTCGTAGGATGTAGGCTATAATTTAAACCTTGTTTGTATAGTGTGTAACCACACGTTTATATATATTTAAAGATATTGTATTAAAAACTGCATATACAGTATGTTGTTGTTCTGTAAGTTAGCCATCTCCTCACATTTGCCACAGAAGCAGCGGTATGACAAGTAAACGTGACGCCACAGGTCCCTGCATAACTCAACTGTAATTTCGCTCGTACGCAGCAAACTTTATCACAGTATGTGTATGTAATTTCACAAAAAAATGCGCTAGCATTAGTGTTTGTGTGTGCGTGTGTGTGTTGTATGCCCATCATTTCAAAGGGGACGCGATTACAACGCTATAAGTACATAAATGTATCAAATAACCATACCGAGACGTACTGGTCCATTCTCATTTGTGTTTATTCTGCCGGCAGACTGATCTCATGAAGTAGTGTGTGTATGACACGCCAATTCGTATTTCCATTTTTGGCGTGCTATCAAGACGCATAATCGCTTTTCAGCGTGTTTATGAATGCCGTTGACTTAACGTTATATAAATATATGACTTACCTCAACCCCGTCCCTAAACCTAACCGTCACTGGGGTTAATGGCATTTATGACTGTTCCCTTACCATCCTAGGTAAAAAAAAAGATATGACTTACCTCAACCCCATCACTAAACTTAACCGTCACTGGGGTTAATGGCATTTATGACTGGACATTTGACGCGCGTGTACGGACACGCGGAATGACGCGAACGTTAATGCCGTAAACATACACGCATACACGCGGTTACACGCGGATAGCTCAAAATGCGTAGAGATAACACGCCACTTGACTCGAAAGTGGCGCGTATGTTTACGCAAAAGTCATGATGTCATGTTGCAGCCGGAGTCTTTTAGTAGTATTTATATATTCCGATTCAAACGTACGCTGCTGAATGACATTCAAAACTGCGGTTTCTCCGGTTTCTCAGTCTCTCAGTACTGACTGCCATTGATATCAAGTTACACCCTCATCCAAAGGCAGGGCGGGGATATGCAGCTCATTTGCATTTAAAGCCATACACCTCCGAAACAGGTCATTTTTAAGCAGGCCCCAAAATGACATTTTCAAATGGTTATAATAAATTAACTGTGGGGTATTTTGAGCTGAAACTTCACAAATACATTCTTGGGACACCAGAGACCAATATTACATCTTGTAAAAAGGGGCATAATTGGTGCCCTTTAAAACATAAAGCCTAATTATCAAAGTATATCCATTAAACATATATAATTGTCATGTTTGTTTGAGTAAAACTTTAACAAAATGATGTCCAAAGTTGGACTGAGTTCGTCTGGCCACTTTTAACACTTTTGAACATCTCTAATATACATTCTAACTAAATAGCAGAAAAATGACGTTGTTTTCTGGGCTTTTATAAACTACAAGGAAACAATAAGGACTTCAGGCTTCATTTTAAGTCGAACATGACAGAAAGCAATATAATTCAGGAATATGATAGTGATTCAGTGCTGGATATTTGAACTCAGTAATGAGCCTGTTGCATTGAGTTCATTTCACATATTGCAAAACTTAAGATGACAACTAAACAAATTAAATCTTGTGTTAAACAGCTATCCGATAAACATAGTGCTGATAGTGCTGATTCTTGATTCTTCTCTCATGGAGTTTTCCATTCTTTGATGTTTGGGGAAAACGGTTTATAAAAGTCTATTGCCATAGATGGTTTGTTTGGCAAGCCGTTTAACTTTTATTCATTTCCAGGATATGAATTCTTGATATCAAGAATATCAACAATTGCATTTTTTGATATCAACAATTTAATTGTTGATATAAACAATTCAATTCTTGATATCAACAAAATCTAATTGTTGATATCAACAATTCAATTCTTGATATCAACAATTTAATTGCTGAAAATCTGTAATTGTATTTTCACTAGTGTAATTTCACCATAGGGTGCCATTCAAAATAAATTGTTGATATCAAGAATATATATGACAGTGTTCCCCTCCCCCGGCCGCCCCCTGTCGCCTCCTAAATTCACCTAAGCACGGGCGTCAGTTTGAAATTTTCTGGGCACAGAGACACATTCGGAAGTGCTGGGTACAAACTTGTCAAATTGCGCAGCCTTTCTGCTCAACCCGTAAATAAATCCATCGATCTGCAAGCATGTGTTTGAATAATTCAATGGTCTTATGGTAGATCTTTTGCCCAGAGTGCCAGAGGTTACGGGTTCTAATCCGCCCTCAGTAGAGTTTTTTTTTTCTCTCATCATAACAGAATATGTCTATCAGTGGTTACAGTCAATATCAAGCATAGGACACGTTTATTTTGTGATTTTTCCGGAATGAATAGAGTCTCCGTAACTGCGATTGAAGAAGTGCGCGTCCGAGTGAAGACTGCACGCCAAAGAGAACACTGTCATATTTTACGTTATACATACAACTGACAGCAGCGGCAACAAGCGTTCCTCTTGATTTCAAAAACAAAACATTTTAGCGCTAGATCTCTTATTTATACGAACTAAATTAATGCTCTGCTAGTTAACAGGAGATGTTTATTGATGTTTAAAACATTTTATATTCCGATATATGGTGATCCTGACTCAAGCAATGATGGATCAAGGAGCGGCCAATCAGTCGGAAAACATTTGGAATGGGTCAGGCATAGCCTAATTCTGACTTATGTTTTTTTAAAAGAATTTCGTTTTTTTTATAAATTGTATTTCATTTTAATCAATGGTTTTAATCAACAAGTTGACTGGATTTCGACATTTGTAGTAAAAACTTGAAATATAAATTCTCAGAAAATGCATTTAATACCAATCAAATATGCGAAACGGTGCATAACTCCGACAGACCCCCATGGAACAACCCGGAATCCCGCCCCCCGGAATCCCGCCCCCCCTCTCACAAAATAGTTCCCACGTCCCTGGTCTATTGTCAGCCACACTCTCCTTTGTCCTCGAATGAGCGGTTGACATCCTGAGTCTATGAAACCACTCCCTCAGAAACACGTCGTGGGCTCAGATTGGTTAGCTTGGTCCGGTGTGTTGTGATTGGCTAAACTGTCGCTTACGTTGTCCGGAAAGTTAGCGCCCATTACCTTCACAGGCACGTCATGCGCTGCAGTCCAGATATGCGTCGAACTGCAGTATCAGTATGACACAGAATCAGACCGAGAAAGCCGCGATGAAGCGAGTCAAACAGAACCACACCACACACGGCTCTTAATAAACGTTTCTGAATGATAATTTGCTACATTTCTTAACTTTATACACGTTTGTTTAACACAATAGCATCTGACTGGCAACATTAGCAACTGACTGGCTATACTAATGTTATACTCAAACAGCGGTGGCAAGTTTACGTTCTTGATCAAATCGAAAATAATGTCATAAAACATATATCCATGAAAAATACATTTACAACATTAGCACTTATACAAAATTCATGTTTGTACGCATTTGTCGTGGACACAAAATAGCATAACTAATAGCCTAGTGGCAATAAAGCTAGCGCTGGCATTTTTAAAAAACTAAAACACAAGGCTAACGTTACATCTGGAATTATACATGCAAATACATTTAAAATGGTTAAGTCTTAGCCTACTTACAGGTTGTGGCACAACAACTGCTGCCTCTGGTTTTAAAGTCGGAACTGCTTCATGTTTGCAGTTTCTTGTTGAATTTGGTGTTGAACTCGTGGAGATTCTGGGAGCTGTCTTCCGTAAAATGCGCAGCACAGAGAGCTAGATTACGATCGTCATTTTCAGGAACATAATCAAACATAAATTGTATCCACTGTTGATGAAGTACAGCATCCGTGGGAAGTTCGAAGACATAAGACCTGACAGCTGCGTGAACAACACACAGCTGCTGGAGCTGCTGAAATATGGCCATGCCCTTTTCTGCTTATTCCGGAGGGAGTGGTTGATGCATCGTTTTTGTAGGCATTATACTTGATTTTTAAAAGACGATATCTCTGCTTACACTGAACTTTCAGCGCTGCAACTTTGCAGATACTGTTCATGCACCGGAACATTACACACTATTTAAAATGAAAAAAGTGAAATCGCAGTCAACCCCCCCTTTAAATTGTAACTGGTTGAAATGTCTATTCTTGATATCAACAATTCAATTGGTACTAGTTAAAATTATATTTTTTGATATTTGAAAATGTATTTATGATATCAATATTATTTCAGATATATAAAATGACTTTCTTACTAGTAACAATCACATTCATGCTATCAGAAATTAACATTGTCACTAGTAAAAATTGAATTCTTGATATCAAAAATAAAGGTTTTTACTAGTAATAATTGTATTTCTGATATGTGAAATTGGATTTTCAACTAGTAAGAAATCAATTCTTTATATCAACAATTGGTTTTGAATGGCAGACTATGGTGACATTTCACTATGAAAATACAATTGTTGATATCAAGAATTACATTTTTGATATCAAAAATTACATTTTTGATATCAAAAATGTAATTGTTGATATCAACAATTGAATTCTTGATATCAAAAATGTCATTCTTGATATCAAGAATTCAATTGTTGATATCAAGAATTAACACAGTCTCATCCCAAAGTCATATCCTGGAAATGAATAAAACTTAAAACGGCTTGCCATATGGTTTGACCATATTGTTCTGATCTGAGGAGAAAACACATGATCACATGACTTATCATGGTTCAGTGAGATGTCACCACTGTTCTATCTTAGTCATGTACTTTTCTCCATCTCTATGTACTTACAAACATTTTGTTGCTTTAAATTTTAACATTTATCGGAGATAACCTGTGCCTGATATCACATCGATGATATGGTCTCCAGATATGCAAAACATGACTGATGACTAATTTTTATAATTTACATTTAATTCATGATAATTAATCATTAGATAACGATTCAGGGCAGAGTTGTAAAACCATCACTCAACTAAATTAGAAATGAGCTACAGGCTTTCATGAGCTATCATGGCTGATCAAATATAAATCTTTAACGATTTCAATATAGCCTACTTCTAAAGACTTCACAAAATTAGATATTTTTTAACAAAATCTCTAACAAACATGTTTTTTAGAGTTATTAGCCAGCTTTATTTTGCTTTATGCTTCTATGGGCAATGTTTCTGTGTTACTGGGGTAGTTTGTTCTGTAAACAGTCCTCTTGGTTCTTCACTTTTGATTTGTGCGATGTGAAAAAAACACTGAGTAACAGTATAATATAGGTGACAGGTAAACAAACATGTCACATGAATGAAAGAAGTTAATTTGCCAAAGGAACAGAAGAAGTTATGTTAATTATGCATTTAATTTTACATTTACTACATTTTCAAATATCTGAGATGCTATTTAAAGGCTGTAAATTACTTAGACACATTCAGTATGCTGTCGATACTTTTAGAGCAGTGCGCAACTTAATACATTAGGTGCATGACAACTGTTACTAATTAAAACCAAAGAATAACAACTTTTATCATTTCACACCCAGTGGATTAATGAATATTTTAAGTCAGCACACCATCTCTCTAAGCCATGCAGCATGCTTAACAGACTCACCAGGTGTTTCTGGAAATTTGCGGTCGATGATATAAATGGGCATCACCAACCTTTCAAACATCCATCAAATCCGTGAGAAAGATACCCTCCTTCCAGATCAATGACTTTAAATGGTATTCTGGGTTTCTTGGATATCAATAAAAGGTCAGTCGAGCGCTGTCAATTCCCTTTAGCCACCTGTTAACGTCGCGGCAGTCCTTGTGTCACAGTTTTTATTTCATTCGTATAAGAAAACACCGTAGAATAAGGTGAATATAAGAAAAATCTGTATGATTCGTTCAGCGAAACGAACGATGTAACTTCTCCCGGTGTCTAATGTTGCCTCCCACGAAAGGCGGTGTTTAGAAGTGACCGAGGCTGGTAGCAATGCCAGAGCGGAGTCGAGTGCGCAACTGTGCGATATATATGATCTTGAACCAGTGGAGAATTAGCGCGCAAATCTGCGCTCCGCTTAGATGCTTACATTTCATGGATCCACACTTTTTCTAGAATCGGTACAGTTAACCTTAGCGTGAACGTTATAGGCTACAAGACTTTAAAGGGGTTCTGACAGTCAGTAAGTTTCGGTGCCCAGTCTTTGATATTCTTTTCTTAATGATAAAATTTAGTTTTGGCTCCTCTAATCGTCTAACCAGTTAACCCTCCACTATCTTAAAGATATATATGGGTAGTTGACGTGACGTGGCTTTTTCACCGTCAGAGAAGATGAAAAATAATTTATTTCACATTTTCATCATTTAAAATACTGTAAATGGTTAAGCATTTTCTTGTTTTACATAAATTTATTGTTTTAATACCAGAGTTACTTTTTATTTTTTTTTTTACAACTTTGAGCCAAATCTCAAAATCGTCCTATGGTGTGACGGGAGACAAAAATTTTTCATAAATATTACCTTTAATAAATAAAGAAAATTATGTTTAAAAATCTTAATGGGCACTCTTGGCATAATTGTGCAAGTGTCTATTTCACTAAGTGGCCAATCATTTTCATTTACATACTAAACGTATAGGAATTTCATAAAGTTTGTCACAGAAAAAAATGTCCTTTGGTGTTACGCAATAACCTGATATTATGTTGGGCAATATCATGGACAACTACATTTAGTAGAAAGACCCCATTCAAGGTCATGTGACTGATGACCCCTATAAGCCCATGAGCAGTGCACATAGTAAGTATTTCTCTCAGAATTGGTCAAATATTTAACTATGTTTTCAGACCACTGAAGTTGTTAAGTTTTTTTGTCCCTTGGTGTGACGCCCCTAAATTTATTTTTTTAATTTAAATTTGTATTTTTAACAGCAGGACTATGTAATATTATGCAAATGTATCATGCCAATTGCTAATGACAGTTCAGCTAGCATTACCATAGTTATTAACATGCTACAAAAAGCCCATTTAACTCCAGGAGTGTTAATTTGGTCCTATATGTACACCAGGAGTGTTAATTTAACACTGGGAATTTTGCTGTGTTGGTGTGATAGGAAATGTCCTTCGGTGTGACACTTTGGCCTGTCACACCATAGGACACAGATGTCACACAATAGGACAAGACCTCTATAAGAAGCTATTAAAACAAATAGATAAAGTTTGTTAACATTCTTTTCATTCTTTTTTGACCAGTTTTGATGATCTTAAATTCAATAATGACTTAAATTTGAATGTTTATTGCCGTTTTTTGGAGACTAAAATGTTCTGAAGTGTTACTAAAACAACTATAATGTATAACAACTATAAACAAATATAAAGTTCATAAATACAGTGCTGCTACTACTTATAAGGCTATTTAACTTTAAAAAAAAACTGAGGGAGAGATGAGTGCAAAAGAGGGGACCAGACAGTATAGGGAGCGCATTTAAAACGAACCCAAGAAAACGACGGAGAAAGTAAATCAAACTGAATGTTTCCATATACTTCATATAGCCCACAATTCAGGGATCTTGATGAGTGACTGAACGACTGCTTATTATTCAGTATCAGAATAGACCTGTGTAAGGTTCAGGTTCAACATAATAAGCTTGTTATTACAGGGTAATAATCTATATTGTGTTTTATAAGAAAGTGGTTACATTTGTTGGGAAAACACAGTAGGTCATGAGTTCATAATTGAGTACTCATTACATTAATTTCTCTGTTGATCCATTCATCTATCATTATTTCAAACAGATATCATGAAAAGAAGGCTCTCAGGGAATTGGAAATTTCATTTTTACCTTTGCAATTTGGATTTTATTTTCATGTCAGAAGCCAAGTTCCCATACACTTGTCAATCGAATTAGTATCTGAAGTTCAATTAAAACAAAAAAAACAAAAAAACTCATGCTAATAAAGCAGGTGAAAGTGTGTTTCCATCCAAAAGCTTTAAAGCGAATAAAAACCTGTGCGTAATGACGTCATCTGCTGTTTTGCGATCAAATTGGTATATCGATTTGGTTTGAGACATTTTAAGGTATTCCCATTCTTTTTCGCTCTGAATCGCTCAACATTCAGGCAAACATCTGCGAACAAAGTTTTGCTAGACAAAATGGATCGCGCCATAACGTTTCCACCAGCATTTATTGCATTAGTCGGATATCGATCAAGATAAAATCCGATGAGACCGAACGATTTCGAAATCGAAATGATCTATTTCATTTGAGTCGATATTCGTGAAATTCAATTGAATTTTACTGTTTCCATTATGCATTTTTTATTCTATATCACTTTATTCGGATAAAAATGTGTGGATGGAAACATAACTATTACTGTTTAACTGATGAATTATGACAATGTCACAGTATTGTTTGGAAATGGCATTTTACTGTTTCTACTATTTCTCAAAGATATTATGTTTTGATGGATCTTTAATTATCAGAGTTACTTTAGGTGTGATATGTTTTGCACAGTTTATATTGCAGAAAAATAAAAACAAATGTCCTCCTTTATAATTGTTACTATAAACACTATATAGTCTGACTCTTTTTATGCAATGACTATCTTTGTCCTTTGGTGTGACATTTTGTCCTATGGTTGTCACGGATCCATCGACATCAGCACCAGATACCATTATACCATCCTCTTCCCCGGTTCAGTTCACCTGCGCTCGCCACTTCCACAACACCAGTTTCTTCTTCCATTGCCTCTGTAAGTCCCATGGTCCAACCAGCGCCCTTCTCAGGCGAGGAGGGGGAGTGCAATGGCTTTCTTTTGCAGTGCGAGCTGTATATGGAGATGAATCCTTCCTCTTTTCCCCCCGAGCTGTCGAAAGTGGCGTTCTTGATCTCTCTTCTCCAAGGACAAGCCCTTAATTGGGCACATGCTTTGTGGAAGGATCGTGGACCCGTGACCCAGACATTTTCCGCCTTTTCCAACCATTTTCTCGAAGTTTTTTTCCCAGTCTGCTCATGCAATATCTGTACATGATCAATTGTTTAACTTAAGACAAGGAAATTCATCTGTCTCTTCTTACGCCCTACAGTTCAGAACGCTTGCTGCCAATGCTGGATGGAACGAGTCGGCTCTTGTCACAGCTTATCGTCACGGGTTGAATCCTGAAATTCGTCTTCAACTAGCAATCTATGACGACAGCGTGGGCATAGAGAGTATCATTCAACGCTCCATCCGCGTGGATCAACGCCGCATTGCCTGCCAGCTAGATCGCCTTGCACAACATCCTCCTCCTCGTCCAACATCAACTACCAACCCTCCAGCACCAGAACCAATGGAGATCGGAACCACACGCCTACCCATGTCTAAAAGAAATCGCCGGATCACCAACAATCTATGTCTATAATGCGGAGCAGCCGGTCACCTACTACTCGCCTGTCCGATACGTCCACCGCAACCCTCTGTGAGTACCGTTCGTCTTCCACTACCCATTTCTTCAATGAGATACACACCAGCTACTATCACTTATCAGAAATGTTCTCTTCCAGTTCAAGCGTTGATAGACTCTGGTTCAGCAGGCAACTTCATCTCTCTAACCACACTTCAATGACTCCAAACCCGTCAAAGATCCATTCCTCGCATGCTTCAGGTCCAATCCATTCTGGGAAAACCCCTCGGTCATGGACGTATTGAACATCGTAGTCCCGATATGCTGCTGGAAATCGGGTGGCTCCATAAAGAGGAAATCTCATTCCTGGTGCTGGAGGGTTCTACTGCTGAGATCATCCTGGGAAGCCCGTGGTTGGAATTACATTCTCCCAACATACAGTGGTCAACTGGGGAGATCCTGCAGTGGGGTAAAGACTGTTCTGATCATTGTTTATCCTCCATACAGAAACCCTCTCTTCCATCCTCCTCTCCACTCATAAAGGTACCTCTGTCAACAACCTCTGTTGAGAGCCCCCCTACCCTTCATCTGCCGGACATTCCCTCTCCATACCGGGCGTCCCAGGATGTCTTCGATAAACAACTAGCAACCACCTTACCACCACATCGGCCATGGGACTGCACGATGGACCTGCTGCCTGGGGCTGTGTTACCACAAGGTAAGATCTACCCACTGTCCATCCCGAAACAGAAGGCCATGGAGGAGTATATCCAGGAGGCATTACATCAAGGATATATCCGACCGTCCACTTCCCCTGCCGCTTCCAGTTTCTTCTTCGTTGGCAAAAAGGACGGAGGCTTGCGCCCCTGCATAGACTACCGAACCCTCAACCAGTCAACCATCAAGTTCCGGTATCCCCTTCCTCTGGTTCCAGCAGCCCTCGAACAACTTCGCAGAGCCAAGATTTATACGAAGCTTGACCTCCGGAGTGCTTACAATCTCATCCGAATCCGCGAGGGGGACGAGTGGAAGACACCCTTTATCACTCCCGCAGGCCACTACGAGTATCTTGTGATGCCCTATGGTCTGTTCAACTCACCAGCAGTCTTCCAAGGATTCATGAATGAAATCTTCCGAGATCTTCTGAATCAATTTGTCATCATATACATCGACGATATCCTCATCTACTTTCCTACCTGTCATCTCACATTCAGCATGTACAAACCGTCCTCCAACGTCTGAGAGAATACCAGCTGTTTTTGAAATTAGAGAAGTGCGAATTCCATCAAGAATCCATCCAGTTCTTGGGCTACATCATCACTCCACAAGGGATAACCATGGACCAGAGGAAGGTGGACGCTGTCACTCACTGGCCACGACCCACCTCTCTGAAATAACTGCAACGGTTCCTCGGATTTGCAAACTTCTACCGTCGATTCATCAAGAATTTCAGTCAAATCAGTTCTCCTCTCACTTCCCTCCTCAAGAATTGGGCCAAGTCTCTGTCCTGGAATACCAACGCCATTCAAGCCATCGATGAATTGAAACGCTCCTTCAGTTCCGCTCCTGCCCTCGTCCTTCCAGATCCAGAGCAACCCTTCATCGTCGAAGTTGATGCTTCCATCACCGGGGTAGGAGCGGTTCTTTCCCAGCGGCAGGGGAATCCACCTCGACTCCATCCATGCGCCTTCTTTTCCAGAAAACTGTCCCCAGCGGAGCAGAACTACGATATCGGCAACCGGGCACTGTTAGCAATTAAACTTGCTCTGGAAGAATGGAGACACTGGCTGGAGGGAGCTCGACATCCATTCACTGTCATCACCGACCATCGCAATCTGGAATACTTAAGAGATGCACGAAGACTCAATCTCCGTCAAGCTCGCTGGGCCCTGTTCTTCACTCATTTCAACTTCACAGTTACCTACCGTCCAGGCCACAAGAATGTGAAGGCAGATGCTCTCTCCCGTCAATTCCAACCAGATTCACCTCCTGCTAACCCTGATACCATCCTCCCTCCAGCCGTTGTCGTAAGCCCCATACACTGGAGTCTGGATGATCAGATTGCTGAAGCTACTCAGTCCGAACCTGCTCCGCCGGGAGGTCCTGAGGGACGGGTGTATGTGCCATCCCATCTAGCCTATCCCTCATGGACTCAGTTCATACATCTCCGGGTTCTGGACACCCAGGCAGCCATCAAACTCTCTCGCTCGTCCAACAACGCTATTGGTGGCCCGGTATGTCCCAGGATATCTCCCGATACGTCAAGGGTTGCTCAGTCTGTGCCATGGCCAAGGTCCCTCGTCATCTTCCGGAAGGAAAACTGGTCCCGCTTCCTATACCTACTCGACCATGGTCACATCTCGGTGTGGACTTTGTCACTGACCTGCCAGTTTCGGATACCTACACCTGCATCCTCGTGGTGGTTGATCGCTTCTCCAAAGTGTGTAAGCTCATTCCTCTACCTGGCTTACCCACTGTTCTAGAAACCGCTGAAGCCTTATTTCAGCAGATCTTCAGACACTGAATTAGAATTCCTGAAGACATCGTATCCGACCATGGACCACAATTCATCTCCCGGATCTGGAATGCCTTCTTCAATCTCCTGGGCGTTACCGTCAGCTTGACTTCCGGATACCACCCCCAGTCCAATGGCCAGACTGAGCGGAAGATCCAGGAAATCGGGAGATACCTGCGGTCATACTGCCACGACCACCAGGACTGCTGGAGTCGTTATCTTCCCTGGGCCGAGTATGCACAGAATTCCCTCCGTCAAACCACCACCGGACTCACACCCTTCCAGTGCATACTCGGCTACCAGCCGCCCCTGTTCCCTTGGTCCGGTGAACCATCCGACGTTCCAGCAGTCCATCACTGGTTCCAGATGAGCGAGAGGGTCTGGGACTCAGCTCATATCCACCTCCAGCGGGCTGTTTGGAGACACCAGAGCCAGGCCGACGCACGTCGCTCTCCAACTCCACAATACCATCCTGTCAATTGGTCTGGCTCTCTACCCAGGACATCCGTCTCCGACAACCCTGTCGAAAGCTGAGTCCCAGATACATTGGTCCGTTCACCAAACAGAGGCAAATCAACCCAGTTACCTACCGGTTATCTCTCCCTGCTCACTACCGCATAGCACCTACCTTTCATGTTTCCCTGCTCAAACTATACACTAATCCTCTCACTCCTTCCTCTCCAGGGTCTGGTGCTGAAATGGTGCCCCCTCCTCCGGTAGAGCCTGAAGATAACAACATCTACCGCGTCCACGAGATCCTGGACTCCCGACGACGGGGCGGTCACCTCGAATACCTCGTCGACTGGGTTTGGTGCAGAAGAGAGGTGCTGGGTTCATCTGAAAGACATTCTGGATCCCACTCTCCTTCAGGACTTCCACTCTGCTCATCCAGATCGTCCAGCACCCAGAGGCTGTGGGCGTCCTCGTCGTCGGTCCTTCCCATCAGCTGGAGCTGGCCGTGGAGGGGGGGTACTGTCACGGATCCATCGACATCAGCACCAGATACCATCACTCCGCCCACTCGTTCTGGTTCCCCAGACTACTAATTACCCTCACCTGCCATCATCACCTGTTTGCACTCTCCAGTCCAATCATCTGCACTATAAAGGACACTCTCATTCAGTCACACTCTGTCTGGTCTCGTCGAAGCATACGGCAACAGACCTCCCTCACATGGAGAAACGCTACACCGCTACTTACCTGCTACGAAGCCCTCTTCTCATCCGTCCTCCATCAACTCCACACTCCTGTCCGGTCCTGCTCGAGCCAGTCATCCATCTTCTCCCGTTCCTGCAAAGATAAGAGACTTTACATCAAGACTGTTCCCGTACAACTGCTTTATATGGATTACCATTACTCACCTGTTTTGATCATTCACCTTCATTGTCAATAGACTCTATAAACTTACCCATCTGTGTCCTTCTGATCCCTGACAATGGTGTGACAAACATAAAACAACAGAAACATATACTTATTTCAAAATATGTTTTAAAAAAAAAGAGTCAAGTTTGGCATTAGGGGAGTTTCAATAATATCTCCTCTTAGATGGGTACAATTTCAATAAGTTTTGTAAGGTTGGCGAAAAAGTTTTATTGACATTCGTAGGGAAAAGTTTATCAGGTTAACCTATTCATGGTAAAAATTATTCAAATTTTTACTTTCATATAATATAAATATCACTTTCATAAAAAATGTTTTAATAATGTAAACAATTTTAATGTTATTTTAATGTTTTAATGTTATTTAATATAATTTTTCAGTACTTTTTAAATGTCACACCATACGCCTTATTCACGGCAGCGCCATCTTTGTTTTTTAATGAGAATGAAAGCGAGGCTGTGAGGGATAGACTTGCATCTCTTCAATGGGCTGTACTGTTATTTAATGTGTTTTCAGATTGTTCTGCCCATGAAACACTGGAAAAATATCTTTCCAAGAAATGTCAGTTAATATAATAATAATAATAATAATAATAATATTTTATTTGTAACGCACTTTACATCAAACTAATGACCTCAAAGTGCTACTACATCATAAAAACAGAAACAGTTAAAAAGAAAAAAGATAAAATACATGAAATAAAAACACTATTAGCCATAAAAAGCTTTCCTAAAAAGATGGGTTTTAAGGCCTTTTTTAAAAGAGTCCAGTCTGAGGGACCCTTAGGTGGGCAGGGAGAGCATTCCAGAGAGTAGGTGCGACTGAACAGAAAGCTCGATCACCCATAGTACGAAGCCTGGTCCTCACAGGCTGAAGGAGATTGGCCTGTCCAGAGCGGAGTTGACGAGATGAGGATTGGGGGGGTGATGAGTTGTTTGAGATATTGTGGTGCAGTGCCATGGAGGCACTGATGTGACAGAAGGGAAACTTTGTATTCAATCCTGTACTGGACAGGAAGCCAATGAAGCGATTTAAGGATGGGTGTGATGTGGTGGTACTTCCGCAAGCCCAACAGGATCCTAGCCGCACAGTTCTGTATATACTGCAGTTGCTTGATGTTCTTGCTTGGGATCCCTATCAGTAGTGCATTGCAATAGTCCAGCCTGGAGGAAACAAAGGCATGAACAAGTTTTTCGGCATCAGGGAAGGACAGCATTGGGCGTAGCTTTGCAATGTTCCTTAGATGAAAGAAAGAGGTTTTACATAGATGATTAATGTGGGCCTCATAGGTCAGGTGAGGGTCCATTCTAACACCAAGGTTTGTGACTGAGGGTGAGAGGTGAATGTCATGACCAGAGAAGGTGATGCTGGTGATGGTGGATGACCGGATCTGGTGCGGAGTGCCAACAAGAATAGCTTCTGTTTTTAGGCTGTTGAGTTGCAGAAAATTAGCCGCCATCCACGTCTTTACCTCATCCAGGCAGGTTTGAAGTGTGGAGAGGGCTTCAGAGGGATTAGGATTTGTTTTAATGTAAACTTGACAGTTGACAAAAAACTCCCGAACAATGTACGCTGTGGAAAATTGTAAGTAATCTAGCCGCTTTATTCAGCTTTTTACAGCGGATGCCATTGGAAACACGGTAAATCTATCCCTCACAGCCTCACTTTCATACCTGTCATGGCGCTGCTCTGAATAAGGTCTATTGGACATATTTACAGTATCGTTGAGTGAAAACGTGAAAATAATATGTGAAGTCATTGACAAAATGAGTTACCACTACTATTTTCTGAAACTGCAGTTTTCATACTCCATAAATATATGTATTTTTTCTTAAAAAGTTATGTTTTCCTAAAAAAGTACTTTTTCTTGGCCATTTGTCAACTACCCATATACATATATATATATATATATATATATATATATATATATATATTTTTTTTTTTTCAACAAACCATTAAAGTTTTTTTATAATGCTTTTCATGTTTGATACCTTCAAGTGCTTGTGTAGCGTGATGCTATAGCAACCTCTTCAGGCGACTTTGTTCATGAGCAACAATTTCTGTTTTTTGAAGGACAGTTTGAAAATATTTAATTAATGTGGGGGCAGGGCAGGGGTGGTAAAAGTACTCAAAATTTATACTCGAATAAAAGTATACCTAAATAAAATATTACTCCAGTAAAAGTAGAAAGTCCTCCTTTCAAACATCACTTGAGTAAAAGTACAAAATAAGATTTAAAAAGTACTTAAGTACCAAAAGTAAAAAGTAATTATACCAATGAATTGTAAATATAAATAATTAAGCAGATCAATTATTTAGGGGGTGATATGCAATTATTTAATTGAACAAACAATGAGATTACATACTGCAATTAAGAATTTGTTAGATTTGCAATCATAAGAGACAATTACAGGAGATTTAAAGGCTGTTAAATATTTCTATGTTCCGTGTCACTGTGTTGTGTTTGTTACATTTTACTATTTAGAAGATTGATATCCTTTAAATCTTCTTTATAAATGCTTTACAATTACAAGGCATGAATACTCACTTTAGATGAACTGACACATAGTTAACTGACCACTACTAAATGCTTTATAACTACCTGTTTTTACTACATTTATTTACACTTTCTAAGTGATCTTATGAATGACAACTCTTAAATAACTGGTTTGTAAATAATGATATACTTCATTTCAGGGGTGGGCGATATGGCAAAAATATCATATCACAATTTTTTTTAGGAAAATCACGATCACGATTTTTTATCACAATTCCTTTTCAAGTTGGTTTTACTAATTTGCAAGTGGCTGTTTATTACAGCCAAACTAATAAGGTAACAAAAGTAGGTAACAAAAGAAAAATTTAGGCCAGTGGCGAAGATAAAAATCGTTGTCATTATTTTCTTTGTAATTAAACAAATAAGACAAACATTACACAAATTAATATTCAAATTTAATAAACAGTGCTTTGTTTTTTTCAGATTTAGTAGGTGATAGTAGTAGCATTGAAGAAAGTAATTAAATAAACAAATATGAAACACTACATAGACTTCACTGTTTAAATTATTGATTCTTATTAAAGGGGGGGGGGGGGGGGGGGGGGGTTGACTGCTTTTTTCTTTGTATGATTGTGTTTATGGGGTGCAATATAACATCTGTACGTGGTTTTTCTGTTTTTAAAAGCCTTATTTTTCATAAACTTCACCTTTATTGACCGGTCGACTTCCTGATTGTGTGAAACCACTCCCCCACCCACCCCCAAGGCATTGAAGAACGCCTTGATCTTGTATTTGCTGTTAGTTTATATAGTCTTGTCAAGTCTTTCCTAGTTTAGTTATTTCCCTTTGTTTTGTCTGTTTTGCCCCCTCGTGAGTTTTGTTTTCCTGTTTGTCACCAATAAATCTTGTGTTCATCGCACTCTGCCTGCATTTGGATTCATGACCTCCATCCACATAACAACATGTAAATACATTTAAAATGATTAAGTCTTAGCCTACTTACAGGTTGTGGCCCAACAACTGCTGCCTTTGGTTTTAATGTTGGAACTGCTTCATGTTTTAGTAACAGTTTCTTGTTGAATCCAGCATTGAACTCATGGAGATTTTGGTGTCTTCCGTAAAATGCGCAGCACAGAGAGCTAGATTACGATTGTCATTTTCAAGAACATAATCAAACATAAATTGTACCCATTGTTGACGAAGTACAGCGTCTGTGGGAAGCTTGAACACAGAAGACTGACAGCTGGGTGAACATAACACATTCGACGTGCCGCAGAAATATGTGCATGCCCTTTTTTGCATATTCCAGAGGGAGGGGTTGATGCAAATGTGTGGGTTAGTGAAGTCTAAAACCCAGCTGTAGTCCCAATCGAGTCATTTTTGTATTTTTAAAAGACGATATTTCTGCTTACACTGAACTTTCAGCGCTGAAACTTTGCAGATACTGTTCATGCACCAACAGCAACAACTTAAAATGAAAAAAAACACTATTTAAAATGAAAAAGTGAAATCGCAGTCAACCCCCCCTTTAAAGCGACTATTAAAGTTCTCAGTCAGTGAGTGATTTTCTCCTTGTGTTTTTTTTTATTGACACTAAAGGGATAGTTCCCTCAAAAATGAAATTTTTCTTAATTTACTCTCTCAAAATGTTTTAAACCCGAATAAGTTTCTTTCTTCTGTTGAAAATAAAAGTTATTTTTAATAATGTGAGTAACCGAACAGTTGCTGGTCCCCAGTGTATAGTTTTGTTTTTGTTTTGTTTTTTCTCTCTTTCCTGGAATTTAATGGGGACCAGCAACTGTTTGGTTACCCACATTAAAAAAAAAACTTCTTTTGTGTTCAGCACAAGAACTAAATTAATAGAGGTTTGGACAGTGGCGGCTCCTGCAAATTCTCTCGGGGGGGGGGGTGGGGCAAATATTTGGATGATTGATAAGGACAAGGCCCACCCATGCAATGGATAAATTAACAGCTTAAGCATGTAAAGGCAACTTCAATTTAATATTAATGACAAATAAAGTGATTTAATAACAATAAATCTTCTTGTTTCTACACTCACTATTATTACACTTATTACATCACATTACTCACTTAAAGAGATAGTTCACCCAAAAATGAAAATTATGTACCCTCATGTTGTCCCAACCCTGTCAGACCTTCGTTCATCTTCGGAACATAAATTAAGATATCTTTGATTAAATCTGAGAGCTGGATCACTCCTCCATACACAGCAAATTCTGGTTTTTGGAATAAACTCCCTGTTAGTTCAAATCAACTCAATCTGAGTGTACATGTGAGACCATCAAATAGACTCCAGCGCAGAGTTAAAATAACTCTGCTCTTGGAGTTGAATTTTTAACACTTTTTCAGAGTTAAAATGTAACTCTTTATGGAGTTGAAATACTAATCCTACGGAGAGTAAATGTAACTCTAAAAATAATTATAAGAACTTATTACGAGTGTAAAAAAGTAACAAAAAATATTTAGTTTAACACTTCTTAGAGTTAACATTTATTTAACACAATATAATGTTTTATGTGGAAATTACTACTCTGAACACCATATTCTTGATTTACTGCCTTTATTTCAGCAAATCCATTTGGTTCAGCCTTGAGGAGGAGTAACCTTCAACCGCTTGTCTGCAGGACAGTCGTATCTGAAGATCACAAAAACAACAGTATGAGGTATAATATAATCTAGGACCGTTCATTGAGAATGCAAAAATATATTAGCTGAAAATCACGCACATTGTGGGTCACCACTAATACGTAGCCTAACATTACATAGCTGTTAAAATTCAAATCATTGCAGGCCTACAAAGCACAACTATATATTTTCCAGGGTAACGGTACTGTTACAATGGAGGCTCCCGCTCCGTCTCCTCTCCGCCACCAGAGGGAGCCTTCACCAGAATACTGATCATTGGCTTTGAACTCAAATTCCCATAATGCCTCGTACCTGGGACTGATTGCGCCACACACCTGCACGCCATTTACACACACACATAAAAGCCACCTTCACACACCACACCAGTGTGAAGTCTTGATTTGCCCCGGTGATCATTTCTGAGCGTTTATTCCCTGTTTCTGGTTTTCTGGTTTTGACTTTGGACTAGTGATGGCCAAATGAAGCTTTTCGAAGCATTATTGCTTTCTGATACTATTGTGTCGAAAATGGTTCACTCGAAGCTTCATTCAGATAGAAATGGCAGCACCATCTCCTGGTGAAGTAAATGTAATGCAACAAAGCTGACAACCATAAAATGCAAGTAGGCGTGTGTTAACGCCCCGTTTATGACGAGTTTACCGAAGCGATCAAAGCTGAAACAGTGCTGTGAAACTCATGTAGGTGAATTTTACAGATACGGATGAATTTCATGTGTTCACCTTGATAATAAAACAATAATGATGATGAGTGTGTGTAATTATTTCTTTAGACAAGGACAGAAGATCAGACCAGCTTAAAAAAAATTGGAAACCGTCACAGAAATTCTAATGGTTTCAATTAAAATACCAATAAGGAACCATTTTCTTTTACCATTTAAACCATGTTTTCCATGAGTATTGAAACCATGACATTAGCTACTGCTTCTTTCCTTTGGGAACCACCAGAAATCTGTAACTTTACTGGTGGGACTGATATTTTTTTATGTTGAAAGTATGTGCTTGTGTAACTGGTTGAACTTAAATAATGTAGCAGAGGGTTTTAAAAGTTTCTGTCTCTCTCCATATTCACTAGATATGAAAAATATTTGTATGCAGAAATGTCAAAGAACTAATCTTATTCGGGAAAATAAGTTTAAAGTGTTTCCAAACTTGCGAACGACTTTCTCGATGGCTCCATCACAACACTAAAATAAACTCAATCCACTCTCAATAATTACACCAATCCAAACACCGACTACTAACCCACGGTGTTGCCATGGTTTGGCTTCACTTTTATGAGAAATACAGCCGCCAGGTTTCAAACGTCTCAACACTGGATCGGGCTGTCAAAGCAGTCACGCGGTTCACTACAGGAGTGAAGCAGTGTGTTTGCTTCAGACGTCATTTTCACGTGACTAGTGACGTAATGATACAAGCTCCGAAGCAGTGGTTCATTACAAGGACCTTTCGAGTTTGAAGCAAGCTTCGGAGCGTCGGTGTCAGACGTAACATCACTACTTTGGACTGTTTGATTATTCTACGAGTGATATCTGCCTGGCCTGATCTTGGACTGTCTTTGGATTGTGTTTATTGCTGCCTGCCCCGAACTCTGCCTGTTATCTGGATTTCCCTATTGTTCTGCCTGCATTGCTCTGTCTGCCTCGTTTTGACCCTGCCTGTACGACACTGATTAATAAAGCTGCAAATG
Organism: Cyprinella venusta; assembly: GCA_038021265.1. NCBI lineage: Eukaryota > Metazoa > Chordata > Actinopteri > Cypriniformes > Leuciscidae > Cyprinella > Cyprinella venusta. The sequence goes on from CM075871.1 coordinate 20,892,086, forward strand.
GATTCCTCTGTGTACCGTGAGTCATTACAGGTAGACACTGCAATTTTGTGACCATGTATGCCTGTAATGCATTGATGCATCAATTTCACGGTAAAACACTCATTTTCGGAAACACGGTGAATGGAAAGACGGTTAGCTAAAGTTAACTCGTTTACATCGACAAAAACCCCACGCAAATATTTTATTGTTGTTGTTTAAATTCAAAATTGTTTTAAAATATTTTTTGTCACTTAATCTTAAATATTTTTAATAGTGTATGTTTGTTCCCACCAATCGCAGCACAAGTTAAGGATATGTATGATGATGTAAGCACGTTAGTGCAAGCCTTCCCGGAACCCATAGAGAATGCATTGCAGTGCCTGCAGTTCGAAAAAAAAAAACATCTTTGAATGTAAGTCTATGGGAACACTCTGAGCGATTCTCAGCCAGAGTGAAATCGCCCAAAAAGAGGTGGTACTCCACAGAACGTGACATGACGCTGATTGGACTATATCCAGTGACGGCTAGCGTAACTCTCTGGTTGAATGAGATTGTGAATGTGATTCACACTTTGGTGGTGCGTCGCCCAATCGCCCCAATGAAGAAACCGCCCCTGGGCTTGGAACAATGTTAGAGTGAGAAAATAATGAAAAAACAAATTGTGAACTATCCCTTTAAGTACAAGCAGCAGTACTATTTACTCCTGTCGTTTTTAGACCAGCACACAACACGTTTAATATAGACGCATATTACAACAGATTTTCTCTCAAATGTTTGCTTTCACTTTAGACATAGCCAATCCTGTTTATGTAAACATTGTGTGCATTTAACAGTATTAGCATAGTAAGACACAAAAGATAACTTAGTCCAGTATTCAGGCGCTGTTTGACAGACTTCTAGTGCCTGTGAGCTTTGAGGGTATGCGCTCAGGGAAGCGCACGTTAGAACAGTGCATCAGCACGTGAATTAAATGTTTAACCGGCAAGGCTTATGCAAATAATGAACTTTGGTGAATTGCAGTGTCCCGGACCTATTCATTAACGTAACACGGCCGTGTTAACTGCACTGTAACACGGCCGTGGCAGGCAAAGAAGACATTTCAGCCGATAAGAATCTCCCTTAACTTCAGTGAATTCAAACATATCCTTGAGATATGGCCATGGGTGATCCCTTTTGGGGAATCTCGGGATCATTTCTGCTGACAGCTTGAGCTGCTACTGTTTCATCATCTTCCACTGAACTGGCGAACTGAACTGAACACACTGCTGTGTGAGCGAGCGTAATTTGCTGGCAAAGAGCGCGAGCACATGCATTTTTTTTTTCAAAAGAAAACGTCTCAGGTTACGACTGTAACCTATGTTCCCTGAGAACAGGGAACGAGACAATACGCCGAATGACGCAATGGGGGGAACGCCTCAGGCGTGACAGGTGTCTGAAATAAAATTTCAACTCACAGTAATCAGGTTGACCGGCGACAGCCCGTGCATCATCAGCTTGAATGATTAGCGCGTCAATCTGGATGTATAAAAAGGGCGCCTTGAAACCGTGACAACATCCTATCGTCTGAAGGGACTGTTGCAGGCAGGCCCCGATGCATGGCAACAAGACGTATTGTCTCATTCCCTGTTCTCAGGAAATATAGGTTACAGTCGTAACCTGAGATGTTTCCTTTCGAAGGGAACTCAAGAATACGTCGAATGACACAATGGGGAACGAAATACCCACTCTGCCATGCTGAGGGGAGTGCATGCCGAAAAGGCAGTGACAACTGTCAGAACCAGTAATTCCAAGGAACACTGAAACCACTCACCCTATGTCACATCGGGCTGTCAGTGACAGCACTCCCAACCGGTCATAGCCCAAGCTAATGAACCAAGAAAAACGAGAATGTAATAACGTGGGTAAATCTGGGCCAGCTCAAAGGCTTTATGACCACAACTTCAAAATAGAAAGGGTCCCTTCTAGGGAGTGTGGCTAGGGGGCCAAAGGGACCCCCAGCCAGTCACTATTCAGGAGAACGCTCCTCCTAAAATGCCCCCAGGCTTGCCTGGTGATCTGTACTAAGACACACAGTCTGGCCATAGCCTGTCCGTCCAAGACAGAGCCTCTGGAAATTGCCTAGGAAGGGCATTCAAAAACTGAAGGCCCACGAAGCTGGCAGAAACCATCGAGTTTCGGATCACAGAGACGGGATCCTCCGGAGAGTGTGACTCAACCTCAAAACAACGGGAATCGTACATTCAATCCACGAGTTTCCACCCAGTGCTCGCTTTTGAGCACTGAGGAAGTAAGAGAGGGATAAAAATCAGGAAGGTCAATGAGACCTAAGACCCTATGACCCCCTGTGTGGGGAGCTCCGAAACATGAGGGCTCATGTCAGGAAGGCCGTACATTGTGCGGCCTGAAACCCAACGACCACAGCATGTGGAAGCTCATCCTTCAGGAAAGCCAGAGGCTAGAAACCTGACAGACCCACAATGGACTACCTTCAAAAAAGGTCTAATGAGACCTAAAACCACCAGAGATAGCTTGAACAAGGGAAGTGCCTGTCGTAATGTATTGCGACAAAGACACATCTAGAGTGGGACCCAAAGTGAAGAACTGGAGTCTGAACCACATAAGAAGGGACCGAAGCATACCGCGCATGACCCTTACCATAAGAAATGGACTTTAAAAAGTGCACAAGATATCTCGTCGGGTGACTTACCACAATAATAGGTGAAGTATGGGTTTGTGTACTTCACTCTGAATTCAGGAAGGCCTGTTGAGGCCTGTAACCTGGCGACCACAGTGTGTTGGAGCTCATGGCCAGGAAGGCCTGGTAAGGCCTGTAACCTGACGACCACAGTGTGTGGGAGCTCGTTACCTGGTGACCACAGTATGTGGGAGCTCATAACCAGGAAGGCCTAGTGAGGCCTGTAAACTGGTGACCACATCAGGTGGGAGCTCGTACTCAGGAAGGTCAGTGAGACCCAGCCTGGTGTACCTGAAAAACCACACCAAGTGGGAGCTACTTAGGATTAGGATTAGCCTTTATTGTCTCCTAGTGGAGAAATTCCTCTTAAGCATTCGGGACACAGCTGCAACACATTATACATAACATTATACACATAACACACATAACATGAATTACATAGTTCACACGTTCTGTTAATATTAAAATTAATGTCGCACCCAACATGATCTACCTGATTAATTTCACACATAACATGATTTCCTATTCTACCCCACACACCCTAGTTGATCATTCAGTATTTTAATGGAGAGCGTTACAAATGAGTCTGCAGTTTGGTAACCTATACCTTCTGCCTGAGGGCATCATCTCATACTCACTGTAGAGGACATGATTCGGGTCATTAATGATTTTAAAACTCTGTTTCTTTACCGCCTCCTCAAAAAGCTCATTAAGAGTAGTCGGTTGCGCTTGCCCAATTATTTTTCCCGCCCTTTTGATTAATGTTAGAAGCAGTGATTTTAATTTAACTGACAGGTTACCACACCAAACTACAATACCATATCGAACAATAGACTCAATAGTTGCCTTATAAAACAGTAGCATAATATCCTTGTCAACTCCATGCACTCTTAGTCTTCTTAAAAAGTGAAGGCGCTGACATATTTTTGAGGAAATATATTCCACTTGATGTGACCATTGTAACTGTTTATCTAATTGAATTCCTAAATATTTATACGATGTTACTTGTTCAATCGGAACTCCTTCAATTAGAACAGAGCTTAGATCAGCTATAGACCTAGGATCAAAAATCATTTCCTTGGTTTTATTAATATTAAGGAGCAAGTTATTATTAGGTGCTTATTGCACCACTTCACCATCTCCTCTATCTCTCTTGTATACACACCCATATCTGAATTTTTGTAGAGTAAACTAAGTATGTCCGTATCGTCTGAAAATTTAATAATAATAATATTCCTCTCAGTATTTTTGCACTCATTTGTGTATAATATAAAAAGTAAGGGCGAACTTACACATCCTTGCGGGGCACCTGTACTTATGTCAATCATATCAGAGAGGGTGGAGTTAACTCTCACCTGCTGCTTCCTTTCTGTCAGGAAAGAACCGTACCACTTAATAATGAAGGGATTCACTTCCATCTGATGTAATTTACATAACATTGTCTGCGGAAGAATACAATTAAAAGCAGAACTGAAGTCCATAAATAATAAGCGAGCATAACCTAATGGATTTTCCAAGTGCTTTAAAATGGAATGTACAATTGTAATTAAAGCATCCTCAGTACCCTTCCCATTATTATAGGCAAATTGGTACGGGTCCAAGAGATGCTCAACCTCACTTCTTAATTTACCAACCATTATATGTTCTAATGACTTCATCACTATACAAGTCAGCGCTACTGGTCTATAGTCGTCATTTTGCTTTGGGCATGCTTTTTTGGGCAACGGGATGACAACTGATGTCTTCCAAATAGTGGGAATAATAGATGTATCCACAGAAAGTTGAAATAAGAGGCACCAAGCCGGAGTTAGTTCATCCGGGAATGTTTTTAAAATAAAAGATGATATACCATCAGGTCCGCTGGCCTTATTACTATTCAATCTTTTAAAAACTGTAGTGACATCATTAGGGTTAATTATTATTCTATCCTGTATGGGGTCACATGATATTGACATAGACAGCTCTTTGCAGCAGGTCACATTTGTTTCACAATTCAAATCAAAACGTTTATAAAAGAAGTTAAGATCATTAGCCTTATCAAAATCATTCTCTCCATTAATTTCCTTCTGACCAGAGTTCATATTAGTCATTTTTTTCACCGTGTCCCATATTTTTTGGGGGTTATTCCTTAAAAAGGCTTCCCTAACTTGGTTACTGTGTTCCTCAGGTGCCTTCTTCAGTTTCCCCCTCAGTTCTTTTTGTATTGATCTCAGTTCCATCAATTCATTATTCCAGAATGCTTGCTTTTTCCTCCTGATCAGATGTTAATTTCAGGTGTTATATAGTCTTTGTTGTTAGGGTGTATGGTAATCGTCTTCTTCGGCACCACAGTATCAACACAAAATTGGATATATCCCGTTATTGTTTCCGCAATTCCGTCAATATCGTTGTCCTGATAAAAGACCTCCCAGTCTGTGGCCAGAAAGCATCCACTCAACGTCTCCTTACACTCATCCTGCCACACACTGATAGTTTTTGAGACTGGTTTGCTTCTTTTAATGGCACACTTAAATGTGGGAATCAGATGGATGATGTTATGATCCGAGTTTGAGAGGGGGGGGGTTGATTTTAGCAGCATATGCATCTTTGCACATTTATCTAGTGTCCTATTCTTACGCGTGTTGTCTTTAACATATTGCTGAAATCCAGGGAGAGACAACTCTAATTTACAATGGTTGAAGTCTCCGAGAACAAATATAGGGGAATCTGGTTTATCAATAAGCTGCTGATGTACACAATCCGCCACACATGAAGCTGCTTTAGATGCATTCCCACTGGGCGGAATATATACTGAGCATACAAAGATGTTTCCATAGTCTCTAGGTAAATAAAAAGGTCTCAAACTAATACACATAAGTTCGAGATCAAGAGTGCATGTCCTATATTTGATCGTATAATTATTGCACCATGAGTCGTTGATATAGACACAAATCCCACCCCCCCTCAACTTCCCTGAGTCATTGTTCCTATCCACACGCACACACGAGAAGCCTCGTACCTGCACCAATGAGTCTTAAAATCTGGAAGATTTTAAAAAGTGCACAAGACATATTGTCGTGTGACTTACCACAATAATAGGTGAAGTATGGGTTTGTGTGCTTCACTCTGAATTCAGGAAGGCCTGGTGAGGCCTGTAACCCAGCAACCACTATATGTGGGAAGGCCTGTTGAAGCCTGTAACCTGGTGACCACAGTGTGTGGGAGCTCATGACCAGGAAGGCCTGGTAAGGCTCGTAACCTGGCGACCACATAGGGTGGGAGCTCGTACTCAGGAAGATCAGTGAGACCCAGCCTGGTGACCACAACCTGTGGGAGCTTACTCCACCAAGTGGAAGCTACTTCTTCCAGACGTTAGCAAGAGAAGGGCGTCCCTGTAGCCTACATAAGTGACAGGACGCCTCTTAAAGTGGGACCCAAGGGAAGACCGGGGTCTGAGCCACATAAGAAGGGACTGAAGCATACAGTACCACGCGTGACCCTTACCATAAGAAATGGATTTTAGAAAGTACACAAGACACCCCGTCATGTGATTTACCACAGTAATAGGTGAAGTATGGGTTCGTGTACTTCACTCTGAATTCAGGAAGGCCGAACTTGAGGCCTGTAACCTGGCAGCCACAAAATGTGTGAACCCTATAATCAGGAAGGCCTGACAAGGTCTAACACCCGATAGTCCCAATGCGTGGGGAGCTCACATTCAGGAAGGCCGCTGAGGCCTGCAGCCTGACATGTGAAGACTCACAACTACACCTTAGCGACCACGATAAGTGGGGGTTTCACATTCAGGAAGGCCAATGAAGCCTGAAGCCTGGTGATCACAGAGTGGGAGCAAAGTGCTCAGGAAAGGTGGTGAGACTGTAGTCTGGCTACCACAGCATGTGGGAGCCCACATTCAGGAATGCTGGGTGAGGCCTGTAAACTGACTACCACAGTATGTGGGAACTCATAACCAGGAAGGCCCCTTTGAGGCCTGTAACCTAGCAACCACAATGTGTGGGAGCTCATAACCAGGAAGGCCTGATGAGGCCTATAACATGACTACCACAGTATGTGAGAACTCATAACCAGGAAGGCCCCTTTGAGGCCTGTAACCTAGCGACCACAATGTGTGGGAGCTTATAACTAGGAAGGCCTGGTGAGGCCTGTAACCTGGAGACCACAATGTGTGGGAGCTCATAACCAGGAAGGCCTGATGAGGCCTTTAACCTGGCGACCACAGTATGTGAGAGCTCGTATCCTGGTGACCACAGTATGTGGGAGCTTATAACCAGGGAGGCCTGGTGAAGCCTGAAACACAGCGACCACAGCATGTGGGAGCTCATAACCAGGAAGGCCTGGTGAGGCCTGTAACTCGGGAACCACAGTATGTGGGAGCTCCCACAGATGTCTCTTCGTGGCCACCATAGCACTGACGGAACAGCAGATTGCTTGGTGGCCCGGAGTCCCACAGCAGATCAGTCTGGTAGGCCTGAGGACCACAAGGGTGTGCAGAACCGCACCTGCCTGACCTGCGGCCGTGTACGCTCTGTCATTCAAGCATGAAGATGTCTTGAGCAGCTTGGATGACGGGGTCAGAGCTCTTAGTGAAGAGGACCAACCAGAGGCGAGATAGTTAGCCAACGTCTCGTCCACTGGCGGCATCAACACATATCCGTGTGGCTCCCTCCACAGCAGCGAAACTAGCCCGCTGATGCAGATAGAGACGTGAGGAGAACGGATTCTTCCATACCCTCTCGATCCCAGCATGGAGATCGGAAAGGAATGGAAGGCTCATCGGGGCTGGTGGCTTATGGGTGGGGAGGAACCAGCCATCCAAAATACCATGAGCGGGTTCCTCGCAGACGCGCCTCCACTGCAACTGCAATCTGTCTGTGGCGCGCCCCATAATGTCAACCAGCTCAGCGTACACTGGGCAGGAGGGCTGAAATGGTCCAGTTTCAACCAAACTGACATCCTTTTCTATATATATATATATATATATATATATATTACAGCCAACTCCTGCCCTGCCCGAAGAGAACAGTTACAGATTCACCAAAGAGAGACAGCGCTTCTTTTCTCTCTTCTTAGATGTTTAACATTAATCTGTAACTCACCCTCGTCAGCTGGTAGATCATCCGCGAGGTTAACGCCCCTCTCCCGGTAATCTGCCAGCTCCATCTGAAAGGTCCACGAGCTCAACCGCCACTGAGCCTCAGCCCGAGCGGGAACCGGAACCGCGGGGTTCAGATGCCGCGCCCACTTCCCTCGAGAAGTGGGACAGACGAGAGCAGTGAGTTCTGAAAGGAAAACTCAGTTCGCGCAGAAAACTCCCTCGAGAGCTTCCCGCGCGTGCTATTCTCTCAGGCAGAACACGCACAGATCGTGTGAATCCTCCGGTGTCAAATATCTGGACACAAGTCGGCACACTCGCGCAAAGTGTTTCTCAACGTCTCTGCGCGCTTAATCGTTGATACTATCACACAGACAAACAGTCCCTGAAGACGAAAAGGATGTTGTCACAGTTTCAAGGTGCCCTTCTTAAGGCGGGCGTACACGGTACGAATTCTGATGCTTTGACCTTATTTTGGATTTTTATATAATTTCTTTGTTTTTGTTAGTGTTTTTCGTAGCAATATCTGGCAACATTGTTCTGTCGGCATCAATAAAAAAAAGATTAGGCTGTAGACAAACTGTAATTGCTTTTAGGAAGATACAAACGTAATGATCATCGTGATGTGTAAGAATCTGTAAGAAATGTATAACACTATCAAAAACAATAGCCTACAGTTGTTTCAGAATGAAATATGCCAAATACTGGCCAGTAGGAACACGGCAGATGCTGTTTAGTTAACCTTTCACAAAGTCATCATAAAAACATTAATTAAAGCAGTGTTTCTAGTAGTCCACACCATTTTCGTCTTTCTTCTCTGGATTTCCTCAGCTCCTGATTGGTCAAATTCAGATAGATCGACAAATCGGCTCATTCAACCGCATACACCTCACGAATGCAAGCCGACAGCTCCCGAACTTTTTCGACATGCTTAAAAATTATCGGGAGGTCGAGAGGTGCTCGGCTCGGCTCCTCGCACACGATACGAGCCGCGACATGCGAGCATAACCGATTTACACGCGATTTCCCCCCAGTGAAAAAAATCATCGGCGAGCTCGTCAAACAGCAAAAAATCGCACCGTGTACGCCCGCCTTATACATCCAGATTGACGCGCTCATCATTCAAGCTGATGATGCACGGGCTGTCGCCGGTCAACCTGATTACTGTGAGTTGATATTTGATTTCAGACACCTGTCACGCCTGAGGCGTTTCCCATTGCGTCATTCGACGTATTGCTGAGTTCCCTTCGAAAGGGAACATTATTTTGGGGGATATAAATATAAATTGGGAGGATACATTATGTAGAAGAAAACTAAAAAAAAAGATAACTGACGAATTTGATTTCTTTCAAATGATCAAAGGGCCAAGTTCGGCCAACGAGAATAACTACATCTAGCAGCACTCAGATTGATTTGGTATTTTCCAACCGACCTGAGAGAATAACTAAATCGTATATTATCACAATTTGATCCTTGTGGCAAGAATGCTCTCTAAAAAGAGATTTGTTTATTCTGCCAGAGAACGGGAGTATGTTGGAATCCCAAAAAAACTGCCAGGAAGGATTTATAAATGCTGTCCAGCAGATAGATTGGGGTCGCATACTTTTGGGAACGAATTGTGAAGTGGATTGTGCATCTTTCGTCGTGAAAATTGAGAGAACAAGACTTTAGTAGTACAATTAAACACAAATACAATAAAAATATAATCCCTTGGATGAATTCCGGCATACTCAAATTAATGAAAGAGAGGTATTTGGCGTTGAAAAGAGCGGTTAAAACCAAGTCAATTAGTGCTAAAAATCTGTTTACAACATTAAGAAATAAGACGGTAAAAGCTATTCGTAAGGCCAAAGCAGATTTCTTTTTGACAATAATTGAAAACGCAAAAGGGGATTCTAAAATAATTTGGAACCAATTGAAGAAACTTGTAGGGCAGGATACTAGAAATAAAAAACTTGTAGAAATTAAGATAAACGGACAAATTATAAATAACACAAAGAAAGTTGTAGATGCTTTTAATAATTATTTTATTGAATCTGTTTCAACTATTGCCCAAAGTTTTTCATCTAATAATATAAAATTTTACCCGATTAACAAGTCTGAGCCTATTTTTAGTTTAGGGACAGTAACAGAATCTGAAGTCTTACAGACAATAAGATAATTAAAGGCTTCTAGGACTAGAGACATATTTGGTATAGATATGTGTATGCTGAAAGAACTCAGTTCCACATTGTTAATAACTAAAATGGTTAATCTCTCCTTCATTGAGGCAGTATTTCCTAGGGTGTGGAAGTCAGCTGCTGCATGTTGTACCAGTTTTTAAAAATGGAGATCCATTAGTAGTGGATAATTACAGACCAATCAGCATCTTACCTACAGTATCAAAAGTTGCAGAGAAATTAATTTCCCAACAAATAATAAAACATCTAAATACTTCTACTTTTACCCTTCATTCTATGCAGTTTGGTTTCAGATCTCAATATTCTACGGAAACTGCAAATTGTTTTTTAATGGAAAATATTAAACATCTATTGGATAAAGGGGGTGTGGTTGGAGTTGTGTTTCTCGATTTAAAAAAGGCATTTGATACTGAAATCATAAAATATTATTAAGCAAGTTAAATAAATTCAATTTTTCATTAGATGCAGTAAAATGGACAGAATCATATCTATCGAATCGCCAACAGCCAGTCATGATTAGTGACTGCCACTCATCGTCCCTTGTCATGTCTACAGGGGTTCCTCAGGGTTCTATCTTGGGACCTCTTTTATTTTCACTTTACATAAATGATCTACCGTCAGTTTGTTCAGACGTCTGCGTATGCAGACGACACAGTTATTTATACCCCTGGTAAAAACAGCAAACAAGTTGCCGAAAAGCTTACACAGTCAATGGTTCATGTTTCTGAATGGTTAAATCCATCTTGCTTGAAACTCAATGTAAATAAAACTCAATGTTTTTTTTTTCGAAATCAAACACTACAAATAATCAGCAATATATTTATGTGTCAGGGGAAAAAATAAAAGTTGTGTCTGAATTTAAATACCTAGGTATCATACTAGACTCAAAACTGACCTTTAAATCTCAAATAAAACAAGTTTGTAATCAAGTTAAATTTAATATTGCAAATTTTCACTTTATACGATCGCACCTGTCTACTGAGGCTGCCAAAATGTTTATGTACAGTATGGTGTTGCCTCACATCATTTATTGCCTTACAACATGGTCACAAGCTAAGAAAACAAGTCACTTTATAAGCAAACAATCAAAATTTTTGATAAAAAAAACCATTTAGATTTCACCATTGTGTAATATTACAAAAGCATAAACTGTTAAGCTGGGAAAATTTTATGAAGTATTCTAACTTATGTCTGGTATATAAAATAATTCATGGTCTGCCATCTCCCCCACTCAGTATGTTTGTAAACATCAGGAACCCCTCAGAGCGAGTAATGCGAGGGTCAGCTAGAGGAGACTGTGTTGTTCCTTCGCGGAAAACCGCATTCAGTCAGCATGTTTTTTTTGTTGTTTTTTTTTTCGGTTTCAGCAGCACAAGACTGGAACTCTGTTCCTCAGAATATTAGAGAACTTTCAACTTACACTTTGTTTAAAAAGAACTTAAAAAACTGGCTCATATTACACCAGTCATGTCAGCATTAAAAGTACATATAATTTCTCCTGATCGTGCTGCCATCTGTGTCCTTGTTGAGTAACTGTTTTCAACATTTATATTTTGCCAAAATGTTGATAATATAATGAATTTGTACACTGTATTTACCTAATGGATTTAGCGATTTATTTTGTTTTATTGTTTTATATTTTGTGTTTTCCTTGTATAGTTTTAACTGCTGTTTCTTTTTAAGGTAGTGTTAAAAAGGCCATTACCAGTAATATGTCTTCTGACTTAAATCTTTTTTCTTTTCCGAGACTGATTGGCGCACAGCCTACAGCATAGCAGCCTATCAGCGTCCGCTGAACTACGTGCATGCGAACACCCCGCCCACAGTGCGCAGTGTGAATTCAAAAACAGAAATATAAAACCAGTCCTAATTGAAAGAGAACAAGTTGACAAAAAGATTGAATCCAAGATTGGGTGAAAATATGGTATAATGAGTGATTTATAAGCTATTTTTTATGGGCCGGTCATTTTTGACCGGGAACACCACAAGTGTGACTATGTTCCATATTTTTTACAAAACAAAAGTTTCAAAACAAAATTCCTGGTGAAACATTTGAGTAGACTAGTGTGATGAACAGTAGCCATTTTTTTCAATTTTTTTTTCATATTTCCAAATTTACTAATAAATTATTTATTTTTTACTCAAAAAATGAGATGCCTACTCTCAGACAAACGAGGCCCACGATTAATCAGATGCAAACAGAAATATAAAACCAGTCCTAATTGAAAGAGAACAAGTTGACAAAAAGATTGAATCCAAGATTGGGTGAAAATATGGTATAATGAGTGATTTATAAGCTATTTTGTATAGACCGGTCATTTTTGACCGGGAACACCACAAGTGTGACTATGTTCCATATTTTTTACAAAACAAAAGTTTCAAAACAAAATTCCTGTTGAAACATTAGAGTAGACTAGTGTGATGAACAGTAGCCATTTTTTTCAAAAAAAAATTTCATATGTCCAAATTTACTCATAAATTATTTGTTTTTTACTCAAAAAATGAGATGCCTCCTCTCGGATAAACGAGGCCCACGATTAATCAGATGCAAACAGAAATATAAAACCAGTCTTAATTGAAAGAGAACAAGTTGACAAAAAGATTGAATCCAAGATTGGGTGAAAATATGGTATAATGAGTGATTTATAAGCTATTTTTTATGGGCCGGTCATTTTTGACCGGGAACACCACAAGTGTTATAGGGTTTTGAACACCACATGAGGGTTAATTATTCAGTTTGGGTAAAACTATGTTTTACAAATAAATAAAACGAGCAAGCTAGTCAGAAAATAAGCTTTTCTTTTAGTTTATGTAATAGACACAGACAGATAGCGTAAATGCCCAAATCAAACCTTGTGTAGGCCTAGTCCTTTTTTAGATTTGCTGTCTTGTAAACATATCGTATGTTAGACTAAGTATGACTGAAAAGACAATATCGAGAGCTGTTTTCTTGGTTGTTTCTGTTGTTTACCATTTACATGCAATTGTTGTATAACAAACTTCAAGAATTAAGTAATGACCAAGTTCTAAAAAAGAGAATGTTTCTTTTTAAAGAAATGCGCACACATGACTTGTTTAAATACATTTATGTTGTTAATAAATAACAATAAATTGTTGTAAGAGCAATATTTCTAAGTTTTGTTTTTCCCTGTAAAAATCTCAAATGTCATGATTTGCCAATGCAAGAGAGTACCGGCACCTTTTTTCCCCCACTTCAAGCACTGTTCACGTCCCCCCGATTGCCTGCGACCTTGCCCTCCTGTCTATACTGCGTCGAGAGAGTCGTTTAATTATTTCAAATTCAAATTTCAAATTTTTTGTATAGTGCTTTTCACAATACATATTGTTTCAAAACAGCTTTACAGAAAGTGTATTTCAGAAATGTGCATGGTACACACATGTAAAGTATGTGCTGTCAAAGTGATGCCAAAATGAATGGGAGTCAGTGGAATGCTTACAGCAGGTGAAGTTCTGCTACAAAGGCGGCTCCCGCAAGGCTTCAATTTCCAGCTGATGGATTACCCCCTTGGTTTATCCAGCACCGGCTTTGGAATTATCAATGGCCACCGACAAGGTAGAGTATGATGCATGATTTTATGAAAGTGTAGTTGTGGTCTACTGTCGAGTACGCTCCACCTATCGGCAATTGTAATGTTTGCTGTAAAGCAAGTCAAATTTGTTGTTTCCTAAGGTCTTATTCGCACTACAGAAATGTGACCCGATCTGGCAATCTTACTGTGATGGTGTGGCCAAGAACAGGCAGTAAAACTATAAGATTAATTTCATCCACAAAAGAAAAAAATTACATACAGGGGCAGATACAACCAAAGTAATTTCCAAAATAAAGTCCATATAAAAAAATCAAAGATTTAATATTGAAGTTAACTGAAACAAACAAAAATGAAACTGGTCTAAAAATAAATATATAAATGAACAGCATAAGTTTGGAGGCCCTGCATCTTCTTTTGCTTGCCGACACATGGAATGGAATCCAGGACCCAGGTAGATTTAAACAGTAAAGAAGAATATTAGTAGTATGCACCCTTCTATACATTCAAACTTTAATAAACTGTTAACTTGTTAACTTGTCCTGTGTTTGTTTCCTATAATAAGGATTTTAAATAAAGTAACAAACCATGTTAAATTAAACTTCAAAATAAAATATTTAAATCATAATAGAACATGCGAGGTGAGCAACGAACCCGTCACACTTACATAGCGTGGATATATCAGATAAAGGGCCGCAAAGCGGGGGCACACCATGTCACGACTTGATGAAACGATTTTGAAAACATTAGTTAAGGTAAAAATTCACTGATAGTAGTTTCCAGGCATGCAGTATAACAAGGAGGCACACCACAAACCCACATGGAGCTGATCATTCCACTGTTTTACTTCCAGAAAGTAACAAGTAACTGTGCAAGTGTGTGTGTGTGTGTATTTGTTTGTTTGTTTTTAAGAGAACGATATTTTGCTAAATTCTCTGTTCGACAACATCATTTTAATATTTTTTATTGCTATGCAATTTTTTTAATGTCAAACACCATTTTTATCAAAATATAAGAGGCATAATTGGTAAGATATAAAAACCATGCAAAACTACTGCCCTCTAGTGTACATAATGCAACTCAATTCATTGTTTTGCATGTCTACAGTTCAACATTTCATTATAATATTTTAGTATAGCAGAAGACACTAGTGATGCCAAGGATGCAATTTTGATTCCCAGAAAATGCATATTAATAAAAATGTACACTTTTAAAGCACTGTAAGTTGTTTATATTGTTAATGTCTTCAAACTGCAAGATTGTGAATTATTATATTACTGCCATTCTATTACAGTAATGGCCTTAGGTGTGATGTGTTGATATAACACAATACTCTCTGGATACTTATGTTTACACTTAGGGAGGTGATACTCGTATACACTACCTCATTTGATCAAAGCACAACTCCCCAGTGTGCAGTTGTTGACTAATTAATTGTTTCCAATATCCAGACTGCTTATTAGAGACTATTGCACACATGTACTGTCTCAAACACACACAGAGGCACCTCACCGAATGGACCTCACCACCATGGTCTTTTCATTAAACTCGGAATAGAATTATTTTACCTGCATCAAATCACTCATCTATGACTCTCTTCTGCACCTTTTTCATCCCTCAGATCTGGGTTGTTTTTAGTGATTTGAGCTTTTAAGTGTCCAAATGGATGGGTGGGAAAGTCGTGGGAGTGAGCATGTGCACACATGATACAGGTCACACACAACTTGTACTTGGTCTGTTCGTTTGTAGCTTGAAATACAGATGGTTCTCTTGGAGGTTTCTTATTTTATGGTATATAGTAAATATTCTATTTGTTGTTCTAGGTCCTATCTTGGTAATTATTCGATTTTTTTTTATTCTGTGTGCTGCAGGCTGCATGATACTCTGGTTTGCACATTGAGGGGATAATCATCTGAGATATATATTATTATGTGGGTTTGTGATTGCTGTTCTAGGGGTTGTATGTCATTATGTGGATGTCCCCATCAATTTCATGTATCATAGATGTTTACTCATAGTTGAGGGTGAGTTTGAATTCAGCTATTTACTTTAATCAGCAGTTTACACAGGGCTTCTGTTCTGGCATTAGCAGACAACTTTTTATGCTCCAATAAAAATATTTGAAAGTGTTTTTTTTTTTTTTTTTTTTTTTTACAGAAGTAAGGATGAAGTTGACATTTAGTCCAACAGGTCCATCTAATGGTGGCATAACCTTAAGATCAACCTTAACAAAATGTAACATTTTAGTTTCCTGTTAATCTATCAATAACTTTATCACTCTCCACAACTCACCAAATATAATTCGGTTGTCTTTGTAACACAAGTGATTGTGAACATTATCATTATCATATTATATTCAGTGTTACATGAACCTTCAGAAATTATTCTAATATGCTTATTTGGAGCTCAAAAATATTTCTTATTATTATCAGAGTTATATAAGTATTCCTGAACATCATATAACTGTTCTAGCACATGTCTTCATTTTAATATTATCAGGTCCAGGAATCAGAACAGATTCTGTCTTGCTTTTAACCTAAATTTTATCCAATTAGGGTAGAATAAAATGATCTAATCATTACGGTGAAGAGAAGAGACATTGAAAGTTTAGCGCCACAGGACAATAAGGCATGGATTCTTGAGCCCTGACCTCAGAAAAAAATTGTCAAATTCATTAGCAGTTGCTTACACTGGCCTTGTATGATAAAAATGATAGTTTCCATGGTTACTGATAGTGTGCCAAAACCAAGAGTAAGACGAGTTGCAAGTGGACTACTCTCATTTATAAGCGTGGGCTGTGAAAGGTTATACTGTAGTAGCAGACATAAAAGCTTGATTATGGTTTTATTATTTAAATATAAAATGCTTCATATGGATACACGGGATAGGGCTGTGCCAGATAGCATTTTCATAAATTTGTTTTATTAAATGAATGGCGTGTCACCCATTCTCCACAATCAAACACTCCCATGTTTGCGTTCAGTGACTTCACCGTATCCATAGAAACAAGTAATTGGTGTTAGGCAGGGTGTTAGGCTCTTATATCACATATGTCATTTAGAGTTTCACACTTCTAGACTACACAAACACAAACTACAGATAAAATAAGGTGAAATTGTGAGGAAGACAATTATTCCCTGAAATTACTTTTCACTACTTATTTCAAATGTTTTAAAAATCATATTATTTGCCCTTAATGGCCAGTTAGAATGTTCTTCTTAATTGTATCTGTGTGTCTGTTGAGCACACATGCAGTGCTGCAGAGAGACAAGGTCACAGAGATCCTAAAACATTTGTTTGAACATATTGTACTGATATGATATGTTAACTACATAGATATTCCAGTTAGAGTTACGTGAAAAAAAAATGTCTCTGGTTACGTATGTAACCCTAGATCCAGGGCTGGACTGGGACAATAAAACGGGCCCTGCCATTTTTGCTCAGACCGGCCCACCACAATCGGTTGGACTTGGACACAACACAACACAACACAACACAACCAACCAGTACACACCATCCTTGCGGTCCCTGTAGATATGCATATCTACTGTTCCATTCCCAAAAACCTCTACAAAGCTGAGTTCTAAGTGCCTTGGACCACTGTACCACTGCAAGTGGACCAGTGATCAAAGGTGGCAGTGGAGTAGGGCCTAAACAAAGCAAGGGCATCCAGAGAGAGAGACAAGAATGATAAATGATTGAGTAAAATGTTTAACATACAAGTATCTTTAATATATAACAATGTAGAGAGATGGTTGCACATATGTTATTATGACAATAAACTACAAATGTGAGGGTATCCTGAGAGAGAGAGAGAGAGAGAGAGAGAGAGAGAGAGAGAGAGAGAGACAAGAATGATAACTGATTGAGTAAAATTATCACCATACAAGTATCTTTAATAGATATTATACCATGGTCTGGGTGAATACTCGATTCTGATTGGCTGCAGGGTGTCCGTTAAAAAGTGATAGAGGACACCTAGTAAAGTAGTTCTGGTGAAACTGCCTGTTTACCATTCGAAATGAATAAATAAATGCGCTGCCTACAACAGCTGTGAGTAACCATAGCAACAGGCAGTTACATGCTCTATCATCTAACGTTAGATATATAAGTATATCCTAATATATCCCAGTATAGCCTAATACAACAATGAGCGACTTCGTGCTATCTCTTTTAACATTTATGGAGAATATGGCAACTTTGACGACTGGTATGCTGCAGAAGAAAGAAAAAAAAATGTAAATAAAACGGAGAAACAACCCAAAGAGATAACACCGGGAGAATTGAATCAAATAGAGGACGAAAAAGATGAGATCAACACGAAAAAAAAAATACAAAATGGGCAGTAAATACACTAAGAGACTTTATTGTTCAGAAAGAAATGGACTCCAGCTTTGAAAATTACACCGCTGCTGCTCTGCTCCATTGAACTCTGGTAACGACGGAACTTGCGACCATAGTTGGCTAACGATGCTTTCGGGAAACGCACCCCTGAATGAGACCCTGCGGGAGTTTTACGCAGCTGTCCAGACAGCCAAGGCAGGAGGAGCGTTTCAAACCTAAGGAGCTTGAGGCAAATGACCCTCTCTTTGATCTGATCAATTTATTGCCCTCTATAACGTTAAGCGCAAATCGCAAATTTTTTTTAATTGTTGTTTGATTAATTGTTTTATGTGTAATAAAAAAATAACTATGCCTACCTTTATGTTTCATGAAAAAAAAAATGCATTTTTGAACCTGAAGGGTTCTACAAGTTGAGTGGACTATAAATATCTCCGGTTGCTAAATAGACCGTCAGGCAAGTTATTATTTGTAAAAACAAGCCTAATTAAAATATAAACTAATGTTTTAAAAATGTTTTATTTGGCAAGTGACCATGGTATAAGCGGCGGAGGCAACCGTCCTCCGCTGCGCGTCGGCCGGTTTACGCCTCGCCGTCGTCCATTAAAACCTGACAATGGACACTTCGTCGGGCATTAACCCTAACATAATGTATAGAGATGTTGCACATATATTGTACTTACTTAGTGGAAATGGCAGCATGGTCCTCTGAACAAATGTGAGGGCATCCTGAGACAGACAGAGAGAGAGAGAGAGAGAGAGAGAGAGAGAGAGAGAGAGAGAGAGAGAGAGAGAGAGAGAGAGTAAAAAAGATTAGTAAAAAAAAGTTCATTAAAGTGGTGGTTGATTCCGGTTTCACTTTTTTGATTTTAAATAGTGTGTATTGTTGCTGATGGTGCATGAACAGTATCTGCAAAGTTGCAGCGCTGAAAGTTCAATGTAAGCAGAGATATCGTCTTTTAAAAACCAGGAAGTGTAAACGCCTACAAAAACGACTCGATTGGGACTACAACGGGTTATGGTACGTCACTAACCCGCACATTTGCATCAACCACTCCCTTCGGAATATGCAGGAAAGGGCATGTGCATATTTCTGCAGCACGTCGAGTGAGTTGTGTTCACCCAGCTGTCAGGTCTTCTGTGTTTCGAGCTTCCCACGGATGCTATACTTCATCAACAATGGATACAATTTATGTTTGATTATATTCCTGAAAGTTACGTAATCTAGCTCTCGTAATCTAGCTCTCTGTGCTGCGCATTTTACGGAAGACAGCTTCCAGAATCTTCACGAGTTCAATGCAGGATTAATGCAGCAAGAAACTGTTAAAAACCATGAAGCAGATCCAACTTTAAAACCAGAGGCAGCAGTTGTTGGGCCACAACCTGTAAGTAGGCTAAGACTTAATCATTTTAAATGTATTTGCATGTATAATTCCAGACGTAACGTTAGCCTGTGTTGTATTTATTTATTTTATTTTTTTTTTCAAAATGCCAGCGCTGGCTTTATAGCCACTAGGCTGCTAGTTATGCTAGTATTTTGTGTCTACGACAAACGCGTACAAACATTATGGACCTGAATTTTGTATAAGTACTAATGTTTTAAACGTATTTTTCATGTATATATGCTTTATGACGTTATTTTCGATTTGATCAAGAACGTAAACTTGCCACCGCTGTTTGAGTATAACATTAGTAGCCAGTCAGTTGCTATTGTTGCCAGTCAGATGCTATTGTGTAAAACAAACGTGTAAATGGTTAAAAAATATGTCAAATTATCATTCAGAAACGTTTAGTAAGAGCCGTGTGTGGTGTGGTTCTGTTTGACTCGCTTCATTGCGGCTTTCTCGGTCTGATTCTGCCTCAAACTGAACTGCAGTTCGACACCATTATTTACATCTGGACCGAAGCTGGCGTTTCCCCGTAAAGGTAATAGGCGTTAACCTTCCGGACAACGTGAGCGACAGTTTAGCCAATCACAACACACCCGCCCAAACGAACCAATCTGAGCCCACGACGTGTTTCTGAGGGAGTGTTTTCATAGACCGCTCGTTCAGGGGACAGAGGAGAGCGCGGCTGACAATAAAGGTGAAGTTTATGAAAAATAAGACTTTTAAAAAAAGAAAAACCACGAATACATGTTATATTGCACCCCATAAACACAATCATGCAAAGAAAAAAAGGAGTAAACCACCCCTTTAAAAAAGTATTGCCAAACAGATAGACATAATTTGGCATCATCACATATAACAGGGGCGGTTTCTTCATTGGGGCGATTGGGTGACGCACTACCAAAGTGTGAATCACATTCACAATCTCATTCAACCAGAGTGTTACGATAGTCCAATCAGCGTCATGTAACGTTCTGTGGAGTACCGCCTCTTTTTGGGCGATTTCACTCTGGCTGAGAATCGCCCAGAGTGTTCCCATAGACTTACAGTCAAAGACGTTTTTTTTCGAACTGCAGGCACTGCAATGCATTCTCTATGGGTTCCGGGAGGGCTCGCACTTACGTGCTTACATCATCATACGTATCCTTAACTTGTGCAGCGATTGGTGGGAACAAACATACACTATTAAAAATCTTTAAGATTAAGTGACAAATAATATTAAAACAATTTTGAATTCAAACAACAACAATAAAAAATGAAACACTACTTTATTATCTTTATCAAATTGGTTTAAAAAAAAGTGAGAGAGACTGTTGGGACATCTCGCGAGTTGTGGCTACAGACCATAGACTGTAAAAAAAGATGGACGACGCCCCTTCGCTCTTTTCCATCAGAGAGAACTGAAGCCGCCAGTGTCTCGATATGACGCAGACATCTTGAACTTGAGTCTGCGCACTTGCGTGTTTCGGGACCAGTCATGCGCAGTCGTGAGCAGGAAGTAAAGCCGCAAAATCAAGGCCGCGCCCTCATTCTCGCTGAATCAAACGCAAGCACACGCCCCGCACTTTCATTAAGTTGCCTCTGTCTGCTTCGTTCCTGTCCAATGATGTCTGCTGATTGCAGAACCTTGTTAAAATAAGGTAAATACAACTACTAACCACATAATCAACATTATAAAAAAAAAAGTCTGCTGGTGCTTCAGTGACTACCTCGCACAGAGAAAATGTCAATCACAGCTGTCAATCATGATGTCAGAGCACCGTTATTTTATCATCACATAACTAACTAAAAACAAACTTATTTTAAAAACGAACACTTGAAATTACATCAACGTGATAGAAACTACAGTAAAATACAGAAACTATCTTTGGAAAAAGGATGTGAAGTGTAATTTAATTGTTTAGTTGGTCTCGCGTCCCATTGAATAACATGGGGAGGCGGGGGTTATGAGCTATACTAGGTCCGGTCACAGGGGGGCGATCGAGACGTTTTGGCTTCACTTTTGAGGGCTGGTGCGGCACGCTTGCTACAGACGGAATGCGGAAGTGGAAAAGCGGGCTCTCTTTTTGAGAGCATCTAGTACAGGCTCCACGTCTGAACACGAGCTCGTGGCGAATTGTGTGGATGAGCCGACTGTCGATCCCTAGGTCTAGGTCGAGTTGGCTTCTCTCACAGAGGAGAGTGGTGTGGGCAGGCTAGGCTGGACTGGACGAGAGATGGCATAAGGAAGTGACGGTTCAGGAAATGATTCAGGAGAGATGGATGGTGGCGGGAGTTATGGAAATTGGAATACAACTGGTAGGACAAGCAAGCGTAAAAAGAGTGTAAGATCAGATGGGTGGGATAGTGACGGGAGAGGAAATGTAACAGAAAGGGAGAGAGAGGATTTCAAGATAATAGTAAAACTTGCACAAGAAGGGGCTTCATTTGGAGATTGGAATCCAATACAGCTAACTAAATCCACAAGTAAAGAAATCGGGGACGTAAGGAGGGAAAAATATTGCGAGATGGGTCATTAATAATCATATGTAAGGATGGAGTACAACAAGGAAAAGCACTCAAAATTAATAGAATAAACGGCAAGAAAGTACAGTGTTCTCCGATGAATGACAGAAAATGGGTCAGAGGAGTAATTACAGGGATTCCAGTAAATGTAACAGCAGAGGATATTAAAGGAAATATAACAAAAGTAAAAGTGAGTGAGGTCAGTCGTTTTAAAGCAAACAGAAATGGGATTAGAAGTGATAGTCTTTCTGTACTAATCACATTTGATGAGAAAATACTCCCGGAAAAGATTTTTATTGGATATATGTGCTATGAAGTGAGGCCGTATGTTCAACCACCTCTTAAATGTTTTAAATGTCAGAAGTTCGGACACGTAGCATCTGTGTGCAAGGGAAAGCAAACGTGGTAGATGCGGTGGAAATCACGAGTATGTCAAATGTGCAGAGGGAACGAAGTTAAAGTGCTGTAACTGTGGAGGAGAACATAGCTCAGCTTACCGTGGTTGTGAGGTTAGTAAAAGAGCGGAAGAGGTGCAGCGAATCAGGACTGCTCAGGGAATAAGCTATGCAGAGGCAGTAAGGAAGGTTTCAGGAGATGCGCGAGGGATAAGGCAAAGTGATATTAGAAATCAAGATGTAGTGAAGTGCAGTGGATGTGAGAGGTTGAAGGAGGAAACTATGATTGTGAACAAGAATGACTTTGTATTCTTTATGGCAGATGTAGTCAACTGTTCAGCACAGACAAAAAGCCGGAACGAGAGGATAAAAATTATAGTAAAATCAGCCGAGAACTACCTCGATGTGAGAGGGCTGCTCTGGGAAACAGTAAAAGACATTCTTAATGAAGATAATCAACCATCTCAGACAGGTGGTGGATCGTCATAGTGGTGTTAAATCTACTCCAATGGAACGCAAGAAGCTTAGTTTCAAATGGCCAGGAGTTTAAAAAGTATATAGATAAGTTGGAAGAGAAACCTGATGTTATTTGTATACAGGAGACATGGTTAAAATCACAGTTGGATTTTTCTATAAAGGGATATAATGCTGTTAGGAGAGATAGAGAATCTGGCAGAGGGGGAGGGGTGATGACATTCATACAAAATGGAATGAGTTATAAGGTGAGTAGTATAAGCACAGAGCATGAATCAATTAAAGTTAAGGTATGGACTAATAGAGGTAATATTGACATAATCAATTATTATTATTATTGGGCAGTGCTTGCGTGACGCGAGACGTTATCCACGCTTATCCGGGAAAATTCAAACGAGTTTTTCACCAGAATGCCCCCATCGAGGAAAGGCCCGTTGCCGGAGGAATTCGAGGAGATAAAGCTCTCTATCCACTCCCTGTGTGGCGATGTGGCTGCGGTTAGAGTGCAGCAGGATCAGCTCCTGGGGCTACTGGAGGAGGTGAAACAACTACGCCTCCAGAACGCGGAAAAAGACCAGCGTATTGTGGATCTTGAGCGGAGAGTGGATGAACTGGAACAATACTCCTGCATGAATGACGTGGTCATCACCGGGATCAAGGTCAGGCTGCGCTCCTATGCGCGTGCGGTGGCCACGGACACCGGGGAGCCCAGCGACCAGGAGACACAGTCGGTGGAACTACAGGTTGCGTCCTACCTCCAGAATAGGGGGATAGAGATGGACCTGGAGCACATCGAGGCGTGTCACCCACTGCCCACGAAGAACGAGAGACCACCAGCGGTAATCATTCGGTTTACTAATCGGAAAAAGAAAATAGCACTCCTGAAGCAAGGACGCAAACTGAAAGGCACAAATGTTTTCATAAATGAACACTTGACAAAGAAAAATGCTGACATCTCAAGAATTGCACGACAACTTAAAAAACAAGGCAAGATTCAACAAACCTGGGTAACTAACTGTAAGATCTTCATCAAACTAAATGGGACACCGGAGGAAGCAAAAGTTTTGATGGTGAAGAGGATAGAAGATCTTGATAAGTATCGACATTGATGCAGCACCTGGTATCAAAGTAGCTTGATGTGACTCATTATACTAACAAATGCTAAACAAACCAAGAACACAGACTACATCAAGTGTTGATATGGACATGCTACAGAACATTCTACAACATCAACAAATGGAACTGGAGACGAGATAGACCCTGACAATAACTTTTTCTCTTCGATTGCAAGAAACTGCAATTATCTTACTCAAGAACAATATGAAAACAGTGTGAAACCAGAAGATAAACTGTCAATAATACATTTTAACAGTCAAAGCATGTACACCAACTTTGAGTCTATCAAAGATTATTTGGAACACTTCGCTCATCCATTTAGCATTATTGCAATTACTGAAACCTGGTTTAATGACGATAAAGGTATTGATTTTTTTCTTGATGGCTATGAGCAGGGCCGGCGCTCCGCACACGCGCATCACGCACTGCGCGTAGGGCACCAAGTGCTTGGGGGGGCACCAAAAAATCTGGGTCGTGAAAAATCATCACAATAGGCAACTAGTATAAATAACAAATAAAAGATGTCTAAAGCATGTTAATATTACAAAAGCAAATAAAAAAGTAATATAGGCCTAGAGACCAAATTAGTTGAGAAAATGGTGAATCTCCTGTGCGAGTCTCCCTCTGGTGCCCCCCTTTCCCACCTGCCAGTGGTCTGTTCCTCAATCAGTGTCAAATTTGACAGACACCTGATCGACATGACCAGACATGGCCTCGAAAAGGCATCAAGAGTCGGGGGCAGAAAAAAGAAGAAACAGCGGGATTATACTCGCGCGTCGCTTGCAGTTAAGACAATGTTTTAATTAAAAGTGTTAGTTTTGTAGGCGCCTTTCGCGTCGTGTATGCATATCCAGGGCAGGGGGCGTCGCTAGTAGTGCAAATGATCCAGGGCTTTCCCTGCATGTTGAATCTTATATTTAAACGGGGGTCCGGGGATTTTTCCCCCGAGAAATTTTGAAACTTGGGCTGTTTAAGATGCAGTTAGTTTGTTTGAGAAGAAAAGGAAGTTTTTTCGTTGTTGTTCTATCTGCGGTCATTTTCAAGAGGTTCATAGGCCAAGGGCGACATCTGTTGGTGAAACTACAATTAGAAAAAAAAAAAAAAACACTATCTCAGTGTTTGTATATTTTCATATTCACAGAGTTGTCAAATTATTAGGGCTGGGAAAAGATTAATCGCATCCAAATAAAAGTTTGTGTCTAGTATATGATATTATGTGTGTACCGTGTATAATTATTTTGTATATAAATACACACCCATATGCACGTATATATTTAAGAAATATTTGCATGTATATACTGTATATATATTTATTATATATAATTTATATTATATATAAATGTAAATATTTTATATATAAGTAACAAATATTTCTTAAATACATACATGCAAATGTGTGTTTTTATATATATATATGAAGAGTTCAGGTGCAAAAGCCTCTAAATGCCATTTAAAATTTTCTTCTAAAACTAAGAAATTCTGAATGATTGTTATTCCTTGGGGTGGGGTGGGGTGGGGGGCACCACCAAGCATTTGTGCTTAGGGCACCAAAATGGCTAGTGCCGGCCCTGCTTGGGGGGGCACCAAAAAATCTGGGTCGTGAAAAATTATCACAATAGGCAACTAGTTTAAATAACAAATAAAAGATGTCTAAAGCATGTTAATTTTAAAAGCAAATAAAAAAGTAATATAGGCCTAGAGACCAAATTAGTCGAGAAAATGGTGAATCTCCTGTGCGAGTCTCCCTCTGGTGCCCCCCTTTCCCACCTGCCAGTGGTCTGTTCCTCAATCAGTGTCAAATTTGACAGACACCTGATCGTCATGACCAGACATGGCCTCGAAAAGGCATCAAGAGTCGGGGGCAGAAAAAAGAAGAAACAGCGGGATTATACTCGCGCGTCGCTTGCAGTTAAGACAATGTTTTAATTAAAAGTGTTAGTTTTGTAGGCGCCTTTCGCGTCGTGTATGCATGTCCAGGGCAGGGGGGCGTCGCTAGTAGTGCAAATGATCCAGGGCTTTCCCTGCATGTTGAATCTTATATTTTAACGGGGGCCCGGGGATTTTTCCCCCGAGAAATTTTGAAACTTGGGCTGTTTAAGATGCAGTTAGTTTTTTCGTTGTTGTTCTATCTGCGGTCATTTTCAAGAGGTTAATAGGCCAAGGGCGACATCTGTTGGTGAAACTGCAATTAGAAAAAAAAATAAAAAATACACTATCTCAGTGTTTGTATATTTTCATATTCACAGAGTCGTCAAATTATTAGGGCTGGGAAAAGATTAATCGTATCCAAATAAAAGTTTGTGTCTAGTATATGATATTATGTGTGTACCGTGTATAATTATTTTGTATATAAATACACACCCATATGCATGTATATATTTAAGAAATATTTGCATGTATATACTGTATATATTTATTATATATAATTTTTATTATATATAAATGTAAATATTTTATATATAAGTAACAAATATTTCTTAAATACATACATGCAAATGTGTGTGTATATATATATATATGAAGAGTTCAGATGCAAAAGCCTCTAAATGCCATTTGAAATTTTCTTCTAAAACTAAGAAATTCTGAATGATTGTTATTCCTTGGGGTGGGGTGGGGTGGGGTGGGGTGGGGTGGGGGGCACCACCAAGCATTTGTGCTTAGGGCACCAAAATGGCTAGTGCCGGCCCTGGCTATGAGTTAAGATATACAAACAGAACAAACAAAATTGGAGGGGGGGTTGCTTTGTACATCCACAAATCAATTCAATTTAGTGTTTCAACTGATATGACAATAGCTGTGGATGGCTTATTTGAATGCATAACAGTGGAGATTCATAATGATAAAAAAACAAATATCTTCATGAGTTGTGTATACCGGGCACCTGGTTCAAGCATAGAATCTTTTAATGACTGGATGGGTAAACTGTATTCTACTGTGAACCAAAAAAACATATTTATCTGTGGTGATTTTAACATTGACTTGTTAAATCCGACCAAACTAAAAAACGTTGATGATTTCACTGACACAATGTATAGCTTGTCGCTGTACCCAACTATAACGAAACCGAGTAGAATAACGTCACATAGTGCCACAATCATTGACAACATCTTTACTAATATGATGGGAAATCAAATCATCAGTGGCCTACTCATATGTGAAATCACTGATCACTTACCTGTTTTTACTTTGTATGACTGTAATCTCAAGAAAACTAAAGATACTATGGCAAAAATCTCCACACGAAAAATCACTGAGGACATGATCCGTGCCTTAAACAATAGCTTAGCGCTCCAGGATTGGACTTCAGTTTACAGAGAATCAAATGTGGACAGTGCTTATTGTAATTTTTTAGATATTTTCACTTCACTGCACAATAAATATTGTCCTGTGAAAGAATATACTATAAAGGAAAAACACAAAAAAAGTCCCTGGATTACGAAAGGAATAATTAATGCTTGTAAAAAGAAAAATAATCTCTATAAAGTGTTTATTAAAGTAAAAACAAAAGAAGTGGAACAAAGATATAAGAAGTACAAAAATAAATTAACTGATATTATAAGAACAAGCAAACGGTTATATTATCAAAAAAACTATATGAACATAAAAACAATATAAAGGGAACTTGGGATGTTTTGAATAGCCTAATCAAACAAGGATCCTCAAAGTTGATATATCCTGATCACTTTATTGATGAAAATGGTGAAGAATATAATATGAGTAATGTAGTAAATAAGTTTAACAAGTTTTTTGTAAATGTTGGCCCCAAGTTGGCCGCTGATATTCCAGACAATGGAGCCGTAAGATCAACTATTGAACGGAATTCTTTTTCATTCTTCCTCTCAGCTACAAATGAGCAGGAAGTGACAAGCATTGTCTGTGAATGTAAAAGCAAGCTCTCCACTGACTGTCATGATATCAGTATGACATTGATTAAAAAAGTTATATTGAATATTGTAAAACCATTAACGTATATTTGTAATTTGTCATTCCAGACTGGCTGCTTCCCAAGTAAAATGAAAATCGCTAAAGTAATTCCAATCTTCAAACAGGATAACAAACACGTTTTTACTAATTACAGACCAATCTCTCTTTTGCCTCAGTTTTCAAAAATTCTAGAGAAACTTTTCAGTTCTCGACTTGAAAGGTTTCTCGAGAAATATCATGTAATTAATGATGGCCAGTATGGTTTTAGGTCCAAAAGAACTACCTTGATGGCAATAACTGAAACTGTTGAAGAAATTACTAATGCACTGGAGCAAAAAAAGTATGCAGTTGGTATCTTTATTGATCTAAGAAAAGCCTTTGATACTATTAATCACACAATCTTAAATAAGATGGAAAGATATGGAATTAGGGGGCTGGCTGGAGATTGGTTAAAAAGTTATTTAACAGGGAGGTTACAGTTTGTAAAAATTGGTCAGTATTTATCAGATACTCTTGGCATAGTTTGTGGTGTCCCCCAGGGGTCAGTGTTGGGACCAAAATTATTTAATGTGTATATAAATGATATTTTTACTACATCCAAAGTACTGAAACTCATACTATTTAGACGACACGAATATATTCTATAGTAGTGATGATTATAAGGAGCTCGTAAATACAGTAAACAGGGAACTAAATATAATAAAAAAATGGATGGACACAAATAAATTTTCTTTGAATATAAATAAAACTAAAATAATGATGTTTGGTAATCGTAGCAAAATGATTGAACAGAGAATAAGTATTGGTGATACCCAAATTGAAATTGTGAGTGAGAATACATTTTTGGGGGTAATTATTGACAGTAAATTGTCTTGGAAACCCCATGTCAGACACATTAAAAGAAAAATCTCCAAAAGCCTCTCAATTATAAACAAAGCAAAACTATACCCGATAAAAATGCACTCCGTACCCTATACTGCACTTTGGTACTACCATACCTTACGCATTGTGTTGAAGTGTGGGGAAATAATTATCAGAACACAATAAATCCTCTGATTATATTACAGAAAAGAGCTGTGAGGATCATTCATAAGGTTGGTTATTTAGAACATACTCATAAGCTGTTCACGCAGTCAAAATTGTTAAAACTTGATGATCTCATAAAATATAATACAACAATAGTCCTGTATAAAGCATTTAACAATTTATTACCGCCGAACTTACAACGTTTTTTTCAAATTCCTGTGCGAGCTCATAACTTGAGAGGCTTTGGATATTTTTCGTTACCGAGAGCCCAAACTACTCGTAAACATTATTGTGTGTCTGTATGCGGAGTGAAACTCTGGAACAAACTGGACTTGCAACAAAAGCAATGTCAAACTATCCATCAATTTAAATTGTCATATAAACATAGAGTCTGGTTAAAATACAGAGATGAGGATCTTTAATCTATATTGATGTTACTCTTTCTTATAATGTTAACATGTGCTCAATGTTTCTTACCATGGTTGGTATATTGTCCATTACCATTGCTGGTATATTGTCCACTACCATCGTTGGTATATTGTCCATTACCATCATTGGTATATTGTTCATTACCATAGTTGGTATTGTTCTTCTTAAATTGTTGGTAATGTTGTTCTAATAAATTCTTGTGGCTGTGGTAACGCCACCATGATACAACCTATGTAAACAATCCGTGACCAAAGTAAAAATGAAGCTTAATGTATTAATCACCAAGTGGTGAACTGGGGTGGGATTAAATAAGTTTTCTTCTTCCCACTCCCTTTCAGGCAGAATTCGATTGTCAGTGTAAAAAAAAAAAGAGAAAAAAAAGAAAAAAAAAAAAAGGAAAGGAAAGGAGGAAAACTATTATGATGTTAAATTGTCATTTTTTTTGTTTTGTTTTGTTTTTTTCTTGTTTCTTTATGCACTGTATGACTTAACGAACATTTTGTCTGCCTTGTACTTTTTGTGTCATTGCCTGAAATAAATAAATTAATATAAAAAAATATATATAATAATATTATAATCTTTGTGGGGAAATAAGTCTAGAATCATTAGAGGAGGTTGTAGGGGTATTAGATGAAAACGTGATTTTATGTGGGGATTTCAATTCACATAGTTCACTTTGGGGTAGCAGTAGCAGATTCAAATGGTTTAGTGGTTGAGGAATTTATAGATAATCATTGTTTGGTATGTATTAATAATGGGGAAGGAACACGATATAATAGTATGCAAAACACAGAAGCAGCCCTGGGCGTGGTTTCGCAAACTCTGTAGCGAGAGAGGAACAACGGGCACTCTCCCCGTCTCTCTCTTGAAGCCAAAACGAAAGTGAATTAAACTGCAATTCATCGAGTGGTCGCTTGAGGCTGCCTGCAAAAGCGAGTCAAATCTGTATCTCCCCCATGTTAAAATGTCTAACTTCACAGCATAAAAAAAACATGTTTACAGCCTGGTGGCAAATAGTTTTTTTTTGTTTATGTGCTAATTTTGCCCTTCATGACGACTGTGAGGGGGGTGATTTTTTTTTTACAACTCATCTGTTTAAATTAAACTTAAGCCTTAAAGTTCTGCATAATTAAGGGCGTTGCCACTTGAGTGACAGGTGGATTGCATCTGCTTTCACTGCTAGTCATTTGTCTGCTGTCTGTTAGCATCACCCTCAGCTGTGTTTCTGCTTTTACCGGGATTATTTCGTACAATTTAATACATGTATTATACCTTCGCCCGTGCACGCCGTCGGATTCCGTCGTGTTGAGTATGGAGAGCGACCAGCGCTGTGTTTCCAGCTGTTTCCCTCACATGATGGACTAATGGATTTCTGATCATTTCAGCGCGTTCTCTCCGTCCATGCAATAGATGCACACCCTTGAATGAGCGTGGATTTCTAGTTCATTTACTTGAACTTCTGAGGTAATATCTTTGGGTTGACCCATCTGAGAAACTGAGAGGTAGCCAAAATCAGAGAATTAAAGCTCTTTACGAACTTGGCGTGAGATGCTGACTGACATATGTGCTTGAATCACTGTCACTCACAAGCACAAGCTTAGGGCAATGTAAGCTTGTAAGTTACACGTTAAATAAAGTAAGTTACCAATACATTTTTAACTAGAAGAATAATGATGCATCACGATACACGTAGTTGACTGCTTGTGTGTTGTGAGAAATGTGTGTGATCTGTGTTATGTACTGTTGTATACATGCTCTTAACCTTGTGGGATTAATAAAGTTGATAAAAAAGTAAAGTAAATAGTCTCACTTTTAGTTACATCTTAACTATTATAATATTTCGTAGGGCAAAAACATGAACTTTAACCATTGCCTTTTTTATTGACTTTACTTTTTCAATTGGCTGTCACTTCAGCGTGAGGGCAGTAGCATATCACCTCAGCTCCACCCACGTCCCTCCTCTTTACCCATTTTAATTTATCCAGTAGTGACAAGAGGTGACGCACTGCCAAGATGGCGACGGCCGGCCCCGCCCACTTTAGGCTTCAAAAACGCTCTTCAGAAACCTACGGGTGACGTCACAGATACTACGTCCATATTTTTTTACAGTCTATGGAGAGGAATCAGTGAGCTGTGCGGTAAGTAGGTCAAGTGCAGATGATGGAACACCTGTGTCTGACTGCAGTGATTGGCATGGAGAGACCACATATAAGCCGTGGTGAATGAGAGATCGGGTGAGAGAGAAGGACTCGCACGTGCCACACTACCGGAGAAACTGTTACAGTGGAAAGATTAACTGTTTATATGAAGTCACAGCTGATGCAGCGGGAAGAGTGGTCATTTATGTGAAATTGCGGAAAGAGTGTAACTGAGCAGAGTGTTTTGAGCAGTGCTTTAGTCTACTCTGGTGAAGGCATTTTTTTGTTTTCCTTTTTGTTTGTTTGTTTAGGGCTGCAATGGTATGTGTCTGTGTGAACCAAATGGAAATGGGTTGTACAGAATACAGAACATTAATTTCTTAAAAAAACTATTTTACACCAAGGCTTGACATTAACACCCACTTTGGCGGGTTGAGTTTTATAGACAAGTTTACGCGCCAAATGATGGGCGCCGCCATAACTCTACTCAAATGCATTTCTTTTCCGCCGGAAGTGGTTTGCAAAGCGTCTGCCGGTGTATGGTGTAAACACAGCGATGGTTCCACTACTTTGTGTGGAGATGGCGTTACTATCCCCCACCCGAATTCAGTGCAGAAGACTTACAGGACGACGTGGCCCAGCATAACGTACAGCAAGTTTTTCTCCTACTTCGTGCAATCCATGGCAATAGATGGAAAAGCTATTGGACAAGCTGAAAGCCTCCAAGGCATATCAATATCTGCACGGCAACAAAGTCGGTTGTGTCAAAGCTAGATCAAACAGACATAGCGTGCAAATAACTATCAGTTTATGTCCGTGGTAATAGCAAATGTATCTGTGTGATATTTTAATGTTTCTTTTAACATAATAAAACAATTGTGGCCAAATAAGTGTTTGCAGTTTATAGCTTAATCAGGTATGACATTTACAAGATTATAGGAAATAATAGAAGCCTGTTGCCGATGGAATACGTATTTGTATTTGGAAAACCGACTGTAACCTATAATAACATGACTTACTGCTGAGCTCTTAATAAATACATGATCTATTTTGCAATTATCCTTATGACTGCATTGTTTTACCTGCTGTGTACCCTTTTACCTCTTAACAACAAAACGATTGAAGCCTCTAACGTTACTTATTGCAATAAATAAAGGCAATCAATTTTCGGCAGGACACCGGCACCGTGTCGGATCTCCGGCGTGCGGAAAAAAAATATTTTCGCGATTCATTTTTGTCCAGCTTTAACGTGTTAAAATATTTAATGCAAACACAGCATCTGTTCTTTCTGTCATCCTTTAGCTAGGATTATGATCATGGTCTTATTCACGCAAATAAACCACTCATGCGTGACAAGACAAAAGAGAACGCGCTGTCAGTGAATGTCCTCCTGTCCTGACGTTGGTATCCAAACCATATCAAAGAATACTTAGAGTGCAAAGTGTGTGTGTGTGCCATGATGTTAATAATTAGGGGCGCGATCGAACTGTGTGTGTGTGTGTGAGAGAGAGAGAGAGAGACGCGATACTGTGTGAGTGTGTTTGTGTGTAAACAATGGAGCGCATGGACATTCACATTGCCTCTTCGTAGCTGGTTTGCGGTCGTAGCACTCTCTATCTAACCACTCGTTCAGGTGCTTTCTCGAGTGTTTGCAACCGACTACCGCACACATCATTCCCGAACACAACCTTTCTTCATGTTGTAATTAAATCTTCTTTGTCACTGCGATTTAAGCGGTATGTCGGCACGACTGAGCTAGCTAGCAAAACAAACCCAGCCCGCCAGAACGGAAGTAGGTTGCATAAATGGGAGGAGTTTAGGATGTAGAGCGGAAACGGCTCACGAACTTGTCTATATAATATACATTTTTTCAATTGTAGTGTAGCGCCCCCTATGCTCTGAGTGTAACCCAAGCGACGCTCCGGATTCTTTA
This sequence comes from Cyprinella venusta, assembly GCA_038021265.1. Lineage (NCBI taxonomy): Eukaryota > Metazoa > Chordata > Actinopteri > Cypriniformes > Leuciscidae > Cyprinella > Cyprinella venusta. Next base: position 20,925,249 of record CM075871.1, read on the forward strand.
AATGTGTCTCTCGACTTGCAACTATGTTATTTTTTCCCTTACTTTGAGATCTCAATTAACTGTGTCTACTAATTAACTGCAAGCAACACCATATGGTAAGTATAAACAAACAATAACATTTATTCACACACAATAAAATAAATATAAACAAACGAAAACCCCTTGTATTGAGTCTTAATATACCAATAAACTTCAAATGTAAATCAACCCTTGTCTCTTGTTTTCTCTTTCAAAAAATAAACTCAATTCACTTTCACTCTGTGACTTAGAAATAAACTAACTCACTTTAAATTATTTTACTAGAATGAAAACAAATTTAGGAATAACCTTTTCAATTATGTCACATAAATCTCAAATAACACTTTTTAACACTTTTGTTATCTTTTTGTAAAATGTAAACACTGTACCGTACCCTTTCATTGATCACTCGTTTATGCGCGCGCACACTCACACACACAATTGTAAAAGTCACCACCCAACCGCCCTTGCAGGCCTGTACTGTTGCTAGAGTTCGCTGTGGCCTAGAAACAACAAATGGCCTCTTCACTCTGTTGAGCAAACAAAACAAAACCAGATCACCTGAATTCCTCCGTCAGCAAACGACACTCAGCAACTCATCCACCATGAGCACCTGCACACACTGGCGTTACTGGACCCATCGGCTCACCATCTTCTTCCCCGACACCAGCAAACGACACCCAGAGCTCATCTGATCTAGACCCGCTCTGATCAAAGTCCAGCGAACCGGTGTCCTCTTCACACGGATACTATAATCAACACGCAGTCCGCATATAAATGTCCGTGATTCTACCACGTTTCCATCAGTGTATTTCTCCTCACTATGAAAATAAAGAGCAAGACGAACTCCTGTTTGAAGTAACTCTTTCACAAATGTTTCTGTGTTGTAGAAAAGTACAAACTGATTAAATGCACAAATTAAATACTTATACATAGTTCCCACATGACGTCACAACATACGGGCATTTGCCGACCCGGCGCCATTGCTGCGGGCAAAACATTAGAAGAAGCAATAGGAGTTGAACGAATTGAAATGAGTATCGTGCTATAAAGTGAAAATGGCCATCTCCTGCTGGGTCAATGGATGATAAAATCGTGCCGGAGGTTCAGTTAAATCGGGAGTTTACACTATACCCGTCATTAGACTCCATGGATGTGAGAAGATTAAGCTTTTGTCTGAACAACGACGGAGATTACGGCTGGCGAGGATAAACAGGAAAGAAACTCACTGAAAACACGCAAGAGTTTTTTTGACAAAAGCACAATGTTGTGTTTTATTGCCAGTGTAAACAAATATAAGTTAACAGATTGCAGTTTGAATAATGTCCTATATGAACAAAATGACGAGGTATTAAAAACATACAAAACAACATTGTTTCCACTGTTTTATCTCACATTCCAGCATTGCAATTTCCGATTATGTCCCTAAAGAACCCGCGTATAGTTCCGCATTACATTAATTAAATTGCACGCAAGTTAATTTTTTTTTATATTCATACACCGAACCATGACGCCCGCATTAGTACATGCATATTACAGAAGGCACAGGTAACTGTTTTAAGGGGAACATAGGAATTAAGTTGTGCAGGCTATGGCTTTTTAATAGACAGATTGGCATCATGCTACTTCGCTATGATGACTAAGTTACTTTTCCATTGATTGCACTTGAGCAAACATCACTGAACCAACCCTACGGCAATCTGATCGTACGCCTCCAGTGATTTCCAGACTCGGAATTGCTCACAATGTGTAAAAACTCCTCACCAATACCAGATAATGGTGCACATGAACATACTGTGTCTGAGGCAAAGCTGCATAATGATTGCTCAGTGCTTCCTTCGTTACTGCATACGGATCCACACCATTTATGAATGAAATTTTCGCATTGTACCTCTCTCCGTCTTGTTTTAATAGTCTCTTTATAATCTATTTCGCTTTGTCTTTTCACGATTTGCATAACAATATAAACAGAAAGAAATATTTGTTTGTAAAACGACATTCTCTGATAAAACTCTGTAAAAACCTATGGTAAACAAAGCGGTTTTTCCCTCAAAGATGGCGTCTCCGGGGAGGTCACGTGACAATTTTTTTTCCTGTGGGAACTATGTATACAGCACTTAGATTACATTTTTTCTCCTCAGACTTTTACAACACCCGATTCTCTCTTCTCTCTCTCAGAATCTTCCTCCCCCTCATCCAATCCAAAAACACCCTCTGAATCAAGAGGGCGGGATAAAACACACAACATCCAATGAAAATAAAATAATACAAGAATGCTAGGCAAAAGCACATTTTCCCCAAGTGCATTACAGACAAACTTTAATCTCCCTCATCCTTCTTAAAGCAACACATCCCAGTTATAATCTTATGAAATCCTTTATATCACTCATAAATCCTACAAATGAACTTCTCTGAATGACTGATACTATTGTTTAATCAATAATTCCCTACTTACTCAGAACTATTTCTGTAATAATCTCAGAAATAAGATATAAATAACCTTATAAGGAATATTAATATACCACCTGGGTTACACTCTCCCCCTACTAAACTACTCATGTCCTCATGAGTCTCCAATTACAACTGTAGTAGGACTTCAGGTTTTGGATTCCTCTTCTCCTGAACACATTATTCACAGGTGGCCATAGAACACCACAATGACACCACAATGTTCTGCAATCACTCCTCTTTTTAGAAGACTCTTGAATCTTCACAACCATACCCCTATACACGATAGTCAAAGGCTTATCAGAGGGCTTTCCAAGTTCATCATACAGTAGCTCAACTTCTGAACTGGTTTAAACCTCCTCTTCAGAGAATTTCTCCCTCTCTCATTCTCATCTTCTCCACTTGCAACATTCACAGTTTCAATTCCTCCTTCTTCAGAAACTGAATCCCCAATGTTCCTCACCATTTGAGCATCAGACTCCACTCCTCCAGTCAGTTCTACCTGAACAGGATCCTCGCGAGACCTATTAGGGCTCGGTACGTTCTCCCTCCCAGTTGACGGAAAGGACAGTCTTTCAAGGTTCTTAGTACTTTCAACTGGATAATAAACATAATCACTGTCACCACTCTCGTAATTCCAGTCCACTGATTCACGATTCTCCCTTTCATGATTCATGACTTTCTTCTGTTTTCTTTCCACAGTTTTAGATCTGGTCACCACGCGGTGTGAACTGTCCTCCCTCTCTGAAGGTAAGTTTATTCGCACTCCCTCACCAATCGGCAACAAATGATCTCTGTGCAAAGTTCTCACCCCTCCGGTTCCAGTCTTTGGCTTCACCCTGTACACAGGTAAATTTTCCAGCTTCTCCAGAACAAGGTAAGGTACTGAACCCCACTTATCTCTCAATTTCTGCTTCCCAGTTGTAGCCAAGTTTTTCACCAGAACACAGTCTCCTTTTCCCAGCTCACAGAACTTCACTCTCTGATCCTAGAGTCTTTCGTTCCTCTGCTCTGTTTTCTGTGCATTCTGCAGTGATAACTCAAATGCTTTTCTCAAATCCTCTTTCATTCTCTCGACATACTTCACATGCTTTTCTCCTCTTCTCCCGTCTCCAGCACTTCCAAAACGCACATCAATTGGAAGGCGAGCCTCTCTCCCGAACATAAGATAGTAAGGAGAAAATCCAGTAACTTCACTCTTCGTGCAGTTATACGCATGCACCATCTGACTTAGGGCTGCACGATTGATCGCACGATGTTGTTATGCGCATCTAATCAGTAAAGCCGGTTCCTTGATTAGTAGTAAATCACCTTCACCTGCTTTCACATGGAGCGGCATTTACTACAAAGAGCCGTAGATCACTGACAAGCTGAGTCAAATCGCGTTAAAATCGAGGACATATCGCCAACGATATTTAATGCGATATGGCTCAGCTGGTCAGTTAACTACGGCTCTTTGTAGTAAATGCCGCTCCATCTGAAAGCAGGTGAAGGTGATTTACTACTAATCAAGGAACCGGCTTTACTGATTAGATGCGCATAACAACATCGTGCGATTAATCGTGCAGCCCTAATCTGACTCACACTCTGACTCCATCTCTCCTTCTTAGAAGCAGCCAAGGTTCCTAGCATGGATAACAAGGTCCTGTTAAAACGTTCCGGTTGCGGATCTCCCTGAGGATGATATGGCAAGGTACGAGACTTTCTGATCCCCAGAATTCCAAACAATTCCTTGATCAGTCGGCTCTCAAAGTCTCGACCCTGGTCAGAGTGTATCCTAGCAGGTAATCCGTAATGAACGAAGAACTTCTCCACTAGAATCTTTGCGACCGTCAGTGCGTTCTGATCTCTGGAAGGATACGCTTGTGCATACCGTGTAAAATGATCAGTTACAACAAGAACATTTGATACTCCTTTCAAGTCTGGCTCAATCGATAGGAAATCAATGCAAACAAGATCCATTGGTCCTCTGCTTGAAATATGATTTAAGTACGCAGATCTTTGCGCCAATGTCTTCCTCGCAATACACCTCCCACAATTCTTCACATATCTTTCCACTTCCATGGACATATGCGGCCAGTAAAATCTGTCTTTGCACAGCTCAGTCGTTCTCTCAATCCCCAGATGACCCGACTCATCATGTAACGAATGCAAGACTTCCTGTCTGTACTTTCCAGGCAAAACCAACAACCAATTTCTCTCCTCCAAGAGAATTCTGTGTCACTCTGTACAACAGATGATTACGAATGACCAACTTTTTCCCTTGTTTCCTCAACAAAGTCTCCAACACATCTGGACTCTTTGTTGTTTTCAGACACTTTCCAGACTCCACATCTCGCATCACTGTGCCAATGACCGGATCTTCCTTTTGTGCCATTCTCAACTCCTGGTTAGTCAACGAATCACTCTCATTAGTGTCCAAGCGAATCGGGCAAACATACAGTTCTAGAACACTTTCAACTCCAACACCCAACTGATCAACCAGTCTGTCCTCCCCTTCTTCAGCCAAGTGAGTACTCCTCACACGTCCACAAATAGCTTTTACTCCTGATCTAGGGATATCCATCCAGTTTGTAGTTCCATCTGTATCCGCAGGAAAATGTGACAGCACATCAGCATCAATGTTCTGACTTCCAGCCTTGTACTGCATGTTAAAATCATACGTGGCTAAGGCACTCAACCATCTATGTCCAGTGGCATTAAGTTTCGCACAACTTAGAACATACATGAGGGGATTGTTGTCTGTCCTTACTGTGAATTTTGTTCTATACAAGTAGTCGTGAAATTTGTCAACAACTGCCCATTTCAGCGCCAGGAACTCAAGCTGATGAATGGGATATCGTTGTTCTGCCTCACTCAGTTTTCGGCTTGCGAATGCAATTAGCCACAACCCCTCAGGGTACTCTTGATTTAGGACTGCTCCCAGCCCTTTCAAGCTAGCATCCACATGCAGTATGTACGGCTTAGATGGATCAGCATACGCCAGTACTGGTACATGAGTCAAACACTTGATGATAGCATGAAACGCATCCGTGCATTCGTCAGTCCACCTCTCTCCAAAGGATTCCTTCTCTTGGAAGTATTTCCCTTTCTTCTCCACCTTCTTTTTACACTTCACAGGCGCATACCCTTTGGTCAATTCCGTCAAAGACCTTACAATCTTGGACTAATTCTTGACAAATCTGCGATAGAAACCGCAAAATCCAAGAAATTATCTTAATGACTTCAGATCATGAGGTATCTTCCATTCCTTAACAGCCTTCACCTTCTCGGGATCTGGTGTAACGCCTTTTGCACTCACAATATGTCCCACATACTTGACAGACGGTTGACAGAATTGACACTTATCAACTGACAATCTCAACCCAAACTCCTCCAATCTATCAAGTACTTTCATCAGTCTCTCTTCATGGTCTTCCAAGGTTCTCCTGAAAACAATCAGATCATCCAAGTACACAATCACTTGTAGTAAGTGCATGTCTCCAAGGGCGTAGATTATGCGGGGGACGTGGGGGACGAGTCCCCCCCCACATTTTATAAAAAGTAAATTTGTCCCCCGCACTTTTTCATAGGGGAAGTCTTCACGACATGTTGAGGTTTTCGCAAGCCAATGTGTATTTATAGATACAGATTTAAAATTCAAAGAGAAAAGATTGTCTATCTATTGTATCTACACGTGACTTTCACGTTGCCATGGTAATCAGTCACTCGCGCTCTTGCATCACCACACGCCCGTGCTCGCACCCTCACTGAATCCATCGTCGAAGGTCGAAATGAATTCAAAACGGCAAAAAACACTTCACACTTTTTTCGCAAAAAAGTCAAGAACTGTAAGTTGTAATGTGGTATCCGAATTTGGTTGCTCGTTGTCATTGATGAATAACTTTGCCTAATTTTCTGCCATTATCTAACTTATTTGCTTGAATCATGCAGCGTTGCACTTGACTTGTAACATGTGTACATGATGTTTACCATATAATAAGGTAACACTTTACAATTAGATTAAAAAAGTTTGTAGACAAACGTTAAGTTTTCTTTTAAAAGCCTAACCAGAAAGTTTGAAGAAGTTTTAAAAGCATGAAGTTTGAATGTTTTCAATATGAAAGACAGTTTTGGTTAAGTAAAACAGATAGATAGATAGATAGATAGATAGATAGATAGATAGATAGATAGATAGATAGATAGATAGATAGATAGATAGATAGATAGATAGATAGATAGATAGACAGACAGACAGACAGACAGACAGACAGACAGACAGACAGACAGACACTGGATTATCAGCAAACTAGCATTCTATTCAGTCAGCATATTTGTGTTTGATCTGTGTGAAAAACTTGAAATATAATTGCTAGACCTACTTTTAGCTACCAAGCAACCTTTCCACAAGGGATAGATTGATTTTATTTTTTAGTATTTTATAGTTAATGGAAATCAAATAACCATTTATTTGAATTAATCAGTACATGACTGATAAACAGTAAGGTAAATGCTAAATGCCCTAATACATGTTGATACTACAACAATGCAAAGTATATGCTTTTATCCTTGCAGTTTTTCACATATCATGTAAGAACTCTCCAGAAAGTGTCATTTAATGGTTTATTTTTCAAAAAATTTTCCTGGGGGGGCATACCCCCGGACCCCCCTAGCATTTACTGTCCCCCCCAGGTTCAGAATTGCTCCTACACCCCTGCATGTCTCCAACTGCCCTCTCCATCAGTCGCTGAAACATCACAGGAGCTCCCGATATCCCCTGAGGCATCCGCTCAAATTGGTAGAATCCCAGAGGACAAATGAATGCAGTCTTCTCTTTATCTTCAGAAGCAGTGTTGTGCAAGTTACTTCCAAACTGTAATACATTAGGTATTACTTGTTACTGTTATTTAAAAGTAATTCATTACCTTACAATATTACTGTCTCAGAATTGTAATGCGTTACATTACTCATGTATTACTTTTGAGTTACTTTCACCAAAATAACTAAGTAGAACTTAACTTTGGGGCTGTAACGATATGCAATAAGAAACCGAAATCGCGATTCGCCACACGACTCAGATTCACGAACCTACAGAATCACGACACACCTCTTCCAACTCCAGCATTATTCTCCTTACCGTCCAGATCCAATGCTGCCTTATCTTTAAATTAGGCTATTAGTATTATTTGAAGTTAACATTATAAAATACGTAGACCTACACCACAAAACTAGTTGAGGATAAATCATTTAAAATTGGGGAAGTCCAGCATTATGGACATGACATTTGCAGTCAAAATTTGAAATAAAAATTCTCAGAAAATACATGTATTGAAACGTATATAGGCTACTTCCTTAAAGGACTCCAGAAATTAGACAAATATCAGTCTTTGTTTTATTTTTAATATTAGGGAAAAGACACACATTCATGCGTGACAAAAAAAATAGGAGGCAAAATATATTTTTTGTAATTCTGTTAATTACACTGCGCAAATCGGATGAGGAAGGGTTGGCTCTCCAGTCTCCATAGAACTTAAAATATTCATTTTATTTTAGTTTTCGTGTTCGCATTTATGAGGAAAAACAATGTTACAGACGTGACCGCTCTGAACTGGCACTAAAAGACTGCTTTAAAACTTTCACATAGTCTGTTGCCTTTAAGAAGTAAAAGCAGACAATACACTGTAATACAACTGTAATACAAGCCTCACTGAACATGTAACGAGTAAAATATTACTGAAAATTGATTAGTAATGCCTTACACTACTGCGTTACAGCAAAAAGTAATATGTTACTGTAATGTATTACTTTTGTAATGCGTTACTCCCAACACTGTTCAGAAGCCATTTCGATTTGATAGTATCCACTCCTCAAATCCAACACTGAAAACCACCTACTTCCCGTCAGACAATCCAAAGCATCCTCTATCCTCGCCGTAGTATACTGATCAGGTATAGTTCTGGAGTTCAGAGTTCTATAATCAATACACATCCTTATAGCACCATTCTTCTTTCGAGCTATAACTATGGGTGACGCATAAGGACTTCTCGATTCCTTAATAATTCCTGCAGCCAGCAGATCCTTCAGATGGCGACGCACATCATCTATGTCAGCTGTGGCAATCCTCCTCGACCTCTCTCGGAAAGGTTGTACTATCCTTCAGCCTGATTGTATGAGCAACATCCTTTGCTTTCCCCACATCCCACTCAGATATGGAAAAAACGTTCCCATGCTCAGACAACTTCTTTCTCAATCTTCCTTCCCAATTTCTTGGTATAGGGGAATCACCAAAGTTAAACATATTTGGATCCAACTTCGTCACAGATGTCTGTTCTCTTTGCATCACAGTTACAGTATCCGTATTAAACACATTCGCCATCACCGTTCCTTCAGAAATAGCTATGTCCTTCCCAGTCTCATTACACACCAGCAACTGGAAACTATCCACATTTACATCAGATGAATGCCAGACAGTCGAAGGAACAAACACTCCAGCAGGTAACTGGTTCTCATCAGCGGCTTCCACCATCAGAATATATTCTCTAGTCTGCTTCTTGAGTTCCTCTTTGCACTCAGCATACCTTTCACCATTCTGAGGTATTTTCAGATCTCCAGGACCCATCCACTTTACAGTCCCTTCCACACAGTCAGTCACTTCTTCCTTCCCCGGCAACTTCTCAAAACCAGGTATGGAAACGGTCAACTGTATCCTCAAGGAATGTACAGTATCAGAAACTTCTGTCTCCTGTCCCAATGAAATTAGTCTTTGGAAGAAACTGGCATTTGTTCCGATGATGACAGGAACCTGTTTAGGACCTTTAGGTTCTGGACACACCAGCGCTAACACAGGCACTGTTTGCTGCACCCCAGTGAGCGACTCAGGAAAAAACACATCCACCAGAATATATCCCTTGTATGGATAAGTACTAGCACTCAGTCCCCAAATTGACAATCCACTCAATGGTTGAATTGGAACCATCCTTTTCACTTCCATCAGTAGTTCCCTTCTTTGAGAAACAATCTGAACCACCAGACCCAGTAGAATCATCCTTGGCTCTGCTCACTTCAGCTTTAGCTCTGTGTAGGGATTTCGCCAGCTTTTGAATCACCTTTCCGGTATCCTCTGCTACTCTGCACTTAGTGGCAATATGTCCGTCTTCACCACAACGGTAACAGAAGAAATCCTCTTTAGGCTGCAACCTTCTCTCTGCATTTCTTCGAAAAGGCATTTCTCTGTGAGTCGGCCTCTTGGTCTGAATCTGTTCAGCAGTTGAGTTTATGCTCATTACTTCCAGACGTTTGTTCAACTTCTGAGTCTGCATCTTCAACTCTTCCACCTCAGGGTCTCCACAAGTAGTCTCTCTTTTTTTCTCCTGCTTCTCTGCAGGAGCAGCGGTTCTCATGGAATCAGCAGGCATCTTAGATGAATCTTTTCTCATCTTCAATTTCAGTTCTTGAAGCTTAGCTCTAAGCTTATTCACCACATCAGAATCCACTTCAGGATCAGTTTTCAGACTCAGTGATTTTACTGGTATTCCAATCCTACGTCTCGCAAGCTCATTCTCTTCAGCGGTCTTTATCTCATTCAACAACTCTAAGAAACCAGGGGGTTTAGCTTTCCTCTCTCTTAGGCACAATTGTAACAACATCAGGTCAGACTCAGCAGAAGCACCTCTGATAAGTTGTTCAAGTCTCGCTCTATCCATTGACTGTGACATCAACCCTCCTTTCTGCACAACTTTCGTCAATGACTTCTCCAATCGGGTCAGGAAATCAGAAGTATTTCTTTAGCGAATTGTCTCATCATTCTGAATGCAAAGTAAAGATCTTCACCTGATTCAGATGATCCAAAGGTATTTTCCAGTGCCTCCAAATACTAAAAAAAGCACTAGCCTCAGGAATCGAAAATCTCACCACTTTCACAATATCAAAAGCAGGACCTTTCAAACTCTCCAGAATTCTTCTCCTCTTTTCCTTTTCTGAACACTCGCATTCAGATGTCATCATTTTCGCCTGTTCCAACCAGTTCTCAAAACTCTCCTCTCCAACCGGAATAGGAATGGTACCAGAGAACATCCTCAATCTTCTGTAAGCATTTGAATCTCCAGAAGGTTTTGTCTTCTCCAGCAGATCACCAACAGCACGAATGATGGACTCAGGCGATGCAGCATTCGAACTAGACGAATGGAACAATGATCCCACATCACTCATGGTTTTTCCTTCCCTACGAAGACATTTTTTCAACTTCTCTGCGAAATCAGAAGCATGTAGATCAGCCAATGCTACAATAACTCTCCATGGATCTTTACCATCCGCTCTCGGCAACTCAGCTGATATGCGAGATGAGTCAATTTTTTCTCGGCATTCACACAAGACCATCACAGTATTTGGAGTTTTCCCCGCTTTTTGGAGTCTCTTACTCTCACTTTACCAACAGCTTTTATGGTTTGGACCGCTTCTTCAATGAATGCCACCTCCGTTGTCGATGGTACCCCCATTAACATGATGGCATGATTTTCATCAACCAAAGCTTCCTTACTCCACTCTTTAAGTTCAGCAGCCAACAGTTCATCACTCTTGAACTCCATCTTGAAGCAGAAAAGAGTAAGTAACAACGACTTTAGTCTTCTTAAATCTTCAACGGGATCTCAGGAAAAGAATAATTTATCCCGGACGAGCCCCCAGAATGTATAGCGCCCCCTATGCTCTGAGTGTAACCCAAGCGACGCTCCGGATTCTTTAAAATGTGTCTCTCGACCTGCAACTATGCAATAATGTTATTCTTTCCCTTACTTTGAGATCTAAGATCTCAATTAACTGTGTCTACTAATTAACTGCAAGCAACACCATATGGTCAAGTCAAGTCAAGTCACATTTATTTATATAGCGCTTTTCACAATACAGATTGTATCAAAGCAGCTTCACAGTGATAAAATGAAAGTAGTACAACACAGATCAATAATATTGTTAAATATTAAATATTAAATAATCCCGACTAAGCAAGCCAAAGCAAGCCAAAAGCAAGGCGACAGTGGCAAGGAACCAAAACTCCATCAGATTGGATGGAGAAAAAAACCTTGGGAGAACCCAGGCTCAGTCGGGGCCAGTTCTCCTCTGGCTTACATTCATATTTTTATATATAAGTATTAAATATAGATATTGTTTATGTATAAAACGGCGCCATAACATATCGCAGGCGGTGAGTCGTCTCTTCACAGGCGTTGGTCTTCTCATCACAGGCGGTGGGGCATCCGAAACCCCCGTGAGATGCTGGATACAAGACTGGACCTGACGAACGCCATTTTTCTCGGGACAAGCGTCCCGAGATAACAGCAGAAAGGCAGATGGGAAATAATTAGCATAGCTGATGTTCATAATTAGCATAGCTGATGTTCATAATTAGCATAGCTGATGTTCTGATGATATGGTAAGTATAAACAAACAATAACATTTATTCACACACAATAAAATAAATATAAACAAACGAAAACCCCTTGTATTGAGTCTTAATATACCAATAAACTTCAAATGTAAATCAACCCTTGTCTCAATTCACTCAATTCACTTTCACTCTGTGACTTTGAAATAAACTAACTCACTTTAAATTATTTCACTAGAATGAAAACAAATTTAGGAATAACCTTTTCAATTACGTCACATAAATCTCAAATAACACTCTTTAACACTTTTGTTATCTTTTTGTAAAATGTAAACACTGTACCGTACCCTTTCAGTGATCACTCGTTTATGCGCGCGCACACTCACACACACAATTGTAAAAGTCACCACCCAACCCCCGTTGCAGGCCTGTACCGTTGCTAGAGTTTGCTGTGGCCTAGAAACAACAAATGGCCTCTTCACTCTGTTGAGCAAACAAAACAAAACCAGATCACCTGAATTCCTCCGTCAGCAAACGACACTCAGCAACTCTTCATCCACCACGAGCACCTGCACACACTGGCGTTACTGGACCCATCGGCTCACCATGTTCTTCCCCGACAGCAGCAAACGACACTCAGAGCTCATCCGATCTAGGCCCGCTTTGATCAAAGTCCAGCGAACCGGTGTCCTCTTCACACGGATACTATAATCAACGCGCAGTCCACATGAATGTCCGTGATTCTACCGCGTTTCCATCAGTGTATTTCTCCACACTATGAAAATAAAGAGCTAGACGAACTCCTGTTTGGAGTAACTCTTTCACAAATGTTTCTGTGTTGTAGAAAAGTACGAACTGAATAAATGCACAAATTAAATACTTATACAGCACTTAGATTACATTTTTTCTCCTCAGACTTTTACAACACCCGCTTCTCTCTCCTCTCTCTCAGAATCTTCCTCCCCCTCATCCAATCCAAAAACACCCTCAGAATCAAGAGGGTGGGATAAAACACACAACATCCAATGAAAATAAAATAATACAAGAATGCTAGGCAACAGCACATTTTCCCCAAGTGCATTACAGACAAACTTTAATCTCCCACATCCTTCTTAAAGCAACACATCCCAGTTATAATCTTATTCAAGTGAAACCCTTTATATCACTCATAAATCCTACAAATGAACTTCTCTGAATGACTGATACTATTGTTATATATATATATAATTGTGTGTGTAACAGTTGTCTCTGTACAAAATGCAGACAGAGAAAGATACACGTTTTATTTCATACCCAGGCAATGGACAAATTTCTGCACAGATCTCTTTATTGCAAATGAAAGGTTAGACATTAACAGTGAGAAGAAGATAAATAAATAAAACAGAGCGGGAGGGGGCGGGCCATTGGTTCAGAATGAATTAATTTTGTCTGCTATTTCTTTGCACAGTAGCTAGGTGTCACTAGTGTGCAATGCTGAATGAAGCTTCGCGTAATGAACCTTTTGGTGAAGCAATGGGCTGCGAGGTCTCATTGGTTCAGGAAGCCTCATTTTGCCATCACTATCCAAGTGCAGCACACTTTATTACATAAACTACAAATAATACAGTCTAGATACCAGACTAAGAACAAGACTAAGAATAAACTCAGGAACAACCAACACAAGCATTAACAGCCACACATGAAATAATCAAGGGCAAACAAGCTAACTAGTTAGGATAACAAGGGGGCGTGGTTAACAAGAAACACCTGTGAACACTAATAGACAGACTGGGAACCACTAAACATGACAAGACAAACCCACACCGTGACAGTTTGTATGTATATACAACGATTATTTATTTTATAGTACTTCATAGATGGAAATATGCAAAGATTCTGAATGAAAAAAACACATTGACATTGTTCTTAATTTTTATTGTCATTGTTTTAATCAGTTAATCTATAACTACACAATGGTGGATACTTCCACTCTTGCCTGATTATGTGTGCATTGTAATTTAGATTATGCAACACATTAAATTGACCCTAATTAAGTCATATAGTAATGGTGGTGGAAATTATTTAATGAAAACAATTACATTTTATCATATCTTTTTATTCATTTTAAATAGTGAAATCAGGTTTAGTTGGATCTTTGTAATACAATCAGTAAAGGATCAATAATATTAAGGCCATGTTTTACAGAATATTGAGTAGTTTCTAAACCATTCTTAAGAAACATGATTTGTTCCATAAAACTTTTTTTTATTATTAGTAAAACCATCTTCACAAATAGACATGATCTTGTTATTTGCATTAAAACCATGTCAAAATGAAATAATAAATAAATAAATAAGGCCCCGTGCACACGAAGACGCGTTTCGCTGTATACCTATAAATTTTTTTATCGTATTGGCGTTTCATCCACACGGATCCGGCGTTTTGGGAGAATGACACCGGGTCCCAAGGTGGATAAATCCGAAAACGACACCCTTGCGTTTTCGTGTGGATGGCCAATCCGTATATTTTGTGAAACGATGATGTCATTACCCCACGTGTCGACTAGTCAGACAACCGCCGAACTGCTTGTATAATAATATAATATAATATAATATACTGTAATATAATGCGGCAGAAACTTCTGACCCTCTTGTAATCTTTTATTTATTATTTACTTGAATGTGTTTTTTAGGCCTATACAATCTTTCGTATGCTGCTTGTCTGTCATCTGATAAAGACATTTCGTATTTTATAGGGAGGGGGATTTAAAGGGCATCTATTATGCCCCTTTTTACAAGATGTAATATTGGTCTCGGGTGTCCCCAGAATGTATTTGTGAAGTTTCAGCTCAAAATACCCCACAGTTAATTTATTATAACCATTTGAAAATGTCATTTTGGGGCCTGCTTAAAAATGAGCTGTTTCGGGGGTATACCACCTTAAATGCAAATGAGCTGCAAATCCCCGCCCTGCCTTTGGATGAGGGCGTAACTTGATACCTATGGCAGTGTCTGCAGACTGGAAGAGAGGGGGCGTAACAAGAAGTGGGCGTAACTTGAAGTGGGCATAACTTGAAGTTGTCCAAATCACACAGAACCACGCGATACGGCAAACTCAAAACGAGATGTTGTCGCTTGTCAGAAAGATGCCAGCTCGTATAGGGACAACAGTAAGAATATGTTCCCAATATAACCGTGTAAATGTCGTATAAGTGTATAATATAAGTCATATTGACGCTTTTTAAATTGCACAAGGGTGGAGTAAAGAGTTTGGAACGTCGAGCGTGTGCCAATTTCTCTCGCTGAGTGTCACATTCACACAGATGCCAGGTCATTCTACAGAAACATCCACTTTTGGTATGGAAAGATTTCAAACATTTAAACTGAGACGACATTATTAGATTACCCTTTGACTTTAATGGTAACACTTTAGAATACGGTTCCTTCGTTAATGAATAACTACACAATAACTAATGAGTAACACAATATTAACAATCTAGTAACTATTATTAACTAACAAGAAACTCTGATTAACGAACCAGTAAATAATAGCATACAGACGAAAGTGGTAGTTCACTATTAAGTAATCAATAACTACTATTTTTTAATACTTCCCAGAGAACTACTGAAAAAGTTTATTAACAATCTAGTAACTACTATTAACTAAAGGAAATTCTTATTAACAAATTAGTAAGTTATAGCTCACAGATGAAAGTGTCACTAGATACTTCTGTGGGAATTACTAATTATTTGGATTCGTATTATAAAGAATAATCTTCACTTTATAATACGGATCCAAATAATTAGTAATTCCCACAGAAGTATTTAGTAACACTTTCATCTGTGAGCTATACTTACTAATTATTTGGATCCGTATTATAAAGTGAAGATCATTGGAACTAACTAGTAATGACTCAAGTGTTACTACATGATCTAGTCATGATTTGTGCAACCGTTTGAGATTTTTGGTGAACTTTAGTATACTTGTAAAAAATGTCTTTAGTAACACTTGAGTAATTACTAGTTAGTTCCAATGATCTTCACTTTATAATACGAATCCAAATAATTAGTAATTCCCACAGAAGTATCTAGTGACACTTTCATCTGTGAGCTATAACTTACTAATTTGTTAATAAGAATTTCAGAGTTTCTTGTTAGTTAATAATAGTTACTAGATTGTTAATATTGTTTTACTCATTAGTTCTTGTGTAGTTATTCATTAACGAAGGAACCGTATTCTAAAGTGTTACCGATTTTTTTATATTTTTGTGCATTTATTTATTATTAATATTGTGCAATATTACAGTTTTATGAAATATTTTTTCAGCACATGTAGTCAGAGTTACAGAAAAAATAATAATGCAACAAATAACAAATGATGTTTTATTTATTTTAATCAGGTTTGTTAAAAGTGTGCTTGAATGATTTGCAGTTTGCTGAAACAAAACTATTTTAAAACCAGTTAAAATCAACTAATGAAGCAATCCTCTAAATCTTAACTTTGAGTGTAAGCAGAATTAAAATGATGTAAAATTATCATCGTCACGTCATGTGATATTTTATTTAATGTGACATGTACTATGTCATTGGTGATTCATTGTGTCAATTGCGTTACTGTCTTTTTTTTTTTTCTAAGACCAAAGATCATCATTCTTCAACTAAAATTATGTAGATGAGACTAAATTGTTATCTGGCATACAATCTAGGCTAAATGAATAGCTTGAAAAAAGTTGATCTATAAATGGGAGTCTGTCTGTGATGATCGGCAGCTGTAGTGCCCTCAAGAGCCTCAGGAGGACACTCTTTCCCTGTTTATTGGTTGCATCTTTTCTCTCATCCTCCATCTGGTCTCATTACCTTGATTTTGTGCACATGTGTTTCATTATCTTGTTTAGTGCATCTGTCTTAAGCCTGAGTGGCCTTTTGTCCATTGCTGAGTTTTGTAAGTGTCATACTGCATGCTGAGCGGTTTCCTAGTTTCTTGTTGTCTCCTAGTGTTTTCAAGTTTCACAGTTCCTGGACTCCCTGCCTGTATCTGGTTATCCCATTTGCCTTATCCCTGCATTGAATGTCTGCTGATCTGAACTGCTAACCTGGTTTTGACTTGTGCCTGTTCTCTCGTACCTGTTCCTGGATCTTCCTCTCAATAAAGCCTGCTTTTGGATCATCACTGTCTGTTTCCATCGAGCAGTTCTTGACAGAGTCACTGGTGTTACTGGCGTTAACCATAAGAAAGGTGACACCAGTGACAGTAACATTAGTGACAATTTTCATGAAAAATTCATTTTTACAAAATGGCTGCTGCAAGGTACCAAACCACATGTTGTCAATCATGGTATAGGCCTACTAGCTAAATTAAGTAGTTTAATCAATTTATATTATAGATTTTTACCATCAGGCCTACCTAAAAAAAACAAAGTAGGTCATACCAGTGAGTTCAACTAAAAGCTTCAAAATCATGAGATAAATGAAAAAATGTCTGATAACTGAAAAGAGACAGAGGATTTACTATTAACCTTTCTTTATAGTTATTCAGGAAATTGGAAGGAGAAAGTCAAGTGATGTCATCAGTTTGATTTTTATTTTAAAATTAGAGATTTTTGTCCTCACCATGACACAAATTCCATAGACCACTGATTCTATTATAAATTTTCTAATATTTATTTTTTATGTAAATTGCAAAATATTTTTGATAGTTATGTATGCATTATTGTATTTTAAATGGTGGGAAACCCTGTTATTGACATAAAAATAAAGCACTTCCCCTCTGTATATGACTGTGGGGACGAGCACGTCTGTGGTGCTTGGGATTCTGTCCAATTACTTAAAAATCAATGTGGCAAATATCAATGTGGCAAATATTGCCACATTGATGGGTCAAGGTGTAGCCTAATTGTTCAAATTGAATATTGTTTTATTTTAAAAATAAAGAAAATATTTACCCTAAAGTGTCTTTTAAGTGTAATATTTCTGTAAAGGCTAGGTACAGAAAAAAAAGAGATTTCTACAGAATGACAGTAGTAGATCGCCCTGGAGTGGTCACTTTCCATTATTAAAATGTAGGCTATATGTTAGATGTGACCTAATAGATGTAAATGCATTGATATCGCCTAATTTATTGTTTTCGAAACCAGACTGTTTCCTCTTTATTTTTTCTGCAGTTGTGGTGCTTTTGAGTGACAATTCCTCATTTGAATTGATTGAATTGAATGAACTTTAACCCTCATTGTGTTGCCTTTCAATTAAAAGATTTTTTGTTATGGATGTGCTTGTTGTTCATTTGTCTCAAAAAGTATCATAAGATTTGTTTGTCAGCGGTGCATTTAGCTGTTATTTAGTGCTGTTGATATCAGTTATCATTTTTAATCATCAGCCAAGGCATACAATAAGATTATAATTTAAAAATAATATAAAAATTATATAAATAAATAAATAATATAAAAATAATATATAAATAATATAAAATATAAATAATATATAAATAATATAAAAATTATATAATTTAAAAATAATATAAAAATAAAAATACAGCCCAATTTCTAAAGGATAAATTAGAGCTTGCTCCACACGTTAGTTGAGGTGGGAAGGATAATTGATAAAACATTACATTGCAATATGGTTTCTTGCAATACATTATCAATACCCTGGCACTTAAATTTGTGCGATTCAAAAGCATACAGAACTGTGTTCTAATCGCTCTCTCGCGGTAATACACCGACCATTATTTGCAGCGCTGCTTTGGGCGACTTGAAGTGGGCGTAACTCGAATGGACGTAATTTGAAGGGGCGTAACTTGAAGTCTTGCAGGATGCAGACAGACTCTATTGGAGCTGAGAGCGCATACTGACAGAAGAAATGTGCTGCTCGAACCATTATTAACATACGCGCGTGTGATGCATCTATCCACACATGCCCTGATAGCAAACCTCGTCACAATCCTGCAAGTAACAGTTTAAACAAAAAATGGTTCCTTGATGCATTACATTTGTTGAGCACAAGTGCATTTATAGACCAACGGATGGGAGATTGTATGGACTTCGTGACACGCTGTCGCTGGAGGAAACTTTCATGCGCTCAGTCTGATCAACGGATTCTCCTTTAGAGGGAATGAGACGAGTGAAGTCAGGAAAGTTAGGCTGAAGGAAAATGTCGGCGACATATGCCTCACCTTTTTCGAACAAAACCAGCCAATATGAGGACGCGGTCGAGGGCAACTGGCACCTTCTCTTTGGGTTATCCTTCGTCATCTCCACCTTCACTTGCCTGGGAGGTTTGTACTCGCTTATGTCGCTGCTCAAGATGAGGAATAAGTCTTCCCTCTGTCTGATAGTAGCTTCTTTATCCATAGACGACCTGATCAGCGTCGTGCCGCTCACGCTCTTCATGATCTTGCAATGGAGGAGCGGAGACGCAAACCGGCCGGGCGCTATGTGCACCCTGTCCGGAATCCTGTATGTTTTCCAAGGATTGTCAAGCAATATGAAAGCCTGTCTCCTAGTTGCTTACACTTTCTACGTGACAAAGCGCTTTGGAGTGTATCAAACCCATAACCGACCTTTCTGGGTGTTTGTGGCTGTAGTGGCGGTTTGGACGGTGAGTCTCACGGTCAGCGTCCTGCCTATGTGCGGCTGGGGCCGTTTCTCCCCCGCTTCTGTCGGTTGTCTCCCGGAGAACGACAGCCTGTACGTGCTGCTTCTGTTCTCTGTTTACTCACTGTGTTTCTGTGGGCTGGTTATTTGTTCGGTTCCTCTCTTCTACCAGCTCATGTGCTCCACGGAAGTCATGAGAACATTTTACCCGAGCTATTTTGAAATTACCGGGTCGGCACCGCTTTGTGAGATCCCCTCTTTGTCACGGGATAGCTTGGATAAAAGTTTGGAAGCCTACAATGAATTCAACTCGAACATTGCCAGTTTTAAAAACAAAACGGAGACGTATTCACTGTCATATTCTCCAGCAACCGGTCATTTCCAGAAAGATGGAGCTCAGAGTGCACGTTATTCCCCTGTGTTTTTCTCTCAAAAGCGCTTCTCGATGATTCTGGCCATGGCTCGAATGATTCTATGGATGCCAATGATGGTGAGAGCTATAAGAACAATGTTCAGACATGTTCACTTGAAAAATGGGCCCACAGAAGGCCCCATTTTGGGTTCCTCTAGACTAGACAAATAATCGGGGTTGACCAATTTTTTTATGATATTCACACAGTCTTTAATATTTGGTCTACTGATAAATTAGTAGTAAAGTATGGGTTCTTTTTTATTTCATGTACTTCATTGACTAATTTAATGTCTAGAGAAACTATTCGGACTTTTACATAGAAACCATTTTAATTGTAAAACTTGACAAAAACAAATTTACCACTATTTAGTTTGCACAACAGCTTTAAATAATATAATGGAATCATAAATAATATTATTTTTGGTCAATACCATAATGGATGTTATGGTTTATTGTTGCAGTCTAATGATTGTTGATTATTGCGATGAAAAGCTTGAAATAAAACAAAATTTAAACATTGAATTTTCGAATCATGCAGGTATTAGAAAAAAAAAACCAATCACCCTATCTTTATTTCTACTTCAGACTGCTACACTGATGGAACAACTCTGGAGAACCTCAACCTAACATTGTATAATCAAGGAACATCAATAAATATATTAAGTGCCTCTTAATTATAGAGCTTTTCCAGGCGTCTTACAATATTGGTACTAGAAAAACCATATAGCAAGGAATTTATGGGTTTTATCATGTAAGTTCCTCAAAAAGCTGGCCTTTTAAAGAGTGCCTTTAGATTCTCATAACAGTTCTGCTATTTGGGAATCTGAGAAACCCCATAAAGAACCTCAGATATGTTTTCATATTCACAGAGCATAAGAAAAACCTTTCACCAGCTTAAAACGTGTTATTGAACTGGATTCATGGATATTTTTTTCATATTTAACCTGTCACTGTAATTGTTTATTTATATTTTTCTCTCTTCATTATAATTTGGTTTGTTCATAAATGCTGGAATGATTGGTTATTCACCTTTATTTTTTCCACTGGCATACACTACCCTTGCAGACCCAGATCCTGGTGAGTCATGCTGTTCACATGCACAGCTCGTGCTTGGAGACTTTCTGTTTTTTCCTGACTTTGCTCTCCACGGCGGTCACCCCTGTGTTCGTGTTTTCGGAACGCTGGATCCATCTGCCTTGTGGCTGCTTCATCAACTGTCGCCAAGGCTTAAGTTCGGAGCTTTCCACCGGTTGGTAAACTGATAAAATACTCCATCAGCCTGGCTGATTTTTATTGGTTCATAAAAAAGAACCAGGAGGTTTATTTTAAACAATCCATATTAAAATATCTTAGGTTGTATAAGTTATGAATATGTGTGTGTGTATATATAATCTCATTTATGTGCTGTGAGAAACAAAGCAAAATTACCTTTCCACATTGCCTTTATCATCGATGTGTTTATTACAGCAAAGAAAAGGAGATTTGAATTCAACCTCTCCTTCCAGCAAGGCTATGGTATTTACAAGATCTCCCATGGCAAGTCACCATCCATCGAGAAACCCTCTTTTAACAGTTTATACAGCTGCTATTTCTCTGAAAGCAGAGCCGCAGTGGTGGACAGCGGTCATATTGGTAATTTCAGCACCGTGGCAGCAGAGGACAGCTCCCTCCACAGCGAGATGATGCTCGAGGAGACAATGGACAGCCAGCCTCAGAGCTCCACAGAAAGGGACAGGCCATGCAATGTCTCACCTCAGGTGTCAACCTGCGATGGTGAGGATCTTCACCTTGACAACTTGTCAGTATTTGACATTCCAGAGAGGAGGCTGTCCCACAAGGAGTGTCGTAAAATAGAGTTGACTGACTGGGAGTGGTGCAGAAGTAAATCTGAAAGGACTCCGAGACAGGTAAGATGACACTTAATTTTAAAAAATTAAGGGGTGCAGTTACTTCATTTTTGTTGTCAGGTAACAAGAAAACTATAGGAACAGGATATTATATCATAGAGTGGAAGACCCACATTCTTGAAAATGTCAGATAATTTGATCTATGACATTGCAGAATATTTCAGTTTTTTTATGTAATAGTAACAAGAACTTTTGGTAAATGCACTAAATGCCACTTCAGAATATTATTTTCTTAGAAAATATGTCAGAATTGCGAGATATATAAACTCGCAATAGCGAGAAAAAAGTCAGAATTGTGAGTTTAAATCTCGCAATTCTGACTTTATAACATGCAATTGTGAGATAAAAAGTCACAATTATCTTTTAAAATGTTTTATTCTGGGGACTTCCGGTGACGCCATGTTGACAGCAGTCTGAGGGACTCGCTCCGTCCAAAATTGTAATAATTTCCTAACAAAACCAGCATAAAACTCGACGATTCTTTACAAATTCGACATGTCGACAACTAGAGGCAGAGGACAATCTAAACAGGACTCAATTAAGAAAAAAAGGAGAAAACTTAAAGCAGCTAACTCTACTACAAGCGCAGAGTGCGCAATCAGATTCTAGTATGCGTGACTCCGAGTCAAAGATACTGGCTGAGCTCGAGAAAATGAGGAAAGACAACTAAGATGGGCACAATCAGACTCAACGAGCTTTAACTCGGCTGGAAACATCTTTCGCTGAACTGAAAGGAGAACTTACAGAGCTGCAAAAGAGAACCACAGAGGCGGAGGACCGTATTAGTGCTAATGAAGACGCGGCTAGGCGTCATGAGCGGGCCCTTCGTTATTTACTGCACCGAGAAATGGATTTGAATGCACGATGTGAAGATATGCAAAATCGTCTAAGGCGGAACAATCTGAGAATTTATAATGTGGCTGAAGGGAGCGAGGGAAGAGATGTTAAGCTTTTTGTACATGATTTGCTTAAATCTGCTCTTCAACTTCCTCCCGAACTTAACATCGTCATTGAAAGGGCACACAGAGCGCTCACTGCCAAGCCCAAGAATCCTGAAGCAGCCCCTTGTTCACTTGTCGTTAGGTTTTTGGACTTCTCAGTAAAAGAAATCATTCTAAGACAGGCCTGGGAGCAGAAAAAAGTCATGCACGACGGGAAACAGATCTACTTTGATAACTATTTCTCTCCCGATTTGCAGAAGAAAAGGGCGCTGGTGCGTGAAGCGGTAAAGCAGCTAAAGGTGAAGAACATTAAGGCAAAGTGTGTTTTCCCTGCACAGCTGAGAGTCTTTAAGGAGGATGGCGTGAAGACCTACCCAACACTGACAGACGCGGTGCTGGTACTTGAGGAGTTGGGGGTGCACGTCCGAGTAGACAAGAGGGAGCGTCTGGAGACGGAGTTGTGCCGAGACGGGTGGAATACAGCGGGAAGGAGAGTCAACGGAAGTCCTGCGACACTCGCCTACGCCGAAATTAAAGCCTTTTTCAACGCTGATAACTAGTATACCCTCGCCGAATTCAGCTATCTAACTAAGCCAGTATAGTTAGGAGAAGAAAAGTAAATATTTCCAATTTGTTCGTGACGCGAGAACCACTAAGTGGAGGACCACCTATCCACATTAAAGTCGCTAACGAAACGCTCTGGGAGCGACAGCGAATACGGAACACGGCGTGTTT
The DNA here is from genome assembly GCA_038021265.1 of Cyprinella venusta. Taxonomy (NCBI): domain Eukaryota; kingdom Metazoa; phylum Chordata; class Actinopteri; order Cypriniformes; family Leuciscidae; genus Cyprinella; species Cyprinella venusta. Next base: position 20,948,632 of record CM075871.1, read on the forward strand.
TTCTTTTCCCGCGGAGGTCACCAACCTCCGTCCAAGTTACACCGGGGGCTGGGTCATTCGGGTTCGAGATTTTGTCAAAAGATTTATATTTGATCCAGTCGGGTATGTGGAAGCCTACATTGTTTTATTTTTTAGTTGTGTGTTCATGTGCAAATGTTCTTTTTGTCCTGAGACATTTAATGGACCATTATACTGTTATTTTCTGCAATAATTATTTTTATGGTGATTTATGTGAGATTCAAGAAGGAGTTATAGTAGTTGAATTTACAACATAATAACGGATGGATAATCTAATATGTGTTACTTATAATGTTAAAGGTTTAGGTAGTCGTGTTGAATCATTTGAAAAAACTTAAATGTGCCATAGCAATGCTACAGGAAACGCATCTCTCAGATAAGGAGCACATGAAGTTGAGAAGAGAGTGGGTAGACCAGCAATATAGCTCCTCACATCAAAGTGGTAGGAAAAGAGGAGTTGCTATTCTCTTTAACAAGTCAGTGTATTTTTGCCATAAGAAAACTTTTAATGACAAGGAGGGGAGATTTCTGATGGTGATTGGACGTATAGGGGGCATTAAAATGATTCTAGTAAATGTATATGCTCCAAACGAGGATTGCCCTATTTTCTTTAAAAATATTGCATCATTGTTAGCAGACAAAGCTGAAGGGATTATTCTTATAGGGGGAGATTTTAACTGTGTTCTGAGAGCATCAGTAGATAGGCTCCCTGCTGACTTTGGACCAAGGACCAGGAAGTCTTTAACTCTTTGTGCACTAATGGATGAGCTGGGTTTGATAGATGTTTGGCGTTGCTTACATCCCAAGGAAAAAGATTTTACTTTTTTCTCAAATGTTCACGGTAGTCACTCAAGATTAGATATGTTTTTGCTGACTGGTGTAGATTCCTTTCTAGTGACCCAGTGTAATATTGAAGCAATTACCATCTCAGATCACGCTCCAGTCTCTTTGACGTTAAAGCTGAGTCCAAATAATAATTTTAAGTACTGGAGAGCAAATGTTTCTATTCTAAATAACGAAGTGATTCAACAACAAATTAAGAAAGTGTTATTAGAGTATATTCAATTTAATGACAATGAGACTGTAAGTCCATCAGTATTATGGGAGGGAGCCAAATGTGTTCTGAGAGGAAACATTATTGCGATTTCATCCAGATTAAAAAAAGAGAGGATTGCTGAACAATTAGAACTGGAAAATAAAATTAGACAATTAGAGAAAGAATACCAAACACTACAAAGAAATGACATACTTAATATGTTGAAAGAAAATAGGAAGAAACTAAATGACTTATTAACTTATAAAGCAGAGGGGCAGCTTCAATGTGCAAATCAGAAGTATTATGAGTTTGGTAACAGGGCAAGCAGACTGTTAGCATTTCAGTTGCAAAAAGTACAATCAAGCAGAGTTGTCCATAGAATTAGGTGTCCAAGTTCTGGGGAAATGCTATCACAACCCAAAGATGTGGCAAAAGCGTTTGCCACTTATTACCAAGAATTGTATAAGGAAGAGAGTTGGCAAAATAAGGGGGAAAAAAACGAGAACTTTTTCGACTCAATAGGTCTTACCAAATTGACTGAGGAGGAAGCCGATTTATTGACACGCCCAATTACAAGAGAGGAAATAAAAAACAGCATTTTAAAACTTAAAAATAACAAATCTCCAGGAGTGGATGGCCTCCCTGGTGAATATTATAAAATATATGAAAAAGAGCTTACGCCTTTTAGATAAAGTTTATAATTATGCACTTTTTGAGGGGGATCCTCCTCAGTCATGGTCCGAAGCGATTATTAGTGTCATTCATAAAGACGGTAAAGACCCTACACTGTGCAATTCTTATTGCCCCATCAGCCTCCTCTGTGTTGATTTAAATATTCTTCCCATTATTGCAAACAGAATACAAAAATATATAAAAAAAAAAACTGGTGAAACCCGATCAGACAGGCTTTATCGGCCATAGACAGGGGACTGATAATGTTCGAAGAGCTTTAAACCTCCAAATAGTTGCACAGAAAAGGAACATCCCATCAATGCTCATCAGCTTGGACGCTGAGAAGGCGTTTGATCGGGTGGACTGGGGTTTCCAACAACAGACATTGAGGCACATGGGATTTAATGAGACATTTATAAAATGGGTCCAAACTTTTTATTAAAGCCCAAAGTCACGTGTAAGGGTCAATGGGCACTGCTCAAAATTCTTTCAACTGGGACGCGGCACTAGGCAGGGCGATGTTCTGTCACCCTCACTATTTGCTTTGAGTATAGAGCCGTTAGCTGAATTGATCAGATCCAATCCTCTCATACAAGGAATAGGAGATGAATCAAATGTTCAGCATAAACTGTCACTTTTTGCTGACGATATTTTATTATTCCTGGAAAACCCTATCACTTCTGTTCCAGCCTTGCTTCATAGCCTTAAGGAGTTTAGTATGATAGTAGGTTATAAAATTAACACAAATAAATCCGAAGCCTTAATGATTGTTGGGACTTGGCCATCACAGTTGGATAATCTTGTCTCGTTTAGACACTCCAAGCAGGGGTTTAGATATCTTGGAGTAATTCTTACCCCTAAGACTACGCAATTGTTCTCATCTAACTATGATAAATTGTTAAAGGAAATCAGAACTGATTTAAATAGATGGGATGTACAACCACTTTCTCTTTTCGGTAGAATTGAATGTATTAGAATGAATATTCTTCCAAGACTATTATTTTTGTTTCAAAACCTCCCTGTTGTTATACCACAATCTACTTTCAAATTCTTAGATAAATTAACGTCAAAATTTATTTGGCAGAACAAAAGACCTAGAGTGCGCCTTCAAATTTTAATGTCGGCTAATGAGAAAGGGGGCTTAAATTTACCAAATTTCAAATACTACTATTGGGCTGCCCAAATAAAAGCTATGGTGGCATGGATCATTCGTGATCCAGAGTCACAGTGGGTCTCTATGGAAGAGTACTCTGTGTCAGGAGTCTCTCTCTCTCAACTGCCATTTCTCAACTAGCAATCTCAGAAAAAAATAAAAATTACAAATGTATGTGTCAAACATACTTTAAAGATTTGGAATAAGATCCAGAAGCGGTTGAAAGGAAAGACTGCTTTATCTCGAGCTATAACCATTAATGGAAATATTGAGTTCCTTCCATCTTTATCAGACAACAGCAGCTTTCGGGGATGGGCTGAGAGGGGTCTCCTCACAGTGGATCAATTGTTTGATAAAAACGTATTTAAAACCTTTGCCCAATTAAGAGCAAAATTCAAGTTACCCTCCAGTGATTTATATAAGTATTTTCAGATAAGGAGCTATGTAACTAAACATAGTGATTGGGAAATGATCAGAAGAGAGCCCAATATAGAGAAGCATTTTATTAAGTTGGTTGAAAAGGGTGGTGTAATGAAGAAACAAATGTCCTTGATGTACAAAAAATTGTTGATTGACATGTCAGATAATACACAACACATAAAACAACAATGGGAATTGGAGCTGAATGTTTCCTTGGATGACGATGTTTGGGATGACATTTGCTCTGGATGTCATAAGGGTGTGGGTAGTCAGATTTGGAGGGAGTTTGATTGGAAGACAAAGATTAGATTTTTCAGGACCCCGTTAAAATCCTTCCTCACCAAGAGTACTATGAATGACAAATGTTGGAGGAACTGTGGTTTGGTTGGTGATCAAGCTCACATCTTTTGGGACTGCCCCATCATACACAACTTTTGGAAGGACATTAAGGACTTTTTGGAAAATCTATTAAAAGTGAACATCTCTTTTGACTCCCAAACATTTTTACTGGATATATTTCCAGAAAATTTTTCTCAAGACCAAGCATTTCTTCTCCATCTCCTCTTAATGACGGCAAGGAAGATGATAACAATCTGTTGGTTAAAACCTGTGCCACCCACTGTTACGCAATGGATACAAAAGATAAGACAAGTTTATTTAATGGAGCGGTTGACAGCACAACTACAATTGAAAACCTCAGTTTTTGAAAGAAGATGGGGTCCTGCTATTGACTTTTTGAAATAGAAAATAAGCCTATGCCTTAAATTGTTTATGTCGTTGACTGTAAATAATGAATGAAGCCCAGTCTCAGGACAATGTTCATGTTCTTTTTTTTTAATTTTTGTTTATTTTCTTTGTTTTATTTATTTATTTTTTCTTTGTGTGTATACACAATAAAGTTACAAAAAAAAGAACTTTTTAGACTGGTATGTTTTTTAATGGGTCAAAACCATTAATACTTTTCAAATAATATTGCATAATTTGTTTTCTTCATCTCTGACATCCCAATATCTCAACTTTGATTTAATTAAAGCAGCACTTTGCAAGATTTCCATTTTTGTCAAACTGTGACCCCTAGAGTCGCTGTGGAGTACTTGTACTGTCGTAAATAGCATTCACGCAGAGATGCAACACTTGGGGGAGACGCACAACATTCAACCCGAAAATAGTCATGTTAACTGTTAACCATAGCAATAACTGAAACTATTCAGTCATCTATTTATTTTCTAACTAATCTATATTTCTAACTAATCTATCTATCTATCTATCTATCTATCTATCTATCTATCTATCTATCTATCTATCTATCTATCTATCTATCTATCTATCTATCTATCTATCTATCTATCTATCTATCTATCTATCTATCTCTTTCTTTCTTTCTTTCTTTCTTTCTTTCTTTCTTTCTTTCTTTCTTTCTTTCTTTCTTTCTTTCTTTCTTTCTATCTATCTATCTATCTATCTATCTATCTATCTATCTATCTATCTATCTTCCTTGCTAATCTTTCTTTCTTTCTAACTAAACTATCTTTCTTTCTAACTAATCTATCATTCTTTTTCTTTCTTTCTAGCTAATATTTCTTCTTTTTTTCTTACTGATCTTTTTCTTTCTCTCTAATCTTTTTTTCTTACTAATCTGTATTTCTTACTCATCTTTCTTTCTAACTAATCTTTCCTTCTTTGTTTTTTTCTAAACTAATCGTTTCTTTTTTATTTCTTTATTTCTATTCATCTCTAATCTTTCTTTCTAACTAATCTTGATGATCTATCCATCCAACCATCCATGGTCATGTTAAAACATGCTAAATCATGCTAGCAATGTGGCAAACCATACTTGAAACATGTTAAACCATGCTAGAACAGTTTAAAACTTTTTCAAACTTTCTGGCTTGGCTTTTCTAAGCCAACTTAAAGTTTATCTTTAAACTTTACCATCTATTTACTATTAACTGTTACCAAATTAATTAATTAGTTAATTAATTGTTGCCCTTACTTTATTAATTGCTTAAAGTTGAATGCCATATGTGTTTAAAAAAGTTTAAAGCCTGCATGAAAATCTATTTTGTAAACGCATGTAATCCATTTTTTTATGTACATGTGGGTGCAGAATTTTTTTATCTGAATGTGCAAGACTTCTGGTGTCAGCAGTTTTTTTTGTTGTTTTAGCTGTTCAAAAAACGCACGCTTGATGTTGCAATTTTTTATTAGTTTTTAATTATTTATGGTTATAATAACTCACTGGTTTGTACTGCAAATCGTTTTAGCGTTTACTGCACATTTACCTGTAGTAGCTAATAAGTTGGAAGTCTCGCACATTCACAGTAAATAGTTTAAAGTTCCCCTGTAGTCAATAATTGTATCCCTTTAAAGGAAAAGTTCAACCAACAATTACAGTTACCCCATGAACTCACAATCAAGCCATTCTGACATTCTTCTTTTAGGATAATACAATCGGAGTTATATTACAGTTTTTCTCAATTGCTTTGGCTCAATTCTCAAATGTTCTTTTTATTTTCCAAAACATTAAGTTCAGATCTCTGAACAATTCGCTTCTTTTTCACATCAGATTGGAATTTCTTATTGTTTTGAGCAAATTGCAAATGCTTTGGCACATGTGTGCAAAGACTACATACAACTGTCTGCAGTTTGGACAACAAATAATTGCATATGGCTTTATGATCAAAACTGATGACTCGATTCTCACTTACACTGTCAAACACTTCAAAACTTCTCAGACATTATTTATTGTGTAAGCCATCACATTCAAAACAATCTATTCGATTATCATTATCAGTACACATGAATGTATATTCTAAAATATATCTGACATTGACATTGTTTGTAATCTTTGCTAAATTGGCACATGACCTCTAATTGCATTCGCAATTTAATTGCAAATTACCCAATATGAATCAACAATTTAACCATTAACCAATCAACTTTGGGAATATATATATATATATATATATATATATATATATATATATATATATATATATATATTGCCCACATATACATATATATAAAGATATAGATATAGATATAGATATATAGATATAGATTGCCCACAGCACAATCACTGCTGTAGAAGTTTTTGAGAATGGAGGACATTCACAACCCTGAACTGCAGCAACAAGCTCATGGAAGAGCAATTGGAAGGCATGTAAGAATATGTGGTGGTGGTGGTGGTAGAGGAAGAAATAATCGAGGAAGAAATACTTCTATTTCCACCTCTTCCTTGATTATTTCTTCCTCTACCACCACCACCACCACCACCACCACCACCACCACGTATTCTTACATGCCCTCTCTGATGAAATCAGAGCCACACTTGTGGATCATGTCATAAATCTGACCATTGCAGGGGATGGGTGTGGCACTCAAGGAGATTTTTTCCATTGTGTGGCAATGGAAAACATCAGATATGATGTTGATGAAAATCTTTGGCCTGACCAACGAGAGCGACAAGATGTCCACCAAGAATAATTTGTTTGTTTGTTTTTTGCCCATGAATGTTATTTTTTTGTTTGTGTATTTGTGGTAATACACAAATATAAAATGTAAAGTGAAATCTTGTTACTCTTGTCAGTTACGTTACATGTACAGTAAATACACTTGTATTGTGTACACATGAAGTAAAAAAATCAACACTGTAAAAATACAAAATGTTCATAGAATATTTTTCTCTACATACTATTGACTTTTCTCAACGAGTATGAGATTTGTTTACAGTAAACCCTTAATTTTGGTTGACTGTTGCGGTGAAAAACCAACTAAACATTTTGACCAGTGTGGCTCACACAATGACAAAAAAACTTTAGATTTTGGTGGCCTTGGCCAAATTATTGACACAATAACTAGGTTTTGAAGCATGAATTAGATGTTTTGGTTGAGTGACTACATTTTGCAGAAATGCTATAAAGCTTTGAAGTTCCTGCAAACAGTTGTGACAGTTGCACTCACAGTTTAGAGAATGGTAAGACTGTTTCGAAAAATGTGCCAAAGCAATTGAGAAAAACTGTAAGAAATGTTCTGGCTTAAGCTTACGTCCTAAGCTTTATGATGGCAGTGAATGGGACGCCAAAATTTGAAGCCCAAAAAAGTGCATCCATTCATTATAAAAGTAATCCACACGGCTTTGGGGAGTTAATTAAGGCTGCATTTATACTCCAAGTCTTAATGAAAAGATCTGATCTTTTTACATATCCGATTTTTTTGGCCCGCCTGTTTACATTCACCTTAGACAGGACTGTATCCGATATCTGTGAATACATTAATTCCTGCCCAAAATGATTTTCGGTGATCGTTTTATTATGCACATGGTAGGCTAGACCCTGGTTTTGAAAGGCAGTGCTATTAAAATTATTTTTATAATTAATGTCGGGGGTCATGATTATTTGCTGGAATGGACAAGAAAACAGCTGCCAACACTCTCAGAAAAAAAGGTACGAAAGCTGTCACTGGGGCGGTACCTTTTCAAAAGGTACACTTTTGTACCTAAAGGGTGCATATTGGTACCTTCATGGTACATATTTGTACAATTATGGTACCAATATGCACCCTTTAGGTACAAAAGTGTACCTTTTTGAAAAGGTACCGCCCCAGTGACTGCTTTTGTACTTTTTTTCTGACAGTGAATGATGCAAAATCATTTTCATTTATCTACAGCTCATATCTAGAATTTTGAAGTGAAATAAAGTAGCCTTGTAATATTTTTTCTTTATGAATTCAAATGAATTAACAAGAGAGGGAGAGAGCAATAGAGCATGTGCATGATTGAGTGACCTATAGTGACACCTGTTGGTTTAATTACAGCGAATCACCTCATTGCTGAGAAATATAATGTAGCTTTCTGTAGTGAAGCTGTCTTATTTATAAAAGTCACGAACAGAGGTTGAAAACCAGCCCCTGAATGTTTCTGTTTGCACTATTTCTTTTCTTTACAAAAATAAATATAAAGTTCCCACCTCAGTAAAAAGCTGTGAGCTAGTGCATACAGGCACGTCTGCCTCATAATACAACATTAAAGGATGGGCTATTATTTCATCCGCAACCGCATCACAAAACTCTTCATCTGTCCGCCATCGCGGATTGGGCGATACAAGACGCTGCTGATGACAGCCACTATGAGACTAGAAAGCTCTCAGAATATCAGCAGTGAACGTCTCGGTTACGTATGTAACCCTCGTTCCCTGAGTAGGGAACAGAGACGTTACGTCGGATGACGTAGAATGGGGGTTTCGCATAGAAAGCCAATCCTCTTTGAGTATTAAAAAACGAGCCAATGGCAAGAAAATGCCATGGGTCTGCGGAATTTGCACAGCGTATCTCCGCCCTACCTCGTGAGTATTAAAGGAGGAAGCGGACGCAACCTCTGTATGTCTTCGCTGAGGAGCTGAGACTGAACTCAGGCGTCTACCCAGAGGTACAGCGGAAGTGGCAGGGAGACGTAACGTCTCTGTTCCCTACTCAGGGAACGAGGGTTACATACGTAACCGAGACGTTCCCTTTCGTAGTCAGTCCGAGTTACGTCGGATTACGGAGAATGGGGGTCCCCTGTTTAATCACGCCACCTTCACACTTCTCTTCCAGTGCCCTGCGAAAGTCTGATCCCCTGTCGTGAAACTTAGCACGGACGAGGAGTCCTACTTAGCACAGGAATACCAAGGTACACTGGGGAGCATATCCCAGAGGAAATATGCCACAGTACGCCTACCCGTAGGGAGGACTTAAGAATACACATATGGCCCAAGGCGGCTTCATATGGAGGAAAACTGGAGTCACCAACCGAAGGGTGGCTAAGATTAACTCCAGGGGTGGCAAGGTGGCTTGCCGAAGGAAGACACATGCTCAGAGAGGCTTACAGTGGAGAATACACATGTGGAGGTTACTAGCAGGAACCATGCACTCAGAGGCACCTAACCGATGCCCAGGCAACAGACACTGCATCAACAGTGCTGGAGGACTCAGGGCTTCAATAGAAGGCTCAGCTGAGGAAAAAATCGCACTTATCCAGTCCGAGGAGTGGAATGGCGAGCAAGCGAAGACACCTGAGCGGGTCCAGTACTGGCTGGTCGAGCGAGTACAAGAGAGGACACAGGCTCCACTCGGAGATTATAGAATCTAGTGAATGTGTTAGGTGTCGCCCAGCCTGCAGCTCTGCAGATGTCTGCTAGCGAGGCGCCATGCGCTAGAGCCCAAGAGGAAGTCACACTCCGGGTGGAGTGGGCTGTCACACCAAGGGGGCACGGTCGACCTTGCTGCTGTTAAGCCAAAGCAATGGTGTCCACTATCCAGTGAGACAACCTCTGCTTTGAGAGACCCCTACCCTTCTGGCTCTCACCATAACAGACAAAGAGCTGGTCTGAGGTCCTGAAACACCGCATTCTGTCTACGTAAGCCCGGAGGGCACATACTGGACAGAGCAGTGCCAAGGCTAGGTCTGCCTCCTCCAGGGGCAGCGCTTGCAGGTTCACCACCTGGTCCCGGAAGGGAGTGATAGGAACCTTGGGCACATATCCAGGCCGGGGTCTCAGGATCACATGAGAGCAGGCCGGCCCGAACTCCAGGCACGCTTCGTCAACGGAGAATGCGTGCAGGTCCCCTACCCTCTTGATGGAGGCCAGTGCAACCTCTTGGTCTTCATCGACAGGAACTTAATCTCGACTGATTGCAGTGGCTCGAAGGGAGGTCTCTGCAGGGCGCTCTCTGCAGTGGCTCCAAGGGAGGTCTCTGCAGGGCGCTGTCTTCATCGACAGGAACTTAATCTCGACTGATTGCAGTGGCTCGAAGGGAGGTCTCTGCAGGGCGCTTAAAACCACTGACAGGTCCCAAGAGGGTACGAGAGGAGGGCGAGGACGATTCAGTCTCCTCGCTCCCCTCAGAAACCTGATGATGAGGTCGTGTTTCTCCAAGGACTTACCTTCAACTGCTTCATGATATGCGGCAATGGCAGCCACATAGACCTTTAGGGTGGAGGGAGACAGCCTTTGCTCCAACACTTCTTGCAGGAAGGAAAGCACGACACTGATCGAGCATCTCCGGGGGCCTTCTCGGCTAGAAGAGCACCAGTTGACGAAGAGGTTCCATGCATAAGGCGCTGGGGTCCTGTCCAGGAACCCGTGGCTGCATGTCCATTGCACATGGCATCCCAACCCGTGGCAGAGGCATCTGTGGAGACAACAACATGCCAGAATAGACCTGTTTGCGTCCAGAGAACACTCACTGTCCAAAGTTTTTCTCCAAGAGCAGGAATGCGCTGGCCCATGTCTGGCCCCGCTGCCCGCTCTATGCTTTTCCCCCAGTTTCGCTCCTGCCTCAAATGTTGGAACGAATCAAGGTAAAACGGATGCTCAGTTCTTCTTGTGGCTCTGCTCTGGACAAACCAAGCTTGGTTCCCAGTCCTGAACTGTGGTCCCTGCACGCATGGGCCATCTACGGGTACCCACAAACCTCCCAGAGGGAGTGTTCAACACAATCCCACAGGCTAGAGTGCCGTCTACTAGTTGACTAGAAACCTGAGGCTTTTCACCCCCAGACTGGGTTACAGATAGGCTCTCCTTCCTTCAAGAGCTGCTGGCTAAGGGCAGAACCCCATCCACACTCAAAGTTTGTTTGGCAGCCATAGCTCCATTTACAAAACCTGCGACTGGCCAGTCACTGGGGAAAATTATCTGGTCATCCACTTTCTTAAATGAGCTAAGAGGTTAAATCCTCCCAGAACCCCCTCAATGCCCATGTGGGACCTTTCCACAGTTCCCGCCGACCTGTCTTGAATGACAGTGGAAACGCCATTCAAGACAGCGTTTCTTATGGCTCTCGCTTCAATAAAGCACATAGGGGATTTGTAAGCCCTCTCGGTGAGCGCGAACATGTATGGAATTTAGGCCAAATGACTCGAAAGTCATGCTTAAACCAAATGCCTAAATCCCTCAACACACCTTTCAGGGCCCGGTTTATAGTGAGGAGATGGATGCAAGCTTCTTTTGCCCAGTCAAGGCATTAAGAGCTTATGTGTCTCTCTTGTCCGTTTTCAGACAGACTGAGCAGCTTTTCGTTTCGTTCAGCGGTCGTACTAAGGGACTAGCCACATTGAAACAGAGCTTATCCAGATGAATAGTTGACGCCATAGCGCTGGCATGCACGTCAAATGGCTTTTAAAGAGTAGTTCACTTTTAAAAAAAGCCTTTTGTTGGTAATTTACTCACCCCCATGTCATCCAAGATATCCATTTCTTTCTTTCTTCAGTTGAAAAGAAATTAAGGTTCTTGATGAAAACATTCCAGCATTTGTCTCCATATAATGCTTATATGGAGTTTATATGGCTTATATAATGTTTCAGTGCAAACTGTTCAAAGGGCTTTAAATGATTCCAGACAATGAATAAGGGTCTTATCAAGCGAAACGATCACTCATTTAAAAAAATAGCAAAGTTTAAGTTTTATAAGCTCAAATGGTCCCCTTGCTCTGTTCTGTGATGCGCATTTGTGACTCTCCTGTTCGAACTCGTTCATCAAAAGGAACGAATATTTTCCTGAGTCAATTCGTTCATTTTGTTCATTGAATGAATCAAATGACAAAAAAAGATTTGTTCATTTTGATAAATGAGTTTGGACAGGAGAGTCACGAATGTGACTGCTTGATTGACAGCTCCTCCTCTAGCCAATCAATCGAAGAGGGGAGTTGACATCAATCCAATGCAAATAAAACATCTCCAGTTAACAGCATTCGTTTCATTTGTTTGTTAAATAACAGGCGATCTAGCACTGAAATGTGTTGGAAACGCGCTTCAATACGTTGCAAGCGCAGGACACGGAAAGAAGAACGAAAAACATGAACATAAATTTAAGTTTTATGCAAAATATTTTTTATGTGTTTAAAGTTTTTATTCATGCTTGTTATTTTTTGATTCACGCGTCTTATATTTTGATCCGTGACCACGTTCTTTGCTTTTCTGATAATTTTAAATATAGTTTTAAATTATAATCAAAATATAATTATAATTTAAATATAGTTTAAAATATAGTTTAAAATTTTGCATTCTTTTTTTCAGTTTGTGCAAAATAGTATTACATGTGTTTTTACATTCTTGAATCACGGTTATTATTTTTTGATCGTGGCTGCAATGCATTTGGCGGGATTTTGATCCCATACTTACCTCCGTAAAATGTGCAGCACAGAGAGCGCACAAGAGACTTGGGTAATAATTATGAGGGACCGAGTTATAAATAAAATGTAACCATTGATCCCTAACTCCCTCGTCCCAAGGAAGGCTGAACAAAGTGGACCTGCAATCCGGATGAAAAAAAAACATTGTTTCGACGACATTGCGGCAACAACACTCTAGCCTATATATACCACAACAACTCATCTCCAAAGCATTATAGAATGGACTCGCCCTCTTTATTTAGTATTCTTGGAGGAGTGGTTTATGTAAATATTGGGGTTAGTGACGTCAGCAACCCTGGAGGAATGTCGTGTAGTCCTTATCATACGTTTGCTGTAGTTCTTTGAAATTGATTTCTTTAAAAGCAAATATCTCCATTTGTTTTAAACTTTGAGGCCATCCTTAAAAATATTTTGGTTTGCAGTAACAGCAATTTTTTAAAAAAATAGGGTCGGTAGGTAGGTCTATATATTTTTTTTTTCAAGATTCAGTGTAAAAAAAAGTACAATTTTGGTCATGGTGATCGTGATTTTTTTTAAAAAATGCATATGTGACGTCACTGACTGGGTCTTCAAACTGTGCATCCACCGCTAGGTGTTAATGCAACCTACATCCGGTTACATTTTAGGCCAGTCACAAAATGTATAAAATATCTATTTGTTATATATATACATGAGATAAGCAAAAACAAGTACAAAACACATGTTCAAACAAAGAATACAATTAAACAAAGATACAAAAAAAGATACAAAGGTCTAAAATTAGCTAGGCTACTTTTCAGTTAAGTGTGTCGCTCTGTCTGAAAAGAAATTTAATTTAGTAATCAAATGTAAAATGACACTGCATAGTTTCTCATAGTTAGATTAATGCTTATTAAAGTTTAAGTTATTCATTCAAGAGCTGTGTGTGATTTTTATCTGCCTTTTGTTGTTTTATTCGCATTACTGGCTCAATCGTCACATGTTTATTAGACTACTGCCCCTTTAAGACCGAATGAAGTCTGCTGTAATAGATGACTGATGCGCAGACTTTTGTGTTTTTAATAGTTCTTTTAATGATTGAACGCGTCCGCAGTTTAGCAACAGTACAGACTGCATTTTACAACAATCACCGATCGTGCTGATTCTGACGGTACGTTTGGGCTTTAGGAAGAAATGGCAGCGCAACGCTGTGAAGGGAAGGAAGTTGACCTAGACAGAATGCGTCTGTAATGGTTTACTCTCAAATATCTTCTTTTTATAATCTTTGAAAGCGGAAATCTAAAATACAATTAGAATAATATCCCAGATCTAAAGTGCAACCACGTTCTGTCCTCATTTTCACTCATTAAGCAGGGCTGTCGTGCTGTGCGCTGTGGCTCCGAGTGAGAGATCGCTCTCTCTTCTGGACTGCCGCGAATAGCAAAATTGCATCACAGACAAATTGTTTAATATCATTATATATAGAAATGGTTGATATTCATCCCCATTGCCCGTTTAATACCAGGTTTACCAAGCGGGAACACCGAATGAAACGAGCGAACTTACAAGCCATATAGCCTATGTGACACGCGTAACATGGTGTAAACATAATCGGATGACTGTATGACGCCACGGGTTTTTATTTAAAGGGTACCTATTTTGGGTTTTTGAAAATTGCCCTTCATGTAGTGTTTAACATAGATCTAAGTGAACGAAAACATCCTGCAAAGTTTTAAGCATGAAAGTTCATCGTATACAAAGTTATTGTCTCTCAAAAACAAGAGTCGACTCTGAGTCGCTGATATGAATCGTTCGAAAAACGATGCTTTTCCTTTGTCTGGTTGACGTCAACTTGACAAGTTATTTGAATAAGAAACGCCCACTTATTGCGCTCGGAGACGCTAGGGAAAACCGGAGCTCCAGGGGTGGCGGGCAAATCTGAAACTGGCCCAGGACGGGCCACCCTGCCTGGGCTGGCCAGGGAGGTCTGAGAGCATGGAGGTTTGGACCCACCGCACCTTTTTGGACTTTCGAGATCTGGGCTTCGGAAAACAATCATGTCGACGAGACTCTGTGTTTTGAAGTGCGACGCAAAAGCGAACTTTTTTAACCTGCCAAGTGAGGAGTATTTGAAGACTAAGTGGCTGCAGTTCATATATACAAGTACTGCTATACCACACAAGTATAGCCCAAACCTTGTTCTGTGTTCGCGTCATTTTGAAGATGATTGCTTCACAGATGTTCGCAGATGTTTATGTTTAAACAGCAACATCACACACTAGCTAAAGTTAGAAAAGTGAAATTGTGTTTTACCACTCCTTTCAAAGCTTGATTTTCACCACAGGGGGTCTTTAAGATAAGGTGGAGAGAGTTTGTTTTGAATGATTAAGATCAATGATTTAACTCTTTTTTTTTTTTTAGGGTAAAAAAAAAATCTGACTTTTCTCTGGTGATTTATGCTCACATTAATTTTTGAGTGTAATGACCACAAAAAAAAAAATCCATTCAGACAAAGACTACTAAACAGATAATAGAACCCTGTTCTACTTAATATTTTTGTTTTTTGATCTGTTACATTTGGATGTACATCACAAAACGGAAGAAGATATCTGTTGCTACTTTAGTTTCGTTGCAACTTTAAGTAATCTAGATAGTCTATCACAGACAGCACATCATTATGAATGATTAACTTTATTTGCAAGAACTTTTCTCCCAATACAGTTTTGGTGTCACAGTACACTGAATGTCCATGAAAACTTAAACAAACTAAACAGTTTATTTTCATTACTCACATGTCTACCTGTGTTTTATTATCCCGCCACTTCTTTTTTTACAGTTACGTCATTATGAGTTTGTTTGTTTCAGCTGTCAACATGACACCATGGCTTTTGCGTAAACATACACACCACTTTCAAGTCAAGCGGCGTGTTATCTATACGCATTTTGAGCTATCCACGTGTATGCATGTGTATCAGGGCTCTCATGTTTTGAACTGAGTTCAGAGTGAGATTTTGGCGGCGGCTGCAGCCACGGCGGCAGCAAGGGTTTTGTGTGGACGGTTTCTGATCTGATAGATGACGCATATTCTTACAAATATAATAATATTTATTTAATTCAGCATTTCTTTGTTCGTGTGTGTGTGTGTGTGAGAGAGAGAGAGATAATGGTTAGTGTTGTTTATTGTAGGTGTTGGTAGCAGATTTTGAGGCCTTCAGCACAGGGGTTGGTGGCTCCCATTTGAAGCACTGGGGTTCCAGGCCAGCCATTTTTACTGTCATGATGGATGACAGGGTTCCATCTAGTTCCAAGCCATGCGATTATTGAGGTCAATATTGCGGTTGTGATATGCGATTGCGATTAGGGATGCAACGGTACACGGTAAAATCCCGGACCGTTCGGTCAGCCCTGCACGGGACAATCTAACCTCGTGTCCCGCGGGACTTCGGTTCTGCCATAGAGTTCGTGCTGCACTTAAAAGCCGTTACTCTTTTCAAAAAAACGACAGTGTGCCTCATATTCCGCAGCGCCTTACTATATATGGATCAATTAGTTAACAACGCTCCGCGTTATTAAATTCGCCCACGAACTCGCGCTTGTGTCCAGCTTATGCCCGCTTTGTCACACGGCGACGCCGGCCAGTTCAACCTCGTATAAATCAGGTTGCGTGTCTCCCGCTCACGAGCGATCACAGACACACGAACAGACACTATCCCGGCGCTGCTCGCGCGTCATATGTTCATAAAGCGCTCTCCGTTCACAGTAACGGGTCGTCTCATTCAAAACAGCCAACTGTTGCTGTTAGCGAGCTGCCGCACATTGAATACTTATCAGGCTGCGAATGTAAGTTACGTGCCCGCCCCAGCGCGCTCACGCATACTAAATAAACGCCTCACCTCCGGCTCCACGTAGCCTGCTCTCTACATTCCCAGCACATAGTGGATGCATAACGCAAACCCAGTCAAACGTTTGACTGCTGTACCCAGAGGAAAATTTTACTGCTCAAAGCTTGCTTTTCTATAGCTCAGGAGACAAATTTGAGATTCTCATCTAAGCCTTATTTTAATCTCTATTTTGTCTAAAATGTTTCTCATATGTTTCTCCTAAAATTCACTAGGAGCAATAGGTGAGACAGGAAAACTTTACTGCTCAGAGCTTGCTTTTAGGAGACAAATTTGAGATTCTCATCTAAGCCTCATTTTAATCTCTATTTTGTCTAAAATGTTTCTCATATGTTTCTCCTAAAATTCACTAGGTGAGACAGAATAATCAGAGGGAGTCATATCTGAGACTAAAAGGAGATGCCTTGCTAATCTCAATTCAGTGTGTTTAATGACTCCTTTATTTCTCCTTTGAAAAAGAAAATGAGCACTACTAGAGCTACTATGGAGCAATATCCGAGTCTCTCGCTCACTTTCCCTCTCATGCACACAAACACACACCCACGCACATGAATTACAAATCACCATTCTAAACAACACAGATCATCCACTTCAGAACATCTTGATGGACTAAAGAAACAACTAACGGGAATGCTACTCTCTCTTCACTGCAGGACAGACAGAAGATCTATCTACAGCCATCAGGCTTTAAAAAAATCTATAGCAAATGGCAGATTAGCTGATGTAATAAAGAAATGAAGAAATTTGAATCTGAATCTTTATTTAAATCAAAATAACATTAACAAATTTAAAGACAGCAAAAACTGTTAAAACATGGTCATTACAAAACTAAAGTGCTTTTTTTTGTTGTAAAATTCTGTTTTTAAAACGATAACAATTTTAACAATGTTATGAGCAGTGGCAGGCCAGGTTTACAACAATTCACAACAATGAACAGTCTCTGGCGCCAACATACATAATTTGAAAACAAGGACTTTTGTGAACATTGTCATTTTAACAAATGTCTCTGTGTGCCCATGCATCCGATATTTACAATGTTGTGGCCCTGATGCGGCATTTGTTTATGAAGGCTTTTTTGACCTTACTTTTCTCAACCGGTGTCCAACCATCCAGTGTACTACAGCGCATGACGTAAGCTGCAAGAATAAAATAAAAGAAAGCACAAATTACAGATTGCATTGAGTAACCGCAGTTACCACAACAGTATTAACAACTTTTTTCATCCTGATACGACAAAAATTCAATGGATCACACATAAGGAAATTCAGCAAACTGTGAGGACAGTGAAACAATCATAACATTTAACGTAGCTATGTGATATATGGGTATATATGGCTTATTGGGTTCCCACTAGGCATGTAACTAGGGGTGTAACGATACACAAAACTGACGGTTCGTTTTTCCCACGGTTTTGACGTCTCAGTTCGGTTCGGTTTAGAAAGCTAAAATTGCTTATAAAAAAAAAACAACAACAGTGGTTTTGTCTTTGAAATTCATTCAATTACAATTAAACATTTCACAAG
Organism: Cyprinella venusta; assembly: GCA_038021265.1. Lineage (NCBI taxonomy): Eukaryota > Metazoa > Chordata > Actinopteri > Cypriniformes > Leuciscidae > Cyprinella > Cyprinella venusta. The sequence continues at coordinate 20,966,479 of CM075871.1, forward strand.
CATTAAAACAAAAATCTACTAATGCTGTAAACTATCTAGGGAGCCGCACATTACTATAACATTAAAGGTTGTAGCCAAGATTTTTAACCTAAATTCAGATGCTATTTATTTTTTAGATATAATAATCAACACACAACACATTGTGTGAAAACATGTAAACGAAACAAAAGGCAGGAACCAAAGTTGTGGACAATGAATCACTTGCCTTTTGAGGTAAATATAATGCTAGTGACAAGCTATGCTGTTTTATTGTAGTCTTTCCGCTGCTGAAACACTGAATGAGCGATTACACGAGTTATGATGCCTTTCAGTAAGTATACTGTATCTTTCAACATACCTTCAGGTGTCATTTCTGTAACTGAGAAAGAGATAACCGCGTTTACTTAGTGGTTAATAGTGGCTAGGCTACAAAACTGAATTCGTTGTGTACTGTACACATAACATGAGGTCCATTGAGCTGGGCTGGGCGGGGCCGGGATAGCAGGGGGCGGGGCGTGTTGCGTACGCAATGAAAGTATCGGGATTCGAATCATGAGTTCTGTATCACGTTTTTTCGGTTCGGTTCGAATATCGTTCCACCTAGGTTTTTTTTCATTGTTATACCTAAAACTGGCCACACATTTTTACCTAAGAATTTTCACAACTTTCTCCACAAATTGTTAAAGGGATAGTTCACTTTGAAATTAATTTTTGAGTTTTAGCATACCTCAAGGGCATCCAAGATGTAGGTGTCTTTGTTTACACAGTATTTTCAATTTTGTCATTTTTCGGTGAAACCGTTGTTGTCTATCAGTCTTATAATGGAGGTCTATGGTCACCACCTCAAAGAGCATGCACAGAGAAGTCCAAATTAAACATGATTTAATGACTCGTAAATGTAAGCACACATTGATGGCCTAAGACATGAAACGAGCGGTTTGTGTGAGAAAACGAACATTATTTATATCGTTTTACCTCTTGTAACCACAGCCATGTCTTATTGATCTGAATCAGTTGTTCAATGTCCAACTGAACCGTGTCCAACGTTCCGCCGGAAGTGATCTCTCGCATGTCTACGTAACTCATTATTTACACAGAGATTTTGGTAGTTTTACCTTTCACTAAACATATTTAGATATATCGATATCTATATCCTATTTCCTGTATATCTAAGTACGTTTAAATCTTCACAGTGAACGGCAAAATATCTGTGTAAACAATGAGTGACGTACACACGCAAGCGATAACTTCCAGCTGAACGTTGGACATGGTTCAGTTCGGTTAGAGCCCGTCTGGTTCGGTTCAGTTGGACATTGAACAACTGATTCAGATCAATAAGACATGGCTGTGGTTACAAGAGGTAAAAACGATATAAATACTGTTCATTTTCTCACACAAACCGCTCGTTTCGTGTCTTAGGCCATCAATGTGTACTTACATTTACGAGTCATTAAATCATGTTTAATCTGGACTTTTCTGTGCATGCTCTTTGAGGTGGACCCCCTAAACCTCCATTATAGGACTGACCGACAACAACGGTTTGACCTAAAAATATCAAAATTGAAAATACTGTGGAAACAAAGACACCTACATCTTGGATGCCCTTGAGGTAAGATAAAACATCAAAAATTAATTTCAAAATGAACTATCCCTTTAACAACCACATGAGCAACATACTTACTTAGAATTGCATTGACTTTGGACCTATCCAGGACTCTCTTCCCATCTGGCACCTTTCCGTGTTTCCCAAATGCTACAGCATTCTTGCATTCTTCTGCAGTAAACAATTCGTCAAAAAGAAGATGGAACAAGCGGAGGCAGTCCTTCTTTGCGGTTGCATGGATTGCAGCCAGGTGAGTCGAGGACAAGAAGAGGCCACTTCCTGGATATAGCTCCTGCTGCCGAGATCCGCCTTTTGGAGCCCGAACACCAGCCTGAGGTTGGATCTGTTCAACTTTGTCAAGAAAACTTCTAAATGCCTCGAGGTGCTCACCACCTGTGTCACAAAAGATGTATATTAACTTACAGGGACACAGCAGCATTTATAAATAAAAAAAAATAATAATAAAAAAATTAAAAAGTCCAAAAGATTTCATGGTTGGATAAGAGTTTTACCAAATTGTTTAAAGCATTTAAGATTTAGCTTAAGCATCAAATAACTCCCAATGTAGTAGAACTTTAAACATATACCAATATAAAAACATAATTACAATGTAGTGTTGCACAATTTAATACACTAGATTATACCCAGGTTTTTTTACACAACTCTTCTGAATATTGTGTGTTCGAAAAACTGTTTGAGAAAAACAGAAGTGTTAAAAGAACAAGTAATTGCAACAGAGAAACAAAACAAACTTACTTATACCACACAGCACATCAAGCAGTTTGGCCTTTTCCTCCACTAATTTTTCCACCTCTGTCTTGCATGCTTCGCATGGCTTCCATGATCTGTCTTCTGCTGACTCAGGCGAAATTAAACATGGTTCTCCATATTGTGGAATTGGATCACGCTCGATGATTACAGTATCTGCAGATGAGCTTGAAGAAGTCTCATGTACAGAGGTGCTTGTCTGGCTCTGGTCCCCAAGAACAGCAGGTTTTTGATGTGTATTAGGACTGTGCAACATTTGGAGGAAGCTTTCTTTGGCTGTAGGAGCTGGTGGCTGTCTTCGCTGATCCAAATCTGCCAAAACAGGCTGCTGTTGTGTTTGGTCTGAAGGTGTGGGTAGTGCTGTGTGAGGCTGGTGATGCTTTGAATACTGCGAAAGGCTGGAATTGTGTGGAATTGGAGACAGAGTACTTTCATACCGGTTGAGCGATTGGACTGGTGAATACTGGTTATGTTGTGGCTTATTTGGTGATGACTGGGAAACTGGAAGTTGGTACTGTGGCCAGGCAGTTGCATGCTGGTGCTGTGGCTGGACAGGTAGAAATGACTCTGTAGTTGGAGGCTGGTACACTGGCCAGGTTGTTAAAGGCTGAATGGGATTTTGGTCCACAATATTTGGGTGATCCTGTGCAGAGGTGGACTGGGCTGCTTGAGGTAGGAATGGAAGGTTGTAGAATCTTTGTGCAGCTGCATCTCTTTTTTTCATGTCCCTCTTTGTCGCCTTCTTGGTATCCACCATTTTGTCAGCTGTTCCAATGAAGTCTACTGTAGCATCGTAGAACTTATTGTCAGACCATCTTGCAAGTACTTTTTCACCTGGTGTCAGATCTCTAAAGCAAGCGATGGGTTTATCATCTTTGTTTAGAATATCACAGAGATTAAAAATCTTTGCTGTGTATCCATCCTCAAAGGTCAAAAATACAAAAAGTCCTGAAAATGAACACAAAGTAAACAAAAAGAATATTGTGAGTAAATCAGTGCAGGCTAAAAATCAATATTCTCAATCTTAAATTCATATTCATATTCAATTAAATCTTAAACATGCTACTATATCTTTATTGTCTTCTTTTTAATACTTTTCCAAAGGAACAAAATGACCTCTTCACTTTAGGCTTCAACTAGTATTAACTTTATTCTTATAGCACTTTCAAATTTATTCACTCCAGCAACTCTTTGATTTATGCACTCTCTATTCTATTTTATCAATGTTTTTAATCTCTTTCATTATTTAATTATCACATATTTTATTTGTTTATATATTTAATTATTCTACATTTTGTCTATGAAGAGAATGGCGCAGAAATATTTTTGTAAAGAACTTTGAGCTGCAATTCCTGTACAAATTATTTTATCCCTTAAATTTTGAGATTCGCAAAATTCAGTCACAAAAATGTACAAATAAGTTGCACTCCTTTTTCATGACATTACATTAAAATTCCTGTTATCAATATTGTGCCAGCTACCAATATAAAATATTTATTAAAAATTCAAGGAGACCAAATACTGACAAATATTTTGGTAAGTAAAGTGTCCAAAGTACGTTAAAATAACCACTTTTTAATACTTTACAAAATTAGCTAAGCCGTAGTATAGTAAAATAACTGAATTACCATCTTGGTTATCTCTGGGGGAGCTGTCTGGTTCGTACAAACTCATCTTTTTCGGAGGGTTTCGCGCTCTTCTGGGCAGTTTTGTATCACTCATTCTGTAAATAAAAAAAGTAAAACACATTCAATTATTGGGGTCTCACTGCACGAGATTAAATTTTTCCAATCATACACAATTTATGTAACTTCAAGAATGTATAGGCCTCGCTCAATGTAGAAATATTTTTTTACATAAAGATTTTTATTGCAGAGAGCTAAAATGGCCTTCCTAGCAGGCCAACTACAAAATACGATAAGTTTCTTCAGAGAGTATTAGAACCCGGATACACTCGCCATTTAAAATGTACCCAAATTCTGTTTTAATTATATATATATATATATATACGTTGCTTACCTTCTTTTGAATCCTGCAGCTGTTTTTTCCTCCATTCCGTCTGCCTGCCTGCAACTCATACGTTAACTACCGCGCGCCTAAACCTCGTTGATTAAGCAGCGCCCCTCAACTGTGAATTAACCAATGACGATGCAGCATTTGTGAATGATGGCGCTCTTCTGCTGACGCAAGGTTCAAGGTTCACTGTGTTTTTGCGCCAACTGAAGCTCAAAAAAGAAAACAAAGGTGGCGGTGCAGCATCTATAAGTGGTGAGTGGATACAGCGACTTTTTAATAATAGAATAAACTTTGTGTTTTCTTTTGTAATTTAAGGTTCTTGTGAGCTTTGTAAATGTACAGCACATTATCGTTTAGTACTTGATTTTTTTATTTTTACATTTATTAAAAAAATCGAGTTTTATTTCAGTTAGCTGACATTGTTCTTGCACGCCAGTAAGTGTCGTATAATTTTGTTTTCATTTCTACAATAACCTTATGAATCCCTAATAATGAAATGGTTAGTAAAATAAGTGATTGTCACATGCCACTTGCATCCTGTACCAGCTAATAAATGTTGCAACTGCGATCATTTTCATTATGATCATAATTTAATCAACTTTGTTAATCAATTTCAATTTACTTGGAAAGGTTGCATGTGTGTATAATTATTCATTTAATGTAACCCTTTTCAGTCTCAATAAATGTTAAATATTTTGTGCCCTCTTATGAACTATCTGTCCCTCTATTTTCTGTCAACCACAGGTTATTTTCCCTGCAGCCCCCGACACCAGTCAATATTGCTCTTCCATAGAGGTTACTGATACATTTGATAGTAGGGGGGTAAGTGTAACACTATTTAACACTGTGTATTACACTGCACTGTCTGTACCACCATCATCAAAGAAGAGCACCTTCTTTATCTCTCTGTGTGTGTGTGTGTGTGTGTGTGTGTGTGTGTGTGTATTATACAGTTGGAGGAGCTTAAAAAAATGGCGCAGAAGTACAACTCACGCTGGAGGAGAAAGGTGAAGAGCCAGCAAAATACTTGCAAAAGATACAGAAGAAAGGTTGGTAAATTTACATATTATTGTTTTTATATTGTCATCTGCAATGATTGAATATAAGCACATTCAAGTTCTGTATTTACGTACCATTTGAGGTGTTGGTTAACTTACCATATGATATTTACACTCCACTACATTTTAGGGAAAAATAATATTTTAACGTTTACTACACATTTATCTGATAACTATAGTTTCCATTTGCTTTACAGATTACATGAAGCTTCAGAGTCAAAACAGCACATTTTTAGATTAATTTACATGAATGACTTAACTGATTCAGGTCAATAACAAATCTAATAATTAGCCAGGGCATAATCAACCAACCCATACATGCAAATATTATGTAATTTACTTACACTATTGAAACTGAAGTACATTTACTGTGATATCATATAATTTAATACTTCTACTAAAGTCTTTTCATGTTGGTAATGGTAACTAGCTTTTACCAAAGTCATATTTTAACAACTTCCTTTTTACTTAAGTAAAAAAAAAAAAAAATAGCTGCTATGACTCAGCTACATTTCATCAGCTCCATGATTCTGACAATGTTCCTCAATAATTTTATGTAACAATAAAATATTTGTTTGAAATGACAGTCTGTTAAGATCACCTTTATATGTGGAATTAGCAAGAACATGTCTGACCTAGTAGTGTTCAACAGCAAAGTAGTTTCCAAAATGGCCATCCAAGTAAAAAATCACCTCTTTTAAACAGATCCAATAAAATGTATATTTTAATCCCCATGAGAGAATTAATAGCAGGATTTCTTACAGGATATACTGCATTTTTGTAACCTAGGTATGCTTAATAAATTTGTATGCGAGTGTTAAATATGCTAAATGTATTATCATTCTCTGTTTTCAGCAGGACACACAAGGACAAGAAAATAGAGGTAAAACCTGTGCAAAAATGTAAAACAACTCCATTTCCTTCAGTCTCCAAGATGACATGTAGTTTATTTATTCTGTGGAAATCGCATGCTGCAAAGCTTTAAAAAAATTTTTTGACTAGAGTGTTAATTCAAATAAAAGTTAATGAGTAAAACACTGTTACTGAAGTGAGACATTCAAACTTTTTCAAGGGTTTACTGACAGCTCAGGTGATTACTATAACACTTTAATAGCCTAGTAATTAATTAGTAATGAGTTTAGCGTAAGTATAATGAAAAATAAACATGTTGAGACTAGTAAACCATAAATTCATCAATTAAGCAAAAGCAAATTAATCAATTGATTTTTATTTTTATTTTTCTAGAAGCAACAAACTTGAGGTCAGATGATTGCAGCACCGAGCAAGTGACCAGATCTGTTAATTTGGAAGACTCTTACGCCAACCATTCATCCCAGTGCAATGGACACACAAGTGAGATGCATCACTCTGGTCTTAATGTTGAATCAGAGCCTGAACAGCCTATTTACATGGAAACATTTCCTGAGCACCTACCAGAATTTGTTGAAGAAGGGACTTTAGATGACAATGTGTTATTTGATGATGATTTTTCAATTGATGATGACCTATCATTTGAAGACACTTTTGAGCTTAACCAAGAGGAGGGAACAGAACTCGAAAGCTCTACAAACACTGTAGATCCACTGTACAGAAATGCACCAATTTCTGTTGCAGAGAGTCTTCTCCTCATAATGACTTTTGCAAACAGACACAAAATAACAGGAAAAGCTCTCAGTGATTTGCTTACATTAATATCTCTGCACTGCCCCTCTGATACACAGACTGAGTGTCTTAAAAATTTACACAAATTTAAACAGTTTTTTGATGATCCCTCCTCTCTGCTTTTGCACAAATATTGTAGCTCGTGCTTCATGATTGTTGAGAGTACAGACACCCAGTGTAAAACCTGTGAAGCCAATGTGTTGATGGAGGGGTCAACCTCCTATTTCATTGAGGTTCCCATTGAAGCACAACTGAAGAGATTGTTTGCTCAGGAAGGTTTTGAAGAAAAACTTAAGTTCAGGTTTAACAGACATAAAAAGTGTCATGACAGTATTGAAGAAATATATGATGGAAAAACCTATCAGAAATTTACTACTTGCAATGGGCCTCTCAGTGATTCCAGAAACATTTCGTTAATGTGGAACACAGACGGCATACCTATTTTTAAGTCTTCAAAGTTTTCTGTTTGGCCTTTTTATTGTGTCATAAACGAGTTAAATTTTGTTGAGCGCACGAAACGAGAAAACATGATATTTGCAGGTGTTTGGTTTGGGGATTCAAAGCCGTCAATGTTGACATTCCTTGAACCACTCTGTGGCACTCTGAGCAAAATTGAAAGAGAAGGAGTTTCTCTTCAGTTTGCAGGAGCTCAAGAACCTTTCATATGCAAAGCCTTTACCATTGCAGGAACCTGCGATTTGCCTGCAAAAGCTTTGGTACTTAATACTGTTCAATTCAATGGACATTTTGGGTGTCTAAAGTGTGAACAGCCAGGTCAAACAGTGAAGACTGGAGAGAGAGGTCATGTCCATGCCTTTCCTTTCCAGAAGACAGATCCAAAAGGCCCACCTCGTACTCACAAGGGGTTTGTAGATTATGCTAAGATGGCCTATGATTCCAACAGTGTTGTTCGTGGGGTGAAGGGACCTACGTTTCTCAGCAGACTAACAAGCTATGATTTGGTCTTGGGCACAGGTATAGACTACATGCATTCTGTACTACTGGGAGTAATGCGTCTATTGATGTTTTTGTGGTTTTCCACAGAGTTCTCTCGATGTGCATTCAGTATGGTCAGATCAATCAATGAAGTTGACAAACGTCTCAAAGAAATAAGGCCACCATTTATGATTCGATTCCCTCGTTCTGTGTCTTCTCACAGGATGTTCTTTAAAGCATCTGAGTATCGGTACATTTTGCTGTTTTTCGGGCCAGTTGTATTCCGGGGCATTCTTGCAGGGCTGTACTACAACCATTTCCTGCTCCTTAGTGAAGCAATCTTTATTCTTCTGATGGAGTCAATAACCCCTGCTCAAATAGATCATGCTGAGAAACTACTCTGGAATTTCTGTTCTCAAATGAGCGGACTCTATGGTGAGCGATACATGACAGCCAATTTGCACTTACTTGTCCATTTAGCTGATAGTGTGAGAGCTCTTGGACCTCTGTGGACACACTCTTGCTTTCACTTTGAAGACAAAAATGGGTACTTGCTCCGTCTTATACATGGAACCCAGAATATACCTGCCCAAATGGTAAATGCTGTAAAGACTATACAATCTCTCCCTAACATCACACAAAACATAAAGTTGAACATAGCAACTACTGAGTTTTTGGCCAGAATGACAAATAGCAGTTATCAACCAAGTAATGTTGTCAATGTTGTGGCCATGTTAGGGGCATCATTGAATAGATGTCTTGAAACTGATGATATTTTTCTTCTGGAACAGTTTCTTGGTCAGGCTTTACATAGTAATGTCGTCAAGGCATATAACAGAGTTCAAATAGGGAAAACAATTTACACTTCCCAGCAGTATGTCAAAACCAAAAGACGAAACAATTACACAGTGTTATTTTCTGATGGTGCGCAGATCAAATATGGACAGATTAAATTATTGTGTTCCTACAAAGAACCCAATGAAGGTCAGAATGAGATAAAACTTGCATTTTTGAATGAATTTGCAGTTGCAAGCATAGATCTTCTACAAGATACTTTGACAGGTGGAACGTGTTTCCATATTGTTAGCCTCCTGGAAGTTCCTGTGAGAAAGACAGTGGTAGGACTTGAAAGTATTTTGGGCAAGTTGATGTTCATTGATTTGTCCTCAATGCCTGGGATTGTGTTTGCTGCACATTTCCCTAACAAACTTGAAAGGGACTAAAGATATTATAAAGTCAAAGATCTTACTTTGAACAGAAGAGCCCATGATTTTTCCAACTAGTTGAAAATCCTTACTGAAAATGTAAAATAGTTTATACTGTGATGCCATCTCAACTGTTTGGGCAAATCTATTGTCATAAAAAAGGTCACTTTGGGGCTAACATGAGATGCATACATCTGAATACATTTATTAATAATATTAGTTTTTTGGCTGTTAAACTTTGAAACATCTGAAATGTAGAAATTGTAATTGCTTTGCTCTAAAGTTGCCAATAAATTACTGTTTTTATTGTACAATGTGTTTTGTGCGGTTAATGAAATTATTTTAGTGAATTACATGCAGTGAAATATTTCAAATCATTTATAGGAAATAAAATATAAGAAGAGGGTCTTTGCAGCCTAAAATAAAAGATTTACAATTAATTTATTCATACAGTAATACATTATATTAAAAAAATCATGTGGATTAATCATTTGATATTAAACAACCAAGACAGTGATCTAAGTCTGAGAATTCAATGAGTACTTGTGGAAATCTCTTCCTTTGCTCTATCTGAGTTTAGCATGAGATGCATGAATTGAAGCTGGGATGAGAGTATATTAAGTTCATGGAGAGAACTCTCTGATTTCTCTGTCTGAGATCACAAAGAGACACAGAAGTTGAGAAACTCTGAGCATTATATTAGAGATTGTTGAGATCTCTTCTGAAACTTAAAAGGAGACTAAATTGAGATTTAGCACATCTTGTTGCTCCAGAGAAAAGCCTGAGACATAGGAGAAATAAACCTTTGTCTCAGTTTGGTGTCATATGAATCTCAAAGTTGTCTAGGAGAAATAAATGAAACATTTTGGAGATCTCTTTTCAGATTTTATTTTCCTCTGGGTAGCTATATTTTTGCACAAGAATCTCTCAAAAGTGTATGAGTAAATAACATTGCACTTTGTATCCTGAATGCAGTATTTTTTTTATTACATTATTTTGCTTTGCTCTTTTTATTCAAACCACAAGCTAATTTATGTTAAAGGTAAAAGTGCACTTTTTCTTTCACATTTATCACTTCATTTACCAGTTATCAAGGTTTGGAATTGGGATCCACTTGAATATTTTAAAGTGTGTTCGTTTACATTTTGTATATCATAAGTGGTAGTTGAAGAGGTTAGTGTTGTTCAGTACAGACTAGAGTGTTAATTTATTCCATACACATTGATGTTCTTCCTGTGACATTCTGTTTATGCTCATAAGAAAAATAAAACAGATTTTTGGGATGAAATAGCAGTCTTTTTCTGCACAAAACATGTACCGAAACCGAACCGAGACCGTGGCCCAAAAACCGAGGTACGGACCGTACCGTGGGCTATCTGTACCGTTGCACCCCTAATTGCGATATAATAAACAAATGGTTTCATGAATCAACTTGTTTGGTTTATTGTTTATTGTTAAAAGGATCCCCATTAGCTGTCACCAAAGTGAGGAGCTAGTCTTCCTGGGGTCCACTTGGTTCTGAACCAAATGCACACACAGATTAGTGATAATTCTGAAATTAGCAATAACAACTAAATGATTGATAACACCTATAATGATCAATAAGCCATTGATGTCTGGATAAAAATTAACTGTCTAACAGGTAGGACATAGGCTACACAGAAATTGAATAAAGTTATTAAACAGTCTGTGCTGCATAAATTATAAATTATATATAGACTACTCCTTATTAAAGCTACACAAGTTCTTTAGTCAAGAGCAGCGAGTAATTTTCTCTGTTCCCGTTGTTCTTTCATTAACTTTACTGACTGAATGCTTTATTGGTAGCTGGCCCTTTAAGAGCAACCGCAGTGGACAGAGACGCAGGTCTCACACGCGCCTCATTCTCTCACGAGTCACAACTCTTTATGTCCATCATAAGACTGCTCTTATGTTATGAAGATACTCGACAAATTACATTTTGGCTTAATTGTGTGTGTTGTTGATGTTTGTTCAAGGTCAAAAGAGAACTTCTGGCGTGCGGTCTGTGCATGCGCATTATACTGGCGCGCATCTTTCTGTGAGTCACATTCAGGACATTCACAGGCAGAACGAAAATGTTCGTTTCAAACCGGTAAAATTAAATGTGTAAAATAGACGTAACGACTGGCACATAACGTGAAGTAACATGGCATTTTATATTGTTTGAAATTTAACTTGTCCGGTCGGACAACTAATTTTCTCTTCTACTTGTCCTACAAAAAATCCACTTGTCCCGGTCCCGGACAAGCGGTCGAGCCCTGGAATAGCTGCTGAAACTAGCAGGGATTCAACCGGTTGTTATGGCATAGCACTGGAATGGTTTAGGTCATACTTAGCAGATCGAACTTTTTGTGTTAGTGTAGGTGAATATGCTTCCTCCTCTGCTCCTCTCCTGTGTGGGGTCCCACAGGGCTCTGTCCTTGGTCCTCTACTCTTCTCTTTGTATTTGCTTCCTCTTGGTTCCATACTTAGGAAATATGGCATTTCATTCCACTGTTATGCAGATGACTGTCAGATTTATGTACCTCTTAAAAGGAAGAATGATAACTCGGTTGGACATCTACTCAATTGCCTCAAAGACATAAAAGCGTGGATGGCCCTGAACTTTTTAAATTTTAATGATGAAAAAACAGAGGTGATGGTTTTTGGAGGCACCACTGGTACCCCACCAATAGACCTGGGCTTTTTGGCTCCATACATTAAACCTTGTATTTCAAACCTTGGTGTTAAAGTGGACCGTGAGCTTAAGTTTGACAATCAGATTAAAGCTGTTGTCAAATCAAGCTTCTTTCATTTGAGGGAGCTGGCCAAAATAAAGCCATTTTTGTCTAGACAACATTTTGAAACTGCAATCCACGCCTTTGTAACAACACGGCTGGACTATTGTAATTCACTGTATGTGGGGGTTAATGGGTCCTCCATCACCCGTCTCCAGATGATACAGAACGCAGCAGCACGTCTTTTAACAGGCACACGTAAACGGGAGCACATTTCCCCAATTTTATTTTCACTACATTGGCTGCCTATTCAATTTCGGATCCATTTTAAAATTCTGTTATTTACTTTTAAATCATTAAATGGCCTTGCTCCGCCTTACCTCTCTGAGCTTCTTCACTCGTATAAACCCGTCCGCGCTCTCAGGTCAGATGATCAGCTGCTCCTGACTGTGCCTAAAACTAAGCGTAAACTCAGAGGGGACCGTGCCTTTGCCGTGTCTGCCCCTAAACTATGGAATGATCTGCCTTTGCATGTTAAACAAGCTTCTTCTGTACCTGTTTTTAAAAAACTTCTTAAAACCCATCTTTTCTCTCTGGCTTTTGATGCCTAGCAGGATATCGACTTCATGAATACTGTTTGTTACTAATGATGAATGTAGGGTTTTAATTGTATGTATGTATGTTTATGTTTTTCTGTACAGCACTTTGGTTCAACTTAGGTTGCTGTAAAGTGCTTAACAAATAAAGTTGGTATGGTATGGTAGGTTAGCTAGTTCATACTCTGATCAAACTGTTAGCTAACATTCCAGCTGTCTGGACACATATATTCCCAGCAATGATGAGATGACTTACTGTACTCATATGATATGTTCTTCTCTGTTACTTCAGCGAGCATCCGAATCTGTGTCGCGCGAGCCTGTGAAAATAGATACCGCAATGCTATTTTCTGATTGGCTGTTCGATAGCTATATTTTTTATTTGATTAGCTGGTGCGTGGCAGGGCATTTAAAGCTCTACGGGGAACTCACTTGATTCCTCTACCTGATTCACTGTTTAAAAAATAGCGCCGCAACTTGGTGTGCGTTATCCTCGTAATGTCTATGCGTGAGAAATACAAGGTGTGGCGTGTGAACAGGTTGAAAAGCGTGTGTCTCATGCCAAATGCGTGAGACTTGAGAGCCCTGGGCTGAATTCCAAACCGCATACTTCCATACTATTTAGTATGGGAAAAAGAGTAGGCGAGCAAAAAAGTATGAATGAATCCAAAAGAGTAGGCGAGAATTACCTGGGTGACGTAATAATTGTCGCGAGATTCGGACTTAAGTGCGTTCCAATATGCTTACTTTCCTACTATATAGTAGGCGAAAACAGTACGTGAAGGAAGCAGTACGTTCGAAACATCAGTTTTCATAAAAAGAGTAGGGGAGAAGTTCCCGGATGACTTACTGCTTCCGCCCAGATTTTTGAGTGCTTTTCCATGGGTACTCATGATACTCATCTATCCCAGGATGCCACGCGAGCGAGGATACGTTAATATCAACATCGCGGAGATCAGCGATGTTTAACAGTTTTCTCCAAAAGAGATCTTCGAGCAGCTGCCTGGCTCCTTTGTGCAAACATTACAAACGCAGAGGAAAACTGTTCTAGGATGTGCTGTCAAGTTACTGATGTTATGAAGTGTTAGTGCACCTGTCGCTCATATAATTTAAACTTATTACATGCAAGATCATGGAAAGATACTATAGTTTATGTAACAATCATAATGACAAAACAGAAAATATAAAGATCATTGGTTTGTGTACTTCACAATATGACATAAAATTATATTTATACACAGGAAAAAAGAACAATAAAAAAGGCTAAATATCTTCATTATAGTTCTTCATAATACATAAAAAAGTTGTTATATGTCTGAGTGATGAAACGAGGTAAATTCATTAAGAAAAAGGAAAACTTAAAGGAGAAACTTTTTGGGTATAAAATAAAGAAATTAACAACATAATCAAGAGATGACGATTTTGGGGTTTCTTAAAAAAATATCGTTATAAGAATAACACTGTTGGTCACATTAGTAGCCTAGGGTTTATAATATAACAACTTAAATCAACCCAAATGTATTCACAAAATAAATGGGCAGCTGTTTCTTCAACAATACCGCAAAATGAGCAAGTTTAATCAATATCAAGATATTTATCGATAGATGAATTAAACGTATCGTTCATATATTTTATGGTGTTGCGCTTGAGATAACGCGTCGTAGGTCACATGATAACGTCAACATGGCAGATGACCGGTTCGCATTCATACTCAACGAGATTTGGCTATAAAGTACCTACTCTTTTAGCGCTCGATGAGTAAGTACTTATTGAAATTAAGTACCTACTCATTGAGTATGCGGTTTGGAACGCAGCCCTGGTGTATGTACACACCGTTAAATGTCTGAGCGAAACGAAGCAAATTGTATATCTTCGTCTGGGGAGCGATATTTTTTTTCCAAGGATGGTAGGGGAATGGTATAAATGGTATCACCCCAGTGACGGGTAGGTTTCGGGATGGGGTTGGGGTAGGTCATATATTTATATATACAGTAATGTAACGTTAACCCTTAGGGGTCTGAGCTGTTTTCTGGGTCCTGGAGGTGTTCTGACATGCTCTGACATGTGCTTTTTTCTGTTACTTGGCTAAAGTATTATTACACTGTATTCAGCACAAACTCTGCTACAATAATATGTCAGCAGCATGCATGAGAATTACGTAGTTTTGAGATAATGACGTTTATGTGTGGTCTGTAAAAAAAACAAAAAACAATTGTCACTGAAATAAGGTCATAAAACCAATACTGATTATTTCATCACAAGACTTTTGAAAATCACATAGCCTAGAGTATTTGCTCCAAAACTATGTGAAAATCTTCCTGACTACTCATTCAGATAAGACAATAAAGTCTTTTAAAAATTGTTTGACATGTTTTGGGGAAGATAGCTTCATGCGGGGAGGCATTAACCACCCATTAACCCTCTGAGGACCAAAAACGCGCCCCCGAGTTTTGCTCGTTTTTCTTCACATAGCTGCAACATAGACTTAAATGTCATTAATGGTCATATAAATAAAATCAATACATGATTATAAACTAAAGAGGGTCTTTTTTGTGTGTACACTCTTATTAATATCAAAACCTTGTGTTTTTGTAAAATAAATCAAATAAACAGGGTGCACTTTCAGCTCACTTTGTCTCAGCAAAAAAAAAACGCGTCCGAAAAATGAACTGTAACTCATACTTGTCACAGAGACACAAAAGATTTCTCTTTATGAAGCTGAATTTCTCTTCTTTTAAATGAAGTAATTTATATAGAAAAGCAACTATTCTCAATTGATGTAATCTGTATGAAAAGAGAGATGTCAGTCTTTTTCCTTTCACTTAATTATAGCGTATGACGTGTTAATGTGACCCTGCCCACTGAGAGCGCGAGCTATTCATGCGCTAATGTTGAGGCAACCCATGAAAACGCCCACACTGATAAAAACATACAGTTTATTATGTATCTAACCTCGTCCTAAACTTTCGTCTTGCTGCACAGTGAGGAATAGATCCCGGAAAAAAGTTACCTCTGTTACCAGTTTCATTTTGAGGAGCACGGATTTAGCTGATGCAGTAAGTCATTTATTCTTAAGTGCTTTGTTCTAATCATGTTATTTAATAGTGACTGTAAATTCCACAAAGACTGTTTAAATATCAAATTCGTGTCTGTGTGAAGGAATAGACGAATTCACAGACGAATTTAACGCGTGGTGCGTTAATTCACTTTCGCTCCTACATTTGTAAGACTATATCGACTATTGTGATTTGTTCTTTACTGATCTGTAAAACCAAAAAGACTGTTTAAATACGAAGCGGGTGTGTGAACGAACAAATGTACATATGCATAGCTTAGGCCTACTGTTACAGACTGTCACAGAGCTACCCTCAGTTCTTTGTGACCCCTTTTTAGCCCTTCCACAAAACACATGAACACATACTTGGTTTTTAAAAGACTCTTTAGTGTACTAGCGACATGAGAAATGGATTATCCACACAAATGTATTCATAACTATACTGTTGTGTCGCAGACTGGCCACCTGAGCACTAACCCTGAGGACATTTAAAGTTTGTTATGGACTGTTGATTGTCATCTGGAGCAGCATTCATGGTGGTGGCCATCTTGATTTGGGTAAAAGACTGGAATGGACTTTTTTCATGTTTTTTATACCTGTGCTGTGTTGCATCATGGGAAGAGGGAGATACCAAGTATGGTGGGAATGGAAGGGTAATTGGTTGATATTAAGGTGTTCTTCCTTTAATTATTGTTGAAATTTACTTATTGAAGTTTGTACTGTTATTTAAATTTGTGTGGTGAAGAAAATGGAGTTACTTGATCACATAATTACTTCCCCATGTGATTATTGCTGAGAAATGGTTGTACCCAGGTGAATAAATTCTCACAGAATGAAGTGATCAGGAGGGTAAAGACTGGTGGTAATGAATGCTGTATCAACTGAGTACTGTGATTGAAGTATTAGACCTGATGCAAGGCTAGTGTTTTTGGTATATTGACTTTGTTGTTTTTTTTTTGTTTTTTTTCCTGCTGTGGCACCTGTGAGCACCTTGCACTTTACTGGTTTGGGAGAACATAAATAAATATGAAAATGGCATTTAAGGTCCGCCATGTGTTATTTTGAAGAACTCTGGATGTCCTTGTGACAAGTGGTGTCAGAAGTGGGATCGTTATGCCACCCAAGACCAGACAAGGTCAAGGTGGCATTACAAGCCACAGCGAGCCCGGTGGAGGGAAGTGTCTCGGAACTGGCCGGCCTGGTTAAAGTTCTTCTGCAGGCCCAAGCCGCCCAGGACGATCGGATGGAGCAAGTAATGGTGAAGCAAGACCAGCGTTGGCGAAATATGCAGCACCAATTCCAGCAAATACAACATCAGGTGCCAGATCCAGGCTGGAGGGGACCACAGAGGAAGTCAGGCTGCGTTTACAGCTACAAGCCCAGAGCCAACCGGAGAAGGTACGTCATAAGGAAGCATCGAGCCAAGATTACATCCCTTGACAAGAGATGAAGACATTGAGCAGTTCTTGACAACCTTTGAAAGGATGGCCACTGCGTGCAGATGGCCTCAGGCCAATTGGGCAATCAGACTGGTTCCTCTGTTAATGGGAAAAGCACGTGGTGGCTATGTAGCCATGGATGGGAATGATGCTGAGGTCTATGATAAGGTTAAGGAGGCGATGCTTATGAAATATCAGATTAATGCAGAGATATATTAGCAAAGGTTTCGCTCATCAGAGATTCTGCCAGACGAGAACCCCTGTGAGCTTTATGTGCGATTGAAAGATCTTTTCTCAAAATGGGTGAAGCCAGAGCTGTGTACTATACAGCAGTTGTTCGAACTTATTATCTTGGAGCAATTTATGCAAATGATAAGCTCTGACATGGCAGTGTGGATTAAGGAGCATGATCCAGCCACAGCAGAAGAAGCAGCAAAACTTGCAGAGACATATCTGGCCAGGAGACCCGGCACAGCTTTGGAGGTCGAAGTCAAAGATGGCCAAGTACAGTAAGTCTGGGGGTGAGGGTGGTCATGGCCAAGGTAAAGGGGGTTTTGTTAGAGATCAAGGGGATAAAACTAACAAGCAGGAAGTTAGATGTTACTATTGTGGGGAGGTAGGATATATAAAGCCCTGTTGTCCATCCAGGAAGGTTAAGCATTCTGCTTTCTGTTATGTTCCCCGCCCCTACCTGCACCAAACTTTAGCCCATGAGTCTGGACAGACCCACCCCACAGACATATTGATAGCGGTACTTGTGAATGGTCAATCAGCTAAGGCCTTAGTGGCTACAGGTAGCACTCAGACATTAGTGCAGGACAGCTTGGTTTCTGAAGATGAATATATTACCCAAGAATCCATTAAAGTGTGCTGTGTGCATGGAGAAGTTAGGGAGTATCCGATTGCAGAGATTTACCTAATAGTGCAGGGCCAGACTTTTTTGTTGCAGGTGGCCGTTGCATCCCAGTTACCGCATGAAGTAGTACTGGGGCGAGATCTTCCCATTCTTTGTGATTTGGTGCCCAAAGTTCAGCCTTGTTATGCGGTAACTCAAGCCCAGAGTGCTATAGCCGACTTCAAGGAGATGCCGTTTGCTGGTGTTGACTTTGAGGTAGCCGTGTAGAAGAGACGTACCTCTAAAAAGGGAAGGCGGAAGTTTGAGGGTAGTGTGAAAGAGCAGGTTGAGGAGCTACCTTTGCCAGAATGCCCTCTTGATATGACAATCCCTGAGGACATAGCTGAAGTACAGAAAAATGATCCTACTTTGCAAGACTGGTTCCAGAAGGTGTCTGTAGTAGATGGTGTTAGGAAAAAGGTTGGATCGTGTTTGGTGGATGAAGAGTACATTGTGAAAAAAGATATACTCTGTCAGGTGAAAGGGGAGGTTGAAGCATTGGTAGTTCTGGAATTAATGCGTCATATGGTTATGTCTTTGGGGCATTCTGTTCCATGGTCAGGACACTAAGGCAAGCAGAAGACATTAGCAAGGGTGTCAAGTCGGTTCAGTTGGCCCAACATGTATACGGATATAACCAAGTTTATTCGTACTTGTACAGAGTATCAAATGACATCAGGAAGGAGAGTTGCACCTGCACATTTGTTACCATTGCTAGTCACTGACACACCCTTTAGTCATCTGGGAATGGATATAGTGGGGCCCTTGGAAGGAAGTAAGAGTAGAAATCGGTATATTCTAGTAATCTACCCACCAGTGAGCACAAGTTGCTAGCTAAGTGGCAGGGACCACTACCCGTGGCAGGGAGGTTTTGCAAAAAATGGGTAGAGTCACCTACGAGATCTCAATGCCAGAACGGGGTAAGAAAAAGCAAAACTTCCATATTAATTTGTTGAAAGAATTCCACCACAGGAAGGAGACCGGGGCTGTGCAGCTTTTCGTTCGTGTGGTTGGGGAGGAACCAACAGAGCAGTACTTTCCAACCAGCTCCGCCAACAAGCTGTGGATCTATCCCATCTAGAGCAATCTCAAATAGACCAGGTAAAGCAGCTGGTGGATCCCAGGCTGTTTCAGGAGAAGCCTGGGTGTACTAACCTGGTACGCGATGATGTCATCCTTAAAGAGGCAACTCCCGCCGATCAGAAGAGTTACCGGATCCTTGAGCGACTGGTGACAGTGCTTATGGATGAACTAGATATTATGCTCTCCATGGGTGTGATTGAACTATCCCTTAGTGAGTGGTGCAGCCCCATTGTTCTAGTCCCCAAAAAGGATGGAACCCTTAGATTTTGCATTGGCTTCAGACAGTTGAAAAGCCTGTCCAAGGTAGACCCTTATCCAATGCCCAGAATTGATGAGTTGGTGGAAAGACTGGGCAGAGCCAAATACCTATCCACGGTGGACTTATGCAAGGGGTACTGGCAGGTCCCTTTAACTGCCAGAGCCAAGGAACTGACCGCTTTTAAGACCCCCTTTGGGTTATTCCATTTCAGGGTTATGCCATTTTACCTGCAGGGGGCGCCAGCGACTTTCCAACATTTAATGGACCAGATCCTGCAAGGTACCAGGGAGTTTGCTGCGGCATATCTGGATGATGTGGTCATCTTTAGTGAAACCTGGAAGAACACTGTCAACATCTGCGGCAAGTCCTAGGGAGGATTAAGGCAGCTGGTCTTACCATTAACCCTAAGAAGTGTATAATAGCCAAGAGAGAGATCAGTTACTTGGGGTTTGTGATTGGAGGAGGAGTTATTCGGCCGCAGCAGGAGAAGATAGAGGCTATTCGAAGGTACCAACCCCCCACAACTAAGAAACAGGTGAGATCTTTCCTGGGCTTGTTGGGATGGTATCGCAGGTTTATACGTAACTTTTCTGCCAGGGCCTCTGTGCTTACAGATCTCACCAGATCCGCAGCACCCAACAAGGTGGTCTGGACGGAGCAGGGTGAGCTTTCTGTGACTTACGAGAAGCAGTATGTGGAGACTCTGTTCTGCTTAGCCTAGATTTCCAGAAGCCACTCATCCTGCAGACGGATGCCCCTGGAGTCGGACTGGGGTCGGTGTTATTGCAGGAAGTGTATGGAGATCGCAGGCCAGGGGCATTCTTGAGTTGAAAACCTTTCCCTCGAGAAACACGCTATTCGACATTAGAACAGGAGTGCTTGGCCATTAAATGAGCCACGGAGTCACTTCGATACTACCTGTTGGGGAGACCCTTTGTATTAGAAACAGACCATCGAGCTCTGCAATGGCTGTAGCGTATGAAAGACTCTAATGCCCGGATTACGAGATGGTCTCTCTCTCCAGCACTACCAGTTCACTGTGAAATACTGTCCGGGAGCTAGGAACAAGGTGGCTGACTTTTTGTCCCAAATCCCAGAGGAGGTAAATGCTAAAGTGGGTTCTTCGACCCTGGTTCTTGGAGTGGCAGAGGTTTTACACTTGGGACGACAGGAGTCGTCTGCAGAAGGAGGGTGAAGTGTCACAGAGCTACCCTCAGTTCTTTGTGACCCCTTGTTAGCCCTTCCACAAAACACACAAACACATACTTGGTTTTTAAAAGACCCTTTATTTACTTTAGTGTACCAGCAACATGAGAGATGGATTATCCACACAAATGTATTCACAACTATACTGTTGTGTCTCAGACTGGCCACCTGAGCACTAACCCTGAGGACATTTAAAGTTTGTTACAGACTGTTGATTGTCACCTGGAGCAGCATACATGGTGGTGGCCATCTTGATTTGGGTAAAGACTGGAATGGACTTTTCTCATGTTTTTATACCTGTGCTGTGTTGCATTATGGGAAGTGGGAGATCCCAAGTATGGTGGGAATGGAAGGGGAATTGGTTGATGTTAAGGTGTACTTCCTTTAAAGGGGTGATGAACTGAGAAATCAAATTTTCCTTGAGCTTTTGACTAGGGATCGACCGATATATCGGCCGGCCGATATATCGGGCCGATATTTGCGGTTTTTACGTGTATCGGAATCGGCCGATACACGGCTGCGCGTTCGCCGATAGTTTTTTTCCCCGACGTTATTAATAAGCAGGCGTTCATGGGCAGCTCTGTGCTGCTGCTGGAGACTGTAGTTCACGTGCCCCGCCCTCCCCCGCTAGCAGAGCAACCTGCTCTTCACAAGAACGGTAACCTAAACTTTCAAAGCATCTTTTAAATGTTTGACAGCTGAAATATTGTCAAACACTTTGAAAATGGAAACACGTTGCTCTATAACTGTTATGTGCTTGCATATATATAGCTAAGCAAGTTTGTGAGTCCAAATGGAAAACGCGAATGCCTCGTCTATAAAACTTAACTGCTTGCCATTGTATTAGAGAGCTGCAAATAGCTAAGGTGTAGACTATCCGTTCAGTGTGCATTAGGGCTGTCTATGAATATTCTACATTCGAATATGTATTAATTTTGAAGGTGAAAATTAATATTTGAATGTGGAAAAACACGCCCGCGGTTGCAGACTAATAACGTTACCACAGCCCTCAGCTCGCTCGGAGCGCTCACTGTCGGTTCAATATACTGTGAAACTTCAATCACTGAATGAAGCCTGCTATATTTGGGACAAGAGTCGCGAGTCACAACCTTAAATTGTTTGCACAAAACTATAAGCACTCAACATTTGTTTGTTGTTGATCATTTAACTGACGCGCAGAGAGCGCGAGGGCGAGGGAGAGCGAGTGCCCGGGCGAGACGGTGAGTGAGCGAGAGAGCTCTGCGGTCTTGGCCATTAGTTGATTTACTTGCTTTTTAATACGTTGTCAAATATGTTTAAACTCAAATAAACTATCTAATACTAGTAGTTATGTCTCTTTGTATTAATGTGTTTTGTTATTGACGTAATGCGCGTCAATGACCAAATGCGCAACGGGATGTTCGAATATGTTTTTTAGAGGGAATTTGCAAACGCCATTTGAGCAATTTTGACAGCCCTAGTATGCATTCGGGTGCTGTAACAAACACTGGTCATAGGATTAAGTTATGGCAACGTTGTTCTGTAGTTTTTGTGAGAGATTTATTTAGAGCCCACCTGGCTGAAGTTTGGACGCGTGTGGTGTGTGTCTCCCACGCCATCGCAGTGATATTAGAGACTAGAAATGCTCATTTTATTTTATGTAGAAAAAATGAAACCATGGCAGTACATAGTTCGTTTCTTTTAAAATGAAGTACAATGTGCACTTTATGCTGGTTGCTACTGTGTGCAATAGTGTAATTATTTAATTTATGCTTAAATATTTATTTTCAGCACTGAACTTTTTTTGTTCTACCTCATGTTTTTAATATTTGTTAAATTGTTTATCTACTTGTTCTTGTTCTACCTCACATGTTTTTACTATTTGTTAAATATTAATTTTTGAAGTTAATTAAATTTTACTTTTATTAAATTGAAACCTGTAACATTTGTTAACATCATGTATTTTTATGATGTAAATTGAGGGAGTAAAATGTATCGGCTCCAAATATCGGCTCAAGAAAATCGGCAGCCCGTATCGGTATCGGCTAAGGCTGATGGGAAAAAAATCGGTATCGGTATCGGCACTAAAAAATCCATATCGGTCGATCCCTACTTTTGACATCTAAGAGGTCATCATATTATAAAAATATCCTGTAAGTTTCAGAACTGAAAACGTCCTTGTTAGTCCAATAAAAGCTTTTATTGACAGCCTCTGAAAACGACTCGTTTTTAAAAGTGGGGAAATATGACGTCAAAGATGATAAAACACCACCACCCGCAGAAGAAGATCAACGCCTACTTCAACACGGCCGGTTTAGCCCCGCCCACCGATTCACGCATAGATGAATAACATACATGCCTACCTCGTGATGACAAACCGGTTCGAGCAACCAAGCAATACAGAATATTGTGCAGTGCCTGGTTGTGGAAGACAGTCGCTGCATCAGCTTCCTGTGGATTCCAATAGGACTGCATGGATAAACTTTATTTTTAATTTATCTTTAATTTAATTTAAAATTGAATTTAATTTATAATTAATAATTTATTTTGACATTCCAGCTGATGAGGGTAACGTCGTCTGTTCGCTTCATTTCACTGAGGATTATTTTGTTTGCAAGACTGGATTTGCAGACCGATTAAGAGTAAAGAACGGTGCTGTGCCGTCTATATTGGATCTGACAGGAATGGTGCAACACTTTGACTCAGGGTCGAACTTGTATGGGCAAATCCGGTTCCCATTTTACAACATTGGACGTTTTCCCCCACGTGCACCGACGGGTGAGTTAACCTCATTATAATATGCAAAACTGTTCTCCACTCGCAGCAGTGGGCGTTTACTTCCAAGTCTTCAGTGCGACACGCCCATAAAAACCGATCGTTTTTCAGGTAGGCTCGCACAAAATAGCCTATTACTTATTCATTTTGATGTTTTTTAATGCAAAAACCAAGCGAACATCATAAGTTGACCTCAGACAACAATATAGTAAAATTTAAAAAGCCAGTTCATGACCCCTTTAATTATTGTTGAAATTTACTTATTGAAGTTTGTACTGTTATTTAAATTTGTGTGGTGAAGACAATGGAGTTACTTGATCACATAATATTTTTACTTGATATTTATTAGCTGTTCATGATCTTTATTACTTCCCCATATGATTATTGCTGAGAAATGGTTGTACCCAGGTGTATAAATTCTCACAGAATGAAGTGATCAGGAGGGTAAAGACTGGTGGTAGTGAATGCTGTATCAACTGAGTACTGTGATTGAAGTATTAGACCTGACGCAAGGCTAGTGTTTTTGGTATATTGACTTTGTTGTTGTTGTTGTTGTTGTTGTTTTTCTTTTTTTTTTGTAATTTTTTTCCTGCTGTGGCACCTTGCACTTTACTGGTTTGGGAGGACATAAATAAATATGAAAATGGCAGTAACGTCCTCTATGTGTTATTTTGAAGAACTCTGGATGTCCTTGTGACACAGACGAAATAGATTATAAAGTTTTTCTATAAAATAGACATCAAATAAACTTTAGTTAGAAAATTTCTGCTCATATCATTTACTTTTCAAGATGTTTTCAACTCTAACTTTGAACCAATTCTACAAAATGACCCATATAACCTATTTGACCAGGATTTGTTTACAGGTATGACTAAAAATGGGTTTTGACTTGCATTTATACTTTGATTTTATACATATATGAAGAGTTCAGATGCGAAAGCCTCTATGTGCCATTTGAAATTTCCTTCTTGAATAATAATTTTTATCAAGCTTGTATATTTAAGTTTAGTAATTTCACTGAAGGCAATGAAGACTACCTATTAATTGTCATTTAAGTAAAATCACTGAACTTAAATATACAAGCTTGATAAAAATTATCATTCTAGAAGAAAATTTCAAATGGCACTTAGAGGCTTTTGCATCTGAACTGCTCTCAAATATATACAGTAATTCCTCAAATAAAAGCTGGGGCCTTTATTTACCTAAACTGAAGAAGGTACCAGGCTTTTATTTGAAGCTGGCTTTTATTAGAGCCAGGCCTTTATTTTAAAAAAATCAAAATCAAATTTCCATGCTGGGTTACCAGTATTCAAATAAACGCCGGGCCTCTGATAGTGGCCGGGTGCGTGATCAACGCGGACAAATAAAGGTCGGTCTCAAATTACGGCCGGGGGGAAATTAGTGTGGATAATAATTTCTAAATACCTTTCATTGAAGAGATGTTACACCTTCCATCTCATGTGTGTTCTGTGATCTGATAGCTATCTGATCATGAAAATACCAGGTATAAATGCCATCCGAACCGCAATCAAGACGATTTAAATCCGATCGCTCAAACCACTTCTTCAGGAGGAGATCTGAGACGAGATTCCAGACGAAACTGCACAAGTGTAAATCAAATGCATCTGATTGTTGAAACCACACATCTAAATTTTACTCCTCCCAAAGAAACTAAGAAATAAAAGTGTGAGAGCGTGTAACAGGCTATGTAATGTTATAGCATGTAGTGACAATGCTACTGCAACACGCATCACGGCAGCTGAGCATCTATTCATAAAGCCAACGTGCAAACTATTGCAAATTAAAGTGAAAGTAAGTCGCAGACAATACTCCTCATCATTAAAAGAAAAGAAATTAAATGATCTTACCAGGGCTGTTGCAGCTCTCTCTTATTGCGGTCTTTTAATTTTGAAATGAGCTGATTTCAGATGCAGCAGCTCATATCTGCTTTCGGTGAAGTGAACTCCATTAAATCAGTTCGATTTACGAAAACGCATTTGTGAGCAGGTTTAAGTAGAATTGTTTTGATAAATCAGATAGCTTTCCGATCTGAGAAAACGCAAGAAGTGGCCAGGTGTAAACAGCCCCTAATGTAAACGAATCTGACAGTCAAGTGGATCTGACTGCTTGAGGGCGGGTCCGCCACAGACTCTATTGCTGTGTGGGGTGCATTCAAGTTCATCGTAACGTACAGCCAATGGATGGTAGTAATGTAACACAGATATAATTTAGTCCTGCTAGTATAACTGTCTTTTCAACAACTTTATTGAAAACGAAATTGTCTTGAGGAGCATGGAACCTAGACGTAAATTTGATTTAGATTTTCTTAAAATAAAGGCCTGCCTCTAATGCTGCGTTCACACCGAACGTGAATAGCGCGTCAAATTTGGGCCTGACGCGTCTATTTTGATGCTTGACCACTTTGTGTTAATTCGCGTGTCAAGAGTGAAACTGAAATGCACGCGCGTGACGCGCGTCAGAATCGAAATCCGTTGGCGGCCATTGTTTTTATGTCGGCCGAGGATTCATCAAGAGAGTTACCGCTCTGTATTTACTCTGGAGAGCAGAACAGCGGCGTGGGGATCATCGTCGCCATATATTTGTGTCAACCGGACCCTTTGGAGGTGAACCGTTTGGCGAGTTTCACCATTTGCTCACTCCAGGAGCTGCGCTGGATGACGGCCGCTGTCAGCGGTACTTCCGCCTGTCACGCGTACAGTTTGATGACCTGTTGTCCCGCATCGGAGCGAGGATCACCCTCGCCCTCATCCATCTAATCTAGCTGTCATTTATTTTTGTTTTGATGATAAATAGAGCCAGCCTTCAAAAGTTATCTTGTCCTGTGATTATTTTCTCTCTCACGTCCAGACACGAACTCATGCACATGTATCAGTAACGTGCGGTGAAGTCTTGTCATGGGTAGGCAGTGACATTGCACTTATTCAGAGCAGCGCCATGACAGATATGAAAGTGAGGCTGTGAGGGATAGACTTACCGTGTTTCCAATGGCATCCGCTGTAAAAAGCTGAATAAAGCTCAAATTACTGACAATTTTTTCACAGCTTACATTGTCGGGAGTTTTTTGTCAACTGAAATTTCTTGGAAAGATATTTTTCCAGTGTTTCATAAACAGAACAATCTGAAAACACATTAAATAACAGTACAGCCCATTGAAGAGATGTACAGTATGTCTATCCCTCACAGCCTCGCTTTCATCCTCATTGAAAATCAAAGATGGCGCTGCCGTGAATAAGGCGTTATATTTTCAGGGGCGAAATTTGCCGCTGCGATCGGTGGCGCGGTTACAGCGTAATGAGCGTATCTCAACGTGGCTCACGCAGTCTTCACATGCACGCGCGCTTCAATCGGAGACTCTTTGTTCGTTCTGGTGAAATCACAAAACAAAAATGCACACAGACGTCCCTGCTTAATATAATACAACCATTGATGAACATATTCGGTTTTGATGAAAAAAAACAACAACTATATGATTGTGGAATAGAACCAGAATATTTATTCACGTAATTCATACATTTATAGACATACGCGCACACAAACCTGTCCCACCCACTTTTTAAAACAAAGTTAAGCCACTATACATTCATTCAGGTAATTTAGCAACACAAGTTAATATCAGGCATCATCACATCGCTGCCTGCATTCAGAGTAAAGTCAGAATCGCGGATTGAGTGAGAACGAGTGGATCACGTGATATGAAGCAGTCTCGGTCTCTGCCTCAATGTTGATAATTCAAGACAGCATGAGAACTGACTGTGCATGCGCAAATCTCCGTAAACTACGGTCTATGGACCAAAGAGGCACTGCGAACCTCTGCCTCAATGGCCGTGGCCTTGAATTTCCTGCATGAAAGAAAGGTTTTTAGGAGCAAACTATGGCTAAAGGAGTATTATATGAGTATTCCTGATTTTTTTTGTTACAAAAATTAATATTTGGAATAAAATAAATGCAATTAATAATGTGGAGAATTAAAAAGGCTCTTGGAATTAATAATTGTAATGTCAACATTTCCTTTGGTGAGGCACTGCCTACCCTGACCGCACGTCCCTGACATGTATGTTGGTTGTCTTTACATCATAATAATATTTCATATAATCTTGATATGGAATGAATAACATTCAATACAAAATGAACTTGTCTCTTATATAGAAATAAAGTTTTAAGTGATAAAATATTTGCTTTGTTGTGCATAATCCCACCATGCATTTAGTCATATTACAAAATAATTTATTGAAGCATCCAGATACTTCACCACGTGAGCAAGCAGCTAGGCTCCTGATTGGTTAACGCGAAGCGAAATGACGCCAAAGTTCAGATTTTTTTGGTAAATGATGCAATATACCCAGAAATATAATTCAGGATTTCATTTCATTAAAATGTTGACCTCTGATGCTTTTTTTGAATTACAGCCAGAAAAGATGTTGACGCGTTGATTGTTTTTACCTGGTATTTTCCCTATTGCTCCAGTTTGTGAATGCACTGAACTTGATTTGTAGATATTTATTTTATAAAATGGGAGAGTTTGTAAATGCACTGATTTTGTTGATGACCTGGTAATTTGTTAATGTGAAGTACATAAGCCATAAACAGCCAACTAAGCTTCACGTGTGTTTCACTTTATTTGGATAGTCACAAGGAACATCTATGGATGATTTGTAGAGTTTGAAAATGCACTGATTATGTTGCTGACTTGATAATTTGTTCATGTGAAGTACATAAGCTATAAACTGTCAACTAAACTTCACGCGTGTTTCACTTTATTTGGATAGTCACAAGGAACATCTATGGATAGTTACTTGAATGACATCACATGTATTGTGAAATGGTTAAGGATACATTAGAGATGTTGTGTATACACTCCTAAATATTTGCTGTACATGTCATATAGAACACCAGATATGAAAAGATACATACAGAGATGCTAATGAAAATCTACAAATGTGCTGTAGCAATGCAGCTGAGTAACTATGCATAATATGTAGATTAACATAATGAAAATGCAAAGATACAGAGATGCTACTGAAAATCTACAAATGTGTGGTAGCAATGCTGCTTATTAGCTATAGAAATTATGAAGATTACCATAATGAAAATTAGGGATGCACCGACATGAAAATTTCGGCCGATACCGATAATTCTTTATATTTGAAAGCCGATAACCGATATATCGGCCGATAAATTGACATCCAAATTTTTATCTAATTTTGAGAGCTTGATTACAAAAACAAAAGTCTCACAATTAAATCCATGTCCCAAGCGCACGATTATAATGATGTTCTCATTATAGTGTTGTATAGCCGATATGACAGATTTGCGCTGCACATGTTGTACTGAACCATATTTAAATTTTTTTAAAGAGATTTCAATAATATTTCAAGAAAATCAAAAACATAAACAGTGCTCAACAAGTGTCTCAGCTGAAGGGAATAATACATTATTTATCGGCTTTAATATATCGGCCACATTTTCTTACCAGGCCGATAACGATAACATTAAAAATGAACATATATCGGCCGATACCGATATGCTGGCCGATATATCGTGCATCCCTAATGAAAATGCAAAGATACAGAGATGGTACTGAAAATCTACAAATGTGCGGTAGCAATGCAGCTGAGTAACTATACATAATATGTAGATTACCATAATAAAAATGCAAAGATACAGAAATGCTACTGAAAATCTACAAATGTGCTGTAGCAATGCAACTGATTAAGTCAAGTCACATTTATTTATATAGCGCTTTTCACAATACAGATTGTATCAAAGCAGCTTCACAGTGATAACATGAAAGTAGTACAACACCGATCAATAATATTGTTAAATATTAAATATCCCTGACTAAGCAAGCCAAAGCAATCCAACAGTGGCAAGGAACTAGGGGTGGGAAAAAAATCGATATTGCAATATATTGTTGTGCTCGCAATAAATAATCGATACACTAACGCCCAATATCGATATTTTATTACACCACGAAATGATTAATTTACCCGTTGTCAGTGTCACTGTCACTACCCAATATCTACCATTCTGTTTGCGGGGGGCGCTGTTCGAGTAAATAGGGGTAAAGTGGCGCAAACAGCGGCCGGTGAAGAACACAAGTTAACTAACAACAAGAGAAGCGAGAAGAATGGCGGAAAACAATAAAAAACTAATTAAAGACCCACCCGCTAGTTTCCATTCTAAAGTGTGGAGACATTTAGGGCCCTATGATTTCCGCGAATCACGGAATCTCGGATGGAATTGCGGAATTGGCCAATTAATGCGGAATCTAGTGTTAACGCGGAATTTCGTGGAATTTTACATATTTGGTTTGAAATTCTGTTTGTGTGTGGGAGACGAAAGTATGTCTGGTGAAAATGCAGACCAGGGGAAGCAAATCTGGGCGACACAAACCCCCCAACCCGTCATTTCAGCTACAATGACGAAATCAAAACAATAAAGCATGGCAAAGCGGTTCTTTGGCTCTCCTTTCGTCGGCAAAAAGTTAAGAAACTTGATGCTATAAGCCGTCAGTACCGAGCCGAGCAGTTCGCACGTGATTTATGCAGTGTTTCCCACACATAGACTAATTCGCCGCCACATACTGCGTTTCATTTTTTAACACTATTTAAAACACGCAGCGTATTTTTTCAGTATTTCCCCGCTCTGCCTCTCTCACTCACGCGTCTCTCTCTCTCTCACACACACACACACAACATGCACACCGCGTCTGTCTATGAGGCAACGGACTGGACAAAATCGAAGCGAACTCCGTGAGCGACACTGGGCGAGAGAGACTGACTTTATTTAAACTTATATAAACTAATATGATTTATATTACTGGACAGTTTAAAGCTCATAACCATATTTTGTTGTTACTTGTCTTGAAGAGTGCAGTGTTATGTTGCATCATGCAGTTGTCCTGAAAAGGCTACTGAGTAAATGTCTATATTACCTTAATAAATTTAAGGTCATTTCTAATTTATTTGCATTTTTTAATACATTTTAATCATTAACTTTAAAAAGCACACTCTTTTTACGACTAAAATAACAGCCAAGAGTAAAAAAAACCCTAATTCCCAAAAATTAAAACTGAAAAAACGGAATTTGGGAAAAAATAAAACGGATTTCATAGGGCCCTAAGACACTTCGGGTTGTACGAGACATAATGCACAATGTTGGCATTAATAAATGCATAAAATTTCCTTATTTCCTTTTCCCTTCTTTTTCTTTTCAGTCACATATATCGTGATATATCGTTGATGAAATTTCTTCCAATATATTGAATATCGTAGATATCGCGAATCGTGATATCATATCGTGGACCACATATCGCCACAGAATTGAATCGTGAGGTACCTGTATCGTCCCACCCCTACAAGGAACCAAAACTCCAGATTGGATGGAGAAAAAATCCTTGGGAGAACCCAGGCTCGGGGGCCAGTTCTCCTCTGGCTTACATTCATATTGTTTATATATAAATATTAAATATAAATATTGTTTATATATGAAACGGCGCCATAACATATCGCCGGCGTTGAGTCGTCTCTTCACAGGCGTTGGTCTTCTCATCACAGGCCTTGGGGCATCCGAATTCCCCGTGAGAGGCTGGATACAAAACTGGACCTGACGAACGCCATTTTTCTCGGGACAAGCGTCCCGAGATAACAGCAGAAAGGCAGATGGGAAATAATCAGCATAGCTGATGTTCATAATGATTTCCATTATACGTGAGTCAGTGTTAGAAAACCACAATCTCACAAACTCTCTGCAATCCTAAACTCTCCACAACCCAACCATATGCGCCGACCCGTTTGTCTAAAAGGCCATCGAGCCCCACTGGTACGTTAAGCAGTTTCAGTGGCAAACGATTCCGTATGGCATAACAGAGGAATAAGAGGTGAGCATTATGTGAATGCTTGACTAAAGAGATGCGTCTTTAGTCTAGTTTTAAACTGTGTCAGTGAGTCTCGGACCGTATCGGGAAGGCTATTCCAGAGTTTTGGAGCTAAATGCGAGAACGCCCTCCCTCCCTATAGATATGTACACCGCGTTCCAAATTATTATGCAAATGATATTTTACACTGATTTTCCTAAATAGTCAATGCAAATAACAGTCAGTATAATTTTCCAGTCACCAACCATCAGGGTATAAGTCAAATTTCATTGAACAAAACACCCAACTAAAACATATATTTTTTAAAAAATAAAAAACTCAAAATGCACTGTTCCAAATTATTATGCACAACAGAGTTTGAAAACATTTTGTTGGTTGTAAAGATTTGAAAATGGTAATGTGTTGAATTTGCAGCATTAGGAGGTCATATTTACTGAAATCCAGTGGTGGGCCGTCAGGGCCAGCAAGGCCTTCTCTGCTGGCCTAAACATTATCAGAATCACTGACTTGCACTTTAATATATTTTTTCCATGAATGAGTATTAAATTATTCCCAATAGTTCGTTATTTTAATATCATAGCTTTTCTCTTGGTTGCGCTGCTTCCAGTAGTGTGTTTTTATGTTAGAGCTTGTATCCAATCATATTTCAGCCATCATGCGTTGCCGGGTAAATAAATCTGCCTGGAGGCCTTCAGAATCGACAGAGCGGGCGTCTGTAACTTAAAATGAATGCAGTTGCTTTAACCAATCAGATAATCCGTCAGATTTAATCAGCCAATCAGATTTCGCTTTGACTGGAGCGGGGCCATCTAGCTGGCATTTGATAACGTCTGTATTTTCTCGTTCTTTGATTGGATGCTCAGAGCGCGTAACGTTAGAGCCATATCTGCGTACTATTACTAGTATCTGCATCTGTAGCGAACTGCTTAATCTAAATATTCCTGTAGTAGATGTAATAGTTTTTCAACCCACAAATTAATGTTTCTTTCCCTCCTCGACCCTCAGAAAAAAATCCCTTATTCAGCCCGAGCTAAACGCAGATACGGAACTCTATTCGATCTCTCCGGGTAAAAACAGAACTGACTAATGTTAAGTTATGCCACGAATGGTTCTGAAGGCAAAAGTCCCGCTGATCACGTTGACTTTGTTCAAAACTCTGTGAGAGAGCATGGGGCAGCTGTAAACATCGTCATGTTTTGCGGTGACTGTGTGTGCTTCTGTCGAGCAGGCACTCTCAGCCATAAAGTGAATTAAAACTGCTAGAAATATGACGAGACAGACACGACATTGTTGGAACTGAAACGCAGATAGAACCTGCAGTCTTCTTGAGGAAAGAAATAAGGATGGATTTTGTGTAAAAATAATCTTGGTGAGTAATATGCTTCACCCCCGTGGTGAATATGATTTTCTTCTTAATTTTTCTTATAAATTTACGATCGAAACTTATTTTTTTTTTTTTTCCAACATGGATATTATTGTAACGTCTGAAAAGGGACTATTGTACATTAACCCTTGAACGACAAGATAAGGGAGGCTCCGTTTCTGAATTTATAATCTGATTCGGAACGCAAGAACTACTGTACAAATGCACCAACCGAACTCACGCGCTCGTTTCTCGCGGCCTTTCCCGAACTCACCGCATTAATCCAACAAATGCCGGTGCAAAATAAAAATAACAATTATAAAGAGTCTTTGCCCTGATACACTATTGAAAGTTATTAATTCAGGTAGGACAGAAGGCCTAAGTGTGAAATGCACGGCCCGCCACTGCTGAAATCAAAAGCTATTTCAATCAAACTCATCTTAACAGGGCAAGTTACATGTTAACCAAGGACCCCTTCTTTGAGATCACCTTCACAATTGTTGTATCCATTGAAGTTGGGAGTTTATGGAGATTTCTGCTTAAATTTCTTTGCAGGATGTCAGAATAGCATCCTATATGTCTTTTGCTTGAGGATGATCCAAAGGTTCTCAAAAGGGTTGAGGTCAATGTGGGGGCCACACCAAGAGTTTCTCTCCTTTTTTGCCCATATCAACCAATGACACAGAAGTATTTTTGTAGCATGAGTGACATGAATGACATCATGAATGACAATGATTTTGCTACAGAAGGCATGGTTCTTCTTTTTGTACCATGGAAGAAAGTGAGAAGAAGAAAGTCAGAAACTATGGATACATTGCCGAGGTCAATTTCACATCTTCAGGGACCCTAAAGGGGCCTACCAGCTCTCTCCCCATGATTCCGGCCCAAAACATGACTCTGCTACCTCCTTGCTGACGTCACAGCCTTATTGGGACATGGTGGCCATCCACCAACCATCCACCACTCAATCCA
The DNA here is from genome assembly GCA_038021265.1 of Cyprinella venusta. Classification (NCBI taxonomy): domain Eukaryota; kingdom Metazoa; phylum Chordata; class Actinopteri; order Cypriniformes; family Leuciscidae; genus Cyprinella; species Cyprinella venusta. The sequence continues at coordinate 20,999,963 of CM075871.1, forward strand.
TCTGCACCATCCAGGGTTGCACGGCACTCATCAGTAAGCAAGACTGTTTGAAAATTAGTCTTCATGAATTTCTGGGCCTACTGCAACCATTTTGGCTTGTGAGCATTGGTCAGGGGTGGCAAAATAGTAGGTTTATGTTCAATTTCAAGCCTCTGGAGGATCCTACACCTTGAGGTTTGCAGGACTCTGGAGGCACCAGTAACTTCAAATACCTGTTTGCTGCTTTGTAATAGCATTTTAGCAGTAGCTCTCTTAAAAACCGATGCATTTGTCTGGCAATAACCTTCCTCATTATGACTTTATCTGCACAAACCCATCTGTACTCTGAATCAGCCACAAATCTCTTCACAGTATGATGATCACGCTTAAATTTTGGTGAAATATCTAATGTTTTCATACCTTGTCCAAGGCATTGCACTATTTAACTCTTTTCCGCAACAGAGAGATCCTTTTTCTTTCCCATATTGCTTGAAACCTGTGGCCTGCTTAATAATGTGGAACATCCTTTTTGAGTAGTTTTCCTTTCATTGGGCTCACCTTGCAAACTACTTATCATAGGTGTCTGAGATTTATTTCAGTGATCCAAAGAGCTTGGAGACACAATACCATCCATGAGTTTGATTGAAAAACTAAATATTCCATTTTTATGACACTTAATTCCAATTTGCATAATAATTTGGAACGCGGTGTAGATATGATTAGCTATAGATATGTAGATTGCCATAAAGAAAATGAAAATATACATTCAGTGACTGCTACTGATAGTTGCAAATGTGGTTTTAAAAGCTTCTTATGGGTTATAGATGGTTTCTTGAATATCTATAGATGTACAGTACTACAAACATTTTGTTGTTGAATGTCTACAGACATTCAATTATGAATTTATGATAATTTGTTGATAGTTTGTAAATCATGTACAGATGAACTGTTGAAAGTCTGCAGACATTGAGTAGAGAAATGATACTGATACTCTGTTGATACTCTGTAGAGCATCTACAGATTGACTATCCAAATAAAGTGTTACCCCAAGATTGGATAGCATTATCTAATCCGATTATGTAATCCATTTTTCTTTTGAAAACCTAATTTTCAAGATTTGATCCAATCCGTTATCCAAAATCCTAGTGGAATCCTTTTGAAAAAAAACGGGCCCTGGTGCTCTAAGTACTACTTGTTATGATCCAGTCCCTTTCTGCCCCCTTTGCCTCCCTCTGCTGGTCACTTTGTATGTTACTCGCTCATTTACTGATTCGCAATTACCCTTCCTCTTCTCAGCTGTTCCTTGTTCTCTTCTGTGGCGCCCTAGATTTCTCTCACCTGTTCTCTCTTTCCTCTGATTACATTTACTACTTCTTCCCTCTCTTTTCCCTGTCTCTTTGTCAGATTGATTGTTAACCTCTGATGAAGGAATCTTCACAGAATTACCTTTTCCAATCCGCTTGTTCCTGTTCTGTCCTGTCTTATCCAGAGCTAGTTGTTTCCTCTGGAAGACCTCCAATGCAAGCACTGATCTCCTGAGCTAAGATTGTTCTCTGTGTCTATTCAGTACTCTTACCGCCGGAGACGGTTACTGTTTCTGCTGTCCATTCGCCGGGAGTTCCCGAGTGACCAGAGGCTAGCCGCCGCCCGCACTCCTTATCCTCGCAGTCAGCCGCCCTCACTGCCCCTGAGAGGGATCCTCTGTTAGATTTATCTGGCCCTGATTCTGGCTGATTCTGTTTGGACATTATTCTGCAACATTGTTTTAGTTACTGGTGGCTTCCTCATTTATTGTCATTAAAAGGAGTTTTTGACTGCGATTCGCTGTTGGGTCTTCTCTCTCCATAACACTACTAATGATTGTTTTTCTTCTGGCACTTCTGAATAATGCTGAGAACATTAAACCAGATATTAATCGCCACTGCAACTTGGAATGGTTATTTTTAAATATTTATTCACTTCTAGACAGCTGGATTGGCTATATCTCTGATTTATTTAATGTTTGCAAGGGCAAATCATAAAGCTCAGATTCACACTGCTCTGCATGAGCTACACTGCTCTGCATGAGCTGGACAGTGTTGGAAGTGAAATGATTGCAAATATTGAGTGTTAGTGGAGCAGAAGAATTAATAACAGAAAACAAATTGCCCAATGCCTTCCAACAGAGATTTGTCAATCATAATAGAGCCATGCAAAAAGGAGCCATGAAAAAAATCAATTAAAATTACAATAGTTTTACAGGGTTAGTTCAACCAAAAATGAAAATTAAGTCATTAATTACTCACCCTCATGCTGTACCAACCCCGTAAGACCTTCGTCTTCTAAACACTTTCTTTATTCCACTCCACTCATATTCATATTGAAATATTCGCCAAGGAACACTCAGGTAAAAAGACGTGATATAAGAACAGCCTTCTATCTTCACCGTTTTGACTTCTTTGCTTGCTGTTTTGCTCTCTATTCTCATGCACTGACTATTTCACTAAGCTGAACAGCCAATCAGAGTTCTCTCTTTCCCCAACGGCCCGACACCAATTCAACATGTCGAATCGGGCGAAACAAAGCCGACGAGAACTATTTTTAGCCGACGGAACGGAACCATGCGTATCACACCGAGGAAACTTGACGACCATCAGCTTGGTGTGTTCTGGGCTTAAGGGATTGAAATTTGATGGCGCAGAAAGTCAATGAAGAAAAAAAATGCGTCAATGAACAAAGTCAATGCGTCGTGGAAATCTCTTGACCTCTCGTCTCAGGCCTACAAGGTAGAAAAGGAATCGTTGAATAAAGTCGTTATTTTTGTTTGTTTTTTCACACAAAAAGTATTCTCGTTGCTTGATAAACTTATACTTGAGCCACTGCTGTCACATGGAATATTTAAACATTTTCTTTATTGACTTTCTGGGCCGTCAAGTTTCGATCCCTTAGGTAGCCTATGTAGCAGTGATCCACCTCTCAAATTTAATCAAAAATATCTTCATTTGTGTTCTGAAGACGAACGAAGGTCTTACGGGGTTGGTACGGCATGGGGGTGAGTAATAAATTACTTAATTTTCATTTTGGGTGAACTAACCCTTTAATGACTAAAATCCCTCCAGCTGGTGCCTGACATTTGTGCTTTTTTCAGTTGCTTATAAACATATTAATGGCACAGGTGAAATTACACTATATTTAGCACAAACAGGGTTACCATAATATGTGAGCAACATTTATGTATATGTTTGTATTTTTGAGAGAATATTGTTTATGCGTGGTTATTGAAAAAACTAAAAATAAAAGTTTCTGAAATAAGGCCATAAAACACATACGAAATATGCTTCCACGTTACTTTTGACTAATGGATGTTGTTGCGTAGAGTTTTTTCTTCACAATGATCTGAAAATCATCCTGCCTAATCTTTCACATAAAACTGTGGATTGGGTTATATAGTGAAAAACTTTTTTGTTTGCTAAGGCAATATGCGAATGGTTCAGGCCAGCCCTCATCATGTATAATTAGGTGATTCTCACCTGAAAGAGACAAAGACACATGTGAGTCAGACAAGAAAAAATTGAAAGGACAACATACACACATTTTTACATTAGGGGTTGAATCAACTAGTCAACCTTAATGCAATGCCGTGATACTTTAAGTTTGACGTTGACTAGTCGCGTTGATCATGTGACACTATATGATTGCGCTAAATTTGATACTAGGCTATATGGCCACGTTGCAGACAACAACAGATGAAGAGCTCAGAGGGTCATTGCAGCAAGAAAGCAGCATTGGTACATAAAGTGTATGAAAATACTTTACTAACTTAGCACTATATTGTTGAAAACGAAAGTAAAAGCATGATGCACGCTCACTGTTTTACTTGATGTTTTATTAACAAGGTTCGGGAGGATCACGTTCTAATGATCAATCAATCAAGTCAGCCAGCTGTCAGCAATCAGTAATCAGTAATCAACTGGTTCACTCAATCAGCACAAGTAAAGCCTATAAAAACACACAGTCGACCCATATTCCTCGACTGTTCTCAGCATCCCTCCACCACCCCATCTCCTCACACTTACCTAATTAACTTCCTAAACAGAGATACGGGGGGAGTACTCTGGGTTCGGGCCCAATTTCCGAGCTCGGAGCCCTCCCCCCGGACAGCACGCCAAATACGCATAACCATTTTTATTCTCTGATCATTAGTGAGTGTGAACTCGTGAATGGGATTAAATCTGAGGGCTGGATCACTCCTCCATAGGCTTCTAAAGGGATTGAAACTGGCAGGCTCAGAAAAGTTAAAGACGTTGTTCAAGTGACTAGAGTGGCTCAATCTTAAAGGAGAACTCCGGCGAACAATGAACATTTGGTCTAATAAATCATCGGTACCTAGTCAATCGTTGTCTGAGATTTGTTTTCATGATAATCGAATGTAAAGAGTTTTATCTCTAAAAACTGTTTAGCGTATAATGCTAGTACTGGGGGCATTGACTAAGTAAAAAGAAATCGCTAGTTTATACCACTAACAAGGCTCAAAATAGCCCCACACTAACGGAGTAACATAATGAGGCTCCATACATGCAAAACGAAGCATTGACAACTTTGTAAGTGTACAGACCCTTTTTTTGTGCATCACATTGTTTGACTTTAGTTGACAGCATGTATATTTGTCTTTTTATTTCTAAACAGAGATCCACAGCTGGGTTAGCCATTCCATTATGTGCCTTCCAGGGCACCGTTTCCCTCCATGCCCCCACGGGCAAAACACTGTCCCTCTCCACCTATGAAGTCAGCAGCGATGGCCTAAAACTGTCCTCCAACAATGCGAAGAAAGTTGAGGTGTACCGTTCCAAATCGGTGGGTCATGAACCTAGTGCAGAAGAGCCAAACTCCAGCACTGGGGGTGGGGGAGTTGGAGACACAAATGTAAAAATCCATCTGGAAGTTTTGGAGATCTGTGACAATGAAGAGGCCATGGACAGCGTCTCTATTGTCTCCAATATCAGCCAGTCATCCACACATGCACGTTCGCCTTCTCTGCGCTACTCTCGTCGTGAGAACCGCTTTGTGTCATGTGACCTTGGCGAAACAGCCTCATATTCGCTGTTGATCCCCACGAGTACCCCGGACACAGACAACATCAACATTCACATTCCGGATACAGTAGAAGCGCACAGACAGAACAGCCGGAGACAGCACCAGGAGACTGGAGGTTACCAGGAAGAGATACAGCTGCTCAATGAAGCCTATAGGAGGCAGGCAGGTGATCAAGGGAACTGACATAACCAGATATACTAGGCTATGCCAGTGGACTGAGAAGTCCCAGGTATAAAAGTATAGAATGTTTGGATGCAAGATTGTGTCAAAAGCTCATAGTGTTGCAAGTTCAGGGTAGATTCAAGCACCCAGACCTTAAAATCTTAGGCCGTGTGTCCACCAAAGCGTTTTTCCACGCCCCTGGCGTATGTTTTCAATTGTTTTCAATGGGAGCGCCGCGTTTTTTAAACGCCATGAGCGTCCCGAGGTTACTGAGCATTTTTTTCCACGCTGAAGCGCCGAGCGCCCAGCGTTTTTACTGGTCGCTGGGAGTTGAAAAATGTTCAACTTTGGATAAAACGCAGCGCTCATCACTGTCACGTTTTACCTAGCCGTCCAATCACAGTGGGGGAAGGGCGGGACTAAACCACACCGACCAACTGTCACAACATTCAAACTGCTGCATATATTCTGTATCATAGCAACGAAACGTCTCAACAGAAAAAAGGCTGTGCTGCCAAAACGCTTCCAAGCGCCCAAAGCACGGCGTCTTCAGCAGAGCGTCTAGCGTTTTCAGCTGGCTAAAAACGCTTTGGTGGACACACGGCCTTAGGTACAAAAGAGGCAGGGGAAAATCTACTATCTATAACTATAGTAGCAGTTGATCAGAGGTTGCAATGTGAAAATACAGTTTTTGAATTAAGCACTGCTGAATAAGTCCTTAAGTGGTTGAAAGTAAATTGTGTAATAAAGGTTATTGGGTACAAAGAAGGAGGAATGGACTCCCTTCTCTGATGTTCTTTGATTTATTGAAAACAAATATAAGTGCGTAGACAGAGGGGCTTGAGGAGAGGGTTGAATAAAGGATACATAATGTGTATGTTCGTCTGTTGAGATGGACAAAGAACGAATTTCCAAGGGCGTGTAAAGAAAGAGAAAAAGCTAAAATAAATACATTTTAAAATACAGAAAAAAGACTTCTGTTTAAATTTATATCCAATTCTACAACTTTGTTGCAATGACAGCCTAACACCTAAGACCCTAAAATGACGGCAAAAATGATAAGTACAACATAATACACACATTTAAAATAAGAATTAATGTAAGTGCTTTAAAAAAATACAACCTTCACATATGCATCTAAATCCTCCAAAATTGGGCTCTATTCACTTTCATTGGAAGAGCTTCCCTGTAACTTTGATTATTTTTTCTTTCCTTCTTTTTTTAAAGGAAAACTAGAAAAGTGTGGAAAGTAATTTATAAATATTATGCCAAAAATGCTGTCAAAAAAAGCTTGATTTACATTAAGCCAGCAATATAACTTTAGTTGTAATCTTCGTATGAGTGTATATGTAAATGCTGATAGCTGTATGTATGCTTTCTTCTGTATGTTGGTATTTGTACATCCACTAAAGCCCTGAATTTATGTTCTGCTTACATTCCTGACTTGACTGTTGAAAAAAGCAAGATAGAGATTCTGTCAATGGAACATTCCTCAAATGTAGATGTGAGTGTGATGCATGGGCCTATTTTAGGTGTTAATGTGTGTGCAAGTGTGCAAATTTTTGAGCCACTTAGGAATCCTTTCCCCCATTTTCAGTGCACTGCATTTGCAATCAGAAATGCGACCCTGGCCACTTGCTTTCATTTAATACTAGCATAAATGCAGCTCCGAAATGGAACATTCATGGATGATTCAATAGATCTCAGTAAGATGCAGGCATGATTATACTGTTTTTCATTTGAGCTCTGCCATATCAGTGTGTTGGACAACTAAAAATGTGAAAATTAAATACAAAGGCCATTCGTGGAGGCTTGTGTAGCTCTAATAATTATTTATAATTTACTGTAGACATTATTTCTTATTATTTTTAAATGTTAAATCAGTGTGTTTTTTTTATAAATGTATTGTATATTCAGAATAGTAGATTATATGTCTTAGCCTTGTGTTGTCAAACAAAAAAATAGCTGCTACAAAATATTTTCATCTATTCAGTGTTCTCATTAAAGATTTATTCACACAAAATAGCCTCATTTAAGAGTGTAGATGGATTAATTCCCATTTGTATGCCACAGCTCTTCACTAAACCGTCTCCCATGGTCTTTATCTAAATTATCCACATCTACAAATGAGACACAAATCCCTGTGTCTGGATACTTGATGTTTTTGAGATAGGAAACATCTCTTGCAAATTGTAACTTACATTTTATGTAACAGCAAAAACAGCTTGATATCTTTAGCCTTCAATATATATATATATATATATATATATATATATATATATATATATAAATTTTATGTGTTATTTAGCAAACACATGTCTGTCACGTAACATAGTAGTGGAAATAGCACAAAGAAGAAGGGAGGAGGATGATCTAGTTAGACTAACTCAAGAACCAGGAGAAAACCACACTTAAAGGGATAGTTCACTTTGAAAATAAGTTTTGATATGTTTTAGCTTACCTCAAGGGCATCCAAATGTAAGTGTCTTTGTTTCCACAGTATTTTCAATTTTGACATTTTTCGGTCAAAGCGTTGTTGTCTGTCAGTCATATAGTGGAGGTCTATGGAGCCCACCTCAAAGAGCATGCACAGAAAAGTCAAAATTAAACATGATTTAATGACTCGTAAATGTGCACATTGATGGCAAGACACGAAACGAGTGTGAAGAAAGTTTATGTGAGAAAACAAACAGTATTTATATCGTTTTTACCTCGTGTAATCATAGTCACGTCCAAGTGATCTGAATCAGTTGTGCAATGTCCAACTGAACCATGTCCAACGTTCCGCCGGAGGTGATTGCTTGCTCGTCGACGTCACTCATTGTTTACACCGAGATTTCGGAAGTTTTATCTTTCACTGTGAAGATCTAAACATATTTAGATATACCTGAAATCGCAACGGAAGTCGATTTCGGTATATATACAGTAAATATGTTTAGTGAAAGGTAAAACTTCCGAAATCTCTGTGTAAATAATGAGTGACGTCGACGCGCAAGCGATCACTTCCGGCGGAACGTTGGACATGGTTCAGTTCGGTTCAGTTGGACATTGAACAACTGATTCAGATCAGTTGGACATGGCTGTGGATACATGAGGTAAAAACGATACAAATACTGTTCGTTTTCTCACACAAACCGCTCGTTTCGTGTATTAGGCCATCAATGTGTACTTACATTTACGAGTCATTAAAGCATGTTTAATTTTTACTTCTCTGTGCATGCTCTTTGAGGTGGACCCCCTATACCTGCATTATATGACCGGCAGACAACGGTTTGACCGAAAAATATTGTGGAAACAAAGACACCTACATCTTGGATGCCCTTGAGGTAAGCTAAAACATATCAAAACTTATTTTCAAAGTGAACTATCCCTTTAAGTGTGGTTTTCTCCTGGTTCTTGAGTTAGTCTAACTAGATCATCCTCCTACAGTCTGGGAGAAAGTGTCTATTAATCGGAAATAATGATTAAAGAGCAACATGCAGGTTGATTTTATTTCTGAATTAAGACTTTAAATTGTCTGCAGAGCTCCTTTAAAAACACTTATGTAAAAATTACTAATGAAATCTCATTTGATGTAGAGATTTTGATGAAAATGCGCTAGGTTCTGGAATAACGCCTTTCCAGCAAGTAACGCGTCATATGACGTAGCCCGAGGAAAACAAATCAGCTCGCAGCCGCTTTCTCATTGCTGGGTGTTGATGTAGTTAGAGCAGTAGCGAGAGACATATAGTTTTAGATCGAAGCCATAATGGTAAATTATTGTGTTTGTGGTTGTTGCACGAATTCCAGCCTGTCAGGACATCATATCCATCATTTTCCTTCAAGGAAAAACAAGGCTTTTTGGTCTTGGGTGCTATGTGCAGGTGAATAGAGCAGACTTCACTGCCGCGTCTGTTAACACACACACACTCGGTCGTTTGTGGCGCACATTTCACTCGCTTTAAATTGTATCACAAACTGCATTTGAAAAGCATTATTTATTTGTTGTTATGGCATGATCAATGTGGATAGTGCTAACCAGCTTGGATGGTCTGCATAATCACTGTCAGCGTAGAATATGAGAAGACAAAATGTTGCTGGCTTAAATTAAGACAATCTAAATAGATGTTTAATCAAGAACAAAGTCAAATGTATGTTTGCTAAAGCAGATTTATTGCAAAACACCAAGGTATAGCCATACAGTAGATGAATCAGCGTTAGCCGCGGTGCTAACTTACATGAACTCACTTGCCCTGTATTAGCCACTGGTTTTCTCGACACCATAACTCTAACGTTACTTCTCTCCTCTGCCCATTGTTCGTCTCCCGATCTCCCCCTGACTTCTATCTCGCCTAGAAGGCTCATAATTATTTGCCTGTGGGTCATCACAGGCATATTCGTCAATATCGCAGAACGCGGTTTCGTCGTTCGCATCCATTGTAACCTGAGCCTGAACTTGAACAGACTCCCTCGCCAATCGTCACTTCCGGTTAGTGCGTTGTAGACGCGGGAGTTATTTTATCACAATTTTTCTCAAAATATCGTTAATGGCTAAATATATATTACTCCAGTTCAGAAAATCTTGTTGTTTTATCGTCAACTTACACTATGCTATATAGGGGTGTCCAACCTGCAAGTTGCTCTTTAACCCTCATGTGGTGTTCGGGTCAATTTGACCCGGAGAAGATTTTCTTTTTCCTGAAAATACTAGTTAATGTTATCGCTTTGGACTGAAACTTAGTGACTTTGTTCCCAAGCGGTATAACTATATCTCATTTGTTTTTTGAACATTTTCGTGTTTTTTTGTGGGAGTTCTGTTACCTTGTTACACTTGTGGTGTTCCCGGTTAAAAATGACCGGTCTATAAAAAATAGCTTATAAATCACTTATTATACCATATTTTCACCCAATCTTGGAATCAATCTTTTTGTCAACTTGTTCTCTTTCAATTAGGACTGGTTTTATATTTCTGTTTGCTTCTGATTAATCGTGGGCCTCATTTATCCGAGAGTAGGCATCTAATTTTTTGAGTAAAAAACAAATAATGTATGAGTAAATTTGGAAATATTAATTTTTTTTTTGAAAAAAATGGCTACTGTTCATCACGCTAGTCTAATCTAATGTTTCACCAGGAATTTTGTTTTGAAAGTTTTGTTTTGTAAATAATATGGCACATAGTCACACTTGTGGTGTTCCCGGTCAACAATGACCGGCCAATAAAAAATAGCTTATAAATCACTCATTATACCATATTTTCACCCAATCTTGGATTCAATCTTTTTGTCAACTTGTTCTCTTTCAATTAGGACTGGTTTTACATTTCTGTTTGCATCTGATTAATCGTGGGCCTCATTTATCTGAGAATAGGCATGGTAAAAAATGGTCACAATGGGCGACCATTGAAAGTGAATGGGAGAGACTGAAAATAACAGAACAATTTAGTTTTCAGGAGCATGTTCATTATTTTCATGTACACATATGAGCACGTGTGCTTGCAAACATCGAGCCTGTGCATGGTTGGACCTGTGCATGTATTGATACATTTATACACACGCAACCCAGACACACACACGTTAAAACACAAAATTTGAGTATTACACACATTCTTTTTTCACAGAGAGAAATTTGATCCTACCCTAACCTGCATCTAATATACATTTATCCATCTGACATTACCACACACACACACACACACACACACACACACACACACACACACACACACACAAACTGGCCGTGACTGCAGTGATCCGGCTTCAAAATAATCTTTCTTTCATGTTCTTGTTTCATCACAGCTTCCAGAAAAAAATATTATGACATTTTGTTTTGGAACTGTGAGGTTCTCACCATAGACAGTGGTTCTCACACAGAACTAGACAATATTTACAAATATACATCATGTGATAGCACAGGCATATATAAATGCCTCACAGCACCTTGCTTGTCATTGTGGTAGCACAATGGCAAAGCAGCTCTCTGCACATGATGTTATTCATCAGATTTTTGACTCAGAAAATAGTGGGGAGGATCATTTCTCTCTGTGGAAAAGAATGTGTGTAATACTCAAAAAAGTTTGTGTGTTTTAACGTGTGTGTGTGTCTGGGTAGCGTGTGTATAAATGTATCGATATATGCACAGGTCCAAGGGCTCGATGTTTGCAAGCACACATGCTCATATGTGTACATGAAAATAATGAACATGCTCCTGAAAACTAAATTGTTCTGTTATTTTCAGTCTCTCCCATTCACTTTCAATGGTCGCCCATTGTGACAATTTTTGACCATACCTACTCTCAGATAAATGAGACCCACGATTATTAAGATGCAAATCAAAATATAAAACCAGTCTAATTGAAAGAGAACAAGTTGACAAAAAGATTGAATCCAAGATTGGGTGAAAATATGGTATAATGAGTGATTTATAAGCTATTTTTTATGGGCCGGTCATTTTTGATCAGGAACACCACAAGTGTTATAGGGTTTTGAACACCACATATGAGGGTTATTAAAGCTGAGAAAAAAAAATGTCATGTAGCCTAAGTGTTAATTTAATATCCACATATTATAGTTAAAAAAAAAACTTTTTCCTTTATGTAAGAGATACTGGGGCCAGTTCAGTTGTCACACAGTCGATATCAGTAACTTTATTTTTTTTATTTATTTATTTTGTTCTGCACGGTAACCACAGGGATACAGTACACGGAGGGGAACGAAACCCACTTGGGTTTATACAGAGCTCCACTCCACTTACATAAATAAACAACAAAACAAAACAAACAAACAAAAAAGGGAAAAAAAACAAAAACAAAATAAAGACACGCTAATAAATAAATTGAATCATAAAAGAGGGAAAAAACATTGTCAGAAACCTGATTACCCTTTCAATTGAAAATTGATATTGAAGAGTTATGATAAACGAAAATCAAAATTAAAGAGCGACATATGAAATAATCTATAACCAGATGTCATAATGAAATCAAAAAGTCTTTCAACTGTTTTTTAAAGACGAACAAAGAAGGGATAGATCTTAGGGACAAACTTAATTTACTCCATAATTGAGGACCCCTAAAGCTGAGGTCAGTTTTAAAGTGTGAAGTTCTAGAAAACGGTAAGACAAGATTTATTACACTATGCCTTGTTTGATGGATATGAGTATCTGAAATTAAAGTAAAAAAGTGTTGAAAGGTTGATGGAAGGTCTTCTCTCTTATAAATAAACTTATGAATAAATATGCATGATAAGTAAGCATTGACATTTTCAATTGGTAAAATCGTATATCTAAGAAATAGTGGTGCTGAGGGAGCATATTTAGGCGAGTAAGAAATTAACCGCAAGAACTTCTTTTGGATTTTAGAAATTTTTGCCAGATAGGTGGGAAAAGTAGCACCCCAGACAATGTTGCAATAATTCATAAAGGAGTATAAAAAACTATAGTAAAGCGTTAGATGAGCAGATGAATGAATTGAAGGTAAAACAATTCTTAGAATATTTAGCATTTTAGAGGATCTTGTACAAACTAGATCAACATGTTTTGACCACGTCAAACCTTCATCAATCAGGACCCCGAGAAATTTTGTTGAAGTCACTTGATTAACTGGAGCTCCATCAATTTCAATACAAGCAAGTTCTTTCGGATATAATTTATTAATATTGTGAAATATAATAAAGTTACATTTTTTGATATTAAGCGTTAACTTGTTGGTACAAAACCAATTAGATAATATTTTTAACTCGTCATTAACGTGTTGTATCAAGGTGACAAAATCCTCGTGCATTGCAATGAGATTGGTGTCGTCAGCAAATAATATGGGTAGAAAGTGTTTACAACAAAGGAATAAATCATTAATGTAAATTAAAAACAATAAAGGACCCAAAATAGAACCCTGAGGAACCCCAAATGAAATTTTAGAAGTTTTAGAAAAGAAACCATTTAAATAAACAAATTGTTCTCTGTTAATAAGGTAATTGCGGAACCAAACTAAGGCAGTACCCTCCACGCCATATCTATTAAGCTTAGACATCAAAATGTCATGCGAAACAGTATCGAAAGCCCTACTTAAATCAAGAAAAACACCAAGTGCAAATTTTTTATTATCAAGGGCATTAGATATATAATTTACAAGCTGTATTAATGCATGTTCAGTTGAATATTTTTTCCGAAACCCATATTGATGTTTATATATAATGTTATTGGCAGTTAGATGTTTATTTAATCGTTCATAAACAAGTTTCTCAAATATTTTAGAAATACAAGGTAGAATAGATAGTTGCTAAATAACTTTATGTCACCTGACTTAAAAATGGGAATGACTTTTGCAATTTTAAGAGCTTGAGGAATAATTCCAGATTGAAATGATAAAGAAATAACATAAGTAAGAGGTTGAATAATATAATCAATGGTCTCCTTGAGGAGAATACTCTTAATACCATCGTGACCGGGGGCTGAGTTTTTTAAAGACAAAATAACATCTCTAACCTCCTGCGTGGTTGGGAGATCAAGACTAGGAAGGGGAACGTACTGCCCTTTTATGTGACTACAAGGATCATTATCAGTCTTCTGTATATTGTGAGCTAAATCAGAACCAATTTTGGTAAAAAAAATTATTGAAACCATCAGCTATATCAATGGGGTCTAATAGACACCTGTCGTTGTCCCTCATCTCTGTGGGTGCAGATGCAGCTTTCCTATTACGACTCAGAACCTGATTAATAATGTTCCAGGTTGATTTAATGTCATTAGAGACACGATTAAACTGGTCAGCATAAAACTTTTTTTTTGTCGTCTTAATTAATCTTTTGAACTGATTCCTATATTTTTTATATGTTTCTAAATTATGAGGAGTTGGCTTGATGACAGACTTGCGGTACAACCTATTTTTCTTTCTAGATAATTTCTTCAGCTCACCAGTAAACCAGGGTTTCTCTCTAGCTACTTTGGATTTTACAGCTATCAGAGGAAAACTGGATTCCAGAGCAGAATTAAAGAGAGTCAAGAATAAATCATAAGCTTTACTAGCATCCTGCAACAGCATGACCTCATCCCATTTGATAGAGCTGATGGCTGATTTGAATATTCCAATATTTTTAAGGTTGAAATTTCGAAATTTTACATGCCCATTCTCATTGGTGGGAGCATCAAAGACTGAATGAATAATTTGAAAGACTGGAAGATGGTCTGACACGTCACACCATAACAGCCCTGCTGACACTTTATAGTCGCATGAGTTGAACAAAATATTATCTATAAGAGAGGCTGAGTGAGTAGTAACCCTTGTAGGTTTTGTAATTAAAGGGTAAAAATTTACAGAATACAGGGTGTTAAGAAAATCATGAGTAGCAGTGAGATCGGCATGTAAAATATTCAGATTAAAGTCACCGTGTAACAGACAAAGCTTATGTTCCTTAGAAACAATATCTAAAGTTGAATCAAGTGCATCAATGAAAGCATTTATATCCGTAGCCGGTGGTCTATAAATACAGCCAATCACAATGCTTTTCCCTTTGAATAAAAAACATGAGGGAATTTCAATAAATAAAGATTCTACTAATGTTAGGTTGAAGTAATTACTTAAATCCTTTCTGAGAATATAATTAAATGATTCTGACACGTACAGAGAAACTCCTCCTCCTCTTTTCATTTCTCTACAAGAGTGAATAGCATTATAATGAGATAAATTATAAAGATGTGATGTATCATTATGAAGCCATGTTTCCGTAAATATAAAGCTGAGAAGGAGTGAGACAAGGTAGATAAAAATGTTTTAAAGTGGTCAAAATTTTCTCTGAAACTACGTGCATTCACATGAATAGTGGAAAACAAAGTTTGGTCAGAATGTGTAGGAGACAAGCAAGACAAAAAAATAAATTGCTGTTCTGTATAATATTCACACGACAAGTTGACAGATTTCAAATAATTATTATTAGAGTCCGGATTAAAAAAGGTTTCATAAATTCGAGAGTTATTGTCCATGTCCAGTTCGAATAAATTCAAAGATCGTGAATCTATTGAAGGTGCTTCGTGATTCCAGTCACTTGCTATGAAACTAGAGTCAATTGTAAGGAAATGATGAGATACCTTGTAAGAGCAACATCACACCAAAGGACTCACGTTCCACCGACACGTCAGGATTAATCCCTTCTCTCGGAAGAACCAAAGAATCAATCGGCTGCAGTGGAAACAGGAGTTCATGAAACTGAGGTGATTCATTTATATTCATCCAGCTGATTTAATTCCCGTATCGCCAAAACCTTCACATCCTCTGGTCGTAATCCATTCGTCTTGATCCACACTTTACAATTTCGGGTCCATGTCGACTGAATCTTTCCATTTTTACGTAGAAACCTGGCGTCCTTAGCAATATCGGCGTTCTTCTTTGTGAGATATTCGTTGAGGTAAACTTTCGTGCCCTTCAATTTCCCCCCTTGACCCAACAGCGCGACTTTGCGTTTATGGTTCACAGAGCGCACAATGATGGCAGGAGGCCCGGGAATCGTAGAGTGACGCTTCCTAGGTAGCAGATGGCAGGCAGAAATATCCTCACTTGAACCACAATATCTTTGCTCACCAGGAATGAAACAACCTGCTGTTCCAGAGATTGTGTCTCTATCTCCGGTGCACGAGGATCGATGGTCCCTTCCACTGGATCAACCACCCTTGCATATGAACGATGTTTAGTTTCCAGGCCAGTAATAATAAGGTCATTCATTCTCGTGTGCTGTTCAAGATCGTCGATTCGTTTCTCCAGCATAGCAAGCAATTTTCTCGTCTTTCTTCATCAGTAGTAACTTGAGCGACTGAATATCAGCTGACAGTTTCTCGTTCAATGCCGTCAAGTTTTCCTGTTTAGTTACATTTCTCAGCGTTAAGTTGATCAATTCTAATTGTTCCTCGATCCACTCTTTTCATCTGTGCTATCGTGGGTCCCCCCATACTTGCTTAATTTGATTTCAATTTGTATGGTAGAGTAAAGTGATAAATTAAAATGGTGAAATACCGACAAAGCCAAAGCTCAATTCAAACGCTGAGCAGCGTGCTGAGGTGCGTGACGCCATCTTGGATTTATTTACATTTGACAGGAACACTTCGCCCGTAAAGGTAATGGGCGTGAATTTTCCGGACCGTGCACTACAGTTTAGCCAATCACAACACACTGGCCCAAATTAACCAAAAGGCATTAACTTAAAAGGCATTCCATTTTGTAAAAGATTTGCTCTTAATTTTATTAAAGGGGTGGTTTACTGCTTTTTTCTTTGCATGATTGTGTTTATGGGGTGCAATATAACATGTATTTATGTTTTTTACTGTAATGCTTTATTAGCCGGTTGTCCTGCATCCTCAATAAACAAGCTACAGTTAGTCCAAAATGCAGCTGCTAGAGTTCTTACTAGGTCAAGAAAATATGATCATATAACACCGATTTTATCATCTCTGCACTGGTTACCTATTAAGTTCCGTATCAACGACAAAGTACTACTACTGACCTATAAAGCCCTAAATGGTTTAGCTCCTATGTACTTAACAGACCTTCTCTCGCCCTACAATCCACCGCGTTCCTTAAGATCACTAAATTCAAGGCTTCTGGTCATTCCTAGGATATCTAAGTCCAGTAAAGGAGGGAGGGCGTTCTCGCATCTAGCTCCAAAACTCTGGAATAGCCTTCCCGATACGGTCCGGGGCTCTGACTCGCTGACACAGTTTAAAACTAGACTAAAGACGCATCTCTTCAGTCAAGCATTCACATAATGCCTACCTTTCAGTCCTCTTTTATGCCATACGGAACCGTTTGCCACTGAAATTGCT
Source organism: Cyprinella venusta (assembly GCA_038021265.1). Taxonomy (NCBI): domain Eukaryota; kingdom Metazoa; phylum Chordata; class Actinopteri; order Cypriniformes; family Leuciscidae; genus Cyprinella; species Cyprinella venusta. Next base: position 21,016,955 of record CM075871.1, read on the forward strand.
TAACGCACCAGTGGGGCTCGATAGCCTTTTAGACAAACGGGTCGGTCCGTATGGCTGAGTTGCATTGCGGAGAGTTTGGGTTGCGGAGAGTTCGTGAGATAGTGGTTTTCTAACACCGACACCCGTACAATGGAAATTATTATGAACATCAGCTATGCTAATTATGAACATCAGCTATGCTAATTATTTCCCATCTGCCTTTCTGCTGTTATCTCGGGACGCTTGTCCCGAGAAAAATGGCGTTCGTCAGGTCCAGCCTTGTATCCAGCATCTCACGGGGGTTTCGGATGCCCCACCGCCTGTGATGAGAAGACCAACGCCTGTGAAGAGACGACTCAACGCCTGCGATATGTTATGGGGCTGTTTTAGACATAAACAATATTTATATTTAATAGTTATAAATAAACAATATGAATGTAAGCCAGAGGAGAACTGGCCCCGACTGAGCCTGGGTTCTCCCAAGGTTTTTTTCTCCATCCAATCTGATGGAGTTTTGGTTCCTTGCCACTGTCGCCTTGCTTTTGGCTTGCTTGGCTTGCTTAGTCGGGATTATTTAGGATTATTTAATATTTAACAATATTATCGATCTGTGTTGTACTACTTTCATGTTATCACTGTGAAGCTGCTTTGATACAATCTGTATTGTGAAAAGCGCTATATAAATAAATGTGACTTGACTTGACTTGACTTTTTTCTTTTTAAAAAGTCTTATTTTTCATAAATTTCACCTTTATTGTAAGCCGCTTTCTCCTCTTGCCATTTGAACGACCGGTTGACTTCCTGAGTCTATGAAACCACTCCCCCAGAAACAGGCAGTGGGCTGAGATTGGTTAATTTGGGCCAGTGTGTTGTGATTGGCTAAACTGTAGTGCACGGTCCGGAAAATTCACGCCCATTACCTTTACGGGCGAAGTGTTCCTGTCAAATGTGAATAATGGTGTCGATACTGCAGTATCAGTATGAGCCACAATCAGACTTAGAAAGAGGCGATGAAGAGAGGCAAGCAGAACCTCAACACACACAGCTCTTATAAAATGTTTCTGAATGGTAATTTGCCTGTATATATATTTTTTTTTTACTTTATACACGTTTGTTTTACACAAAATAGCATCGAACTGACTGGATACTATATACACAAACAGCGTTGGCACTGTTTTACGTTCTTCTTGATCAAATCGAAAAATAACACCATGAAGTATATATAAAGTATATATAAATTTATATACATATAAAGTATATACATTAAAAATACATTTACAGCATTAGTACATACACAAAATTCAGGTCCATAATGTTTGTAAGCGTTTGTCGTAGACACGAAATAGCATAACTAGTAGCCTAGTGGCTATAAAGCCAGCGCTGGCATTTGATGAAACTAAAACATTACGTCTGAAATTATACATGCAAATACATTTAAAATGATTAAGTCTTAGCCTACTTACAGGTTGTGGCATCCCAATTCGTCATATAACTGACGTTTTGGGACGTCTTTTGACCATTCGTCAATATACGACTTTTTAGGGCCCCCTTAAACGTCGGTAGATGACGTTATGGGATCCTAACTCTACCCCATACCTAAACCTAACCCTAAACCCAACTCGTCACCTAACTGACGTTAAAGGTAAAGCGTCAGTTGTATGACGACCCAGGATCGTCATCTACCGACGTTTAAGGGGGCCCTAAAAAGTCGTATATTGACGAATGGTCAAAAGACGTCCCAAAACGTCAGTTATATGACGAATTGGGATGAGACTGTGTTAGGCCCAACAACTGCTGCCTCTGGTTTTAAAGTTGGAACTGCTTCATGTTTTAGTAACAGTTTCTTGTTGAATTTGGCATTGAATTCGTGGAGATTCTGGAAGCTGTCTTTCGTAAGATGCGCAGCACAGAGATCTAAATTACGATTGTCATTTTCAGGTACGTAATCAAACATAAATTGTATCCATTGTTGATGAACTACAACATCTGTGGGAAGGCCGAACACAGAAGACCTGACAGCTGGATGAACATAAAACACTTTCGATGAGCCGCAGAAATATAGTCATGCTCTTTTTTGCATATTCCAGAGGGAGGGTTGATGCAAATGTATGGGTTAGTTACATATAAAACCCTTTGTAGTCCCATTGGAGTCGTTTTTGTAGGCATTAAACTTGATTTTTTAAAAATGCGATATATCTGCTTACATTGAACATTCAGCGCTGCAACTTTGCAGATACTTTTCATGCACCAACAACAACATTACACACTATTTAAAATGAAAAAAGTGAAATCGCAATCAACCACCCCTTTAAATGTGCACTTGTACTTAATTTTTTTTTTAAACTGCACTTGCCGATATTTTTTTTTTCTGAACATATTTTTTTTTATTTTTTATTTTACAATACATGTACAATACAGGATTTTCATAAAAAGAAAGAAAACACACCCTCCCTATCCCAACAAAAGAGCCAAGAAGGTATATTCACACCCATAAAAAAGATTACATTATTAGTATTACTCAAAAGTCATTCCATTCTGTTCTTGAAAATGAAGGAAGGAGTCCCAGATCCTGTAAAATATGTGCTTTTTTTGTAAGTCACTTTTTTCCATTGCTATACAAGAAGACAATTCTTTGATCCAGAGTGATAAAGATGGACAACAAGTACTTTTCCAGTGTATGGCAATCAGGCGTTTCGCTTGTAATAAACACAGATTTATAACCTTCTGTTCATATTTTCAAAGATAAGGCAGACCAAGAATACAGATTTTGGGGCATTTTCTGTATGCCTTTCTGCCACCACAACTTAAAGCCTGAGTCTGATTTGCCTGGAGCAAACAATGCATTGCCCCAAATAGGGGAGCTGAAATAATACAGGTGTCACTCCAATCTTGTGATTCGTGCCATACTGAAATAGCGGTTTTAACAAATGAATTAGTTGTATTTTGTTTGAGTCTCCTTACAAAGTCAGAGTATAAATATTTATCAAGACTCAATTCTCCTGCGCCTTTTTTTCAATCTGGACTGTGATATCCTTACGTTAATAATCCACTAGGTGGCACTCAAGCGCCTTAGCTGAGAGATATATGCTGTAGTAAAAGAGTAAAGAAGAAGAGTGAATGCTGTGCTTGTGCTTTCATGTGCTTGCATGTTATTCTGCTTGTGCATCAGTTATTATAAAGTTTATTTAGAGAATTCTACCAGCTTGTGCTTCTTGTCATGAAGACATAACAAAATTGGCGACGAGGACGATTTATTCTCACAAGATTTCCTGAGGATGGGATCAGTTAGTGCTCCGTTTCCCAGTCCATTTTTGCCTTGTCCCGGTGAGCCCGCTATACTACTTATAACATGGCTGAGGATGTTTGAAAATTACATGCTAGTCATCAATGCTACTGGAGATTCCTGGCCAGAAGCCAGAAAATGGGCTTTACTCCTTCATTGCCTCGGAACTGAAGGTCAGAGACTATTTTATACATTACCTGATACCGGTGACAATCTTGCATCTGCTATCAAAGCTTTGGATGAGCATTTCATTCCAAAACGAAATGTGGTCGTGGAAAGACGTGCCTTCAGGAAACGAGTGTAGAGGACAGATGAAACAGTACTGCAATATATTGCTGCATTGAGAGATTTGGCAACTACATGCGAATTTAATGACAGTCTTGATGATATGCTGCGTGACCAGCTTGTAGAAAATATTGCAAACTCTCGCATTCGGGAAAGATTATTAGTTCGGGAAAGATTATTAGTGGAATCTAAATTGACACTAGAGACTGCAATTACAATTTCCACGCAGCTAGAGGCCACTGATGCACAGGCAAAATCGATGACTACAAGTAGTTCTGCTCCAGTACAAGCCATACATGCCACTTCTGCGTCTGGACGACAGCATTCAAAGGCCAAATTCAAAACACGTACCTCATCAAAACCTCCTACTGCTTCTTCAGCTCGGACATGCTTCCGCTGTGGCTCCATCTTGCAAACGCACAGAACTGCCCTGCTGCATCTGCTAAATGTAAAAATTGTAATAAGACTGGACATTTTGCACGTGTCTGCCGTTCTGCTCCTACTCGTTCAATTACCAGAGGTTTGTATTCTCCATCTACCTGGAACATCTGATCGTTTGATGTGTGATGTAACTATAAATGCTATGCGTGCTGTTACACCTGTGTCTCTTCAACTCACAGTCGACTCTGGTTCATCAGTGTCCATTCTGCCGGAACAATTGTATGAGCAGCACTTTCACACTGTGCCATTGTACAAGCGCCATCTGCCCGTTTAGTCACTTACTTGCAAGAGCCAATTTCAGTGTTTGGATGTTTACCTGCAACAGTGTCTAAATATGGCATTTCCTGCCCTGCACATTCAACATGACATCATGACTTTTGCGTAAACATACACGCCACTTTCGAGTCAAGTGGCGTATTATTTCTACGCATTTTGAGCTATTCGCGTGTATCCGCGTGTATGCGTGTATGTCTACGCCATTAACGTCCGCGTCATCCCGCGTGTCAGAACACGCGCGTCAAATGTCCAGTCATAAATGCCATTAACCCCAGTGACGGTTAAGTTTAGGGATAGGGTTGAGGTAAGTCATATCTTTTTTTTCCCTAGGATGGTAAGGGAACAGTCATAAATGCTATTAACCCCAGTGACGGTTAAGTTTAGGGACGGGGTTGAGGTAAGTCCTATATTTATATAACGTTAAGTCAACGGCGTTCATAAACACGCTGAAAAGCGATTATGCGTCTTGATAACACGCCAAAAATGCAAATACGAATTGGCGTGTCATACACACGCTACTTCATGAGATCAGCCTGGCACATTTCTTCATTGTTGACAATGGCACAGCTTTGTTAGGCATGGACCTTATTAAGGGACTCCAGCTTCGATTTGACGGAAACACTGTGCTGCCACCGCCACTATCCGCTTCAGTTTGTGCCCTCTCTACTCCTCCAACACAGCGTACTGCATTGGGCTGTGTAAAAAACTTTATACACAAGGTAAACATTTCAGACTCTGTTCCTCCTTGTCAGACACAAATTGCGTCGCTTACCTTTTTCTGTCAGAGATGATTTTTCCGCCGAACTGGAACGACTCTTGCATGCTGGTGTAATTGAAAGAATTACTCTTGAAAGACTCCTCTCCATGGGTTTCGCCAATTGTTGTGGTCCAAAAGAAAACAGGGGGGATCCGCATGTGTGTGGATCTGCGAGGGCCCAACAAGGCAGTTATAGTAGACAGCTACCCATTGCCACACATGGAGGAGATGATGACATTACTGCAAGGTGCAACTGTATTTTCAACTATCGACTTAGAAAGTGCATATCATCAGGTACCTCTTCATGATGACAGCTGGGACCTAACCGCATTTGTTACGCACGAGGGCCTCTTCAGGTTCTGCAGGGTACCTTATGGTTTCGCATCTGCTCCATCTGAATTCCAAAAGATGATGGTTGTCATTCTAAAAGGACTCCAGAACGTTGCAAACTTGTATAGAGTCGGTGGGCGGGCTTAATGATGGCAGAGTTACAATGGTTCTGCCTCCGTGTTCGGTTCAGAGACGGGGCCATCACGCATGCTCAGTATCTCCAGCTCATCAGTTCTCTGTATCCAACGTGTCCAAAACTAAAAGTTCTCGGTTCCGTCCTGGTGATCTCAGAACTGTTGTAGGAGTACGTGTGGCATGCGCTGATCTGTGAACTGCTGAAACCTGAATATAGCCTATAGTCGACAAAACTAAAAAGTCGATGCATGTCTCCAGTATGTTTAATACGTTATGTTTTGATTAGCACATTATAAATATTTACTTTGCACTTTTAAAATCTTGGCTAGAGTTTACGTCAAATATCAACTTAGAAATTAAATGAGCTGTTCCTGAAAATAATGTTTTAGTATAATAACAGTTTAGTTTTAAAATCCATTCGTTTCCAATCTTTAAAATAATACAGTGAAAAGGCAGCAATTAAGTGATAAAGATGTTTACAATGTTTTATTTTGTTACACTTATTGGTGTTCAAAATACTTAAGAAACATGCATTTCCTCCCACTGAAAAAAATTGTACGCATGCTCAGCTCATCGGTTCGCAGTATGTCGAAACGTGTCCGAAAGTAACAGTTCTCGGTTCTGTACTGTTGATTGAGAACGGCTGTACCTGTGCGTTCGGTAGTATGTGTATGCTCGGTATCAGCTGCTTGTGCTCAGCACATGTCTCAGTTCAGTAAACTGTTGCTGGAGTAACATATACTCCAGGATATTGCTTTATTTCAAGTCAGATGTGTCTGAAAGTGAGTAGTTGTGGATGCGGTGACGCAAGACGCAAACTGTCTCACTCGATTCAGTCCGATTTGGTATACCGGTTCACTAAAAACAACCGGTTCAAAATAACGATTTGTTCCAGAACCGGACATCACTAGTATATATAATAAAGTTGTGTGTACAGTAGTTTTCTAATTTTGCTCAGCTTAACAATTTTTCTTTTTAAATTAAAACTGTTTTAATAAAGTTTTAATGTTTTAACTGTTTTACTGTATTACTTCTTTTTTGCTAACTGCACCGTTTGACATTTAAGGTTTAAGGCATGTCATGTGCATTGCATTGCAAGTGTGTAAGTACACGTCCATAACCTATATTTAAAACTGTAAGAAAATTAAATTTATATATATATATATAAAGACAATATAAAAACGTATTAGGGACATATACACTCACCGGCCACTTTATTAGGTACCCCATGCTAGTAACGGGTTGGACCCCCTTTTGCCTTCAGAACTGCCTCAATTCTTCGTGGCATAGATTCAACAAGGTGCTGGAAGCATTCCTCAGGGAGTTTGGTCCATATTGACATGATGGCATCACACAGTTGCCGCAGATTTGTCGGCTGCACATCCATGATGCAAATCTCCCGTTCCACCACATCCCAAAGATGCTCTATTGGATTGAGATCTGGTGACTGTGGAGGCCATTTGAGTACAGCAAACTCATTGTCATGTTCAAGAAACCAGTCTGAGATGATTCCAGCTTTATGACATGGCGCATTATCCTGCTGAAAGTAGCCATCAGAAGTTGGGTACATTGTGGTCATAAAGGGATGGACATGGTCAGCAACAATACTCAGGTAGGCCGTGGCGTTGCAACGATGCTCAATTGGTACCAAGGGGCCCAAAGAGTGCCAAGAAAATATTCCCCACACCATGACACCACCACCACCAGCCTGAACCGTTGATACAAGGCAGGATGGATCCATGCTTTCATGTTGTAGACGCCAAATTCTGACCCTACCATCCGAATGTCGCAGCAGAAATCGAGACTCATCAGACCAGGCAACGTTTTTCCAATCTTCTATTGTCCAATTTCGATGAGCTTGTGCAAATTGTAGCCTCAGTTTCCTGTTCTTAGCTGAAAGGAGTGGCACCCGGTGTGGTCTTCTGCTGCTGTAGCCCATCTGCCTCAAAGTTCGACGTACTGTGCGTTCAGAGATGCTCTTCTGCCCACCTTGGTTGTAACGGGTGGTTATTTGAGTCACTGTTGCCCTTCTATCAGCTCGAACCAGTCTGGCCATTCTCCTCTGACCTCTGGCATCAACAAGGCATTTCCGCCCACAGAACTGCCGCTCACTGGATGTTTTTTTTTTCTCGGACCATTCTCTGTAAACCCTAGAGATGGTTGTGCGTGAAAATCCCAGTAGATTAGCAGTTTCTGAAATACTCAGACCAGCCCTTCTGGCACCAACAATCATGCCACGTTCAAAGTCACTCAAATCACCTTTCTTCCCCATACTGATGCTCGGTTTGAACTGCAGGAGATTGTCTTGACCATGGCCGTTTCTCAGTATGCCTTCTTGTCTGTACTTGTTTTCTTGTGGACTTGTAAAACGCCATCAGTTGCGGCCCAAGTACTGTCCCAATACACAAGTTTGCATTTAGGCAAGAACGGTTAAAAATCCCGGATGTGTTCTTGACACTCCCATTTTACCGAGGATGCATCGGTTGGTAACTTGTGTGAACTTGATGGCAGAAATATCCCATAATTCATTTCGGCATTCGCGGAAGGAGCGGGAAGCAGAGAGAGGCAGGTCAAAAGTTACCTGAATATTACCGGCATTTTTCCCCGCCGTTGGCTAGTGATGTACACAAACAAACAACAGAAGCAGAATTAAAATGAGACATGTGTTGCTTTATTGTTGTGAATACATTACATTGTAGTGTATGTGGAGTAATCCCTTAGGCTTGGGCGATAAAGCCTGTCTGTCTGTATAATAATTCTCGTTGTGTTTGGGCACTGCAGACGGCGTCTGTGCGGGGGTAACGTTACTATTGCACAATACCAGCAAGAACACATCGTCTCAAACTGTCAGCAGCGTTTTGTGTGCTCGTTACCTCGTGAGTTCGTTCTTCCGAGAACAACTAGCAAGAGCTTTCTTCCCAAGAACACAAGTCCGTTCTTTGCATTCTTGGTTTTGAGAAACGGCCCATGTCTACATGCCTAAATGCACTGAGTTGCCGCCATGTGATTGGCTGCTTAGAAATTAAGTGTTAACGAGCAGTTGGACAGGTGTACCTAATAAAGTGGCCGGTGAGTGTATATGTCACATATATGTGAGCATTATACTATGCATATATGTGTAGTTTGTAGATTGAAGTAAAGATGAAAAACCGCACTCTCTAGTTAAATCTCATGAGGGTTTATTCATTCACTATGTCCACACAGACGCGTTTCGGCCTAAGCATTTTTATATTGTCTTTATATATATATATAAATTTAATTTTCTTACAGTTTTAAATATAGGTTATGGACCTGTACTTACACACTTGCAATGGAATGCACATGACATGCCTAAACCTTAAATGTCAAACGGTGCAGTTAGCAAAAAAGAAGTAATACAGTAAAACAGTTAAAACATTAAAACTTTATTAAAACAGTTTTAATTTAAAAAGAAAAATTGTTAAGCTGAGCAAAATTAGAAAACTACTGTACACACAACTTTATTATATATACTAGTGATGTCCGGTTCTGGAACAAATCGTTATTTTGAACCGGTTGTTTGACGCAGACCTGTGTGGACATAGTGAATGAATAAACCCTCATGAGATTTAACTAGAGAGTGTGGTTTTTCATCTTTACTTTGATCACTGTTTTATAACTCGCATCTATTTGACAATAGATTTTCATTTAATGCCAAAAACATTCCTTCTCTCTTGCTTTTTGAAATGACATTTTTTTGTCTCTCAATAAATTACTGAATACCATGTTGCGCCCAAGCATGCCGCACAGGCCCTCAAAAGTGAAGCCAAAATGTCTTGATCGCCCCCCTGTGACCGGTCCTAGTATAGGTCATAAACCCCGCCTCCCCATTTTATTCAACGGAACGTGAGACCCGACAACTAAAATTAAACTACACTTCACATATCCTTTAGCCAAAGATAGTTTCTGTCATTTATTGTAGTTTCTATCATGTTGATATAATTTCAAGAGTTTTCGAAATAAGTTTGTTTTTAGTTGACACTTGAGTGCGCAGACTCAAGTTCCAAGATGTCAGCGCCATATCGGGACATTGGCGGCTCTGATGAAAAGAGCGAAGGGGTGTTGTCCATCTTTTTTACAGTCTATGGCTGTGCCGTCCTGTTTACGGTTGCTTAGTGATTTTTACACTCTTCCAGTAGTGGCATGGCATCTGACGCACAGAAGCTAATGGCACGTCACTATGCCTATTGGCACATCCGGTGGCCCATCTGGTCTTCATTGGCATGTGCCAGTGGATAGTGGCATGTGTCACTGACATTATTGGCATGTACCAGTGGATAGTGGCATGTGTCACTGACATTAGCTTGACACTGATATGACACCTGACTGACACAGAGTCGCGGAACATAAAGTGATCACGGAACGTCACTTTATGTAGTAGACTGACAGATTAATCAAGCACCTATTCTGATGTAATTGTGACACAAAATCCTAAATGAAAAGCCTAACTTTGGGATATTTTTAAATATCAATTAAATGCATTAAAGTCAGTAATATTTTTTCAAATGTGTTACTTGTGTCATGTCTGTATTTGATTGGAATGTGCCACTGAATGTTTTTTAATGTGCTACTTAAGTGTTTATCTCTCGAAGTCTCAAACTGCCCATTCTAGGAAAGACACAAAATAAATCTGTCATCACTACGAATAATGTATTAACAGTCGTGTCCTTTGCATGATGATGCACGGACGCGCGCCAGTAGGTGTCAGTATGAGTGAGTGAAACACTGGCCAGCGCAAGATTCTCATAAGTGGCTTTAATATTTCATAAATAATTTTAACAAATTATGTATGCTCGATTAATATGTCAATCACTACTGGAGGTGTCACAACAAACGGTGACATTTCCGCGGCTCTCAGGTGTCATGTCAGTGTCAATGTGTCGTGATAATGTCAGTGACACATGCCACGATCCACTGGCACATGCTAATAATATCAGTGACACATGCCACTATCCACTGGCACATGCCAATGAAGACCGGATGTGCCATTACGCATAGTGACATGGGCTTCTGTGCTCAGATGCCATGTCACTGTTATACCGTCTCTCCTTTCTTGGCTACGGTGGTCTGACAGCATACTTCCCATTCGCAGCTGTTTCTTAAAGTCCCTAATGTAATACATATTTCACGCACCTTCCCCTCTCAGTTCTCCCACAACGCCACAGGGTTCTAATTAGCTCCCTTGCCTTTTGTTAAAACAGTTGCTGTTTCAGCTCCCTGTTAATCCCTGTCTGTATGCTTTGCTGCCTTTAAACAAGACACCATTGACAATATGAGAGGCCAATTAGAGTATAAGCATTAGGACAATTGCCTGAAGCCTTCATGCTCAAAGGTAGTAAACACACAGCTCCTTTTCCTGTGATACTACAGGAAAGCAGGAGACAATAAATTATCTTATGTTTCTAAGACTACACCACCAATGGAGATGCTAAGTGAACATAATTAGTGTTCCAGGGTCTGAACATTAAACCTTCATGATACTGCCTTCTCCGTTTTTTTTTTTGTTTTTTTTCCCCCAAGAGGCAGGCTATACGTTTTCCCTCCATTTGGTTACATCATGTTCAACCACAATGGCTGATTGATTTTATTCCAGTTGATAGTGGGATAGAACACAATTTTTAATGGATGTTTCAGTAAGTTGAGGTGATCCTCTGATGCATTCAATCACTAGCCTAGTAAGACATCCTGCATGGGTGAGTTTAGCCACTGACTCACTGAATAAATTATTGGTTTGTCATCATAGTCTCTAGCCAATACTATACATTGTCAGATGCATACTTATTTTGGATATTATGTTATACTGTTTGACTGCTTGTTTACTTTGTTGTTCCCTGTTTATTCATCTGTATCATTTGTGTTATTTGTCAAAAGTATGTGGGTTCTTGAAAGGCGCTATATAAATATAAATGCATTATTGAATATCTGTTGGCTGGTTTTAGACACTTTTCTGCTTGTCAGAATGGGAGACCCCTTAAAAATAGAACCCCTATGTTAGGCGAAAACAGTTTTTTTTTTCAGGTGAATAATATAATATTAATAAGAATAGAGATGATAAATAATAAAACAAGTTTACATATTTTTTTAAATGTTTTTTTTTCCTGTCATATTAACTCTACCTGTGATTTGTTTTTGAGATTGAGTAAAGTCAGTTAAAAAAAGAAAACAAAAAAAAAACCGTTGAATTTTTTTAATTTTTTATTTACAGCGCATGCGCAGCATGCACCAATCACTTACCATTGCGTCATTAAAAGTCGCCTCGGTTTTATCTTTTCGTCATATGTGTACGACACTACAGATATTTGAGAAAATATCGTTATGTTGGACTGTTGTAAGTAGTGATAAATGACGATCAGAGGTATCATAACTGTTAATCGTCTTTAAACCGGCATCAGAGTTGCAGTAGCTGCTCTGGTTCATACAGCGGTGCTATATTAGTCCGGCGGCATGAATCATGGGTACGGTAATAGACGCGGTCGGAGAGAATGGGGTCGGCGGTTCGGAGATGGAGAATCCAAGTGGGATGGAGGGGCTGGATTCAGTGGCGGTGCAGGATACCCGAGGAGCTCCGATTGGGACTCAAGGGAAGAGCAAGGACATGGAAGGGGGCGAAGAGGAGGAGGAAGAGGCAAACATCCACCCCATTTAAAAGGTCGAGAAATTGGACTGTGGTATGCCAAATGGGGCGGCATTAAAAGATCTGAGGCAGAGAGGAAATCTGTGAGTAGTAGACGGTTACAATAATGTCAGATTGTTTGTTTATAAAATGTTGAAATTATAGTACTTGATAATGTGTCGTCTGAGATTGACAGCTATTACGAGTCAGTGGCATAACTAATATTGATTTTTGTGAGACATTTTATTATGGGCGAAAAAATTGTACACAACAGTACAACATTTCTAAACTGAAATAAGTGTCAAGTCAAATATATTTATATAGCGCTTTTCACAATACAGATTGTATCAAAACTGCTTCACAGTATCAATCAAAACAACTTAACAGTGTTTGTTTATTACTGGAAAAAAGACATCCAAGTTTGGTAGAGCTGATCAATGGTATGATGGGTCATTTAATTTGAATATTCCCTTTTATCCCTTTTTTTGAATAAACCTTTTTATTATTAACTTTATGCGATTGTAGCTGATTTCCATCACCAATTGGTCAAAGTCATACTAAAAAGTTGTAAAAAAGTAAGGTTTTGTAAGAAATTCATAATTGAGATCAATTTATGTTTTTAAACACATTTCAAGCATTTATGCAATAGATCTATTTGTTGGGTATATCAATATAAACAAGTTAATGAGTGGTATCATTGTGTGCAACACTATTTCAAAACAGTCTGGGAAAATGTTTATTTGACCAATCAGTATCTATGATATGATAATGCATTTTTTAAGACTGAGAATGGTTGTGTCATTTTAGAGGGCCGTTGTTCAGATGGATGAGTCACGAGAGCAGCACATTACTCAGTTGCTGAATTCTGTTCAAAGAGATCTGGGCAGAGATGGGCATCCCTCCACGTCTCAGAGCTGGAGGGTGAAGGAGGAGCCCAGTGGCCACAGGTGCAAAACAATATTGTACAATCATCTGGGTCTACATTGTCATTGAAATCATGGACGAAAATGTCAAGGTATTTTAAAATTTGTTTTCCATAATTATGCTTAACGAAATTATGTCTGCATTCCAGTTACTTTGATGGAGATGATCCTCCAGAACTGCCGAACATTGTGAAAGTGCCAAAAATTGAGCCTAAAGAGGAGAAACGGGAGGATGAGCTGGGAGCAAATGTGAAAGAGGAGCTTAATGACGCTGACCTGGAATACTTACTCCAGGATGTTGTGCGGACAGCCTCCCTGGATGAGGAGCTCAAGAAAGATCTGGAGAAGAAAAAAGAAAACGCTAGATACATCGATATGCTGGTGAGACAGACAGAGAACTAAAAAGATCGAACAGTGTCAAAAAAAGAAATGCGCATTTGCCCACAACTTTGTTTTAATATGGCATTTCCTTTTTCAGAAATTCAGAGAAAAGCTACCTTCTTATGGGATGAGAGAGGTAAATGTCACCTTTTGTGATTCATATACATTTATATCACTGTAAAATTAGCTGTAAAACATTAGCAGTGTTTAAAAGTGACATGTTTAAAAGTTTTGTTCCTTTAGAAAAATGTGTCATGCTTTAAAATAGCTTAAATGTAACTCTAGCCCTGCCTAATTTTTTTATATGCGGTTCTATGAATTTGCAAATTAGCCCCGCCTCAGACATCCACTCAATCACACGTTGTCTTGATTGGTTACAAGTTAGTTTGTGATGTCAGAAACACTGTTTTTTTCAAACTGCATTTTTGAGACTGTCTTCGGTTTACTGAATTTGGACATGGTTTGTCTTAAAGCATATTAAAAACATTACGTAGACATACAAACAACATTAAAAGCTTGATCTTCACCACAGGGGGACTTTAAAATATACTGATAACCACCACAATAATACAGGTGGCACAATAGAAAGCCACATGATGAATCAGAGTTAATCTTAAACTGTTCATAAGACATGGTCAAGATTGTGCACAGGCTCATACACACGAAGGCCAAAGAACATCAGGGGAACACACATGAAACTAGAATGACTAAATAACATTAAATGTAACACAAAACACACTATTGATGATGATAAAAATAAGAAAGGACAAAAATATTTATAAAAATTGAATAATATGTGATGTTTAACTCAGGGACTTTTGGGAATGTCTTTTTTTCTATTATGGTAATTGATAGTTTTTATTTGCTAAACCAACCATACATTTGACAGTATTTTACCATAAAATTTAATGGGATATTAAATTATTTACAGTTTTCACCATATATGTAAGGTTTAGGTTTTTAAACATTTTTAATGTTGCATTTTTATGTTTTTTTTTCTGTGAAATGTAGATTTTTTTTTTTTACAGTGTACAGTTTTTTTTTTTTAAGTTTACTTTTAATCTTTAGTTTTAATGTGAAGAAGCATTTTAGTTCACCCAGTGAATGTTACTATTTTAAGTTCATTCATGCATCATTCGGTTTTGTCTTACTGTAGGAACTGGTTAAACTGATCAGTGCTAACCAGGTACTGGTAGTCAGTGGAGAGACAGGCTGTGGTAAGACCACCCAGGTCACTCAGTTCATCCTTGATGACTTCATCCAGAGGGGCATGGGCTCTCTCTGCAGGGTGGTTTGCACGCAGCCACGGCGTATCAGTGCCATATCTGTAAGTAAAAGCATTATTCAATTTTAACATTGTTTTTCTCTAAACTTTTCCATGGACACCCTTGCACTCTCTTTGCGGCCTCCTGGGGGCCCCCGGACGGTTTGAAAACCCTGGCCTGTGTTAGATAATAGACATCAAAAATGTGCTGTGCTAGTGATCCTCCAGGACAGGTCACATGATGTGTCAGAAATCATTCTAAGATGTGATCAGTGTTGGGGGTAACGAGTTAAGGCCATTGCACACTGAGTACGAAATTCGCATCCGAAATTTTTGCACGTTAAAAAAAAAATTCGACCTCACGTTATGTCAATCACGCTTGCACACCGCCTCCGAAACTTTCGTCCGTCATAAAATTAATCGGATCGGGTTCGATTTTCTGCGTTTTTCGCATCCAGAGCCAGCATTTTGAGAGGTCTTTTGACAATTCAGGGCCGGGGGGAGCTCGTCCTCAAATCATTGCACATATGCGCCGTGCTTTCAGTTTCGGTTTTCAATTCGATTGAAAATTCGATGTTCTCTTCTCCATATTGGATTATGAAATTAATAAACCTCCCCTTTCAATCAGATTGAAATTTAGGATCGAATAAGGTGTGATTGATCAGCCAATTTGATAACTAATGTATTATTTGGACACAATATATACACAATATATACACAGCCTACACAGCTGTTCTGTCTGCCCAGCGCTTCCACCGGGCCGCGCGCGGGTGTGTTTGTGTGTGTGTCCATACCTTAGACACACTGCCAGTCTCCGTTCAGAATCGATTTTGGTTCACGGAAATTGGTGGTCTTGTTTTTAATATGTGGCTCCAGAATCGCTAGCAAAGCATCAAACTGTCCCACTGACATTCTGAGGTAAATTTTGAATCGCTCAGGATAAATTCGCAACTCCTTTAAGGTGAGAATGCTTGATAAGAACTTTCCTTCATCTCGGTGCAATTTCAGGATTGGATGGACGTAATATTTTCTCTTTCTTCTCTGTTCAATAAGAGAGAGGGCAACAAAATCATCCTCACTGCTAGACGAATCCATTTGGTATTTTTGAGTTTTTTCCCGCAAAGGTTTAATAAATACGCAACGGACTCGGTGTGCAAGGTTTGTATGCGTGACAAATTTTTAGGCTGACGAACACGAAAATACGTATACGAAAATTTCCTACTCAGTGTGCAATGGCCTTTACAAAGTAACGAATTACAGTAACGATATTACTTTTTTGGGTAACGAAGTAAAGTAACGCATTACACTAAAAATATTGGTAACTACACTACTTTACTATACTAAAGGAACACGCTTTCCTGCGTTACCCAAGCCGTGTTTGCCTGTGTGGAAAGTTCCATCTAGTGGTGCGTGCGCGCCATTGCCATAGAGACCGATTTGAGTGGAGAGAAGGAAGTGGAGAGACGGGTTTCGGCAAATGGCAATACGCCTTATTCACGGCAGCGCCATCTTTGATTTTTAATGAGAATGAAAGCGAGGCTGTGAGGGATACACATACATCTCTTCAATGGGCTGTACTGTTATTTAATGTGTTTTCGGATGTTCTGCTCATGAAACACTGGAAAAAATATCTTTCCAGGAAATGTCAGTTGACAAAAAACTCCCGACAATGTAAGCTGTGGAAAATTGTAAGTAATCTAGGAGCTTTATTATTATTATTCAGCTTTTTACAGCGGATGCCATTGGAAACACGGTAAGTCTACCCCTCACAGCCTCACTTTCATACCTGTCATGGCGCTGGTCTGAATAAGGTTTATATTCACATTACTTTCAGTTTATTGCTCGAAAGCACAAAAATATTTGTGTGAAATGTAGGCTATAGTAAACCCTAAGATTATTATTTGTGACTTTAGAACAAAATATGTTGATATAAAACATGTATATAGGCTAAAGAACTAAACGAACGATCTCTATTTTCTAATTTCACTAAACATTTCATCAAGCTTCGTGAACATTTTATAAAACGTATCTTAGGCTCATTTTGTAAACATAAATAACTGATTTAGATGCGCAAACTGGGTGGCGTTGCGGAGATGTAGGCTACATGTTCGGTGCAGGTATGCTTCTTGTCGTTCATCCTCGGATGCGGCATCGCGTGCGCTGTTTGCCGCGCGCACCTTTCCGCTCATTCGGACACGTCGAGTAAAAACAAGGCTCGAAAGTCTTGGATAACACAATACGAAATGAACAGGATTGTTGCAGGGTTCATTGTAGAAGACATGCTTCCCCTGTCGACCATTAATCCCCCAGGTTTAGAAAAATACATTTTAAATTAGGATTAAGAATTTTATGGGATAAAGTGACCTATTTTATTATTTTTCATTGACATCTTAATTTTTTTTATTATTACCATGAGTCGAATAAAAAGCTGGTTTTGTTCTCAGGAGAAGAGTTTTATTCTCCCAGCCTGTTTTGAAACTTCTGTGTTAAACCCCATTTTAATATTTTGAATTTTGAACCCCATTTTGTTTGTGAATTTTACAGTGCGGCATATTTATTTGTGCAGACAGGGATATTGTTCTTTCATGTCATTTTGTATAAATTTTTACAATAAAGTGATGATATAGGGCAAAAACTGATATGATGTTTGTCCATGTACACGGTAAATTAAAGTAATAAGTAGTGAAGTTACTTTTCCAATGCAGTAACTAGTAAAGTAATCTCATTACAATTTACAGAAGTAACTAGTAACTAATTACTTTTTTTGAGTAACTACCCCAACACTGGATGTGATTTATTGCCTAAGAAACATTTCCTATCAATGATGAACATTTTTACTGCTAAATTTTTGTGTACATATTTTTTCTAGATTCTTTGATTAATGGCAAGTTCAGAAAAAAAGCATTTAGCCCGTTTTGAAATGGAACTCTTTTATAATATTATAAATTTACTGTCACTTTTGATCAATTTAATGTGCATTGTTGCTGAATAAAAGGTATTCATTTTTCATTATTCATTCAAAGATATTCCCTTTCCTGATGATTTTTTTTTAATGAACACCATGATCTCTAACATGGGGCAAGTTGTGTCACTGGACCAGTGACAAGCCATATAGATACTTTCAAGTTCAGTATACACTGCAAAAATGAAATATTATTAGGCCTTTTGTTTCTTGTTTTCTTTGTTTCTTCTTTCACCTTGATTTGAGGACAACTTCATTAAAAGTAGCATATCTGATCTCACTCTACCTACCTAATTTGTAGAGTGTCTGTGGTCCCACAAAAGTATTTTTCTATTTAAGGTGTGAGGTTAAAAGTAAATGCTTTTGTTTAGGTTGCAGAGAGAGTGGCTTCAGAAAGAGCAGAGCCGGTGGGAGAAGGGAAGTCCTGTGGGTATCAGATCCGTCTGCAGAGGTAAGTGAATCAGATCTACAAGTCATTCTTAATCCTGTAATCCCCATCCCGGTTCTATGGAGGCTATTCTTTTATAGAAGTTTCTTTTATGAGTTTTGGCAGATGGGTGAATTTGGCAGACAGTTTAAAATTCCCTTTCTCAACTGGCCAGAAACCCTAACTAATTTATGCTTTGTATACAGTACACACAAACATTCTTATCTAGGTTTGCCTTAGGCTATATAAAGCAATAATTATTTTTTTAGGTTTGTTTAACAATATTAAGACCAATTTACTGTAACAATTTAATTACATTTTTTATTTCAAAGTCAGAGTCAACTTTATTGTCATTTTTAGCACATTGCATGTTAATGGTTAAAAACGAAAAAGTTCCTTCAGGGAACAACTGTGACAAAAACATAGTGATAGTAAATATTGTAAAAAGGGCCACGAAATCGATCCAAATCGCGGAATTCGATTTGTGGTGAAGGTCTCAAGCGTGTTCCGTCTTTTCCATGGCAAAGTGAATTTTAATTAAATGCACACAGAAGTCACGGTTCGGTTCAGACATCACGGTTCGGTAATATTTTGGTACAATGGAGTGAAAAGCAAAACAGAAATATAGAAGGCATTTTTATAAATGTCTTAAGCCTTGTATTTTTTAAATAAGTTTTATTAATGAAGACATAGAACCAGTTTATCTATAGTGCACTGATAATAGTTTTATGTAATTAGTTTATTAAATTAATAAAAAGACCATGAGATATGTTTTGTAGTTGTACCTTAATTAATTTAAAATTAATTAGCTATATTTCAGATCAATATATTAGTTTTCCTTAATTTGAATTAACCCGTTATTCTCATCAGAATTATAGATTTCCATATAAAAAAATACTACCAACACATTTTATTTTCTTTTTAATGTGTAACTTAAAAATAAACAGATTAGTGCTCTGTTTTGAGGACAAGAAATGAAAACCAATGCGGTTTGATGATGATCTGTCAGAGTCTATTTTTGCGACTGTCCAAAAGATGGAACACACAGACGTGTTGTGTTTTATTGCAAATATAGGCCTAAACAATTTTAAGTAAACACTTTGCAGACTGAATGATGTCCTGTATTAACAAAATGACAGCGTATGTTTTCATGTCTCCACTGTTAGATCGCACTCGCGTCGCGTGTCTGTCTTTCTATCTCTCTACACACACGCACAAAGTTAGATCGCGCACATGCTTACTCTCTCTCGCGTGCACACACACATACTCCAGCCGACTCCAGCATTACAATCTTGACATCGCAGCCTGTTTGTTCATTATGCTGTGTTCACATCAAACGCGAATAGAGCGAATTATCCAATAATGTTTCGCAATTCTAGCCTGCACGGCATGCAGATGAAGGGCACTCATTTTCTGTTTATCAATCGCCGGTTACTGAAGAGGAATCCAGCAGCACGAGAAAACGAAATGGCGCAATCAAACGGACACCGTTACGTGATTGCCTGTTAGTGTGTCACTCCCTCGCTAGGTTACCAGAGAGTGCGTGCCTTTGTTAATGCAACCAAACTTGCAACTGTTCCGTTGAAGAAAAAAATATCGAACGTTATATCGAACACATTTTTTATTGATATCGATTTTATTGATATTTATTGATATCGATATTGAACAATTTCTCATCAGAGGTAACTCTCTTAAGTTATGTTTCAGAAATGTACATATACAAATCAGAGTTGGCTGAAAATGTGTTGAACAATGTGATAATTTAAGGCAGAAACTATTGGTAGAGACAATAGGTATACAAGGTATACAGAGTAAGATGGAGAATTAAATAAGGCAATACATACATGAAGTTTAGCAACATTGAGGTATAAGTTGTAGTTTTGAATTTAAAGTTTGGGCTGTGGATTGTGGAAAATACAATTATGACTATGACAAATATGATTATGACAATACAAAAAAACCCCACAGATGTTTTACACTAAGGACCCTATCTTACACCCGGCGCAAATGACTTCGTACACTGGCGCATGTATCATTCCTATTTTGCACCAACGCGAAGCGGGCCTTGCCCTTCACGGACGCACGTCGGTAAACTAGGAAATAAACTTGCGCTCCCTGGGTGGCTCGGCGCAAAAAGGAGGTGTTTCGGGTAGGGCTGCACGATTAATCGCACGATGTTGTTATGCGCATCTAATCAGTAAAGCCGGTTCCTTGATTAGTAGTAAATCACCTTCACCTGCTTTCAGATGGAGCGGCATTTACTACAACGAGCCGTAGATCACTGACAAGCTGAGCCAAATCGAGTTAAAATCGAGGACAAATCGGCAACGATATTTAATGTGATTTGGCTCAGCTTGTCAGTGATCTACGGCTCGTTGTAGTAAATGCCGCTCCATCTGAAAGCAGGTGAAGGTGATTTACTACTAATCAAGGAACCGGCTTTATTGATTAGATGCGCATAACAACATCGTGCGATTAATCGTGCAGCCCTAGTTTCGGGCAAACATTCCCTAGAGTTATTTTGCAGTTCCAGAAAACAATTGCACCACTGACCAGAAAAAAAACTAGTCTAAAGTCAGTGGTGCATTGCACGTTGTTCATAATGCTATTTTAAGCGCACATGCTTGGCCATATTGTATTAAGTGCACAACGTGCATACACTTTGATTCTTTCATCAACACAGATGCAGCAGTTTTTATTTTTGCAAATCATACATTATAACAAGGAAGAATATTAACACATGAGGGAAATCATTGTGGTTAACATGAAGATGTAAAAAATGAAGGCCTAAATCTAGCTTACACATTTACTCAATTTTTTCAGGCTAATTGTATTAAAGGGCACCAATTATGCCCCTTTTTACAAGATGTAATATTGGTCTCTGGTGTCCCAAGAATGTATTTGTTAAGTTTCAGCTCAAAATACCCCACAGTTAATTTATTATAACCATTTGAAAATGTCATTTTGGGGCCTGCTTAAAAATGACCTGTTTCGGAGGTGTATGGCTTTAAATGCAAATGAGCTGCATATCCCCGCCCTGCCTTTGGACGAGGGTGTAACTTGATATGGCAGTCGGTACTGAGAGACTGAGAAACCGGAGAAACCGCAGTTGTCATTCAGCAGCGTACGTTTGAATCGGAATATATAAATACTACTAAAAGACTCCGGCAGAATAAACACAAATGAGAATGGACCAGTACGTCTCGGTATGGTTATTTGATACATTTATGTACTTATAGCGTTGTAATCGCGTCCCCTTTGAAATGATGGGCATACAACACACACACACGCACACACAAACTCTAATGCTAGCGCATTTTTTGTGAAATTACATACACATACTGTGATAAAGTTTGCTGCGTACGAGCGAAATTACAGTTGAGTTATGCAGGGACCTGTGGCGTCATGTTTACTTGTCATACCGCTGCTTCTGTGGCAAATGTGAGGAGATGGCTAACTTACAGAACAAGAATATATATGCAGTTTTTAATACAATATCTTTAAATATATATAAACGTGTGGTTACACACTATACAAACAAGGTTTAAATTATAACCTACATCCTACGACGACAACAACTTTAGACGCATTTGTTGTTGAATTGGCTAACATTTACAAGACTATTTGCTCAAAAATCATAAAATACAATGTGCTACTGGATGTGACGGTGGATCGCAAACAGTAGATTAAGATCCACAGTTGAGGATTAACTTTTAAACTACAACAACAGGATTAACCGACGAACATTTATGTTTCCAAGAGACATCAACTGTCGTTGAAGCAATGTAGGATGCGTGTACAGATCACCGAGGGAGGGGTCTTGGCCACAACCACGCTGTCAATCAAACCCCTTTCTCGTTTTCTACGTCACTAATATCTGGATCTCAGAACAGCTCGTTCTGAGACAGTGCATATTATTTATTGAGATTGTAAAAAAAAACACTGTGTGGATTTTTATCATTCTAGGGTGGTTTTGCTCACACACTGCCGACACACATTTATGTTCAAACACCATGTAAAAGTGAATTTAGCATAATAGGTGCCCTTTAATGGCAGATGATCAGACCTGTTTGCCCAATAGTGGCAAGACACATACGTATATAAGGACATGTGACCTATTAGTTTGTCCGTCAAGAACCAGGAAAAAAAAAAAAAAAAAAAAAAAAAATCTGAAGATTGCGAAGTCACCTTGTAAATCCCCCATAATAATACCAATCCGCCATGCAACATGCACACCTGCTCTTAAAGGGTATGTTGGATGATACTCTGATTCTGATGGTTTATTTCACGTTACGCCCAAACCACACCTATGAATAATGAAGCTATTTCAGACCTCAGACCAACCCCTTATGAACTTGAGTCGGGCACGAGAGTCATTTATCCCGCAGGTAAAATAGCAACGGAACCCAAGACATGGCCACAAAGTTACTTGGCCTTTGTGCTTGATACTTGCGTTTCAGGTCGTTAACATAGGTCCCTGAGTCTCTTATACCCCTTTTCCAAAGAACTGGTTCGGAACTGGTGCTGGTTCAAAGTTGGTTCGGAGCTGGTTCAACTTGCGAACCCGTTCAGAAACTGTTTGCTTTTCCACTGACTAGAGCGCCCAGGAAACGATGTCGTTACGTCACTGTGTACGTCGCTTGCAAGTACATTGCTTTGGCATTATCTCTAACTCGTGTACCAAGAAAACTTTAAAAACAATTGAAATAAGTAAGTCTTTTAATCTTTTCGTTTGATATGTAATCTTTTCTGATAAGTTATGTACCCCTGTCTTGTGTCTTTTTTTCTTTCCATTTATTTGTTCTATATCGTGACTGTTTTCTTCTTTGCTTATGTTTCAAAATAAATAAATAAATAAAAACGCTTGCGTGTTTCTGCAGTTTCTCCTGGCTTTGATGGTCAGAAAATATGATCTGAACGCATCTAAACCCGCCCCAGCCCCCGACGTAAACATGACGTGCTAAAAGAACGGTTCTAGTCCAGCAAAGAGTTGGTGCCGCTTTGGAACCAGTTTTCCCGGCCGCGAACCGGTTCTTTGGCTGTCGAAACACAAAGAACTGGTTCGCGCACAGGCACCGGCTCCGAACCGGCTCTCAAAATGCTTTGGTGGAAACGGTCTTTAGAGAGGTTACGTTCTGGCCTAGTCTTTCTGTCATTACGATGAGCTGAACAAGCCTTAATTTTCTTCTTTAAATAATTTTACTGGAATTACTGTATCTTTTATAATGAGAGGAAAAGCTGATCATTTTTAGAAGAGGTAAAAATAATTAATTGATAATTTTGATAAATGAATGGAATTGAGGCTTCTTTTGAGCCCTGTTTATAATGGTAGTCAACATTTATCATTTTTCTTCCTTGGGTTCCCTTGGTGACTGTGAGTCACAGCACTTACTCGGAGGCTGCAGGTTTTCTGTTGGGTTCAACAACAGGGCTGCAAAATGCTCTATGACAAAATGTGTACCTCAGACTGTTCAGGGATCTTGTTAAAAATAAACTTCAGTCGTCCTTGCGTTGAGAAGGCTTATACAGAGATTCCCAACAGATGGGTAGGCAGAGCCCAAGCATTTTCTTATTCTTATTGTTAGAATAAAAACCAACTTTAATAACAGTGTTGTTTTCTGGTGTTTAGTAATAATATGTCCTAGTTTTCTCCTTGAAAGTTCTTTTCTCGTAGTTCACCAACACTGGGTGGAGTTGATGTGGAAATGTGTGAGGTCGAGGTGATTTGTGTGTGTGTGTGTTCATCCTTGTGGTGTTACTTTTGTGCAGGTTAGTTTCAATAGCCTAGTCATTTTGGACTCGGAAGAAAGTTGAGTTCTGAAATTTACACTGTTCTCAAAATATAGTTCTCTTACAAGAGGTTCACTTGTATTGCGTAAGCTAGCTTACTCTACGGGAAAGATTCATCTTTTCTGAGAAGTTGAAGTCAAAAAATGATCCTTTAATTTTGTATCCATTGTCAACGCAGTTCAACTGCAGCAGACCATTAGTGGGCTAGCTAGCAGCTCATTGGTTTGCTCAGGGAGAACTGCTACAGCCTATGAGGGAACTCTGTTGAACTCGCGGCCAATGAGAAGCAGACACGCTCTCATTGTGCCAAAGCCCGCTAATACGGCGTGGCCCGAGTCTATAAATAGTTGAGTTTCCTGCTGTTTTCCGATTTTCATCACTTCAGCGACACTCTACGCACCTGATGATCTCCGAGAGGAAGCCTCGCCAACGTCAAGAAGGCATCTCTTAGTGAGCGTGGACAGAGTCTGAGGAAGCCGGCCGTCTTCGCCACCTTCAGCCATCCTGTTAGCTAACACCATCCGGCGACGTATCTTTACATTTGTGTCTTGCTTGTGTAACTTCACAAAAGAGCAGCGAGCTTCTTTCTAAAGACGCCTCGTACACCTGCGTCTCATGCCACACCCCTCTCAGCGCCGGAGACCCGCGCTGAATGAGGGACGAGCCGCTTAGAGCTGTGCCGACCGCGGCTAGCTTTCTTTACGTTACAAGAGAGCTAGCCCGCCCCCCCCCCCGTGCATAGCTTCACCGGTAATGGGTTTATTGTGTGTTAGTGGCAAACAGGTGCAGCCTTGGCGGAAGTATTACGCCCTCTTATCTGCTCGTGCTATTCAGCTTGTGTCTTTACCGCTGTGGCTCAGCGGTAAAACACAAAGCTTTTCGTGCCAGAGACCCGTGTTCAATTCCGGCTCTTGCAGATAATTTTATGCAGCTCTCAGCTCGCGGCCAGCTTTCTTACGTTACAGAAAGCGGCCGCACTCTCCCGGGCACATGCGTCAGCGGCGACATGAGAAACGAGTGTGTTTTTAGCCCGCCGAGACCGGTTAAAGGGGGGGTTGACTGCTTTTTTTCTTTGCATGATTGTATTTATGGGGTGCAATATAACATGTGTTCGTGGTTTTTCTTTTTTTAAAAGTCTTATTTTTCATAAACTTCACCTTTATTGTCAGCCGCGCTCTCCTCTGTCCCCTGAACGAGCGGTTCACTTCCTGATTCTATGAAAACACTCCCTCAGAAACGCGTAGTGGGCTCAGATTGGTTAGTTTGGCCCGGTGTGTTGTGATTGGCTAAACTGTCGCTCACGTTGTCCGGAAGGTTAATGCCCATTACCTTTACGGGTGTAACGTGCATGTCATGAGCTCCGGTCCAGATGTAAATATGTGTCGAACTGCAGTATCAGTTTCAGGCAGAATCAGACCGAGAAAGCCTCGATGAAGAGAGTCAAGCAGAACCTCACCACATACTACAGCTCTTACTAAATGTTTCTGAATGATAATTTGCTACATTTTTTTTTACTTTATTCACGTTTATTTTACACAATAGCATCTGACTGGCAACAGTAGCAACTGACTGGCTACTAATGTCCTACTCGAACAGCGTTGGCATATTTACGTTCTTGATCAAATCGAAAATAACATCATAAAGCATATATACATGAAAAATACGTTTAAAACATTAGTAGAAAATTCAGGTCAATAATGTTTGTACACGTTTGTCGTTGACATAAAATAGCATAGGCTAACTAGTAGTGGCTATAAAGCCAGCGCTGGCATTTGAAAAAAATAAAACACAAGGCTACGTCTGGATACATTCAAATACATTTAAAATGATGAAGTCTTAGCCTACTTACAGGTTGTGGCCCAACACTGCTGCCTCTTGTTTTAAAGTCGGAACTGCTTAATATTTTAGTAACAGTTTCTTGTTGAATCCGGCATTGAACTCGTGGAGATTCTGGAAGCTGTCTTCCGTAAAATGCGCAGCACAGAGAGCTAGATTACAATCGTCATTTTCAGGAACATAATCAAACATAAATTGTATCCATTGTTGATAGCATCCATGGGAAGCCCGAACACAGAAGACCTGACAGCTGCGTGAACAACACACTCGACGAGTCGACGTGCCTCAGAAATATGCGCATGCCATTTTCTGCATATTCTGGGGGAGTTTATTTAAAATGAAAAAAGTGAAATCGCAGTCAACCCCCCCTTTTAAGCACCCATCTCTCTAACGTTTCTCATTCGTCGTTCGAGCGGCCAAAAATGTCTATATTACAACAACGAGCCTGTCATAACATGAGCGCCTGCAATAACGCCGACAGATTAAGATTGACGCTAATTCTGTTCAAGTGTAATTGGTGCCCACACCCCTGTGCTCACCCATATTAAAACACAGCATTCCTGTGTCTAACAGAGCCCTCTTAGCTGGCTTTTTGTTTTCTGAAACAGACCCACGTCTGTGCACACATCTTCTTTCTGTCCGCTCTATTACACGGCCAGGTCGCGCGCATCTCAGCTTCTTCAGTCTCGTGCCTGCTTGCAGCGCTCACGTTTCTACATGCACACGGCTGCGTGCGTCACTAATGCAGCCTGTATCAGGCTAAAATGCAATCAGGCATAAGTGCATAATGTCTGCCAAACATGCTGTAAGTCTAGTATATGTGCCCACAGTTCAGTGTTCACCTCTACACACAAACAGTGACCACCTACACCCGCGACCACGCTCGCTCATCACACCGTGACTCGCTTCCCATTCACGTCTATCGGGAAGTCACTCACTAAACAGCCATTGGCTGTTCGTGAGCCGTCACGCACAAGCACTGTAAGCGCGCTCACACACTTGTTCAGCCCACTATGTGTATATACACACACACATGTGTATGTATACCCATGCCTTTTGTGTAGAATATGTGCCCACAATCCAGTGTTCGCCCATACACAAAAGCACCACACTCCCCGTGTCTCTGTCAGAGTCCACTCACATAAAGCGGACACTGCCCGCTTGAGTGTCAGAGTTCATAAGCGCGCCCACGAGCCCGTGCACATGTTCCCCCTCTGCATAAAAGCCTCTTGTGTAGAAAATGTGCCCACAATCCTGTGTTTACCCCTCTGCCCGCTCTGTTACACGGCCCATAAACTCCTCTCTGAGTGCAAGTCCCATTGGCACAAACACTCTAAGCGCGCTCACACTCTCTGTTCAGCCGCTATGTGCAGCAATCAGGGCGATGTAGCCATTCACCCGTTAACGTTACGCTTCAAATCATGAGAAGCTATTCCGGGAATCTCCCCGTGGGTGTTAAACGCAATAAAGTTTGGCTATCTGTTACAGTTCCGTCGCCGCCCTCCACGCTTCCGTGCATGGCTCGAAACTACTGTGCATACAGATGCAGCCAGCCTGCTTCGTTCAGAGATAGCAAAGATTTTGTGCAAAAGGGCTATAGAGAGAGTTCCGCCTTCTATGAGCGAGTCGTGGTTTTATGGCCGTTATTTTCTTGTTCTCAAGAAAGACTGCGACTGCAGACCGATCTTAGATCTCAGACTTTTGAACAAAGCTCTCATGAGGAGACTGTTCAAAATGCTTACAGTCAAGAAACTCCTCGCGCATGTGCGCCAGGGGGACTGGTTCATCTCTCTAGATCTGAAAGATGCCTATTTTCAGATCCAGATAAATTCCCGTCACAGGCCATTCTACATTTCGCCTTCGACGGCCAGGTTTATCAATACACCGTCCTTCCATTCGGCCTATCCTTAGCACCCTGTACATTCAGAAAGTGCATGGATGCGGCGCTCTCCCCCCTGCGGAGTCAGGGGCTGCGAATTTTGAACGATCCGGACGACTGGCTGATTTTGGCACAATCACAGATGGAGCTTCTTTCTCATCGGACAGTTCTCCTCGACCATCTGAACACTTTGGGCCTCTCTGTCAACTGGACAAAGAGCTCACTTCAGCCCAGTCAGACGATTTCCTTCCTGGGAATAGATCTAGACTCAGTGGCTATGATGGCTCGCTTATCTACACAGCACGCGCGCCGTGTTCACCGCCTCGCCACATCTTTCAGATGAACGCCCTCACGCCTCTGAAGACTTTTCAGAAGGCACTGGGTTACATGGCTTCAGCCTCCGCAGTGCTCCAGCTGGGTCTGCTGCGCATGTGCCAGTTGAAGAGCCGTGTGTCTCATTGTGCGTGGACCACAGGCCGCCAGCTGATCAAAGTAACACAGACCTGTATCTCAGCTCTGCAGCCATGGACAGAGGCAGAATGGTTCAGTGGGGCATTACCATGGGAACTTTTTCTCTCCGAAAAGTCATCTCGTCAGACGCATCCAACACGGGTTGGGGCGCGGCCTGCGAGGACTCACCGGCCTTGGCCCCTGGTCAGCTCAAGAGAGATCCCTCCACATAAACTGTCTGGAGATGTTAGCGGTCGAGAACGCGCTTGCACGTTTTTCTCCCGCGCATTCAGGGCCACCACTTACTGATCCGCTCAGACAATATAGCCGTGGTATCCTACCTAACCGTCAGGGCGGAGTCAGATCCAGGAATCTCTTCCTGCTGACACAACGTATTTTAGTTTGGTTCCAGAGTCACCGCCACATACTCGCGCTAAGAGCGACGCATGTGCCAGGCCATCTGAACGACGGCCCAGACAGACTGTCCAGGAACCTCATCCTCCCAGGGGAATGGTCCCTGCATGCTCAAACAGTCCAGAAGCTGTGGCAAATATTGGGCAGAGCAGAGGTAGATCTCTTCACTTCGGAAGAGAACGCTCACTGCCCAATACTGTTCTCAAAGAGCGAGGACGTGCTAGCCCAGGACTGGCCCAGCCGCCTGCTTTATGCTTTCCCTCCGCTCTCACTATTACCACAGGTAATTCAGAGGATCAGGGACACACGCCACTCGGTGCTCCTCATAGTCCCGCGATGAGAGATTCAGACTTGATTCCCAGAGCTCACTCAGCTGTCACTGACAGCCCTGTGGCCCATTCCAGTCAGAGCAGATCTCCTCTGTCAAGCTCGTGGCACGATCTGGCATCCCCATCTGCAGCACTGGGCGCTGCATGCGTGGGTGATCAACGATTACCCGTTGCTTTGCCAGAAGGAGTATTAAACACGATCATACACGCCAGAGCGGCTTCTACTAGAAAGCTCTATGTGCCAAAATGGTCTGTGTTCTCTAAATGGTGCACCAAAAAAACTTGGACCGACGGTTATGCGATGTTTCGTCTTTGCTCGTTTTTCTCCAAGAGATGTTGGATAAGGGCAGATCCCCATCCACTCTCAAGGTTTACGTGGCAGCTGTCGCGGCGTTTGTTGAACCCTGGCAAGGTCAGTCACTGGGCAAAGACGAGCCAATCATCCACTTCCTCAGGGGAGCTAGAAGGATGAACCCTCCGCGCCCCCCTTCGTTTCCGATTTGGGATCTTTCTATAGTTCTCGAATCTATGAAAGCCCCCCCTTTTGAACCCTTAGATTCCCTGGACCTTAAATACCTCTCGCTCAAAACCGTCTTTCTTTTTTTTTTTTAATTTATTTTTTTTATTTAACAGTCAGACATACATACAAACAAACCAACATAGTGCAGTAGTAAACAATCTTGTAAATCCATAATTCCAGCAGTGGCAAGAGTGATTTAAGTGTTTGATCTAAGTGTGTATGTGAGCGGGTGTGAGCGTGGGTATGTGTATGTGTGTGTAAACAAAGTAACCGTTTATTATTTATTACCATTGTCTTTACCTTCATCATCCCACTCCCCACTACCACCATACTGCCCATATTGTGTTTGTAGATTTTTATTTCCATCGTTCCTCCTATGTAACAATTGCCACTGTCAATCCTGTATAAAATAAAATATGATATAATAATATAATATAGTATAATATAATATAAGACAACCTTCCCCCACATCTCATCAGTCCCTATCTTTTGCTATTTTTCTGTTTTTTTTTGTTTGTTTTTTTTGTGTGTGTGTGTTATGTGCAATGTCTAAAGTGCATTAAAAGAGGGAGTACAGTGCGAGTGTCTCAAATTGGGCCAGGGATGCTGTCCCGTTGAAACCACTTCTTGCCTGCCTTGGTGTTTGCGAGGTTTTTCCATATATACTTATTCTTTTTTTTTTTTCCTTTTTTTTCCCCCCTATTCTATATTGTGGTGCATTATGAAGGGGAAATGCGAATTCCATTGCAATGAAGTCTGTTATACGATTTTTCCAAATGTTAATGTGTAATTTATTTCTGGTTTTCCAGTTCATGAGGATAGTTTTCTTGGCGATGGTTAGCGCTATGAGAAGTATTTTAGAGTTTATAGTTTTATCAGTGATTATTGTGAGGTCCCCCAGCAAGCAAAGGGAAGGCTTTGCTTAAAACCGTCTTTCTGATTGCTCTGTCATCAGTAAAACGTTTGGGAGACCTTCACGCGCTCTCTGCTAGCGCTGCGTGTCCTGAGTTCGGACACGTGTCTCTATAGATGTTCTAAAACCTAGACATGGCTATTATTATAATTAAATTAGGGTGCTACAATTGTTTGTGATCTGTGTTGGTCCTTTAACCATCTGGACAAGTTTAAATCCATCCATAATTTGCTGTAGTTTTTTCCTTGTACTGTTGTAGATTAAAATCACCCATAGGGGTGGGCGATATAGAAAAAATATCATATCACGATTTTTTTTAGGAAAATCACGATCACGATTTTTATCACGATTCTTTGTCAAGTTGGTTTTAATATTTTGCAAGTGGCTGTTCATTACAGCCAAACTAATGTCCTTATGTTAAAAACAAAGCCTTAGGTAACAAAATAAAAAAGAAAGGCATACATTTAGGCCAGTGGAGAAGATAAAAATCTTTGTCATTATTTTCTTTGTTATTAAAAAATAAGACAAGATAAACATTACACAAATTAATATTCAAATTAAATAAATAGTGCTTTATTTTTCAGATGCACTATAGGTGTATTTAGCAGTAGCATTGAAGAAAGTAATTAAATTAAACAAATATGAAATTAAAACACTACAGAGACTTCACTGAATAAATTGATTCTTATTAAAGCTACTATAGAGCTCCTGCAGCTGACGTCACGCAATCTACACTCCGCCATTTTGGCAGGCAAATCAGGGGAGCGCCAGAGCGGCTGCGGTTGAATGACTTAAAGTTTATTTAAAATATAAAACCATAAATTGCAAAATGACTTCGGGGAATGTTTAAACTGTTGATTAACCCATTTAATCCCACCATAAAGATATAAAAGAATAAAAGAATAATTGTACAATAGTGTCAGTATATATTATAATTATCCCATAAAACACAATGTTTCACACACTTTCCATAATTTTTATTGATTATTTCAATGGACAACTAATGACACATCATTAGGCTTTTTCATGTCTGGGAAAAAAATTGGGAAAGTCAAAAAAGTATTGAAGAGACTCCCTTCACCAGTAATTAATTTTTCTATGACCCTCCAAAACGATTGTGAAAAAAGCATGACCCTCCCCGATAATTTATTGATTACTTCTGTACTGGTTTGCGCTTGGCAAAGATGTTCAGATAGCCTTTTTTATTTATTTTATTTTATTATTTTTTTTTTACAACTAACAAACGACTAAACTCCTGCTTTCTTATCCTACAAAGGCTGTAACAATATACCAAAATTCGGTTCGTATCATGATTTTTTTATTTTAGATAAAAAAAAATAATAATAATACTAAAAAAATCACGTTTTTGGTGCTGATGCATGGTGCGTTCATGTAACAAGGGTGGCGCTCCAAAGTATCTAAAAGCTGCAAAGAACCGGTAAAGGTAATGATTATGAATATGTCAAATATAGCAAGGAGACATTTGAATTGTTTATTATTAAACAAGGTTTTTCTGTGTCAGTGTGTCGTCTTCAAGATATGAAGTTGATGATGCTGACTCGCGATCTTCAGTAACGCACCAGAGAGAAATGCACATTTCATATGGATTATTATAAGCATGCAGAGATCATGTTTTTCGTTTTAAAATGATCTGTTTTAAAAGTAGACATCACGCTTTCTATACATTTATGTTGTGAGGCAAATAGCCTAACAACGTTACGGTGAATTTCGGTTTATTTATGAGAGTCCAATTCACGTGCCGGCATCTGTTTCTTTTCTATCGTCTTGTAGCCTACATTTACGTCTTATTTATTTAATCAAGGCAATTGGTTGATTAAACATTAAATAAAATAAGATAGGAATTCTATACAATTAGGCTACTTTAAAGAAAAGGTGCTGTCTGAAGTCTGTGAAAGTTTTAAAGTCACTTTCGGTCTATAATGGAGAACTGTCATGTCCGTTACATTTTTTCCCCTCATAAATGCACGAAAAATAAAATAAATAAAAATATATGTTCTGTGGAGGCTGACTCTTCTTCCTCCTATAACTTACATTCAGAAAAACTATCAGTTCCTTTATCAATACACATGAAAAGCACCCCGGGAGCATTATAGATCTACATAGATTATACATAGATTATGTATTTTTGAATTAAAGTGTGCTGTGAACTCTGTTGCCTTGAAACTAAAGCTGCCGTCATTCATTCACCTGACCGTCTTGCCTGCCAATATGGCGGTTTAAACAGAGTAGGTCACGTGACCTCCGGAGCTCTATTAAAGTTCTCAGTCAGTGAGTGATTTTCTCCTTGTGTTTTTTTTTCTTTTACTAAAGTGATAGTTCCCTCAAAAATGAAAATGGTCTTAATTTACTCTCTCAAGATGTTTTAAACCCGAATAAGTTTCTTTCTTCTGTTGAAAATAAAAGTTCTTTTGAATAATGTGGGTAACCGAACAGTTGCTGGTCCCCCTATAGTTTTTTATTGGTTCTCTCCTGGAAGTTAATGGGGACCAGCAACTGTTTGGTTACCCACATTAAAAAAATCGTTCTTTTGTGTTCAGCACAAGAAAGAAATTAATACAGGTTTGTAACAACAATAGAGTGAGTAAATAATGACAGGTTTTTTTTTTTTTTTTTTTTTTTGGTGAACTATCCCTTTAAGGACGTGCGGCAGTGCTATTTATTCCTGTCGCTTTTAGACCAGCATGCGACGCGTTTAATATAGACGCATGTTACACCAGATATTCTCTCAAATGTTTGCTTTCACTTTAGACATAGCCTGTTTATGTAAACATTGTGTGTATTTAACAGTATTAGCATAATAATACTCGAAAGATAGCCAAGCCCAGTATTCTGGCGCTGTTTGACAGGCTTCTAGTGCCTGTGAGCGTCGGAGGTATGCGGTCAGAAAAGCGCACGTTAGAACAGCACATCAGCGCGTGAATTAAATGTTTAACCGGCAAGGCTTATGCAAATAATGAACTTTTGTGAATTGCAGTGTCCCATGCCTATTCATTAACGTGTGATGTGTAGGCTGCGTCGCGTTGTACAGTTGAGACGGGGCGCCAGAACTGAACTGATAGAATGCACTGTTACACGATACTACGATATTTCTTCAAAAGCAGATCGTGGAGACATTTTAATCGTCCACGATTAAAAATCGTCATATCGCACACCCCTAATCACCCATCACTATAATCTCCTTTTTAAAATCACACTGCTTTAACATTTCCTTGAACTTATCATGAAATTCTATGTTTGCAGATGGTGGTCGATTTAAGAGAGACATCAGAGGTGCAAGAGATAAATTTAAATTCTGCATTGTTTACAGTGTGAACAACTTTCCACTTCCGGTTCATGTGAATTGCTTTATTTACTGTAAAGCGTTATGTTAGCGGTGCTCACCAAGCTGGCTCCGTGATTTCACCTATAAGCACTGCTCAATGCACAGTCACTTTTATTTATAGCGCATCAAATATGCTAAACATGAAAGGTCAACCTTGTTTGCTTGATACAAAGCAGGATAATATGCAAGTACATGAAGTTTTATGTTTTAAAGGGGTGGTTGATTGCGATTTCACTTTTTCATTTTAAATAGTGTGTAATGTTGCTGTTGGTGCATTAATAGTATCAGCACGTAAGACATAACCTGAAAGGACCACCGAGCGTTAATTTAAACCTTCGTTTCTTAGAGAGGTTATTCAATTTACATTAGAGCACCAGTTCAGTTAGAGCAGGAAGTACTTGCTTGCTTGTCTTTGCGGGGCTCAGGGAATTCCTTTGTTGCGTTGCATCGAAGAGGGGGTTCCCGGCCGGGTCCGTTGCGTAGTTGGTTGTCTTTGAAGTGCCGGGATGGAAGTTCTGAGCTTGCCGGTCACGTGTGACTGGCGACCGAATCAAAAGTCTTTGCAGTTCGAAGCGCGTTGCAGGAAGATGTTTAAAAACGAAACTTTGCAGCAAACTTAACTTTGAACCGAGACTTTTACGAAAAAGACAATAAAGGAAATAGATGAAAATAAAGCGAGTCAGATGGCTTGAATGAGCTGAATTAACCCGGATCTTGATGGGTTGTTGTCTGCTGGTCCAAGTGTGCAAACACGCTCTTTGTTGTCTTCAGAGATAAGCATGAACAGAACACTCTCTGGTTGTTTTAGAGAGAGGCACGAACTTAACAGTTACAAGCTGAACGAACGAACGAACAGAACTTAAAATCAAACTGAACAGAACATAACTGAAACAGAAACATGAGGTCTTGCTTCTTTGTTCGGATCTTTAACTTAAAACTCAGTCCAACCTCTTAGAAACTTCTGGCCAATGAAACCCTAGCTTCACTTCGGAGGTGGATCTATCTTCTTATCATAATTTATGGATGGTCTGTGAGGTGCCTGGTCTCCAGCATTTAGCAGAGAAACAAGAGAACACAGTTTAAGATTATATATTATAATCATAAAACAAAGCCTTTTAGACAGATTTCAATCAAGCCATCTTTTGAATTAAGGGAATACGGTTCATTTGATATGAAACACGCTGCATTCACACTCTAGGGTTATAAACAATCACAATAACTAATAACAATTACATGATTAATATGTGATCTAAGCATAATAAACACATGTTTTTGTAGAAAAACAACTGTGTCAAACATAGAATTGAATGTTTGAGTAGAAGTTAATTGAAAATTGTTCTGAATTGAGTTTATGTGTGAGATCTCAGATCCCAGCAGTGAGGTCAACTCGTGGGGGAAGAGTACAAGGATGTTCTGTGGAACATCTTTGTTAAGGGTTCAAAGGAGTGCCTTTGTTCTGTGGCATCCTCTTGGAGCCTGTGTTATGTCTGTGTCCCTGCTCAACAGAGATGATGCTGAGGGAGGTCAAAGGTGGTCAGGCTTTTGGTGGTCAGGTATCTTGTTCCACCATTTCTGAGTCGATTTGTCTTGGTAAAACATTAACATATTGACACGTTTTTCCTGTTTAGTGCCCATCTCTTGGGTCTGGCCAGGGCAGACAGCTTGGAGCCGCCTTGGGACTTTGGAATGTTGTGTCCAGAACTTGATTCTGGAACGCTGAATCACATGTGGATGAATCCCTTGAGAGATTAATTTGATTAAGTTGTGTTTGATTCGCCTCAATTCTCTACAGGAGTATCTTCGGCAGAAATGGACAAATAAAAGTGGAAGTGGAAGGTGCATGGAAGTTGGTTGATGATGTGTTGAGTTGTTGTGAGTGCGAAAAAAATTAGGAAGCTGCAGATCAAGTCTAGTTGCCGGTGGAGTGAATCAACTAGGATTATCTACCATTGGATATGCCTTAGAAACTTTATTGCAGAGACTGCAGAGCGCTTGTTTTGTTGGCTGCTGAGTAGCCTACGGAGCGTGGTCTGGCGCTAACGCTGAAATTGTTGGTTCCCTTCTGACTGAGACTGTGTACTGACGGAGCGTCTGTTCCTGCGTTGCCGAAGCAGCCTGTAAAGTGTTGCAGGATCCACCTGTGGTTGTCTGGCGTGAAAGCTAAAAGTGTCGGTTCCCATCTGAGACCGTGTACTGACTGAGCGGCCGTTTCTGCGTGCCGAAGCTGCCTGTAGTGTGTTGAAGGATCCACCTGTCGCATTGTTCGTCTTCGGATCTCCTCGCTTCATCGGCGTCCTTCCTAGACTGATACTCACTGTGCAGGTACTCTTCAAAGACAAATACTACACTGACTATAAACTCAAACTTATCTATACAGAGCCATTTGCGCCACACACTTCCACACCCGCAAATACACGCAAACAAAGAAGCAAAACATATTCCCGTATCCTCCCTGCAAAAGTGTGCCTTGTTTATTTTTTTTGGTTGTTTTTGATTATTGAAACAAAGTGTTTTAATTTTTTTCTGTGAGTAATTACTAGCCTAAGTTTTTTTTTTGTTGTTATAATCTCTTACAACGCACCTCATCATAAAACCTTTTGATTTGTGTGTTTGAGTTGTGTATTTGCATTTATTCTCTATGTGAAAAATTTGTTTATTTTTTTTCTCTTCTCTCTCTTCCTGTTTTGACAATTACCTATTACAATTTGTTATTGAATCTATTGCGTGTAGTTGTTCATTGTTGTGTAATTGGTGGTTAGATTTGGGTTAATTTATTAGCCTACATTAAATGATTTTGGTGGATTTAATTCTGCCTAGTGCCCGAATTTCTTTAAGAGTAATTTAAGGAATTAATTTCCAGTAACTAAGGTTGTCACCGTTGCACAGTTGAGCACTTTGCCTAAAGCTGAGGAAAAAATGACCACTGAACGGGTTTGTTTCTCTCTTACTTTATCTAAAATGAACCTTTTTGAGGTTTTCTTTTGCAAAATGTTTATTATATATCTAGACAGAAATCTACTTTAGCACTTAGTAGCACTAAACTCTTTCTAGGATAGGGGAATTTATAAGCTGAAAGCTCTGCTATCATATATATTTTTTTTTTTAAATTTCTACACGCGTGCAGAATGACTAAATTAGTGATTATGTCTACACTGAATCTATTTCTGAGTCTATTTATTTTGTTCTCCATACATTCACGAGAACCTTTCATTTAATTGAAAGGAGGGTTTCATTTGTCTGTCCAAAATAATAATTGGGGCACTGCATACGAGGCTTGTGCAAAACTCATTCATTCACTTGGCCTCCATTCAATTCATGAATTGGAATTTGTGTTGAATTGACTCTGCTCCACAAGAAGTTGAATTTGAATTGGAATGACAAGAAGTGGAATTAAATAAATGGAAATTCAAAGATTCCACACAGTCACCCAACAGAAAGAATGTGTTAAATCTCACATACATTTAGTGTTAGGAAGGTTACTTTGGAAATGTAACTGCTTACTGTTATAAGTTACCCATTATAAATGTGGTTTGTATTACTTTATCAATGTAAAGCATTTTTTAATTTGATTAGTAACTAATTGAATTGCACATTTTACCTCATACAACTAAATGCAATTAAATTCATTTTGTAATTTCATAACATAATTCCATTACACTCCTCAACCCTGCATACATTTTGTTCTAAATATATAA
Organism: Cyprinella venusta; assembly: GCA_038021265.1. Lineage (NCBI taxonomy): Eukaryota > Metazoa > Chordata > Actinopteri > Cypriniformes > Leuciscidae > Cyprinella > Cyprinella venusta. The sequence goes on from CM075871.1 coordinate 21,054,198, forward strand.
ATTAGTCGAGTCCCAAAATATATAAATAGCCCTGGATAATATGCTGTTGCTGTAGGCATTTTTGAGGAAAAGTAATTCAAGTGTTGTTTCTATATGATTTTTAGATGCTGAATCCATTTCAAGTTGTAAACATCACTGTTTTGGCATAAACAACAAAAACAAAATGGCTGCCAAAAAAGATGTTTTAATGCTTTTATTGCACTTTAAACATTAAACATAAGAACTAAACTGTGCATTCTCAGAATATTTAAACATGTAAACGATGAAAAAACAAAATTAACATGAAAGGGACAGTTTTTAATGTTTAAATGGCTGCTGGAACTTTGTAAACAACATCAACAACAAAGTGCAGATTCAATGTAAGAGATTCATGTCGCACTTTTCTGTGATTTTTAACAAGATTTTTGTGCTCATATTGTGAACTTTTTTCTTCTAAAGTGTTTGGAAACTTGGAGACTCGGGTGTATCTTTTTAAGCAGGGTTCTTTATTGCTGTTGCATTGCTGTAGTCTGCTTTGTCCAAAAAACTTAGCCAAGTCTGATTAAACTATAGACCAGGGGTTCTCAACTCCAGTCCTTGCGACCCACTGCTCTGCATATTGTGTGTCTGGTAAAGGCTTGGATGTCAGAACTCTGAAAACGTCAGATGCAATTTTCAAATAGGTGCTATCTTTAAAAATAAACTACAGATTTGAGATTTAAACAACCACATTCTCGCCTGAAACACTCTTAAAGTTACATTTCATCGCTCAATAACAGTAGTATTTTGATATTTCGCGGATTTTCTCCTCTCCTTTTGACGCTTGTTGGTGCGAGGTGCATTCTGGGTTACCTGGCTACCTCAAGTCCACAAAAGTCACCTCTCGCTGCATCCTAGGTAAACGGGGCGGATCAAGAACACTTCTGGGGATTTGAAGTGGACTTGGCTAGATGTGAACTTTGAATTGGAACAGTACTTGGGCAGCGACTGATGACGTTTCACAAGTCCACAAGAACACAAGTACAGACAAGTACGCATATTGAGAAACGGCTATACACAATATGCAGAGCAGTGGGTCGCGGGGACTGGAGTTGAGAACCCCTGCTATAGACTGTTCATATACCTTATAAGGGGGAGGAGTTACTAAAGGTGTAGACACTCTGCATCAAAGCATGTAAGTGAATCACAGAATTTAGCTTGTTACCGGAAAAAATTGATACTGTGGACGCATAGAAAATATGCCAGTAGAACAAACAACAACTATAATTGATATTTTCTTTATCCACAGCCAGGTTTTACCGATGAAGTTTCCGATGAAGAATTATCTTCAGTCATCTGGTGTAACTTAGTTGAAAAATCAAGAATGTCTTATTGGACCATCATGTTTGTGCACTTGCACAAGCAAATCCTGGAATGTAGCCATCTTCGGGTGTGACATGCAAACATTCTGTCCAGCAAGCAAGGCGTTTTTGACTTATTCATTAGCTCTAAGAATATGTTTTTTTCTGGAGTCCATACTTTGTGCAAGGTCCATGATGGTTAGTAGTATGACAGTCTTGATCATGTTGATTCCGAATGTGGGTCTCTGCGTTGTGTATTTCTTTCTTTTCTTTTCTATGTCTTTTGTGATAGTTGGGTAGGAAGTGGGTCTAGTTGATTTCTGGAACGTTTTGGCTTCATATGCAAGTGAGGAGGTCTGTGCATATGGGTCTCGGGACAGCCATCAAGTGGTATCTGCACAGAGGTAGAATGAAAACAAAAACAGAGAGCAGTATTTCTTCAAACACAAGGGTTGTAGCAGTATTTGTTTAAACACTAGGGTTCTATCCTTTTCCGAGTCTGCTATTGTTGTTCCTTCTTTCCCTATTTCTCAATTCTTGCGACACCTAAAAAAAAACCTCTTTGTACCTCTGGCACTGTGTATCTTGGCCTCTAGTACGAGTGCTTTTTTAGGCTTGCTCTTTATATGCAAAATAATCTGGTAGAAAAAAAGTGCATTTCACATGTAGCCTACTGTGCTAAATTGTTATTGGATGCACGTAAAAGGTCATTTATGTGTATAAAGAGCACGCAAAGCTCGATCGGTCACATTCTCTCCTCCCTTTCTGTGTACAGTTTATTCCAGTTAATAGAATTTATTCATCATGCTGATAAGATTGTGTAGTCTTCATTTTCTATCACAGTTCCTGGTAGTTCATGCAATAAATGTCTGAATCAGGTGTTTAAAAAGTAAAAAGTGCTTTATGCTGGGTCTTAAAAAAAAATCCTGCTTTTTTTTCACTCGCACAATAACATCCCTGGTTACACCATAAAGTTTGCAGAAAAACTGTTCTGCATTCTGAATGGTGTGGTCACTCAGGACCTTAGCCAAGCCCCGTTAGCAGTGGCGGTTCTACCTTGAATTACGCCCAGGGCGAGACCCCCTTTGAGCGCCCCCCCCCCCCCCCCCCCCCCCCCCCAAAAAAAAAAAAAAAAAAAAAACAACAATAAATTTACATTCCGTTCCTTTGAAGAAAAAAAAAGTTAATATAATCCAGTTATTTTGCAAGATTTTTCTAACTTTAAAGGGAGGAAGTAACCATTAGCACATTGGCATTGAATTATATGCATGCCACACTTTGAGTTTTGACTAGTTGAACTATACTTTGTCATGATGGAGTTTTTAAAAGTAAAAGGGTCAGAGAGTTACTTATTTAGTAACACTATACTTATCTCTTATCTCTTCTAATTTTGAACAGCTCTCATATTAACAACTATCCAAACTAGACCTAAAATAGCTTTTGTAGCCCTATGCCACTCTTAAAATGTCAGAGAAAAGGACAGAATCAGAGATTATTTAGAAAATTGAACTTTGAATATTATAGGCTACAGTAAACTCATAAAGTTGATCATTATGTAAATTATTTTCATTTCATGAATATTGACCAACATGATCACATACACAGAATCTTGTTCAAAAAGCCCAATACACAATGAAATCAATTCACCAAGTTAATAACATTAAAGATTTGTTTTAAATGAGTGTCTTTTACCTATACTAAACTTGAAGGTTAAGCTTAACACAAAAAAGATTTTATAAAAATACCTCATATTTCAGCATTTAAATCATCTCTATAAAAAGAATACATCAATAAAGATACATTCCTGACATTTATAATGCACAGTAGCTTATTATTAATAGTAAAATTCGGTCCGATTTCCCCTTGGCTGTCGTTGCTATACAACCATGCACTGCGCTCTCCACAATGACAAAGAAGTTTTAGAAATGTATTTCCACCACAGAAAAACGCTTGCTGAAGCTCTGCTAAAAGATTTATTTACGGAGAAGAGAAAAAACACCCATGTGTTTGGGTGCACGTGTGCACTTCCATACTGAAAAGTTTATGAGCGCGCCTCCCGCGAGCGCGCAATGAGCGCGCTTCCCGTGCGCCTAATCGCCTATTTGAGGTAATGACCTCGAGCGCGCAAAAGACGCGATACGTGAACTTATCAAGAGACCCCCTTGACATCGCTTCTGTGCGCGGCACCTTCTCAGCAAGCAGGGGCGCCATTGCCAATAATTCATTCGAAATTATGAAAAATAGAAAACCTTCGCGGCACCGAGGATATTTTTTTAACTGCTCGTGCCGCCCCCCATGTGACATGAAGAAATGCCGCCCCGGGCGACTGCCCGGTTCGCCCGTGCCTAGAACCGCTACTGCCCGTTAGTAGATGTGAATGCTCTATGAAAACTTCCCAGCATGTCTTCTTTGAATGTCCTGCAATGTATAAAGTTGAGTCACTCCCCGTGAGTGCATGGAAACCAGGAAGTAGCTCGAGGACCTCTGGCTCCATCTGCATTTTTTTTCCACTACAGCATGAACTGGGACGTACTTTCTCTCCTTGGTTATACCTGTCTTCATCCGGATCTTTTGGCATGGCGTCATGTGGAAGTGGGCAATCAGCAGTACCAAGATGTCAGTGTCTCTTGACGTGACAACAATTTTTGATGCTGTACTTCTTATGCAGTGAAGGATAATTTTTGTGTCTGCTGCTTCATGTTTAAAGGGGGGGGGGGTTGATTCCGGTTTCACTTTTTTGATTTTAAATAGTGTGTAATGTTGCTGATGGTGCATTAACAGTATCTACAAAGTTGCAGCGCTGAAAGTTCAATGCAAGCAGAGATATCGTCTTTTAAATACCAGGAAGTGTAAACGCCTACAAAAACGACTCGTTTGGGACTACAACGGGTTATGGTATGTCACTAACCCGCACATTTGCATCAACCACTCCCTTCGGAATATGCAGGAAAGGGCATGCATATTTCTGCAGCACGTCGAGTGAGTTGTGTTCACGCAGCTGTCAGGTCTTCTGTATTTCAAGCTTCCCACGGATGCTATACTTCATCAACAATGGATACAATTTATGTTTGATTATGTTCCTGAAAGTGACGATCGTAATCTAGTTCTCTGTGCTGCGCATTTTATGGAAGACAGCTTCCAGAATCTCCACGAGTTCAATGCAGCAAAAAACTGTTAATAAACAATGAAGCATATCCAACTTTAAAACCAGAGGCAGCAGTTGTTGGACCACAACCTGTAAGTAGGCTAAGACGTAATCGTTTTAAATGTATTTGCATGTATAATTCCAGACGTAACGTTAGCCTGTGTTTTATTTATGTTTTATTTTTTCAAAATGCCAGCGCTGGCTTTATAGCCACTAGGCTAGTAGTTATGCTAGTATTTTGTGTCTACGACAAACGCGTACAAACATTATGGACCTGAATTTTGTATAAGTACTAATGTTTTAAACGTATTTTTCATGTATATATGCTTTATGACGTTATTTTCAATTTGATCAAGAACGTAAACTTGCCAACGCTGTTTGTGCTTAACATTAGTAGCCAGTCAGATGCTATTGTGTAAAACAAACGTGTATATGGTTAAAAAAATATGGCAAATTATCATTTAGAAACGTTTAGTAAGAGCCGTGTGTGGTGTGGTTCTGTTTGACTCGCTTCATCGCGGCTTTCTCGGTCTGATTCTGCCTCAAACTGATACTGCAGTTCGACACCATTATTTACATCTGGACCGGAGCTGGCGTTTCCCCGTAAAGGTAATGGGCGTTAACCTTCCGGACAGCGTGAGCGACAGTTTAGCCAATCACAACACACCCTCCCAAACTAACCAATCTGAGCCCACGACGTGTTTCTGAGGGAGTGGTTTCATAGAATCAGGAAGTAAACCGCTCGTTCAGGGGACAGAGGAGAGCGCGGCTGACGATAAAGGTGAAGTTTATGAAAAATAAGACTTTAAAAAAAAGAAAAACCACAAATACATGTTATATTGCACCCCATAAACACAATCATGCAAAGAAAAAGAGGAGTAAACCACCCCTTTAACTTCCAAGCTTTTAGTGTCAAGGGTGGCGTTAGATGTTTCAACCCTCTCTTCATCGCTGAAGCCACCTGCAGCAACTATAATCTTGTCTGGTGCTCTCACAATCAACTGTTGTTATAGAAAGCAAGCAAGGTCTGCCTTGTTGTCCTTGTGAGCGATAAAGTTCTCCAATTTTGAGGGAAGAGGTAAATCTCTGCCCTTAACTGGTCTTCTGATTGTCACCAAGCCTCTTCCACGCCTTTTACGTGTTCCACTCTTGATCGAGTGTGTGTGGAAGCGATCAAACAGAACATCAATTTGCTGGAACTGTGCTCCACTTCGGAGAACAGTTTCCACAAAGATGTCTGCCAAGGTCTTAAAGTCTTTGCTTCTTGTGGCTTCCCAATAGCATTGACCAAAGCTTGACCATCAACGATAAGCAATGATTTGTCTTGTAGGTCTGTGGCACCAAGGTGGTTGGAATATGGAATGTCAGCAGTCAAGACCTTAGCAAGTATCGCCTTTGAACCTGAACAAAGCTGCCCATTAACTTCTGCCAAGGACAGAAGTACAACGAATAGTTCATGCATCATAATTCTTTTGGGGTTGACTGGGCATCCTACCTCATATGCAGCAATGAGTTGCTGTAGAATATTTCTGTCTGCCTTGACAGTTTTTGGCACTGCGATACTTCGTGGTGGCAGAACGCGGTCGGCTTCTATTGACTAACTGAAGAGATCCAGCCACCAACTGAACAGTTACATTGTTAAAATCATTGTTGTTGATCAAAGTTGAATCTATGGCGAAAATATGTTGTGTTTGGGGTTGCGCCACCAGATATACAGCAAAAGGTGTAGGTTTTTTATCGATTTCCTTCAGAAAAAAGTAAATCTATCCAGCGGAACCTGTGGGTGAGGAGGTTAAAGCGAGTGGATGTCGTCAAAAGTGCATGTCGTCTTCTAATTATGAACCTGATCCCGATTTAAACCCAACCATTTTTAATACGTGGGTTATATAACTGACATTCTCAACTAACTTAGTTAATTTCTATTACTTTCTATGTTACTTTCTTTTGAGCGGGTAAATGCTTCTTCATCGTAAATGCTTCTGATTGGCCATTGCGTTCAATAAATCAACATATGTCTGTGATTGGCTACATCGCTGCAGTCACGTTATAAAAAGAAACTCTGCCATGTAAATCATTTCTATTTTGTTTTAGTTGTTCTTGTTTCTTTTCTGTGACTGATGAATACAAATGTATTAGTTTTTATTTGTTTTATTCATAGATATTTCTAGTTTGCGGGAGTCCCGCAAATCGTTTTATTCTCCTGCAATCCGCACACACAGAGTCACTGCATTACCGCTCGCACTCGGCCATCAGATCTAGTCCTGTGCCGCGGTCTAATGCGTTGGGAGTGCACGTCTCTAGATCAAAGAATCTAAACTCTAATGAACATGTTAACTATGTCTGAATTTCCACCATCGTCTGTTTTTTAATCAACTGTTGAAATGTAGATTAGGCTACTGCCGACGGTGTGTCTCCCTCCAGTCAATTTACTAGTGTTGCCATAGGGACGCTTTGGCTTTTGCCACCCGGAAGAACGTCTATTATTGTTGTGACGTCATGGTGAATTGTCGTATAAAAATGTGGGTACATTTGCAAAGCTAATAACCAAGGATATGCGTCATTACAGTCTGTAAATATCTGTTAACACAATGCAATCACTAGTAAGACTTCCTGTAAATAAAGTATCTGGGGAGAATCTATTCTATATTAACAATGCATTAAATCACATTACACATTAATAAACCACAATAAATAAAACAAATTTAAGTGATGTCTCCTGTATCAAGTCAAGTGCATTATGGATCATTGGACAGGTGTCCAATCAGAACTGACATTTTGGAAAAGGGGAAGTAACCAATGAAATTCGAGGTTATTAAAACAGTAAGTCCTGCCCCTCAACTGCCAAAAATAAAGCTGTTTGAGCGAGCAAAAGCAGCAGGCGAGAGCAGATCGAGCGTGTGGAGAATAATCATGCATGCGTCCAGTGGTTTTTATTGCATGCAGTGGAGACTGAATGAGCTCACGAGTTCCCATTTCGTCGCATGTAGATCTGTTATCCTCTCGCAGAAGTCATTTACCACGCGCACCAGCATCAGTTGTGTGCTTCGTAGGGCTGTAGTCAACCAAAGAAATCCTTGGTTGACCAAAGTCTTGTCCTGCGCAACGATTAGTCGACAAAAAAAAAATTGTTTTGATTGAACATTTTTTAAAACAATTGTCATAGAGCATTTATAAAACAACAACGAAAAAACATCACAAATAAATAAAACTATAATAATAATACAATTCTTTGAGAATTAAGTGATTTTTTTAACTGAAAAAAGTGAGGAGCACTGTCTATACAGTCACAATCGCGCACCTGATCACACCACACGTTACAAAAAATAACTGCTATCTGCCACATTATAAAAAATCCTAACAAAAGCTCTCGCTTATACAAGCTTTATATTCTTCTTTACTTACAAAGCTATGGGTTAAGTTTTGTCCAGCCGATCTAGGCATTTTAAACAAACACACAAAAAACCCAAATAGCCTAAAAAAACAATCCGAATAGGCTGTATTTTGGAAGGCATATGGGTTTATTTTCGTTTTGTTGCATTATTTAGGCTATTTTCAAATGCGTAAAGTGTACAAATAAAAACGAAAAACATATTAAGAAAACTATTGAGTCAGCATGATATAGCCGTTAAAAGGGCTGCTCACGTCTTTTACACGCTCAAGTTCGATTTCAAATATATGCGCGCGCTGTGGGGGCTCATAATGGAGCAACGCGGTCGCCTCCCTCCACAGTCTTGTCGTCTTTGTTTTACAATGCAGCCAGACAAAAGTTATAGATTTCTTGGACATCTTGTCGACTAAAGCCAAAACAAGCAGCGTTCTAACTGAATGAATACAGCATCCCTTACTGAGCAGCAGCGCAGACGGCCACAGGCGCGTTCCCGAGTGTTCAATGTGTGCGCGCTAAAACTGTGGCGCTGTTACAAAATAGCCTAAATTTAAGCATTTAAAGATGGGGATAAAACAAAGGCTAATTATATTTAGAATACAGTAATAAATAATTGCATAAAGGATTAAAAAAAATCTTTCTATAGGTAAAAAAAAAAAAAGTAACTGGTCGACCAATAAGAATGTCAGTCGGCCAAGAGGGCATCGACTAATTAGTCGACTAAACGAGTAAAGTTGACAGCCCTAGTGCTTCGTTATTATTGGCATTGATTTGTCACCAAAGTAATAAGGCATAATGGATCCATGTTCTCATTCTGTTTACGCCAAATGCTGACTCTACCATCTGAGCAGAAATCGAGACTCACCAGACCAGGCAACATTTTTCTAGTTTTTGGCAACTGTCCAATTTTGGTGAGCTTTTTCCTATTTGTAGTGAAGATGAGTGATACCCGATTGGGTCTTGTGCTGTTGTAGCCCATCCGCCTCAAGGTTGTGCGTGTTGTGGCTTCACAAATGCTTTGCTGCATACCTCGGTTGTAACGAGTGGTTATTTCACTCAAAGTTGCTCTTCTATCAGCTTCACACCATTCTTTGTAAACCCTAGAAATGGTTGTGCATGAAAATCCCTGTAACTGAGCAGATTGTAAAATACTCAGACCGGCCCATCTGGCACCAACAACTATGACACGCTCAAATTGCTTAAATCACCTTTCTTTCCTATTCTGACATTTAGTTTGGAGTTCAGGAGATTGTCTTGACCAGGACCACACCCTTAAATGGGTTGAAGCAACTGCCATGTGATTGGTTGATTAGATAATTGCATTAATGAGATTGAATAGGTGTTCCTATATATATATCTCAATAATAATAAGTGAATAAGTGGGTCAAGTTCAAATGACAAACACCTGTCTGTTATTTCAGTGATTGGCGTGAGGAGAGCGCATATAAGCGGGCCGTACGGACAACAGTTTGAGAGAGAGAGAGAGAGAGAGAGAGACTGGCAGCTCGTGCACATATCCTATTGAGTTCTGTTACCGAACGCGTGACATTTGAAAGCCGTATTCAGCGGGAAGAGTTTTCACTGCAACCGTGTTCGGCAAAGCTGTGTTCAGTGGGAAGAGTATTATCACCTATTATTTATTTTTGCCTTTGACATTCTGAGTTAACTTTATTTGAGCGCGACCTCGCGCTGTGAAAAGAGTTGTGTAAATAAAAGTGCACGAGTCCCAGTATTCGCCGACCCTGTGTCTCCTTTCATCACCCACACATAACGTACCTGTTCTTGCATCACAAAGTGATGATAAAGTATATATACATGGAAAAATACATTTATAAAATGAGTACATATACAAATTCAGGTCCAAAATGTTTGTACGCGTTTGTCGTAGACACAAAATAGCATAACTAAGTGGATATAAAGCCAGTGCTGGCATTTGACAAAACTAAAACATTACATGTGAAATTATACATGCAAATACATTTAAAATGATTAAGTCTTAGCCTATTTACAGGTTGTGGCCCAACAACTGCTGCCTCTGGTTTTAAAGTTGGAACTTCTTAATGTTTTAGTAACAGTTTCTTGTTGAATCCGGTGTTGAATTCGCGGAGATTCTGGAAGCTGTCTTCCGTAAATGCGCAGTACAGAGAGTTAAATTACAATCGTCATTTTCAGGAACATAATAAAACATAAATTGTATCCATTGTTGACGAAGTACAGCGTCCGTGGGAAGCACGAAACACAGCAGACCTGACAGCTGCGTGAAAACACACTCAACGAGGTTGAGCTGCTGAAATATGCGCATGCCCTTTTTTGCATTTTCCGGAGGGAGGGTGGATGCAAATGTATGTTTTAGTGACGTCTAAAACCCAGCTGTAGTCCCAATTGAGCCGTTTTTGTAGGCGATATACATCCTGATACATCCTTTAAAAAGGGGGGTTGACTGCTTTTTTTTGCATGATTGTGTTTTTGGGGTGCAATATACCATGTATTCGTGGTTTTTCTTTTTAAAAAAGTCTTATTTTTCATAAATTTCACTTTTATTGTAAGCCGCGCTCTCCTGGGAAGCTCGAACACAGAAGACAACACACTCGACGAGCCGCTTAAATATGCGCATGCTCTTTTCTGCATATTCCGGAGGGAGGGTTGATGCAAATGTATGGGTTAGTGACGTCTAAAACCCAGCTGTAGTCCCAATCGAGTCGTTTTTGTTGGCAATTATACTTCATGATTTTTAAAAGACAGTATCTCTGCTTACACTGAACTTTCAGCGCTGCAACTTTACAGATACTGTTCATGCACCAACAGCAACATTACACACTATTTAAAATCAAAAAAGTGAAATCTCAGTCAATCCCCCCTTTAATTACAGTTATTTTAACATATTTGTCATCTGCTTGTATGTATCCATTATTTATATCAGCCTACAAGTCTGCCGTTTCGGACCAGGTCCGAATGATGATCAAACATATACTGATGAGTTTAATAAAGTGTATTGAACATCACACAAAAAATTAAGCGTCAGTTTTAATTCAGAAAATCACCGTAAGAGCTGAGTAAACACGGTAAGTTATAAGAAGTGCGCAAGTCAAGGGAGTTGAGGGAGCATTTCTGTGGGCGGACGTTAGTCAAAAAACTGTTCTACTGACGTCATTAAAGAAGGAAGCAGATGGATGTAGTCCAAACAGCCGTTCGATGTAGGCTACTTAAATAAAATATCTCGCTTGGCTTTGAACTTTGAGCTTTATAATTTTACATATATTATTTATACTCTAATAACAACATTACACACTAACTAAAGTTTGAAACAGGGGATCACGAAGAACAGAACCTTTAAAATATAAAAAAAAAATTATTTCTAAATTATTTTGGAGATTTTTTTTTTTTCAAATGATTGACAGCACACAAATTTTTAAGTGGTTATCTACTATATTTCTAAGTCTTAAGGCAGTACAATAGTTGTTTTGTAATGAACACAGGACATTTTAGTCTAACAGTTACAGCACCACTAGGGAAGCTTGATATCCCTATTTTACTGTCATTATGTTGAAAAGAGTGGCCATGATATTCTGCAAAAAAGAGTTTTAGTTTCTCTTTATTGATGAAATGTCTTATTGAAAACTTATTGTTACCATTTATTTTCATTTATTCAGTAGTTTATTCACATTTATTTTTTCATTAATTTATTTACATAGGATATGTTCTTGCAGACTGATCCTCAAACAGCAGTTATTTCAGTACTTTTATATTAAAATTATTACATTATTGAATATTATTGAATAATGTTGCTTTTGATATGTGTAGTATTTTGATTTAGTATTTTAGTATATTTCAATATTGTGAGCAAATTATTTTTACACTGATTTTTCCTGTTTTATTTCTCCTTTTCTCCTCCCTCACTGTCTGGCACTGCTTTCCAGTCGGTTACCACGGAAACAAGGCTCGGTGTTGTACTGTACGACGGGCATTATTCTTCAGTGGCTCCGCTCAGATACGTAAGTGTTCCAAACCTCTTTTCCTCCACTCCTTTCTGCTGTTTCATTATTCCATTCCCCCATCCTCTGCTTTGGCTCTTCTTTTTCTTTCTGTAAGAGATGCCGGTGTTTAATCAATACACAACTGGTGTACAGGGCACACACATGCACTTATACATACTCAATGCAATGTCAAACATAATTGCACATACATTCAATATCACTCTCTGACTCACTCCCTCACATCAACCCTGCTTCATCAGATGCAGAGTGGAGATGCCTAAAGTACCGTTCACCATGCCTCTTAGTTTGACTCATCCTGTCAGACAGCTTTCACCGCAACCAAAATAATATAGAAAACACATTATGTACTGTTGTTTTGTTTTTTTCTTTCTCATCTCTTATGGCCAGCAGCCATATCACCCTGTAGCCCAAGACTGGTTGCCCACTGAAGCTAAGCAGGGCTGAGCCTGGTTAGTACCTGGATGGGAGGCCTTCTGAGAAAGCCAGTTTGCTGCTGGAAGTGGTGTTAGTGAGGCCAGCAGGGGGTGCTCACCCTGTGGTCTGTGTGGGTCCTAATGCCCCAGTATAGTAATGGGGATACTATACTGTCAAAGAGTACCGTCCTTCGGATGAGACGTTAAACCGAGGTCCTGACTCTCTGTGGTCATTAAAAATCCCAGAATGTCTTTCGAAAGAGTAGGGGTGTAACCCCGGCATCCTGGCCAAATTTGCCCAGTGGCCTCTGTCCATCATGGCCTCCTAATCATCCCCATATATACTGATTGGCTTCATCACTGTCTCCTCTCCACCAGTAAGCTGGTGTGTGGTGAGCATTCTGGCGCACTATGGCAGCCGTCGCATCATCCAGGTGGATGCTGCACACTGGTGGTGATTGAGGAGATTCCCCCTCTATGTAAAGCGCTTTGAGTGCCGAGAAAAGCGCTATATAAATGTAATGAATTATTATTATTCTGTTTTGATGCTGAGATATTCGTACGCACAGAAGTCCCTGATAAAAGCCTGTTAGGAATCTGAATGACATCATTCAGGCTACGTTCACACAGTCTGTATTTGGGATTGACAACAGTGTTTATTTACAGCTGTGATTCTTGAATTGCCCTGTTTGTGCAGATGTAGGGCTGGGCAATATGTTGATATGCATTAAAAATGCATCAAGTTGAAATTTTTCTTATCTGTTGATATCATAATTATCATGATAAATGTCTTTTTTTTTTCTTTCAAGTTTAAAGGCAGATCTTTGCTCCTAAGTGAGGTGAACATTTCACAAAGAATATTACACGTTTTGTCTCTTAGTAATTCACTTATAACAATAGCTTAAGTTGGGATGCAGATGTAAATTTGTTCAACAACAATTCTTCTGTGAAAATTGTAACATCCTCAATTTTTGGGGTAAAATTGATTGGGTAAAATGTAGTATTTCATTGTATGATTGGTCAAAGCAAATCGTTCTCAGGAGGGATGCAGTTTGGCCGAGGGATGCAACGTCCCATGCTCCTGAGAACGATTTGCTACAATAGTAATGAGGGTTACAATAGTAACCCGAGACGTTCCCTTTCATAAGGGAACTCCTGCTGCATCCTTACCCGACACTTTGGCAAGCGAATATGCCACACTGAGAGAAATTAGCCCTGGTGTGAAGCATCTGGCACACTCATGGACAATAGGAATGAGTAGAGGGCAGATCCAAACTAGATTGTCAGAAGTATTGGTGTAAGTAGGGGAGGTCTGGAGCCAGAGGCTCAACTGACCCCATGGAAGGGGAACCCTGGACAGTATAAAGTACTAGATGTGAGGTGAAGGCAGAAGTGCACCCGTACATCAATTATGAGAGGTTTCCGCAGATAACCAACTGTCTAATTGATAAAGGAGAATAGCTCCTTGCCTTTGATACATATCTACTTCAACTTAAATTTATTTATATAGCATAATTTCCATTACACTAGGGCTGCAACAAACGATTATTTTGATAATCGACTAATCTAACGATTATTAGAACGATTAATCGACTAATCGTCGATATTTTTTTTTTTGCCAGCTAATCAGTAAGTTTGGAACTATTATTCAGCTTTTCAATTAGTTAAAACATTGAGTTATACATATTCTTACTATAATATAAAAAAGAAAAGCAGTTCAGCTTTTGAAATAGTGGTTTTAATGAAATTAGAGCCAACTAAACAGGTCAAGTTTAACTCAAATCACACACAAATGCTCTCAAAGCATTGTTTAATAAGCCCACTGCTTTTCATAGAACTGAAACAGAAAAAGGGTGATAACTTCAGGACACAAAAAGGGTAAAATATTAATCTGCAAACCATTATTATAGATATAAAATTACAATAGTTTTTTACATGAGAATTGAGTTGACAGAGATGTTCTCATTCACCTTTTAATTTACAGAATGAAAAAGTAACTGCCATGATATTATTCCTAACATCTCCTTATGTAAGTCTTCATGATTATGCAACAAATTACAGGCAAATAAAACTAAGTTATAATACCAAATAGTGTTGCAATAAAAAAAACAGCCCTGACTCCTAAGCTCAATCAAGCTTTATTCTATGCAAAATAAATCATCACATTACTGTAATTATATTATTATTGATGATATTATTACTATTAATAGTATTGCATGATCTAATAAAGAGATACGTTACCACTACAGTTAACGTTAGCTCCAGCTCGAGAGCACTCAGTTCTCACCGGGATGTTTCCTCTTTAAGTGCTCCAACATGCATGTGGTGCTCCCGTGAAAAGCAAGTTCTGCCTTGCATGCATTGCACATGACAGCATTGTTGGTTTTAAGTTTTGTAAAACTTTGCCAAACCTTGCTATTTCGGATTCGTTTGCATAATTCGCGCTGTTTTTTCTTTTACCGCACTTGCATTTATAAAGGGCTGCATTACACTCTAGCGCCAAAGCGCCGTAGCGGTCAAATCGCGATATTGCACGCCCTTACATTAGGTCACGTGAGATCAAACGACTATTCGACAACAAAGATATTTGTCGACAATTTTTTATTGTCGACGTTATCGACAATGTCGACTAATCGTTGCAGCCCTACATTACACTAGAGTAGATGTTAACTTCATGCTGATTTGTACTCTGCTTTCGCCAAGATAAGCACAAACTAAGACGTAGCTTTACAGTAACCTATGCTTCTTCATCAGTTTATTTACATATGTGGATGTGAATCTCCTTCTGTCCGGCGTTAACGGCTACAGTGTACTTGGCGCGTCAGCGGCTGCAACTACATTGTGGTCTCCCCAGTGGACCAGCACAACAACCGTCTGTATTGAGCCGAGTAGGGGACATCTCTAGGGTCTTCAAGTGGGCGCCTTCCATCCTCAGTGTTTCGTCGGCTAGCATACGACACCTCAAGAGGGCTCGACAGTGACTCTGGCATCCCAGAGTAACCCCCCTCTGTCCCCCACTCAACTCAGCCCAGCTTTCTGACCTTTACATCCCTCCTGCTGTTGAGGTTGCTCCTTCCTCGTAGTTCACATGTGACCTAACTACAATCTCACAATCGATCCGCAACCCAACCATACCCAACCCTCTTTCCACTTAGGTGCACTGACCTCCCCTTGGTATTCTGGCTAATTGATAGGTGGGATGTCTGATGGAATTGACATAGGCTCATGCCTTTTTGCATCTGTATGCGTTTCCTCCAAATATCTCTAGCTCAAAATTTTAAAATGCCATTCTTCTCACTGGTGAATAACTTCTCTACGAATTTGAATGGGTCTTTATAGAAATTAGCCCTCGCACGTTCCTTGTTATAGCGCTTGTGTAGGCGCTCAGCTCTGTGTAATGTTGCCAGCTTATCTTTTATGGCCTTTCGTAACAGACTTCTGACGTTGTTCTGCTCTTTTCCATTGCTTCCTCAGCTGTCTTCTTTCTCAAACTAACCCTTCAATTTTCTGGAGGCGTCTAGTCATTCCAGGAGTAGTTTGTACTTTTTGCTTCCTTTTTTGCACACCAAACCTCTCACTTCCAAATGCTTAAATGATGTCCCCAAATTTATCCAGCTTCTTTTCAACTGTGTCAGTTAATCTTTCCAATGTAAACATCTGTGTTTACCATGTCCAGTGTGGTTTTCTCACAACCTCTTGGCCATCTAACTCCAGGCCTATGCCCGTTGAGGTTCTTTTCTCTCTTATGCTGGTTAGTCTGCAAACCCTCCTCAATGACAGGGGTGCTGATATCCTGCGAGCTGTGGTTTGCTTCCTGTCGCTGGATTTCATTCGACTGACTTGACTGACTTCATAAGACTTCATAAAGTATTAAAATAATGAAAACTAAAAGAGAGTAAATTATTTCTACTATGTACAATGTACGTAACTAAAAGCTAGGTTAAAAAAATACATTTTTAATAGAGACTTTAAAAATAATCTATTGTCTGAGCTAGATGGATATGAGAAGGAAGACTGTTCCACATCTTGGGAACCACAACTGAAAAAGCTTGGTCACCCTTTGACTTCTTTTTGGAATAAGGGACTGTCAGCAGAAGCTGGTTCGTTGATCTTAAAGGGGGGGTTGTCTGGGATTTCACTTTTTTGATTTTAAATAGCGTGTAGTTTTGCTGTTGGTGCATGAACAGTATCTGTAAAGTTGCAGCGCTGATAGTTCAGTGTAAGCAGAGATATTGTCTTTTAAAAATCATGAAGTATAATTGCCAAAAAAAACGACTCGATTGGGACTACAGCTGGGTTTTAGACGTCACCAACCCATACATTTGCATCAACCCTCCCTCCGGAATATGCAGAAAAGGGCATGCGCATATTTAAGCGACTCGTCGAGTGTGTTGCCTTCTGTGTTCGAGCTTCCCACGGATGCTGTTCTTTGTCAACAATGGATACACTTTATGTTTGTCAGCTGTCAGGTCTTCTGTGTTTGAGCTTCCCACGGACGCTGTACTTCGTCAACAATGGATACAATTTATGTTTGATTATGTTCCTGAAAGTGACGATCATAATATAGCTCTCAGTGCTGCGCATTTTACCGAAGACAGCTTCCAGAATCTCCACAAATTCAACACCGGATTCAACAAGAAACTGTTACTAAAACATGAAGCAGTTCCAACTTTAATACCAGAGGCAGCAGTTGTTGGGCCACAACCTGTAAGTAGGCTAAGACTTTATCATTTTAAATGTATTTGCATGTTTAATTCCAGACGTAGCCATGTGTTTTATTTTTTTCGATTACCAGCGCTGGCTTTATAGCCACTATAGGCTACTAGTTATGCTATTTTGTGTCTACGACAAACGCATATTAACATTATGGACCTGAATTTTGTATAAGTACTAATGTTTTAAACGTATTTTTCATGTGCTTTATGACATTATTTTCGATTTGTTCAAGAACGTAAACTAATTCCACGCTGTTTGAGCATAAAGTTAGTAGCCAGTCAGTTGCTGTTGTTGCCAATCAGATGCTATTGTGTAGAACAAACGTCTATAAAGTTAAAAAATGTAGCAAATTATCATTTAGAAACGTTTAGTAAGAGCAGTGTGTGGTGAGGTTCTGCTTTACTCTCTTTATCGCCACTTTCTCGGTCTGATTCTGCCTCAAACTGATACTACAGTATCGACCATAGTATTGTCACCTTTGTTTACATGGTTGGACCTTTGGCATGCACGCTTCACCCATAAAGGTAATGGGCGTTAACTTTCCGGACAACGTAAGCGACAGTTTAGCCAATCACAACACACCGGCCCAAACTAACCAATCTGAGCCCACTGCATGTTTCTGAGGGAGTGTTTTCATAGAATCAAGAAGTCAACCGCTCGTTCATGGGACAGAGGAGAGCGCGGCTTACAATAAAGGTGAAATTTATGAAAAATAAGACTTTTTAAAAAAGAAAAAACACGAATACATGGTATATTGCACCCCATAAACACAATCATGCAAAGAAAAAAAGCAGTCGACCCCCACTTTAATGTCCTGCCTGATTTGTACGATCCTAAAAGGTCAACAATGTAGTTTGGGGACATGTTATGCATTACTTTAAAAACCATTAGTAGAATCTTATCAATTCTGTAATGAACCGGTAGCCAATGAAGACAGTGTAGTACTGGAGTAATGTGGTCCCTTTTTTAGTACCAGTTAGAAGCCTGGCTGTGGCATTCTGCACCAACTGTAGATAACACAGTTTACATTGGCAGATCCCTGCCTAAAGAGTTGCAGTAGTTTAGTCTTGATGTGATAAAAGTGTGGACGACGAACTCCAGGGCCCGTATTCATAAAGATTCTAAGAAACCTCTCAGAAAACTCTTAATTTAGCTTGAAAAATTTACTTAGGAGTCTTAGCTTAACAGCTATCCGGGACCGATCTGAGAGGGAACTATAAGTAAGGAAAAGACAGAAACAATCATTTTAGTGAGGAGGCGAGGTTGACCCCGTTGCTATGTATGACGCAATCTTTTGAAGACTGTGATTGGTTGGTTGTCCAAGAAGGGAAAAAAGAGTGATTTTAACTATAGGGTCTATTCTAAAGGCCAGTTTCACACCAAGCACAAAAACTATTAAGATAACTATAAAGATATAATTCTAAAAATCGTTCTCCATATTAATGCATAACAGAGTTCACACCAATACTATAATGATAAAGATATGAGGAACGATATCGTTGATCACTTTTTTGGGAACACGTCCAACGATAAAACACTAATAACCAATCAGAATCCATTCTATTTTAAAGGTCTCACACATTTAAAATGGCAGATGACATTGCAGAGAAGCTTATCGTCAAGGTACAAAAAAATCAGTCAAACCCCATTTCCAAGGATATTTAAAAAAAAAGACTGATATATGGAAAGCAATTGGTCATATCCTGGGAATAAATGGTGAGAAGTATTAACGATGAGATATTATGCAGTTTAGCATAGTGTAACCAAATTACCTTAAGTGGGCTATCCAGCGCTAGTTTTGACGACATTGCTGAAGTTGCAGTGAAAAAGGCGTTGTATACATAAAGGTGTTGACTATGCAATGTTTTTATCCCATCATTGACTTTGTCCGATAGATCAGTTCAATTATACTTGACTTGCTAGATTCAGTGTTTATATGCGCTCGGAAGATAGCATGCTTGCTGAGGACATCTGCTGGCAAAGACGTGTAAAGGCAATAAGAACAGCAAAAACATAGTCAATAAAATGAATTGAATTGATTCCACACCTTCAGTTCAGGCAGTAAGTTAATTAACAATAATCAGAACTTTACTTTTGCTTTACAATCATAATGAGTTAATTTATTATCTCAATATTTTTAAATCTCATGAATTCTAATGCAGGCCACATAAAATTGTTTTAGTAGAACATCCAGTAATCTACCAGATGAAGCAGAGGAGGAAAAAGATGCAGATGAGAGACAGCTAGAGTCGAAAAGGCAGAAGAGAGCGGAACCAGGGAATAAATCCAATTCTGCACCCAAGAGAAGTGGCATTTGTCCTCCATCTGCAGTTGATGCTGCAATAATGGAGTATTTGGGTAGCAGGAAGCAGAATCAGGAGGATGAGCTAGATGCATTTTTTAAGTCAAGTCTAGGCAGTGGTCTTGGTTGAGGGATTGCCAAGTTGTCACTTTTTATTGCTTTCCCTGAAGTACTTTGAGCAAAGATGCCCCCCATCACTGTTGGAGCCATGGCCACCAACATCTATTATAGTAAAGCAATACCTGTGGTCAACCAGGGCCATCAAAACAATAGAGAAACCACCTTTTTAATTATAAAAGGTGGATCAGAGTTTGATGGCATCTGGATGACCACATGCTTTGCATCCAGAGCTCCAATGCAGTTTGGGAACTGCCATCTCTCCTAAAATTCATCTGCATTTTTTCTCTAAGCATCTTCATTTGGTATGGGCATGTACTGAGGCTGCAGTTTTTGCCAAATTATGTCGCACACCTCCAGGATTATTGTTGCTACAGTTGATTTTCCAAGACAGATAGTTTAGGTATATTGTTTTGTATGAATCTCTTGTAGCTAAGTATCTAAAAAACAAAAACAATGCCAATTTATGAACTAACATTGTTTGTCAAATGTTTATATACACCTTAAATAATCTTAAAAATATGAATAATTTTAGCAAAATGACTAGGATAATAAATTTAGCATTTTATTTACTACCCTAGTGAAACTGTTTCACACAACATATAGTCCACAACACAAAATTATAGCTTTTTTTAAGTAACAGTGAATGTTTTTACCTTTTGGAATTGTATGGTTCCCTCAATTGTCATTAGTGTGAAAAGATCTCAAATCATGTAATTCACCTTTGGCTAAGCCCCGCCCCCGCTTAGTTACTGTTGCTACATCGTCAAACTTCATCTGGGTTCTGGTTTGGTATCAACATGGCTTATGCTGTGACAGCTCTTCCTGCTGAAATGTTATCAAACTTTTATAAAGCAGCAAATAAAGTGTCCGATAGAAGTAGGCAAAATGCGTTTGAAGGCTATATTCAAGACATACAGGTGAAACGCAAGAGACAACTAGGCATCCAAAATAGAGGCAAAAGCATAATGTTACCAGTCACAGTCAAAATATGAACCACCGCATATCCTACTAATCGAGACGGAGGCTGGAACTAACAATATCAGGGAGCAACACTGTTCATGCAAAGCTGGGTAGGTCTCTATTCACTTCTATAATCGTTATTACAAAGCAAACGGACTACATGAGTATAACATTGTATTTATTAGCAGCGTGTGCTAGCATGTCAACAACCGGTATGAGAACCGAAATCATAACCTAAAACATTATAAAATGTTCTAACTAGTATAACTTTACAGTAAGGTTAGAAGCAAAAAAGATGTGCTTGTTGATCTTTGGGGGGTTTAGCTAACTGAGGACGTCCACACAGTTTAATCCAAAGACGACACTTGTCAGGATATGACTTCGGTTTTGGGAAGAGAAAAAACGGAGACCCCTCTGTATCTGTGTTACAAATGCCCCAAGTACAACGTTTAACCATATTTTTGATAAAACTACGACGGTAATAGCCTGCCGAGACCAAAAATATGAGACGCCTGTGTTGAAAGTCAATTGAGCGCTGTGAAAAAGTTTCGGACCTCTATGGGAGCTCGTTCCTGGCTGCGCTGTGATTGGTCAATCTACATTTTAGGGTGTAGCTCAGCCAAAGGCGAATTGCGGGGAAAGTTCAAATATGCAGAAGAGGCTGGAAAACCAAAGAATGTGCAGGACCTGTCGACATTTTCTGAAGAACATTGCAGTAACTGATCATGAGGAACAAGGGATTCATGATAAAAAAACAAAAACAAGAAAACATCAGAAAAACTATCATCCACATAACACATGACATGGTATCAATATCAACTTTTGAATATTAAACTTCAATTTTGTCTTCAATTTTGACAACTTTTTAAATGTATAGTATATAAAAGGGCATTTTATGTCACCAGTCGAAATAAACTGTATATTTATATAGACTGTATCTATATCTATATATCGGAATGTGCAAAATGTTAGTTACTAATTAGCACCAGCCTGATTAAACTGTTTTACAAAGGCAGTGTGTGTGTGTGTGTATATATATATATATATATATATATATTGCCTTTGTAAAACAGTTTAATCAGACTGGTGCTAAAAACTTTGATATTAATATTTCATATTATTTTGCTAAAATTAGTTACTAACATTTTGCAGATTCTGAAAGTTGTATGTAAACTTTATGAACTTCATAGCCTGCTACTGCTTTTAATATAAGGCTGATATTATTATTATTATTATTATTATTATTATTATTATTATTATTATTATTATCAATACCATTATGATCATCCTATCAACTACTATGTGCAAATAGCATTACTGTAATAGCCAACATGTTGCTCCTTTTGCTCATCTTTCTTTTTCTTTTCTTCTTTTTTTGTAGCCTTACTAAAATGTATCCAAAAGTTTGTTGGATAGCATTTCCTAATTAGTCAGTAGCTATATACTACAGGGCAGGCTATATACCTATATAAGGCTTTACTGCCAAACGATCTCTGGCGCTGATCGGATTTCTGAAATTTGTTTGGCTCTTGCTAAGGTCCTCTTTCATGATGTCTAAGATGTCTTGAAACTGTTGTTGATTCATACGGAAATATAAATAAAATTTGTCTTCAAAAGACGACAACTCTTTAATCAGAGTGACGGATTCTCCCAACTCCTCTCGTCTTTTAAGGATTTCGTGTACCCAAAAGTGCCTGTTTTTCTTTTGATTTTTTTTTTGTAAGGTAACTCAGCAGCAGGTCATCCATTTTCGCTACTTTGAAACCGCCATGCGGACGTGTGGGTGCTTTGTGCTTAGAATAAAAAGACCGTTATCGGTCATTGATGTGGATGCATTTATCGTTATCTTTATCGTTATCTTTATAGTTATTATGCTTGGTGTGAACGGGCCTTAAGATTTCAGGGGTTAAATACGCTCCACTTCATCTGCTAAATGATTTAACGTTCGTATTAGCTCTGCCGCAGCAATTTTTTCAACAGCTCAAAACATGTAACATAGCCATAACATGTTATGTTTACCTGTTGTTGCCGAGCCCCACCTTGATGCAGTGATTGACAGGCAAGTAGGGCCGGAGTCAGCTCGGAATGCATTTTCAATGTGCACATTGAATTTTGCTACGTCCGTTGCGGGACATTTCATGAAAATGCAATCACAAGTGTCTTGACTGTGAGTGTAAATGCAATTAAGAAAAATAACATTTGAATGATCGTTTTGCCACAGTTTTTGCTTGAACATCTTACACATATCTAATCATTTCTGTAAAGCATTTTCATTTTAATTTTGCCACTTATAAAGTATTTCAATATGCATATTAAAACTAGTGTATGAAATGGCAAATGTAAATTATGTAATTTAATTTTCATTTTGCACCAAACGTTGCTAGAATGGTAATGTATAATGTAAATTTAAATGCAAAATGCAATGCCGTTTTACATATTGCATTGTCATTTTGCATATTACATTTCAAATTGAATATTGCTATACATATGCATCCATATTTTTGTTCATCCTTCAAAGATTATCCTAAAACTAAATAGTTAAGATATTGGAAAACACTGATTTAAAAAAAAAGTTTATTGGCTATTTTCACTCCTTTAATATACATTTTTCATTCCTTTTTTTAAATTTTAAGACATTACGAAGAATAATAATAACTAAAGTTAATTTCTTAGTTAGTTTAAGATTAGTTAAAATCTACACCCTAAATTAAGCTTTATGCTTTATTGTCAGCCACACTGCTGACAGACAAAAACAAAAATGTGACATTACACAAAAACTCGATTTACTTATTTTTTAAATCGCCTGCAGCAAAAAATTCTAATTAATTCATTTAAAGGGTTGACTGCGATTTCACTTTTTTCATTTTAAATAGTGTGTAATGTTGCTGATGGTGCATGAACAGTATCTGCAAAGTTGCAGCGCTGAAAGTTCAATGTAAGCAGAGATATCGTCTTTTAAAAACCAGGAAGTGTAAACGCCTACAAAAACGACTCGATTGGGATTACAACGGGTTATAGTACGTCACTAACCCGCACATTTGCATCAACCACTCCCTTCGGAATATGCAGGAAAGGGCATTCGCATATTTCTGCAGCACGTCGAGTGAGTTGTGTTCACCCAGCTGACAGGTCTTCTGTGTTCGAGCTTCCCACGGATGTTACTTCGTCAACAATGGATACAATTTATGTTTGATTATATTCCTGAAAGTGACGATCGTAATCTAGCTCTCTGTGCTGCGCATTTTACGGAAGACAACTTCCAGAATCTCCACGAGCTCAATGCAGGTTTCAATGCAGCAAGAAACTGTTAATAAACCATGAAGCA
The DNA here is from genome assembly GCA_038021265.1 of Cyprinella venusta. Lineage (NCBI taxonomy): Eukaryota > Metazoa > Chordata > Actinopteri > Cypriniformes > Leuciscidae > Cyprinella > Cyprinella venusta. The sequence goes on from CM075871.1 coordinate 21,077,878, forward strand.
GATCCAACTTTAAAACCAGAGGCAGCAGTTGTTGGGCCACAACCTGTAAGTAGGCTAAGACTTAATCATTTTAAATGTATTTGCATGTATAATTCCAGACGTAACGTTAGCCTGTGTTTTATTTTATTTTTTCAAATGCCAGCGCTGGCTTTATAGCCACTAGGCTACTTATGCTAGTATTTTGTGTCTACGACAAACACGTACAAACATTATGGACCTGAATTTTGTATAAGTACTAATGTTGTAAATGTATTTTTCATGTGTATATGCTTTATGACGTTATTTTCGATTTAATCAAGAACGTAAACTTGCCAACGCTGTTTGTGTTTAACATTAGTAGCCAGTCAGTTGCTATCGTTGCCAGTCAGATGCTATTGTGTAAAACAAACGTGTATATGGTTAAAAAATGTGGCAAATTATCATTCAGAAACGTTTAGTAAGAACCGTGTGTGGTGAGGTTCTGCTTGACTTTCTTCATCGCGGCTTTCTCGGTCTGATTCTGCCTCACTGATACTGCAGTCTCGACATCATTATTTACGTGTATCCAGCGTCTATGTCTATGGTATCCACCTTTGGCATGCCCGTTTCGCTTCTAAAGGGAATGGGCGTTAACCTTCCGGACAACGTGAGCGACAGTTTAGCCAATCACAACACACCCGCCCAAACGAACCAATCTGAGCCCACTACGTGTTTCTGAGGGAGTGGTTTCATAGACTCAGGAAGTCAACCGCTCATTCAGGGGACAGAGGAGAGCGCGGCTTACAATAAAGGTGAAGTTTATGAAAAATAAGACTTTTTAAAAAAGAAAAAACACGAATACATGGTATATTGCACGTTTTTACTATTACAGCAATCGAGATTAACGAATCGTGAGATATTTTTGAAGTATTTAGATCTATTCCCATTAGGGATGCACCGAATATTCGGCCGCCGAAAATTTTTATCCGCCGAAAATTTTTTATTTTAAAGACTTTTATCACCGAAACAATACGGCCGAAATATTGTGATGACGCAAACAGAAACCGCGAGCCGCACGTGCTTGTCTGAAGCAACGTGTCCGAGGTGTGGACGCATTTCAGTGTATCTGAAGCCGCGAGAAGACGGAAGCCTTGTTTATCCACCTATATCTGCTCTAAACAATGCGCGCCGCCATGACGACCACTCCGGTTGCGTGCGGGTCAAGAGCGGTGCACGCGCTATCTGTGGAGACTCGCGCTACGGAGGCAGGCGAAAGTATAAACAAGGCAGCGCGAGTCTCCACAGACAGCGCGCGCACCGCTCCAAATGGTCGAGGCGTTTATACTTGACGCGCTCTCCGTTGTACTATTCCTTGAAACGACAGTGGACGACTCAAAACTGTCCTCTAACCATTAGGAATCGGTGAGAAGAAGAAAGATAAACACATGACAATGTTTATTTCTTTTAGTATTCCGCCACCAATACAAAAATAATCATGTAAAACCCAGTAAACCCTGAGATTATTACTTGTGACATTACAAAAAAATATGTATGGGAATTGGGAACATGTATGTATGTATAGAACTAAATTAATGCTCTCTTAAATATTTTCTACATTCACTAAACATGTTTCATTAAGTTTCATGTACATTTGTATTAAACATAGACCATTGTTCATTAAAAAAGGCTTTTATGCTGTTGTATGCTAAATTTTTAAAATGTTACTAATTTAGACGTGCAAACTGAGTGCTGGTGTGATGAGAAGTTTGTTTTTGAGAGAACATTTCATTTTAAAACCTTTCTGCAGGCCAGTAGATTATTATTTAGTGTACACATGAGTGGGGTCAAGTTAAACATTTTAGTTTGAATTTTATTTTATACTGTGCATTGTGCAAAATAAATATTTGCATAGTTTGTAATTGATTTATTCTTTGAAAATGTTATATTAATTTATGCACTTGCAATGCCTTGATTTTAGTAAAGTTTGTACACAGTCATAGCCATAAATGCAATTATACTAATAATTGGCATTATTTCGGTGTTTCGGTTTCGGTTTTCGGCCTTGGTTTCCTCTTTTTCGGTTTTCGGTTTCGGCCAAGAATTTTCATTTCGGTGCATCCCTAATTCCCATCACATAAAATGTTGCTGTGATTGAGCAAGCAGAGGACAGTCTGTCGATTGCGAGGATGAAGATATTGCAATGCAGTTTCTGCTTTCTCTAGTCTATTGGTTTTTCACCAATGCCAACACGATCATTTAAATACAGTTAGAGCTTCGTTGTGCAGTGTAACGTGCGTCATTGAATTCATAATGAGTTTGGCAAGTGTCCAGATAAACTCGCGGTGTGTGGAAAGATATTGATCGCTTTCTGTATATAATTTATTCACAATTATTATTATTTTTTCATCCTACTAAAAGAAACGATGTGAAGTCCCTGGCTTGACTTACTGATGCATAAACAGTATTGAACGATTTTGAGTGAAAGATTAACGTTACCTGTCTGAACTTGAACAACAATAACACATCAGCTCGGTCCAAGGCCAGCTCTTGGGAAGTTGAGTAAACAATCGTCGGTGTTTGGAAATATCCAGAGAAAATAAAATTAACCCATTGTTTCTTCAGAGGCTCGGATGAAGGAACTAAAAATACTTTTGTGTTCATGTGTAGATCCAAACACTGATCAACGGCCATGCTTCGGCTGCGCAGCTCCGTCTCGTCTGTCACTGAACATGGGCTGGCATATGCAAATATTTTGGGTCATACATATTAATGATCCCGATAATTGCGGGAAAAAAGAGTCGGTATTATTTGGAGATTCGCCGTTTTTTCAGGGGTGTTTTTCAAAAACGAGATTTAAGTAAGAAGGAGAAAACAATTAGCCTGGATGCCAGCCCCAACTCCGCCCTCAACATTTTTTGGACGGGAAGTTCAGTCTGGACTCAATCCATTGAGGAGAAGTTATGATCGGTTCAGATATCATCGGGCCAATCAAATTGCCAGGGCGGGCTTTATACGATGATTGACAGGTGGTCTTCAGTAGCGTAATCCTCACGTCGTCAAAGAGCGCTTGTCAAAGATGAGTGTAGCTGGAGAATTGAGATGTATAGATTCCGCTGTCGCGTCTTTTGTAAAATAAATCGACAGCGCATTCATTTTAATAGACAAACAGAGAACTGCAATCAAGGCATTTGTCGATCGGAAATATATTTTTGGCGTCCTTCCTACATGATTCGGGAAAAGCGTAACTTATCAGCTGACTCTGACGGTCACTAAGAAGATGGGACGTAATGAAAAGCCTGTGGTCGTTGTGGTTTCTCCTTTGGTTGCACTCATGGAGAATTAAGTAAAAGAAGTAACACTCGTTATTTAACTTCTAAAATAAATAAAGTAGGCTACGTTCTGTATTTGAAAACTGAGCTATGCAAAGGAGTTGACTTATGCGTTGCTCTGATTGGTTGGTAGGTCTACCGACTATCCAATTGAGTGCAGAGGTTTTTTTTTTGTCCTGGTTCGGTTACGACACGCCTCATAATTAAAGCTCAATTGAGTGGTTTCAGACTCATATTCTTTCTTGAATATGAGTATGATGAAGTCAGGCTAGAAAACAATGGTGTTTGAGACTCACTGTATGTCATGTTCATGTACTGAACTCTTGTTATTTAACTATGCCAACATAAATTCAATTTCACATTATAAGGCACCTTTAAGGTAATTAAGAAACAATAAGACGTAATATGAAAAATTGTTTTTATTACACATCTGCAGATAGAGACAGACTGATCATTCACTGTAGCAGCTACAGCATTTGCGGCAGATCAGAAAACGACCACAGCGGCGTATTTGTAATGATTAGACACAGCTTCCACTGTTGAATGAATATATCACTGTCCTTCTTGTCAAATATACATTTCGAATTAATAATTGTTCCTAGATTAACAAAACCTGCAGCTCTCGTTGACTGAAATCCTATTGTAAACATAATCCTCTGATTATTCGGACTTGTTGTTTCCAGCCATTTCGGCGCGTGACATACGTCACTCACGACCACACGTTAGCGATTGGCTATGGCAGATCGTGAGTGACTCTGGGCAGATCCAATAGATTTGAACTTTAATAGTGAACCCGCCTACAAGGAAGTAAACGTTTCTCAATGGAGAGGGGCCAGACTCTATGTGCAAATGAAATGTACTAGAGTCTGGTTGAACCAGGCTACCCAGTACTAGCATCATACACTAAACAGTTTTTAGAGATAAAACTCTATACATTCGATTATCATGAAAACAAATCTCAGAGAACGTTTGACTAGGTACTGATGTTTTATTAGACCAAAGGTTCATTTTGCACCAGAGTTCTCCTTTAAAATTTTCAGTTAGGGACTACAGCGCTCCTAGTAAAAAAAAGTTAGTCTGTATAACTACTTCAGGGTAGAGACGCCTTTCCCCGGGCCTCAGCCCCTGCCTTGACAGGATATTTGCTCCCACAGAATCAACCTCAGGAATGTAAATAGATCTAACAGAGAGAAATGTATCCCTTGGACCATAGAAGAATCTGATGCGCCAGTCTAGAAAGAGGGCACGATCTCAGGCCTCCTTGGCGGTTGATGTAAGAGACAACCGACATATTGTCTGTCCTAATAAGAACATGATGGCCTCTGAGGTAGGGCTGCAGCTATCGATTCTTTTTGTAATCGATTAATCTAGCACTTAATCGATCGATTAATCGAGTAATCGGATAATTTGTTTATGTGTGTTTTTAAGCAACCAAAACAAATAATGTATTACTAAAATGATAAGGTGTTTCCCTTTTATTTCTTTAAAAAAATAGAGGTATTTATTGCAACTCCAACATTTGGCTCCACAACTAATTATTTCAATTTTTACCCATTTAGTGTTTATAAGTGCCAGTGCCAACAATTATATAACAGTACAGTTAAAACAATTTACTGTAAAACCTGTCACATGTAGCCCATAACATGTACAACTTTGAATACTTTGTCTTCTTAATACAACATTACAAAAAAAAAAAAAAGGATTGCACCTTCTGCAAATTACCCACCTGGAAACACAAATAAATTAATATAAAATATCTACCCAAACAGGTACACAAATGTATACAATTTAAAAAAAATAAATGGGAATAAAACAATTATAAATAAGAATCAGACTTTTTCAACTGTAATCTCAAGACAAACATCAGAGAGTGTGTGTGTCTCTCACAATATTTGTTCCTCCATCACGTCCCGGTGTATACAGTGAACGTATGCAGAAATGTTTGTTGCGTGACTACATAAAAGTTTAAGCATGATGAATTGCCGCAATTGGTTTGACTGGCGCGTGAGAGAGACATGGGTTCACGCGCTCGCTTCTCTGTCGTCGTGCGCGAGCCGCGGAGGAGCGCAACATCTCGCATGCGCGCTCCCACTATTAGATTAGGATATTTTAATTTGCGAATTATTATGCGGCGGTAAATCTAGTCGATCGCGAGTGGCTCAACAGGTAGATCTTTAGGCAAACTCATCTTTCAAGCATTTGACTGAAGGGATTGACACTTCAGCGTGAGAAATCGGGGGTATCGCGTGAGTGAGAATGCGTGAGAGTTGGCAGCCCTGGCAGGTATACTTTGCAGTAGACACATTGCATCTTGTTCTCTCCCTTTATAAACATATAATGATCCCAAACTTTCTTCTTTCAAACATTCTCTGCCATTTATCAAGTCAAATTTATCATGCGCTATGGTGTGCTTCCTGAACAACGGTCCGCGTGAAACAATCAAATCCCCGCGTGCGCATATTGTGCGCGTCATAGGAATTTAACGAGGCTTCGAGGCAGATTTTTTGCCTCGAGGAATTTTTGTAATCGAGTAACTCGAGTAACTCGAGGAATCGTTTCAGCCCTACTCTGAGGTCTACAAGGAAGTGCCTCAGGTCAAAGAATACAGTAAACATCTCCAAGCGATTAATGTGCCCTGAGAGATAATGATCCTTCCGAGTACCTCGGGTGTAACGGCCCTCCATAACCGCACCCCAGCCCATGAGGGACGTGTCCGTAGTCAGAGTCTTTCTCTGACATGGTGCTCCCAAAGCCGGGCCGTGAGACAGGAACCATCGTTTCTTCCACATGACGAGAGCACGATGGCATCTGCGCGTAACTCTGATCATGTGAAAGGGGTTCCCTAATGGAGAAAACCCCTTAGTCCTGAGCCACCACTATGTGGAGCAGCACCCTCATATGGAGCAGACCAAAAGGCTCTACGATGGAAGCTGCAGCCATGAGGCTCAAAACCATTTGAAAGTGTTTGACAGTGATGGCCTGCCCTAACCTAATACTCATTTACATTTACATTTAGTCTTTTAGCAGATGCTTTTATCCAAAGCAACTTACTTGCTCTTCATTGTGGTTTAGATCAGGAGACGCCCCCTTAACAAAGAGGGTTGCCCTCAGAGGCCTGCGCATCGCGTCAGGGCCTCTTAGCCGAAGCCTTTCTTGCCTGAATAATAGTCCTCAGATCTGTCTTCGGTTTGGAAGGCTTCGGCTTAGCATGTTGCCTTTGGCTCCAGGCCTTTTGCGGGGGAGCACGAGAGGCTACACTCTCCTTCTGCCTCAGCACATGCGAGGAGCAGGCGGCGGTCTCCTGGGACTGCCCCCTTGCAACAGACCCACGAGACCTGGAATACCGACAGGGGATAAGTTATTGACACTGTCGCCGAAAAAGGCCAGAAGGCGAAACCGGGGCATCGAGAAGACAAGCCCTGTCCTTGTCCCTAATGCCTGACAGATACAGCTGGAATTGTCTCTCCGTGGCTACCAGTGCTGCTATGGAGCTGCCGATGGCACGTGCCTTTTCCTTGGTAGCACAGAGAGACAAGTTGAAAGGAAACTGCTATAGCCTTTTAACAAAAATACGGTACTTATATGAAATTACTCCTTTAATACATTTAATGTCTACATTAATAATAAAATAAATTTTGATTTGAATATCACACATTTCTGCCACAATCCCATGGTTTCAGTTAGTGTTAATGTTGGATGAAAGGGAACTGCTATAGCCTACTAACAAAAATACTGTAATTATATTAAATTTCTCCTTTTAATACATTCAATGTCTACATTGATAATAAAATAAAATTTGATTTGAATATCCCACATTTCTGCCACAATCCCATGGTTTCAGTTATGTTGGCAACTTACATTTTTAGCTCAATGTTTCTCCTGTTTTCTGTGTCAGTGTTGTTAAGAATGTTAGCACTGTTTCATCTGGCTTCAAACTAGTTAAACCACTAAGCATTTGATTAATGGTTTGTATGGGAGAACACACAGTGCTGATCAGGGGTCATGTGAGCAGGACGATTAGGGAGTAAATGCATATGTTCTTAGCTCACGCTGAGCCGAGCTGATAAATGTTCAGTTTAGTGCACGGTTCAAATGTGCAGCCCTGTCTTGTTAAGCTTTTGGCGCTTTTGCTGTATAATGTTTCTCATACATAACAGAAATGGCAGGGCTTATCTGGTATTGATAAAAATATGCATACTGTAGAGCATAAACATTATTTTTAACACTTATGGAACTTTTGCTATAATTTTATATATTATAGAAAATTATAGCTGGGGAAACTTTTAACCATACGTGGCCCTTAAGAAATATTGTGGTTGTCTTGTCAGTTCAGAGCTTCAGATCATCAAGGCTTCAGGAATCTTTCTTATTTTCTGCTCTAGTTATTTCTTCTCATTCACAATTATGAAAAGTCTGTCCATTGCTCCAGTGTGTATGTGTTTTGTTTTTTTTTTTCTCCCCCCCAGATACCTCTCTAGCGTAAGTCACCTGATCTTGGATGAAATTCATGAGAGGAGTCTTCATTCGGATGTTCTTCTCACCATCGTGAAGGACCTGTTAATTGCTCGAAAGGACCTAAAAGTAGTCCTCATGAGTGCGACACTTAACGCTGAGAAATTCAGCAAGTATTTCAGTAAGAGAATTAACATAACTTTAAGATCATGAACTTTGGGAATCCAACCATTTAATAAGGATCAGACACATAACTATGGTAGTCACTGAAGATTGCATGTTCTTTCTCTTATAGATAATTGTCCCATGATTCATATTCCTGGATACACGTACCCAGTGAAAGAGTTTTTACTGGAGGATGTGGTAGAATTGCTTAGGTGAGCTCATTTACTATTTCTTTTGTGATATATTTACAAAATGCAGTATCATTTCTAAAGTTTGGGGTCAGTAAACCAATGTAAGAAATGGATACATTCATACATTCACTGCTCTTACTAAGGATACATTAAAGTGAGCAAAAATGACATTAATTTATAACGTTACAAAATATTTTTATTTCAAATAAATGCATAAAAAACTTTCTATTCAACAAAGAATCCAAAAAAATTATTACTGTTTCCACAAAAATAAGTGTTTAAAAAAATGTGTGTGTATATATATATATATATATATATATATATATATATATATATATATATATATATATATATATATATTCATTAAAGAATATAAGAAATATTATTTTTTCCACAAAAATACTTTTTTCAACAGTTTTTAACATTAATAATAATATTAATCATCAAAAATGTTTCTTGAGCATGACTGAAAATTCAGCTTTTCCATCACAGAAATAATTTACATTTAAACATATTAATAAATATTAATAAAAAAAACATATATTAATTAAAAACAGTTATTTAAAAAATCTTAACTGATGGTGTGCATTTTATACTTATTGCACTGCTGGATCCAGCTACTTAAAGGGGTGATGAACTGAGAAATCAAATTTTCCTTGAGCTTTTGACATCTAAGAGGTCATCATATTATAAGAATGTCCTGTAAGTTTCAGAACTGAAAACATCCTTGTTAGTCCAATAAAAGCTTTTATTGACACCAGCCTCAGCAAACGACTCTTTTTTTCAAAGTGGGGAACTATGACGTCAAAGAGGATAAAACACCACCCCCACAGAAGATCAACTCCTACTTCAACACGGCCGATTTAGCCCCGGCCACTGATTCGCGCATTACACGCATAGCTCAATAACATAGGCCTACCTCGATGACAAACCAGATCGAGCTACCGAGACGTTCCGGCTGATGAGTGTAAAACCGTCTGTTCGCTTCATTTCACTGAGGATTGGATGGTTAACAAGACTTGATTTGCTGAGCAATTAAGATTAAAGAACGGTGCTGTGCCGTCTATATTGTATCTGACAGGAACGGTGCAACACACGGACTCTGGGTCGAACATGTATGGGCGAATCATTCCGGTTACAATTTTACAACATATTACATACATACTGTATAACGTTTTCACGTATACAACGTTTTCAAAACAATTTTCCCCACGTACACTGACGATGTGAGTTGAAACTCAATATGCAAAACTGTGGTCCACTCACAGCAGTGGGCGTTTACTTCCAAGTCTTCAGTGCGAGACGCTCATAAAAACCGAGCGTTTCTATGCTGGGTTCAAAACTAGGGTAGAAATAGCTTATTAGTTATTAATTTTGATGTTTTTGAATGCAAAAACCTAGCGAACATCATAAATTCACTTCAGACAACAATAAAATAAAATGTGAAAAGCCAGTTCATGACCCCTTTAAGGCGAGATACTACAGGTGAATAGGGTAAAAAATAAATAAAAATAATAAAATAAATATAAATAATAGATATCACCATGAAACTCCCTCAGTTTATTACTTACACAAGATTTGCAAAACAAATGTATTATAAGTTTTTGAAATTTGCATGTTTAATTATGCAAATTAGGCATTGTCTGATTAAATATGCACAATTTTCCATATATTTTCGGTAGATAGATCTGAATATATGATAAAGCCAGATGCAACACTTTTTTCATTTTGTTTACACACAAGATAAAAAAAAGTTCAGAGGGATTTCAGGATATATGCTTTCATTACCTTGGAAATAAAAATATACTGTCCATAGCCTTAAAAAAATAAATTTTCAACATATTTTTTTTTTAATTAAAATGTAACATAAATCAGGCCAGTAAAATATCTTCAGAATACTGTTAATTGTATAACTGTAAAGTTTAGTGAACATAGGTGCTACATAGGCTGAGATATTTGTACTGGAGAATGAAAAAAAAACTCATTTTGAGAAAAAGGCATTTAAAGATTTAAGTTGGGAATTTAATACATTTCTATTGGAAAGAAGTGCTCGAAAACATAATAAATGCTCAGGCCCTTAGTAATAATAAAATATAATATTTCAAGCTCATGAAAACTAAACTGATTATTTAATAACATGGCAGGAATAAAGGCCTACAATTGCAGTACCGCAATGAATTAACATTGGCAGAGTACACCAAATAATGCGTCTGAGCAAATCACATTAGCAGAAACCAGCATTAGCCAATGAGATTTTGTCATTAGCTTTAAATCACCCTTTGAACTTGAACGATTGGTTACTAATAGAAAGGAAATACCCATATTTGGGTTACATAGCGTTGTGCAGGAGATTCAGAGCTATACAATGATACCGGTCATGACTGACTTCAGTAAACAGACGGAACTTGGCATGACGCGTTGCTAATAATAATTTGCTCACCCCAATGCCATCCAAGATATCCATGTCTTTCTTTCCTCAGTGGAAGAGAAAATATTTTTTTTCAAGGAAAATATTTCTGGATTTTTCTTCGAGTGGTAAATGGACTGCATTTACAGTGGGACCAAAAAGTATTTAGTCAGCCACTGATTGTGCAAGTTCTCCTACTTAGAATAATGAGAGAGATCTGTAATTTTCATCATAGGTACACTTCAACTATGAGAGACAAAATGAGGAAAAAAAATCCAGGAAATCACATTGTAGGATTTTTAAAGAATGTATTTATAAATTATGGTGGAAAATGAGTATTTGGTCACCCACAAACCAGCAAGATTTCTGGCTCTCACTGACCTGTAACTACTTCTTTAAGAAGCTTTTCTCTTCTCCGCTCGTTACCTGTATTATTGGCACCTCTTTGAACCTGTTATCTGTATAAAAGAGACCTGTCCACAGCCTCAAACAGTCACACTCCAAACTCAACCATGGCCAAGACCAAATAGCTGTCGAACGACACCAGGAAGAAAATTGTACACCTGCACCAGGCTGGGAAGAGTGAATCTACAATAGGCAAGCAGCTTCCAAATCAACTGTGGGAGCAATTGTAAGAAAATGGAAGACATACAAGACCACTTATAAATCTCCCTCGATCTGGGGCTCCACGCAAGATCTCATCCTGTGGGGTCATCATGAGAACGGTGAGCAAAAATTCCAGAAATACACGGAGGGACCTGATGAATGACCTGCAGAAAGCTGGGACAAAAGTAACAAAGGCTACCATAAGTAACACACTACACCGAGGAGGACTCAAATCCTGCAGTGCCAGGTGTGTCCCCCTGCTTAAAGGATTAGTTCACTTTTGAAAAAACTTTTGCTGATAATTTACTCACCCCCATGTCATCCAAGATGTCCATGTCTTTCTTTCCTCAGTCGAAAAGAAATTAAGGTTTTTGATGAAAACATTCCAGGATTTTTCTCCATTTAATGGACTTCAATGGGAACCAGACAGTCCAAGGTCCAAAAGACAGTTAATAACAGTTTCAGATGCAGCTTCAAATGTCTTTAAACGACACCAGACGATGAACAAGGGTCTTATCATGCGAAACGATCGGTTATTTCAAAACTTATTCCAAAAATGTAACTTTTTTAAGGACAAATGCTAGCCTTGCTCTATTCTGTGAGGTGCGTTTGTAACTTCACATAATACGTAATTACGTTCAAAAGGTCACGGGCGATGTAGCCGGAATTACAGAGTGTTTACAAGTTGAACGCATAGGTTGAACATGCAAACTAACTCAAACGCCGTTTATACAAAAAAAAAAGGAATTAAAAGGTAAAACAACGATGTCGCACGATTTTGATTCTGTACTTCCGGCTACGTCGCCCATGACCTTTTGAACGTAATTACGTATTACGTGACGTTACAAACGTGCCTCACAGAATAGAGCAAGGCTAGCATTTGTCCTTAGAAAAGTTACATTTTTGGAATAAGTTTTGAAATAACCGATCGTTTCGGTTTGCCAGAGAACATATGGATGATCCAGAAGAGGAATGGGAGAATATCATGTGGTCAGATGAAACCAAAATAGAACTTTTTGGTAAAAACTCAACTTGTCGTGTTTGGAGGAAGAAGAATGCAGAGTTGCATCCCAAGAACACCATACCTACTCTGAAGCATGGGGGAAGAAACATCATGCTTTGGGGCTGTTTTTCTGCAAAGGGGACAGAAAAACTGATCCGTGTTGAGGGAAGAATGAACGGGGGCATGTATCGTGAGATTTTAAGCCAAAACCTCCTTCCATCAGTGAGAGCCTTGAAGATGAATCGTGGCTGGATCTTCCAGCATGACAATGATCCCAAACACACCGCCCGGGCAACAAAGGAGTAGCTCCGTAAAAAGCATTTCAAGGTCCTGGAGTGGTCTAGCCAGTCTCCAGACCTCAACCCCATAGAAAATTTGTGGAGGGAGTTGAAAGTCTTTGTTGCCCAGCGACAGCCCCGAAACATCACTGCTCTAGAGGAGATCTGCATGGAGGAATGGGCCAAAATACCAGCTACAGTGTGTGCAAACCTGGTGAAGACTTACAGGAAACGTTTGACCTCTGTTATTGCCCAACAAAGGTTACATTACAAAGTATTGAGTTGAACTTTTATTATTGAACAAATACTTATTTTTCACCATAATTTACAAATAATTTCTTTAAGAATCCTACAATGTGATTTCCTCGATATTTTTTTTTCTTCTCTCTCATAGTTAAAGTGTGCCTATGTTGAAAATTACAGACCTCTCTCATCATTCTAAAGTAGAAGAACTTGCACAATCTTTGGTTAACTAAATACTTTTTGGCCCCACTGTATACAGCACTTTCTCAGACCCAATGGCCACCAAAGTGCTTTACATATTGCCTCACATTCACCCATTCACGCACTCATTGATACACCGATGGCAGTGTTAGCCATGCAAGGCCCCATCCAGTTCGTTGGGAGCAACTGGGGTTAGGTGTCTTGCTCATGGACACCTCGACACTTGGTCGACACTTGGTCAAGGTGTGACGAGGGATTGAACCACCAACCTTCCAGTTTGTAGACAACCTACATGAACCACTGGCGCCCAGAAAAATCCAGAAATGTTTTCCTCAAAAAATGTTTTAATTAAAAAAAACATATATATATATATATATATATATATATATATATATATATTTTCTCTTCCACTGAGGAAGGAAAGACATGGATATCTTGGATGGCATTGGGGTGAGTAAATTATTAGGAAATTTTCATTTTGAGGTGAACCAATTCTTTAAGCAGCTCTGTTCTATACAGTTCATCAGTTCACACATTTACTAATCACTGCTTTTTGAATTACCATGGGAGATTAACTGATGACACACTTTTTCATTTTTTCAACATTTTTCAGAGATCTATTCCTATTTCTTTTTATTTTGTTGTGGTTTTAACTCCATTTGAGAATTTCCCACATGAAATGGCACAATGGCTACAATATATGCTGGAAAGAAGTTGACGGACTGAATGCTGGGAGTGTCTTTTAACTTTGTTTCATAGATTCCAGCCAAAGCAACATGACCGAAGACCTCGCTATAAGAGAGGGTTTATGCATGGACAGAATGCACGGCCAGAGAAAGAGCAGAAAGAGGCAGAATACCGTGAAAGCTGGCCCTGTTACGCCCGTACGCTCAGAGATCGGTCAGTATTTTTTGAAAAACAACTCAGTAATAAATCTATTCCCATATTGAATGCAACCTCAAACTTTGATGTACAAACACATCAAAGTAAATGCAAACTATTTAACGAATTGCCTCATTTTATTGCCTTGAGTTATTTAGTGCCGTTTGACAATACAGCTTTTTTGGGGGGCTGAAATTAGGCATTGTTTGTTTTTTCTTGCAGCTGTTAAAGTGATTTTTTGAAGTATAAATATTTAGCAGCATGTTGAGTCACTGAGATGTGATGTAGCATGACCTGTCTGCTGTCTGTGATTGGCAGGTACTCGGACAGCACCATTGACACGCTTGAGATGATGGATGATGACGAGAAGATCAATCTGGAGCTCATCGTAGGATTGATCCGACACATCGTAATGAAAGAGGATGTGAGTGCCTTCCTTGTGAGCCTGGCTGTTATTTTTGTGTGTTCGAGTGTTTGTCCAAGTGACTTGGCCAAATCAGGGCCAGATGGTGAGCCACGAGTAAAGCAGAAACATGTTGGCATTAAATGAGTGTTAATGAAACTACTTAACAGATTCTCCTCTCCTCTCCTCTCCCAATACCACATTCATATCCTGTTCATATTACTACGAGTTTATACTCTACATGGATACAATTAGTCTTAATTATTAAATATGAGAATTATAATTATCTTATAAAAACCTACTTTTATACCCCTTAAATGGCTCATATTATTTTGTTTCCACCGAGGTCTACTTTTGTAGCTCATCTAGTTTAAACCCATATATATGTGTGTGTGTGTGTGTATGTATGTGTGTGTGTGTGTGTATATGTATGTATGTATATATATATATATATAATTATTCAACCCCTATTGCAAACCATATTTATTGGCAAAATGTACTGTATTTCAGCTGTTTGCAATGAGCAAATCAAACAAATCCTGCAGGATAATCTCCATCTGCTGTTAGTCGACCTCAGCACTTAATGTAGCTTAATGGACTAATACAGTGATATAGAAGACCAAACTCACACCTTGTTAAGGAAGTATGCCTACATACATGTACTGCATTAGATTAAACTGGGAAGGGTCATAGCACTTTCATTTTGTTGATCTATATTGTTAGTTTAACTGTAAGTCGCTTTAGATAAAAGCGTCTGCTAAATGACTAAATATAAAATGGGCTTGACATTCACACATTTAGGCTGTGTGTCCACCAAAGCGTTTTTTGCCAGCTGAAAACGCTACACGCTCTGCAGAAGACGCTGTGCTTTGGGCGCTTGAGAGCGTTTTGGCAGCGCAGCGTTTTTTCCGTTGAGGCGTTTCGTTGCTATGATACAGAATATCCGCAGCAGTTTAAACGTTGTGACTGTTGGTCGGTGTGGTTTAGTCCCGCCCCTCCTCCACTGTGATTGGACGGCTGGGCAAGAACTGACAGTGATGAGCGCTGCGTTTTTTCCAAAGTTGAACATTTTTCAACTCTCGGCGACCAGTAAAAAACGCCGGGCGCTCGGCGCTTCAGCGTGAAAAAAACGCTCAGCGCCTCGTCACGCTCATGGCGTTTAAAAAACGCGGCGTTCCCATTGGAAACAATTGAAAACATACGCCAGGCGCGTGGAAAAACGCTTTGGTGGACACACGGCCTTAGGGACCGTCTCTAAAGTAACATTGGTAGTCCTATAGGCCTAATAAATTGCACATTATGCTTGACACCTACATGAACACTTAACAGTTGGTTTTATGACTGTAAGTTGTTTTCTTCAAATGCTTTTGAAGTTAGAAATGTGTATACCAATGTCAGGTGTAACTTTAGAGATGGTCCCTAAATGTGCGAATGTCCAATGTCAAGCCAACTTTATGCCAGTATCACTGAGAAATTCTGTGCATTAAACTTTGCGCATTAAGTTCATATTCTGAATCCTTCTGCTCAGGTTGGGATCCTGAAGTGATCCCTTGCAAGATCACTTTTGGGGACCTCAGTAGGCTATTTAGAAATTCCTGACCCTGGGTGGAGAGTGGAGACCATTTGTGCAAAAATATTTCATTAGCCGCTTACACATTAACTGTGTGTATGTAGGGGGGGTTGGATTTTTTTTTCCCCCCCCTGTAAGGGGTCCCTTGCTCCAAAATATTTGAGAACCCCAAGCACTGTTCCTTTAACTTTGAACTTGCGAACTATGCTTCCAACGGTTTCTCTAGGAACATTTATTGCCTAGGAACTCTAGGAACATTATCTTCATCTTTTTGTTTCCTGTTCCTTGTTTGTGAAGGGTGATGATATCTTCTATTAAAGTTTTGGACCATTCCTTTATTATGTATATATTGTATGTAACAGTTTACAATATGGTTCATTAGTTAGTGTATTAACTAAAATGAACTAACAATGATCAATACATTTGTTACAGTATGTATTAATTTTTGGTAATGTTAGTTTATACAAATCCATTGATTGTTCAATTTATTTCATTGTGCATTAACTATTGTTAGCAAATACAACCTTTGATTTTAATAATGTATTAGTAAATGTTGAAATTAAGATTAACTAAGATTGCGAGATCAAATGGTTTAAAAAAAAAACAATTGGAAATGCATTTAAAAATATTGTATACCTAAAAGATGAATTTATTTGACTACATTTTGAAAATGAATTGAATAAATGGTTTTACATTTTATATTGCACAGATATTTATATTTATATTTACACGGAATATTATTTGGATAAAAAGTAAATTCAGCACTTCAATTTGTTCTGTACAATCTTTCTTGGTGCACAAATTAACAAGTCCTCACCAAATGTTCGTTTGGGCCACTTTTATCATTTTAGGGTCCTACTCCAAAATAGTAAACTGAAGATGTGGCCTAGTGATTACAAGGTACATGCTTAATGACGCATTGAGCCATGGTGTTCATGTTGGTGAACTAAGATTATCTTTGTCTAGAGTTATGTAGTACAACATTTACATTTCGTGATACAGCATAATTGTATATAAATTGAATTACTGTATGGCAGTTTAGAGTCAATTGACCCATACTAGGATAGTGCAGCAAAAAATAAATAAATAAATAAAATAAAGTAGAGTCCAAAAGGTCAGAGACAGCAGGGGTGGGTTGTCATATAGGAGGTGAGTTTTGCGATTGTAAGACTGTACTTGTCTAAGAAGAAATAAGCTCTGACTTGAAAACATAACCTCTAAAATGACAGGCAAATATCCTGCTCTGTACTGTGAGGCAGATTAGATGGGACTAGTTCATACTTTAAAGTATTTGTTGTCTTTGCTTGGGAGTAAGATGAAGAGCAAAGTTTTTGTACAAAGGAGCACTTGCGTCATCAATTTCACAGTCCTGGATGTCACAGCAGAACAGGAAGATTTAGTTTTGGTAATTAATCATAACATTTGGGAATAATGGGCTTTTTATTGTCAGGTTTGTTTTGCTCCACACAAGGGAATTTGGGTCACCGAATGCTCTGAAACGTATGCATACACTTACCTATTCCTGTTGGAATGCACAACCAGTGACACGCTCATGTGCAAGCATGCACTGCAAGAGCAAGTTGATTCTGTTTAATTTGTCATGTACCCTTGATGTGACGTTGCTGGCATGTTAAATATAGAACCAGGGCCGCCTAGGAACACTTCATGTTTTATCTCCCTCTTGCCTTCCGACTGAATATTTATGAGGGTAAACCATCGGATTGCTTTTCCTAACATAATAGATTTGATTCACTTTATCTGACTTTGGTTGGCAGCTCCATTTTTAGAACCAAAGTTACTTATCAGATTACAGTGTGGAAATGCACTTTGTGATTTAGGAACTCTCAAAAATATTTTTTGAAAACAAAAAACTGAAAACCCTTTAATTTTTGACCTTGTGAGTTCATTAATGGGGTCTTTGTTTGCAAATAAGTGTGTGTGGTTGAGTGGTTAAGTCGCATTTGATATGACACATAGGTGATACTTGACTGTTGAGGGTGGCTTCCAAGGTGTTGTTATGTGGTTACCAGGGCATTCTGAGTTGTTATGTGGTTTACATGCCAAGTGAAAATATATATTTTATTTTTATGGTCATCCTTGTTTGTTAGGGGGTAATTCATATTTCTAACCTGTCCTGAAATGAGCCCTGCGTGTTTGACCCCCTTTTACCTCCAGAACTGCCTTAAAGGGATATTCCACCATATTTTTGTATTAAACTATGTTATTCCCTTAACTAAGACGAGTTGATGCATACCTCTGTCGTCTCAGTGCGTACACTCAATCGCGCGTGAGACACTTTGATCGCACTTAACTAGCCCAGTTCATTCAATATGGGCCAAGCAGAGAAGCGACCAAGCACCTCCACGTTTTGCCTATTTAAATACAATTACACGAGTAGTGTAACTCAACCTAGGACGGTGACACAAAATAAAAATTTGCGCTTTTCTAAGTGGATAACTATATTTTATGGCGGAATACCCCAGCAAGTGCTTGGGAGCACTTTGACTCGTCGCATATTTATCTATGGACTCGGCGCAGTAATATCATCAACTCTGGAGAGTGAGAGGGGGGAGAGGACTTTTCACAAGTGATGATATTACTGCGCCGAGTCGAAGTGCTCCCAAGCACTTGCTGTGGTATTCCGCCAGTTTCTCC
This sequence comes from Cyprinella venusta, assembly GCA_038021265.1. Lineage (NCBI taxonomy): Eukaryota > Metazoa > Chordata > Actinopteri > Cypriniformes > Leuciscidae > Cyprinella > Cyprinella venusta. The sequence goes on from CM075871.1 coordinate 21,096,221, forward strand.
ACTTTAATCCACTTTACACGCTTAGAAAAGTGCAACGTTTTATTTTGTGTCACCGTCCTAGGTTGAATTACACTGCTCGAGTAACTGTATTTAAATAGCGAAAATGTGGAGGTGTTTGGTCGCTTCTCTGCGTGGCCCATATTAAATGAACTGGGCTAGTTAAGTGCGATCAAAGTGTCTCGCACGTCAGAGCAATTGAGTGCACACACTGAGACGACAGAGGTATGTGTATCAACTCGTCTTAGTTAAGGGAATAATATAGTTTAATATGAAAAAACGTTGGAGTATCCCTTTAATTCCTGATTCATTGATTCAACAAGGTGCTGAAAGCATTCTTTGGAAATGTTGGCCCATATTGATAGGATAGCATCTTACAGTTGATTTTGCAGATTTGTGGGATGCACATCCAGGGCACGAAGCTCCCATTCCACCACACCCCAAAGATTCTCTATTGGGTTGAGATCTGGTGAAATGAATTTGATATGTTTCAAGCTTTGTGACATGGTGCATTATTCTGCTGGAAGTAGCCATCAGAGGATGGGTACATCATGGCCATAAAGGGATGGACATGGTCAGAAACAATGCTCCGGTAGGCCGTGGCATTTTAAAGATGCCCAATTGGCACTAAGGGGCCTAAAGTGTGCCAAGAAAACATCCCCCACACCATTACACCACCACCAGCAGCCTGCACAGTGGTAACAATGCATGATGGATCCATGCTCTCATTATGTTTACTAACATATTCTGACAAACTCTGACATTCCATCTGAATGTCTCAACAGAGAAATCGAGACTCGCATTGTGTGCATTCTTTCCTGTGATATCCAAGTGTGTGTGTGTGTGTGTGTGTGTGTGTGTGTATATATATATACATATATACTCTTAGAATTGGTTCACAAAATGTGTATGCATGCAATTTGTATAATATACAAGGTAAACATTTCTAGTAATTGTGTAGTTAATTCTCATACTGTATTTTCAGACAGTTATGGAATATGTATCCTCTCCCCCAAATTGTCACTAATAAAACTCTAAAAAAAAGTTACATTTACAACAACCATTGCAATTTTACTAATATTTCAAATGTAATCGTTCTTTGTAAATCGTATATATTTTATCATGCATATTTCAAAGGTAAGGATTCATTAGTTTGAATTTTGGAATAAACACTATATAATAACATCTTAGTTGATAATTCATTATACATACATTAATTTTGACAAAACGTCATACTATATATTTAACAAATAAGTAGAAATTGGCGATTAAAAGCTTATTTTATGTGAAAGTAGTCTTTTTTTACAGTAAAAACTTTATAATCTATCCAAAAACTAATCAACCAAATCTTATCTAAACATTCATATTTAGTCTGTAACATATCGTGTGTATGATATATTAGCATATAAATGTTAATTTGCAGTTTGTGTCTTATACAAAGACATTTTACTTCAACATATTTCAGTCTATTTTTACTTATCTCCGTAGCCTATAGCAATATAGTTTGGTCAAAGCTTGGTTGAGTTTGAATAAACCGCAAAGTTTTAGTAAACAACAGTACACGTCTGTGCTGTTCATTCATTAGTTCACAAACGCGATGCATATTTAAACAGTCTTTTGTGGTTTACAGACACTACTCCATGTCGCGTTGTCGGTAGAGTAAAGCACTTAAAAATAAATAACTTAATACTATTCACGTCATCTTGATCCATTGCTCCTCGAAATGATGTTTTTTTCAGGATTATTAGATAGTATTATTTCTCACAGCACAGCAAGATGACAAAGTAAATGATTCTTATTAAACTTGATGTGTTTTATCCAGCTGTTGTGGGTGTTGACACGTTTGCATGGCTTGCCCCAGATTATTTACATGTGAATGGCGCGTGCTCTCAGTGAGCGTGCTTTCAGTGAGCGTGCTCACGTTAAAACTTAATGAGCTGAAAAGAAAATGACTGACATCTCTCTTTTTTCATAGAGACAGATTACATTAATTGAGAATATATATATATATTATATTACTTAATTTAGAAGAATAATTCAAGCTTCATGCCTGTGTCCCTGTATTCCTGCTTGTCTGAGTGTTCGCTGAGTTACAGTTCATTTCCGGACACGTTTCAGAATGGACTTCACTGAAAAAGAGAAAGCAGAACTAGCATCATGTTTTTTTTCTTTATTTTCTTTGGTGAAAAGCACAACACTTTGTTTTTATTGTGAGTATCCACAAGAAAATAGACACTTAACAGGGTCTAATGGTGTACAACAACACTTATATGTAAGATCAAAATCAATAGAGTATTTTGACTCCCTTTTGCACTAATAAGAAAAAAAAGTGAGCTGGTATAGCCTACGCGACCGCCGATCCAAGGGGGTTAAATTGTGGTACTGTCATTTTTTATCTATTTATGCCTACTTACTAAATACAAGTATTACTTTCTTAAACATAAAATGTCTTACTGACCCCAACATTTTGAAAGATATTTAAAAAAATAAGTATGTGATATTTTTGAGACGTGGATGCTGCTTTGTCTTTCAGGATGGAGCAATTCTAGTGTTTCTGCCTGGATGGGATGACATTAGCACCCTGCATGATTTGATCATGGCTGACCAGATGTTTAAGTCAGGTAGATTATACATAAATATATATTCTCTAAAATCAAATCAGTTTCTCTTCAGAGAAGGACCGAGCTATTATGGTTTTCACATACAGGTCATCCAGAAAGTATTCCACATTTTGTTACAGCCTTATTCCAAAATGGATTAAATTCATTATTTTCCTCAAAATTCTACAAACAATACCAATAATGACAATGTGGAAGAAGTTTGTTTGAAATCTTTTCAAATGTATTAAAAAATAAACACAGCCTTTGCCATGACACTCAAAATTGAGCTCCGGTTTATCTTGTTTCCACTGATCATCCTTAAGATATTTCTTAATTGGATTCCAACTGTGGAAAATTCTGTTGTTTGGACATGATTTGGAAAGGCACACATTTTTCTATACAAAGTCCCACAGTTAACAGTGCCTGTCAGAGCACAAACCTAGCCATGATATGTCTGCAGACATTCGAGACAGGATTGTATCAAGGCACAGATCTGGGGGGTCCCAATGAGCACAGTGACTTCCATCATTAGTATATGGAAGAAGTTCGGAACCACCAGGACACTTCCTAGAGCTGGCCACCTTACCAAACTGAGCGGTCGGGGGAGAAGGGCCTTTGTCTGAGAGGTAACGAAGAACCCGATGGTCACTCTAACAGAGCTCCAGCATATCTCTGTGGAGAAAGGAGAACCTTCAAGAAGAACTATCTCTGTACAACTCTAAATGATGACTCTGCAGCACTCCACCAATCATACTTGCATGGAAGGGGTGTGATAACCGCAATTTTGCATTAATGAGATGCCTACTGCGGTGTGAGGTCATCACCTCACTTTTTTTTTCTGCTGAAAGTTACAGGAGTGCGTAATGGTGTGTGATATGAACTATAAACACATTAATCTTTGCTTATAATTTACTGTATACTGCGGGTCCTATTTTCAAAGGCTTCTGGAGAAAGAAAATAAAACTCTTCCTGTGCAAGGGAGTGACAGTCCATTAAACATGCCGCACAGAGGTGCGGGCGTGAACACTTGCATTTTCCAATCAACAGTGGAAACACCGTAAAATACTCTATCATTTCTGGTCATACAGAAAATAATTATACATTATACTTTTATTTGTTTTAACTCACAATAACAAGAAAATCCTGTGCTTTTGTAAAATAAAATAAAACAATCTGGCGCGGTTTCATCGTCTCTGTGAACTGGAGCGCGAGAACTGAAACAAAATATTGCCTATGTAGGCTAAAGCTGGAAATTTCCACTTTAAAAGGAACAAATTCGAATCGAAAGGTAATGCCGGTAGGCCTACCTACCTTCTAATTATGTAATCCGTCTGAAACGTGCATTTCTCTCTAAAGATGCATCCACTTCACTGCGGAGATGGAGAGATGTTTTAGCCAACACTGATTTAGAAAACAATAGTTTATTAATAAACAATTTAAATGCCTATTTTTTTTCAGACACATCTATTATAGCCTATAACTCACCTACAAATCACCTTTCTGTAGGCTGTGGTTATATGGCTGTTCTCATTCAGCACTGTGGGATAAGGAAAAAATGCCATACCGTCACAGCCCTACTGTATGGTTGAGTGGCCAGACGGAAGCCACTCCTCAGTAAAAGGCACATGATAGCCCGCCTGGAGTTTGCCAAAAGGCACTTGAAGGACTCTCAGACCATGAGAACCAAAATTCTCTGGTCTGATGAAACAAAGATTGAACTGTTTAGTGTCATATCTGGAGGAAACCAAGCACTGCTCATCACCTGGCCAATACCATCCCTTATTGAAGCATGGTGGAGGCAGAATCATGCTGTGGGAATGTATTTCAGCGGCAGGTACTGGGAGACTAGTTAGTATCGAGGGAAAGATGCAGCAATTTATAGACATGCTTGATGAAAACCTGCTCCACAGCGCTCTGGACCTCAGACCTCATGTCTTTGAGTGGCCCAGCCAGAGCCCAGCTCAGGAGATATCTGAAAATTGTTGTGCACCAATGCTCCCCATCCAACCTGATGGAGCTTGAGAGGTTCTGCAAAGAAGAATCATTCTCAAAACTTGACTCTCAAAACTTGACTTGATGCTGTAATTGGTGCCAAAGTGGATTCAACATACGTAGAATTGAGCAAAGGCTGTGAATACCGTCTGTGTACCTTGCATTCATTAATAAATTACGAAAAGGAACTGTTTTCTTGTTTTTCTTCTTTCAATAATAAATCAAAAAACGAATGAACGCAAGGTACAGGGACTGAATAATTAGGCACATGTGATTTTTATTATAGTTAAAATAATGAATTTAATCACTTTTGGAATAAGGCTGTAATGTAACATAAAATGTGGAGAAAGTGAAGTGCTGTGATGCACTGTAAGGAATTGTTGAAAAAAACAATAGGGAATACTATTTACATGTAGCGCATCAGTTTAACATGGTATGAAAGGTTCTCGATAACGCTTCCTTTTACAGTCCAGTTACCCATGTAAATACTATGTACTTATTTTAGTAACTACAATTACTGGGTAATAACTAGTACTAACCCTGAACCTACCCCTAAACCTACCCCTGTTACATGTGCTTACCTTATACTTTCTAGGTTAGTACACTGTAAATACTGTACTGTAAAACGAAGCGTTACCAGGTTCTCTCGCTTTTTGCTTGTGCGATGGAAAGAGAGAGATTGCATTGAGCCAGCAATGGTAAGAGCTACAGTTACAGAGCATCAGAGAATGCTGTTTATATCAATGGGAAGTGTGCTATAAAGGCGAAGAGGGAAGCACAATTTTCTGCGGAGCAATTCACTCTATCCCCTCTTTATTAAAATTTAGAACAGCTCTTCTCACACCCTCACAAGTGAGCTAATGCATTCTCTTATAGGAGCAACAAAATGAATCGGTTTTCATGAAATAATGCAAAAATTGTTTCAAAGGATGAAACAATAATTGTCAGTGACCATAATTGTTTCATATTGTTTATTGAAAGAAGTGTCAAACTGCATTTTTGGGCACAGTTACCGTTGTCTTTACGCAGAAGAAATACACTGTTCCTCAAATCTATGCTCTCTTTCAGATCGGTTTATCATCATCCCCCTCCACTCTTTGATGCCCACAGTCTCTCAAACTCAAGTGAGTGTTGTAGACAGCTGTGGTAAGGTCTCTGCCTCCCACAACAGCTCTCAAATGTGATCTTTCATGAATGACACTTTGCTATTTTCATGAATGACACTTTGCTCCCTTCAGGTGTTCAAAAAGCCACCCCCGGGAGTGCGCAAGATTGTGATCTCTACCAACATTGCAGAAACCAGGTGTGCTTGTGTGTGGTGGTGTGATGTTTATTACCAGGTGTGCTCTCTGGTAATAAACATCTGAAGTCTATGATGGTGAACTTTGATCTGTTATTAGAGATTCATTACAGTTATTTCAGCTTTCTCATGTTTCACCATATATATTGGGAACATTTTACAATAAGGTTCTATTTGTTAACTTAAGTTAACTAGGTAACACTTTACAAAAATATCTTATTTGTTAACATTAATGTATTAACTAACAGCAACTAACAATGAGCAATACATTTATTACTGTATTTATAAATCTTTGTTAATGTTAGTTAATAAAATACAGTCGTCCATTGTTTGTTAATTTAAATTCACAGTGCATTAACTTACGTTAACAAATACAACTTTTTGTATTTTAATAATGTATTAGTACATGTTTACAAGAAATTAACATGAACTAAAACAAACTAAGTTGTATCTGTTAATATTTAATGGACCTGAACATGAACTAACAATAAAAAAATAAAATAAAATAAAAATATATTAATTGACGTTATCAAAGATTATTAATTGTTATGACAAATGTCAGGGTTCTCAAGTCTCACACATTGGCCGTAATTCAACCAGTTCACACGCTCACACGCCACACCGTGTAATTCTCACGCTGAAAAGGCAACGCCAACCAAGTTGTCCTGCAAGCTTTATATATAACGTTGTATACAAGGCACTGGCACACAAAGTGAAGTTTCCTGCCGCCAGCATGTATCTCTCAGACAGATTGCGTTCGTTAGACAACATAGACGCGCGAACACACGGAAATTGACGGAACATTCTCGGCCACCATATGTTCGTTACTAGGTAACCAACAACAGTGCGTGGACACACGTCGTGATGGAGAAGGGAAGAAAGCTCGTCTAACATTTTTAGGATATAACATTTAATATATAGCCCATCGTTTTTTTAATATGATTTTCATTTTTGTAATTTTTGAAACATAACATTAAAGATAGGCTATATTTGATGTGATTAATTGCTCTGTCATTTATGATATTTACCAATTATTATCATTTCAATTTGTGCTGGTTAATTATAAACAATGGCTAAAATTGGGGAGCGGGGATGGGTGGGGGTGTGACTCCCCCACCCATTGGGGCATTGGGATTGGGGCTCCTCCCCTAACCGCATGTGATCTCACTCCAAGCTTTTGATAAAACTTGAGAACCCTGCAAATGTATTGCCCACCATTAACTGATTTTAGTTAATGGATTTACTAATGCTAACTAATTAGACCTGGTGATATGTGCAAAATCTGAGGTGATATATTCACTTTTTCATAAAAGCATTAAACTTGGTACCCTTGTACAGTTTGGACCCTGGACATTTTCAGAAATTGAGCCATCGTAAAAACGCCTTGTGGTGGCCATGGCAGCCATTTTACTTTCCGCCATAACCAAATTATGTATTTTGTCACATCTCCTGAATCAAACATAACAGAAAAGATGATGTCTACTCCCATTTATACAACATCATAAACTGTTGAGGTGAATGGTTAATAGTGAATTCAGGGTTATGAGAAGGAAATCACAGTATCAGAGAACTTAGGCTAGACTTTACACAACATGCATACAACACATGATATTATAGAGTTTATAAAGCTTTATCCTTTTGTTTATTAACCTTGACAATACAGAGTTTGGTAATCAACTTTCAGGTCTGTTACCAAGCAACCAACTACACGCAGACAGCTACAAAAGTAAAACGGAAAAACTCACTCAGATAATAGAAATAACTGAGACTAAAAGAGAAACAAAATAAGAGGTACTTTTCATTAAATTAAGTTTTATTAAGCTTGGTAGAAAAGGCAAAGCCTAATCCCAGGGACTGCAGATGGGAATTAGTTTTTAGCTAAATCTGGTACAGTACATATATTGTACATTGTCCCTGTTAAATAAAATAAAATAAAAAATAATCCTTTTATTTCAGAGGAGTCTGTAATTAATTGTCAGAGTTTTGTTGTCAAAGTGCAGCACATCATTTGGGGGTCCACCTCAAAGAGCATGCACAGAGAAGTCAAAATTAAACATCAATTAATTACTCGTAAATATAAGTACACATTGATGGCCTAAGACATGAAACAAGTGGTTTGTGTGAGAAAACGAACAGTATTTATATCGTTTTTACCTCGCGTAACCACAGCCATGTCCAACTGATCTGAAGGCACGGGCGCTTTGGTCTGCACATGCGCCGGAAGTGATTTACACAGAGATTTCGTAAGTTTTACCTTTCACTGTGAAGATCTAAACATATTTGGATATACAGGAAATCACAATGGAAGACAATTTCGATATATCTAAAGATATATCTCTGTGTAAATAATGAGTGACCTACACGCACAAGCGTGAAAGCAAGACTAGTTCAAGATCTGCTGTTAGTAAACTCATTGAACTCCAAGTTTGTGTCTGTGGCTGGAGCAAGGCGACAACAGTCAGGGGTTTGAAGGTTCAAGGAGGGACAAGGGCCTCGCATTGATCAGTACTGCTTACGAAGTCAGTCAAGTCAGTCGAATGAAACAAACATGCGACAGGAAGCAAACCACAGCTCGCAGGATATCAGCACCCCTGTCATTGACAAGAGGAGGGCTTGCACAGTTAGTGATTAACATATTTATTTCATCACTAACTGCATATTAAAGGTGCCCTATAATGTGAAATTGAATTTATGTTGGCATAGTTAAATAACAAGAGTTCAGTACATGGACATGACATACAGTGAGTCTCAAACATCATTGTTTTCTCCTTCTTACTTAAATCTCGTTTTTGAAAAACACCCCTGAAAAACAGGCGAATCTCCACATAATACCGACTCTGACGTAAAAGTCGGGATTATTAATATGTATGACCCAAAATATTTGCATATGCCAGCCCATGTTCAGTGATAGACGAGACGGAGCTGCGCAGTCGAAGCATGGCAGTTGATCAGTGTTCGGATGTACACATAAATACAAAAGTATTTTTAGTTCCTTCATCCGAGCCTCTGAAGAAACAATGGGTTAATTTTATTTTCTCTGGATATTTCACCGACGACTGTTTCCTTAAAGAGCTGGCCTTGGACCGAGCTGATGTGTTATTGTTGTTCAAGTTCAGACAGGTAACGTTAATCTTTCACTCAAAATCGTTCAATACTGTTTATGCATCAGTAAGTCAAGCCAGGCAGGGACTTTACATTGTTTCTATTAGTAGAATGAAAAAATAATAATAAGTGTGAATAAACTATACAGAAAGCGATCAATATCTTTCCACACAGCGCGAGTTTATCTGGACACTTGCCAAACTCGTTATGAATTCAATGACGCACGTTACAATGCACAACGGAGCTCTTGCTGTATTTAAATGATCGTGTCTGCATTAGTGAAAGCAGAGAAGGCAGAAATTGCGTTGCAATGATAATATCTTCATCCTCGCGATCGACAGGCTGTCTGTCCTCTGCTTGCTCAATACTCAACACAGCAACATTTTATGTGATGGGAATAGATCTAAATACTTCAAAAACATCTCACGATTCATTAATCTCGATGGCTGTAATAGTAAAAAAAACGTATAATAGCTGGAGTAAAATTATTCGAGACAGTTTCACATGTAATACATAGATATTTTATATGCAAGCATGTCAGCCAATCACAGCAGAGGCCGGTTACACACAGCAGACACGCCCCTTCAAACCGGGTGTTCAGATCAAAGGCTAAAATCAGGCTAGGAAAAATGCCTTTTATTTCTAAAGTATGACTATTTTTGATCTAAAAAACATACTAAGGGCAACAAACATTATAAGGGCAACCCAGGAAACATTATAAAATAATTTAAAAAACCATTATAGGACACCTTTAACATATTTAGTTAATCACTAACTGTGCATATTTATACTTGTGAACCCGGTCAGACTAACCAGCATAAGAGAGAAAAGAACCTCAACAGGCATAGGCCTGGAGTTATATGGCCTAGAGCTTGTGAGAAAACTGCATGGGACATGGTAAACACAGATCTATGCTTCGCATTGGAAAGATTAACTAGTACAGTTGAAAAGACGCTAGATACATTTGGGGACATCATTTACACATATGGAAGTGAGAGGTTTGGTGTGGAAAAAAGGAAGGAAAAAGTACAAACTACTCCTAGAATGTTTAGACGGCAGCAGAAAATTGAAGGGTTAGTTAGAGAAAGAAGACAGCTGAGGAAGCAATGGAAAAGAGCAGAACAAAGTCAGAAGGAGTGACTCAATCTCTTACAAAGGACCATAAAAGATAAGCTGGCAACTTTACACAGAGCTGCCTGCGGAAACGCTACAAAAAGAAGGAACGTGCGAAGGCTAATTTCAACAAAGACCCATTCAAATTCGTAAAGAAGTTATTCACCAGTGAGAAGAACGGCACTTTGAAAGCATCTAGGGTTGAGCTAGAGAGATATTTGGAGGACACGCATACAGATGCAAAAAGGCATGAGCCTATGTCAATTCCATCAGACATACCACCTATCAAACCACCAGAACACCAAATAGAGGTCTGTGCACCTAAGTGGAAAGAGGTAGAGCAGGCTGTGAGAAAGGCAAGGGCTTCATCATCTCCAGGGCCTAATGGAGTTCCGTTCAGAGTGTACAAGAGTGCTTCAGGAGTTCTGCTAATTCTGTGGAAATTGATAAAAGTGGCATGGAAAAAACAGGTTATACCTAGAGCATGGCGCAGAGCAGGTGGAGTCTTTATACCTAAAGAAAAAGATGCTAAGCATCATTCAGTTTCATCCTGTTTCACTATTAAACGTTGAAAGTAAGATTTTCTTCAGCATTATTGCCCAGAGATTGTCCACCTACCTAATGAAGAATGGCTTCATTGACACTTCAGTTGAAAAAGCGGGCATTCCAGGCTTCTCAGGATGCTTAGAGAAAGGGGCTCCATGTGACATTCCTAGATTTGGCTAATGCATATGGTTCAGTGCCACATGAGCTTCGTTGGGCAGCATTTGAATTTTTTCAGAGTACCAATGTCAATAACAAATTTAGTGAAAGCCTATTTTGGAGATTTGCAATTTAGTTTCTCAACTCCAAAATTTAGCACTGCATGGCAATGCTTAGAGGTTGGAATAATGCTCAGACGCACCATTTCTCCACTGACTTTTACCATGGCAATGGAAGTAATCATTAGGGCATCAAGATTGGTAGGAGGAGGAGAGCGCTTGGCTTAAGGGACGATGGGGATCTAAAGGACACAGTTTGAGTGGGAGAAGTTAGACGAAAAGCAGTGGAAGGGTTGAAGGGCATAAACAGCTTTGCTCTACCTGGCAAACTAAAAGTCTGGTGCTTTCAGTTTGGTCTACTGCCGAGGTTGCTGTGTCCACTGACCGTGATCAATGTTTTTTTAACAACAGTGGATAAGCTGGAAGCATTGATAAGTTCATACATCAGGAAATGGTTGGGAGTTCCACTCTGCCTCAGCAGAGTGGGACTTTATAGTAAAGGAATATTGGGAGCGAGGAGTTTAAGTGTGCCAAGGTCAGACTGGAAATGACCTTAGTAGAGTCACGTGACAAATGTGTAAAGTAGGCAGCCCCTGTGTTGTTAACTGGTAGAAAGTGGTCAGCAAAGAAATCTGTAGCAGAGGCAAAGACTGCCCTTCAAATTGGGGATATAGTGGGACAGGTACAGCATGGAGGAGGGGTTTGGGGCTCAGTTTAGCTCCTCCTAAATGGCGCAAGCTTGGCCCAGCTCAAAAGACAAAGCTGGTAGTCAACGAGGTGCGAAAGCAGGAGGAGAGGATGAGGTGTATAAAGGCCATTTCCCAGGCCAAGTAGGGAGAGTGGATGATATGAGAGCGTGTGGAACAACGCAAGATGGGCTGGCAAGACCTTTGGTCAATGGAAAAGAGTAGGATCAGGTTCCTTATTAGGTCAACATATGATGTCCTCCCATTACCGCAGAACCTAAACCTCTGGGTAGGAGAGGATCCCTCTTGTACTTTGTTTTTGTTAAGAAAGTTGTCAAAATGCCACATTAAGACACATTTTGACAGGATGTAAGGTGGCTCTTAGCCAAGGTCGGTTCACTTGGCATCATGACTAAGTGCTGCGATGTTTGGTTTTAGCCTTGGAAGGCAAGCGTAGTATGACCAATAAGTTGCCGCCTTGTCTAGCAAAACTTTACACACAGGAGACAATATTCCTCCGCCCAGGCGAGCAACCACCAAGAAAAGGTGTTAACACCAATTCTCACCAAGGACAACTGGAAGCTGCTAGGGACTTGAAGATAATGGCTGATCTTGATCAACAGCTTATTTTTCCACCTGAGATTGCCACCACTAACCTACAACCAGATATTGTTTTGTGGTCTGGATCAGCATGCATTGTTCAACTGATAGAGTTAACAGTGCCATGGGAGGATGTGGTAGATGAGGCATATGAGAGGAAGAAACTGTGGTATGCTCATCTGGCATATGAAGCAGAACACCAAGGTTGGAGAGTCAAAGTTTATCCAGTGGAAGTGGGTTGTCGAGGTTTTGTTGCACACTCTACAACCCGGTTCCTCAGAGACGTCGGATTCAGCAGCCAAGAGTTACGTCGCACAGTAAAGAACTTATCTGAAGCAGCAGAAAGGAGCAGCAATTGGCTGTGGTTGAGACGGAAAGATTCTAACTGGCTTTGTACAGGCCGCCACGCTACGGTTTCGTAGAATTCTTGAAAACTTGAAGAGTCTGTTTATTTGTATACATTCCTGTGGATAGTGCGTGAATGATGGGTGGTTGGGCAGATATTGTATTTTGCGGTAGATGGTATGCCAAACAGAACCGTTGCCACTGAAACTGCTTTGATGCTGCGTTCACGTGCTATGGAAAATAGGATATTTTCCACTTGTGAACTGGTATTTACCAGTGTGTTGCATTCAAGTGCTTTTGTTGTCATAATATGGTAAAAAGATGGAGATCCAGACCTGTTATTTAGCTAAAACTATTTTATTTTATTTATTTATTTATTTATTTTTATTTAACAGTCAGACATACATACAAACAAACCAACATAGTGCAGTAATAATAATAATAATAATAATAATACATTTTATTTTAGGCGCCTTTCTTGGCACTCAAGGACACCGTACAGAAATGCAAGACATTTAAAAGCAGCAGAACCAACACAATAGAACATAAACAAGATAAAAACAAAATTTAAATCATATGTGGTAGGCAATTTTAAACAGATGCGTTTTAAGTTGTGATTTAAACTGAGGAAATGTATCGATGTTTCTAATGTGAGGTGGTAAGGAGTTCCAGAGATGGGGGGCAGAGCGGCTCAGAGCGGGCGAGAAAATGGTCTCATCTCGGCAACTCGTCCATCAAAATTTTCTACGAGTTGCCCAGTGGAAAATACCACATGGGGGGGTGTTCATGTGGATTTTCCACGTCGGCTTTTGGTATTTACCATAATTACCATAGCACATGAACGCAGCATAATGCACCAGTGGGGCACGACAGCCTTAGTCAAACGGGTTGGCGCGTATGGTTGGGTTGCGGAGAGATTGTGATTAGGTCTCAGCAGTAGGAGGGGTGTAGAGGTCAGTAAGCTCGGCTGAGCTGAGTGGGGGACGGAGGGGGTGACTCTGGGACGCCAGGGTCACTGTCAAGCCCTCTTCAGGTGTCGTGGGCTAGTCGACGAAACACTGAGGACGGAAGGTGCCCACTTGAAAACCCTAGAGATGTTCTGTACTCGGCTTAATCCAGATGGTTGTCGTGCTGATCCTGTGATTGCAGGCGTCGCGTGTGCTGACGCAACAAATACACTGCAGCCGTTAAAGCTGGACAGAAGGGGAGTCACACCACCATATGGAAAGAAGCGTAAATGGATGGAGAAGCATAGTTTACTGTAAAGCCACATCTTAGTTTTGCTTATCTTGGCGAAAGCCAAGTACAAATCAGCATGAAGTTTTAACATCTACTCTCGTGTAATGGAAATCATTTACACATGAATAAACATAATAATAATTATGTGCCTGGATAAATCATAAATTATTTAAGCATAAATGATAATGATAAAATGATAAAACAAATTATTTTTTAATGGAATACTGCAGTGTTTATTATAAATTTATAATAAACACTGCAGTATTCCATAAAAAAAGAAATAACAATTTTGATTTCATGGTTACTGTAAGAGACACATTTCTTAGTGAAACGGAATATTCAGTGAGAAATAATGTGATTTTTGTCATGATTTTTTCCATTGGCATTTATTTGGATTCTTGTGGGAGGGAAGGAAACTTTACCCACATGATATTATTGGCCTTTGTTAAAGGCAGAACATTTTCAGACGTCAGGAAAGGTTTTTCCCCCTAAGAATATGTGACGTAATTAATCATGACCAGGGACATTTATTAAGACTATAAATGTAGCCAATTTTGACTTTAGAGGAGATTTTTTTTCCTCTACTTCCGTGTCATCATGAATACCTTGTGATATTTCTCTTTCAAACTCTCTTTTAGTATTACGATAGATGATGTTGTGTATGTGATCGATGGAGGGAAGATTAAGGAAACACATTTTGACACCCAGAACAATATCAGGACCATGACAGCGGAGTGGGTGAGCTTAGCCAACGCCAAACAGAGGAAGGGCCGTGCTGGAAGGTACTGATCTTTCTCTCTCTCTCCCTCCCCTCATTTATTCATCTTTATATGTTATTTCCTCCATATATCAGCAGCTCTTCCTCATTCCTTTCACAAGTATCAAAACCAATTTCAGTCGGAATAATTGCCCCACGTGGTTGAATGTCCAACCTCTCAGGAGGATATGCATTGCATGTTTGTATCACCGGAATGCTGTGGGAAATAATTTTTGTTAAAGGGGTGATGAACTAAGAAATCAAATTTTCATTCAAATTCAAATTTTCAAAATTTTAGGAGATATGACCAAATTATTATATCACAATACGAGTTTTATTTCACAATAACTATATACCACAATACTTTATAATCCTCAACACCAACTTTGATATCACAGCAAAAACGAATTCAGCGAAAGGACAAATTAATATAATGAAATTAATATAAAAATGAAATGGTGCTTAGTGTTTTTCAGGTAGAAATAAAGAATGAAATTATTTGTTAGAAATAAAAAAAAAAATACTACAGAAATTGAATTCATTTTTCAAATGTATAAAAAAACATAAATAGATAAATATACAGTTTTCACTTCTTTTGTTATTTGATTAACATTAAAGGGATAGTTCACCCAAAAATGAGAGTCCATGTTATTCCAAACCTGCATAATGCTCTTTTATTGTGTGGAACACAATATTTTATCCAAATATCTATTGTTTTTGCCACTGCGGAAAAAATGTCATGTAAGTTTTTAACATGAGGGTGAGCAAATAATGATAGAATTTCTAAGCCTAATTATTCTGAATCTAATAACACTTTTCCTTTCATCTTTTCACATTCTCAGGTCTATGACTAGTATTTTTGTTCATGAAAGATCTGTCTGTCCTCCATCTCAGTGTCGAGTCAGAGCTTCTCTCAAGTTTTTTTTTTTTTTTAGGTCCACACAGAGAGGAAAGATGTGGCCTTGAATAGCTTCATTGTTATCTCAGTATTTTGTTATCTCAGTCATTTGATAGGAAAGTGAACAAAAAAAAATCTTCCTGTTGGCTTTTCTTGAAGTTGAAGGCCACATTCCTCACATATACCTAAATCCTGTTTGGTTCCCTCTCTTTGTGTCTATTTATTCTAAATAGACTGTAAATCTACTGTAATTTGGAATATGTTAAAAATGTTTTTGATGATGTTGTGTAGTTTGCATTGAAAAACTTAAAGGTGACCTAGAATGTGAAATTTAATTTATTTTGGCATAGTTAAATAGCAAGAGACATGGACATGACATACAGTGAGTTTCAAACACCATTGTTTTCTCGTTTTTTACTTAAATATCGTTTTTGAAAAACACCCCTGAAAAACAGGCGAACCTCCACATAATACCGACTCTGACGCAACAGTCGGGATCATTATGTATGACTCCAAACATTTGCATATGCCAGCTCATGTTCAGTAGGCGCGTTTCCATTACAGATTTGCACAAAACTTTTGCGATATTTTCTAAATGTTGATAAAAAACTATTGCGAAATGACGGTGTTTCCATTAACCGATGTTATGCGACTAAAACGTCTTTTTTTCCTCTCGCGATAAGTCATTCCAAAAATCATGGCAACGGACTTTGGTTGGTTTATAACCTATTTCATAGCCATGCACCACACTAGACATTATTATTATTAATGGAAGGAAGGAGACGTGGTGTGTTATCCAAGCATTAATGGCAGGGAAAGACACGGAGTTCCTGGTGTTTCTCCCTTATTTCTGCTTCAATGTCTTGATGGCATTTCTTTGAGGTTTAGAGAGGCTATTCCTGTAATTATTGTTTCTTTTTTTAAATGAATTTAATAAAGAACTCTATCTCGTATTATGTCCAAACGGTCGTTGCAAAACGAAAAAATGAACGCTTGTTGTATTTTTAAAACGCAAAGTTGAACACCAACATTTTAGTTTGACCACACCAATTGCTGCGCTATATACATCTCAACGAATTTTCAGATATTTGTTTATGACTTTTTACCCCCTTTAAAACATTTGAAATATTCACAAATTAATATGGGAAAAAATTTAGATTTTACTGGTTTTCTAAGGCCAAATTAGAACATGGATATTTATGATATTTTTCCTGCAATGATAGGTGAGTTATTATAAATGCGTCTGAAAAAATAACGAGCTAAAAACATCTCCGGATGCATCTTTAGAGAGAACTGCACCATACGGATTACATAATCAGAAGGTAGTTTACGATTCGAATTTGTTCTTTTTAAATTGGACATTTAAAGCTTTAGTCTATAAAGGATATTGTTTCAGTTCTCGCGCTCCAGTACACGAAGATCATAAAGTGCGGCTGATTGTTTTATAGTATTTTACAAAAGCACGTTTTCTTGTTATTGTGACATTACGCAAATAAAAGTAGTTGCGCATAATGTATTATTATTTTCTGTATAACCAGAAATGATAGAGTATTTTAAGTTGATTCCACTTTTGATGGGAAAATGAAAGTATTCATGGCGTGCCCGCGCCTGTCTGCCATCCAGTGTGTGCTCCAAACTCTGCACACACTCTTGAATATTGGTCAAAATCGAGTGTTTATTTGTGATAATCTTAGCCCTATTATTGTCCAACCTATGAATGAGATGTGACGAATTGCTTTGTTGCTTTTTAGGATAAAAGCGTCTTCTACATATGTAGCCTAATAAATGTTATAATAGGCTAATGATGATAATTATTATTATTATTTGCGGACACGTACCTAAAACACACTCCGTCTTCTAAGTCAGGTGACTGTAAATGCGCAAAACCCGTTTCCATTGCAGTTTTGCGAAAAAATCCTTTTTCGAATTGAATGAAAAACCTCCTCTCGCGAGCGTAAACTTTTTTGCGATAAACGGAAGTTTTTGCGAAATTGACGTGTTTCCATTCAGCGTATTTTCTTTTCGCAATTTCAATTTGCGCAAATTGAAGGGTAATGGAAATGCAGCTAGTGACAGACGAGACGGAGCTGCGCAGCTGAAGCATTGCAGTTGATCAGTGTTCGGATCTACACATGAACACAAAAGTATATTTTAGTTCCTTCGTCTGAGCCTCTGAAGAAACAATGGATTAAATTTATTTTCTCTGGAAATTTCCAAACATTTCACCGACGACTGTTTCCTCAACTTGCCAAGAGCTGGCCTCGGACAAGTTCAGACAGGTAATCTTTCTCTCAAAATCGTTTAATACTGTTTATGCATCAGTAAGTCGAGCCAGTGATTAAATATCAACTTCACACCGTTTCTTTTAGTAGGATGGGAAAAAAATCATATTTAAATTGTGAATAAATTACATACAGAAAGCGATCAAAGAACAATCTTTCCACAATCCACAAAACGTGAGTTTATCTGGACACTTGCCAAACCAGTTATGAATTCAATGACGCACGTTACACAGCACAGCGAAGCTCTAACTGTATTTACATCATCGTGTCTGCTGCATTAGAGAGTAGAGAGACTGCATTGCAATGATAAGATCTTTATCCTCGTGTCGACAGGCTGTCCTCTGCTTGCTCATCACAGCAACACTTTATGTGATAGGAATAGATCCAAATACTTCAAAAACATCTCTCGATTCGTTAATCTCGATGGCTGCAATAGTAAAAACGTATAATAGCTGTAGTAAAATTATTCGAGAGAGTTTCACATGTAATACATAGCTATTTCATATGCAAGCATGTCAGCCAATCACAGCAGAGGCCGGTTACACACAGCAGACACGCCCCTTCAAACAGGGTGTTCAAACAGAGGCTAAAATCAGGCTAGGAAAAATGCCTTTTATTTCTAATTTATGACTATTTTTGATCTAAAAACATACTAGCATTATAAGGGCAACCCAGGAAACATTATAAAATAATTTTAAAAACCATTATAGGGCACCTTTAAGCTTTGTGTGTGCAGTTTTGTGTGGTGTCTACATGTTGGGGTTTAAATTAGTGCAGTGACTCGTGCTTTTTAAACAGTGAGTGAGGGTGTCTTTATAAGTATGAAAGAGAGATAATAAGTCAGTAACTAGCTTTGCATCTACATGAATCTGCCACACTGCTCAGCACAGGCTCTGACACACTATTTCAATTTCGTACTTGTTCACAAATGCCCAAATACCCCCTTATTGTACCTGTGCACATCCACAAATTCACACGCACTACCCCGTTGCCACAGTAACTCCATAGCTCTGCATTATTCATGGGAAAGCAAATTGACTTTCACATCAGCAAGCTTTGACTAGTCTTGCATTGACAAACTGTTGACTATCGGCGTAAAGTCTGAGCCACATTGCAGCTTAGCCAAAATGCAGAAAATGGAAAAAAAAAAGAAAATCTCTTTCTCTCCCTCCCTGAGAATTACAGAATTCAGTTCAGTATATTCAAATGTTAAATGAGTATAACAAAATACAGGTTTTTAATTTATAACTAATGCAATATCATCTTTAAATATAATGTATCTTAGTTTGTTCTGCTAAATGAATTTAAAAAATAGGCTTAAATGTTTTTGTGCACTACCTTTACGCATGATTGAACTCTCAATTAAATTTAGTCAGTAGCAATTTGCATTCATCAAAGAAACTTTCCTAAATGATGCAGTGTGACCTTGTATTTCATGTGTCCCTTTTGTTTCGTGTGTGTTTGTGTCTGGGCAGAGTGTCTCCAGGGAAATGTTATCACCTCTATAATGGACTGAGGGCCAGCCTCCTGGATAACTACCAGTTACCTGAGATCCAACGCACTCCACTTGAAGAGCTTTGCTTGCAAATAAAGGTATCCAGTCAAAGGCTCCATCTGTGTGTTTCTTTGCATACTATATTTCAGTAAAATGCATGGTTGAATTTCCCCTTAGAGATCAATAAAATATCCATCGATCTAGCTATATGTGAGCACACTACACAGCTTTGGTGTCAGCAGTACGTGTGTATGCTCGTAAAATGCTTAGAAACTTGCTGGTTGGCAATCCAGAGAGAGAGAGAGAGAGAGAGCGGTTCTCACCGCTGTGGTTTTAGGACTCATTTCCACCAGTGACTCATTCTTGCTCCCCAACACACACACACACACATACAAGCTCTTTCCCTTGTATCTGTTTGGCTCTAATGGGGCCTGAAGGCAGAGGTTTCATAAATAGTCTCCATGGACTATAATAAGTGAGCACACAAACAAACTAATGGATTAAAAGGGACATTAAAAGGGACATTAATCACTGTCATTGTATCTGAGAGGCAGTGTAATCATGTAACTAGGCCTTTTAGCTGTGTCATTTACTGCTCATTTTCATCTCCATATGGCTGCCTTGAACCAATTCTGTCTGCTGCTCAGTGGTACAGCAGGGCCCTGATGAACATTCACACTCATTTACACACACAAAGCCTTCATTTTATATTACTTTTAATTATATTCTCTATTTTTCTCTCAGATTCTGAAGTTGGGCCCCATTGCGTGTTTCCTGCGGAAAACTTTGGATCCCCCATCAGACAAAGCTATAGAGCTGGCCATCACACACCTGGTGGACCTGGTAAGAGGATAAAAAGATGACAGTGAGGAGTAATTGATAGAAAAGAAAAGGAGTTTTGGATTAGGAAATAAGTTAGGGATAAATTACTGTGTTGTTATCACAAAATAAACTGGGTAATCAGGAACCCAACGGACAGCAGCTACATGGCTACTCACCAGATAAATTAAAGGAATAGCCTAGTTCACCTAAAATTATTCATTATTTCATCATTCATCAAGTTGTTTTAAACGTGGCTTGCTACGATAGTCGGTGTTAAGCCCGGAACACACCAAGAAGACGCCAACGAACTAGCGCTGATGAAAGCCAACTGTGTTGTCGCCTCGTCCCCTCTCGTCGAGGTAAAAAGCTGCACTTGAACACACCGAGAGAACTACAGGCGAATAGAGTCAGCTAGAATGTGTTCTGCGCCTGCGAATAATGAGCCAACTGTCTATTTCTGCAGATATATTAGTCTATGTTCGTCATTCAAAAAGGAAAACCGACGCTGCGGCTGCAGATACACATAATGTAAACAAAGCAGCGCGTGCTTACCTTTTTGAATATCAATCCTGCTGAACACTTTCTTTATTCCACTCCACTCATGTTAATATTGAAATATTCGCCAAGGAACACTCAGGTAAGAAGACGTAACATAAGAACAGCCTTCTATCTTTACCGTTTTGACTTCTTTGCTTGCTATTTTGCTTTTATTCTCGTGCACTGACTCTTTCACTAAGCTGAACAGCCAATCAGAGTTCTCTCTTTCCCCGACGGCCCGACGCCGATTCAAATCGGGTGAAATAAAGCCGACAAGGACTATTTTTAGCCAACGGCACGGAACCGTGCGTATTACACCGAGGAAACTTAGTATGCCGACGCACAAAATCTGGGCTTTACGGGTATTACACGGTGTTCAGACACAGCACCAGTTTCATCGCTTGCACCACTTGCATTAATGTTAATCAAAGAACAAAGGTAAGAGAGTAAATGACTCACTCAGACCTGGCGCCAAAGGATTATTCAGTGTTGGGGAAGCTTCTCTGAAACTGTAGTTTGACGAGCTACAAGCTACTCATAAGTTAAAGCAGTTAAACTACAGTCAAGCTACCCTTTTGGAAAAGTAGTTAGCTACACTAGAAGTTACTATCAAAAAGTAGCTAGCTACATTGAAACTACTTTTGCTTTTTTGAACAACATATATTATAAATAACTGAATAAGTGTCATAAGTGCAATACAATTATGATTTCAAAGAGTATTGTTTTATTACACACAACACTCAAATATCTCAGACTGTTTGTCAAAATTGCAACAAATAGCCTACAACATTGCAAGAACAAAATATACATCCACCGTAAATTGCATGTGGAACATTTTCTCAAAAATACCGATTGAACTTGGACAAATAAGGCCATGGGTAATTAACGTTAGTTGTTTCTCTATCCTCGCGGTACACTGCTACTTGATGCAAAAAGTAGTTAGCTACTGGAAAAGCTACACTGTTTAAAAAGCAACTGAGCTACTGCCAAGCTACTGAAAAATGTAGTTAAGTTAGTAGCGTCGCTACCTGTAGCTAACTACTCCCCAACACAGGGGTTATTATACCGGTAACCAAATAATCATGAATGCACTCCGATATCTTTTAACACATCTCCGGCAAACGGCTTCTTCACACAAAAGAAAAACTCTTCATGAAGCGCAGTGAAATTCAGTGACCTATGGCGTTTCCCGATGGATCGAGGTTGTTCGTTAACTTCATTTATACGTGCAATTCACACGAGCTAAGCGCATCCGAAACTGCTGCGAGTAGTCAAACTTTATTAATGAAAATCATAGGGAATCATTTCTTTAATTTTCTTTTTTTTTTCTTTTTTTCTTACCGTTTGGATGGTTACACGGCTTTCATCGTTTTCAGTTACGTGACTGGTGCGGTCAGATCGCATGTCAATCAAACTCCCTGTGAAGGATAAATTGACGCTAATTTAAAAGTGAATGTGAAGTGCACACTGCTACACCAGATTTTTATAAGCGAGGTAAAAGAAAAATTACATTGTCAATTCCCACGGCGATAAAAACGGTATTACCGGTGTTGTCACTAAGTCGATTAATCAGTGGGAGAATATTATCACCGTCACATCTTTATTTCAAACCTGTATGAATTTCTTTCTTCTGCTGAACACAAAGGAAGATATTTTGAAGAATGTTGGTAATCAGACAGTTTGTCAGTAGGAAAAAAAAATACTATTGAAGTCAATGGGGTCCATCAACTGTTTGGTTAACAAACAGTCTTCAAAACATTCTTCAAAATATCTTCCTTT
This sequence comes from Cyprinella venusta, assembly GCA_038021265.1. NCBI lineage: Eukaryota > Metazoa > Chordata > Actinopteri > Cypriniformes > Leuciscidae > Cyprinella > Cyprinella venusta. The sequence goes on from CM075871.1 coordinate 21,118,526, forward strand.
GGGTTCAGCAGAATCGCAGAAGAAATGAATTCATTCAGGTAGAGAATAGCCTAGTATACCATTATTATACAAAATTAATTGGCAGTGAAATGCTGTGATTGACCAATGAGAATATGAGAAGTGTTCCAGAAAGCTGCATAATTAAGAAGTGTAATGACTCAAATCAAAGAGCTTAGCAATAGCACAATACTTTGAATGTATTCTTTTTGAAAAGCCAAAAAATTGCTCTGCTGTATTTTGTAGAACGCCCTGGACAGGAGTGAAGAGCTGACTCCATTAGGATTTCATCTTGCCCGTATGCCTGTAGAGCCTCATATTGGGAAAATGATTCTGTTTGGGGCTCTTCTTGGCTGTTTGGATCCTGTGCTTACCATTGCGGCCAGCCTTAGCTTTAAAGATCCCTTCTTCATACCACTGGTACATACAAACACGCGGTTTCACATAAACACATATGCAGCCCCAGAGGGCATTCTCTAATGAGGGATTGTTTCACTGATGGATGCGTTTATCTCAGGGAAAGGAGAAGATCGCGGACCACAGGAGAAAAATGCTCTCTCAAAACTCTAGAAGTGATCATCTCAGTATTGTCAATGCATTTTGGGTAAGTCCTACTGTAGAGAGTTTGTTGTCATTAAAAAGTCACTCTTAATTCTTAGCTTCCAGCTGGTCCTGGCATGACACATTCACAGCTAGCCATAGGGATCTGTGCTGAGGGCTCATCTAGTCACTGAGAATCTGTCCTTAGGGCTTGTTTTGTCAAGGGCTTGTTTTTTCAAGGGCTTGTTTTGTCAAGGTCTTTGCTGCGCGTTAAGGGCTATCATTGTACGAAACAAACACACAGAAAGTTTTAGAACACAAAACTCACAAAACAGTGGCAAAAGACGGCCTGCACAGACACAGTTCAATGATGCAAGTCCCATTTGTTAACAATGATGTACAGTATTAGTTAGCCTTCATGAACTAGTATATGCATTATGCAATATAATTTTTTTACAGCATGTATTAATATGTGAGCAAGACAATTGTACCTTGATCATTCATGTTAGTTCATAGTACATTAACAAAGGTTTACAGATAAAAATAAAAATTAAAACTCAATTTAAAATGTATTAGTAAATGTTATAGTAAATAGTAAACAAGCAATGAACAATACTACAACATTTATTAACCTTAGTTAATGCTAAAAATGTAATCTTATTGGAAAGTGTTACCATTTCATATAAATCCAGAATCTTAAAGATGGCCATCCTTAAATATCTGCAAAGGCTAGAGCATTGAAATTGCATAAATGTAGGCCTATATTACATGTATAGTCTCTTACTTTAGTTGCTTCTATATTACAACACTTGATGATTATCTAATCAAAATAACAATATGAAAAAGAATACAATTTTCTGTTTCTGAATTGGCTGTTTCTGTCGGCTAGATGAACATATCAATGTTGCGAAAGCAATCATGTCACTAGCTTTAAAAATACAACTTCGCCGTTTAATGAATGCATAAAAGTGACCAGCTGGATATAAACTAATGCAAATGGATGATGACAATTACAACATTAAACATTGGGGTCAGGTTTGTGCGTGTTTTTGTCACATTGTTTAATAACACTTTATTTGAAGGGGTGTGCATAAGACTGACATGACACTGTCATAAACATGACATATACCCTGTCATGAACATGAAGGAGTCTTTATGAATGTTTATGACTGTTGTCATTAAGTGTCATTCGGTAAATTATGACACTTTTAATGCAAAGTTGACATTGTTTAAAATGTCTTTGTTATGACAACTTGACATTAACCAAGAAATCATAACCTGTCAAAATGTCATAAATATGTCATAACAGGTCTAATTATCAAACTTAAAGAAGTTATTTAGCTTTGTGTTAACATTACATTGCATTACCCTGTCATATGTTATGGTTGGTTTTAACTTTGGTTGTCATGACACCATTATAACTGTGACATAAATATTTTACTTGTCCTCAAGTAAAGTGGAACACATTGTACTAGTTATAAAGATGGCTAGTTAAGGGTTATTATTATTATTATTAAGGGTTATTACACTGTCAAATGCTTTAACTACAGTGTCATTAATATTTCCCCTTACCTCAAGTAAAGTGGAACACGTTGGACTAGTTATGATTTCTTGGTTAATGTCAAGTTGTCATAACAAAGACATTTCTGTCTTTATTAATGTCAAGTTGTCATAACAAAGACATTTTAAACAATGTCAACTTTGCATTAAAAGTGTCATAATTTAGCGAATGACACTTAATGACAACAGTCATAAACATTCATAAAGACTCCTTCATGTTCATGACAGGTGTTATGTCATGTTTATGACAGTGGCATGTCAGTCTTATGCACACCCCTTCAAATAAAGTGTTACCCATTGTTTTAACCGCTTGAGGTACTAATGTTAGTTGTCACAGCCTCAACGACAAACATACTTCTGTTCTTTCTCTGCTATGACAGCGCACAGAGCAATGAAAGTACACTCTTCTCAGCGCTCTGGAACTGTGCAATGACAGCACACTTTTTTCAGCACCTTACTCTAAGCGGGGAGGGTGCCAGTGTCTGACATTGTACATGCAGGCTCATAAACCTCTTTAATGTTATTTTTAGTGATGCCTGACGGATGCAGTTGGACATCATTTGTGCCAACTTGATAACAATTTTACTGAATAATGTTTCGCAAATGAGCATTAGTGGAGTTTTTGTATGGTGTTATTTTAGGGATGGGAGGATGCTAAGAGACAGGGTGGCAGGTTTGAGAGGGAATACTGCTGGGAAAACTTCCTGTCTGCAAACACGCTACAGGTCAGTGTGCATTATACCTATCAAACATTAGTTAAACATAATAGATGAAATTGACCTTTTGATATGCACTTGATAAATGGAAACCCATTTTGCTTCCCACCAGATGCTTCAGAATATGAAAGGTCAGTTTGCGGAGCATCTTTTGGCAGCTGGCTTTGTGAATAGTAAGGACCCTAAAGATCGCAGCTCTAACATCAACTCAGGTACTTTGCCTATACTCTTCGACTGCCATTTACACTTGTACCGATTTGTAGGGCTGTAGTCAATCAAAGAAATCCTAGTCAACCAAAGTCTTGTCCTGTGCGACGATTAGTCGACTAAAAAACACAAATTAGTCGACTAAAAAACATAGATTTCAGCTAAAGCCAAAACAAGTAGCGTTCTACCTAAATGAATACAGCAAAACTACCTATATGCCTTACTGAGCGTGAAGCAGCAGCGCAGCCAGCCACAGGTGCGGTTCCCGAGTGTATTATGTGTGTGCGCTAAACTGTGGCACTGTCACAGATAGCCTGTGACCTATGACTTTCATTTGATAGGACTGCTGAAGTGCATGTACACCAATTAACAGTTTACATTAGGGGTTGAACGACTTCAGATTTTTTGAAGTCGACTGTTTTGACATCAAAGTCGAGTCGACGTCGACTAGTCGCTGACGTCATAAACACAAGAGATGTGACCGATTTTACAGAAAATTATACAGACGCTGACAGCTCATAATGGGGCCGTTACACCTGGACAATAATTCGTTTTTACTGATCTGATTTATCAAACGATTCCATTTACACCTGGTCACATACAATGTTTTCGCAAAATGGATATAAATACGATCTTCAAACAACGCGCTATATGCAGATTTAACGGAGTTTACGTCACCGAAAGCAACTGTAATGAGCTGCGTTTTATTGATCATCAGTTAATTTCACAATCAAAGACCGCAATAAGAGAGACAGCACTGGTAAGATCATTTTGTTTCTTTAGTTTTAACGAAGAGAATTGCGTCTGTGACTTACTTTCACTTTGATTTACGATAGTTTGCACATTGGATTTATAGATGCTCAGTTGCCGTGTTATAGCTTCGTCATATAATGAATATAATAGCACAGGCTGCTCTCACATGTTTTATTTCAGCATTTTTGGAAGAAGTCCAGTTTGCGGTTTCAACAACCAGATGCATTTAACGTTACACGTGTCCAGTTTTGTCTGTAAAGCGGCCCAGACCTCCTCATGAAGTGGTTTGAGCGATCGGATTTAAATCCGTCTCCAATGCGTTTCGGAGGGCATTTAGCTTAACGTTACATCTAGTCTTTTCACGATCGGATAGCAATCAGATCACAGAAACACGTGAAGTGGCCAGATGTAGCTAAAGAGCCCGCTGTTTTACATCCTCATTTAGGATGAAAAGAAAAAAAAATCTATAAATTCACATCTGCACGTTAGTGATGGATCTAAGTAATACAAAATAATATTCCAATTGATTGCGGGTGAATTAGAGATGCATTAATATGTATAAATAAATATATGGAAAAAATAGGCTAATGTTTGAATGATTTTAAAAGAGACTGCTCTCATTTCCTGGTAAAACAGTGAGCGTGCGTCATGCTTTTACTTTAGTTTTCAACAATATAGTGGTGCTACGTTAGTAAAGTATTTCCATACGCTTTATGTACCAATGCTGCTTTCTTGCTGCAATGACCCTCTGGGCTCTTCATCTGTTGTCGTCTGCAATGCGGCCATATTATATATCAAAATTAGCACAATCATATTGTGTCACATGATCAACGCGACTAGTCGACGTCAAGCTTAAAGCGTCACGGCATTGCATTAAGGTCGACTAATCGACTAGTCGGTTCAACCCCTAGTTTACATCATATATATATACTGGATGTGTGGTTATTTCTCTGTTTAGTTGGTGTAATATCCCTTTGCGTTGTCCTACAGTTTTGTTTAAATAATTTTCTTTTCTTTTGTTGGTTGTTTTGTTACAATGCTTAATGTTTTCTCATGTTTTGTTGTATGATTTAACATTCAAAGAAATCACACCAAATTTTTACAAATGTTAACAGTTTATTATAACAAACTAACATATACATATAAAATACCTTAGTACTCACATGGTGGGTCACTTCTCAACTGGCAAACCCATGTGCAGTGATGGCTGCCATTTTAAAGTTTTCATTTGCCCAGTAAGAAGGACAATTCCATTTTCAGTGACATCACAGGGGGAAATCTGTGAAACTATCATGTCTCTGGCATTTTTCTTCTCAATGTGTAAGCAACACTTTGTAATTACTAATGTGATGCGTAGATTGTGTATTAATATCATTTGTTTGAAGTATTTGTATAGTTTTATCTTACTTTGAAATCATCATTTACTTCTACATGGAATGTTCCAGAAGTGGGAGGAGCCTAACTATATAAAAGGGCTTCTGGTAGCCATTTTGTTGTAGTGTGTTGTGGAGTGTGGCATTACTCCTTGTATTTTGGGCCTTGATATTGGCATAGCCGGAATACAGACTGCTGGATTTGTATATTTATATATATATATATATATATATATATATATATATATATATATATATATATATATATATTAGGGTGCATCAAATTTGAATGGGAAAATTTAATTTCAAAATATCAGTTCGGCTGGTATTGCATTTTGTTCCAATTAATATAAAAATGACTTTTGCAAAGTTTTGAGGAATTCCGTTGAGATTTGTTTGCCCTTTGGGCAACATGGACATTTCTCAGAATTCAACTTTCAAGATTCTCCATTCATTTGTCCTATAGACAAAATGAATGGAGGTCAATGGGACATGTTCATGTGGCCTTACTCTGAATTGTGAAAAAAGGTTGAACAAATTGCAACAGAAGTGAACTCTGATTTTGTATCCTTAATATGTCCTGAGTAAGGAAAAAAAAGCCCTGAAGAATCCCATTAAGGGAAAGTTTGGAAAAACCCAAATATATCCCATTCATTCGCCTATTTAGTTCTCTCATGTGAATAGGGTACAAATTTTAACCTTTAGATGTCATCATGAAAATCACTGAGTTGATTGCTTGCATCAAGACAAACAAAAAATGTATTACAAGTTTTTCGAAATTGTTTGTTAACATGGACAAATGGTGCATAATATAATTACGTATGTGCTAATTTGCACAATTACCCAAACAGATCTAAACATTGGGTATAGCAGATGAAAATATTTTTTTTGTTGTTGTTTTTTAATCTTGTTGACATAAAACAGTAAAAGACTTAATGTTAAGGTCTGAATGGAACCCATTGAGGCTACCCATGAACATCAATACAGGAAGAAGTACTTTAGAAAGCAGCCTTTATTAATTATTATGGCAGAGATGGGGTTTGGGCATTGAGTGCATTGTGTACGTTTAGATTTTTTGATCCAGACACTTTTATTTCACCTACCTTTTGTCTTATGCATTCTCCTTACCCATGTCTTCTGTTCTTGCCTCAGACTCATCCCCCAGAAACAGTCCCACTGACCCAGCCCCAAACCCCATCTCTGCCATAATCATTAATAAAGGCTGGTTTCTAAAGCACTTCTTCCTGTAATAATGTTCATGGGTAGCGTAAATGGGTTCCATTCAGACCTTAACATTAAGTCTTTTACTGTTGTATGTCAACAAGATTCAAAAAAAAAAAAAAAAACATTTTCACCTGCTATACCCAATGTTTAGATTGGGGTTTAACAGGCGCAGTTACAAAAATAGCCCTAATTTAAAGCATTTAAAGTTGCGGATAAAACATAGGCTAATTATATTTAGAATACAGTAATAAATAACTGTTTTTAAAAGGAATAAATATCAAGGAGTAGTAAATCATTCAAAATGTATTTCTATTGGTAAAAAAAAAAAAAAAAATTCGACTGGTCAACCAATAAGAATGTCAGTCGACCGAGACGGCGTCGACTGATTAGTTGACTAAATGTCTAAAGTTGACAGCCCTACCGATTTGAGCTGTCTGAGAGTGCTGATTTTTGAGGAGTGATGAGCTAATTTTCAAACCAAAATCCCAACATGTTGACACTATCAATTCCAAAAAAAATTTTTAGGTAACACTTTGCAAAAAGATTTAATTTTATAACATTTGTATTTGTTTGAGCTAAGTGTACCACCATTTTTCCAAGTCTACAACCACTTTTCGAACACTTTTTTTTAATCTAGATTATTGTTATTTTATGATTTTTATTACACGAGAGTAGATGTTAAAACTTCATGCTGATTTGTACTTGGCTTTCGCTAAGATAAGCAGAACTAAGACATAGCTTTACAGCAAACTATGCTTCTCCATCCATATACGCTTCTATGGTGGTGTGACTCCCCTTCTGTCCGGCTTTAATGGCTGCAGTGTACTTGGTGCGTCAGCACACGCGACTGCTGCAACTACAGGACGACAACTGTCTGGATTGAGCCGAGTAGGGAACACCTCTAGGGTCTTCAAGTGGGCACAGTGTTTCGTCGACTAGCCTACGCCACCTCAAGTGGACACGACAGTGCATCCCTCCTGCTGCGGAGACCTAATCACAATCTCTCCGCAACCCAACCATACGCGCCAACCCGTTTGACTAAGGCTGTCGAGCCCCACTGGTGCATTAAAGCAGGCCCTGAATGTCTATTTTGAAATTTTAAAAAGGGTTGCTGTGTATGTGCATGTGTGTTAATAATAAGATCAAAACGTTTCTCAGTTGTGTGTGCGTGTCACACGTTCAATGGGTCTCATTCATGAAACACGAGCAGAACACATTTTTGTGTAAATCGTGTGTAAAGTAGTTCTGGCGTAAAGTTTTCGGATTCATTAAAATGTTCGTATTTTCCAAATGTTGGTACGCAAGAAATCTACACCTGCTCCAAGCCACGCGTAAATGGCGCTTAACATCCGAACGTTTTGCTCATTAATAAGGCTGCATTTTCATTCACCTTAATCGGGTACATATTTATACAGCATTTTGAAAAAAGATAATTTATATAGTAATTACATACGGTTTTTCTTTTTACTTTTATTATGAGAGCCAGTAATAGATCAGGTGATCGATGGCGGTCCTTCTCCAGTTTGAATACGATTTTTCCGAAGTGAACTGATTCGTTTTTTGCTGTCAAGCTTAATGTTGAACCATTTTCTTTTCAGTTCTGGGACTGTTCTATTAACGGATGAAACTCCATTAACTGCATCTGTAATATGCTGCCAAGCTTCCTTTTTTTTTAGGACCTGATAGGCCACTATGTACGCTTGAAAATTAAATGTGGCGTTTTGAACGAACTTCTGACAATAAAACTTAAATTTCTGCATCCATTGAATTTACTTTTTTCAGTATTGTGATTATGAAGTCGTTTAACTACAATATTTAAATTGAATTATTTAAATTATTTGCGACCTCAGCTCTCAATGAGCAGTGGCACATTACGTCATACAGAGAATAAACGGACACTTTAAATAAATAAACAGTTAATAAACTCTCTAATAAACAGTTATCTATTTAAGCTTCAAGAACGGTAAAACATTAAACCTGTCGGTTAACATCGGTTAACAACATGTATGCTATAATGAGGTTCGATCTCAGGTCGTTTGAAGCTCCATGAGGTTGACGTTGTTGTGTTAACCACAGAGCTACCGTTAGAATGCTGTTGCATTATTGTCTTATGCGTGTGTAAAGCCTCATTGATTTAGCCTAATATGTTTCTACTGCAATGTTTTAAGTTTTTAAGTTTTAATTAATTAATATTGTGATTAATTAATTAATTTAACTATGTTTCACTTGAACGAATCTGCTACCAGCTTTCAATCGCTCTGAATGAGCCGTGGTGCAGCTACAAGGCCTGTTCACACCGGGACGTTTAACGCCTCGTGACTAAACAATGGGCGCCAATGTGAGTGTTCACACCGACGTGAAAAACGCCACGCGTAAAAGCGTCATTTTTAAAAAAACGCTTCGGGTTCGTTTTTTTGGTTTGACGCGCCGCGTCAAAACCTATCCGACCAACGAGATTGGCGGGTTTTCTCATGTGTCTGGTACTTCTGAAGTTACAGTAAAACATAACTTGGGGGTGCTCAAACGCAAAACGGTCTTGCCGGCGAAGAAGAGATAGCCTACAAGGCAAGATACCTATGGGCAAGATGAATGTTGAGCTGCTGGTCTCGGAGCATAAATAGCTATATGATAATATTTATATTAGTATTTCTGTGATAATAGTATAGTATAGGGTGACCAACAGTTCTGTTTTCCCGGGACATGTGTAACGGTCACTTTGTGCTTTATAGAAATCTGAGTTGAGATGAGAACTGCGCATAGTGCGTATAGATTTTGACAAGTGAGGAGAGGAGATAACCGCTCTGCCGACTCTTTGTATTCTTTCTTTTATTTTATTTTTGTATTGTGACCAGATGTTTGCTTGTGGGTTTTTTTTTCTCGCTCGATCCCCATGTATGAGGACGAGTGTAACGTTTGAGTGGTTTTATTAAACGCGGGGAAATACGACAACTCTCGTCTCTCGTGCATCTGTTCATCCGACAACTAGTGCTATGTTTTTTATCTCTGGGCAACATCTCAGCTTTGCGTTACACATGTCCTGTTTTCACGTCCTGTCCTGGCTGTTTTTAAGTGATGAAAATGTCCTGGTTTTCAAAAAAAAAACTGCTGGGAAAGATCAATTCTACAGGAAAATATAGATGGGCAAACAAGGTGGATGAGGAAGAAAAACATGATAAAGAGGATGAAAACTAAAGATATAAACAGATTTTGTTAGTTCGTTTTTGTAAGTTTGTGAGAGCTATTTTTGTTACATTTGGAGGCATTTCTTTTAGTTATTTATTATTTATATATTTATTGTTCTATACAGAAGACATTATTTCTATCATTATTTCATTCGTTTTTTTTAATCTGTCATAATGAGACATTGAGACATGAATATGATCACCCTAGTATAGTATTCTGTTATTATTTCTGTTTTATATTAAGCGCCATCTAATGTCAGGGAATGAATTTGCATGTTCACTCAGCTCATCGTCAGCGAAAAACGCTTGGGTGTGAACACAAAAAACGCGTTGAAAAACGCTGACGAATAACGCGCGCTGATATTCGTCCCGGTGTGTACGGGCCTACAGATTACGCATTAAGGCCCGTACACACCGGGACGAATATCAGCGCGCGTTATTCGTCAGCGTTTTTCAACGCGTTTTTTGTGTTCACACCCAAGCGTTTTTCGCTGACGATGAGCTGAGTGAACATGCAAATTCATTTCCTGACATTAGATGGCGCTAAATGTAAAACAGAAATAATAATAGAATCCTATACTAGGGTGATCATATTCATGTCTCAACCTGTTTTATTAGCCTATGACAGATTTAAAAAAATAATGAATGAAATAATGATAGAAATAATGTCTTCTGTATTAGAAAAATAAATATAGATAAATAATAAATAAAAGAAATGCCTCCAAATGTAACAAAAATAGCTCTCACAAACTTACAAAAACAAACAAAACCAACAAAATCTATTTATATCTTTAGTTTTCATCCTCTTTATCCTGTTTTTCTTCCTCATCCACCCTGTTTGCCCATCTATATTTTGCTGTATAACTGATCTTTACCAGCAGTTTTTTTGAAAACCAGGACATTTTCATCACTTAATAACAGCCAGGACAGGACGTGGAAACAGGACATGTGTAACGCAAAGTAGAGATGTTGCCCAGAGATAAAAAACATAGCACTAGTTGTCGGATGAACAGATGCACGAGAGACGAGAGTTGTCGTATTTCCCCGCGTTTAATAAAACCACTCAAACGTTACAACTCTTCCTCATAAATGGGGATTAAGCGAGGAAAAAAAACAAACAAACATCCAACTCAGGTCACAATAGAAAAATAAAATAAAAGAAAGAATACAAAGAGAGTCGGCAGAGCGGTTATCTCCTCTCCTCACTTGTCAAAATCTAACTGCCACTTACGCACACTATGCGCAGTTCCAATCTCAACTCAGATTTTTATAAAGCACAAAGTGATCGTTTTACACATGTCCCGGGAAAACAGGACTGTTGGTCACCCTATACTATACTTTTATTACAGAAATACTAATATAAATATTATCATAGCTCTTTATGCTCCGAGACCAGCAGTTCAACATTCGTCGTGCCCATAGGTATCTTGCCTTGTAGGCTATCTCTTCTTCGCCGTATTTGTGCTCGGCAAGACCGTTTTGTGTTTGAGCGCCCCCAAGTTATGTTTTACTGTAACTTCAGAAGTACCAGACACGTGAGCAAAACCGCCAATCTCGGCGCGTCAAACCAAAAAACGAACCCGAGGCGTCTTTTTAAAAAAAAAAATGATGCTTGTACGTGTGGCGTTTTTCGCGTCGGTGTGAACACTCACATTGGCGCCCATTGTTTAGTCACGAGGCGTTAAACGTCAACGAATATCGCGCGCGAAATTCGTCCCGGTGTGAACAGGCCTGTTTAGAGAGCATAAACGAACAGTTTTCTAAGTCTGTGATTGTAAGCGCCTCTTAAGGCCCTTTCACACTGGACGCGTAACGAAAAAGCGAATAGTTCGCGTGAGAATTATTCACGTCAAAACCATTCACATCAGCCGTGACGCTCAAATACACTGAAAAGCCTTGTAAACACCCGGTTGGGCTCGATACGAACGAATGAGCACAACGTCCCTCCTCCTTGTTTCAGATTTTCATTCACAGACGACTCGACACACAAGCATTCAGAAGATCCGTTATTGCTGCGGTCACGTCACGTTTGTTTCCTTGTATATGATTGGCTGAGCCTTTTTATTCGCCTCAAAAATCGACATCGAAGCGAAAAAAATAAAAGTAGTTTTTTCGCCACAGCATTCAGTGTGGAAGAACTCATTATACAACAGCTGATCAAAAAATCAAACCATCGCGCGAATTATTTGTGTGTCAAAATCGCGTTCAGTGTGAAAGGGCCTTTAGCGGCAAAAGGCTGCAAATACACCCCACATGTTACCGGCTGAACGGCAGCAGTAAAAGTCTTATTCTGGTTGTCCACTTACTGTATGTGAATGCTTGGCTAAAGTTAGTCTGACCCTCGAACAATATCAGGAAGGCTTTTCCAGAGTTTAGAAGCTAAAGGTTAGAACGCCCTCCCTCCTTTAGTGGACTTAGATATCCTAGGAATGACCAGAAGCCTCAAATTTAGTGAGCTTAAAGAACACTATGGATTGTAGGGTGATAGGTCCATTAAATACACTGGAGCTAAACCATTTAGGGCTTTATAGGTCAGTAAGTAGTACTTTGTAATTGATACAGAACTCAATAGGTAACCAGTGTAGAGATGATAAAATTGGTGTTTTACATATTTTCTTGACCTAGTAAGAACTCTAGCAGCTGCATTTTGCCCTAACTTTAGCTTGTTTATTGAGGATGCAGGACAACCAGCTAATAAAGCATTACAGTAATCTAGTCTCGAGGTCATGAATGCATGAACTAACTTTTCTGCATCAGAAACAGATTGCTAAGTTAGCTAAAACAGAGACTAAGACCAGAAAAACTGCGGCAACGTTTCCAAAGACGTTTGAAAAAAACAGCAAAACTAAAAACTATGTGCAATACCTGGACAAAAGCTGTTTTAAACGTAAAGGGTACTAAACACTTATTGATTTGGTTTAGTTAACTGTTAAAAGTTAATAACAGTTAATAATAGTTAAATAATAAAAGTGAATTGATAAATAAAATCTATTATTATGACATTATTTTTGAAAACATTCTCATTTACAGCATTTTTACACAAGTGCTTTTTCACAGTACTGTAGCTTTGCAGGCAGGCAGGCACTACCTTCGAGACGTTGCCGCAGTTCTTCTGGTCTTAGTCTCTGTTTTTTCTGTTTCAATCTTCATATAATTTCAGATGCACTCGATGATTGTGAGATCCGACCTCCGTGTGGATCATTGGCTGTTGTCAGAATACTTGTGCATTTGAAAATTTCACTGGATTATTACAATTAATGGCACAATTAATGTCTGGAAATGTAAACTGATATTTCCTACTGAGACACTACAACAAAATATATAAATAACTGGCTTAAAACCATTTCTTTGAGGCAAAAATATTAGTGTGCCACAGTACTGTACATGCATGTGTGTGTGTATTTATATATACAAAATAATTGTGCACAGTTCACACACATGTATTATGTAAACACAAACTTTTATTTTGGATGCGATTAATCCTGATAAATCGTTTCACAGCCCTAATTACTTTTTGTGTGTAGTAAATCAAGCCATTGACTTAATAGTCAAATTGACACTGTTACTCTAATGAAAATCATGTTATTTAAATTGTGGTAAGGTTATATAGAGAAAGAGAGCAAAGAAACACTCCATTTAAGATCGCTGGAGCTGTTCAGTGACACTGAGAGTTCTGTACTTTCGCCAAAACTCCCCTTATAATCAGAGCTGCTGTTTACACTAAGCAATTTGGAGTGTGAATACAAGATTCAATGTAAATACGAGATTCATTGTGCAATCACAGCTACTGTAACACAGATGCGGACACAATGGTGAGATAATAGGAATCATATGCTTAACAGCCATGATTGTGATCAGCTACAATGTTCAGCGATACATAATAGATCTAAATATAATTTTTTAATCAACCTTTTTCACTTTAAGTTAATCTCGGCAGATGTAATAGTTTAAACAGTCAAAAAAAAAATAGTAATACTTTATTATGCAACAGTGTTACCAAATTATAGCAGTTTTTGCATTGAAGTCTTAAAGGACAAGTTGTCCTTTAAAGGAGATATGCCACTTTAAATTGAGTGTTTATATCAAAGTACCCTTTGTATAAAATAGATATAAGTATTATATACTATTATATAATTTTGATGTAAAAGTTAGTTTCTAGCTCTGTTTTTCTCTCTGCTCTGTCTATCTTCCTATTCACATTTTTACATCTAACATACCAATCAATGTTCTTCATTATTTATGTTACATAGAGAATGAGAAGCTGATTAAGGCAGTGATAGTAGCAGGACTGTACCCAAAAGTGGCCAAGATTCGCCCCAGCCGTAGTAAGAAGAGACCGATGTAAGTGGCATGTATTTCTTTCTATTGCTTGTTTTTTTTTTGTTTTTTTTTTTTGAATGTTTATTTTGGATTATGTGGCCTCCCTTCTTCAGTTCATTGATAGGTCTGAACCTCAATTAAATACTTACAAACTGTCACTTCGGCTTCCATTTAGCATCTTTATATTGTTCATACGCCATTCTGCCTGTGATTTAAAACCTTTCCACTAAGCCTAACTCAATATGTTATTGCTCTCACTGCTAGACTGACCATCAGTGTAAACTAAAGCCTGCTTAACATTTATATTGTTGTGAAAACTTATACCATTCAAAGATATTCAAAAACACAGTAAAACAATATTGTGACAATATTGCAATTTAAGATAAACCGTTTTCTATACAATACAATTATAAATGAATTTTCAGCATCATTACCTCATTCTATAGTGTCACATGATCCTTTAGAAATCATTCTAATATGCTGATTTGGTGCTCATCAAACAATTCTTATTATCAATGTTGAAAACAGCTGTGCTGCTTAAAGGAGCCGTTCACTTCAAATGAAAATTACCCCATGATTTACTCACCCTCAAACCATCCTAGGTGTTTATGACTTTCTTCTTTCAGACGAATACATACGGAGTTATGTTAAAAAATATCCTGGCTCTTCCAAGTTTTATAATGGCAGTGAATTGCATCCAACAGATTGAAGCTCAAAAACGTGCATCCATTCATCTAAAACGAACTTCACACAGGTCTGGGGGGTTAATAAAGGCCTTTTGAAGCAAAACGATTGGTAGTTTGGTTTACAATATTTTAAATATTAATATTTTTCTTACACAAAGTAAAATAACTAGCTTCTGGCCAAACGAACATAAGGATTCCACTTAAGTGTAAAGAGCAGTTGGAGTTAATTTATGATGGATGGATGAATTGCAATGCAATCCACTGCCATTATAAAACTTGGAAGAGTCAGGATATGTTTTAATATAACTCTGATTATATTTGTCTGAAGGAAGAAAGCCATATACTCCTAGAATGGCTTGAGGGTAAATTTGGGGTGAAATTATGGGGTAATTTTAAAGGGTTAGTTCACCCAAAAATGAAAATTAAGTCATTAATTACTCACCCCCATGCTGTACCAACCCCGTAAGACCTTCGTTCATCTTCGGAACATAAATGAAGATATTTTT
Source organism: Cyprinella venusta (assembly GCA_038021265.1). Classification (NCBI taxonomy): domain Eukaryota; kingdom Metazoa; phylum Chordata; class Actinopteri; order Cypriniformes; family Leuciscidae; genus Cyprinella; species Cyprinella venusta. Next base: position 21,133,590 of record CM075871.1, read on the forward strand.
GATTAAATTTGAGAGCTGTCTCACTACCACATAGGCTGCCTAAGGGACTGGCTCTTGACGGCCCAGAAAGTCAATGAAGAAAATGTTTAAATATCCCATGTGACTACAGTGGCTCAACTATAAGTTTATCAAGCGGCAAGAATACTTTTTGTGCGAAAAAACACAAAAATAATGACTTTATTCGACACAAAAAGTATTCTCGTCGCTTGATAAACTTATAGTTGAGCCACTGTAGTCACATGGGATATTTAAACATTTTCTTCATTGACTTTCTGGGCTGTCAAGAGCCAGTCCCTTAAGCAGCCTATGTGGTAGTGAGACAGCTCTCAAATTTAATCAAAAATATCTTCATTTGTGTTCCGGAGATGAACGAAGGTCTTACGGGGTTGGTACAGCATGGGGGTGAGTAATTAATGACTTTTGGGTGAACTAACCCTTTAATTTTAAAGTGAACTAATCCTTTAACACTTTTGTAGAAACCATGATTTATTTCAGGATTCTTTGATGAATGGTGTAAGTGTAAATTAACAGCATTCATTTGAAATTATAAAATTTTTGATCAAAGTTCTGTTTACTGCATCAATTTAATGCATCCTTGATTAATAAATGTTGATTTATTTATTTTTTAAATCGTACTGACCCTGAACCTTTGAACGATGGTGTAAGTCTGTGATCAGAATTTCTGTCTTCCTAAATAAGTATAGATTATTTAATTAAATTAACAACATTTCTGCTTACAACTTCTGTTTTTTATATAACGGTTGGGAAAAAAACTGCTGTGACGTGATTAGATTATTTTTCTTTTTTTCCCACCTCCTGGGTGGTTTATTATTGTTTTAATTATTTTGATAAACCTGCCCTAAAAGGCATGTATGACCACAATTAACTATGGTTTGTTGCTTTAATATGGGGCATTTCAGTTTTTGAAAAATTCTTGAAATTGTGTGGTTTTGCAGGCAGGTGTACACTAAGGCTGATGGGAAAGTTTGTATCCACCCTAAATCTGTCAATGCGGAGGAAACTCAGTTCCACTACACATGGCTCATCTATCACCTGAAGATGAAGACCACCAGTGTATGTGCCTTTATTATTTTTTTTAATGTTTTTATCTTTGCTGACGAGTCAAATATTGAGGCTAATTTGTCATGTGTGTTCTGTTAATTTACTTTTCTATTGATATGGTATTTGTATTGTATTTTATTGCAACACTTGTCGCAGTGTTTCCCAACCGGGGTGCCTCAGCGATCTTCCTGTGCTGTCTGGCGAGAGCAGGGGCACTGTGTAAAAAATCCTTCAAAAATGTTTCAATTTCTTAAAACTGTAAAAAATTTTATTGTATAGCGTCAATCTTAGGGATGGGGCCGATCCGATCCAGTATCGGTATCGGGACCGATACCAGCGTAATTCACGTATCGGATTTTCCCGATCCAACCTGCGTAGGTATCCGATATTCATGAGCCATGTCTGTGCTTTAACGTTGTCTGCTGAAATGACTCCAAAAGTGATTCCCGCCGGGCCGGCTAGTCTGATAGCTGGCCTCAGACTGTGGAATAGATATCCTGAATGGAGGCGTGGCTCAATCATAGACTGTAAAAATATAGTGCTCAATGAGACACAGAGACCCCCTCTCAGGAAATTCATTCCGCAGTTTGCAGCCAGCTAGCAGGAAAGCATTGATCTGCAAACACGATCGCTGTGAGGAAATCCTATGGTGGAAATACTTCACACTGCAGAGCAAGACAGCTAAATGCAATGTTTGCAAAACCGTTAAAAATTGCAGGATGCTTTTACTAATAAAAAGAGCTATTAAAAGCACAAAAATCTGCGCAAGAGATGATGTTTGCTGTTCCCAATGTGGCACGGGCTCCGAAACAGACCGCAACGAGACGAGCAATATGCGCGTCTAAACGTAGCGCGATCAAATGTAGCCTGCACAAAAATGTCAAAACGACTGACTTGGAAATTAACACTTAAACAGTTTATGCCTAAAATGGACGTAGTTATGGAAATAGGTAGGAGAAAATATGGTGCTTTAGTAGACTATTAGATCTGCACCATGGATCTGCACTAGTTCTTAAAAGGGCAGCAGCCTAATAAACATGCTGACGATTGGGCCATTACTGAGAATCAAACAACAAAAGGCAAAGAGAAAATCACTCACACCTCTTGAATGAATAACTTTAGCTTTAAGCATAAATCTATCTATGATCAACTTTGCAGTGTTATTTTACTTTTGCTTACTTTATTATAATTCTTTTTAGACAATACCAGTAGACCTTCCTGAAATTCCATAACTGAAATTAAAGCACTATGTAGGCCTTTATAATGTGCATCTTTGTTTAATTGTCTATCTTTTATCTATTGTTTAATATGTGTGTGTGTATATATATATATATATATATACAGTATATATATATATATATACTGTATATATATTGTGACATACATGCATACATACGTACATATCATATAAAGCAATAATGATAATAATATTAAAGCAAACACATCTCTGGAATCGGAAAACTATCGGTATCGGCCGATATCCAAAGTCAGGTATCGGGATAGGATCGGAAGTGAAAAAATGTGGATCGGTGCATCCCTAATCAATCACTGATGTCTCTAATAAAAACAAATAACACATACATTCATTAAAAAAAAATGAAAACCATAAGAGGGGTTGGTTTGAATTTTGGCGTGGGATTGTGCATAATTTTCATTCCCATGCGCAAACACGGCGCTGCCTCTCAAACAGCTCGAGAGTGCCAAATGGATTTCTTTTCTGTGTGAGTATTTACATAAACACAGTCAGTTATGTCCTATGTGAACAGTTCAGAAATGCATGTTCTACAGTAAATTGGATCTGTGCTTAAAGTGATGGTTAAACTTTGTTGGCTTTTAAAGTTACACAGAGGGTTCTGCCTTTGAGTTTTGGCTTGAGCAATGAGAAAGGTGCAATTCTCAAGTGGTAAAAGTTCCTTTGTTTAAAAGCTGACTCAAACTGCCAGCTTGCTCCAGTCATACAAATGTGTCCATTTATACTTAATGATATACTTAATGATAAATATAACAAACACGCACTGCATTCTATGAGAAGGTGATGTCTACCAAAATGTGAGTCATTAAACGAGAAACGTTTGATAGGCAACACCACCTAGATGTATAGGCACTATACAAGGAAGTTTATACACCATACAATATAAAAAGACAATAAACAAACAGTAATCAAAATGTACTGGGGAAATGAATGTTCATTCATTAGACAGATTTGTAAATGAATTAGTGGAGAGAATTCCATTTCTATGGGACTGCATGTCTGTTTCTTGCAGCATGTACTGCTCTGTCATTGAGAACAATCAATGTCCCAAGTAAAGTATCTTTGAAGTGTGAGAGTTGAGCTGAAGGGTGTTGATTTACAGTGGGGCAGACAGACATCATGGAATCCACTTGAGTGAGGAGTTGTGAAGATTAAGCGCAACAATGGTGTGTTTGATTGGTCATGTCGTTATATAGTTAGTTTGTGGAGTAAATATACAGGCTATAATCTGTGTGTGTACACGGCTTGTTTTAAAATGGTAGTACCATAGGCCTATTTCACAAGAATGGCCACCAAGACCGGAAGTAGGGTAAACTCTTTTCCGGTGAAAGCATTAGCATTTGCTGTCGGAGGACAAAATAATGCAGAGACTATTGCATACCTTTTCAACCCAAAGAAGAAACAATCAGCGTTTGCTGATTCTAGTCGGAAATAACTTGTCCCCCCATTCAAGTACACTTAAAATGGTATCGGATATTAGCCGTCGCTAATCTGACACGAAAGATGTGGAAATATACAAATCCATTAATCTAGGGAAAAACAGTCTTTCAGAGTCATTCAGAATTAGTTCAAACTTAACCAATTACAAATTTTGTAATGGAAACAGCTCCCATTAAGTGGAGAGGTAAAGTCTACGTTTTCTAAAGCTTTGAATATGTTACCCTGGCGCCTTTTATATACTTGTATTACTCCAGCATGTTCTTGTATACGGCCGCTATCATGTCCTCACGCGTTTCAGTTTCGGACTAAACAAAGGGCTTTCCGACCCGTAAACAATGCAAACAACATTTTCTCAACACTTTTCAAAAGGAAAGGAAAATGTGACTTACCACAGCGGCAGAAGAAAGAGAAGATGTTCAAACCTCTTGTTGATTTTGCTCGTGAAATCCATCTGTTGCGATCACGCAAACGTGTCACCACTGTAAAGTCGGCACGAAATCGATCCAATGGCGGAATTCGATTTGTGGTGAAGGTGTCACGCGTGTTCCGTCTTTCCCATGGCAAAGTGATTTTTAATTAAATGCAACACATTTAATCTTATGTTTTAACTCGTTTCATCTGACTCCATAAAATGAAAAGGGTTTATCAATGATATCTGTGCATTATTAAATACACGTTAATGTTTGACTATGCCTGTTAACTCTTGTGAAAATAACATCAAAGTCTGTTAGAATAATCAAGTATAAAAATTGATTATGTCAGGTAAATGTATTATTACAATTCCACAAGATAATCAGTGCAAAACATGAAATGTTTTTAGAACAAAGAAGAATCATTTTACCTGACAAGGCTACGCGAGGCTGGAAGTAAACACTCCCACACTCCCAGCCTCACGGGCTGATCTGAAAACAGAAAAATGCAGCCCTGAACTCTTGTTCATTCTTCCTTTATAGCCAGACCTTATTTCATATGCAAGTTCAAGTGGAAATTTACTGTATTCCCAGCCATGTTTATTGGGGGCAGACCATTTGTAATTTTCCAGTAGGTAACCATTTGCTTAGTTGCAAATTGCATTCAGACAAAAGGCAGAAGGTGTTAAAATATATTTCTGTGTGCAAGATATTTCTATATTCTTAAAAGCCTCATTACCTTTTCTTTTACTTCTTTGGAAATGAGACATTATTACCAGTCACCTTGAGACTTTCAAAATGATTCTAAACAGTCCTTAAAGATTATCACATTCACATTAAAAACATTCTTGTGTGAGTTTTCAGTTTTGCTGACTGAGAGAGAGAGATGTAGCTCAGAGGAAGGGGGTAGGGTGTCAAATGTTAATTTTGCCATTGTCTTTAGAGGCCACTGGTCAGATATTTTTTTCTTTAACCAGTTTTTCAGTCTTACACAATCATATTTATCACTTCATGGCTTTCCGTGTTTTGCGGGATTTCATGGAACAACTAGGGAGAGGTTAAATCACGCCAGACACAGACGGCAAAAAGATGTGTGTGGAGGAAGCAGATGTTGAAATGGAGTGATGCCCTTACACAAACCATGTTTATATTGCACTTGATTTTTATCCGATTTGCACGTCAAATTAAACTGTTGGCAAATTAAAATTGTCTGTAGAAGTTGTTTTCTGTAACTTTCTTTACCTTTTTTTCTGTTTACCTGGGTGCGCTTTGCCATACTGCTGTTTACTTGTGCAAGCAAGGGGAGTTGGAACATTTATTAAACGTGTAGAATTCTTTCCAAACCATTACGTATAGTATTATAAATTTAGACGTTTGTGATATACAAAAACAAAACAAAAAACAGAATAACTGTTAAAATTGAGTGAACACGAAGCAGAGTTTTTCCCATGAGTGGGACTGGAAAACCCGGAGTGGATCAGGATCGGAATGATGACAGCACGTTTAGAGTGCAGTGAGGAACGTGCTTTTAACTCCAGTCCAGGCTTTGATCACATCCACCTAGGCAGGGTGACCAGTTTTTTACAGCCTATGGTGAACATCTCGTCTTTAATTTAAGACCCATTCAAACTAAAATCAAGACATTTATTATACTATTTGAGAAATATGACCATATTTACAGCCTTAAAGGAGAACTCCGGCGAACAATGAACCTTTGGTCTAATAAAACATCTGTACCTCGTCAATCGTTCTCTGAGATTGGTTTTCATGATAATCGAATGTAAAGAGTTTTATCTCTAAAAACTGTTTAGAGTATAATGCTAGTACTGGGGGCATTGGCTACGTAAAAAGAAATCGCTAGTTTATACCACTAACAAGGCTCAAAGCCCCACACGAACACAGTAACATAACGAGGCTCCATACATGCAAAACAAAGCATTGAGAACTTTGTAAGTGTACAGACCGTTTAATAAGAAGATACTTTATGAAGACAGTTCACTTCGCGTATACAGACAGTAGCCATCTTAGGAAATAGTCTCGACTACCGAGGGTATCGCTCTGGTACTTCCGACTGGTACTGACTTTCGGCTACTATTGTTGACTGATTGAGACTGCAAATCTGGGCAAAAGTCGTGTTGTGTATTCCCGCCATTATAAGGATGTATAAAAAAATATATTAATAATTCTCCCACAAATCATTCTACTCACGCAGATCACGTCGTCAGCGTGTTCCTGGACTATGCAGATTTGTAGACAGATACTTTTTTTTCTTCAATCTTTCACACACGTGTCGCACACGTAACCCTAATTACGAGATTGCAACCCATGGATGATTATGGAATATTAATCACTTTTTACCTTTGAGGATGACCCCTAAGTGAACCCCAAGTGGTTCCCAACTCGGTTAACTTGCACACATGCACTTGTGCTGTGTGTCCATTTTCTCATATCAAAGGAAAGGACTACTGTATATCATTTTGCCAAAGAGCTCTGTGTTGAGAGGACGTGTTTGCAGATTAATGCCGCCCCCAGTTTTAGTCCATCTTTTATTCAGTTTCTGTGTGCCTTTTACTCAATAGCCTCTCAAAAGAGATCAAAGCTCCTTACCAAATCAAAGAGTACAATTTCTGCCATATCACTCCTTGCTCAGTGAGTTTCACATACACACAGTTGCACCAGTGGCTGTTTTGGCAAAAAAAAAAAAAAAAAACTATTTTAACTATTTTCTGTCACAGTAGGCGCGTTTCCATTACAGATTTGCGCAAAACTTTTGCGATATTTTCCAAATGTCGATAAAAAACTATTGCGAAATTACGGTGTTTCCATTAACCGATGTTTTGCGACTAAAACGTCTTTTTTTCCCTCTCGCGATAAGTCAGTCCAAAAATCATGGCAACGGACTTTGTTAGGTTTATAACCTATTTCACAGCCATGCACCGCACTAGACATTATTATTATTAATGGAAGGAGACGTGGTGTGTTATCCAAGCATTAATGGCAGGGAAATTCTGGCATTTATTAGCCAGTAGACATGTGCAAAGGGGCTAGATTAACCATTTCACTGCTGTGTGCATGAAAGAAACTAAATGTCTCGTATTTTTTGTAAATACGTTTTTTTTTTAATAAATAAAGGCATATAACCAGTTTAATTTTAGTACATTGACAATAGTTTTATATAATTAGTTTATTAATTAAATTAACTTGGTCCATAAACTTGGTCTGAAAATTTGGTCCATACATCAAACACACTTGCATGTATGTAATAATATGAAACTCGGTACACATATAGATCTCATCGGGCCAAACAACTTTAAGCCAGCCCAACAGGAAGTCGGCTATTTTGGTTTGAATGCGGATGTTTTGCAAATCCAGCCTCTCTACATTTTTACTCACTCCTCTTAAGTAGTTTATTGTATTCATGGCAATTTTTTTCAACTTGATGAAAATACAATAAGGATGCTAAATTGTTAACAGATATTGAATATCTCAAACAGTTTTGCTATGGCGAGGGAGTGGTTCCCAACCTTTTTTCGTCTGTGACCCCCTTTTTCCCAAGAAAATATTTTAGGGCCCTCCTTCACATTTAATGATATTATCGTTCTTGTAAGCTTGCAGCAAGGATAACAAAATATGTTTTTTTTTAAACAAACGGTATGTTTATGCACAAATAATAGCCTATAATATTGAAAATACAATGACTAAAACATCAGTAGGCCCTTTGTAATTTAACAACGTAAGCCTAGGAGAAGCCTATTAATTGGCCCTATTTGAAATGCAAAAATAAAAATATTCACACTTGTGTTCAGAATGACTGACAGCCGCAGCGGAAGGAAAGGTTTACATGATCTTGAATTTAATGACTTGAATATTAATTTCTATATCACATGGCTTCAGAACACTTATAATACAGTGCACAAAAAAAAACTTTATGGTACTTTAGAAAGTTTTGTGTCTTTTGTGGGGCTTAATAATAACATAGAATAGGGCCTATTGGCACAATATCGGATTTGAATCAGCCTCGTCTAATCGATACCGATCCGGCAAAAATGGCAGTATCGGAACCGATACCGATCCTGAGTATCGGATCGGCGCATCCCTAACTACTATAGTGTAAACACACGTAGATCTAGACCTGGATGTATACCATACCTTTTAGAAGGTTGCTCACGCATATTTTGTGGTGGTTGATATGTGCCCTCGATGCGCACTTTTGCAGACCCCACACTGATGCAATCTCTTCAGCACACTTTTTTTCAACAGTCAAAGCAGTGTTACGTTTTTGTACGTTGTGCACAATAACCCGAAAGGCACCAGGACAGCGGTGCCACCAGCTTCTTAGCTTCTTATATATATATATATATATATATATATATATGAAGGGCCAAAGCCGGTGGTACCGCCACCCCTGTGCCTTTAGGTAACTAAAGGAACCGGAGTTGAGGTGCCACCGGCTTGGGCCCGTAATCGCTTATTTTTGTTAAAGTTTTTTTTTTTTTTTTTTTTTTTTTTTTTTTTTTTTTGCTGCTCAGCTATATTTTTTTGGAGGGGGGGGGTGATTTGACTTTCATTGGCCTCAATTGTGGATAATAAAAATCCCATCTATGCGAAAGCATCCAACTTCTACTGAGTGCTTACATCTGCCCATGATGATTCAGTCACATCTACCCTTAACATGCTTACTTTATTTATTTTTCACGTAGTCTTTCTTTCTTAGCATTTGCAGTGCTCCTTCATAACGATGCAGAAACGGTGGCAGAGTTAAGAAAATCACATGTAGAAAGAGGAAAAATATTGTTAAGAAGGCATTTACACCATTCTGTTTCTGCGTATGGGGATATGTCACCCTGCCGCAGGACATTTTCACTCATAAACACAGTTTATTTCTCCACTCTCTAATAACTCAGAATTATATATAAGCACAGAGACAGCCTTAAAAAAATCTAAATTTTCTTTTGCATGTGTGCATGCATGTATTATTGCAATTTGTTGGGCTAGTTTTTCAAAACTGCAAACAGCATGTTGAGTAATGCTTGGTACCTGATCAACAAGTGCAAGTGGGTCAGTGACAAAGGTCAAGATCGAAGATCTATTTTAAAACACATGGTAAATTCTTAGAAAAGTAATCTGAAATTGAATGGAATGTATTCATCTTGATTTGAAAATAAATACACTATTTCTCTAGAAATGACTTGTCAAGTCAAGTGGTATAATATTTCCTTGTGCAATCAGATAAATTCAGGGTACAATTCTGAATCATTACTAAAAAAGTATTACTAACACTTTATTTTACAGTGTCCTTGTTACATATGTTACATGTACTTGCTATAGTAATTAGCAAATTATGCATAATTACATGCAACTACCCTAAACAAAACCCTATTCCTAACCCTACCCTATAGTAAGTACATGTTGTTAATTGATATCATGCAAATGTATGATTACACCTTAAAAATGACACCTAAGTCTAAAGTGTAACGAAAAAAGGGAATTACAGTGCAGAATTATGAACTTTAACCCTTGAATATTATGGTTAATTTGGATTTTTAGCTTTGGCATTTTTTGACAACCTAAACTTGTCGTTACAGAAAGATCAACAGAGTTTCAGCCTTTTGGATATATATATATATATATATATATATACACAGTGCCCTCCACAATTATTGGCACCCCTGTTTAAGATGTGGTCGAGGACTTCTAAAAATTCTTCCTTTTTTTTAAACAACATAGAACCCAAATGCAAAAAAGGAGAAAATTCCAACCTTTTATTTAAGTACATTACTTTGGTGGTAAAAAAAAAAAAAAAAATTTAGAAAAAGAAAAACTTCAAATCATGTGTCCCACAATTATTGGCACCCTTGAAGTTAATACTTTGTACAACCCCCTTTTGCCAACAAGACACTTAATCTCCTCCTATAACATTTCACAAGATTGGAGAACATAGAGAGAGGGATCTTTGACCATTCTTCTTTGCACAATCTCTCTAGATCATCCAGTATCCTGGGCCCTCTCTTGTGCAGAGGCCATCAGGTTTTTATTTAAAATATCCAGGTAGTTCAAAGCGTTCATAATGCCATGCACCCTAACAAGGTTCCCAGGGCTTTTGGAAGTGAAACAGGCCCACAGCATCACAGATCCTCCACCATACTTCACGGTGGGCATGAGGTACTTTTCAGCATACTCATCTTTTCTTTTACACCAGATCCACTTAGAGTGTTTGTTGCCAAAAAGCTCACTCTTAGTCTCATCCGACCAAAGCACACGATCCCAGATGAAGTCCCAGTGCCGCTTGGCAAACTCTAGACGTTTACGTTTGTCAGTGTAAGTGAGAAAAGGCTTTTTCCTTGCATGCCTCCCAAACAGCTTGTTGGCATGTAGAGTGCGTCTGATGGTTGTTTTGGAGACTTTGTGACCCCAAGATGCCACTATTTGATGCAATTTAGTGACAGTGAGCCTAGGACATTTTTTAACTTCTCTTATCATCCTCCTCACTGTGCTTTGTGGCAAGATAAACATGGGACCTCTTCCAGCCTTGTTTGTCACCTTTCCAGTTGTTTTAAACTTGTTAATGATTCCTCTAACTGTAGATACGGGCAAATTAAGGCGAGTGGCTATTTTCTTGTAGCCATTGCCTATCTTATAAAGGTCAACACACATCTGCCTTACTTGAATAGTGTGTTCTCTTGTCTTTGCCATGTTGACAAATGGGTAAGAGAATTTGGCCTCTGTGTCATGTCATATTTATACCCCGGGGAAAGAGGGAGTCATGAATTACTAATTAAAAGTTTCTAGATATCCTGACCAACTTTAGCAACTACAGAAAATATGTTTAAAAAAAATCAATTACATTTTTCAGTGGAATTGTTAGGGGTGCCAATAATTGTGGGACACATGATTTGAAGTTTTTCTTTTTCTAAATTTTTATTTATTTTTTTACCACCAAAGTAATGTACTTAAATAAAAGGTTGGATTTTTCTTATTTTTTGCATTTGGGTTCTATGTTGTTTAAAAAAAGGAAGAATTTTTAGAAGTCCTCGACCACATCTTAAACAGGGGTGCCAATAATTGTGGAGGGCACTGGATATATATATATATATATATATATATATTTTTTTTTTTATTTTTTTTTTTTTTTTTGAGACTTTGATCATTTGTAACTACCTCAGTCAATAATGTCAAGTTTAACAGTCTGAAGTAAATATAGGTTGGGAATAAAAAAAAAATAGTTTGATTTCGTTTCTCTCTTTTTCCTAAAGATCTTCCTCTACGATTGCACCGAGGTGTCTCCGTTTTCATTGCTGTTCTTCGGAGGGGATATTTCCATCCAGAGGGACCAGGACCAAGAGACCATCGCTGTGGATGAGTGGATTGTATTTCAGTCCCCGGCGCGCATTGCTCACCTTGTCAAGGTTTGTGTTCATTTGTTTGATATGCCACATGTGATTTAACAGGGCACTCAGTGATGGATTGCAATTATACTTCAAATTTATTCTTTAAATTTAGGAGCTGAGAAAGGAGCTGGATGTGCTTCTGGAAGAGAAGATAAAAAGTCCACATCCTGTGGACTGGAATGACCGGCAGTCTAAAGATTGTGCCGTCATCTCTGCCATAATCGACCTCATCACCACACAGGAAAGCCCTGCTGAAGATCCCAGGAGAGGCAGCCAGTGAGCACAACCACCAGGAGCTTATTTATATCAATGACATTTAGCCGCCACATAGACGACTGATCTGCTCTCACCCACTCTGATCTTTTTTTATCAATACTTGCCAGTGTTGAGTAAATACTTAAAAAAGAAGCGACAAACATTAAAGATAATAACTTTTTTATTTTATTTTAACATTGGCTTGAATTGTATGCTTTCTTTACAGTGATTCATTAAATTTGCCATAATATAATCCATTTGTTTATTGAGATCTTTCATTCATAATCTCACATACACATACATATAGATCAAGTGAAAGTTTAAGGAATGCAATATACATAATCTTTAAATGAACATAAAAAGATCTTGAATATGAATCTATATACTGATTATTTCTATTGATTCATTCACAAATTGAGTATGTCTGATCCATGTTTACATTTTCCCTGAGAGTCAGTTATGAGAGTGAATAAGCGAGTGAACATCTCTGTGCTGCTTATAAAACTTTCCTTCATTTTAAATAGGGACTCCATGTCCACGAAATGTTACTTGCTCTGAACAGTGAACCAGTGTTTGTGGAGGACAAAAAAAGCCCTCAGCTCAGTTTATAATCACAATAAATCAATGTTAGATAAAGCAGAATTCCACATGGTGCGTATTTCCCCTTTTGAAGTAACTAAAGCAATTACTGCACTGTAGTGGTTCGAGTTCATCCACAGTTTTATCATGTGCTGTGCGTTTCTCAGGAGATAATGTCTCAGACATTGGTCTCTAGGCTTTGCAGACGGTCCATCCGCTGCATGTTTTTCTCGATGGTTGCCTGACAGGTGATGAGTTCAGCACACTCAGCTAGGAACCAGCCCCTCTCTCCATCCCGCAGACGCTCTCCTTCATACCAGCCTGAAACCACAGACAGACATCATTTGAGATTCTTTGTTACACAAACCAGACACTGAACAAAGAAAAAATATTTGACTACAAATCAACTAAATCTGCTGTCGGAGCCATGGCTTAGCGATCAGTAACGTGAATGTGTCATTTCTTACAGAAGTTCCCCTTTATATACACTTTTTTTCTACTTCAAATTTTGTATTGTGGCGAGCTTTTGGAAAGGATGAAATGTTTAAAAATTAAACAGCCTCCTTTCAACTGTCTTTTGTATATTTAATGGCCATTAAAAGATTCAAGGGGCCTTTGAAGCCCTATCCCATGAGCCCTGGCCTTTCAACATGAAAGCCAGCCAATGAGCAGAAGTAAGAGAGTGACCGTCGCTTGACCCTCTGACCAGCACCATCAAAACTGAGACCTTTAGCTAAGCCTCACATGAAAAGACATCCCTGTGGTTACAGGACTACTCGTTCTGGGAAAATAATCATTATCCAATAACCACAGAATTGTTCTCTGGAGAACTTAAACATAAATAAGGTCCGATTTGGGGAGAAAATGTAGAAAATAGAAAGTACTAAATCTGAGCTTGAAGAAAGTTTCTTTAAAGCAGTGGTTCTCAACCTTTTACCTCCAAACACACTATTTTGCTGAGTGACAGTAAATATTAGAGGAAGAATGCAGATCCGGCTTCCTTCCTCTGTACTCTTAGATTTGGTGTAGTCTTATAAACATCATAGTAAATTAAAAAAATCTGAACCGCTGTTTGAAAACCCATACATTTGTTTGATGTTTCTTCTCTTTGCAGTATCAGAAATGAAAAGTTGTGCAAGTTGCTCCCCTTGTGTGTGTTTTTTAGTACTACAGTTTGAACAATAAACACAACGACAAATATCAGTTATAGCAAATCAAACATCAGAATATACATTTAGTGTATATAAATGGATTGCATTGTACACTGTCCTTGTGTACTGCTGTATTTCTACTTTTCCATAAGTGCCACCCACTCTCAGAGTTAAAATTGCATTTTCATATAGTCTTTTTAATATTATTCTTTTGCATGGATTTAAACAGACATATTGAATGCCAAAATCAGACTGATTTGATAGATTTGGTGTGAAGAATGAGAGGAATGGAGGGGGCTGATCTCACCATCCTCTATCTGTGACAGCAACACCACATCAGCGACCTGCAGAGAGAGCTCATCCGGCTGCCTGGCTGTGTACGTCCTCGTCACCTCCACTTGCATGGCGTCTAACAGAAAAGTGCATTTTGTTAATCACACTTTGTAAAAAGTGAAAAAGTGTCATTTTCACAAAGCAGCAGATTTAAGGCATCGTTCAGGAAAAACAGTTTAGTAATAGTAACAGCGATTGTTGACTTGATCAGCAGTAGCCGAGTTGTGTCGCTGTAATACTCTCCATGGCCAGAGGGTGACACTGTTTCACTGAGGCTGGTTATAACTCTCCATGGCCAGAGGGTGTTTCGCTGAGGTTGGTTATACTCACTCATTCTGTCTTTCTTGTTGTCACTCTTGTTCCGTCCCAGAGCACTGATCCACCGGGCTCTCTCATTACTGCCACCAAAAACAAAACAAAAAACACACCATGATTAACTGATAACCACTGAAGCAGTTTTTAAAGTTATTTTTATGTGGTCTTATCTGGTCAAAATTAATCCAATTGTGAAAACCAAACAACACCGAAGATCTTCCTTTTTCACATTCCTTTATTGTCCTGGACCATTCAAAGACACACACCCCCAGACTCGGGTGCAACAGCAGATAAGGTTACTTGGAGAAACCTGACATCGGTGCTGAAGCATTCATTACAGTACAAGAAGCATCTGTTCGCTCTTGTAAGCTCTTTTGTGTTTGTTCAGTTTCAGTGTGAACACTCAGCCATAAGAAAGAAAGAAAGAAAGAAAGAAAGAGAGAGAGAAGAAAGAAAGAAAGAAAGAAAGAAAGAAAGAAAGAAAGAAAGAAAGAAAGAAAGAAAGAAAGAAAGAAAGAAAGAAAGAAAGAAAGAAAGAAAGAAAGAAAGAAAAAATCATTTTTTACTCTTTCAATCCTTGCATGATTCAATTCTGATTTGAGCTGTGACGTATATCCCACAATAAACATTATTATATTAACAGAGCAGAAAGGCACAAGGGGGTCATCTCTCAGAAACTACTCCTTTGTTTAATGAGATTTGCTATTTTGCTATAAGTTGTGAAGAGGAAAATACAGAAAACCAGGGAAACATTTTCAGAGCTGACCTGCATTCAAGCTCCTAAAGTGAGTCAGCCAGACTGTGGGATGTTTAGCATAACTGCAGCGCACACAGACGCCAGTCCCATATCACAAACTGAGCTGACCATCTGCATGAGTCATGCTTGACTCATTCTGGTCCCGTTTACAGCTAAAGGGGTCACAAAGGCCTCTCTCCTGTTCCATTACCAGGAACCTTTTATTTAAGTATATTTTATTGAACACCAATCACACAAAATATACACAATGTTAAACAGTACTGATAAATATGAAAAAGTGCTAACATTTTTTTAGTTTTTTTCTCCCCCTAAAATAATAGTACATAAACATTTAACCATTACCAGGAATCTTAATGAGCGTGATTGTGGAGTGATTCATTCATTGACTAATTAGTGTTTATAGAGTAATTAGTGTTTATTAGAGTCACTGACAAAGAACATGGGAAATCTTATATATCATCTTATATAAATCTTAGCATAATTAAAATATTATATATACAGTACTGTGCAGAAGTCTTAGGCACACTAGTATTTTCGCCTCAAAGAAATGGTTTTAAGCCAGTTATTTATATATTTTGTTGTAGTGTCTCAGTAGGAAATATCAGTTTATATTTCCAGACATTAATTGTGCCATTAATTGTAATAATCCAGTGAAATTTTTGAATGCACAAGGATTCTGACAACAGTCAATGCTCCACACGGAGGTCGGATCTCAACATCATCGAGTGCATCTGAAATTATATGAAGATTGAAACAGAAAAAACAGAGACGAAGACCAGAAGAACTGCGGCAACGTCTCGAAGGTAGTGCCTGCCTGCCTGCAAAGCTACAGTACTGTGAAAAAGCACTTGTTTAAAAATGCTGTAAATGAGAATGTTTTCAAAAATAATGTCATAATCATACATAGATTTTATTTATCATTTCACTTTTATTAGTTAACTATTATTAACTGTTATTAACTTTTAACAGTTAACTAAATCAAATCAATAGGTGTTTAGTACCCTTTAGGTTTAAAACAGCTTTTGTCCTGGTATTGCACATAGCTTTTAGTTTTGCAGGTTTTTTCAAACGTCTTTGGAAACGTTGCCGCACAATATATCCACACACTCACCTAAAGGATTATTAGGAACACCACACTAATACTGTGTTTGACCCCCTTTCGCCTTCAGAACTGCCTTAATTCTATGTGGCTCTGATTCAACAATGTGCTGAAAGCTTTCTTTAGAAATGTTGGCCCATATTGATAGCATAGCATCTTTCAGTTGATGTAAATTTCCAGGATGCTCATCAGCTTCTGTTCCACCACTTCCCGAAGATGCTCTATTGGGTTGAGATCTGGTGACTGTGGGGGCCATTTTAGTACAGTGAACTCATTGTCATGTTCAAGAAACCAATTTGAAATGATTCAAGGTTTGTGACATGATGCATTATCCTGCTGAAAGTAGCCATCAGAGGATGGGTACATGGTGGCCATAAAGGGATGGACATGGTCAGAAACAATGCTCAGGTAGGTTGTGGCAGTTAAACGATGCCCGATTGGCACTAAGGGGCCAAAAGTGTGCCAAGAAAACATCCCCCACACCATTACACCACCACCAGCAGCCTGCACAGTGGTAACAAGGCATGATGGATCCATGTTCTCATTCTGTTTATGCCAAATTCTGACTCTACTGAATGTCTCAACTAGGGCTGTCAAACGATTAATCGCGATTAATCGCATTCAAAATAAAAGTTTGTGTTTACGTAATATATGTGGGCATAGTGTGTATAATTATTTTGTATATATAAATACACACACATGCATGTATATATTTAAGAAAAATCTGAAAGTATATACTTTATACATATTTATACATAATTAATATTATGTATAAATATAAATATTTGATATATTAAGAACAAATTTTTCTTAAATATATACATGCATGTGTGTCTATTTATATATACAAAATAATTATACACACTACGCCCACATGTAAACACACATATTATGTAAACACAAACTTTTATTTTGGATGCGATTAATCGCGATTAATCGTTTGACAGCCCTAGTCTCAACAGAAATTGAGACTCATCAGACCATATATATACACATACATACACACACACACACACACACAGTATATACATTTTGTGCAAATAATGCATTTATTCACCAAGGATCAAAATTCTTTCAAACGTTCTATTTATCAAATTATCCATAAAAAAGGTATCAGTTTTTTTTTTGTTTTTTGTTTTTAATATTAAGCAGCACTGTTTTCAACATAATAATACAAAATGTTTCTTGTGCAACAAATCAGCAATTGGGAATTATTTTTTTTTCTGAAGGATCATGTGATGCTGATGAGTAATGATGCTGAAAAATCAGCTTTGCCATCACAGTAATTAATTACATTTTAAAATATTATCAAAAAGAAAATAGTTATTTTAAATAGCAATAATATTCACAATATTGATGACCCTGACATTTTTTGTGTTATTTATGCCAAGCAAACAAACATAAATAATCAATATGTGCCTGAATTGTTACAGTGAGGCAACGACAGAATCATAAACACGGGACGTGATGGAAAACTGTCCATTGTGCCAATAGGTGGTATGCACATGAGTTTTGCCTTGATGTTGAGAGTGGCGTGGGATCTGTACTTCAGCCATGGGAAAGATTTAAATTTTGGGACACATCATCAGTAATGTACCTTTGAATCAGGGGGTGTTTCGGCCTTTCAACACTAGACACCCTCATCAAAGGTGGCCAGCTACAGGGTGATCAAACCTGAGCTTGTGTCCCATGCCCAATCATAAAAATTAGGACTATGCAAGGCAGGAGGCGTCCTCTTCCCTGAGTCAGGCATAAGGTTCCCAAGGGGGTTATAGGGTGGGGGGATTAGTGAGTGGGTCATGTTGATGTTCTTTGAGCCCAACAGGGATCCTTCCTCTTAATCCAGATGCACTGGCTGCTTCCTTCGGATGCTTCAGAGACTGATCTAATTGTTTGTCGCAAAGCCTGTCCACGGATGCCAAGGTCTTTCAGCAATCTGATGGTAGAAGAAGCCACAAAACCTCTGCATCCCACTTCAACCGGATAGACTTTCGCTTTCCATCCTCGTTGTTGAGCGTCTGTTGCCAGTTCTGTATAGCGCAGTTTCTTGCGTTCATAGGCCTCATCTGTTGCATTCTCCCATGGGACTGTGAGCTCAATGATGTAAACAGACTTTAACGAAGGGGACCAGAGAACCAAGTCTGGCCTAAGGGTGGTGACTGCAATCTCAGGTGGAAAGATTAGTTGCTGGCCTATATCAACTAGCATCTTCCAGTCCCGGGCCATGGCTAGCTGTCCAGTCTCTGGTTTGGTAGGGGGATGGTTGGGCTTTTTCTGTCCCTCTCGGATGAAGATTGGGGCCGTGATGGACTTTGTTGCTCTCAGGGGCAAGGAGTTGGTGGCATTCCTCTGGCTCTCAAGAGCTGCTGCCAGACTCTTGAGGACCTGGTTGTGTCTCCAGGTGTAACGACCTTGTGTGAGGCTGGTCTTACAACCGACCAAGATGTGCTTAAAAGTCGCTGGAGTTGGGCAGAGGGCACAGGTTGGGTCCTCACCATACCACTGGTGGAGGTTTTTTGGTGATGGGAGCACATCATAGGTGGCTCTGATGATGAAGCTGATGTTGCTTGCATCCATTTCCCAGAGCTCCCTCCAGCTAAGCTTTCTTCTCTCCAGGCCTTCCCACCTCATCCATTGTCCCTGCTTAGCAAGAGAGACAGCCTTTGCACGTCTTTCTGCCTCCTCCTGACGGCGCACTTCCTCGACCACCATTTTCCTCCTCTCTGATGTTGAGGCCTTACGCCAAGTTGGCTTGCTTGTCGTAAGGCCAAGGCCTCCTCTTCCCAACTGGACGTGTCCTACAATATCGCTGAGCCTCAGGGCTGACGTAGCTTGCTGCACCACGTCGGATGGTGTCCATTTCCGTCCAGTTAACAGAGGTGGAACGGCATTGCTGATGGTCCGGTCTCTGGAGTCCTTCAAAGTCATCTGGAGTCTCACTTTAGAGCACTTGTACTCTTCGGTGAGGCTTGTGATAGGAAGTTCAAGGACCTCTTTGCCGTAGAGGCTGATGTTAGTCAGACAGCGAGGGACGCCGAGCCATTTCTTCACGTATGAAGTCATGGTTCGCTCCATCTTCTCCACAGTTGTTATTGGGAGCTCGTAAATAGTGAGTGGCCAATATAACCCGAGGGAGAAGTCCAAATTGAAGGCACCAGAGCTTGAGCTTCCCTGGCAGAAGGGTACTATTGATGTTTTCTAGACCGTTGGTAATGTCCTGCCTTACTTGTTGCACTTGGTCTTTGTCCCTGAGGCTTGCATTGTACCATCTACCCAGGCTTTTGACAGGTTGCTCAGACACTGTTGGTATTGGGTCATCACCAATGCAGAACTTCACATCTTTAAGCTGTCCCTTAACTATTGAGATGCTTCGTGACTTGTTCGGTTTGATTTTCATCCGGGCCCAATTGATGTTCTCCTGCAGTTTTCCAAGTAGTCGCCTGGTACATGCTGCAGTAGTGGTCAGGGTGGTCATATCATCCGTAGGTGGAAGGTGAATCCCGTTCTTAGTTCGCTCACCCCCCACAACCCATCTTTTGAGGCCCTGATGATGACTTCCATGGCCATTGTGAAGGCCAGGGGTGAGATTGTACAGCCTGCCATGATGCCTACTTCTACGCGCTGCCATGATGTTGTAAAGTCGGCTGTTGTAAAGCACAATTGCAGGTCTTCAAAGTAGGCTTTTACTAGACTAGTGACAGATGATAGAACGTGGAAGAATTTGAAGGATTCCCAGAGGAGGTTATGGGGAACTGATCCAAAGGCATTGGCCAGGTCAAGGAAGATGACATGGATGTCTCTCTTGTCTTTCTTTGCCGCTTGGATCTGATGCCAGATCATGCTGGTATGCTCCAAGCAACCAGAGAACCCAGGAATCCCAGCCTTCTGTATGGATGTGTCAATGTAATTATTCTTCTCCAGGTAGGTGGACAACCTCCGAGCTATCACACTGAAAAAGCTTTTACCCTCAACGTTGAGAAGGCAGATTGGCTGGAATTGACTAACGTCTGTTGCATCCTTCTCCTTGGGAATCAGCACCCCTCCAGCCCTTCGCCACACCTTAGGTATTATTCCCTTCTGCCACACTATCCTCATGAGCCTCCAAAGATAACGTAGAACATCTGGTGCATTCTTGTAGAGCTTATACGGTACTCCATTCGGCCCAGGGGCTGATGCTGATCTTGCGCGCCGTACTGTACTCTCTACTTCCTTCCATTTTGGAGGGCCAGTCTCCAGATTGAATTCGGGAGGTTGAATAGGTGGGATGTCATGTGGGATAATTATTTGTTCATGCCTTTTTGGATCATGGTTGACCTTTTCCAGATGTTCTTCCAGCTCATGCTTTGGAATTTTCAGGCTTCCGCTTTTTTCCTTAGTGAAGAGATCTTTAACAAACTTGAAGGGGTTTTTGTAGAACCTTGTTCTTGTGTGTTCCTTCTTCTTGCGAACTTTTCTCAGGTTCTCTGCTCTTCGCAGGGTTGCCAACCGACACTTAATGTCCCCCTGGAGTAGCATGAGTCCCTCTCTCTCTTCCTCAGAGGCCTTCTTCCACTGCTTTCTCAGTTGCCTTCTCTCTCTGACCAGCATTTCGATCTCTTGCTGCCTTCTGGATTTGACTGGTGCTGGTATTGCTTTGTCAGTTCTCCTTGTGTTTACTCCAAAGCGCTCTTCTCCGTAGTGGTAGATGATATCACCCATCCTTTCCAGCTTTTTTTCTGCTGTGCCCACTTGTTGCTCCAGGATTTTTGTCAGATCGTTGTTGATTATTTCCCACTCTCTCTTTTCAACAGCTTTAGGCCACTTCACACTCGGTCTGTGCCCTTTGATCTTTTCCTCCTTGGACGGTCTCTGTGGTTGAGTGGGTTCCTCCACCGACATTTCTGTGCTTGTTTTATCATCATCAGTGACAATGGTGCTGATGCTCTGCGAACTTTGGTTTTTATCCCGTCGCTGTGCTTCAATCGACTGATTTGACTGGTTGCTTCGTAAGAAGTACTGGTCAATGCGAGGCCCTTGTTTCTGCTCTCTCAAGCACCCTCTCTTTCCTTGGTGGGTCCTCAACCCCCTGTATGATATTTTTTTTTGCCCAGCCACAGGTGCACACTTGAAGAGAGTGTCCAGCTGCTGTTGTGGTTGTCTCATGTGCCGTGTTCTTGCTCGTAGTCATGTCTGTTCCTGGGTCTGTAACCATGTTGTCAGTCATTGAGCCATCTTGCGCCCCCGCTCTCGCAGGCTCTGGGGGTATGTTCCTTTGTTCACTTTCTGTAGCATTTGGCGGGTGTCTCCAACAAGCTGAAGCAGTGTTGGAGACTGCTACCATGGGTAGCTAGCCCATTACAGCCCCAGTGGGGACTATTCCCTCCAGTCAGCTGTCTCTCCAAGCTGTCACACAGACTTTCCTATGTTGTCAGCTGTCCTTTCACAGCGGTCACTGGACAAGTCCAGATACTCAGAATCATAAACACGGGACGTGATGGAAAACTGTCCATTGTGCCAATAGGTGGTATGCACATGAGTTTTGCCTTGATGTTGAGAGTGGCGTGGGATCTGTACTTCAGCCATGGGAAAGATTTAAATTTTGGGACACATCATCAGTAATGTACCTTTGAATCAGGGGGTGTTTCGGCCTTTCAACAATAGACACCCTCATCAAAGGTGGCCAGCAACAGGGTGATCAAACCTGAGCTTGTATCCCATGCCCAATCATAAAAATTAGGACTATGCAAGGCAGGAGGCGTCCTCTTCCCTGAGTCAGGCATAAGGCTGACCGCATACCTTCAGCCTCCTCATTGAGGGTTGTGACCTGGGTTCCCAAGGGGGTTATAGGGTGGGGGGATTAGTGAGTGGGTCATGTTGATGTTCTTTGATCCCAACAGGGATCCTTCCTCTTAATCCAGATCCACTGGCTGCTTCTTTCAGATGCTTCAGAGACTGATCTAATTGTTTGTCACAAAGCCTGTCCACAGATGCCAAGGTCTTTCAGCAATCTGATGGTAGAAGAAGCCACAAAACCTCTGCATCCCACTTCAACCGGATAGACTTTCGTTGTTGAGCGTCTGCTGCCAGTTCTGTATAGCGCAGTTTCTTGCTTTCATAGGCCTCAATGGTCACATGATCAACCAAGCAAAGACATCCTTCACACACTCACAAGCATGTCCAAATATTAAATGTGTAATGCAAACTATGAGGACGTTTGTTTTGCTGAACCCGTTTCCCTCAGCCGCTTGTGTAGTTAGCATGAGAAGGGCAGCAGTCAATTCACATCCTTGGAATCTGAGCACACATGATCACAAGAGGTAGCAAATACGCCTTCACACTGCTCTGAATTACACCAGCTGAATGACTCATCTTACACCTAGATACTGTGTTACACATTCCCTGAATACATAACATTTTTTAAAGTCCTGCATGAATAACATTTCGATAAAACCTTTCAAGGTCAAAACTTTTTTTGGATGACATCAATGCATTTAGAAAATAGATGGGGTGAATTTTCATTTCATGCAGAACTAAGCAACTTTGATCTAGCAAACTATATTGGCAAACAACAGAGAGGCCGGCAGCACCAGGAAGACCTCACATCTCCCACTGTCTGGTCTCCTGCACTGCTTCAACACGCTCCAACATGCTTCCTACAGCTGAGGGCCAACATTCCAGGCCTATCACCTTTAAAGGTTATTTTACATGAGGTGAAAAGTTAAAAAGGCACCCAAGCACCAGTAGATGGTAGGTTTGAAAGTAAATATCAAAACTGAAAACAGAGCGAAGGAAAACATGAAGATGAATGAGGCATCTTCAAGAAATATTTCTACATTTGGCTTTTTTCATATTAAGACAATACCAATACATTATCTAATCAATTATACTGCTCATTTACAGAGTTTCCACGTGCAGTTTTAGGGCACCTTAAAATCCGCCTTAGGATGCGAAATAAAGTGAAGACAGAAGAATCAAAGGAAATCTTCTTTGTGTATCGAGATTGCTAAGACATGTGACCAACTGGGCGGCAACGTCATCAGAACGCAAAGAATTATGGGTATGTTTGGCCAGTTTACATGGGGTTGTATAGCAGGCTTGCTTTCTGATATAAAAAAAAATCCTACAAAATGCAGCGGGCTAAAGATAACAATGTAGGAGCCAGTGCTCGAAGTGGGACAGTTACTCACCAGTACGCAGTACCAGCACTTCTAAATGTTTCTCTTTTAATCATACCTGCACTGTTTCTTGCGTACCGATACTTCTCGCATGTAGTCGTTACTCTGTACCACTGACAGAAAAAGTGTGACGGCCGTTTAACCCCCTTTTTACTGCACATCTACGGCGCGTTATGGCTACCGGAGCTGATCGTGGCCACCGCAAGCGTGATCAGCACGTATATTTTTCGGCTTGCATGTTAATCAGTGAGTGCTTCACACCCCGCAGAATAACGGTGTTTCAGACAGAGCCTATTTGTGTTGTGTTACGCTCATTTAAAGTGAAAGCACACTTTTAATGGACAAAATAAATGTGATTTGACAAAATAAGTGCCCAAAATGCACAGAATTTGGCATGTCTAGTGTGTTTTAACAAGAACTGGAGCTATGTCATAAAAGTAAATGAACACTCAAAAATATTAATACAAGATTTAGCCATTTAAAATTGTCTTAATTATTCAGTTTAGGTAAAACTATACGTTTTATAAATAAAACAAGCAAACTAGTCAGAATAAAAGCTTTCTTTTAGTTTATGTAATAGCAGCACACAGACAGGTACATGCCCAAATCAAACCCGAGTGTACTTTTTTAATGTTTGCTGTCTTGTAAACCTAAGTATGACTGAAAAGACAGTATCAGAGCTGTTTTCTTGGTTGTTTTTTGTTGTTAGCTATTTACATGCAATTGTTGTACCTCCAATCTTAACAAACTTCAAGAATCAAGTTTATTAATGACAAACTTCTAAAAAGATAATTTCTTTGTAAAGAAATGCGCGCACACACTACTTGTTTAAATACATTTATGTTGTTAATAAATAACAATTTTTTATTTTGCCAGCAATATTTCTTAGTTTTGTTTTTCACTGTAGAAATTTCAAATGTCATGATTTGCCAATGCAAGAGAGTACCGGCAACCTTTTTTCTCCCACTTCAAGCACTGGTCGGAGCTAAATCCTTATGCAAAAAGGAGATATGAAGAGAAAATAAAGAGAATCAAATGACTGGATCCATGAGCATGGTGACTGGCCAGGAGACGTCAGCCTGTTGCCCAACTTCCAGCACTCATATACAACTATATTAAATGTTAGAGCATACACACACAAAGTTTTCAGTAACTTCAAGTCGCTGCAGCAGGCCCAAGTATTTTTTACTGATGGATGGGTCCAGGACGTGGAGATTGTAAAAGTGGGGCAGAAAACTGTCGTCCGTTCAAATGAATGCTAATGTTTTAAGCACCACACTCATCGCTCCCTGTCATCTATTTGCATGTAGTCAGAATTCATGTCAAGATTGCAATGCTGCTGCTGGAGATAGTGTGCGTGTGTGCCAAAGAGAGAGACGCGGACGCGATCGAAGTGCGTGTGTGTGAGAGAGAGCAGCTCAACAGCAGGTAGACGGCATCTTGCCATAGACAGTAAAAGAAATGGACACAGCGACCCCGTTGATTTCAAGGGAGAGAGCTGAAGCTCAACATGGGCACTCATTTCCTGATAGCCGAGCGTTCTGCACAGGCTCAAACTGAGCTTGACGACGTAGATGTCACGTGATCAAACTGACTGACTTATAGTAGCTGTGCCAAGAGAAATTTTAATCGTGCACAGAGGCGGCGAAGCGCGACCTGGAGCAACTTTTTGTAAGTATTCTGATTAGTTATTTTGTCATTTTTCTTATATTTATGCCATGGGCTGACTTTAGACAGTAAAAGATTGCCTGCGAGGCTGTGCGAGCTTCTCTTCCTGTCTATACGGTAATTGACCCTTCGCTAAGCCACGCCCGAAAACCGCCACTGGCCAATCATGTCTTAGCAACCGTAAATATGCGCGGGAGGTCTGTCAAGCTTTCGAACGAGGGAACATGCTGAAGCATTGTGCGTATGGATTGTGCAAATCTGATACCGGTATACTAAAAGTTTGGACGGGGGAGAGGAATTGATTTCCTTCCAGAAAATCTAAAAGCCAAGGGGAGGAATGATTGGCATGATCTACCATCTATGTGCGAGATCCATTCTGGTAAATGTCGACATGCTTAACAAAAACACCTATTGCTTGGAAATATTGACGGTTCTTTGGTCATAATGATATAACGTAAAATAAGACGATTAAAGAGACAAGACAAAGGCTCACTGACATACTTTAAAATATATTTCAGCATTTTGTTAATCGACGTCCTACTAACGTTACCCCTTACTAAGTAACTTAACCCAATCCGATCGCGTCTCTCCCGGTATTAGTGTTATTCCACAAGATTTATTGATAAGCTGTTTGATTTATAATTATTAAGATTATTTTCACATACCCTGCAGTGTATGAACATAGCTGTTCCTCAATTTGTGTTTTCCATTTGAACGGTCAGCGTGAGGCGCTGCTGCTTGCGCTTAGGAATAACGTTAGGCTTTAACTTCAATTTTTAAGAAATTATTCTCTAATCGGTTGCATATAATGTCGTGAATATATTCCTCGAATGCATACTGTAGTCCCTTTTGTCTTGCTCTCTCAGATATTTCACTAGTTCGCCGAAAATTACTAATTATCTCATTGGGAATGTCTAACACCGGGTGCATCCACACTATAATAGATGGGCCAGCCGCGAAAGCTTGACAGGCGTAGCAACAGTAACTAGGGAGGGCGGGGCTTAGCGAAGGGTCAATTCTCTACTGTGCGACGGACAGTCGAGTGGTTATGACGCAATTTTTAGTCTATTTTTACAAAAACGGCTTCTACGTGGCCATAACGTAACATACAAAGTAATGGAGCCTTTTACACATTGTCATATTTCTTTAGAAATAAATAATGGATAAATTGAGTCTTTGGACGCCTCAGGTGTAAAGTTATTTGCTGTCAAAGTGACGCCAAAATGAATGGGAGTCAATGGGATACTAACAGCAGGTGATAGTAGGCTAGAATGGCGGCCCCCGGAGGCATCTTCAGCTTCCGGCTGATGGATTACCCCCTTGCATCTTGCGCACTGTTTGTGCCGCGGATTCCCAAAATGCTTTGCGTTCACCACTGGTAAAACGTCACTGGTGACGTCACATTAGCAATCTCTATTGGAACATTATTGATCACTCAAGCATCACTTCAAAACGTCATCAGGTGTGTTCAAGTGATCTGCCCTTTTTTATTGGCATCACACTATACAGTTCTATACAGAACTATACAGTTCCATCAAACAGCTTTAACATCCATTGAACCTTTCCATTTAACAAAAGGTTCTTTATCGTAGAAAAGGGTTGTTTAGATTACTAAAAAGTTCTTCACACTAAAAAAAAAGTGGTTCTTCTATGCAAGTCTTCAAGCCTGCTCTGGGGACCCGAGTGAACACACACAGTCAAGTCAAGTCAGGTCACATTTATTTACAGTATATAGCGCTTTTCACAATACAGATTGTATCAAAGCAGCTTCACAGTGATAACATGAAAGTAGTACACAGCACAAAAAGATGTGGCTAATGACGTCACAATGGGGGTCTGTTCTCCAATATCCTTTTCTAAGACATGAAGAGTTGGGGGCTTTCCATAATGATGACATTCTTGGACACCCACCATGAGGAAGGATTGTGCCACTCACCACATACCACTCATAGAGCTGGTTTAGCAGTATCAACATGGTATTAGACACTCAATTGGATGGAGCCTGAAAGAAATGTGGGAGAACTTGTCTTGTGTTGACTGAGGTTCCTCAGAAGAACTACAGTCATGCTAACTCTTCACTAAGAGCTACTGTAGATAAGAATCTTTGTTATGTCTGTGGAATGGCAACATGCTAAGCTATAATTACACTCTCAGAGATAGATACACTACTCTACAGTAATTTGAAAGTGATTACAGGACCAATTTGGGCCACAATCTTGCATACGGTTCCTTTAACCCTCAGGTGCTCTTCGGTCATTTCTGACCGAAAAATTTTCTGTTTTGAAATTTTAAAAATCACAGCTTCATCGGAATGTTACGAAACTTGGTGACTTTTATGGCATTGGGTATGTGAACACAAAAAAAATTGAGGTCATGATCCAAGCACGCTAAGTGGTCGTAAAAAAAATAGTCACACTTGTGCTCTTCGGTCAAAAATGACTGACCATAGGAAATGAATGGGAAATTGACAAAAACACAAAAACATTGAGAATTTTTGTGTGCACAATCTACAAATCGGCCACGATGCAGAAAAAAGTGCTCAGCATTGAAGGGGTGACACTCTAAAACATCAAGAGTGTAAAACAGACATACCCACCCCTACACACACACACACACTTTTATGCACAAAAACACCAATAAATTGTGATTATAGAAATCTGTTTTGAATATTTAAAAATCACAGCTTCTTCAGACAATTACGAAACTTGGTGAATTTTATGGGATTGGGTATGTGAACACACACAAAAAATTGAGGTCATGATTCGAGCAATTTAAGTGGTCGTAAAAAAATGAGTCACACCTTTGCTCTTCTGTCAAAAATGACCGACCCATAGGAAATGAATGGGAAATTGACAAAAAAAATAAATAAAATAAAAAATTCTCTGAATTTTTGTATGTACAATCTACAAATTGGCCACAATTCAAACCACTGGAAAGGGGTGACACTCTACAACATCTAGAGTGCAAAACAGACACACCCACCAACACACACACTCATACAAACACACTTTTATACACATACACACCAATAAATTTTTATTACAAAAAGTATGTTTTGAATTTTTAAAAATCGCAGCTTAATCGCAATGTTACGAAACTTGGTGACTTTTATGGCATTATGTATGTGAACACACAAAAAAACTGAGGTCATGATCTGAGCATGCTAAGTGGTCTTAAAAAAATAGTCACACTTGTGGTCTTTGGTCAAAAATGACCCCCATAGGAAATGAATGGGAAATAAAAAAAAAGTTTAAAAATTGTGAATTTTTGTTTTTTGTCAATTTTTTTTATAAGAAATAGTTTTTGAGATTGTTTCAACTATATATCAAATCCACCACCAACAACAAAAAAATGTGTTCATAAACAGCTGGGGAATTCACATGCCTCTCCATAGAGAGCTGTACATGCCATCTAGTGGTTACACCATGATTGTACACTTTTTCTCTATCCTGTAACCAGATGGTGCTAATTTTCTTCAAAAAATATTTTTTTTTCTGAAGGCCTAGGCCTATATATATAGAAATATATATATATATATATATATATATATATATATATATATATATATATATATATATATATATATATATATATATATATATATATTTCCATTGCAAAAATAAACCATAAATATTGCATAAATATTAATAAATTCAATTAAATTGTCTCAAAATACTAAATTAAAAAGAATAAATATTATAGAACAAAAATAAATTGCATTGGTTTTACTGGGATGGAGAAAGCTTATAGGTGTCCGGTCACTTTTGACTTGGAAGATAACAAGTGTGACTCCGAAACGAAGAGCACCTGAGGGTTAAAGTAAAACTAGTTTTAGTTACTGGACCTTTAGGATTTCTCTAAGTAACCTGTTCTGTTCAATATCTTCAATACAGATCTTTACTGAACAAATAAAGACCATTGTGTTATCCATTTAAATGAGTGATATGGTTGGTTTCATGGAATTTATTGATAGGTTCTCAGTGCTCCATTACAAACAAACAAAAAGGCCTAGAATTTACTGTGCAGTGTCCAGAGTGACTAGAGTCATATCTAGAGATCAGAATATCGGCTTTTGTCCTTTTGACTTGAGGAAGTGACCGCTTAGCAATGGAATAGCAACACACAAAAAACACCTCATCATAACACCTTAGCAACTAAATAGTACCCTCTTGGAAACCACTTAGTCTTTTAACATTGTGCTGCTGATATTTGCACAGACGGGCACCACACAGTCTCTGGAAATACGTGTTTATTTCTTAAATTCAGAGGTGTGAAAGAAGATGATCATGTGAAAATAACTACCGTTTTTGATGCAAATAAATTTGACTAAAATTTAACTTAAATAAAATAATACAATGTTACATAAGTGTAGAATAGGTTTCCATGAAATATAATTCAGATTTTCTGGCTTTAAAATGAAGGAAGGAGGATTATTTTGGAGAGATGCAGAGTAAAAGAATGATACAAATGTGCAGCTGTTTCTGTGCAGCTATTTTTCGTTTTTTTTCCCCCCTACCCTTCCCTGACCTTAGTCCTCAAAACAAGAACAAAAACTCTGCTGGAGTCTTTCTCTTCACCAAATAAGTAATGATTTATGTGTTAAACTTAAATAAAGTTTGCATGTGCTCTGCTCGACATGATTAGCTTTTTTTAATGAGTAGTTCTTGGTACTAAGTATATCACCTACGCTATAGTTTCAAACAAACCCTGATTCAAAACCATCAACAACTATTACAAGTGAAAGGGTGAGGTAGATCAGAAAATCCAATCAACATCGCAACATCTCGGCTTATTTTTGTTTACTTTACTGGATGAATGCCTGATTCTTTTCTGATAAATCTTGTGCTGGTACATGTGGTCCTGATGGGGTGCTAAAACACACAGGTGCTGCTTTTTATAGAGCAGTTAAAAGCTGTCATGTCAATTAAAGGTTATGTCAACACGTCTACTTCAGCCGGTTATCTAACCTCAGAAAGATACAGAATCACTCACGTAAGACATAAGCAAGTACAAGTAAGAGTGTTGATGTGAGTACAAGCAAACTAAATGCACCATGAAAGGAAGCAAAGGGAGAAAAGAAAATTACATGATGAAGTCATGGTTCCGATATCCATTTGAAATAAAATCTATTTTTCTATTTCTGTCTACTTTTCGGTAACACTTTACAATAAGGTTCATTTATTAAAGTGCAACATGCAGGTTGGACACCCCTATATAGCATAGTGTAAGTTGACGATAAAACAACAAGATTTTCTGAACTGGAGTAATATATATTTAGCCATTAACGATATTTTGAGAAAAATTGTGATAAAATAACTCCCGCGTCTACAACGCACTAACCGGAAGTGACGATTGGCGAGGCAGTCTGTTCAAGTTCAGGCTCAGGTTACAATGGATGCGAACGACGAAACCGCGTTCTCCGATGTTGACGAATATGCCTATGATGACCCACAGGCAAATAATTATGAGCCTTCTAGGCGAGATAGAAGTCAGGGGGAGATCGGGAGACGAACAATGGGCAGAGGAGAGAAGTAACGTTAGAGTTGTGGTGTCGAGAAAACCAGTGGCGAATAGGGCAAGTGAGTTCATGTAAGTTAGCACCGCGGCTAACGCTGATTCATCTACTGTATGGCTATACCTTGGTGTTTTGCAATAAATCTGCTTTAGCAAACATACATTTCACTTTGTTCTTGATTAGACATCTATTTAGATTGTCTTTATTTAAGCCAGCAACGTTTTGTCTTCTCATATTCTATGCTGACAGTGATTATGCAGACCATCCAAGCTGGTTAGCACTATCCACATTGATCATGCCATAACAACAAATAAATAATGCTTTTCAAATGCAGTTTGTGATACCATTTAAAGCGAGTGAAATGTGCGCCACAAACGACCGAGTGTGTGTGTGTGTTAACAGACGCGGCAGTGAAGTCTGCTCTATTCACCTTCACATAACGCACCCAAGACCAAAAAGCCTTGTTCTTCCTTGAAGGAAAATGATGGATATGATGTCCTGACAGGCTGGAATTCGTGCAACAACCACAAACACAATAATTTACCATTATGGCTTCGATCTAAAACTATATGTCTCTCGCTACTGCTCTAACTACATCAACACTCAGCAATGAGAAAGCGGCCGCGAGCTGATTTGTTTTCCTCGGGGTACGTCATATGACGCGTTGCTTGCTGGAAAGGCGTTATTCCAGAGCCTAGGGCATTTTCATCAAAATCTCTACATCAAATGAGATTTCATTAGTAATTTTTACATAAGTGTTTTTAAAAGACCTCTGCAGACAATTTAAAGTATTAATTCAGAAATAAAATCAACCTGCACGTTGCTCTTTAAACATTAGTTCATGCATTAACTAACATGAACTAACCATTTGTTACTGTATTTATTATTATTTGTTAACATTAGTTAATACAAATCTAGCTGTTCATTGTTTGTTCATGTTAGTTCACAGTGCATTAACTAATGTTAACAAGATTTTAATAAAATATTAGTAAATGTTGAAATTAACATTACCAAAGATTAACAAATGCTGAAGAAGTATTGTTCATTCTTTGTTAATGTTAACTAATGTAGTAACTAATGAACCTTATTGTAAAGTGTTACCTACTTTTCTAAATATGTTATTGGTCAGTGTATGGGGCTGTTTACACCTGGACATTTCATGCGTTTTCTCTGATCGGATAGCTGATTTATCAAAACGATTCCATTTACACCTGGGGTCTCATTTATAAAACTGTGCGTAGGATCCTTACTAAAAGTGTACGTGCGCCCGAAAGCCAAAAATGGCGTACGCCAAAAAATATTCAGATTTATAAAACCGTGCGTACGCCAGAACCTGCGCAGAATTCACTTTATAAATCCCAGTCAGCCGAAGATTGTGCGCACATGCGTCTCCTCCCCGAAATAACCATATATGGAGCTTACAACGGCTAGTTTAAATATGTATATCCTCATCTGCATATCATTTGCATGTGATTATTCATCCACGTGATACCATGTTAACGTACAAGACGTTAGGAAAATATGAAATACAGATGTGCCGTGTCACAATAAATTATTTTATTTTTTTCGTTGCCTATATCCTTGCCTTGTTTTTGAATGTATAAATCAAATATTGTCAAATACATCTCAGAGAAAGATCTTCTCAATCTTTTCCACTGGCCAAATAGTATTTTTAATGAATTTATATTTTTAATGGAAAGACATGGTTGTGCATTATTTGCATGGAATTATTTTCTCAGACAATCTGCTATTATCATGATTAGCAATTATCTGTAGATAAAACATTAAAACACTGCATGCCAGAGGGAAAGTGTTCAAAAGCATTGCATCCACAACAAATATATATTTGTATTTATTGAATATATATATATATATATATATATATATATATATATATATACATATATATATATTGTAACTTCTCAGTAATGATTTCATGTAGTTTAAATGTTTAACTTCATTAATGAGAATGGCATATTTAATCTAAATGTTTATATCAGAAGTAAAACATAGTTTAAATCATTATTTCATTTATTTAAACTGTTATTGAGAACGTGCACTGTATTTATTAGCCTACTCATGAAGATATACGGTTCATCTGCAGTTAGATTATGCACGTCAGTTTCACTCAGTGGTGGGCCGTCAGGGCCAGCAAGGCCTTCTCTGCTGGCCTAAACATTATCAGAATCACTGACTTGCACTTTAATATATTTTTCCATGAATGAGTATTAAATTATTCCCAATAGTTCGTTATTTTAATATCATAGCTTTTCTCTTGATTGCGCTGCTTCCAGTAGTGTGTTTTTATGTTAGAGCTTGTATCCAATCATATTTCAGCCATCATGCGTTGCCGGGTAAATAAATCTGCCTGGAGGCCTTCAGAATCATAGACAGTAAAAGAAATGGACAGAGCGATCTCATTGGAACTCCATTGAGACGACTGAAGCCCGTTTTTGGCGATTTTTTAGCACTTCCGTCCCTGACGCGCAGACTCATACAGAGCTAGTCTACGTAGATGTGACGTGAGTGACCCATTTGATTTCTAGTGCGGTGGCATGAGAAATCTGAATCATTCCCTTCCGAAACATGCGCAGAGGCGGAGAGTATGAATAGGAGCTGTCCACGGGCTAGGAGAAGGAGACAAGTTTGCTAGGTATTCTGATAAATTATTTTGTCATTCTGCCTCCACGTTTCCCGATTGCGCGCGAGCTTCTTCTCGTGTCCATACGGTAATCTCAAAACTGCGCGACAGAGAGTCGCGTGGGTATGACGCAATCGTTAGCCTACTTTCACTAAAACTTCTTCTACGGGGCCATAACATAAGCTACAAGGTAATGGAGCTATTTATACATTGTCGAGTTTCTTTAGAAATAAATAAAGGACAAATGGGGTCTTCAAACGCCTCAGATGTAAAGTTATTCACTGTCAAAGTGACGCCAAAATGAACGGGAGTCAATGGGAATGCTAACGCAAGTGAAGTTCTGTAACAAGATGTCAGCTCCCACGAGGCTTCAACTTCCGCTCGATGGATTACCCCCTTGTTCAGAATCGACAGAGCGGGCGTCTGTAACTTAAAATGAATGCCGTTGCTTTAACCAATCAGATAATCCGTCAGATTTAATCAGCCAATCAGATTTCGCTTTGACTGCAGCGGGGCCATCTAGCTGGCATTTGATAACGTCTGTATTTTCCGCCGTTTCTCAATATGCGTACTTGTCTGTACTTGTGTTCTTGTGGACTTGTGAAACGTCATCAGTCGCTGCCCAAGTACTGTTCCAATTCAAAGTTCACATCTAACCAAGTCCACTTCAAATCCCCGGATGTGTTCTTGATCCGCCCCGTTTACCGAGGATGCATCGAGAGGTGACTTGTGTGGACTTGAGATAGCCAGGTATCCCAGAATGCACCTCGCACCAACCAGCAAGCGTCAATGGGAGCGGAGAAAATCCGCGAAATATCAAAATACTACTTTTATTGAGTCATGAAATGTAATTTTGAGAGTGTTTCAGGCGAGAATGTGGTTGTTTAAATCTCAAATCTGTAGTTTATTTATAAAGATAGCGCCTATTTGAAAAATGCATCTGATGTTTTCGGAGTTCTGACATCCAAGCCTTCAGCGGACACTCAGCGTGATCAACCCCGACTGGAACAGCTTATCCTCGGCTAGTGCTTCTGACGTTTGCCGCCGGCGGTCTAGTGGATAAACCTTGACGACGTATAATAATTCGTTTTGTGTATAAGTCTATCTTTTGTCTCATTGAACTATAGTTTGTTCCATGGCAAAAAAAATATTTATTTTTTTTTGAGGTTTAACTTTATGGCTATTTAACTTTTTATATAATCTTTACTATATGAGCAATAAAATAAAATGACAACCCTGTCTCTGTTTGATAAATGTCAATAAGCTAATATTTTGTTGTTGTTTTTTTGTTAATGAAAAGAGGCAGAGTGATGTTTTATAACATATTTCGTTTTATTGTTTACGAAAAGATGCAGAGTTGTAGCAAATTTCGTTTTATTGTTGCCTAAAATATAGGCTATATAAAGAGATAACCGGAGTAGAGCGTGCTGCTGAGTGACGCGATCAAGTACGCTCTGTTCCATTTGCAGAAGAACCGGACTTGCGTCCTCTCGTCCTCGGGAGTTCGTTCTCCGGAGTTGAACTTGGCAAGTCTGAACTACCAAGGACGCAAGTCCGAAGTCTGCGTACTTGGTATTGAGAAACGGCCGTTCTTTGATTGGATGCTCAGAGCGCGTAACGTTACTATCAGAGCCATATCTGCGTACTATTACTAGTATCTGCATCTGTAGCGAACTGCTTAATCTAAATATTCCTGTAGATGTAATAGTTTTTCAACCCACAAATTAATGTTTCTTTCCCTCCTCGACCCGATCAGCAGAAAAAAATCCCTTATTCAGCCCGAGCTAAACGCAGATACGGAACTCTATTCGATCTCTCCGGGTAAAAACAGAACTGACTAATGTTAAGTTATGCCACGAATGGTTCTAAAGGCAAAAGTCCCGCTGATCGCGTTGACTTTGTTCAAAACTCTGTGCGAGAGCATGGGGCAGCTGTAAACATCGTCATGTTTTGCGGTGACTGTGTGTGCTTCTGTCGAGCAGGCACTCTCAGCCATAAAGTGAATTAAAACTGCTAGAAATATGACGAGACAGACACGACATTGTTGGAACTGAAACGCAGATAGAACCTGCAATCTTCTTGAGGAAAGAAATAAGGATGGATTTTGTGTAAAAATAATCTTGGTGAGTAATATGCTTCCCCCCCCCCCCCCCCCCTTGAACCCCTTAACCCTTGAACGACAAGATAAGGGAGGCTCCGTTTCTGAATTTATAATCTGATTCGGAACGCAAGAACCACTGTACAAATGCACCAACCGAACTCACGCGCTCGTTTCTCGCGGCCTTTCCCGAACTCACCGCATTAATCCAATAAATGCCGGTGCAAAATAAAAACAACAATTATAGAGAGTCTTTGCGCTGATACACTATTGAAAGTTATTAATTCAGGTAGGACAGAAGGCCTAAGTGTGAAATGCACGGCCCGCCACTGGTTTCACTAAACAGCCCAGTGCGCGTGCTGGCGCAGACACTTAAGAAGGGATGGATATTGGCTTCAAGTGATTCGCTTGGTGAGTGAAATTTTATTTATAGGCTATTTTATTTTTGTAGCCTATAGATAGGCTATATTTTTCTTTAGATTTTCGGTCAAAAAGTGACCAAAAAGACATTTAACTACACCTCACCATCGGTGTCGCCAATTCCCTTTGTCTCCAGAATGTGCGTACGCACGGCTCAAAGTTTGCTTAATGGTGCGCACTTTCTCCCGTCAAGTTTGTTTTTTATAGATCACAACCTTAGCGTGGAAACTGGCGTACGTAGGCTACGTTTCCAGCCCTGTTTTGTGCGTACGCACGCTTTATAAATGAGACCCCTGGGGCCTGATGTATAAACGCACAAAATAGGCATAGAAATATGCGTACGCATTTTTCCTCGCACATATCGGGATTTATAAAAAATAAACTTGGCTTAAATAAGTGCGCACCGTAAGGATGCTCTTGACCGTGCGTACGCACTCTTTTAGAAGAGTTTGTGTTTTAGCGACACCGATGGTGTACTGGAGTTAAATGTATTTTTGCTCACTATAGACAGAGAATCTAAAGAAAATTTTACATCTACAGAAATATAATTCAAATATAATTTCACAAACCTATCATCACTTGAAGCAAACATCCTTCTCAAATGACCGCGCCAGCACGCGCGTTGGGCCGTTTAGTGAAACTGACGCACGGGGTTCGTACCCCAGTGCGCACCCGGGTCCCATGACAGCGTTCACACAAAAAAAAATCGCTAATTTTTCATGCGAACCGTTCCGAACTAAACTGCCAGTGTGAAAGCCCCCTTAGATAAAACAATGAATGTAGCAATCTGAAGCTGAATTGAATATGAATTGCATTGTTATTTTTAGAAGTCATGGATGATGCAGTTACAACAAAGCTCTGCTGAACAAATTGCCCATTATCAGCTCTAGAAATCATCCAGCAGGAGTAAAAAACTCAACTCTGCAAGGCTGTGACCCTCCAGGAATTTAGTTCCAAACCTATTCCAACACACATACCTGTAGTTTTCAAATAAGCCTGAAAGACTTGATGAGCTGGATCAGGTGTGTTTAATTAGAGTTGAAGCTAAAGCTAAACTCTTGAGGGCTATGGCCCTCCAGGAACTGAGTTTTTCACACGTCATACAGTGTTGTGCTCTCTTATTTTGCAGTAAACTGAAACTGAACACAGGGATATACACAGGTGAACAGAATCTTATCAATGATTAACTATAGTAACAAAATAGAGTCAATGAGTAACTAAGGGAACTAATTATGAACACAGGCAAATAGAGCAGACTGAATTGAATGAATTATTATGCAAATACTTACAGTAGCTCCAACCCTAAGATCATGGTCACATTGTCTCCAGAGTAGTTGCTGCGGAAACTGATCTGGAACAGGTGACTGGCCACGTTCTGTCGTGACGTCAGCATTCCTGCAGTACCACGTACTGGAGAGAGATTCAGGTCTTCTGCCTGACAAGACTCCACCCAGATCTGATCCCTCAGTGCGT
The DNA here is from genome assembly GCA_038021265.1 of Cyprinella venusta. NCBI lineage: Eukaryota > Metazoa > Chordata > Actinopteri > Cypriniformes > Leuciscidae > Cyprinella > Cyprinella venusta. Next base: position 21,170,600 of record CM075871.1, read on the forward strand.
AGTCTATAACTGTATAGCTCTCCTCACTGAGGGAAGAGAAAAAGAGAGAGTCGGAGATTAATATTAAATAAATATCTAAGGTTAAATCACTTAGGTATCATACAGTGGTGGGCCGTCAGGGCCAACAAGGCCTTCTCTGCTGGCCTAAACATTATCAGAATCACTGACTTGCACTTTAATATATTTTTTCCATGAATGAGTATTAAATTATTCCCAATAGTTTGTTATTTTAATATCATAGCTTTTCTCTTGGTTGCGCTGCTTCCCTATATGGGGAGGCTGCTTCCAGTAGTGTGTTTTTATGTTAGAGCTTGTATCCAATCATATTTCAGCCATCATGCGTTGCCGGGTAAATAAATCTGCCTGGAGGCCTTCAGAATCGACAGAGCGGGCGTCTGTAACTTAAAATGAATGCCGTTGCTTTAACCAATCAGATAATCAGTCAGATTTAATCAGCCAATCAGATTTCGCTTTGACTGCAGCGGGGCCATCTAGCTGGCATTTAATAACGTCTGTATTTTCTCGTTCTTTGATTGGATGCTCAGAGCGCGTAACGTTACTATCAGAGTCATATCTGCGTACTATTACTAGTATCTGCATCTATAGCGAACTGCTTAATCTAAATATTCCTGTAGATGTAATAGTTTTTCAACCCACAAATTAATGTTTCTTTCTCTCCTCGACCCCCAGCAGAAAAAAACCCTTATTCAGCCCAAGCTAAACACAGATACTGAACTCTATTCGATCTCTCCGGGTAAAAACAGAACTGACTAACGTTAAGTTATGCCACGAATGGTTCTAAAGGCAAAAGTCCCGACTCCCGCTGATCGCGTTGATTTTGTTCAAAACTCTGTGCGAGAGCATGGGGCAGCTGTAAACATAGTCATGTTTTGCGATGACTATGTGTGCTTCTGTCGAGCAGGCACTCTCAGCCATAAAGTGAATTAAAAATGCTAGAAAAATGACGAGACAGACACGACATTGTTGAAACTGAAACGCAGATAGAACCTGCAATCTTCTTGAGGAAAGAAATAAGGATGGATTTTGTGTAAAAATAATCTTGGTGAGTAATATGCTTTCCCCCCCGTGGTGAATATGATTTTCTTCTTAATTTTTCTTATAAATTTACGATCAAAACGTATTTTTTTTAAACATGCATACTATTGTAACGTCTGAAAAGGGACTATTGTACGTTAACCCTTGAACGACAAGATAAGGGAGGCTCCGTTTCTGAACTTATAATCTGATTCGGAACGCAAGAACCACTGTACAAATGCTCCAACCGAACTCACGCGCTCGTTTCTCGCGGCCTTTCCCGAACTCACCGCATTAATCCAATAAATGCCGGTGCAAAATAAAAACAACAATTATAGAGAGTCTTAGAGAGCGCTGATACACTATTGAAAGTTATTAATTCAGGTAGGACAGAAGGCCTAAGTATGAAATGCACGGCCCGCCACTGGTATCATATATACATTTTCAGTGGAACACCACCAAGTCCATCACACACAAACAATTGTATTTTTCACATTTGTATTGAATACATTAAGTAATCATTCACAGTGCAGGGAGGAGAAAGTACTTGTAGATCTTTCTTTAGATGCAAAACTTCCACAAGATGTTTACTGTAGCTGCTTATAAGACTTTTGACCAATTTTAGACCATCCCTCAGCTCAAATCTGTTTTTTTTTTATCTAGATTTCTGGGTTGTCTTGTTTGCACAACACTCTTTAGGTTATGTCACAGAATATAAATTGGCTTCAGGTCAGGACACTTTTTTTGTTGAATCACCCAACCTCTTTTAACCCTTTGGTTATCTTCGGGTCTTTTTGACCCGCAAATGACTTTTGGTGATTTTTTTTTAAAAAATGTTGTTTAAAATTTTTTTCTCTTTGTCCAAATGGTATGAAAACTTGTACGCCTCTTAACACTGTCTAGATCTACCAAAAAAAATATGTATATATATATTGGAATGATATCTGTTTTTATGTTAGCCTGAAAAAAATGCCGACACCTGTTGTCTTCAGGGTCCCTGGAGACCCCGCATAGTGAATTTACAAAATTCATCATCAAAATCTTACATTAAATCATTTAAAATGATCCATGTTATCCCCATAAATGAAAGTTAGATTTTTTTTATAAAGTAAATATGACATAAAATGCTGTATTTTTGTAAAAAAAAAATATTTATTTATTTATAGAAATTTAAAAGATATCAAAAATCCTCCAAAAACTGCTCAAATGTTGAGTTAAAAACATTATTAAACGGACTAAAATTACATTTGTAAAAAAAAATTATATTATTCTGTTACAAAATTAAATGTTATTGTCTGTGGTCCCTGGAGACCCCAAAGATAAATGAAGATAATCAGAGGGTTAAGCTTGAAGTCTGAACATTTATCCAGACATTCTCATGCAAAAATGTCTTGATAGTCTCTTGAACCCATTGTTCCTTCAGTGATTCACATGTGTCCTTGGGCCACTATGAGACACATCAATATTTTTCCTTTGTCCACAGCGGTTTCCTATGTGTTGTGTTTTTCTAATAGTGGGCAAAGGGAGAATAGATTTGCAATCCCTGCGTCTTGAGGACAACAGATTTGCCAGTGTGTGCATTTATTTAACAGACAGGCCTTCTGTGAAACCCACACTTACAATCTCATCTTCTTAATTGACTTCATTCAGGGATGCAAACACATGTATGGTCAAAAAAGAGAGAGGTAATCGAAACCCTCCCCCGCGGAAAATATCCAGAAAATATCCAATACCCCTGCCATCTCAGGCCCACCCCTGGGCACATAGTAAATATTATTAAACATAGTAATTTCAGCCTTTAAATAATTTTTCACAGAAACAAAAGGTGTTATAAAAAGATAAACCTTCCATATTTCAGCATTCAAATAATTTTTTATCAAAAGAGTGAGTCTAAAAGCTTATCTTTTATTAATAGTAAAATCTGGTCCCATTTTCCCATGTTGCTAAGCATCCATGCACTGCACAGCACACCGCAACGACAAAGAAGTTTTAGTTGCTAATAGATATTCACTACCGAAAAATGCTTTCTGTAGCTCTGCTACATGATTTATTTGTAAATACCTACATGGTTTTATAATCACTATGGTCCCAAATTTGAGGCAGGGTAGTTAGGGGGGTTCGGGGTTTCCCCGAGAAAATTTTGGATTTCTCTAAACTACAGATGTGCATTTTAAGATATTGTGAAGGCAAAAAAAAAAGACCAAAAAAAAAAAATCGATAACAGCTTTAAAACCATGTCAGTGAGCTGATTATTTTTCTCTCCTCATCAGCATCACACTCTTTTTCTCTTTGTTTTTATCTTGCCCTCCTAAAGTTGACTTTTTTAATTTACTAAAGGCTACAATTTATATTTTACTCTCAATATGTACACATTCATTATTAATCCTGTGCCTAACATGATGAAAAGGGCTTTGTTCATGTTTCTTGTCCCCTCACAATGACCGTAATAGCCTAAACTAAATTTACTTACATAGGCCTATTTTCAGTTCAAAATGGCGAAAACTATATTAGTTTGCCTAATTATTTTTTGTCATTCGTTTAACATTTATGACCTAAAAAAACTGTCAAATATATAAAGTTAATTTTAGCTACTTACATCTTATCTTGCACTTGACCACACACTGAAGCGTCGAGTTGGCTTTATGCCCAGCTAAACTACTTCCTGAACTTCAGGCAGCTCCTTTTTTTCCTGTCTGCCATTATTGGCCAAATTGATTAATTCAGGTGTGTCTGATTATTGTTGCCATAACTACTGAGGTCAAGCACACCTGGATTAATCAATTTGACCAATAATGGCAGAACAAGGAGCTGGCTGAAGTTCAGGAAGTAGTGCAGCTGGGCATAAAGCCAGTTGCACTGTTTGCGCTCAGCGTCTGTTAACATAAAGCCCGCCTACTTTGATTTGATTGGTCATCTCAAATATTCTGACATTGACGAGCAGTGACAGGCCAATGAGGCTCAGAACCAGAACACACACACACACACACACACACACACAAAAACACCATCTGTCCTCTGTTTCTGACGTGCTCTCTGCTCGGCGTCGCTGCGGATTGAAGATTAAGAACGCGCTGAATCTGATTATAACAAGAAGTTTGATGATTGATTTTTCATTAGGCTATTTCTGTGCCCCCTCAGCACTTGGTGCCCTACGCACAGCGCGTGATGCGCATGGTGGGAGCGGCGGCGCGCTGCTTGTAACTTGAAATCCGGTGCGCTTGCGGCATTCTGAGAAGTTTTCACACGGCGTTTATTTAGTCTCAAAGCTCGCGCACAGGATACGAGAGCAAAAAACTGTTTACACGGACAGAATGCCATCCACGCGTGGGCGCGTTTCTGCACAGTGAAGCCTTGTTTATACTCAACGCGTCCGCAAGAGCGCAAAGGGCGCGCGCCAAAAATGACGTCATTGCGGTGTGGGAGGTCGTGTGCGTAGGGTCCGCAAGACCCCATTGCCCCTGGCGGTGTGCACGGCACTTTTTGTAACTTTGCGCGCGGCGCCGCATCCGAAGATGGACGACTACGAGCCGAATCTGGTCGAACTGGTACGATCTGTACCAGTATGTTTATGATCCTTCTGTACACAGAGACATTTGCATTGATGGGCGACTATGACATCTCATTTTGTGAACAGGAACACATTTGCATCAAGCACCTAATTCGCACTTGTCTAAAGTAATTGGTTACATCTACAAAATAAGCCTACAATAGCAGAATTAAGCCCTGCTGGTAAAATTAAGGTTTAAACACTCTCCAATAAGGCTTCAGTTGTTTAACTAGTTTGCATGCAGTGAAAGTAGGCTACAATAAACCTACTGTATTTACTCTTTTATGAATTAGCAATTAATAAACTGCTAATAAACGGCAAACTACTTCTTCACTGCTGATTCCTGGTGGTTTCGAGGAGAATTAGCTGCTACTCCGAGTTCGCCCCCTGTCGTTTCACAGAATAGCACAACGGCGAGCGCGTCAAGTATAAATGCCTCGTCCGTTTGGAGAGGTGCACGCGCAGGCAGCGGAGACTCGCGCTCTTGCGGACGCGTCGAGTATAAACAAGGCTTCAGCGTGCTCGATGCGCTCAAAGCGCGCTATTTGCATCCCTGTTCATTTTGCTTCTGGATAAGTCTTAACACAGAGGTTTACTTCATTTGTCCAGTCTGCCTTGCTAATATTCACTCATTGTTTTCAATAAAACTTTTGTGTTATTACAGTTTGTGTGTTATTATGTAATATTGTGTCCATGTTGTCTATATTTGGGACTTTATCTATATTTGTAGATCGGACCACATTTTATGAGTAATCAATGCAGAAATCAAGACATTTTCAGAGGGTTCACAAATTTATCCTTGTGACTGTACGTCTAGCTTTAGTTTCACTTTCCTGCCATCTGGAAGTAATTGGAAGGTTTAGGCAGGTCAAATGGCCCCTTGCTGTACACTAACCGTACGCCAATAACATTACACACGTGCAGCAGTGCTGTATCTTTTTACCAGGGTCCACTTGCCTACCGTTATATGTACATGACTTCAGGGAGAAGCTGTGGGTTCAAAGTGCAGGTCATCAGCTATCCATCAAACATTGCTCCAAAACATCAATCAAAATCAGAATGCAATCTGCAGTACAGAAAAGGGGATAGACTGATAAAGAGGAACACTGGAGGAGTGATAAAGAGCTGGAGGCGTAATGTAGACCTTAACGGTTGAATCTCATGAAATGTTAAGACAAGTCCCAGTCAAATTTCACCCCAAAATCAAAAGAAACAAATAACATATTTTGGGCAGGAATTTAGAACTCTATACCAAGTAAGCTGCGTGCATAATAATAATAATAAATGTAAGAAGTATAAGTACAGTACACTTTAGTATTTGTTGTACTGAATTTTATGCAGGCTTTGATAATAATAATAAAAAAACATTTTGTCTTGACAGGATGGATCAATAATTATAGTAATGAAAATGTGACGCTTTTTCTTGAATTGTAGTAATAATATTTTTTCCTGAAGGAATAGTTCACACAAAAATGAAAATTTTGTTCTCATTTCCTCACCCCCATGTTATTCCAAACCTGTTTGACTTTCTTTCTGCTGTGTAACATAAAAGAAGATATTTTTATGTCTCAGTTTGTCCATACAAAGGTAGTCAACATTAACAAAGAGGGTGAGTAAATTACATATTGAGGAAATATACACAATAGAATATATAGTTGTCTACTTTAAATTTGTAGAAGATATCCTGTCACTTGTCACACATCTGTACAATATATTAAACAAAACAGTATTTCTGTATATAGTCAATATGCTAAATGTTTTTCTATGATTATTTATTTATGATAATTTATATTAGAAGTTTCTGATAATGACAGCTGACTTTAATTAGAATATTGATGTGTAAACAAGTGCTATTCATAAATATGGTGTGGAATAAGTCAGCATGTCTTCAGCCAGATAATTATCTGTGTTTGTATAGAGATAATTGAATAAGTGGAGTCAGATCCTCCTGTTTAGTTCCTGAAAATCCTCTGGACTCTGTCCGACACAATCACAATGCCATTTACATTCCACTGGCAGACGACAGATCCAGACAGAGTGGGATTCACACATAATCGGAAGACTGGAAGAAACACGGTGACTCAGTTCAAAATTTCATGAAATTAACGCACAGCATAAAAAATGCTATAATTTATTGATAAATAACATTTATCTGCCAAGCAATGTAATTCTTCAGCAATATTAAGCAGCAATGTTAAAGTTACCATGCAACACACAACACTCCGATGCAGTAATGCTTATGTAAGAGGTCACAGGAATATGAGTATTTTACAACAGCTTTGGACATGGCTCAGCCAACAATAATCAAGGACCAAAACTACCCATTTTATAAAGCGTTATTAACCCTCTAGGCACCACGGTCGAGTTTACTCGACAAAATGCGTTACTGAATTAAAGTAACACCAGGGAGTTTTTGCTCTCGGGGGTCCCCCTACAGCTGGGAAACAGTATTGTCCTCTACTACTGTCGTAAACTCTGTCATCTTACATGCACGCACATTTGTTGACAACCTTGATAGCCCTGAACACTGTAGGAGGACGTCACATGCAGCTGTTCTGCTTGTGTCGTGTGTGAAATGTTTTCATCCCATGTACAGTGGCATATATTTCAGCATGTCATATGAATATAATTTAATGGGTTTTATTATTTTTTTTCTAACGACAAATGATTGCGATGCTCACGTTTACAAGCCAGCGTCATAGCCTAGTCTATTGGTTACCGTTTTACTGAATCTATATGATACTTCAATGCAATGTTTGAGTGGTAGATAATAACCATATATCGTCAATATTATAATATCAAGCTACCATAAATGAATCTGCAAATTTTACAAATCGATTTGCATTATAACTTGAGGCAAGAAAAATAAACGAATATCACAGACATGTTAGGTATCTTAAAATATGATTTTGGTCGCTCTCCCCCCCCCCCCCCCCATCCCATATTTTTACAGTCTATGGTCATACTTCATCCCGACGAAAATGTTCGAGTTACAGCGCATTGAATCAGTGCGATCAAAAGATCATTAAATCAGTGCGATCTTTGTCTATTATCACTGGGTATGTTAGACGAGGTCGAAGTATTCATAGTACAGATGGGGGTAACGTGAAGGCAGGGTGGGGAGTCGCAATAGAGTGCTCAGCGCGCGCAAGGCAGATCTGGGCATGCTCGCGCTTATGATCTGTGTTTTGCCGTAACAAATGATCTTTTGAACTAAACAGGTCTTGTCTACTTGTGTTTGTTTGTCATATGAATAATATATGCCCCATACATGGAATCAAAGTGCCTACTGTATGTAGTAAATGGAATATCGCTACAGCAAAAGGCCAACCACTACATGCATACGGTTTGTTCTACCATTTATTAGTAATGATTTACACAGTTTTTTTACTACTTACTATATACCTGAGCATTCAGTACTGTGCAATATAGCATACAGAAGGTGATGGACATTTTTTGGGGAAAGAAGTGCTGCATTTTATCATTTAAACATGTGACTATTCATCAAAATTCTATAATCCAAATTGCTGCCACCATATGATGTCATAATATGCAAATTTGATGGAAATTTAATCCCAACATTACCTTTGGGTCATCCTTAATATTTCTCTAATTTACAGAAGGTATCTATCTTGTTTCACTTTTAAGATATAGCCTGAAATTAAGATTTGAAATTAAGATGTCAAAATTAAACGTTTTAGGAAAAAACCTCTGGCGCCTAAAGGGTTAAATCTTGACTCTTTCTGACTGACACACACCTGAAGTATGCATTCAGAAAGCTGCCTCTCTCAGACAACATGCAATCCTGAATTCAGTTCTCTTTCTTGGCTTATTGAACAACCAGGTACACAGAATACTGTTAAAATGCCCATCTCACTGCGTCCGCTGTGGGACCAAAGCCCGCTGGACGGGAAGAGGAAACTGGAAAGAGGAAAATGAGCACTCAACCGGGAGATTTTCTCACACTGCGTCGCTGGACGAAAGAGAAAACGTAAGTGCTCTACCGGAAGAGTGCTCACTGCAACCGCTGTGGGACCAGAGCCCGTTGGTCAGGAAGAGTAAACTAGAAAGAGGAAAATGAACACTCAACCAGGAGATTTTCTCACACTGTGTCGCTGGACGAAAGAGAAAACATAAGTGCTCTACCGGAAGAGTGCTCACTGTGTCCGCTGTGGGACTGAAGCCTGGGCAGGAAGAGAAACCAGCAAAAGAGAAAATAGGTACTTGGCCAGGAGATTTCTCACACTGCATTGCTGCTATGGTTGGATGGGTGACGAGAGGTTAAAAATGTAGATGAAATGATTTTTTTTTTTCACTCAGAACAAGGCCAATTACTAAACCCATGGACGCAGTATTGCAGTAATACGAGTGATTAAAATCTTCGTTTAAATGACCAAAGCGGTCCGAAAACAATTTATGCGAGTCACAGGGCACGGTCAACTTGGATGTCAGATCAGAATTCTAGCTCTGTGTCCTCACGTTTGTCTGTCTTCGAGCTGGGAAATCCGAGGAAAGGGGGCATGTTTCTAGGCAACGTCTGTCTTTTTAGTCGGACTGTGACATGCATAAAAAATAGAATGCAGCATAAGTACATAGAACATCCACTGGGAGACCAATGCTCGCTGGATGGAAAAATAGTAGAGATGCTATGCTATGTCCACTGGGGGACCAATGCTCGCTGGACAGAGATAGAAGAAACATAGATGAAACCAGAGAAACAGACTCCTGCAAGAGCAGAGGAGACATCACTGCTGTGACAGTGGAGAAAATTACCTGGAGAAACTGTGCTCCTGCGGGAGCAGAAGAGAAGGAAGATATCAGAAGATATCAGTTCGCGTTTAGAACAGTTTAGACTATCTCGGAAGGTGGATGAGTTTGTGCATTGAAGCCTGGAAATCACCTCTATCCAAGTTAATGCCCAAAATTCAATGGACGTGGCTGAACGCATGGTTTTTAGCCTGTGCAATCGGAATCCCGAACTCAGCAGAAACTGTGCAGGGCTGAGGGATCGATTATTAAACGTTTTGAAAATGTTCTTATTTCTCTGGAGCTGTGTGTTTAAATTACCTATTTCAAATAAATATACCTTTATACTATAACAAAGTTTCTAAGTGATTTTGTAATTAAATTGCAGGGTAGTGTCAACAAAAGGTTCTTAATGATTCTGCTATCTGCATGTAATATGAGACCAACTGCTTACGTGTGAGTTTACCACAGTAAGTATTGCGTTAATGAACGGCAAATCCTTGTAGGCTACAGAAACTATTTCATACATGCGTTCCCCCTGACAAAAATGTGTATCCAGATAGCATGACTTGCGCGTGAATAAACAACTGAAGCGATGCGAAGTTCAAATCAGGGACAGAATACGAAAAGGTTTTGAGCTAAGCACTCACAGAGTTGGCCCGGCAGATGTTGAGAATGTGGACTGGCCGGGACTGAATCTGCGGCGCGGCTTACTTGGGGACTGTTGCGGCGGCCTGACGCTGGAGGAAGGCACATTTCTTTGCGTTAAGAGGGCAGCACCTTATTGTCCATTTCTCTATGGCAGGAATTTTAAATTGTCCGGTTTAAAGAAATGTGTAGTAGTAGATTAGGAATGTTTCGGCCGCGGTTGCGAGGATTCGTTTGTCCAGAGGATTTCGGCAAAGATTACTAATTCTGAAGGATGAAAGATTCTTCATCGAACAGAAAGCTCAATTCGGACATGAAGGTAGGCTACTGCCGGGCCAAGTGCTGCTAGACTGTCAGAGAAATGAGGTGAGACTGCTGAGTCTATACATGCTTTAATCATGATTGCTGAGTGCTCTCCACCCGTGTTAATTATCTGAACGTGCTTTTCCCAAACTTGTAAATGAAACATCATTTAATCATTATTGCTGAGTGCTCTCCACCCGTGTTAATTATCTGAACGTGCTTCTCCCGAACTTTGTTAATAAAACATCATTAAATCAATATCTGCCATCTTGTTTGGAAGCTAAGCTAACAAGCGCTGTGGAGATAGTAAGTTATGACAATGACGGAAGAAACTAAACATGATATGGAAGAAGAGGATTTTGAAGTTCTGCTGCTCGAATCCGATGTTCGTGGCTATCTTTATGAGCCGCAGTATAGTTTAGAGCAGCTGAGGCTGATGGAGGAGCAGGAGACGCTGACTGTGGCGCTGGGCGGCTTGCTGGTGCCCGTGCTCTTGCTGTGTGCTACAGCCTACGGACACAGAGTCCGTCTGCTGCAGAGAATTTCAACGATAGCAATTTCTCCTGGAGCAAATCTCAGAATCAGACGAGCACACGGACGTTTGTGTTGTGATAGTTTCGCCTGACTAAACATCCAGGTAACATGCAGTAATTCACCAAACAGAAATAACTACAAACGAGGAGTAATTCACTTAAAGTTTGCCAATGTTACGTGAACGGGGTTTGTTGTTGTGGGAAGAAGGAGGCAGGAACCGGCGAAAATTTAAACATTTTAATAGTAAAATGAACAAATACAAAACAAAAGTATAAGCCAAAGCCAGCAGCCCCTCATTGACGACTGCTGTAACGTTACACACAACAGAAACAAAACTTCATAAAATCAGGCCTGTTTCTCTCTCGATCTGCCGTTGTTGCTCCCCGTGTTATGCTTTCGCTTCTCCGTGAGAGACGCGGGACCGGCGCGCGCCTCACAGGTGTCTTTCATTATCACCAAATAGTCTCTGTTTAGTCTGTTATCACTCACGCCACCATCCTCGCGCAGCGTGCCGTCCTCTTATATGCCTCGCCCTTGATCGTCCTGCTCGCCACAGCCAACTAGACATTTTTGTGTGAAATGAATTTCAAACTCTGGTGATAGCTAATGTTAGCCTTGAAGACGGATGAGTGAATTCTCTGTTTGTGCGGTTCCGAATTAGTGGGTGTGGCTTGCGGAGCTGTACAATGCGGGGCATTCTGGGACCTGTAGTCTATTCATACAAATGCACCACTTGGTTATTTTCTGTCTTTTCTCGGTCAAGAGGGCACCAAATTAAAAAAATCTTTTACATTTCGACTACATATATGATCCACTTTCAATAAAGATTTATGTTGCAATAGGTGAAATGCTCCTTTAAATAACTCTAGGGAATTCGGTGAATAAGCTAAAGTCCCAAAAAGTCAGTGTGTTCATTTAAATAGACCAACTGTCCTTTAAAACATTAAAGCACTGTTTTTGTCATTTGTATTTACTGTATTTGTTATAGTTAAATAAGATTTTGATCATATTGCCAACAATTAGGAGAGATGTCCTGATACACACAAATGTACAATGATCATAACTACCTTTTGCCCAGGGCTGGCCATCTGTCAGAGACATCAACAACATCTACCTCTCTCAGTTCTGGCAACAAGGGGCACCTGGACTGGAACTAGTCAATTTTTAACCAGCTTTCCCATCAGCAAACTGAGTGCTGGACAAACTATCGTCTGCTCCTGACATATCGTATTATAATTGCATATTACAGCATCCAGCAGGGAATTTCTATCAGTTGAGCAATCTGATGTTCCTATACTGCTGTAATGACATCCTCTCCAGCAGCCAAGGGATGTTCCAGCTCCAGGACAAAACATTCACACACTTTCATTTAAACATACACACAGGCCTCTGTGCTGATATGAAGAGATATGGTAATACCTATTATTATCTAAAATACTTTTACCACTAATATTGGCAAATACATTAATTAAAAAATTTGAGAGATATTGCCGTATAATACTGAACCTTTTTGTTAAACTTCTTGTACACTCACACTTTGATAAACATGCCTAACAACAGTGTACTGAACATGGTGCCCTTTTCTATTGTCTATAAAACTAAAAAACATTATTATGCAAAAAAGCATATGCAAAATGAAACAAACACTTCAGTCAATATACTGTATGTGTAGATTCAAAAAGGAAGAAAAGAGATAACAGAAAAATAACCAGTTGAATTACTTGTTAGTTACATAACCAGAGAAATGAGTGAAAACAGTTGAACAGAGAGAAAGAGAGAGAGGGAATGGAAAGAGGAATCAAGTGGAGAGAGGTTGGTGGGGTTTGTTTTTCTTCAGATTTGAGCGAGTAGTGTGACTCAGGCTCCCCTCACATATTGTACAGACCATGTATCAGAATAAACATCACACAATGATCGAAAAAAAGAAAATAAAAAACAAAAAAACTTGTCTTTATTCTTTTTATTCAATTTTCAGTTGAATCCCAGACAGATTTTGGGGGCCGTACTCGCTGGAGTGGAAATGAATACCATCTTATTTTCCTGGAGGACGTCCCCTTGTCATAGTGTGCAGAACGTTCCCAAATTTGACAAGAAAAAGGTAAGTGTCCTTACCAGGCTCAAAATCATTCAAGCAATAAGTTATCATCTTATCATGCTAATATGAGTTCTTGTCCTCCTGGACACCACCGTCAACAGTGTTACATGATGAAGATAATGTTTGTTAATGTTTCTATTTTAGTTGCTTTGTGCGAGGTAGAACAAACAATGTTTGTCTAGGACAATTACCAAAAAGTTTGAAAATGAGCCACAGTGGCAGAATAAATGTATTTAAACAAGAATCAGAATCAAAGGAAACAGCATAACACACATTCTGGAATGCACACACACAAACACACACACACACACAAAAAAAAAAAAAAAAAGACAAGCAACAAGCAAAATCTGGAGCACTGTGAATTGCGCTTATCATCTGCAGTGCTCACAAGGTCTTACATCAGTCAAATGAAATGAAGACTCAAGGGTTTAGTCTTATTTTTATTAGACTTATTAACCTGATAGGACAGCAAAATTTTAATGTATAATAATATTCTAATATTGATGTTGAGCAGTGGCCAACTCGAAAATCACACTCCACATTGTTGTATAATACACATAAAAGATGATGAAAAGATGACGTTGAGTGACAATATTCCTGTTTATTTTAAAGGGGTCATGAACTGGCTTTTTAAAAAATATATATACATTGTTGTCTGAGGTCAACTTCGCTTGGTTTTTACATTCTAAAACATCAAAATGAATAAGTAATATGATATTTTCTACTCTAGTTTTGAGCCTAGCTCAAAAACGCTCAGTTTCTATGGGCATCTTGCATCAAGACTTGGAAGTAAACGACCACTGCTGTGAGTGGATAACAGTTTTGCATATTATGAGTCTCAACTCACTTGTCAGTACACTTGGGGGAAATTGTTTTGAACATGTCCAATGTTGTAAAATGGCAACCGGAATGATTCGCCCATACATGTTTGAGCCAGAATCCGTGTGTTGCACCATTCCTGTCGGATACAATATAAAAGGCACGGCACCGTTTTTTAATCTTAATCGGTCTGCAAATCCTGTCTCGACCTGTCTTGTTTACAAAACAATCCTCAGTGAAATGAAGCGAACAAACGGACAATGTTTTTCACATCAGCTGGAACCTCATTAAAAATATAGTTTAACCATGCATTCCTATTGGAATCCAGAGGAAGCATATCGTCGCTGTCCGATGAAAACGTCTCGGGTTATAACTATAACCCTGGTTCCCTGAGAAGGGAACGAGACACTGCGTCGAGAATCGACACTTTGGGGACGCTCCCTAAGCGTGCGCCTCTGAAGTATGAATGAAACTAATCCAATCCTGATTGGTGTTGCGTCGTGACGCAACATGTGACGGCATACCCGGAAGTATAAAAGTGACGCTGTCACAACACACACTAGCCTCGTGATGAAGCAAGACGCTGAAGGTCTAAAGAGGGCGTGGCAGAACGACGCAGTGTCTCGTTCCCTTCTCAGGGAACCAGGGTAATAGTTATAACCCGAGACGTTCCCTATCGAGGGAACTCAACACTGCGTCGAGAATCGACACTTTGGGGAACGAGTGCCCACTAGGCCACGCACCGAATAGACCTGTCCCGGAGTGAAGCTGTCTAGGCACTCAGCCAGGACCAAGTACGTGTGCACCGGGCGTACTGGGAAGATGGAGACTGTAAAACCTGATAAAAGTATGTGGAGTAGCCCAACCGGCCGCTTCACAGATCTCCTGCATGGGTACTCCTGAAAGAAGGGCCCTAGACGAGGCCATGCCTCTCGTTGAATGAGCCCTCAAGGCCAAAGGTGAAGGCAGCCCACGCACCTTGTAGGCCTCCGAAATCGCCTGGACGATCCAGTTACTAATAGTTGATTTAGTTGCAGGGAGCCCCTTCCTAGGTGACCCAAAACAGATTAACAGTTGCTCCGACCTTCTCCACGAAGAGGACTTCTCAAGATATACACTCAAAGCTCTGACGGGGCAGAGCAAGTGAAGCCTCTCAACTTCTGCCGACACATGAGGTGGAGGATGGAATGCCTGAAGGACTACAGACCGAGCCGTATTGGATGGAACTTTAGGCACATAGCCCGGACTCGGGTGCAAAAAGGCTTTTACTCTACCAGGGGCAAACTCCAAGCAAGCTGGCGTTACCGCCAGGGCTTGGAGATCTCCTACCCTCTTGAGTGAGGTAATAGCCAAGAGAAAAACCATTTTCAGCGTTAAGTCCCTAGGCGAAGCCGAGTTCAAAGGTTCGAAGGGAGCCAGGGATAACCCTTCAAGAACTATTGCCAGGTCCCAGGCCGGAACCCTGGACCTAGCCGCCGGCCTCATCCTCCAAGTACCACGGAGAAACCGAACGACCAATTGATGCCTCCCCAAAGGCCCATCACCCAATGGTGCGTGGAAAGCCGAAATCGCAGCCACGTACACCTTAAGTGTGGACGGGGAGAGACCCGCAGAGAAACGGTCTTGAAGAAATTCCAGAACTGAAGCCACCGGGCAGTTTACTGGATCTAAGCCATGTTCTCTACACCAAGTGACGAACACATTCCACTTGAGGCCATATAATCTCCTGGTAGATGGAGCCCTGGAGCTGAGTATGGTTTCAACCACTCCAGCTGATAACCCAGCATTTAGGTACTGAACCCCCTCAGAGGCCAGACCCACAGTTTCCACAGCTCTGGACGAGGGTGAAAGATTGTGCCCCCCACCTGAGACAACAGATCCCTCCTCAGAGGAATCTGCCATGGTGGAGCTATGAGGAGCGACACAATGTCCGAGAACCAAACCCGTGTTGGCCACATTGGAGCAATCAGCAATAGATTGATGCCCTCTTGACGAACCCTCTCCAGGACTCCCGGGAGCAGAGCGATCGGGGGAAATGCGTACAGGCGAAGCCTCGGCCAGACCTGTACCATGGCATCCAACCCCAGTGGGGCTGGATGTGAGAGGGAGAACCAAAGTGGACAGTGGGACGTCTCTCGAGACGCAAAAAGATCCACTTCCATTGGTCCGAACCTCTCCCATATCAACTCCACCACCTCCGGATGAAGTCTCCATTCCCCGGGCCTCAGCCCCTGCCTCGACAGGACGTCTGCTCCCTGATTCTGAACCCCAGGAATATACATTGCTTTCAAAGACAGTATCTTCCCCTGGGACCAAAGGATAATCTGATGCGCCAGTTTGCACAAGGGGCGCGATCTGAGTCCCCCTTGGCGGTTCAGATAAGCCACCACCGACGTATTGTCCGTCCGTACTAATACGTGGTGACCCTTGATGTCTGAGAGGAAGCTCCTCAGAGCCCTGAACACAGCCAACATCTCCAGGCAATTTATATGCCATGAACGATGATGGTCCTGCCACAGACCCCTGGCAAAGCGGCCGTCCATGACCGCGCCCCAGCCAGTGAGGGAGGCGTCTGTCGAAACGGTTTCCCGGCGACATGACACTCCCAACACTGGCCCTTGGGAAAGGAACCAAGGTTTCCTCCATATTGTCAAAGCCTGAAGGCATCTGCGTGTGACTTTGATCATACGGAACGGATTTCCCTTGGGAGAGAACCCCTTGGTTTTCAACCACCACTGAAGGGGCCTCATGTGTAGGAGGCCCAAAGGAATAATGTTGGATGCCGCTGCCATGAGGCCCAGCATCCTTTGAAATTGCTTTACAGTGATGGCGTGGCCTAACCTCACCCTGGATACCATCGCCAGAATTGATTCGATACGTGCAGGAGACATTCGTGCCTGCATTGTAACAGAATTCCACACGACTCCCAAAAACGTCGTGCACTGGGATGGTTCTAGCACACTCTTTTTCAAATTGAGTCTCAACCCCAACTTTTGAATGTGGCCAAGGACGACATCTCGATGCCGAACCGCCATATCCCGGGACTGCGCCAGAATAAGCCAGTCGTCGAGATAATTCAAAACACGAATCCCTTGAAGTCTCAGTGGAGCAAGGGCTACGTCCACACATTTGGTGAATGTGCGGGGAGAGAGTGCTAGGCCAAACGGAAGAACCCGGTATTGGTATGCTTCGTCCCCGAAAGCGAACCTCAGGTATCTCCTGTGACATGGAAGGATGGAAATGTGAAAATAAGCGTCTTTCAGATCTATTGTGATGAACCAGTCCTCGGACCTGATTTGCGTCACAATCGCAGGGATAGTTAACATCTTGAACCTGAATCTCCTCAAAGACTGGTTCAAACCCCTGAGATCCAAAATCGGTCTTAGCCCGCCATCCTTCTTTGGAACTATAAAGTACCGGCTGTAAAACCCGGACTCCCTGTCTAACGGGAGAACACGTTCTATGGCTCCCTTCAACAACAAAGTCTGTACTTCTTGTTCCATTACTAGAGCCTGCTCTGGGACCACTGTCGTTTGCACCACCCCAGAAAACTTGGGGGGGCGGCGCGCAAACTGCAGTCTGTACCCAACCTTTATTGTCTGCAGGACCCATGTAGATATGTTGGGGAGATGTTGCCATGCCTCTAAAAAATCTACTAAGGGTACCAGTCTCTCGAGACTGGCCTCTGGTGTTTCTCGAGCATATTTTTCTACTTTCTGAAGCGGAATACCGGCAGGTTGTAGTCAATTCGGTCCCTGTGACCATAACCGATGCTCTATTACGATATTTTCGCTGGAAAAGGATGCGGCCCGAAACGTCGTTAACGGCGGGCAGCATACATCCTTTCCGAGAGGGCTCCGCTGCGAGAACAACCTCGGTTGCCCCACAGCGGAGGGGACAGCCCTCCGAGATCCTACCCCAGCTAGGACCTCTTTCCCGAAGTCCTCCTAGCCTGAATGACGTCCCTCAGGTCGCCCTTCTGGCTGGAAGACTTCGACTTTTGAGAGCGTTTCCTCTGTTGCCAGGTTCCCGAAGGAGGGGCTCTGGAGGAAACGCTCTCTTTTTGTTCTGCCCGGTGAGAGGAGCTGGATGACGGCTGGGGCTGATCGCCTTGCCCCATCCTATTAGATTTAGCTTTAGCTTTTCGGGGGAGATACTGCTGGAACGCCGCAGATTGTTTCTTCGCCTCCTGAAACCTGTCGACGACCGAAGTAACGGCGTCGCCAAACAGGCCAGAAGGCGAGAGCGGCGAGTCCAGCAGAACGGACCTATCCTTCTCCTTAATTCCGGAAAGATTCAGCCACAGATGTCTCTCCGTGGCCACCATGGCCGCCATAGAGCGGCCAATGGCGCGGGCCGTTGCTCTCGTGGCCCGGAGAGACAGATCTGTGGCTTTCCTCAATTCCGCCACATCCTCAGGAGTCGGTCCCTCCCCCTCATCTAAATCTTTTAGGAGGTCGGCCTGGTATGCCTGCAATACCGCCATAGTGTGCAGGCATGAACCAGCCCGACCCGCCGCCATGTAAGCCCTGCCGACCAGGGTAGATGTTTCCCGGCACGGCTTACTAGGCAACACCGGGGTCTTCAGGGAAGACGCCGAATCAGGTGAAAGATAGCAAGCTAAAGCTTCTTCCACCTCAGGCATCTTCCCATATCCCATGTCTCGAGCCCCCACAACATTACTGTAATCAACCATATGGGGAGTCGAAACACGGGAAGAGTGTGGTTTTTCCCACGATCTCGCGATCTCTTTATGAAGATCGGGGAAAAACGGAAGACCCCGGCGTTTAGGCTGTGACCTACGCTGCAGGAAACGCTCATCAAGCTTGCTAGTAACCAGCGCTTCCTGCTCATTTTGTGGCCAGCTAATGTTGAGTCTGGCCACAGCGCGAGTCACAACCTCCACCAGCTCATAACTTTGGCCTTGTGCTGGCGTGCCGAACTCACGGTCGTCCATTTCGATGCTGACCACATCCACTTCCTCAGAAGCAGACAGTTCCAGCATCGGGACCTGATCGTGGGCAGGAGAAACCGCTACGCGGGCTCCCGCACCACTCTCAGAGGCTGCAGGATCCACAGACGGAGAACGAGAAAGTGCCTCGGCAGTCTCATTCTCCTCTGCGAGATCCTGCTGCGAACCCCAAGATTTCAGTCGCCGCATCGCCTCGGCGAATGCGGGACCGGAACCCTGGGGAACGCGAGCCTGGCCGTGCTCATCAAAGCACGCTAGCCGGGAGCGCAGCACCCTAATGGGCATGTTATCACAGTCTGCACAGGCAGCCCCCTCGAGAGCCGCCCGTGCATGCTGCACTCCCAAACAGTTCACACACAAAGAGTGTGTATCCCTGCCCGTGATGTAGCGAGGGCAAGGATGCACACATCTTTTAAACTGTTTGCTGGCCATAATCTCTTTTTAAATAAATCTTTCAGACAAACAACACCAAATAGACAGACAGTTCACGTATAGCGCTTGCTGAAGAGCGAAAGCTAGTGTGTGTTGTGACAGCGTCACTTTTATACTTCCGGGTATGCCGTCACATGTTGCGTCGCGACGCAACACCAATCAGGATTGGATTAGTTTCATTCATACTTCAGAGGCGCACGCTTAGGGAGCGTCCCCAAAGTGTCGATTCTCGACGCAGTGTTGAGTTCCCTCGATAGGGAACCGCGTATGTCCATTTAGCCGATTTTGAGATTTTTTGACGGATAGAACGTCCGGGTTCGTTTCCGTATACAGCATGCTTCACATTCTCTAAATGACCAATGAAAAGCTGTGAAATCATGTCATCTGATTTCCACGTATATCCATTTGCTGTCAAATCTGTCAATCACGCAGTGTATCTCCCCGCCCTGTGGAGGCATCTCGCCGGTCTCGTCTCTGAGACCCCATTTACACCTTATTAAAATGCGATCTGTATCCAGATAAGTTATCCGGATAATAAAAAAGGCATGTTAATGAAAGGTGTAAATACGTTGTGATCGAATCTGCCTGACCATCTGGAGGTAGTCTGGCTCGCATTGTGTTCGGATCTTTACTAGCCTAACTGTTAGGTGTAAACGCAATCTGGTTGTTGAAACCGCATATGTATATTTTACTCCTCCCAAAAATGCTAAAAAATAAACGAGTGAGAGCATGTTATATAGGCTATATGTCATGTTATAGTCAGATATGACGGCGCTACTGTGACACCCATCACCACAGATGAGCAGCTGAGCATCTATTCATCAAGCCAACGTGCAAACCATCGCAAATAAAAGTGAAAGTAAGTCACAGACGCTTATCATCTTCACAATCACACAATCATCTTCAAGTAAAGAAACGAAATTAACTTACCAGGGCTATTGCCTCTCTCTCTTATTGATGTCTTTGATTTTGAAATTAGCTGATGATCAATAAAATGCAGCTCATATCTGTAATAAAAAGCAGCTCATATCCGACAAAATTACGGTAGGATTGTGTAAATAAAGTATCAGTCTAGCATCGCCATGTCAGTGTATTGATTGTCTCTTCATAGTTTGCAAAAGAGACATTTAATAAACTGAGCGTATTTGATAAACTGAGCGTAGCCTATTCATCTGTCAATATGAAACGCAATTTGGTCATTCTAATTAATGATCGGAAGAACGCGTATCGACCACCGTTACTGTACAATATGCACGTATGTCCATTTAAACTCGATTTTGGGTCAAATGTGGATTATATCATGACACTGGCAAGACTATGGTTACATTTAAAGATGTTGTACCAAGCATGGCAATGCTACGTTCAGCTGCTTTTGAAATTATGTGTTTTTTTTTCACTTCCTGAAAAGTAACCGTTTTGGACATACGTGAGTTTCATCGGGCAGCGACGATATGCAGCGACTGTCTTCTTCCACAACCAGGCACTGCACAATATTAGTACACGGCAAGTATATTGCTCGGTAGCTCGATCCGGTTTGTCATCACTAGATAGGCCTGTTATTTAGCTATGCATGTAATGCACGAATCAGTGGGTGGGGCTTAAATGGTCTTATACTACAGGGCTGTTGAATGCTTGATTCTGATTGGTTGAGAACGTTCTAAAGGTGTGCAATTATTTTCAGGGAAACGCACGGCTAAAGTAGTTTCAGGCAAGTTTGAACCGCATTACAGTTTCATATCCCTGCGCGTAGTTAACGGAAAATGGGATCCAATTCATAACAAGAGACATGCGCAGCCCCATGCGCTTGATCTGCAATTTTCGATGTCTAACTTCACAATCAACTGACACATACAGTTTAATTTTAATAAACTATAGTCCTATCTACAATAGGCTAAATAGAAAATTAAACTGAATAATCCTATTCAGTTTATAAGTCCTAATGCACAGATTTTCGTAATTATTCCAGATAATATAACAAATAAATAATTATTGATAGGCTTACTTGTTAAAAGGGCTTTGTGTTTTTCATTTATTGGGTTATCTACTGTCAATTATAGAAAACAATAATGAACGAATTCATTAAAACGAAGGTACTAAATAAATAAATAATTTTGACGCATATCGTCTCTCTCTCTCTCTCTCTCTCTCTCTCTCTCTCTCTCTCTCAATTCAATTCAATTCAATTCAAAGGGGCTTTATTGGCATGAAAGTTTTTCAAACAATGTTGCCAAAGCATATACAAAGTATACAAATACTATATATATATATACATAAACATTTAACACAATATTTTAGATATATGTGTATGTGTGTGTGTGTGTGCGTGTTGATCACTCACTGCCCCTCAGGTTGTGGCATGTTTGTATATATTGGGCAGCAAGATAAGTTTTGTCTCCTTCTCCCAGGAGAAAGTTTAATTTAGAAATGTCATCCAGGTCTTTGAAATTTGGGATTATATAGTTAAATTTGTTAAAGTAAAGGTTCCTTGTGTCTTTGAACGCTTCACATTTTAGGAGAAAGTGCATCTCTGTCTCAACCTCACCTGTCAAACAGTGACCACACGTTCTGTTTTCTTTTGGTTGCCACGATTTTTTGTGTCTTCCTGTTTCGATTGCCAGTTTGTGATCACTGAGCCTGTACCTGGTTAGGATCTGTCTCTGCTTTCTATCTCTGACAGTAGAGAGATATTCTGCTAATTTATATTCTCTTTTTAGGGTCAGGTAACAGTCTAGTCTACTTTGGCTTTTAGTTTCTTTTTTCCAATGTTCCAGATAGGTTTCTTTGCATTGTGCTATGATTTGCTTGACTCTGATTGGTGTTTGGACGGCAGTGTTGTTCTGAGGCTGCTCAGACTGTCTCTGATGTGGGCCAGTTTGTCTTAGTACCAGTTGACATAGGGGACTCTTTTCTGGGCTCAGCTCCTGGGTTCGGAGGGCCTTGGAGTGAAGTGTGTTTTGGGGGCTGGATTTCAGGTGGTTAAAAAAGTTGAGTGTTCTCTTTTGAATGTTAATTATCAGCGGGTATCTGCCTAATTCTGCTCTGCATGCATTTGTTGGTGTGTTTCTGTGTACGTGTAGAATGTATCTGCAAAATTCTGCATGAAGAGATTCTGTTGGGTGTTTGTCCCAACGGGTATAGCTCTGATGACTGAGTGGACCCCATATTTCACTACCATATAGCGCAATGGGCTGGATGACACTGTCAAATATTTTAAGCCAGATTTTAATTGGAATTTGGAAGTTATAGAATTTTCTCTTAATTGCATATATAGCTCTTCGAGCTTTTTCTTTTAGTTCATTCACTGCCATGTTGAAACTCCCTGAGGCTGATATGGTTATACCAAGGTAGGTATAGCTCATGCTGTGTTCAATGACATCATTATTGATGGTGAATTGATGTTTGTTCTCCTGACATCTTGGGCGTTTTTGGAAGATCATGATATTAGTTTTCTTCATATTTACAGCCAGAGCCCAGTTCTGACAGTACTTTTCTACTATGTCTAGCTGTTGCTGTAATCCTTGTTTAGTAGGAGACAGTAGAACGAGATCGTCAGCATAGAACAGGGACTTCACCTCTCTATCTAGAAGGGAGAGGCCAGGAGCAGCACATTGATCTAACTCAACAGCAAGCTCATTGATGTATATATTAAATAATGTTGGACTTAAATTGCAACCCTGCCGAACACCTCTTTTTTGGGTGAAGAAATCAGTTTGTTTGTGGCCAATTTTAACTGCACACATATTTTCTAAATACATAGATTTAACTAGATCATACATTTTGCCGCCTATTCCACATTGTAGAAGTCTGTAAAAGAGACCTTCATGCCAAATAGAATCAAAAGCTTTTCTGAAATCAATGAAACAAGAGAATATTTTACCATTTTTAGTTTGGTGTACGTGTTTATTAATTAATGTGTGTAAGGTATATATATGATCAGTGGTGCGGTGTTTTGGGAGGAAACCAATCTGACTTTTACTTAAGATGGAGTGTTCCTCAATGAAGTCTAGCATTCTTTTATTGAGAATGCTGCAAAATAATTTGCCAAGACAGCTGCTGACAGAGATGCCACGGTAGTTATTAGGGTCTGATTTGTCCCCACTCTTATGAATGGGGGAAATGAGCCCTTTGCACCAGATGTCAGGAAAACATCCTGACTGTAGAACAAGATTGAACAGCTTTAACACTGCAGCCTGCATCTCTGGGGTGCTGCATTTCAGCATCTCATTTTTAATGTTGTCTGGACCACAAGCTTTCCTCGGCTGGAGAGATTTTGTCTGTGTGATCAATTCTTCCCAAGTAATTGGAGAATCGAGAGGGTTTTGGTTGTCTTTAATTGTCTGTTCTAATATTTGGAGTTTTTCTTTTACAAAATTTTGTTCTGGTTTAATTGGTATGTATTTGTAAAGGTTTTCAAAATGTGTTTTCCAGATATCACCATTTTGAATGGGTAATGCTTGTTGTGGTTTTGTGTTGAACTTGTTCCACATATTCCAGAATTGATCTTGATTAATGGCGTTTTCGATGTCTTCAAGTTTCCTATGGGTATAATTGTGTTTTTTGTTCCTAATTGTACATTTGTATTTATTTAAAATTTCATTGTATCTAATTCGTAGGGCCGGGTTGTTTGGTTGGCGGTGTTTTTCATTTGCTATATTTCTAAGGTCTTTTCTGATGGTCTTGCATTCTTTATCAAACCATTTCTCAACATTTTGTCTTCTAATAGGCTTACATTTCTGTTTTATGAGGTCAGCTCTGATGGCTGCCTTATGGAATATCGTGTTGATGTCATCAGTCGCCTTGTTTACACTGTTTTTGGTTGGGACATATTGAGTTTGGTCATATATGAAGATGTCATTCATCAGATCAGGTGATTTGAAGGCCATGATGAGTTTGTCTCCACTGTTTGTGGCCCATCTGTAGCCAGGATTTAACTCATAGAGCTTACTGGGTTCTTTTGTTTTGAGATTTAATTTGATCTGGGAGTTTGATTGATCTGGGAGTTTAAAGAACAGATTTATTTGGTTGTGGTCTGAAAGTGGGGATTGCTGTCTGACAGTGAATGCACTGATAGTTGAGGGGTCCATGTCAGTGATTGCATAGTCTACTACACTAGATCCATGAGCTGAGGAGTAGGTGAATCTCCCTAAAGAGTCCCCTCTGAACCTACCATTAACTATGTATAGGCCTAAAGCCCGACAGAGATGCACTATCTCCCTGCCACTTTGATTAATTTCACAATCGAGGTTGTTCCGATGGGTGAGGGTTGGTGTGTTAAACAGGGGGGCCTGATCAAATACATGGTTGTGGCTCTGTGGGTCGATGACATCAGGTTCAATTCCTGTTCGTGCATTCAGATCGCCAGTTAGAAGAACATTTCCCTGGGCCTGGAAGTAGGCAGTTTCTGAATGGAGAGTATCAAAAATATCTTCTTCAAAATAAGGAGAATCAACTGGGGGTATATATATATTGCACATAGATAGAGATCTTTATCAGTAATGCCAAGGGTTTGATCAATTCTCAACCAAATATGGGATTTACCCTGTTTTACTGTTGAGATCTGACTGCATAGATCTCCTTTGTACCACACCAAGATCCCCCCCGATGTCCTGCCCTTACGGATGTTTTTAAATTTTATAGAGGGCACCATGAGTTCATTATATCCTGGGGGACAGTGAATGAGTGTATCATTTTTACACCATGTTTCTGTCAATATAATTAAGTCAACATCTTTTATGGATTTAATGAATTCAGGGTCTTCACTCTTCAGCTCAAATGTCGAGGAGTGGAGACCCTGGATATTCCAACAGCTTATATGTAATGAGCGCATTAACAACAAACAAAATGAACCTATATAGTAGGACAAAAAAAAAAAACCTTCAATTATGTATCCATTTATAATACTAAATTAATATTTTAAAAATTATAAATATTACCATTATGCTAATTTCTAACATTGTTATTATTACAGTTACTAACTCAATAGATAAACATATCAATGTTCTGTTACCCAAATGGTAAAGTGTTTTGTGTATGTATATCTTAGCTGGGCAGAAGTCGGGTACACAGAGTTTCCAGCATCTTCCTGATGTCTTCCAGCTCAGAGGCAGCAGGGGGAGGGGGGTTTGGCAGGGGGGTTGTGGCAGGGGGCTGGGCCACAACTGAAGAATAACTCCGTTGCCGTGGGTTGGGAGGCAGGTCAGGGATAGGTGCTGTTGTGTAACTCTGCTGTCGATGTTGCAAAAGTGGACGGTGGGAAGGGGTTAAGGAGGGGGAAAGTAGCCTTCTCTGGTTGTGTTTCACCATGGTTAGGTGATGGGCGGGTGGGGAGGGGGAGGTCCAGTGGTTGTGCCTCCTGGCAGCAGGGGGGATGATCCTGGGGTGGCGGGGAGGAGGAGGTCTGGAATGATCACTGAAGCGTGTAATTGAGGAGAGGGTAGAAGGACTGCGTCCTAGGGCCGTGTCTTTGAGAGTCTTCGCAAAGATCTTCACCTTCTCTTTGTGGAGATGGAGTCCATCATAGAGGTCCCAGATTGAAATGGTTGGGTGGAGGGCCAGGTGCACGTTGGGTAAAGTGGCACATCCTCTTCTGATCTCCATATTAATGTCATGGATGGCATGAGGGGGGATGTCTGTCCTAGGCAGCAGGGTGGAGATCACAATGCGGGTGTCAGGAAATTCCTTACTGGCCTGCTCTGCCATTTTCTTCACTGCCTCAGCAGTGCCTTTTCGGAGGCTGTGCAGATCATTTGTTCCTGTGTGGATCACCAGGTATTGAGGGCTCCTGAGGGTCTCCTTTTTTAAAAGCTTCATTGCCTGGCCTGTAGTGCTGCAGCGTTTAGAAAGCACTTTTTTATCTGGAAAAAGCTTGTTTGTGTCCAGGAATTTCCCATTTGAGTCAACCAGTAGGACCACTTGTGGGGCTTGTTCTTCAGGCTGAATGGAGGCAGGCTGTGATGGGCAGAGCTGGTTGTTGGCAGCTGGCAGTGTAGGTGTAGGTGTAGAAGGAGCTGCCAGGGTGTTGTTGGACTGGGTGTAGAGCAGAGATGGTGGAACAGAGACAAAACAAGGCTTTGGGACACTGGCAGGGAGAGTCTGTGTCTCTGTAGTTGTCAGGATTTCTGAGAGTTGCTCTGTCAGGTGTTGGACCTGCCTGGTGAAGCTCCTTTCTCTGTTCTTAGCATCTTCCTTTATTTTGGCCATTTGGGTATGAAGTATCATGTTCTCCTGCTTCAGTGCCTCTATACTTCCTCTTAGATCAGATTCCAATGACTGGTTGTCTCTTTTGAGCTGTTGGAGCTCCTCTTGAATCTGCTGCACAGTGCTGTTTTGAGGTTCACACAGCCTGGCCAGGGTCAGCTCTTTAAATTCAGCAAAGTCCAGCTCCAATAGGGCCATACTCTCCTTTAGCCTGTTGGTAGAGGTGGCAGGCGTAGGAGGGGCAGAGATGGACAAGGTGGTGGGGTGTTCTGTCTCATCATCTTCACTGTCAGTATGACCAGTCATCCTCTTGGTGTTCACCTCTGTTTTTAATAGACAGAATGCATCTTCAAAGGACTCCAGGTTTGCTTCATTCCCCTGGACCATGACCTTTCCTTTGGTGTAGTATGTGATGGTGAGAAGGGGGTCCTCCTTGTCCAGGTGTTCATCTTTGCAGATCTTTAATCTTCCTCCTGAGCCGATTCCTTCACTGGATACATATGGGTAGTTGTTTAACACAGCATCTTTCCAGATGTAGATGGAATCAGTGAAGAATATGAGGTTGTTTTTCGTTCTTCCATTCTTTTGTTGGGCATAGTCAGTGAAGAGGATCTCTGGGTTTTCCTGTAGTGTTTTCTCCTTGTGTTTCTCCCTAGCTGCTGCACTTTTACATTTGACAGGGTATTCAACCTCTCTGCTGGGAGCTTTACTGTGCTTAAATGCCTTCTGACACGTTTCCATGGTGACCATTTGTTTATTCCAAACAGATGGCTATGCTATTTTGTTGTTTACAAGACTTAAAAACACAGTTATGTCTTGTTCTTTCTTATTTTCTTCTTTGTTTTGTTAAATATCTCTTCTGTTATCTCTTCTGTTATTGTTTAGATCAGTTTATCTAGTTTCTTAGGCAGTCAGTAGCCCAGTCAGCTGATGACAACAAGCTAAAACAGTTGATAGCTCCCTAGTTTACTGTTTAGCTAGTTGTTTTGATTTAAAATAAAAATTAAGATATTCACTTATATCTTCTGTTTAAAAGATTATTAAATGTACCTCTTCTTAAGAGTTGTCTGTGGAGTGTATTTGAAGGTTTTTTTTCAGAAATGTCCCACTCTCTAGGTCCAAGTTGATGAAAATATTCAGGAGCTCATTTTGATTCTCTCTCTCTCTCTCTCTCTCTCTCTCTCTCTCTCTCTCTCATAACTGCATTAATAACTGCATAAAGCCGGGACAGACTAGTTTAGGCGCAGTACAACTACACATTTGGTCAAAAATGAGTTAAGACTTGGAATGGGCTTTATGACATGTATTCTGTCTTGTGAAAAGATATCTGGGTTAAATTATGTCCCGTTTCGGAGATGCATTGCCACATAATCTACCCATAACATGCTGACTGGCTGGTATAAAAACTTTAAAGGCCTTTTTATCCGTTTCTTGGTTTGCGTAGTTACTGCGCTTTGCATTTGTAAGGCCAGTTATAGATGTAATTTGATACTTCTGACTGATCATGCCCAAACGCGCGTTCAGTCTGTGTCTGCAGTGGTGGGTGTTTAGTTAGACCTTCTACAGTCGATGGAAACAGTCGGTCTTCGAATATTTCAGCGAATTGTAAGTGTGTCCCCCATCATTACATAGTCTACTATCAGTGGCTCAAACCTCCGTTACTAACTCTAAAATGGCGTTTTGGAATTAGCAATGGCGGCATGGGATTAGATGCGTAAGAAATTAGTCCTACATACAAGAGCGTTTTATGTCAAAAACTTGACAAACGTCTTGATATGAATCATCTGAACAATGTTTTGAGGTGTGGTAACTGTAGTATAAGCGGAATAATTGACTTCAGGCCGTTGAATTATTAGAAAAATAATGCACACCCGAGGTGTAACGGCCACTCTGCTTCGCGTCGTGACCACATTACCACCTCGGGTGTGCATTATTTTTCTAATAATTCAACGGCCTGTCGTCAATTATTCCTTACATCTTGAATAGACATTGAACTTCTTCCGCAGGGGTGGTGTTTTATCCTCTTTGTCATAGTTTCCCACTTTGAAAAATGAGTCGTTTGCTGAGCCTGATGTCAATAAAAGCTTTTAAAGGCATTTTCAGCTCTGAAACTTACAGGATATTCTTATAGTATGATGACCTCTTAGATGTCAAAAGCTAACAGAAAATTTGATTTCTCAGTTCACACCCCTTTAATACAAAATTCTGCCCTCTCAATTGCTATTTCCTAACAACAGTTTTTGAGTTCTGTCATTTCCTCATGGAATAAGTGGTAAAGCTAACTTTGTCCTATCTCTGCAACAGGATCCAACCATTCATACAAGCTGTACCTTCATATACTCCCACTTTAGCCAAATAATTTCCTGTTTACTGTAGTATCCTCCCGGGCACAATAACAACAGGGGAAAAACAGAGGCACATTTGGACACTGTTTGAGAGATATAATTTGTGGTCTCCAGCTCACCTTTTCTTTCGTGTGACAATGAGAACATCATTGAAGAGGAAGAAATAGACCTGCTGGCGAGATGTCCTCTTGGAAAAGATACCATTTTCCTCTACGAAAGCCGTTAGCTCACCACGCTTCACCATCCAGCGGGAGGATGACACCAGTGGGAATGGCTGCAAAGAGAAAGTGGGAAACAAGAAAGTGTGAGCCAAACAGAATCGTTAATGTTTTTAATGCAAGACAGATGACATGAAGAAATTAAAAAAAGGCCTCATCTTTCTCCAAATTACATATATTAAGAGCAGTATATAAAATAGTTTGATAGCGATGTGGTATTTTGACTCCTAAACAATAATATAATAAATCAGCCAGCTTTAAACAAAGATTGTCTCAAGACCCCAGAGATTGGTTGCATTGCTTCAGTTATGCTCTTTTTAGGAGATTTCAAGTCAAGAATAGTGTAAAAAATCCAAAGGACAAAGGACGAAGCACTCGAAAAGACACTGGGGGCCCTATTTTAACGATATAAACCACAAGTGTAATAGCACAAAGCACATGTAACTTTGTGGTTGGGTCCCGGCGCTGTTGCTATTTTCCCGGCGGGATAAATGCCTCTTGCATCCAACATACCCTTTAAGAAGAGCAGGTGCGCATGTTGCATTACGGATTGTTATTATAACGGCGGGTTTACCAGGCGCGCGTCAGGAGCGTTCACAGCCCATGAGACCGACGTTCTCGTCAGGGCAGTGAAAGACAGAGAAGTGACGGTGTATGGGGATGGGAGAAACCCTCGCACATCAGCGTCGGCTAAACATTAGCCTATATTCTAGATTTCATGTGACGTCACAAAGTGGCGCGGCCGCCATTTGTAGGACCGAATCGCGATTGCTAACGTGCCGTCTATCTGCAGTGCTGTAAGCTGTGACAACAGCAAATCACAAAGAAATGATAAACTAAAATTTTATAACATTCCCAAAAACCCTGAACGTCGTCAGAAATGGATTTCTGCTATCAAGAGGGATAACTGGACACCTACAGAACACAGACTCTGCAGTGAGCCCTTTATTTCAGGTAAGGAATGTAAGCTAACCGTTTGCAACATGGTTTGCAAACGTGAACTGTTGTAACATTAGCACCTGTTCCTTACCAATCAGCCTTTGCAGATAAATTCAATTAGGTAATGTGTAACTGGCTTACATTTTCTAACAAAATAACTTGATCGTCATCTGTGTCTCTATCAACGTTATGTTAACGTTAATTTATCCACTTTTAGACTAACTAATTCGGTAAAACTTTACTAAGGCTTTAGTAAATAGATATTCCATCACATATAAAGCATTAATAGTCATTAATAGTTATAAAAAGCAATTTATAAATACAGCTATAAATGCTTTATTCTTGATTACTTTATTAATGATCAATTTATCATTTCTAAATGAAATATTGCATTATTTATAAACCAGTTATTTAAGAGTTTTCAATGGAGTTGTCTAAGATTACTTTAAGTATTTAAATTCACATTCATACATCTTATATTGAGACAAACAGTAATACTTAGTTTGTTCATAAAATCTACCTGAATTTACTCAATGTACTTAAACTTTGTGATCTTATGAATCACTGAATACTCTTAAATAACTGGTTTGTAAATAATGCTATACTTTATTTAGAAATGATAAATTGATCATTAACAAAGAATGAAAATACTATTATTAAACACATTATAGCCTAGATATGTTTATAAATCAATAAGTAAAAAGCATTTATAGCTGTATTTAGAAACTAATCATTGTCTATTAATGCTTAAAAAAAATGATGTATTAACTGTTTACTCATGCTTAACTAATGATTAATAGCATGCAGTTATTATAAAGTGTAATGACTAATTCTGAGTTGGTAATGTTAATTGGTGTCTCTTTATACCACTGCAGGCAAGAAAAGTGATAATCCTCTGAACCCCGATTATGTGCCAAATCTGTTTGCCTACCTGTCACCTGAGCAACGACAAAGAAAAACCAATTGCTACAAGAAATTTGAGCAAACACAAGCTGTCAAGAGGCAGAGAAGTTGCACCAGTGATGTGTCAATGTTACCCCATGGTAAATATACTGGCAATGAGATGGACCACAGTGACAGCTTTCCTGAGAGCGGGCAGAGTGGGGAACACAGCTACTGTAAAGACCCTATCCATACTGAGAGCAGTGTAGCATCCTCTGATGAAGTCTGTCGAGAAACTGTGAAGAAACTGACAGAAGAGTGTACCAGACTGAGGGCAGAGGTCTATCAACTTAGGGACAGGGTAAGCAAGCTATCTTTCCAGCAGGAGGTGTTCAAAGACAATGATGAGATGGTCCAGGACTTAACTGGACTTCCATCCTATTCCAAGATGATGGTCATCTTCACCTTCTTGTCAGGATTCCTAAAGGGGGGACATGGGCTGACTCCCTTTGTGTAACATTTGCCCATCTGTTGTGCCCTCAGAATAGAGACTACGTAACATTGTGTTCCCAGTGTAACACATACTGTAACTATAAGAACTGATGTTTGTTTTGATACACGTCTGTTTTATATTTGCAATAAAAAAAGGTGACAGTAAAATTCTGTTTTCATTCTGTTTATTGTTAATCATTCGTAATAATCAAATCATTCATAAAAAATCCCAAATACATTATAAACCACATGGGTAATAACTGCATTTCTACTGTGCAAAAATTTATTCCTACCAGAAACCCTGTGCCCGGCTCACAAATAGTAACTTAACCGAATGTTATTGAAAAAGGCATTTTAAACTACTGATTGTAAACTAACACTTAATGAAGACATGAACTTCATTAAAGGAATAGTTAACTTTAAAATGAAAATTCATCATTCTCACCCTCAAGTTGTTTCAAACCTGCATGCATTTCTTTCTACAGGAGAACACAAAGGAAGATATTTTGAAGAATCTCAGTAACCAAACTGGAACCATTGACTTCCATGGTAATTTTTTTTTCCTACTATGGAAGTCAATGGTTCCAGTTTACTGTTTGGTTAATGACATTCTTCAAAATATCTGAGAACTGTCCCATCTTCCTGTACTGTTATCCAGGGGTGTGTTGGTGTTACACTGAGGCTTTGTGAATGCTTCACCTGAAAATTTAAATAAAAGTAAAATTAGCAAATTACAGATTAGCTTGATAAAACAATTTTTACAATTGGTTTACAATTGGAACACATATAACGTCGTTCTAGAAGACAGCTATCAATATTTACATTAGTAACCTCATACATGGCTGAATGTGCTGTGCTCATTGTTTCTGCCTTAAATTAATAGACAGTGATTTGTCTACATTTCTGAAATTCATAACTTTGACACTCTAAATTGTAATGTACATACGCATTTTCAGTAAAGATGTTTTGAAATATTGTGAGTGCTAAAAAAATGAGCTTATCGGACATGGTGTGGGGGGGGGGGGGGGTCATTGCGAACGGTCAATTTATTTCAACAATACTTTTATGTTCAGCAAGTAAAAGAGTGCCACTTACCCTTCCTGTTATCAAGAACATTTTCTTCATCTCCAGATGATATATTCCGGGATCATTAACCCATCCTGAGGTGAAGTAGCGGTAGGCTTCAGTGCTTTTAAATGCCTTCCGGTGAATGGATAGGGATTGTGGACGAGGTAGTAAATGTCAGCGAACGTCAAATTTTTACAAGTCAGCAGTTCGTTTGACAGTAAACACGGAATTGTATTTAAATACCGTTTAAATACCTTTTCATCTGTAATGAGGTGTGCTGTGCTATTTTAGTGTGCGACATCTTTCCGATCACTAAGGAGAAGCTACGCAAAGGTCCTAAAGGTCCTAAAGAAGTCACGTGACTGAAACCCATGAATACGTATGTTTCTTGCCACTATGGGCATGTAAACCACAATGATTTCCCTCATGTGTTAATATTTTTCCTTGTTATAATGTATGATTTGCAAAAATAAAAACTGCTGCATCTGTGTTGATGAGAGAATCAAAGCGCGTTGTGCACCCGCTACATTATGGCCAAGTATGCGCGCTTAAAACAGCATTATGAACAACGCGCAACGCGCCACTGACTTTAGATCAGGTTTTTTTCTGGTCAGTGGCGCAATTCCAGTTTTCTGGAACTGTAAAATAGCACCAGGGAATGTTTGCGCCGAAATACGCCTCCTTTTTGCGCCGATCCGACCAGGGAGCGCAAGTTCATTTCCTAGTTTACAGACGTGAGTCTTTTGAGGGAAAAATCCCGCTTTGCGCGCGTGCAAAATAGGAATGACACATGCGTTTGTGTATAAAGTCATTTGCGCCGGGTGCGGCCTGGGTCTAATTCACTAATAATAATACAAACAGGAGAACTCAGAAAAGGAACATAAAATAAAATGCCTAATTGCAAACATATGCATATGCACACACATTTGTCCTTTTAACTTCATTCTAATGCAAATGAATTTAAAGCATTCTAAATGAGAATTTAGAGAGTTATTTTCTCTGAATGTGTGACCTTTTGCAGAGCCTTTCGTCACTATTGTGAACTTTTTCTTCTAAAGTGTTAATAACACAGAAGCGAAGGCCAGGAGATTTGGTTGTATCTTCAGCAGGATTCTTTATTGAGAACACGAGCAGTAGGTAGCTGTAGTCATCAAGCCTAGTCTAAGGGAATCTTACATTTTAGTTTATGTACATTAAAATTACATTACATTACATTTCAACAATTAATTACATAGAGGTGGCATGTAAATGAAGTACAGGAGTTAGCCCATTTCCCCAGTCCTGATCTCATCAGCATAACAGTCTCATTCACATATCTTGATGATAATCCAATCAAGCTAACTATTCAACGACTGAGCAAGATTAAATACAAAGAGTCTCAGTAATCTGATACATTTAACTTACAATAGAGAGAACAGGACTGGCAGGACTCTCATGCTTAACAGGTGAAATCATTATCATCATCATAACCTTAAAATGTAAAAAACAAAGTACATAACTTTCTCAGTTTATATACTATTGTATTGGAACCTAAATTAAACATTTAATAAATGTGTAATACAACACTCTCAGCAAATATACGACACTGTGACATACAACACCTAAGAGAATGCAAAGAAGTTGCTCATGGTAATACCAACTATCCTCAAAGCAAGTTCAAACACAAATATAGCTGTGAGCCTATATATATAATAGGCCTACAGACAACATGGATTTAACGGACACATTATATAGTACACACGGCTGAAAATTCATATGAAGTGTGCCATTTGGGACAGGGCCTATGGTCGCGAACACTGTTCAATGTTCCCTCTAATTTTTTTTTTCTAATAATCATAAGGAAAACAATAGGGCTCTGCGCCCTTTTAGGGCTTGGGCCCTAATAATCCTAACGAAAACAATAGGGCATTCGCCCTTTCAGGGCTTGGGACCTAATAAACACAATTTAAAGTCAGCATTAAATGTGAGTTGCAATCATGCGTTGCAACTTGCGTGTGATTGCTGTCTGAATTGCCGTCGTCATGGCCGAACAACAGCTACAAAGAAGAAGGCAATGGTTTTATCAGAGGAAACTAAAAAAGAAAAGGGGAGAGTGACAAATTAAAAGCAAGGACGAGGATTAACATTTTGGTCTAGCTTTCGCTTCGCTCGCTGGCATGAGCTAAAGGAGGAGGAGGGGTGCTCGACCGATGCTGACGCTTGCCTGGACACAAATGCTGTTTCCAAGGTAACCCAGATAAATTCATATAAGCAGTGTAGTATTTTCTGGTATTCCAGCCACAGCCGATGGTGTTATAAGTGTAATAAAATGCCCACAGCCCAGTGTTCATTTCTACACACAAACACAGCCCGCCTCAGTTCAGGGCTCGCATTAATTAAATCGACTCATGTCAAAATGTAACGTTACATTAAATGTAGTGAACATGTCCACGACTCAGTGGTACCCACAAACACTACACACCACATGTCCCACGGTTTCTATAAAAATAAACCAACATAACGTTAACACTCAGCTCTGGCCGAAGGTGTTTTCAGTGCAGTGAATGTGCCCACTGTCCCGTGCCCACATTCACTCACAGACATGATAAGCCCCACGGGGCTCACCCGACTCGCTCTTTCTCAGTCGACTGCTATAGGGAATCGAGCGCGGCAAGGCTGCCCGGCCGGCCTCAAACACTGCAAGCACACACAATCTAAAGACACAGGAGGCTGACCGGTTGACTGTTTGTTGACTTTAATTTGTGACAGTGCTGTGGAGCTTGTGGCCTCTAGGGACGCTAGATGTGAAATTTACAGGTCGAGCACCATCTAGTGGCCAAAAATTCCGCAGTGTGGCTTTAACACCCGTGTTGAGGAAAGTTACTTTTAAAAGTCATTACAAAATGCATATGATATTGTGTTACTTTGTATGAAAAGTTACATTACATTTGCGTTACTTTTTCTCACCTTTTCTTTTTTTCTGTTGAACAAAAAAAAAAGATATTTTAATGAATGTTGGTAACCAGACATGGAACCAGGCACTTTTTATTTATTTTTTTTACTGTGGAAGACAATGGCTACTATCAATTGTTTGATTACTGACATTCATTAAAATATCTTCTTTTGTGTTCAACAGAAAAAAAGAAACTTACAGGTTTGGAACAACTTGAGGGTGAGTAAGGCCACGTCCACACGAAGCCAGAGCTTCCCCTGATGATGTTTTTTTTTTTCCTCGTTCTAAAAAAAAGTGTCTAAAAATATCTGTGTGCACACGAAACCACTGAAACAGACTGAAAACGATGTAGTAGACATCCCAGACCAGTATGTGGCGCTGTAATTCTGCCATAGAGATCCACTAAAAATGCGAGAAGAAGCATGTGCATAAAACCTTGCACGGCAGTAAAATAAAAGGCTATGAAATAATATTACGCATTACACTTTCATATTACGATGACATCATCGTTTCACAAAATATACGGATTGGCCGTACACACGAAAACGCAAGGGCGTCATTTTCAGATCTATCCACACTGGAACCCGGTTTAAAAAAAATAGCGGTTTCATTCTCCAAAAAGGCTGGACCCGTCTGGATAAAACGCCAATACAGCAAAATATTTGTACGTAAACAGATAAACGCGTCTCCGTGTGGACGGGGCCTAAGTGATGACAGAATTTTCATTTGTGGGTCTCTTTAATAAAGTATGATTAAATACATGGAGTATATGGAGTAATGGAGTAATTACATGCAGTAATACATGGAGTGTAATTTAATATATTTAATTATTGCAGGTTTGTGTAATATTCTGAGTTTGGATTTCACTGTTTTCCATCATTTTTAGGAATACTTATTTTTTGTGCAAGTGTCAAGTGAGATGAGTAAATGCAAGCTTACATTTAGTCTAGAACTACAGCCATCATGTTTACACAGCGCACACAACACCTAGTAACACACATAAGTAAAAAATAAAGTGCATGGATAAACAGCAAAATTCCATAAAAACAAGAACTGTTCATTTTGATCTCATGGTAACTTTAAACAGAACCAGATTACTTGTACAAATTCATATGTGCTGTTTTTCACAGAAGAACCTTGCAGCTCAAGCTATACCACTCTTCTCTCTATTTGTCTCTCTCTCTCTGTTTGTGAAAACACTTGTGCGCACACATTACACATTGCCAATGGAAGCCTGGTAATTGTAAGATACAGTTTCATATATGAAATACAATCACAATGTGAGACAACGTTACACTGTGAAGTTGCAAAGAACTTTTTATTTATTTATTTGGGTGGGGACACAAGGTAATTAATTTAAATGATTAATTTAGTCGTCCCTACACTTGGACATTATTATGCAATTTTATATTGAATATTTCAACTTCCTGAGCACTACTTGCATTGCAATCTAAAACCACCCTGTCACACCATGTAATTGCAGTTCAGCTGTATGTGTGTGCATGAACAGACTGGTGTGAGATCTACTGACCTCCTAACAAGTGGACACAGCAAAGTCGTGATTGTGCTGAATCCTTTAGACATCTGCTTGTACCAAATGTGCCAGCAGAACTTTCCCACACTGCTCAAGTAGCAGATTGTGAATATGGTTACATCAGTGAGTGTGTCTAATGCATCACTGTGTACATGCAAAGCCAGTTTAAAAAGCACATGCATAATGTGTTTGGAAATAATTCACGATGAACACATGATGTGAAGACCCACAACGAGGGAGCAGCATTAGTGTATGAGTTAAAAATGTCTGAACAAGTATTCTGTAATGAGTAAAAAACAAACAGCAGCAAATACCCATAGGTCTGCTTGTTTCTTGTGGTACAGAGCACAACATAAAAGTGAAGGCAAGTAAATGACAAATCCAATGATTAAAAGGCAGACTTAAGTCTAAACTTTTGCTAATTTATGTCAGAGAAAAAAAGAGCATATAGTTGCGTTCAGATCTCCAAACAAATCATTTCACTCCACATTCTTTAACCAGTTGGATTAATCTTTCCAAGTAACTAGAATTTGTGTAACTCTACTCTACTCAATCTGAGAAGGCCCTCAGCTGTGACATGGACATTACTGTTAACAGATTAAAGAGGTTTGTGGAAAAGAACAAAGATAGTACACACATGCTTTATAAGATTAAGTACATATTTCCTCTCCATAAGACAGTCTGTCACGGTGTGGTGCAGGCTGAGGAACAGGAGGAGTCCAGATTCACACGAAGATAATATTTAATTCAAAGTACAGGCAGGAAGACAGGGTAACATTCAACATTGACTGACAAAGAGAATGAAACAGAGGGAACTAAATACACAGAGGAATCAAGCCTAATGGGGTGAAAACAGGTGAAACAGATGAACGGGATGATGAACAGGTGGCAGATTGAGGGAGTGAGTTCCGGAATGGAGACGAGAGGATCCTGGGAAGTGTAGTGCAGGAGACGCAGACAGAACGGTGCAGACGAAGACTCTGTCAGAACTCCCCACTCCCGGAAGGCATGGCCTCACGCCGTAGAGCAGAGGAGGGAGGGGGGACGATCTGAGGGCTGAGCAGGGCGTGGCCAGGGCGGAGCAGGTTGAGGGCGTGGCCAGGGCGGAGCAGGCTGAGGGCGAGGCCAGGGCGGAGCAGGTTGAGGGCGTGGCCAGGACAGAGCAGACTGAGGGCGTGGCCAGGGCGGAGCAGGTCGAGGGCGTGGCCAGGGCGGAGCAGGCTGAAGGCGTGGCCAGGGCGGAGCAGGCAGAGGACGAGACCAGGGCGGAGCAGGCTGAGGACGAGACCAGGGCGGAGCAGGCTGAGGACGAGACCAGGGCGGAGCAGGCTGAGGGCGAGACCAGGGCGGAGCAGGCTGAGGGCGAGACCAGGGCGGAGCAGGCTCAGGGCGAGATCAGGGCGGAGCAGGCTCAGGGCTAGACCAGGGCGGAGCAGATGGACCCTCTGCGTCCAAGGTGGAGACGACGGAGGGAGGAGCCGTGGAGAAGGCGGGACTGACGACTCCAGGGAGCCGACTGATGGAGGCGGAGCAGGTGACCGAGGAGACCAGGGTGAAACCATAGAGCCGACGAG
The DNA here is from genome assembly GCA_038021265.1 of Cyprinella venusta. Lineage (NCBI taxonomy): Eukaryota > Metazoa > Chordata > Actinopteri > Cypriniformes > Leuciscidae > Cyprinella > Cyprinella venusta. Next base: position 21,208,912 of record CM075871.1, read on the forward strand.
ACAGGGCGATGTTGAACGGCTGGAGGGACATGGTGACACTGATAGCGCCGGCGACCGAGGCCAAGACGGGGATCCTGAAGACCGCGGCAGAGCCAGAGCGACCGAGGACCTAGGTGGAGCCGGAGGGAGAGAAGAGCCCAACAGAGCCCGAAGGATGGAATGACGAGGCACAGCCAGAGGAGGGTAGTCCCAGGGCGAGGGCGGGTCGATTAAGGACTAAGGTGGAACCGGGGGGACGAGGAAGCCTGGAGGAGCTGGTGGGCTGAAGGGCCACGGCGGGGATGAGGGAGGTAAGAGCCATGGTGGAGGTGATGGACCAGAAGGCTGTGGCAGAGTCCAGGTCGAGGAGGTCCGAGGAGGAGGCCGGGGATCCCCTGACCGAGATGGAGTTGGTGGCCGGCAGACCCACGACGATTCTACCTCCTCGAAGCACTCCGGGGAAGCAGTGGGGCTGCCAAGCAGTGGTGGAGAGACGGTTAAGATGTGATGGATAGGAGGAGGTGGGAGAGGGAGGCTGGGTGGGATCACGGTCTCTGGCTCAGGCTGGACGGTCTCTGGCTCAGGCTGGACGGTCTCTGGCTTAGGCTGGACGGTCTCTGGCTCAGGCTGGACGGTCTCTGGCTCAGGCTGGACGGTCTCGGGCTCTGGCTGGACGGTCTCGGGCTCTGGCTGGACGGTCTCGGGCTCTGGCTGGACGGTCTCGGGCGCTGGCTGGACGGTCTCGGGTGCTGGCTGGACGGTCTCGGGCGCTGGCTGGACGGTCTCGGGCGCTGGCTAGACGGTCTCTGCGGGGCTGGAGGGAACCAACGATGAGGCGGGTTCAGGCACGGCGGGGCTGGACAGAACCAGCGATGAGGGTTCAGGCTCGGCGGGGCTGGGCGGAACCAGTGATGAAGAGGGCTCAGACTGGAAGGCGATGATGGCTGGTGAGGTGAAGATGGTGGGTGTGTGGTTGAGTGGTGCTGTTATCTTCAGCCTCACCAACGGTGAAGGCTGACCCGCTCAACCACAACACGTGGTCCAGGTAACTGGCGAGGGTTCCTGGAAACGCTGCTGCAGGGGCTTGCTGGTACAGATGATCGTCCAGGCCCAACCAAAAGACTGTCTTGGAGATATCATCTGACCAGCTTACCCCAGCAGAGAGCTCCAGGAATTTGGCAACATACTCCTCAATTGGGTATCCATCTTGGAAGACGTTGAACAGAGTATGAGATGGGGTGAGGAGAATCCCCATGCTGCAACTTCCACTTTTGGGTCGGTCAATCTGTCACGGTGTGGTGCAGGCTGAGGAACAGGAGGAGTCCAGATTCACACGAAGATAATATTTAATTCAAAGTACAGGCAGGAAGACAGGGTAACACAGGGTAACATTCAACATTAACCGACAAAGACAGAATGAAACAGAGGGAACTAAATACACAGAGGAATCAAGCCTAATGGGGTGAAAACAGGTGAAACAGCTGAACGGGACGATGAACAGGTGGCAGATTGAGGGAGTGAGTTCCGGAATGGAGACAAGAGGATCCTGGGAAGTGTAGTGCAGGAGACGCAGACAGAACGGTGCAGACGAAGACTGTGTCACAGTCTGCATGTGCAAGATTTTACATGTATTGCTTGCATAGTTTATGCATTTTAGACAATGTTCCTCATTAGCTGATATTACAGGCAAAATGTCCAACAGCAGTACATACGTATCTCTCTAGGACTGGAAATCACAAGTTTGTTCAGTGATTTTTACTTTTCAAACCAACTTTTTAACTGGAGCTGAACTTACTGTTATGGCACTTGGTTCTGTTAATGGTTTCTGAATGTATTTTTCTGCAATCATAATACCATAATACAAAACTCTAACAGTGTATTATAGAATCTACAGCACTAAGTAGAAAAGACATTATGTTTCAGATTGTAGTCTGAAATTAATTTGATGTGAGAAAGTCTGCAGAAGTGTTACAGTGTTAAGTGTAATTTACATCAATGTTAAATGTCTTTAACATTAAAAAATGTGCTACCATGCAGTTTACATATTGGACACTTTGCAGCTGTTTTGCCACTACACCGTTATGCCCAGCAACGCTGCATGTAAATCATTATAATATGCTGATTTGTTGTTCAAGAAACATTTCTTATTATTTTCATTGAAAACAGCTGTGCCTCTACTGTCACCTTTGATCAGTTTAGTGCATCCATGCTAAATAAAAGTAATAAGTTCAAACTTTTAAACGGTAGTCCACATATATTACCTTTTTACATAGTACCTCACTATGGGGTTAGGATTGTTGCATTATTCCAAATAAATAGATTGAGATTCACAAAAATGTATCAAATTCACAAATAAATAGCTTAAGATCCACAAATAAATGTAAAGAGTTTCACAAAAATTGACGAGTTGTGGTTTGTGACAGGCAGTTGTTTTTGTGACATTTTTTTAAATGTATATTTGTAAATATTATTTTGTGCAAATCTCATTTTATTTATTTGTGAGTTTTATACATTTTTGTGAAACTCTTTTATTTATAACTCAAAAATAAATAAAATGAGATTTGCCCAAAATAAATATTTACAAATGTGTTTTATGTCACAAACAGAACTGCCTGTCACAAACCACAACTCATCCATTTTTGTGAAACCCTTTACATTTATCTGTGGATCTTAATCTATTTATTTGTGAATTTGATGCATTTTTGTGAATCTCAATCTATTTATTTGGAATAATGCAACAGTAGATAGTCATAGGTGTGTGTGACGGGATTAGCAATCAAAATGGAATTACACATTAAAACTCAAGCCAAGAGTCGATCATCTATTTGATTGTAGAGACGGGACTGTTTCAAACTTTCTTGAAAACAGTCATTTTTTATTGCAACACTTTTTAGTGAAGAAATTACACAAATCACCTCAAAAGTTATACATTCAGAAAATTAAACATTTTTTAATTATCGCATTGGCCAATAATTTTTTACCTGTTTGGCTGAAGTGTTTAAAACTGACTTTTATTTTAACAGCGCTGAGAACACAGAGCCAGAGTGTTGATGCACAGGAGCTCTCGTTTTACGTTATAGTTCCATTTTATTCATGAAAAATAATACATTTTATTATTGAAAAATAATATTACAGAATTTCAGAATCAAGATTTTTCTATCTAAAGTATAAATCTGTTTCTTTTACAGATATTTTTTAAATCAAGTTCAAATCTTTTATTTTTGCATATTAATATATTTTCCTATTAATTAGTTTTTAATTTAGCAAATATGTAACACTTTACAGTAGAATATTTTGTGCATGTTACATATATTGTATTTATAATATATATATATATATATATATACTGTATATATATAGTATTTCACAAAAGTGAGTACACCCCTTACATTTCAGCAAACATTTTTAATCTTTCAAGGTACAATACTATAGAAATGAAACTTGGATATATTTTAGAGTAGTCAATGTGCTACTTATATAGCAGTATTTACTGTCCTCTGAAAACAACTCAACGTACAGCCATTATTGTCATAGCTGGCAACAAAAGTGAGAAAAAACAAAAATGTCAAACCCGTGTCCAAAGTGTCAATATTTTGTGTGAGCACCATTGTTATCTAGCACTGCCTTAATCGTCATGAGCATGGAATTCACCAGAGCTACACAGGTTGTTGCTGGGATCCTCTTCCACTCCTCCATAATGACATTACGGAGCTGTTAGATGTTAGACACATGGCGCTTCGCCACCTTCCGCTTGAGGATGCCCCACAGGTGCACGATAGGGTCCAGGTCTGGAGACATACAGTACTTGGCCACTCTATCACCTTCACCTTAACCTTACTCAGCAAGGCAGTTGTCATCTTGGCGGTGTGTTTGGGGTCATTATCATGCTGTTCGGCCCAGTTTCAGAAAGGAGAGCATCATGTTCTGCTTCAGAATGTCACAGTGTATGTTAGAATCCATGTTTCCCTCAATGAAGTGCAGCTCCCCAGTACCAGCAGCACTCATGCAGCCCCAGACCATGATGCTACCACCACCAAGCTTGACTGCAGGCAAGACACAATTTTCTTGGTACTCCTCACCGGGGCATCGCCACACATGCTGGACACCATCTGAACCAAACAAGTTCATCTTAGTCTCATCAGACCACAGGAGATGGTTCCAGTAATACATGCTCTTGGACAGGTTGCTTTCAGCAAACTGTTTGCGGGCTTTCTTGTGAGCCAGCTCCAAAAAAGGCTTCCTTCTGGGACGATGGCCATGCAAACCAACTTGTTGTAGTGTGTGGATGGTCTGAGCACTGACAAGCTGACCTTCCGCTTCTGACGCACAGCACAAGGACTCAACTTATTTGACTGACCCGTGCGAGGCTTGTTCCAAGTGGAACCTGTCTTGGAAAACCTCTGTATGGCCCTGGTTTGTACTATAATACAGTTTCAGGGTGTTACCAATCTTCTTATAGCCTAAGCCATCTTTGTGGAGAGCAACAATTCTAATTATCACTTAGGGTGTACTCACTTTTGTTGCCAACTATTTTGACAATAATAGCTGTGTGTTGAGTTATTTTCAGTATATACAGTATAATGAATATATGTAAATAGTGAATCATAAATTTACTTTAACAGCTTGTTTTATTCTCTTACCTTAATTTTAAACTCCAACTGGGAATTGATGGTGTACATCATTTCCGTTCTCTCCATTGTACGAGCGCCCTCATTACATTTCCTCACAAGCTGCATATACACACATACAGACAAAAGATGGTGATTATTAACTAAGTATACAATGCTAGTATTAGACAATACTAGAAAAATCCACATTGGTAATTCATGGCATTTCTTACCTTGCTGACAGCATGCAGAGCTTTTTTACATGCCTCGTAAAGGATCGAATCTTTTGGCGTCTTCTGGCTTATGGTCTACAAGACAAAATTATCTTTAAACTGTTGGTGCTTTTGCAAACTGTCTAATATGCTATGAATATAAAAAAGACTTGCAACAGAACTTGTTTTCCTGTATACAGTATATAGTTTTTGGTTTATTATTCCTGAAGCTTTTGAATACTTTATATTTAAAGGAGTGCTCTCAAACTTTCTCTCACGCTTGTCTGATATTTCCCAGCTAAAGTTTTATTTGTTTCCAAGCTGTGGGAGTAAAAAGAGAGAGAAGGAAAGAAAGTCAACCCCAATTTTCTCATAGCCAGAGTCAGCCAGCCCAGCTTTACTGTTCTAATCTCACCACCAAGCTCAGGGGACCTACAAACAAAGAGTCAGAGGGATGGAAAGATGAGAGGGTGAGAAAGTGAGTAAAGGTCTACAGGAAGGAGGGATGCATGGTGATAAATGAAAACATTAGCTTTGAGGATAGGGACCATGGAGATGTTTCTAGGTCATCTTTAGTGCAGCTGACTCCCTCACTTCATTTTTACACACACAATCCACTGAATAGGAAAAAGACGACAGAGAAAAAAACAACACCCGTTTAAACCATCTTTTAAGTATAATAAAACAACTCCAGCTCAAACCATTTACCTTATGCAAAAATACTGCAGAAAAATCAAGCAAAACAAAAATTAATCTTAACTGAATTGTTACAGTTGAACAGCGAGGCCCTGAAAGCTATTTTTAACGAAACAGAAGAGAACTGGAAGAGAGTGGAATTGACAAGGTATGAAGAGCAGAGAAAGAAAAACAAGTAGCAAGGGACTTTAATTAGTTTAATATGATGTGTTATGTAACAGGGAAAGTCCTGCAGGTCAAACCAAACACATAACATTAGTGGAATCTCTATGGGATGAATACAGTATCAAAATTATTAACACGTGCAAGCACAATTATAAATGAACTTGATACACATTGCAGAATGCAGTTTTATCCATACCTTTCAACTTGCATGTCCAAAATTCAAAATTGAATGAATTTGTAGCAATTTGTACAAATAGAAATCTGTGAGAATACAAATGTTTTCATAATTTGTGCAGCCTGAGTTGACAGAGAAAGTTGATAATAAGCATCATGGTACCAACAAAGCCTGGTTGGATTGGTTTGGTTTTGTCAACTCGAAACTAATCCTGCAACCCTGAGTTCAACTACTATCATGGTACAGGCCCCAGATCCACACATGCAAATCTTTTTTGTTGCATGCGCAAATTATAATAGACTAATACCAAATAAAACATTTGTATTCGCACAGATTTCTCTATTTGTACAAATTGCTACACATTCATTCAATTTTGAATTGTGGGGGGTTGGGGGGCATGTGTTTGTGTGTGTCTTGCATTGTCTCAAAAAATTATGACAAAAATAAAAAAAATATTAATTATTTTTTGAGACAATGCAAGACACTCACAAACACATGCCTATCTCCATAATTCTAGTTTTGAAGTTTTAAAATTTAACTTGCATTGCATATAATGTGTGATGGTCAACTAGTCTAAAATTAAGAAACCCCTAGAAAATTAGCTGAATAAACGTTAGACAATACATATAGAAAACAGATGACAATGAATAGACATGAGTCCTGTCACAGGACCAATAATAGCAAAACAAGTCACTTATTCTAAAAAGTTTAGACGAATCCGACATGGGGCTGTGTTAATATTAATACGTCCATCATTTAACACATTTTAAAAACATGAAAGGATAATACAAAAATGATTTCTGACATTTTGACAGAAAAAAACAACAACAACCAAGAACAAAATTTAAACTTAGCCCGTCAATTTTGGTTTTACAATTATCTTCTCTCTGTGTGCGTGCGTCAGTACTTGAGCTCATGCAGTTCTGATACAATGGTACTTTTTAATCCACAAGTAACTACTAACGTGCTATTTCATATCGTTACCAAATAAATATTTAACATGTAGCAGGCTACGTTTCTCAACACTGAGAATGAATAAATAAACGCCTGTTTCTCCAGACTCGTGCTTCAGTAATCCACAAATCACAGAACTTTCATAATCCCCAAACCATGGCGATATATCGTTCCGTATTACTCAAGCATTTTATAATTTGCATAGCTGAATGATGTTTTCCCCTTATCTGAGTGACCATGAATTATGGAGTATTTTAAGATAACCCATGCGATTGTGAACAGTCACGTGTGATCATTGAATCCAGATTAAGTTAACTAAAAACAATATTTCAACTTTCCAGGTCCAGCCCAGCCCAGCCCGTTTACCTTCAGGAGCCAGAAGTACTGTGACTACCATCCTTGCTTGCGGGAGTGGAAGTGGGATTGAGCGGGATTCTTTCTTGCTGTCCCTTTTCAATGATAGGCATCTGTCATTCATAACCGCTTGCTATTTTGGGAATGAACCCAGCGCTATGATTGGTCGAACTCCGCTTATTTTTCTGTTGCTTGATTTGAGGACTGCGCATACACAGAGTCGTCACCAGGTTTTTGCGTAGTTTAAAGTGACAAATTGTACCAGCGTACTTTGAGGTCAAAATGCGTATCCGCTACACAAAATGCATATGGGTTGGCAGGTCTGCACAGAGATTCAGCTAATGTTATCAAAGCATAAGATACATGTCAGAAGACTGAGAATTCAGTTGCAAAAGAGCTGAATGTTTATGTCAGTGTTAGAGATATTAGCAGAGGTCAGGCTGGGTCTGAACGGGAAGGAAAGGGATAATGTCACTCACATCCATCAACAGGGGCAGCCGTGTGACTCTCTGCATGGGAAGGATGAGGAAGGAGATCATGGGAAGGTTCCGGCAGTCTGGGTGGGCCTCGATCCCTGTCAGTACCTCCTTAAAGGATGAGCTTTTATTTCTGAAGGCATAAACAGACTGTTAAACTAGTGATGAGCCACAGAGTGTGATGTGATTCCAAATGGAATTGACTTTTTCATAATTGTGTCTCTTGAGACAATGTTTCAATCAAAAGAAACAACGTACATATTGTTAAACATATCCTGACAATATCTACAACTTTTGTCGAAATGTGACTTTATATCTTGCAACTGCGAATTAAACAAAGTATGCACCAGTATGTTGCGTTACTATGTAGGCCCTATCTTATAATGGTGATTAAATGCGACTTTATCTCAATTTTGATCTGCCAATTGCGACTATATCTCAATGTGACTGTCACAATTGCAAATTTGTTTCTCTAAATCACAACTATATCTTTCAGTGTGACTTCAAATCTCACAGCTGCAATGTAATTTCTCATACTTGCATCTTTATATCTCACAATGTGATATTGCAACTGCCATTTGATTTCATTTCTCGCAATGTGACTTCATTTAATTCTTCTTCTTTTAAACTTTATTTCACAATTACTCTTTTTATTTTTACTCTGAGGCAGAAAAAGGCTTCATAGAAATGTGATCTCTGTCCAGAAAAAATCTTCAGATCTGCTGGGCTAAAGGGTAAAAGTCAGAGGTGACTTTCAGTTTAATCAGTGACGAGTTATGTTTATTTTGCTGTACTCACAGGAGCCTTTGCAGAGTCCTCTGCTGGTACACTTCATTCGAGCAGTATGTCACATAGGGGTCAAAGTTTGCCTGTGCATGCCTTGAAACAATGTCACTTATGTCATCGATTACGATGTTTTGCTGGTGACGATCTTCAAGTTCCTTGAAAAACCTGGAGGGAAAAGGAAAGAATACAATTGCATTAGGGTGTTAACATGCGTGACATGCCTCACATAACATCAACACAAGTTAATGTCAATGTGGCGGGAGCAACGTTTTAGTGCACAAACACGCACATATACATAATGCAACACAAAGCCAGGAAACTGTTCTAACACCTCCTTCCCCAGTCTATGATCACATCAGAGCACAGGACATCCCAAAGCCCCTCAAATGACCAACCAGGGATGGCAGCATGAAAATCATACACACATGCTCTTCCTGACCAGAGACACACTTCATGACCAGTCATAGGGAATTCACTATTTTTCAGTAATCCAGAGGATGCAGCTCAGAGCTATCTGTGCTGGAACCCAGCGTGACCTCTAGTTCACAATCTCACAATAGACGACAGAAAGACAGAACCTGAATGCTAAACCTGGAAGTGATGTCAATCAGGTTGTTAGCACAGGGGCCATGACCCCGGGACCTATCTACAGGTGTTTGGAGCACTATCAGCTTTACAGAGGGACAAGAGTCAACCGGTGAAGTCCAAATGAACAGTACTCAAAATAAATTTGTGCAAAGGATAAAGTTGTGACGGTACGTGTTTTACTGAACACACACCAAACCGTCACTTCAAAACCGAGGTATGTATCGAATCACAACTTTTGTGTACCGTTACACTTCTAACAAAGGGTAAAAAGCAAACATCTATTTCTGGTCTTGGGGGTTAAAACAGCCACTGAAATCAAATTTCAGCTGATGTATCAGGGAAAATCCAACAGAGGAGTTTTGAAATTTCTTTTGACTTACAGTACAAAAGTCTCTCTATCCACAGCAAAGGAATCTGAGTTTTTATGTGAGCAATCCATCACATGAGCCAACCCACACCGACACATATACAGCGGGTCATTTCAGGAATGCTTCGCACTTCTGTTCTGGTGCAGAATGAAGGCAACTGTACATGTTCATGTACATTTGTTTATCTGTCATTTACAGCAGGCCCAGTGTGTGTTCAAATGAGACTGAATCATGTTCAGGAATCATGGACGACCAGAGGGAAAGTCACATTTTGTGCACTATTTTCAGCCAAATTGAAATACATCATCAATGACATTAATATCCAACACAGTTTTTTTTTTAACCTTTATTTATCCAGGTAAACTGTTTGAGAACCACTTCTCATTTACAAACATGACCTGGCCAAAAGGCTACAGGAAAAAAATAAAAACATAATGGACAGCTGTACATAGTCAAATACATAACACATAAAACAAGCAACTAAAATAAAAAAAGATAGACAACAAAGAGGAAAAAGAAAATGAATAGAGTGCTTAAATATGTGTATAAATATGGTTCATGATTGTCAGCAGGAACAAGAGTCAATTATGGAATTTTCGAGGTTTTGCTTAAAGGTGGAGATTTGGATCAGAGATGTAAGTTTCAGGGTATTTTGTAGTATGTTCCAGTCGTGTACTGATGCAAAGCGGAAGGCATTACATCCAAAGGTAGTAGAAGTAGGGGGGGGGGGGGGGGGGGTACTAAATTTAATCAAATTACTTGATCTTGTGTGATAGGTGTTTTGAGCAGCAAGAAGTAGGGATGACAAATAGAGAGGTGCCTTGCCCAGAATTGTCTTGTATATGAAGAGAAACCAATGATGGAGCCGCCGAGTATGAAGGGAGGGCCAACCCACCAGTTTATACAGGTCACAGTGATGAGTGTGAAAGGGTGCATTAGTGGAAAAACAGATGGCTGAATGATAGATTGTGTCAAGTTTTTTTAGAGCTGTTTTTGGTGCCATTCTGTAGATAATATCGCCGTAATCCAAAATTGGCAGTACTGTCGTCTTAACGAGGGTGCATTTGGAAGCATGGGTAAAAGAGGCTTTATTACGGAAAAGAAAGGCTAGTCTAGCTTTGACTTTTGTTTGAAGGTTATTGATGTGTGTAATGAATGACAGGGATGAATCCAGCCTTGACATACTCCAGAACCATACCGTTCATGCAGGTGATTGTTGGTGGAGTCTCTGTAACCTGTTTTCGGCTAAAAAGGATACATTTTGTCTTACTGGCGTTAATACGGAGGTGGAGACTGTCAAAGAACTGCTCTATGTAGGTGAAGCTGAGTTTAAGACTGGAAGCCGCAGAATTGGGAGAGGCACCCACTGAGTACAAAATGGTATCATCTGCATAAAGATGAATCCGAGAGGTACAGTCTCATGAAAGTGCGTATCTATACCACGAATGTCATTTCTCGTGGCATTTTTACGCCAAAAATGTTTTTTGTGTGCATATACTACGCACTGAAAACCCCTTGGGTAGGTTTAGGAGGGAGGGGAGTGGGGAGTTCGTGCATATTATACGCCATAAACTGCGTATCATAAGCACGCGAAAAACGCATACCATATACACGCAAAAACTATTTTTGGCGTATAAATGGCACGAGAAATGACATTCGTGCTATAGATACGAACTTTCATGAGATCGGGCTCTAATATCACGTCAACTAATTACTGCAATGAGAGGTACAAAAAAGGACAAAAGAACTAATTATTCTGGATGTCCCTTGTCTTTGGCTCTCTTTCAATGTTTGTTTGTAATGTGTAAATGTGTTTTTTTTTATTTGAAATTAAACGATATGGGCTCTAGTAAACTGATAATATTTATCTTGCATATAAAGGAAAACAAACACAGTTCAATATTTCTGTCAGTGGTTTGCTATATTAATTTATACTTAATCAACATCATGCCTCTAACTGAGAGAGACTTCTCGCTTTTATTTATTTTTATTTATTAAGTGTTTACAAATCAGAAGCACAGCTTGGGCTAAACGAGTCTCATCGTGAAACATCTCGCCAAACGAGTCCTTGAGAAGAAAACATTGTAGTAAAAAAACGGCAACTAAGGTGACTCAAGAGTTCCGGCTTGAGGTCGTTTTCCGATCTTGTTCCCTTTTTTCCCCTCCTAACTGCTCCCTGTATCATCTATACTGCACTATCCAAAAAAATTATAACTTTATTAAAAACATTGTGCCCTGAGCAAGGCACTTAACCTCAGTTTGCTCTAGGGGGATTGCTCTCATGACTATCTCGCACAGTTGAAGCAAAGCTACGAACCGAACCCAAAACTGTGTGTTTTGACATGCCCCAAAACTCACTGCGCCTGTGCGAAAACAGAAGTTTAACTATTTCATCTGCAGCAAGAATTAAAACAAATATAGGGAGATCTTAATTTCTGTTGCTATCAAACTAGCTACAAATTACGGTTGCTTACCTCCAGTTCGTGTTGCAAAATGGATAAACCATATATTACCCACGTCTTCACCTGCAATGTAGATACCGTTCCTCTTTTATTCATTTGATAAACAATGCCCATGGTAAACAAACTGTTTTTGAAATAAATCTGTTTTGACTAATTATTCCAGTGTTTGGAAATATTAGCCTACATGCTGTTGATCATTTTAATTATAGGCCTATAATTCATTAGCCTGGCTAACGTAAGACCCAAGTCTCATTAGCCGCATTTCCACTGCCGGGCTAGAGCTGGGCCAAAGCTAACAGCGAGCTGAGCCAGTGGCCTCGGGCCTCAAGCACCGGGCTTGCGTTTCCAGTGCCGGGCCAGTAGCCCCACAGCGCTGCCCTAAACCCCGCCCCTAACACGCCTTTCTGGATCAAACGTCATACAACCCAACCCATTTCAGCGGGTATTATGAATGAATTTATTTTTAAAGTTAGGAAGAGAACATGTATATTAACTCACAGGCCGTGCCTGCAATAGTGTCCCGATTGTCTCGCGATTCACCACTAACAGAGGGACGGTGACCCAGCACACCGTCCATCAAGTCGAACCATGGAAAAATCCTTCTCTGAACTCCGCTTTGTCCATTGTGCATTTTAATCGCCTTGTACAATACTGCGCCCGCAACTTTTTTATTTTTTCCTGAACTTGAAGCGTTGCTCGCTGAATGTTTAGCTTAGAAAGTTCAGCATCAATGTGTTTTGTAACATCCTTGTTTCTTCACACGCCGTCAAATTGACGTCGTACCCTTTCTTCTGCCCAAATGCTCAGAAGAGCTGTGGTATCCTCGACAGACAAGTACAGGCGATTCTCCGTTTCAAGCAGCAATTTTTTTGCGCAATATAAAAAAGTGAAATGTGCATCTTGCTTCAGATCATAACGTTCCATAATACCGATAAACTCCGCCTTTTACCTTGAGCACGCCTCTAGCCCGAGCTGGCCCGCTCTGGCCCAAGGTACTCGACGGGCCAGAAATCCTGGCCGTTGGCCCCAAGTAAGCCCCGACCAAGCCCCGGAAGTGACAGTGGAAACGCGACTGGCCCTGGCACACACTAGCACGGCTCGGCCTTGGCCCGGCAGTGGAAACTTGGGTCTGGGAACCACATGTTCATTTTCTTGTATTTGAGGCGTGGTTTACAAATACCCAGAGCCATTTATTGGGTGCTAAGAATGTCTATCAAATGTACCTGTAAGTAGCTCATAGCAATTCGCTTCAATTATACCAGATGACGTATGTAGAGCGACAGAAATTAGATGAGGAAGAAGATGATGGGTCAGAGATTTATGAGTACACGATGGTGTGTATCTAACGGGCGTTTCACACCGCATGTGTGAGCGGCGTGTATTTTTTCGGCGTGCATGTTGTGGGAAACTTTTCTTTTCTTGTAGAAAAGTTAGCAACTGAGGAGACCAGGAGACAATGGACGTTTTCCAAGCAGAAGTTCTTTATTGCTCGTAGCTGCAGTCACGTCAACATCGTCTAACTAAGGGAAAATATTCCCTTACAATTTATACATTTAGAGGGGAGGAGTTTACATTGAGGGGGAAGAAACTGAAACAAAAGCATGCAAATGAATTAGGAATACACCCTATTCTGAGGCCATTACCAATCCGATTGAATCAGCATAACTATTCAAATGCTAATAGTGGCAAGGAACTCTGGTTCCAAAGAGCCATCCCAGAGCCATTAAATACAAACGGCGGAAGTCTCCCCTATAGCTAATCCAATCAACCTAAACGATTCAATCTCTAAGCTGGAAGGTGAGAAAACAGGACTATTAGGAAAGGAGACTCTGGCTGGAGACCGAAAAATCATCTATCCGTTTTATACAATTGGAGTGGAAACCTAAATTAAACATTTTGACAAATGTTAATCAATGAGCGCATTCACACCGGGAGCAGAAGCAGCGCGTGAGCGTCAGCAGGAGTGGCACGTGAGCAGCAGCGAAGCGGGGGTTTCGGCGTCAAATCTGGTTTTCCTGCTCTGCTTACGCTAAATTAAAGTGAAAGTGTCCAAAATGCACAAAATAAGCATGTCTAATGAGTTTTAACAAGAACTTGAGTAGGCAAATAGAAGAAAATAAAGACTAAAAATAATATTTATAGAAGATTTAGGCTACCCGATAAGAACTTGTTTTTAATTATTCAGTTTGGGTGAAAGTTGTGTATTATATATAAAAAAAAAACTGAAGTAAATTAGCCATAAAATATTATATATAAACATTCTTTTAGTTTTTGTTTTTTTATCCACGGAGTTGCAGTCTTGTAAACATATCGAAAGTATGACTGGAACTAATAGATTGGAGCCATTTTCTGGGTTGTTTTGTTGTTTAACATTTATATGCGAATGTTGTACACATCCCCATTTCAAACTTTCAAGACTATCAATGTTATAAATGACCAACTTCTAAAAACAAATGTATAGTTGTCTTTGTAAAGAATTGCTTGCTTATATATGAAGCTTTGAAGCCACTGCTGTACACTCTACAAACGCTTCCAGTGTGAATACTCTTGCGCGTCTGCAGCTGCAGTGACGATGTAGTTACGCTGACGCACTGCTCAAGTGCTGCTCATGCTTGCGGTGTGAAACGGTCGTAAGCCTGCATCAAAAGGTAACTTTGAGTCTGCTGTCATTTTGGATCCCAACAAACTGCTTCGATGTGTCGCATAGTCATCGTCATCATCTTGCTGCTCCCTCCCTGTTCTGTGATTGGTTCCCTACATCAGGCAAAAATTTGGTCCATGGTATCTAGACTACCAAGCAGCATGAATATAATAAAATCACGCTGCGGCAAGGCAGTATAGGGAAACCCAGTAAACTCAATGTTGCAAGCAACATTGTCCATTACTGTTCAGTACAGGCGCCAGAAATGAAGTTTCCTTGCAGCAGTTCTTTGTTTGTGTGGACAACAGAGGAATTCCTGCCACTGTTTTTACTCTTTAACACATTTTAAGTTCTTCAGGAGTTGTTAGCTGGTAGAAATGCCATCATATGTACGCACATAGAATAAGTGCATTTAGCATAGCACACATCATTGTTTTGGATATTTGGTAAGTTCTGTCGCAAAATATGCGTCATAAAAGCTGTTTATTTTTTACGTATCATTATGTATGGTCTAAAAGATGACAGTGTGAACGCTAAACCAGGACTAAATGTATAATTTTAATTTTACTCTTTTAATTGCCGAACCAAGAGAACCGAACTACAAGTGTGAACACATAACAGATTTAATAACCTCAGACAGTATGCATTGAATTCAATTATCCCACAAGTTAAGTATGTTTTACTGGAACAGTGCTTACTACTAGATGTCTGTAAATGTTTAAAGAATTTAGTAAATATTTAATCCATCTGTGTGAACATAGCTGGTTGGACTTTGATCACAGGATCAACAGCTCTGAGGGATATTTGTGAAGACAATTAAACATCAGCAACATTCGAGCTCTGTGTTTATTGGATAAAGCTGGTACAGAGTAGAAGTACAGGACATCTAATTTTGTATAACCTCTAAAGACTTATAGGTATGGTTATTTTCAGATAATCTCTCAGGAGATTATTAATCACTCAGGATCTGCCATAGCCAATCGCTAACGTGTGGTCGTGACGCATGTCATGCGCCGAAACCGGCCGGAAACAACAAGTCCGAATGATCAGAGGATTATATTTACAACGAGAGCTGCAGGTTTTGTTCATCTAGGAACAATTATTAATTTTAAATGTATATTTGACACTAAGGACAGTGATGTATTCAGTCAACTGTCCAAGCTGGGTCTAATCTTTAAAAATACGCCGCTGGCTGCGGCCGTTTCGGATCTGCCGCAAATGCTGTACAGTGAATGATCTTTCTCTATCTGCAGATGTGCAATAAACAACAATTTTTCATATTATGTCTTAATTACCTTAATTAATTATGGTCTTCAAAGTATGTGTTTGTACATTTTTATTTATGACATTTAGTTTTTTTATTAAAACAAATTAACCATTGACATCTAAAACTGAAACTCAAATTATGGTCTTCAAAGTATGTGTTTTCACATTTTTATTTATGACATTTATTTAAAAAAAAATTACAACAAATTTTAATGATTTACAACATGTTGTAATGGAGAGGCAGAGTCGTGCGGATCCATATGCAGTGTAGCTTTATTAAGAATAGTCATACAGGCAAGGGTCAACGATCAGCATAAATGTATCACAGATAATCCACAAGAATTACCGAAGACAGGCAGGGGTCAGGGCAGGCAGCAATGATCAAAGTCCAGAAGAGACAGGCGAGGATCAGGGCAGGCAGCAAGGGTCGTAATCCAGAAACACAGGCAATGGTCAGGGCAGGCAGCAAACGGAGAATCAAGGTCCAAGAACAGTCGAGGGTCGATACACAGATAATCAGATAAACACAGGGGAAAACGCTCAGAAATGTCGCCGGGGCAAAACAAGACTTCGCACTGATTGAGAGTCAGCGGGCTGTTTATATAGGAGGGTAAATATGGAACACCTGTGCCGGTGATTAGCCCTAGGTACGGGGATTATGGGAAATGCAGTTCAATACTCGGGAGACGGAGCTCTATGAGGAGCGGAGAGAGCCACGGAGGAGCGATTCATGACAGAGCCCCCCTCCTGCGAGCGGCTCCTGAAGCGAGGATGTGTGCGACGCCGAGGTCTTCCACGGGGTCTCGGGGCAGGTTTAGTGGGGTGTTGCTGATGGAACTCGGAGATCAATGATGGATCCAGAACATCCTGGGACTTCACCCACGATCTCTCCTCAGGACCATACCCCTCCCAGTCGATCAAATACTGTAGTTCCCTGCCTCGGCGTCTTGAATCCAGAATCTCTCTCACCCGGTAAGCCTCCTCGCCCTCGATGATGATGGGAGGGGAGCTCGTCTCCGCAACCTCGTCCTGGTCCCTCTCTCCACTCGGAGCTCCGGCAGGTTTGAGCAATGAGACATGGAAGGTGGGAGAGATACGGTAAGTAGATGGCAATGCAAGTCGGTATGACACAGGGGTGATTTGTCTGAGAATTTTGAATGGACCCACGTACCTAGGGCTCAGCTTCTTGCTGGGAAGACGGAGGCGTAGGTCCCTGGATGACAGCCAGACCCATTGTCCTGGTTGATAGTTGTGCCCTCCTCTCCGATGACGGTCCGCTTGTACTCTGAAACGTCTGACTGCTCGTTGTAAATGAACATGAGCACAATTCCAGGTCTCCTCACTTCTCCGAAGCCAATCGTCAATGGCCGGTAATTCCGTGGGTTCCCCGGACCAGGGAAATAGAGGTGGTTGATAACCCAGAATGCATTGGAAAGGTGTTAGACCTGTGGATGGTTTGCGTAAGGAATTTTGAGCATATTCAGCCCACACCAGGAAACGACTCCACTCTTGTTGATTTTGGTTGCAGTATGTCCGCAGGAAACGAGTGAGTTCCTGGTTGAGCCTCTCCACCTGTCCATTGGCCTGTGGATGATATCCGGAGGTTAAACTGACATTGATATTTAACTTTTCACATAGAGCCTGCCATACCCGCGACGTGAACTGAGGACCCCTGTCGGACACGATATCCTCGGGAAGTCCGTACAGCCGAAACACCTGTTGCATCAAAGCCTCTGCTGTCTGTAGTGCTGTGGGAAGCTTGACCAATGGAATGAACCGACAAGCCTTAGAAAACCGGTCGACCACCGTAAGAATGGTTGTGAAACTCTGGGATGACGGAAGATCGGTGACAAAGTCAATTGCTATGTGGGACCATGGGCGTTGTGGTACGGGAAGTGGCTGGAGTAATCCGGCAGGTCTCTGGTGAGAAGATTTTGAGATGTTACATGCACTGCATTGCTTTACGAAGGAGATAACGTCCGCCTGAAGCGTCGACCACCAGAATCGATTCATGACTAGGTGAGTAGTGGCTGTGATTCCTGGATGGCCTGAGCTGGGAGTATTATGCACCCATTCCAGCACTCGAGTACGAAGAGAAGTCGGTACATATATGCGATCTGGAGGACAGTCCGAAGGTGGTTGCTCCTCCTGCTGAGCGGCTGAAATTTCTGTCATGATATCCCACTGGATGGGAGCCACGATGACGGCGGGAAGCAGAATGGGTTCTGAAGTGTGAGCATTGGGTGAACTATCAAATTGTCTTGAGAGAGAGTCCGCTTTACCGTTCTTGGATCCTGGACGGTACGTCACTTTGAAGTCAAATCGACTAAAGAACAAGGACCACCTGGCCTGTCTGGGATTCAGTCTCTTGGCTGTCTTGATGTACTCTAGGTTACGGTGATCGGTTAGAACGGTGAATGGAAGATGCGCCCCCTCTAACCAATGCCGCCACTCCTCCAAAGCTGCCTTCATGGCTAGAAGTTCCCGGTCTCCCACATCATAGTTTCTCTCAGCAGAATTTAGTTTTCGTGAATAATATGCACAAGGGAAGAGTTTCTCTGGATTGCCCTGTCGTTGTGATAGTACTGCCCCGATGCCTGTATCTGACGCATCCACTTCAACGATGAATTCTCGCTCTGGGTCGGGGTGATGCAGAATAGGAGCGGTGGTAAATTTCTCTTTCAACTGGTGAAAAGCTCTTAGACTGCTGGGTGACCACTTCAGTTTATGTCCACCACCCTGCAACATGGAAGTCAACGGGTCAGCGATCAGCATAAATGTATCACAGATAATCCACAAGAATTACCGAAGACAGGCAGGGGTCAGGGCAGGCAGCAATGATCAAAGTCCAGAAGAGACAGGCGAGGATCAGGGCAGGCAGCAAGGGTCGTAATCCAGAAACACAGGCAATGGTCAGGGCAGGCAGCAAACGGAGAATCAAGGTCCAAGAACAGTCGAGGGTCGATACACAGATAATCAGATAA
Organism: Cyprinella venusta; assembly: GCA_038021265.1. Taxonomy (NCBI): domain Eukaryota; kingdom Metazoa; phylum Chordata; class Actinopteri; order Cypriniformes; family Leuciscidae; genus Cyprinella; species Cyprinella venusta. The sequence continues at coordinate 21,227,625 of CM075871.1, forward strand.
ACACAGGGGAAAACGCTCAGAAATGTCGCCGGGGCAAAACAAGACTTCGCACTGATTGAGAGTCAGCGGGCTGTTTATATAGGAGGGTAAATATGGAACACATGTGCCGGTGATTAGCCCTAGGTACGGGGATTATGGGAAATGCAGTTCAATACTCGGGAGACGGAGCTCTATGAGGAGCGGAGAGAGCCACGGAGGAGCGATTCATGACACATGTAAAACTGACACACCAAACCATGCTTCTGCACAAGTACACAAAGGGGCTCAAAGTCTACTACTCATCACAAGAATCACAAAATTTACTGTTCGGAATCTGAGCTACTGACATGACTCCTGAGTACATGACTCCTGAGTGCATCTTCAACAACAGTTTAGCAGCCAGGAGTCGGGGCTTCCGAACACCAGGCTAAAGTGTCCGTACAAAATGTCACGGTCATCCTGCACGCCGAGCTTCCCAGCACGAACTCCTAACTTTTCTGCCTCCTTCACTTGATCCTCTATTAGTGCAACAAGAGGGGAGACGACAACAACTATTGGCTTTGCATCCCTATCATTTGCCTTAGCTAACTCATTCACCACTATTGGAGTGAGCTGGAAAATCACATTTTTTTCCCGAACCCCGTGGGGTGGAGGGCCACAACATCATGGCCACCAACAAAACTTAGCAAACATTGCTCTTACTCCGGCTTTAAATTATGTATATTTGTCAGTTTTCCAACGAATAAATAGCTTTTCTCGCGTCTTTCTCCGCTGCCATTACAGAACTCCAACTCAAACTGCATGTACGCACTACATCAACATCATCGTTCTCAGCCACTCCCTCTATTCGCTGATTGGTTCTACAAAAAATGTATTTCTGGAAACCCAAGAATATACAGCAGTCCCAAACCCAAGAATATACAGCAGTCCCAGACGTAGTACTGAAGGAAAATGAAATTGAGCGGAAGTGTGTAGGAGGGCGAAGCCAGGGTATTGATTTTGCACCTGTTCACTGAAATAGTTTGTTTCATAAAACAAGGCTACTCGTGATGTCATATTTGGCTTTGACTTTGACTGACCATTTGCTCTCACTTTCCGGAAAAAAATATTGCGATATATGTCGTGTATCGATATTCAGCCTAAATATATTGGGATATGACTTATGGTCCATATCGCCCAGCCATACCCCAGGAATGTATGAGCAGTGTATCATCATATCATATCATATAATAATATTTTTTTCAGGCAGGATCAAGATCCATGATCTTACAGAAACAAAATTATTTTTACATTGCTTTTTAATTCTATTTTGCAAGATACAGCAGTATGTCCAAACTAATTTCCTTATTTAAAAATAAAGCTGTACAAGGTGATTAAGGCTATGTATACATGGAAAGGATACTGAAGAGAAAACGCAAAAGTGGCGTTGCGTCATCACTTTTTATTCTGCGTTTAGACGAGCGTTTTGTGTGGGAAATCCATGTGCAAATGGTGACGCAAAAGTGTGTGAAATTCAATGTAGTATGCACTACAGGCGGCTAGGAGTGCATACTACAACAACACCAAGTATGTACATAAATTTACTTCAAGTCATTTTGGAAGATATGTCCTTTTAAAGGGATAGTTCACAAATTAATTTTGGTATGTTTTAGCTACCTCAAGGGCATCCAAGATATAGGTGTCTTTGTTTCCACAGTAGTTTCAATTTTGATGTTTTTAGCTCAAACCGTTCTTCTCTGTTAGTAATATAATGCAAGTCTATGGTCACCACCTCAAAGAGCATGCACAGAGAAGTCCAAATTAAACATGATTTAATGACTCGTAAATGTACACATGGATGGCCTAAGACACGAAAACGAGCAGTTTGTGTGAGAAAACGAACAGTATTTATACAATTTTTACCTCTTGTAACCATAGCCACGTCCAAGTCAAGTGATCTGAGGGTGCGGGCGCTTCGGTCTGCGCAAGCACCGGAAAGCGTTGGAACAGATCTAAGTATGGTTTTGAAAAAAAAGTTCAAATATATCGAAATCATCTTCCATTATGATTATGTATATATAAATATGTTTAGATCTTCACAGTGAAAGGTGACACTTCCAAAATCTCTGTGTAAATAATGAGTGACATACATGCGCGAGAGATCAATTCCGGTGCTTGCGTAGACCGAAGCGCAAGGTGCCTTCAGCTCAGTTGGACGTGGCTGTGGTTACAAGAGGTAAAAATGATATGAATACTGTTCGTTTTCTCACATAAACCACTCGTTTCATGTCATTAAATGTCCATGTGTAGATTTCCGAGTCATTAAATCATGTTTAATTTGGACTTCTCTGTGCATGCTCTTTGAGGTGGTGACCATAGACCTGCATTATATGACTGACTGACAAGAACGGTTTGACCTAAAAACATAAAAATTGAAACTACTGCGGAAACAAAGACACCTACATCTTGGATGCCTTTGAGGTAAGCTACAACATACCAAAATTAATTTCAAAGTGAACTATCCCTTTAAGAGTACATTTAAATTGTGAGGATGCACGATTAATGGAATTTTAATCACGATCACGATTTTAGCTTCCCGTGATCAAATTTGCGTGATCGAGCGATATTTAAAATGCGTCATTTCATTCACAGAACGCTCCGTACATCAAGGTTTTTTTTTTTTTTTGCAAAGCCAATCTAGCACTCCGTAAATCACTGTTTGATCACGTGCCTCCACTAGCTCCAGTGCGCAAGAGAGACCGAGTGTGTCTGCGTGCGAGCTACAGTGAACAAGAAAAGAGACGAGTGTCCAAGCGCGCTCAAAAGTGCACGAAGGATAGCATCCTCGAAATTAATTCCGGCTTCCCAGGGTCCTTCCTTGACATTGACAAACACCTCGAGTGTGTCTGCCTGTGAGCGACACGGAGCGACAGCACGCGAGAGATACTGGTTGTGTCTGAGACTGAGTGACAGTGCACGTGAGAGACCGAGTGTGAGCATTAGTAAATTGCAATAGTAAATTGGTACATACTACATAGTAATTACTATATAAAAGGCATGAAAGTTTGATTAATGGACTCCAATAATCAGTAGGCCTAGGCCTACTACAAACGTTTTGTTTTGAACTATTTTTTAATACATAGAATAAGTAAATCACATAAACTTTCATATAGGGGATTAAATAGAATCAATTTATGCAGTAAGATTTCACAACTAATCACTGACACATTTTACATTTCTTAAGTGTCAAATAACATGGGTCTCATTCATGAAACACGAGCAGAACGAATTTGTGTGTAAATCGTGTGTAAAGTGGTTGTGGCGTAAATTTTCGGATTCATTTAAAATGTTCGTATTTTCCAAATGTTAGTTGGTATGCAAGAAATCTACACCTGCTCCCAGCCACGCGTAATTGGTGTGCTTAACATCCGAATGTTTTGCTCATTAATAAGACTGCATTTTAATTCACCAATGGGTACATATTTAAACAGCATTTTGAAAAAATATTTTATATAGCAATTACATACGTTTTTTCTTTTTTATTATGAGAGCCAGTAATAGCAGATCTGGGGATCGATGGCGGTCCTTCTCCAGTTTGAAATTTTTCTGAAGTGAATTAATTCGTTTTTTGCTGTCAAGCTTAATGTCAAACCATTTTCTTCTCACTTCTTGGACTGTTCGATTAACAGATGAAACTCCATTAACTGCCACTAGTGTGCTTGAAAATAAAATGTGGCGTTTTGAATGAACTTCAGGGGCCGTATTCACAAAGAATTTTAAGGCTAAAAGTAGCTCCTAACTGGCGAATTTAGGAGCAACTCCTAAAAATAATGGGCGTGTCACTCCTATCTTTAGGACTCCTAATTTTTTTCACTAAGAGTAATTCACGAAGCAGTTTAGCCCTAAAAGTAGCACCTAAGTCTGGGACAGCTTAAAAGAAGTCGAGAGGACTCCTAACTCACTAAGACCTATTCACAAAGGATTGTAGCGACACCAGCGCCTCTCGCAGTCGTCCGGGGTCCGCGACACAAGCGGGAATGCTGCATTCATCTGCAAACAAATCCTCTCCCATGTCTCACGCTTAGTTTTGCTTGATATCCCAGTGCCGATTTTCACTTTTATTATGTTTTTTTTTCTATCACCAACTGGGCCAGCAGCAGATCCTGCGTCCAGTTGGGCTTTCTTTCCATTTTGGCGAGTTCATAATCCACCGTCATTCAACTATTACATTACTTCAATAGGAGCAACATTTCCTTGCTTTAGTTAGGCTAAAAGAACGTCAATTAACCAAGCAAGTGTTAATGCAAGTGTCGTTTTTCATTATTAGGCAAGTGAAGGTTTTCATTATGGTATTAGGCACCATTCACATATAGCGCCTAAAAACGCAAGGCGCGCCACGTTCTCCCGGTGGTTGCGCTCAGGTTGGTTCTTGTCACGTGACCTACGGTGCACTCCATACGGACACGCATAAAAAAATTGGCGCCTACATTTAAAATAACGAACTTGAGCACGCAAAAGACGCGATATGTTAACACTGCATGCCCTTACACCATGTCCTAACTACACGCGACGCTACGCCGCGGCACGCGATAAAAGGTATCTTTTCCATGTTAATCAGAGTTTTTGTCCTAACCAGACGCGACGGTGACACGCGAAGTTTCTAATTTAGAAACGGTTCCTATTTCTGCGACGTCGCGGCTGACAGAATGAAGAAATTACACTGGTTATGAGTACACATTATTTATTTTTAGTTAAAAATAGGTCACTGTGCCACAAGCGATAACGGATAATTTACCTCAGATTTTGAAAGCATGTAATATACACAATATTTATAAACACAATTTAAGTGCACTTTTAAAAATGCACTTTGTAATAATATGTAATTAAGTTGAACTTAAAGTAAGTACACTTTCATCACAATATTTATAAACACACTCAAGTGTACTTTTTAAAAATGCACTTTGTAATAATGTCTAATTAAGTTTAACTTAAAGTAAGTACACTTTCATCACAATATTTATAAACACACTTAAGTGCACTTTTAAAAATGCACTTTGTAATAATATGTAATTAAGTTTAACTTAAAGTAATTACACTTTCATCACAATATTTCTAAACACACCTAAGTGCATGTTTTTTAAAAAAATCAATTTTTAATATCTCCTTAAGTTTAACTTAAAGAAAGTACACTTTCATGATAATATTTCTAAACATCAAGTGCATGTTTTTTTTTTAAAAATTAACTTTTTAATTGTGTCTACTTAAGTTTTACATTTTAAATAATTATGATTTTATAGTGTTTTAAAGTTAAATTTATTAAATGAAATTTATTTTGATGAATTGACTAATATACTAAATAAAATATAAATTTTACTGGAAAACATGGAAAGTAATTCATTTCAATTTCAACTCAAGTGTGTTGTCCAAAAACAATTTCTTCATTTATTTTAAATTTGTTTAATCTATATATACTGTGTGCATTAATGCACTTGGAATGTGTTTTTCCAATAAATTTGCAATACAGCATGATCAGGACAACTTATTGTTGACATTTTTGTCAGTTTTCTACATAATATATGACAATAAAATGTAATTTCTGAGAGGATTCTTAGCATAACAGTAATGTGTTGGACTTTACATCTGTGAGAATACTTTCAATATCATTATGTTGTTCTAAGTCAATTAAACACATTTATTAGCAATCTACACTACACTGAACAAAAATGTTGACTTTCAGTTAGGTGAAAGAGTAAAGTTTTGTGAACTTACAGAGTCCAACAACACAAAGAGTTAGAACAACTTCAACTTCAAAAAGCTGAAATAAAAATATACTTTATACGAACATGGTGTTTAATGCGCATGCGCCAAAAATACTACGTCATGATGACGCACTACTTCACTAGAGTTTGAAAAATGCGCTGTTATGTTCACTGTAATCGCATCGCGATGCATGAGGAAAGGAAGCTTCCCAGATAAGAAGAGAACAAAAGGAGTGCCACGTTTGGCTGTTTGCAGATGAGATGTTATACTGCAAATAATCAGTCAAGTAAGTATATCTTGATGCTTTCTTTATTGAATTTTTTTTCACCGCAGTTAATATTGCGATTAAGAGTGCTATTAGTCGCAGATAGTAACGTTGCTATACGCATATATAGATTCGGGAGGTAAATTAATAATGTTTCCAATAATTTATCTATGATTGCATTCTAATAATGTCTTACATAGTAATGTGCTCGCGTGTGTCGGTGTGTTCGAGGAACTTGTATAATGAAAAAGTGTTTTAAAAAAATTTTTTTTTTAATTAAACCGACTTTTTAAAATAATTTTAAACAAACTAAATGACTTTAAGGTCAATTTGCATGCTGAATGCTGATCCAATATTGTAACTTTCGAAGACATTTGTATATTAATCAATCTTGATAACCACCATACATGTTTAATATCACCCACCTCTAGAAATAATGGTTGAAATGAATTTAATTTCGTTTTGCATTTGAAGAGTGAGTTGTTCAGTTACTATTTGTTTTGGAATATGTAATATTTTTGTGCTTATCTTGATTAAACATTCATTTTGCAGGATCAGTTCACATTTGTTGTTGGAGATCCTGAGTAAGTGGTGTGGAATCACAGACCTGTATTGATGAGGTGAGATGACAAGATTTATTATGAATTTTTGCCCAGCCAGCACACCAAGCTAAAACACTGCTATCAAGTCACCAAGTATCCCAATAGCCTTCAATGCTTTGTATCTTTTCCATTTGCAAGTTATACATTCCCACTTGTGCTTTTACATATGCCCCTATAATTATCATATATTTTACAACAAACCAAATAAAGAAGGCTGCCGCATTACTGTGTCAACTGTGGTAAATACAAGAACATCCTTCATGAAGATACGTGCAGCAGGCTTAAAATTCTTTTTTACTTTTCTCAATTTGCATGGTTCTTGGGTTTGCATGGGTCATTAACCTATATTTGTGTAATTGATAAAGTTATGTGTAATTCCGTGTAAAGTAGCTAAATAAATGTTCTCTATTTTTAATGACTTTTAAGCCCAGTGTCAGTGAAGATGGCATGGTCAGTGCAATCCTAGTCTCGCGTAGCCAGACCAAGCGTGCCGCACCAGCCCTCAAAAGTGAAGCCAAAACGTCTCGATCGCCCCCCTGTGACTGGACCTAGTATAGCTCATAATCCCCGCCTCCCCATGTTATTCAATGGGACGCGAGACCAACTAAACAATTAAATTACACTTCACATATCCTTTTTCCAAAGATAGTTTCTATCATTTACTGTAGTTTCTATCACGTTTATGTAATTTCAAGTGTTCGTTTCTAAAATAAGTTTGTTTTTAGTTAGTTATGTGATGATAAAATAACGGTGCGCTGACATCATGATTGACAGCTATGATTGACAGGTTCTCTGTGCGAGGTAGTCACTGAAGCACCAGCGAACGTTTTTTAATAATGTTGATTATGTGGTTAGTAGTTGTATTTACCTTATTTTAACAAGGTTCTGCAATCGGCAGACATCATTGGACAGGAACGAAGCAGACAGAGGCAACTTAATGAAAGTGCGGGGCGTGTGCTTGCGTTTGATTCAGCCAGAATGAGGGCGGGGCCTTGATTTCGCGGCTTTACTTTCTGCTCACGACTGCGCATGACTGGTCCCCAAACACGCAAGTGCGCAGACTCAAGTTCGAGATGTCAGCGCCATATCGAGACACTGGCGGCCTCAGTTCTCTCTGATGGAAAAGAGCGAAGGGGCGTCGTCCATCTTTTTTTACAGTCTATGAGCCAGACCTTCAGACTGACGGCTGAAGGTCTGGAATTCATAGCAGCTTTCTTTGGCCAAGGTCCGCCCATAAGGCCGTTTGACCGACATGTCAAACAACCAATTACAGTTCGTTTCGTTCAGCGTCACGTTTCGGTGCGCGGAAATGTCCCCACAACAACAGACCGCCGTGCAACAAGTCAGCAGCAGTCACCGGAGCGCCTTATATGGATCAATTGGTTAACAACGCTCTGCGTTATTAATTTCGCCCACGAACTCGCGCTCATGTCCATCTTATGCCCGCTTTGTCACACAGCTAGTTCAACCACGTATAAATCACATTATGTGTGTAAATCACGTGCCCGCTCACGAGTGCTCACTCTTAACAGACACACAGCGTTGCTCGCGCGCGTCACAAAATGTTCATAAAGCGCTCCCCATTAACCGGGTCGTCTCATTCAAATCAGCCAGCTGTTGCTGTGAGTGAGCCGCCGCACATTGAATACTCACATGAGTCAGGCTGAGAATGTAAATTATGTCACACCCGTCTGCGCTTTGTTTCCCGGCGGACTGAAAATAAACGCGACACTGACGCCCCCCGGAAATCCGATAAAATTCAACCAATCAGATGATGACTTCGACATTCCTGAAGTGTTTCCAGTTAAGTGTACCATATGCATCAGACGTTTAGCCAACGTTCCGTGGGCGTGACGTCTGAGGCTGAGACTAGTGCAATCCTGGTGTTTGTGGGAAATAGAGGAACCAATTGCCCAGATTTCTACTTCGGTGTGACGCTGATGAGGTAATTCATCACATCACACATTCATCAACAGTTAGCAGTCAAAAGTTTACATATACCTTGCTTGCAGAATAAACTGCTTCATCAGGGTAATACTACATAAAAAGACAACATATACATTTTTGTGTTCCCTCTTATTGCTAAAATTACTAACATTTTGCAGACACTGCAAGGTCTATGTAAACTTTAAAGGGAAAATATCTATCACTTTCATTCATTTGAGCCAAATATAATAATGGACTGGATCTGTTTTATAAAAAAATGTTTTCACTTTTTTTCTCAAGGTACTTTTTTCTGACTTTCCTGCCTCTTTGGAACAAATCCATTCACATTTACTTTGGAGAGCACCGGGACATTGACATAAACAGGACTTTCCAACTACTTCAAAACATTTGGTGACAAATGTTCTTGGTTTTCTTGTTTGTTTGTTTTTTGTTTTTTTTGCCTTTAGATTTTTTCAGGGTTTTTTTTTTTGGTTTGTTTTATTTGGTTTACTTATATTCACTGTAATGCTGAAGTAAGCATTTTGTCCTCTTTAATGTTGGTGCTACGAAAAGGTTTAAGAGCTAAAATTAACCAGGTTCGGTAATACTTTAATTAGGTCTCATTGGTTAATATTAGTTTATGTATTAGCAAAACATGATCTAAAAATGAGCATTTGTTTTACAGTATTTATGAATCTTTGTTAATATTAATTAATTCAAATATAGTATGTTAAAGTTGTCATTGTTCATGTGAGTTCACAGTGCATTATAAATTTAATACACAACTTTTTAATATAATAATGCATTATTAAATGTTGAAATTAACATAAGACTAATATAAATGCTTCAAGTATTATTTATTCTTAGTTCATGTTAACTGAAGGAGTTAACTAATAATACCTTTTTGTAAAGCATTAGCCTTTTGAATCTTAGTGTTCACATTTTGCAATATAACGTCACATCACATTTTGTTTGTATTAATTCATGGGTTGTGTGTTTGATGTACTGTGTGTTTGCTTCTAAAATGATGTTTGTACTGGTAATCCCTAGGTTATGGGGACCAAATTACCCCAAAAATATAGTTATACCAGTAAATTAAATGGAAACAATTTTATAAATCATACAGAATTATGTTTTCTGAAAATGTAAAAACACAAAAATGTTTTCTGTGATGATAGGTTTAGGTTTAGGTACCTTTGTATGAGGGAGAAAAATATTGTGCATATAAGCATCATTGCCCTCCAGACTCTTTCTAAATGAGAGTTAAAGGGATATTTCACTTTAAAATGAAAATTCTGTCATCATACTCACCCTCAACTTACACTTAAGTGATCTTATGAATCACTGACAACTCCTAAATAACTGGTTTGTAAATAATGCTATACTTCATTAAGAAATTATTAATTGATCATTAACAAAGTATGAAAATACAATTATTAAACACATTATAGATATGCTTATAAATCAAGAAAAAAAATTATTTCTGTATTTAGAAACTTATTATTAATGTCTATTAATACTTTATAAATGATTAATTAACTGTTAACCCATGCTTAACTAATGAATAGTGTGCAGTTATTATAAAGTGTTACCTTTCTTTCTTCTGCTGAACATAAAGGAAGATATTTTGAGAAATGTCAGTAACCAAACAGTTAACTGGTCCCATTGACTTCAATAGTAGGAAACAAAATACCATGGAAGACAATGGGACCAGTTAACTATTTGGTTACTGACATTTTTCAAAATATCTTTGTTGTGTTCAGCAGAAGAAAAATTCATACAGGTTTGAAACAACTTGAGGGTGAGTATATAATGACAGAATTTTCATTTTAAGGTGAACTACGGTATCTCTTTAAAGTGTTGTAACTGTTTGTTTCTTGTGTTTTTCTTGTGCATCAACAGAATGGTTTTTATGTATTTATTTTAGAGATTGTTTTGTCAGTAAATATAGAGGGTTTTAAATTGAATTTGTGTTGATTGTAGTAGCTAGGTTATTAAGACTTTTTTGTCCAAATTTGAAATAAATTGCAACTTTATTTTATTATTTTTTAATTACAAATGTATTTAATTATATAATAGTGTACATGTATGTTACATTAAAGTATATTTTAGTTGACATTAATTGCTTGTCAGTATATTTGGAAGTACACTTTTACCATATTTCAAAAATCACTCTTAATATTATCAACTAATAGCATTTAATTTGTACTTAATCTGTGATACATTTGAAATCAATTACATAAAATATGCAATAAGTTTGTCCAAAACATTACACTTAATTCACATTTAAGTGTATTGTTAAGTGAGATTAAAGTACATTTTAGTTTACATTAATTGCTTTTCAGTGCATTGAGCAGTGCACTTTAAATTCATTTTAAATTGACTAGAAGCAATTATGAAAGTAAATATAAAGTTGTATTAAAGTCCCACTTAAGTGGTAACAAAAAAAATCACTCTTAATGGCAACTTATTGCATTTTATTTCTACTTAATATGTGATATATTTGACATTAATTACCCTTAATGTGTATTCAGTGCGCCGAAAAAATTGCATTTAATTCACTTTTAAGTGTATTGTTGACTGACATTAAAGTATATTTTAGTTCACATTAATTGTGTCATTGTATTGTGTACTTTAACTGTATTTTAAATACACTGGAAGCAATTGTGAAAGTATATATAAAGTTGTATTAAAGTACCAATTAAGTTGTTTAAAAAAATAACTCTTAATGGCAACTTATTACATTTTATTTTAACTTAATATATGATACATTTGAATTTAATTACACTTAATGTGCATTCAGTGAGCTGAAAACATTGCATTTAATTCACACTTAAGTGTATTGTTAACTGACATTAAAGTATATTTTTAATCACATTAATTGCGTGTCATTATATTGTGTAGTGCACTTTAACTATAATTTAAATACACTTGAAGCAATTATGAAAGTATATATAAAGTTGTATTAAAGTACCAATTAAGTTGTTCCAAAAAAATCACTCTTAATTGCAACTTATTACTCTTTATTTCAACTTAATATGTGATATATTTGAAATAAATTACACTTAATGTGCATTAAGTGCCCTGAAAAAAATGCTTTTAAGTCACACTTAAGTGTATTCATTTAAAGTGTATTATTTTTGTAATAAGTACACTTTATAAAAGTACACTAAAGTGCACTTTTTTTTCACAAGGGTCTGCTCACACCATAGGCTCACACGCTGTTCTGAATGTGTGGCATCTCACAGTCGCGTCGCGTCTAGTGTGGGCAGACACACTTGCTGTCGCTGGAATTTTATCACGTCGCGTGTAGTCAGGACACGGTGTTAGGCTACCTTGAATAATTTCATTCATGACTTTTCTCTCTCTGTCTTTTTAGAATTACACTTCACTGGGGCCTGCACAAACATGTCATTATATAGCCTATGCATTTCGATGACATTACTTTTTTTCATTTATTATTATGTTGTGTAGGACACAACATATTTAGATGTCGTAATTCCATGATTTGTTGCTGTTATGTTCCGCACGGTTCCGCATGATGGCCCTGTTATCTAACAACCAATCACCGTGATCATTGCGAGGAAGCTCGTGCATGAGAATTGACGTCATCCATAGCAACGAAGACTCACTCTTAGTTTAGTTTAGTGTTGTCATTTTTCCTTACTAAGAGTAGGTCAGAAAGGCGTTGTGAATAACTTTTAAGGGAAAAATTCCTAGCTAAAATATTTTAGTGCGATTTAGGAGTACTCCTAGTGGTAAGATAAAATTCTTTGTGAATACGGCCCCTGATAGCTAAACTTCAATTTCTGCATCCGAGAAATCTTTCTTTTTCATTCGCATTCATGTTATTATTTGCGTATATATAGATGTCAGTTGGATATAATGGGCGGGAATTATGGTAATTGAGAATGAACGTGCACGCGCATCCCATTTACGACTGATTGGAATTCATTAACACGCACACACATTTCACTATCACATCCGACGTCTACGAAGTATTTGTGAATCAGGAGAAAAGTTTTCGGGAAGGTCTCTTTACGCGCAAATCACTCTCATATTTACGAATGTTTCATGAATGAGACCCAGTGACTCATTTTCATCCATTAATCGAACTTCTATAGTGTGTTCTGCCTTGACATGTTCTCATTTGGTTACATTCTGTTATGGAATATTTGTTTTTTTTTATTGATTGTATATTTTGCACGATTTATTCACATCCATTATGCAGGTACAATGCAAGTTTATATTTTGCTTCCTAAAATATATTTACAAATGTAAAATAGTGCCCTGTTGAAGTTTTGCTACATTTTATTTATTGTTTTATTTATTTTTATTTATTCTTTAAAGAGATACACTGAATTTTGGTGAATAAGAGGACCTGTTTTATTTTAATGCACATAGTTGTACATTAGCAGGAATGTAGCACAATATGAATGTGAAACCAGTTATAATTAGCCTATGTGACAATAAAATTTGTTTTGGTTTAAATCAACATATAATCGTGATAATTAATCGTGATCTCAATATTGATCAAAATAATTGTGATTATCATTTTGGCCCAAATCATGCAGCCATTGTGAGTACTTTCACTCTTGTTCGTGTACATTTAATGACAAAAATTTTTACTTAGTTACACTAAGACCAGTGTTGTGCCTGAACGTGTTCATATTTTGGACGTGAACTGAGCGTAGCTACTGTATTACTGCCTGATGAACTTTACTGTGATTCTGGTGTCTGTGTCTCAGTTTAACTTCGTAGGGTGCCAGATTTGTATAGCCTCTTCCAGGCGAAAACCCGGCTAAAACACACGTAAACAGGCCTTAATATGCAGTGAAAAAACACCTAATCTGGCAACACCAGCCACATGTGGCGCACCACGGCTGCCGTCGACAAAGCAGCGAGCGAGGTATGTATGTCTAGGTGAGGCGTCGTATGATCATTTAAACAGGTTTTTATGATGAGTTCGGTGAGGATGGGAAAAATCTTATATTTCTGTGCAAACTTTGCAAGTCTATAAAATAATCGTTGTCTGTGGTTGTATTTGGGCTGTGGCAATAATAACAAAATAAAAATAAAAAATGAAGCGCGACATATTGGAAAAAAAAACTATGTACTAGTTCATTTTTTGAAGTATGAACTGAACTAGTTCATTTTAAAATGTGTTAAGTGAACTTTGAACTAGTTGATGTAGAACAGGGGTCGGGAACCTATGGCTCGCGAGCCATGTATGGCTCTTTTCAGGATGTTATATGGCTCTCCCAATTTTCAAATGTTGACTGAAAAAGTCTCTCAAAAAGTAAAATATTAAGAGACAATTTGAGATGCACCATGCAGTCTTGTTAATCACTTGTTTATGATGCCCGTTTCTCAATTTGTGTGGTGTCATAACACCGGACGAGAAGCGCGCGTCTAGGACAGAAGTATAGCACACCGGACGAGAAGCGCGCGCCGCGTCTAGGAAAGAGGTATCGCACACACCGGACGCGCACTTTCTCAGTTTATGGCTGGCAATATTGTTATGTTTAAGGACAATGTGGGATTAAGATAATGTCTGTACTATGTTATAATTGTACTGCAAAATTAAATACAATCGTTGCTAAGTCTGCAGAACACTTTACCTCAGCAATTTTCATCAGAAATTTTCACTTAAGCAGCTGATTTCTGAAAATGAATCTAAAAGTAAATAATTGCAGCACATAGTGAAGTCAGTATAGCCTACATTAACGACGGTTTGAGACAAATGAAAGTACATTTTATATAAAACTATGTAAATGGCGCTCTGCGGCGAGGCAGGATTTTGAACAAGGTCCTGAGCCGTTGCTGGGCACCGAGGACAGACATGTGCCGCCGGTCACCGGTGTACACTCCTAGTCTAGGAGTCATAGAGAATAAAGAGTTTGAACTTTAAATGAGGCGCTGCGCTTCTCGTCCAGTGTGCTAGAAACCAGCATGTCAGTGAACAAGAAGTTCCGGGAGTCTCCCGCATATTGATAGCGTCTCCCTGATGCCCGAAAATTAGTTAAAATCTCCCGGAATCTAGAGCGAGATAGAACATACTGTGCGCATAACACACGCATATGTGCCTTGTGAAAGCTAGTCAACCCCTCGCCCACCCCACTCACAAAAAAACATTTTTTTTTTGTGAAAAAAAGTGTTGTTGTTGTAACGTTATATAACTACCACTGCTACCAGTGCAAGTCGTATATTACTACTGTTGTTATTATATATTACCTTTGCAAATTTGTCTAATATACGAGTGTAAACTTTGCTCTGGCTCTTTTGAAAAAATTCTCAATTTTGTTTTGTTTGTTTGGCTCTTCTTGGTAAAAAGGTTCCCGACCCCTGATGTAGAAAGTGAACTTTCCCAACACTGACTAAGATGATCCTTGAGTTACTTTATTTGTAATGCAAATGTTAAAGGAGTTCTATGATGCTTTTTCACTTTTTCATCTTTAGTTAGAGTGTAATGTTGCTGGTTGAGCACAAAAAAAGATCTGCAAGGTTACGAAGCTCAAAGTCCACTCCAAAGAAATACACTATATTGCCAAAAGTATTAGGACACCCCTCCAAATCATTGAATCCAGGTGTTCCAATCACTTCCATGATCACAGTTTTATCAAATCAAGCCCCTAGGCATGCAGATTACTTATAAAAACATTTTCGAAAGAACAGGTTGCTTTCAGGAGCTCAGTGAATTCAAGCATGGTACCGTGATAGACTGCCACCTGTGCAATAATTCCATTCGTGAAATTTCCTCACTACTAAATATTCCACGGTCAACTGTTAGTGGTATTATAACAAAGTGGAAGCAATTGGGAACAACAGCAACTCAACCATGAAGTGGTCGACCACATACAATCACAGATTGGGGTTAGCGCATGCTGAGGTGCAGTGCGCAGAAGTCACCGACTTTCTGCAGAGTCAATAGCCACAAACTTCCAAACTCTTTGTGACCTACAGATTAGCTCAAGAACAGAGAGCTTCATGGAACGGGTTTCCATGGCTGAGAAGCTGCATCCAAGCCTTACATCACCAAGTGCACTGCAAAGCGTTGGATGCAGTGGTGTAAAGCACGCCGCCACTGGACTCTAGATCAGTGGAGACTTGTTCTCTGGAGTGATGAATCACGCTTCTCTCTCTGGCAATCCGATGGACGAGTCTGGGTTTGGCAGTTACCAGGAGAACAGTACTTGCCCAACTGCATTGTGTCAATTTTAAAGTTTGGTGGAGGGTGGGCTTGGCCCCTTCGTTCCAGTGAAATTAACTCTTAATGCTTCAGCATACCAAGACATTTTGGACAATTTCATGCCCCCAACTTTGTGGGAACAGTTTGGGGATGGCCCCTTCCTGTTCCAACATGATTGCGCACCAGTGCACAAAGCAAGGTCCATAAAGACATGGATGAAGAGTTTGGTGTGGAGCAACTTGAATGGCCTGCACAGAGTCCTGACCTCAACCCGATAGAACACCTTTGGGATGAATTAGAGTGAAGACTGCGAGCCAGGCCTTCTCGTCCAACATCAGTGGACATGGGAACTGACCAACATTGTGAGGTCAGTGCCTGACCACACAAATTCACTTCTAGAAGAATGGTCAAAAATTCCAATAAACACACTCCTAAACCTTGTGGAAAACCTTCCCAGAAGAGTTGAAGCTGTTATAGCTGCAAAGGGTGGGCCAACTCCATATTAAACCCTACGGATCAAGAATGGGATGTAATTAAAGTTCATGTGCATGTAAAGGCAGATGTCCCAAAACTTTTGGCAATGTAGTGTATTTTATTTAACAGAATCCATTTTCCAACAACTACAACAAATAGAATCATTTGGACTACAGCGTGTTTCTCACATAGTGGCGTTACAATAAACCACTTTTTGCAAAAAAACAACAACAAAAAAAAAACAACAACATGTATTTCTTTGAAGAAACATGTATTTCTTTGTCCATTTTTTTTTATTATTCTGTCATAATTTACTCGTTCTCAAGCTGTTTCAAACAGGTATGAATTTCTTTCTTCTGCTGAACACAAAAGAAGGTATTTGAAAGAATATGGATAACAAAACAGTAAATGATGACAACATTTTCATTTTTGAGTGAACTATCCCTTTAAAACTCGCTTGCTATCAGAATATGCAAAATAGAAATACGTGCAGGAATGTAAAATGTACAGTCTAAAATGTACAGATAATGATTTAACTAAAAAATGTAAGTTATGCACTGAGGAAAACACATGTCAGAGGCAATAAACAGCACACACATCTGACAAAGCATGACAGGACAAGCTGCTGTAAACGCTTATGTTTGAATCGCTTATAAATTTAGTATATAATATAACAAATATAAAGTATTATCATGCTTGGACCCCAATGATTGTCGCTTGTTTTAT
Source organism: Cyprinella venusta (assembly GCA_038021265.1). NCBI lineage: Eukaryota > Metazoa > Chordata > Actinopteri > Cypriniformes > Leuciscidae > Cyprinella > Cyprinella venusta. The sequence goes on from CM075871.1 coordinate 21,244,525, forward strand.
TTATATCGTCCTTATATAGTATTTGTCCTATTGTTAGTAATTTGCATCTTTGTTCTTATTTTTAATATCAAAGACAAGATAAAATAACAAAAATGACTATATTGAAATTTATGTTGTAATAGTGAAATAAACTATCATAAAATAAGATTTTAATTACATAGATGAGCAAACTTATCTGAATGTATCTAGGAGACAGATCTTACTTTTTGCTGGCCTCACAGACATCAACAATGTTGGAGAAGAGATGATGATGTTCTGTTTTGTTAATGGTTTCACTGAGCTCATTTGAGTTCTTAAAGAGGCGAACGAGGATCTCCAGACTGTGCAAGTAACTGTGCTCTGATGAGATGACCTCAAATATGGCCTAAGGGAGAGAAACCTTTTTTTAGACATTGCATTTCACCTGTCAAGTTTCAATTACTACAGGTATCATGCTCATATCTACATGAGGATCTCTCCTAGCAGACAAAAGTGAAAGTTGACACAGAGCTGAAAGGAACTGATAAAAATAATAAACATCCGACAAATCTCAAAGGCACAGAGTTTGAGCAATGATCTGTTGCATTGTCCTTGCCTTAAGCTTCTCTGCTAAATCTCTCTGCTGAAAATGCAGTAAAACCAGTAAATGTCTGAACTATTATTATAATTTAAAATAGCTGTTTTCTAATTTAATATATTTTAGATTCATATATGCAATTTATTCCTGAGATAAGCAGAAAGTTTGGTAACACTTTACTTGAAGGGGTGTGCGTAAGACATGACACCTTCATAATCATGACATGACATATCATGAATACGAAGGAGGTTTTATGTAATTTCATGTTTATGTAATTGTCATTAAGTGTCATTCGCTCAATTATGATATTTTTACTGCAAACATGACTTTGTTTGAGATGTCTGTTATGAAAACCAATACATCATAACCTGTCAGTGTCTTTGTCATGACAACTTGACATTACTAAAACAGCACAACCTGTCATAAATATGTCAAACATGACATCGCAGATTAATTATCAAACTTAAGAAATCACTTAGCTTTATGGATTAACATTACATTAAACTATCAGTGTCAGGTGGTTGGTTTTGAGCATTACATTAAAGTGTCCTGTGATTGGTTTTGACATTGGCTGTCATGAGGCCATTAAAACATTTTAATGACAAATTCAAATTTGTGCCACTGTAGTTGAGGCCAAGAAAATTATTCATGACACAGTTATAATGGCCTCATGACAGCCAATGTCAAAACCAATCACATGACACTTTAATGTAATGTAATGTTAACCCAGAAACCTAAGTGGTTTCTTAAGAGTGATAATTTATATCACTGACAGGTTATGATGTATTGGTTTATGTCAGGTTTTCATAACAAAGACATCTCAAACACTATCATATTTGCATTAAAAATGTCATAATTGAGCAAATGACATATAGGGCCCTATTTTAACTATCTGAAACGCAAGTAGCAAGCGCAAAGCACAAGTAACTTTATGGGCGGGTCTTGGGCGCTGTTGCTATTTTACCGGCGGGATAAATGACTTTTGCGCCAGGCGCAAGTTTAAAAGGGGTCGGTCTGAAGTAACTTCATTATTCATAGGTGTGGTTTGGGCGTAACGGAAACAAACCAATAAGATTGTCATATCACATTCCCTTTAAGAGAATGATGAACTAGGTGGGCTTGTTCCATGGCGCAATTCTATTATAACGGCGCATTTACAGCGCGCTTCAGCATCGGTTCACATCTAAGGAGATTGATGTTCTCGTCAGGGCCGTAAACGAAAGAGAAGGGACATTGGGGATGGGACAAACCCACCCAAATTAGCTTCGGTTAAACATGCATATAATAATTTGGGTAAATGTGTAAGCTTTATGCCTATTTTCCCAATCGTCATGGACACAACAATGATTTCCCTCATGTTTATACATTTTTCCTTATAATGTATAATTTGCAAAAAGTAAAATGCATCTATGTTGTTCACACTCTGTATTATGGCCAAGCATGCACGCTTAAAATAGCATCTAAATGTACGCGCAACACGCCACTGACTTTAGACCAGTTTTTTTCTGGTCATTGGCGCAATTGTTTTCTGGAACTGCAAAATAGCACCAGGGATTGTTTGTACCAAATCACGCCACCCTTTTGCACCGACCCGCCCAGGGAGCGCAAGTTCATTTACTAGTTTACCGACATGCGTCTGTGGAGGATAAAAGCCTGCTTTGCGCGGGTGCAAAATAGGAATGATAAATGCATCAGTGTATAAAGTCATTTGCGCCGGGTGAAAGATAGGGCCCTTAATGACAGTTGTCATAAACCTCCTTCATATTCATGTCCTTTTTAGCCTAATGTCTTCAAAGCAAAATATGACTTGTGGAAATTAATGCAAAACCGAGATAAAAAGTTTAGGGATACACACGTGCAAGGCCAGACTTTAATGGTTCATTCAAATTGGCAAGTGACAGGCTAAACAGAAGAAGCAGTATTTAAACTGAAATAATCTGTCTTTTAAAACATTTTGATATGAGCAAAACCAAAAGAGAGAGAAAGAGAAAATCAGGATGGCTGATCTGGAACTTTACCTCTTGTCTCTTTCGTTCTTCTTGATTTAACATCTCACACTTTCCACTTTTTTTAACCTGAAATAGAGAGTTGAGGATAAGCATCTCACTAACAAATGAAAATGAATTAAATATAAAGGACACTTTGCAGAATGAGCAGACCACGGTCTGGTTCCTCTGTTTTGGTTCCAACTGGACTGCAAGACATAATGACAATGATAGCACCATTTGCCGTTTCTACAGTTTAGTTAGCATTGTGTCAAAACAACAGAGCAGTACATACACCACAAGCGCTCAGTGTAATTTATGTTAATGATGTTTTGAATGTATATTCTCTAATATTTTTATCTGGTGCCAAACATGCAAGTTCATTCAAGCCCTTTTGGTTACATGTGCATTGCTTCTCTCTCCCGCTAAATACGCTAAAGCGCCACATTAAAAGCTCCAGATTACATGGTTATTTTAACAAGAATAGCAAAAAAAAAAGCTTTATATTAAGTGGCTTTAAGTTATGGAAGCCCGTTTCAGCCACAGTTGAGTAAAAAAATATAATTCTGTAAGTCATAATAATGAGAAACTTTCTCATAATTATGACTTAGTTTCTCATTATATTGAGAAAGTTTCTCATAATAATGACTTAACATCTCGTAATAATGAGAAACTTTCTCATAATTATGACTTAGTTTCTCATTATATTGAGAAAGTTTCTCATTATAATGAGATATTAAGTCATAATAATGAAAAAGTTTCTCATAATTATGACTTAGTTTCTCATTATATTGAGAAAGTTTCTCATTATAATGAGATATTAAGTCATAATAATGAGAAAGTTTCTCATAATTATGACTTAGTTTCTCATTATATTGAGAAAGTTTCTCATAATAATGACTTAACATCTCGTAATAATGAGAAACTTTCTCATAATTATGACTTAGTTTCTCATTATATTGAGAAAGTTTCTCATTATAATGAGATATTAAGTCATAATAATGAGAAAGTTTCTCATAATTATGACTTAACATCTCGTAATAATGACTTAACTTCTCGTAATAATGAGAAAGTTTCTCATAATTATGACTTAACATCTCGTAATAATGACATAACTTCTCGTAATAATGAGAAACTTTATTTATTTATTTATTTAAAACTTTTCTCATTATTACGAGAAGTTAAGTCATTATTACGAGATGTTAAGTCATAATTATGAGAAAGTTTCTCATTATTACGAGATGTTAAGTCATAATTATGAGAAAGTTTCTCATTATTACGAGATGTTAAGTCATAATTATGAGAAAGTTTCTCATTATTACGAGATGTTAAGTCATAATTATGAGAAAGTTTCTCATTATTACGAGATATTAAGTCATAATTATGAGAAAGTTTCTCATTATTACGAGAAGTTAAGTCATTATTACGAGATGTTAAGTCATAATTATGAGAAACTTTCTCATTATTATGACTTAATATCTCATTATAATGAGAAACTTTCTCAATATAATGAGAAACTAAGTCAAAATTATGAGAAACTTTCTCATTATTATTATGACTTAATATCTCATTATAATGAGAAACTTTCTCAATATAATGAGAAACTAAGTCATAATTATGAGAAAGTTTCTCATTATTACGAGATGTTAAGTCATTATTATGAGAAACTTTCTCAATATAATGAGAAACTAAGTCATAATTATGAGAAAGTTTCTCATTATTATGACTTACAGAATTATATTTTTTTACTCAACTGTGGCGGAAACGGGCTTCCATATTAAGTACTATGTACTTACATTGAAACGAATAATTTGATACAATGTACTTATAGTGTACGTTCATGTTTTTACATTGTACTTATATTTTAATAATACCAGCATGTAATTACATCTGTAATTACACAGCTGACCCATCCCTTAAACTTTAACCTACCCTTAAACCTACCCATACCACCACACCTGTCCCTAACCTTACCCTCATTAGCAACAAAAGTGTTTTACAATACAACATGAGCACAATAAATACATTAAACATATTTTTCAATGTAAGTACATAGTACTTAAAGCCACTTAATATAGACCCCTTTTCAGTTGGTAAACACGGTGACGTTTTATGTGGGCGGAGCTTAGGTGGAGGCAGAACGATCCCTCTAGCCGCTTCACTAACGGTAGTTAGCAAGTTTTATTAGCTTGTTTCTTTAACAATGACTGGAGAAAATCATATTTTATCTTAATGTATAAGGTCAATCACTGTCCAGGACTGCGATTGTTATTTTCAAAAGTTAATTTTAACGAACAGAACCAGGTTGGCCAACCCGTAGCCTTCACACGCTCACTCAATGTTACGTTACCTCGGTTGAGTGGCCTGACTTCTACACCTACCTAATAGAGAAACTGATCATAAAGAGAAACTGAGGGCATATAAATCTTTAGATGCCTATAATATGTGCTGAATGGTCATGTACAAGACTTGTGTGTACGATCCGCAGTTCTGCCTAGCCAGCGCAGAGAATACGACAATGTAAACAGTGACATTACAGTGCGATTTTAATGATGTGAATATTTTCTAGAAATAAAAATTCCAGTTACAGCATATTCATTTTTCATCGATTCTTGCACCAAACAACACAAGATGACATTTAATAATAATAAAAGTAATTTAAGCTCCTTATTATGTAGCCGAATCTGTGCTGGTTTGCATTGGCTGCCTCCAGTTTTCACTTTGTTTTGCCTCCAGCTAGCACCGTGACGTAACTGTGACGTTGGCGCAAAAGGGGTCTATAAAGTGGGACCAAAAAAAAAAAACCCAGTAAAACACAAAATTAGAATACAGCAAATACAATTATTTTTCTATTTCCATTATCTGTCATACATATACGTACAGTCATGTGAAAAAGAGAGTACACCATCTTTGGTATCAACGGTTTTACATATCAGGACCAGGCAGGAATACTCATAATTAACCGTTAACCGTTAACCGACAGTACGAATTTTGACCTATTAATAATAACCGTTTAAGTCTGTTAAACGGTTTAAAGGTAATTTTTCAATATATTTTGAAATCATGCATGCAAAATTATGCTACACAAATAAAATGATGCTTTTGAGTGAAAAGTGCAAACACAATTCTATATGAGATATGTAAATAACAATTCCAGGAAAAAAAAAAAATGTTATTATATTGTTACGCCTGCCTGTTTTCCCCCTGCTGGCACAGCATACATCAGCTGGCTCATATACCGCAAAACCAAAAATAAACTATCTCTGGCATTAAAAATAAATATGACAAAGAAAAGATTTAGGAGAAAAATACATACAAATAAGAATGGGAGAGAAGTGAGAGAGCTCACTCAAAAGGTGTTTCTCAGTGTCAAGGAAAGATCCTCGGAAGCCGGAATTTCGAGGATGCTACGTCATCGACATTCGTCGAAGGACTGTTCCAATGTCGAGGATCCTCAGAATTTCAACCTTTGTTTGGAAAATATCCCATACACAGGAAAGGATGCATATGTGTAGCCTTCGCGCTCTCAAATCACCCACAATCCTACGCGCAGCTTTGCTATCTTGTTTAAAAAAAATAAAAAATGACGACCATTAGCGGAGTCGGAGTGATAACGGCAATATGCTTTCAAATGTAAGCAAGTTTAAGTATAATTTCAGTTTTGCCATTTATTTCATGTTTGTTAAGGCCTGTTCACACCGGGACGAATTTCGCGCGCATTGTTAGCCGACGTTTAACGCCACTAGGTAATATTATAAGAAAACATGGAATTAATGTTCACTGTTATGCGGATGACACTCAATTATATATTTCATCATGACCAGATGAAAACGCTAACTCATCTAAACTGACAGAGTGTCTCAAAGATATAAAATGCTGGGTGACACATAATTTCCTGATATTAAATACAAAACGGAAGTAATACTTATTGGTCTAAAAAACTACCCGCAAAACCTCTTACAATACAACTTTAATATAGAGGGATGTCCTGTTACTTTATTGGCAGTAATAAAGTAACAGGACAAACATGAAAGACAATTATTCACTACAGTAAAAGACCTGGGTGTTATACTAGACCGCAACTTGTCTTTTGAACATCATATTTCATATGTTACAAGCCTTTTTCCACCTTAGAAACATTGCTAAGCTATGTAACATGCAACATCTCTTTAGCCAAGCATTCACACAATGCTTACCTTTTATTCCTATTTTGAATCAGATCGAATTTAAAATTATTAAAACTTGAAGAGTCTGTAGGTTATTTGTATAGGTCTGTATGGAAGCAGCTGCAGGGTTCCCACTCTTTTCTTGAAATGATTTTCCAGGACTTTTCCAGGACATTTTCAAGACTTTTTCTGCTGCTACAGTGCGAATCAAGTTATCACAACTAAGGCTGGGCGATATACCGATATGTGATATTGTACCTATACTGTTATATCTGTATTATAGTTGTACAAATATTGTTGTCTTTCACAACGCCACCTGCTTTTCTCTACTTGCAATGCCACACTATAGTATATAATGTCACACTATAATACTGAAACAGAAGTTATTCTCTAATTTAGTTCATACACTGCTATTTTACTTGCTGATATCAGTTTAAAAGTCCAAACTCTCATAGTCAAGCTGTATTCACAATCAGTCAACGTTAGAAAACGTTAACTATTATCGGACTTCTAAATTAATTGCATCTGCTGATCACACAAAGGCACATTATGCATCTGGTAGCTATACATAATGGCATAAACTGATGAGTTATGTGTTTTTGACTCTAAATTATTTTGATTTATCAAATCTTTGAAACCATTTTTGTCAATTATATTGCTGAAACGGAGAGACCTTTTGTAAAGCTAAATGTATTTAAATGCAAAATTTTTGTTTCTGCTGTCGGACAATAGAACAAGTATACTGACTGGAATGTGCAGAGTGCGAATTACCCCACCATAATGGAGGGTACTGCTCCTTCACTTTCTTATATGACCATGTGCAATTATAAAATGATAAAAAAAAAATTGCTACACTATGTAGCCTGTAGACAAAATTATATGGACCGATGTGAGGGTTTTTCTTGGCTCAAAATGAGGCAGAGTAGGCAAAATCATAACACTAGGGGGGTCCGGGGGCATGCCCCCCCCCCCCGGGAGAAAATTTCGTACATTTTAAAAATAAATTCATTAATCTGGTGCACTTTGAGTCACTCGAATCTGTTGTTAAAAATAAATAATAATCCGCCTGCCAACCACATATTCTTTGATTTAGATATCTGCATCTGATCATCACATTACAATTATTCAATTAAGCATGATAATATGGTAACATATCACACTGAAGTAGACTGATTTAAAATTAACATTTATTTATATTAAAAGTTCTTCTTGTGGTAAAATTACATTTCCTTTATAGCCTAAACAGAGGCTTTACTCCCTTTAAACTTAAATTGTCAATGTTTCATTTTTGAAAACACTCTTGTCTGAATAATTTTTTAACTATTTGTTTATTGAACTGTTATGAAATCAATATCTCGGTTTCAATCGTGATGGCTTTCAGGAAAACAGAACTCTGATCGTGTATAGCCTATATTATTTCTTAACTATAAATGTATATGTTATATGTAACTGCGCAAGCTTCAACAGCGCAACTTTGTTACAGTCCGTAGGCCTACATTAGCAGGAGCACCACCACAACAACAACAACTCACTCGGCTAATAGCTGCCCTGATTGTTGCCTCGCCGCTAGGAAATAAAATAATTACTATTATAAATATAAAACGTCAATAAAGACCTATAATTTTCACAATCATGGGGCAAGTCCCTTGGCAAGTCCTACCAGCGTACTGAGATGTCAAATTGCGTACTACGTAAAATGTGTAAATATTGGCAGGTTTGTTTCACGTGGGGCGCTGTGCTGGCTACAAGCAGAAATGAAAGCAGACAAGCGCTTCAGCCCAATATTACTCGTTGAAGGCAGCTGAAAACAGACATTCATGCATTCAAAATGTTCAACCCGAAAATTATTTTCCAGGACAATGCAAACGTTTCCAGGACATTTTACATTTTTCCCCATTTTCCATGTGTTTTCCAGGACTGGAAAAGTGGAAAGACAGCTGCTGTAGCCAAAAAACATTTGCACTGGATCGGGCACACCATACGTATGCCTGAACATCGCCTGCCCCACCAGGTCCTCTACGGTCAACTAATGGGTGCAAAGTGGTCTGCTGGAGGGCAAAAGGGGCGCTATAAGGACACCAGGGACATCCTAAAGCGAGCGAACATCCCCTTACGCAGCTTGAATCTTTGGCACTCGACAGATCTGCTTGGCAGGTCACCTGTGCCTCTGCAGTCTCTCAAATACACCAAACCAACCAAGACCGACAATCTGAGAGGCGCATCAAGAGACATCAGTGGGTGGCTGGTACCCCCTGGCATCTTGTTTCCCTATCTCCATCTGCGGACGAGTGAGCGGCTCAAGGATTGGACTCAATGCCCACGAAAAGTGGCACCAGTGGCAAGGTATACAAATAAATTTGAATTGAATTTAATTGAATTACAGAAACAAAAATAAAAAACTATTTATTTATTTTTTGTCACAAGAAAGGAAAGTCATTTTGAGAGCAGACATGAAAGACAAATAGTTAACTGGGACAGTGAGAGAAATAAGGAGAAGTGGTAAAATGTCTGATGATAACTCCACCCACTGAACTCTAGTCCAGATTCCTGTAAAAAAGTTGCCAGGGACACTACAAATGATGATGTGATATAACATGACCTCAAAATGTGTACCTTCCTGTTTCTAAACACCTCTCCCTCTTGCTGGAAAGAACTGAAAGATTTCTGAAAAACCAAATAAAACGAAATTAAAAGCAGCACCAAACTGGGGTTTGCCACTATTTTTCCAGGGAATATGGGTGGCAGACAGCAGCAGAGAAGTCTCATGACTCTTCCATCATTTATGAACAAATTGTCTAGTTATTGTAAACATCTGCGTGTTACAAAGGAATTGTAACATCAATGGGTGGATGAAGAAGATGAAGGTAGGCATAGATACAAAATAGCAAAGGCTTTATTTGAATAAGTAAATACCCAAACAGACAGAACAGTGTGCAAGTGCACAAACAATAACCAGCCATGACAAGGAGTGAGAGGGGAACTTAAATACACATATAATGACAAGGACAACAGGTGAGGGTGATGATGATGATGATGATGATGAGCAGGTGCAGGTGATGACGACAGAGGATTCTGGGAAGTGTAGTGCAGAGACAGATGAGGAAGACAGGCGGTGGAAGTGACAGGAATCTAGCCAAGCCACCAAGAACTTTTAACAAATCTATAATACCAAACCATAGAAACTCTAATACATTCGACATACTACATACACTAGGCCCTTATTCTGCAGATTTTAAGGCATCAGTAAATTCTCCAATTACTAAAATTCTCACTACAGATATTAGTATTGACTCCGGTATATCAAAATATTAAATGCAACAACATCTTGGGGGCATGAATATAAATCACTTGCCATAAACTGAATCGCTGAAATCAAAACGTGAGTAGCAGAAAATCGCATTGTGTCTCACACACTAGTTGTGAATTTGTGTTTATGGCTAAAATAGTGAATAATTCCAAAACAGTTTCTTCATTTTCAATCAGCCAAAGGGCAGAGAACGTCTTGGTTACTGGTGTAATCCTCATTCCTTGATGGAGGGAACAGAGACGTTGTCGAAATATCGACACTAAAGATCACTCTTGAGAACCCCAAACACCTCTGATGTATTCAGAAAGGCCAATGGAATTTTTGTGTGGAATTTGCATGCCAGGCCACGCCTTTCATAATTTAGATCTCGCCTTTTTAGTTTAGATCAGCCAGAACCGGGAAAACTCCCCACAAATCCTGATGTACTTGTTACATCATAAGAAGGATACTCTATCATACGCTAATATTAGTCTCTCTGTTTATCTTAGGATTACTGCAGTCCGTTGGATCCAGGCCGTATCCAGATCTGATGCAGGACCTGCGCCTAGACATGATGACAATGCAGTCCTAAAGTGTCAACCAGTCCCTTCCCTGTTCACTAAAGTCAGCCGGATCCAGATCAGATGGTGGACCTTCACCTGGACCCATCCATGATGCATCACTGAAGTGCCAGCCTCATCAGCCCTGTGAAGGCCTCATAGACACAACAGCCATCCGCACTGATCCTCAACAAACTCGTCTCCATACCGGAGTAATGACTCCGACTTCCAACCAGATGGAACTGAATTAATATTCTGAATGTTCTGATCTAATCTGACTTCTGACCTGTAATGCTGCCTGGATCATAATCATACACTGTTTGCTGTGTTCAACAGTGTTCCATTCTTGAAAGAAAATATATATCTGCGAGGATTTTCAGTCAGGATTTAGACCATACCATAGTACTGAGACAGCTCTCATGAGTCACAAATTATTTGCTCTTATCATCCGATCGTGGTTGTTTCTCTCTAGTAGTGTTCCTTGATATTAGTGCTGCATTTGACACAATTGACCACAACATTCTTTTAAATAGATTATAAAACTATGTTGGCATTTGTGGAATTGCATTTGCATTGTTTAAATTATACTTATCTGACGATTATCAGTTTGTAGCAGTAAATGAAGAGATGTCTTATCGATCAAAAGTTCAGTATGGCGTACCACAAGGCTCAGTACTAGGACAGCTGCTATTCACTCTGTACATGCTACCCTTGGGAGATATCATTAGGAAACATGGAATTAGCTTTCACTGTTATGCTGATGATACTCAGCTGTATATTTGTGAAGCGAACTGGGAAAACCCACCACATGGTGAAATTTGACATATTACAGGTTTTGAGACCATATTAAAGCTGGGTTCAAGCCCTTTCCAAATCTGTTTTTATTTGTTTTATCGTTTGTCTGTAACAAAAGTTATGGTTATCTGAAGTTGGCTGATCGCTATGATTTTCAGAAATGGAATTTTGAGAAAAACAGGTTTAATTAACGGTCACATCCTGCTAGCGGGACGTCTGTTGCTTCCTTTTTTTATTGCCTTTTTTTCATCTCACATATTTTAGTAATCATCATAGATTAGGTATCATTCGAAAGCTTACAAACTCAAAATTCATCCTGTGAAAACCGTTTTGAAATCGGATGATTGAGAGGCGAGCAAGATCTTTTAAGCGAGCAGCTTCAAACTGTTGTTCTCCTGTGCTCCGCATCACACCACTCGATAACGCTGGATAAAAATAAATAAATAAAAACTTGCGTGCCGTTGTAGTTCACCCAGGCCTGGACTTTATTCTGTTATGTGGTTTATTTTGATAGGTGAACTGTCTTTGTAGTGTTAAAGGGGTGGTTTGCTGCTATTTTTCTTTGCCTGATTGTGTTTATGGGGTGCAATTTAACATGTATTCGTGTTTTTTTCTTTTTAAAAAAGTCTTATTTTTCATAAATTTCACCTTTATTGAAAGCCGCGTTCTCCTCTGTCGTTTGAAAGACCGGTTGACTTCCAGAGTCTATGAAACCACTCCCTCAGAAACATACAACTGGTGTCAGATTGGTTAGTCTGGGCCGGTGTGTTGTGATTGGCTAAACTGAGTAGTGCACGTTGTCCAGATACTTAACGGGCGTAAGTTGCATGTGTGTTCCTGTCAAATGTACATAATGGTATCGATACTGCAGTATCAGTCTCTGGTATGAGCCAGAATCAGACCCAGAAAGCGGCAAAGAAGAGAGTCAAGCAGAACCTCACCACACACGGCTCTTACAAAACGTTTCTGAATGGTAATTTGCCAATATATGTATGTATATATATATATATATATATACATATATACAGTATATATATATATATATACAGTATATATATATATATTACTTTATATACGTTTGTTTTCTTTATATACTAACTGGCTACTATATACACAAACAGCGTTGGCATTGGTTTACGTTCTTGGTCAAATCATCATAAAGTATATACATGAAAAATACAAGTACAAAATTAGTAAATATACAAATTCAGGTCCAAAATGTTTGTGCACGTTTGTCATAGACACAAAATTGCATAACTAAGTGGCTATAAAGCCAGTGCAGGCATTTGATAAAACTAAAACATTACATCTGAAATTATAGATTTAAATACATTTAAAATAATTAATCCAATTAGGCTTGCTGAGGCGCCTTACACCTTACTATGACTAGCCTACGCTTTAGTATGAAAATGATATAGCCTACAATGTAAACTTTGCCTTACGCTGGTGATGTCGTACAACATACAGAATAACGATAGCACTGATAAAAGTTACTTTACTAAGATTAACTTGCATCCGTCTGGGAACCTGATAACTGATGTTAGCAATGAAATGGTAAAAAAATAACGAAAACATAAAACTATTATTCATTTTTCATAGATGTCATAACCTATATGTTACCTGACAAATTAAATTACTGCAAATTATAAGAGTTTTCTAAAATAACCTCATCACTTGAAGGAACACTCATTGACAAGGTCAAACTGGAAGCCATGTTAATCTTGGACTGCAATGGCCACCGTAGGAGTTAAAACGAAATCGGAATTGAGAGGAAAAGAAACTAATATTCACTGGATGGTCATATACCTTTTCACCGCTAGATGGGGGTAAAAATCACACAGTGTAGCTTTAAACAAATCAGAATCATCTCCTTGATTGTTTTGTGTGTTTATATAGGTAATACAACAAAGGTCACCAAGTTTCACCCCCATCCGAGGAGGCAAAACAAATGAAACAATTCAAAACAAAAATGATTTCATCCGTTTTCGGACGAAGAAGCCCAGCGGGTTAAGCCGGAAGGGCATAAACTTAATAAGAGTAATGACAACAGTGATGTAATTAATAGGTTTTTCTCTTTATATGAGTTAAGAAAGTCAATAAGACAAGGGCGGCACACTACTCCTGGGAGAAATGGAATGGTATATAAGATCTTTCAGCAGATGGTTGACTTTGCATTGGAGGAGGTATTGGCATTAATTTACAGTATACAGTGTGGGAGGAAGTATTAATTCCAGCTGAATGTAAATATTCAGTAATTGTGCTGATTTTAAAACCCGGTAAAGGAAGCTGAAAGTCCTGGTTCATATAGGCCAATTGCTCTTACAGATGTTATCTGTAAAATTATGGAAAGGATGGTTACTGATAGGTTGGTATATAGATTTAAAAGAAAGAATTTTTCTCTACATATCAGAATGGTTTCAGATTGGGTCGAAGTTCTCAGTTTTCAGTTTTAGTTCTCAGGATTCAGTTTTAGTGTTGCATGATGATATCAAGAAAGCCCTTGTAAATAAAGAGGTGGTGTTAGGTGTGTTTTTTGATATTGAGAAGGCTTATGATATGCTGTGGTAGGAAGGAGTAATCATTAAGTTGTATGATGCAGGGATTCAGGGCAGAATGTTCAATTGGATTAAGGACTTTCTGAAAGCACAATGTACTCAGGTAAAAGTAGGAGGGAGCTTTTCTGATTCTATGTTTCTAGAAAATGGGACTCCGCAGGGTAGTGTAATTAGCCCAGTCTTGTTTAATATAATGGTTAATAGTATGTTTGATGAAGTAGGATGTGGATTTCAGCAATCTTTGTTTGCTGATGATGGAGTATTATGGAAAAGAGGCCGTAATACTGGGTTTTTATTTAAATAAATGCAGTGTGCTTTGAATAAAGTGCAGGATTGGAGTGATAAGTGGGGTGTTAGGCTATCATTGACAAAAAAATAGTATATGGTTTTTGGCAGGAAGAGGAATAAGTTGTCCAGGTCTTAAGTTGTACCTCTTGAGAGAGTTACAACTTAAGAGAGAGATTCTGTCGCTGCTAGTGGAAGCAGGGGAGGTTCCGCTGAGGCTGAGACGTGCAAAGTTGGCATTGAATTATCGGTACTGCTTCCTTTTACAGTCCAGTTACCCATGTAAATACTATGTACTTATTTTAGTAACTACAATTACTGGGTAATAACTAGTACTAAGTGTGATGATGTCTGTCTGTGTTCCCCCTTTCTTTGTGCATTTGGTTTGGTCCTGTTCCGTTTTCCCGCTCCTTGTTTGTGTTCATGTTTACCACGCCCCTTGTTATCTCATTTAGCTTGTTAGTCTCTGAATTTAAGCCCTGTGTCTTGTTTCAGTGTTTGTGGGTTCTTAAAGTTGACGACGATCATGATGTTAGATGTTAATCTTGTTCTCTGTGTCTTAGTTTTTGATTATGTCTAGTTTTTGGTTTATTTAATAAAAGCTCTTCTACTGCTGCTGCATTTGGATCCTGCTTCCTCCTTTCCTGCTATTTCGTGACAGAAGAACCCACCACTAACTTGGATCCAGCAGCAATGACCAGCAGAAATCCTGTAGCACAGATTATGTGTCTCCGTCAGGGAGATCGGCCTATTGAGAAGTATATAGAGGAGTTTATTGATCTAGCACATCTCACCTCTATGAACACAGAATGCCTGATGATCTTCTTTCGAGGAGGACTTTCTGAACCGTTAAGTTCATTCATGCCTTGCATGATCCTCACGGGACTTTAGAGCAATACATTGACCTGGCCCTTCTGTTAAGCGGATCATCCACCCACCATATTCCCTCAGCCAGAGCTTCACGTTCAGCCAGAGCTTCACCACGACATGCCTGAGCTCAATGCCGAGCCTGCGCTCAACGTCAGCCCTGACGAGCCTGCACTTCACTCAGGTTTCGCGAGTGATGATTCTCCAGTTCAAGTGAGGGATGATGAGTATCCAGTTCAAGCGAGTCATGATGAGTCTTCAGTTCATGTGATTGAGTCTTCAGTTCAAGTGAAACACCGTCGCAGGAGGAGAAGGAGGGCTCGTTCGGTTCGCCAGGCTTCGGTGAGCATACCAGGACTCCTCGCCCCGCCTCTGCGCCTCGCCCTGCCGGCCCCGCCTCTGCGCCTCGCCCTGCCGGCCCCGCCTCTGCGCCTCGCCCTGCCGGCCCCGCCTCTGCACCTCGCCCTGCCTGTGCCCTTCAAGCTCTGTTCAAGCTGTGCCCTTCAAATTCCTATGGATTTCCCCAAATATTTTTTTTTTTTGGGGGGGGGGCAGTAGGTACCTTTTGAGGGCCATGGAGGCGATGCAGACATGGCCTTCGTCCCGTTCTGCACCGCCGTGGCCGCCCGAGGGGTCCTCACCGCCGTGGCCTCCTGAAAGGTCCTTACCGCCGTGGCCGCCCAAGGGGTCCTCATCGCCGTGGCCTCCTGAAAGGTCCTTACCGCCGTGGCCGCCCGAGGGGTCTTCACCGCCGTGGCCGCCCGAGGGGTCTTCACCGCCGTGGCCGCCCGAGGGGTCTTCACCGCCGTGGCCGCCCGAGGGGTCTTCACCGCCGTGGCCGCCCGAGGGGTCTTCACCGCCGTGGACGCACGAGGGGTCTTCACCGCCGTGGACGCCCGAGGGTCCCACTGCTCTGCCCTTGCCACGTCCACAGTTTGCTTCGCCTTGGACGCCCGAGGGTCTGACAGCTCCGCCCTGGACGCCTGAGGGTCCCACAGCTCCGCCCTGGAAGCCCGAGGTTCCGACAGCTCCGCCCTGGCCTTCGCCTCGTCCTGCTCCAGCCTTGCTCTGTGGCCCAGGCTCGCCTTTGCTACCTCCTGGTCCCGTTCCCGTGCACGGGCCTGGCCCGCCGTCCCTCCCCCAGACCACCTCCGCTTCACCGCCCCCTGAACCTTTTCTTTTCTGGGGAGCGTCTGGAATCCGCTCCTTAAGTGGGGGGCTATGTGATGATGTCTGTCTGTGTTCCCCCTGTCTTTGTGCATTTGGTTTGGTCCTGTTCCGTTTTCCCGCTCCTTGTTTGTGTTCATGTTTACCACGCCCCTTGTTATCTCATTTAGCTTGTTAGTCTCTGTATTTAAGCCCTGTGTCTTGTTTCAGTGTTTGTGGGTTCTTAAAGTTGACGACGATCATGATGTTAGATGTTAATCTTGTTCTCTGTGTCTTAGTTTTTGAGTATGTCTAGTTTTTGGTTTATTTAATAAAAGCTCTTCTACTGCCGCTGCATTTGGATCCTGCTTCCTCGTTTCCTGCTATTTCGTGACACTAAGGGCCATTGCACACCGAGTATGAAATTTTCGTATGAGTATTTTCGTGTTTGTCAGCCTAAAAAGTGTCAGCCTCGTGTTGTCAGCCTCGTGTTTGTCAGCCTATTCGTCACCCATAGAAACCTTGCACACCAAGTCCGTTGCGTATTTATTAAACCTTTGCGGGAAAAAACGCAAAAATACCAAATGGATTCGTCAAGCAGTGAGGATGATTTTGTTGCCCTCTCTCTTATTGAAAAGAGAAGAAAGAGAAAATATTACGTCCATCCAATTCTGAAATTGCGCCGAGAGGAAGGAGAGTTCCACCTTATCAAGGAGTTGCGAATATATCCTGAGAGATTCAAAATTTACCTCAGAATGTCAGTGGGACAGTTTGATGCTTTGCTAGCGATTTTGGAGCCACATATTAAAAACAAGACCACCAATTTCCGTGAACCAATCGATTCTGAACGGAGACTGGCAGTGTGTCTGATATGGACCAGGTATGGACACACACACAAACACACCCGCACGCGGCCCGGTGGAAGCGCTGGGCAGACAGAACAGCTAGGCTGTTATTGTGTATATATTGTGCCCAAATAATACATTAGTTATCGAATTGGCTGCTCAATCACACCTTATTCGATCCTAAATTTCAATCTGATTGAAAGGGGAGGTTTATTAATTTCATAATCCAATAGAGAAGAGAACAAACACTTGATCGAATTGAAAACCGAAACTGAAAGCACGGCGCATATGTGCAATGATTTGAGGACGAGCTCCCCCCGGCCCTGAATTGTGAAAAACGCAGAAAATCGAACCCGATCCGTTTAATTTTATGACGGACGAAAGTTTCGGAGGCGGTGTGCAAGCGTGATTGACATCGTCAATCATGAGGTCGAATTTTTTTTTTAACGTGCGAAAATTTCGGATGCGAATTTCGGACTCAGTGTGCAATGGCCTTAACCCTGAACCTACCCCTAAACCTAACCCTGTTCCATGTACTTACCTTATATTAGCCAGTATTTTAGGTACCCTGTAAGTACTGTACTGTAAAAGGAAGTGGTACCGAATTATCTTGTAAAAATTAAAAGCTCTGGATCAACTCTTTCTTCTGTTTCTTTGTTAGCAGAGTGTTGGGAGTTTAGTAAGGGTGAGAGTAGAGTAGTAAGTGTGGATTGGCAAGTGGGCTATTTCTGGTGAGGAAACACAGGGACGGCAAGTGTCAAGTCTGTGGAGTTCCAGAATGGAACTGTGGAGTTCCAGACATGTCAAACATGTCATCGGTCATTTTCTTAAATTTATTTTCAGGGTTAGTAGGGAGGTGGGTGCCATTTTATTTTGATTGACTTTTTGTTTGTTTTTTGTTTTTTTTTAGTTAAAGTAGTTTGATTAATAAGGAGTTAGATTATGTTTATTGTTTTGGCAATACCCCCTTCTGAATCTGATACCCTTTTATCTTTTGTTTGATTGGTAAATAAAAAACTATCTTCTTTAATGAGAGAATTGTGTTTATTGTGAGACAATTCTGGGTCTGGAGATGGGTTGGCATATTCATTTCACCACCATCCATTTTCCTTTGCTGTTGCTTTCCTCCCCTAGACAAATCAGGGAAAAGTAATGGTCACAAGACGTGCCGGTGCAGAGGAAGGCAAGCCTCTGCGTGTCAACAGCAAGTGCAACTATGCTAATTTGCAACCCCCCAGAGAAACTGAAAAGTGGAAGAATACATTGTATGGGAACTACATTCAGAGCACTAGCCAGATTTAAAGAGCCGACGCCACACCTCCATGGGTCTTCAACTCATGAAGCCCACCATGTAGTGAAAAGGTGCATAGAGCTGCCAAGTACAGGGGGCTCTGGCCTGAGAGATGGTATCTATCACCGCTAGGGCTGGGTACCGAAGTTCGGTACTTTTTAGGTACCGACCGAATTGCCTCGGTACTACCGAGTATCGAAACATGTCTTGTTTTTCGATACCAAATTTCGGTACCTAAGTGGTTAATCTCGTCAACATCAATGAAACAATAAGCACGCAGTATGATAGGCTGTGGCGGAAAACACTAACGTTAGTTTAAGCGGCTGTTCAGAGAGCTCGTTGCACGTGAGTGTGTGTATGTGTGTGCGTGTAAGCGTCCCAACCCAGATGGATAGAAAATATGTGGAAATGATCCAAAGTGTAGCCTACCTATGTGCCAGACTCGATGCCAGAAGCACGCGATGCAATATTTTTGACAAGATAATTGCCGCCTAGACCGACACGGTAAATCTGATAAGCGCACACTACAGAGTAGTTGAGAGTTGAGAGTACAAAAATCATCCGTCTTTGACTGCAAGAACTGAAGCGCGTCGACTCACAGATGAACCGACACTCAGGCTCAGCATATGATACTTGCCTCAGTCAGAGATGAGAAATAGGACTATAGACGGTCAAAACTTTTAAACGAAACGATTAGAAATTAGTTTGATTACCTAATCCATATAGGCTCGCCCATTCACTGCAGCAGGAATGACGTGTCAACATCGCCATAAACATATTTGCCGCCAGCAGATTTATTAAACACTTGTTCGTTAATAAACAATTAAAATATATCCTTGCTGTTGTTTCCTGACACATCCATAATCATTAGGCTACTTTTGCCAGTGCTTTGCGGCAAGCTTCATGTGTGCTGAACGCGAGGCATAAATCCAGCTCCCCAGTAGCCTATATTTAATTTAATTCACATTTATTTGTATAACATTTTTCACAATACATATCGTTTCTAAGCAGAAACGCATGTTTTACAGAAAATGCATGTTTCTAAATTACATTTAGAGTGATGATCTGTTATCAGAGGTGACAGTGTAATGCATTTCAATTAATTTTCATTCAGTTTCATTGTTAAACAATGCATTGAGATAAGGCAGAAACAATGAGCTCATTGAAGTAAAGAAAACATGTTAAATGATAGAAACATAGAAAACTTTAGCATTGGTGCTTTTTTACATACTCAAAATACGAGTGTGAAAAAGTCAACAAACTGAAAAATAAAATAAAAATTGAGGTAATATTATAGTTAAAACTGGTTACATAAAATTGGTATCGAAAAAGGTATCGTTCAGGAACCGGTATCGAAGTCAAGGTATCGGTATCGGTATCGAACATTTTGTTACGATACCCAGCCCTAATCACCGCTGATGATAGGCCTCTGAATTCCTCCTTGTCAGTCCAGGGAACAGACGTGAACCCTGCCCTTGAGAAAGGAGGTGATGGCAGGCGAAGTTGTGACATGCGACAGGAATGGTTTTTGCCCTGGGGATTTATATGCACCACTGTTGCTGTGTTGCCCATCCAGACCAACACATGTTTTCCCTGAATCAATGGTCGAAACCTCCTCAGGGCGAGTAGCATGGCCAACAACTCAAGGTTGATATATCAACAACTCACTTAACCACCCCACACCTTTAAGCCATTTTAATTAAAGAATCCACAATTAAAGAGTCTGACACACACACACACACACACACACACACACACGCACACACACAACCGTTCTTCTCTACATTTCTCCCCTTCTTTAGCTTGACCCCAATCTAGATGTGTAATAATAAAACTGGCATTGTATTTTACGAATATTGTTAACAATAACATGTTAAATTCATATGGATAAAAAAAATGTATGAACTTTTTTAAGCATAAAAGTTTTGTTACTGTGGACTTTCAGTGAAGTGACAGATATCTCTCAGGTTTCAATAAAATAACTTCATTTGTGTTTCGAAGATGTCCTATATGGATATGGAACGACAAGAAGGTAAGTAAATGATTATAGAATTTGTATTATTTAAATAGTGTGTGCTTAAATAATAATAGTTTCTTCACATTTAAACAAATAAATGGCACTAAAATCTCATGATAGTTCAAGTGTTTATAGTTCTACTAATGATAGTATTAATATATCTAATTTCTTATCTGGACTTGTATTGTCTTTGCATGTGATGGTTTTTTCACAGGTGGATACACCTACACTGCTCTGCTTTAAAGCTCCATGCCCTCATGCCAATACCAACAATACATCACACAACCAGAGATCCCTCATAAGTAGGGTTGGGAATCGTGAGAAATTTTCCGGTTCCGATTCCGGCTCCGCCAAACGATTCCGGTTCGGGTTCCCATTCAATTAAAAATCTTAATAAGAGAAAAATCCACAATCCTTTTTGTGTTTATTTCTTATAGTACTTGACAAATTAGTTTAACAGACTGGTAATGTAAACAAATTCAACATATTATTAAGCAATCTTTGCAGAAAATAAAAAAAAAAAAATATATATATATATATATATTTAAAAAGGAAATTTAAAAAAATCTGCATTCTCTATAATAATTTAGGACCTCTCCTTTATTGTATCTAGTGAAGAATACCCTCTCAGAAGGGGTAGAATATGCTTTAACACACATGTAAGATGTGTGTAGAACAGATTATTTTTTTAAAACGGTTTGAATGATTGATTCATAAAGACTTTACTTATTTCATTACTGGATAAATCGGGGCTCTAGCAGTTAATAAACAGAACTGCATGCGTCTTGCAGAAGAACATTGTTGCCGGAGCTACTTTTCTCTGTTTATGTCCATGACGAGTCACGCAGGCATTGGACTACTCGGCAGCGGCTGCGATCCGCCGGCAAGTCCGAGTATTAACGCTTATTACAGGCTTTACGTAGTGATTCAAGATAAGACAAAAACACGGTTTGAAAAAAAAAACATTCATGATGCACTCGCTCATTGTATATATTTTGTAAATTCTGAACACAAAAAAGATACGGAATGCATCTGTTTTGACCACTACCGTCAATGTTTACTCAAACTATAATCTCACTAATTCTGTAACGTTAATCATTTGAATATGTGTAACACATAAATATTGATACTGTGTGATTGTAAAGCAGTTTCATATCGTCAACTGCTCTCTCTCAAGCGCAAACTGATTTGAATGTAGGCTAGAGAGTGACTCGGCGCGCGCACGCGTGAGTCTGTGTGTGTGTGTGTGTGTGTGTGTGTGTGTGTGACAAATACAGCGCGTGTGGGAGCAACTCGCAACTTCAGTGGTGAAGTTTTTGTCATTTAGGAATAGTAGGTGTTTGAATCGAAATCTTTTAAAGATGATCATGCAGCTCTACTCTCTCTCACTCTCTCTGCGTCTTGAGGTGAGACGCTAAAGGATAATCTACTCCCAGCACTTCGCCCACATGATGATATCGCATCGGCATCAGAACCGTTTTCAAACCGAAACTTAGGAATTTTGCACGGTTCCGCTATTTTTTTCAAAAACGCAACCGGTTCTGGAAAAGAACCGGTTCTCGGTTCCCAACCCTACTCATAAGCCCATATACTCCAGCTATTTCAAACTGATACACTTTTTCTTCTTTCTATCGTACACTTTGTCCTTTCTTTTTTCTGTGTCACTCTACATTCTTTGATATAGATATTAGATAGATCGTTTTTTCTTGCTTTGCCTCCTACACTCTCCATTTTTATTTCTCTCTGTCTAGCATTCTAGCATTCTCTTGCTCGTTCCTTCTGCTGGTGGTTGCTGATTCATAACAATAGCCGCTTTCCGACCAAGTAGTTACAGGAACTTAGTTATAGGAACTGTCCACTTCTAAACAGTTCTAAGAACTACTCTCCCCCAAACTCGGTTTTGCTGCTTGCGTTCGCACTGGCCAAGTGGCTATACGAACTGGTAGGACGCAAGCACGGCGACGGTCTTTATGGCTTCATCACTAGACGTAGCGCGGCCACATACAACAACAACAAACCAGCATGGAGGAGGCTATTGCAATGTTCCTGGTTCCTGTTCTGCCTTGCCGAGACCTTAATAACGGAGAACGAACGGCAGCGTTTAAAGATTATGCTTGAGTTCTGTACAGAGAAACACAGAAGACGAAGGCTCCAGTGTAATATGATATTAAGTAATATGATGGAAGAAGATAAAAGAGCAGAGCGCAGGAGGCAAACAAAACGACGGGTAAGTTTAGCTATTATTAGCAATCAGCTGGTTGAATGCGTTATGTTTGTCTTAATCCTCGTTGTAATGTTTTGCAAAAACACAGCGTATGGCAGCTGTGCTACAAGTTCCGTGTGACAGTGGGCATGATAAGTTGAACCAATCAGCGTAGACCTAGGGAAAGGGAACTAAAAAAGTCCTCGCTCTAGACTAGGTACTGAAAGAGTTATAGGAACTACGGTCTGAGGAACTAAAAAATCCCCAATTTAGTCCGGTCGGAACACGAGAAAAAAAGGGTTATAGGAACGTTAGGTTCTAGGAACTGCAAAAGTCCCTCCGTTCGGAAAGCGGCTATTGATACAGTTTGCTTCTCTCTCAAACATAGCATTAGAACATTCCTGCTTAAACATTCCCAGATATTAGTTAACAAAAACACTGGGGAACAGAACACTAAGTGTAAAATAGTGTTAAAGCCTTCCAAACCCGATTACATAATTCCATATCTGGTCATTACACTGTTCTATCCCTCCACATTTTTTACATTTTTCCATGGGGAAGAATTATCCGCTATTTGCCAAGGAACTGGAGGCTTGCCAGACCATTTCCCAATGGACAAGCTTATCCCAGCCTACTCTCCTTCTGTTTTCCTCCAACATTTGGATAAAAAACACCTGCTTTCAATCCCTTGCTCTCTTGAATAAAAACTAGGACACCCAGCAAAGCAGAGCCGTATGACATTCCTTAAAATTCCAGAACTCCAAAACGCTGCCACAGCAGAGTGTGTTAAAGGTTATAAACAAATATCTATTTGTGTAAAACTGTAAATGTCCATCAAAACTCAAAGATTTTGAAAGGTGTGCATATGTTCCTCCATAGTTTCTCACCACACTAAGCTGACTCCAGGATGTCCGGATGGGTCTGTATTGGACCACAATGCCTTCATCTGGCTGAGGTTGTTTGGGCTCAGTGTCCTCGTCAGAATCATTGTGCAGTGCTTTCTCTTGGTAATTCTGGTACAAAACTTCTTCCTCTGAAACAACGAAACACATTTTAACTTTGTAACTTTGTAAGACTGTGAAAACATTCCTAAATTATCATTTGATAGCACAGACTGAACTACACATTTCATATACTATTTAACAGGCCTGTGACCAGTTTGCACAGACATGAATCTATCTTCTGTTTCATCTCAAAACATTTATAAAATAAAAAAATAAAATGTATGCATTTCAATGAATTGGTTTATAGAAATTATTCTCTGCTTCATTTGAGTCTATTAGGTTTTCCAACACTAAAACTGCCAGATTAGACGATATTGACAAGCCATTATAGGGCTGTGCAAAAAAAAACAAAATTGGTCTGTGCAAGGGCTGGTATAAATCACAGTATAAAAATGTCTGTCATTAGTGATTTTGCTCTATCATGTACATTGAGGTATGTAAATATATATCAATATTGACACTTCAAAGTGATGAAATGCATGAATGAGAATTTAAACAGCAGGATGTGCATAATGTTAAAATATACACACTCAATTCATGTAAACACAGCCGGTTATGTCTTAGTGAAAGTAAACAGTTAGGTTTAAGCCTGATGTGTATCAGTATAATAGATCCATGCGTTTGATCTTAAAGGAGACATATAATGAAAATCTGACTTTTTCCACGTTTAAGTGCTATAATCGGGTCCCCGGTGCATTTACCAACCCAGAAAATGTGAAAAGTGACAACCCAGTAACTTTGTTTTGGTAAGCCTTTCTTTGCAAGCGTGTCAAAAGATAAGCCGATCAGATTTTGCTCCCCTTCTGATGTAGGAAAGGGATCTTATTATAATATTACCGCCACTTAATCTGCATGTTTCCACCCACTGAGCCGCCATTTGGTTTTTGCAAGCGACAACAGTGCACGC
This sequence comes from Cyprinella venusta, assembly GCA_038021265.1. Classification (NCBI taxonomy): domain Eukaryota; kingdom Metazoa; phylum Chordata; class Actinopteri; order Cypriniformes; family Leuciscidae; genus Cyprinella; species Cyprinella venusta. The sequence goes on from CM075871.1 coordinate 21,268,993, forward strand.
AGTTCTAACGCAATGGCAAAAGTTCGAGTAAAGCATGCAAACTGTTTTGTTGTTCGCTGCACATATCATTACAGAACACTATTTGACAGAAAAATGTCACAGCTGTCTTATAAAGGCCTCAGGGAGCTGTAATAAAGCGATAGTTCACTTTGAAATAAACTTTTGGTATGTTTTAGCTTACCTCAGGGGCATCCAAAATGTAGTTGTCTTTGTTTCCGCAGTAGTTTAAATTTTGATATTTTTAGGTCAAACCGTTCTTGTCTGTCAGTCATATAATGCAGTGTATGGTCACCACCTCAAAGAGCATGCACAGAGAAGTCCAAATCAAAAATGATTTAATGACTCGGAAATGTAAGTACACATTGATGGCCTAAGACACGACACAAGTGGTTTGTGTGAGAAAACGAACAGTATTTATATAGTTTTTAACTCTTGTAACCACAGCCACAAACCACCTGCTCCCTCAGATCACTTGGATGTTGCTGTGGTTACAAGAGGTAAAAACTATATAAATACTGTTCGTTTTCTCAAACAAACCGCTCGTTTCAAGACTGGATCACCCTTAGATCGGCCACCAAAGAAGACAAAAAGCTGTTCTGATTGTCTAAAAGATGCAGAACACTCCAGATACAGTAGGTTCTCAGCATTCTGACAGGGCAGAGAAGATCAACCTCCCCATCCAGTGCCAACAGGAAAGCAGTCTTTAGTGAGAGAGGTTTAAGATCAGCCGACTGGAGCGGTTCAAAGGGTGGACCTTTCAGAGCCCCAAGGACCTTGGAGAGGTCCCAAGGAGGCACAGAAGGAGGTCAAGAGAGGTTAATCCTCCTAGCACCTTTTAGAAACCACACCACCAGGTCGTTTCTTCCTAGTGATTGGCCAGCCACCAGAGCATGATGCGCGGATGGGGAGCAGCCCTTGTCCAATAGCTCCAGCAGGAAGAGAGTAGCACAGATACCTCACATGACTCTGGGTCAAAACGATTTCTCAAGCTTCAATTGGAAAAACCGACCACTTCAAAGTAGAGGTCGACCGATTATCGGCACGACCGATTATCGACGCCGATATTAAGCATTTTTTATGGTTATCGGTATCGGCCATTTTCATAACCGATTTGCCGATAAAATCATTTAATTTTGAAATGTGCAATCTGGCTTTGATCCAGCCACCTCTATCAGAGCGCACCGCTCTGTTGCCTAGAGTAGACTAATGCCCACCCATCATCCATCTGATTTGTTGGGAGTCACGAGTCCGGCCAATCAACAGAAGGCTGAAGGCACTGAAAATGTTGCGCTCTCACACACCGAGACCGAGAGCACTTAACAGGAGCTGCTTCAGTGATCATCACGCGTCAGTTGTCTCAAAGGTAAGCAGTAGACATTCCTGAAGTTGCATTAAATCACTACACTGAAGTTGCAAAACACCTCAATATCTATTTATGATGAACAACACCCCTGTTCCCACTAGTTTGACCGGGAATTCAATTCACAGTATGTCCATCATTGCAGTGATATGCTTTAACGGAGCCTCACGTCGGTGTAGCCTAACTAAAACCTATTTTAGCTTCTCCCCATTCGGCCAACTTAAAGCTGGGGTAGGTAACTTTTGTCAAAAATATATTTTAACATATTTGATAAAACTGACATTATGTCCTGACAGTAGAATATGAGACAGATAATCTTTATAAAAATCAAGCTCCTCTGGCTCCTCCCAGTGGTCCTATTGTCATTTGCAGAAATTTACGCTCCCGTCAAGGAACAACCAATCAGAGCCAGGAGGAATGTCTTAGAAGTGTCAATCACGCTCTTGTACGCACTGATCACACCCCTCTCTTGCACAGCGCGAGACCGCGACGCGAGCGCGTACTGTCTCTGTCGTGTAATCAAAAGTAAAGATTGATGTGATGCAGCTGGGCTAACGGCGGGCATACCCCCAAAAGTTCCAATTTTCCGCGTGGCTCCTCAGCGCAGCCAGAGACAGTACGCGCTCGCGTCACGGTCTCGCGCTGTGCAAGAGAGGGGTGTGATCAGCGCGTACAAGAGCGTGATTGACACTTCTAAGACATTCCTCCTGGCTCTGATTGGTTGTTCCTTGACGGGAGCGTAAATTTCTGCAAATGACAATAGGACCACTGGTAGGAGCCAGAGGAGCTTGATTTTTATAAAGATTATCTGTCTCATATTCTACTGTCAGGACATAATGACAGTTTTATCAAATATGTTAAAAAATATTTTTGACAAAAGTTACCTACCCCAGCTTTAACGTTATACTGTGAATAGATTATCAACACGAATGAATTCACTCGATCACGTCTGCTGCGGTTTTGTGTTCACATAGCTTCACTGAACAGCGTCCGTTACAGGGCTCCTAGTCAAAAATTGTGCATATTTGGAGAAAGTTGCTTTATTCTCACATGATTGTAAAATATTTCGTCATACAGAATACCATTTCTATTAATTTCTCACTGAATTACCGTATGCGATCTGAAGAGCGTTTAGCGCGAGCTCTGTCTCCCCATTTCTCCCCATTTGCGATCCCCACTTGCCGCGGCGGTAAACGACATTCTGGTTGTCCACCTACTGTACCAGCTCTCTCATTGGATGAATAGCTGTACAATCCACTTCCTAGTTTTTATCTCCGTGTCAAACAGACGTTTCTACACGTCACAAATAAAGAGAATAACCATCCAATTACAATATGATTTGTGTGTGATTTTCATGCAATTTGTCATAAAAATGAATAAAGAATATTCACATATGCAAAGCAGGTATAGCGATTGTAGCAGGAGTAGCAGGATAAATGCTAAATATAACATTTCAACATCATTAGTCATTGTATGACTACAATCATTATATATGTTGTAACGCTTGGACCGGATAACTCGAGATAAATCAAGGGAAGAAAGAGCTTGAAGGCTGAAAAGGCTGTATCACTATTACATTTATTTTTCCATTATTTGTTCATTTGTAGCTTGTTGTTTAAATTGACTTCTTTTAAGTTTTACAAAATGTTGTACAGAATGGATGCTTCCTGCACTTTTTATGTTGTTGTTATTAATATTAATGTTCTTATTATAAACAGTTTTCAGAATTAAAAATATGGTTAAAAGAACTTAAAGAGACTAAGAGAGTCTTTGTCTGAGGCCTTTTTTATTCTTAATTTTTAACATAAATTTTAATTTTTTCACAATACATATATTGGTTCAAAATATCGGTTATCGGTCTACTTGATCTGTAATAATCGGTATCGGTATCGGTCCTGAAAAGCGCATATCGGTCGACCCTTACTTCAAAGCATATAAGCATCGAGTAGACAGGGCCCTGGCTTCAGGGATAGTGTTTAAGACCTTCTCAGGAAGGTCCCTGGGTACCTGTTTAGGGGCCGTACATGGAGGGCCCCTAAGTCCGGTTGAGGATGACATATTGTCCTGTTGGCCTGTGTGAGGAGGACTTTCCTCATTGGAACAGGCGAAGGGATTGTGTCCGATAGCTGAACCAGGCCAGAGCATCGCTGCTCTTCAAGGAGAACACTGTGCAGTGGGTGTTGGTTCCCAGACTGATCTCATGAAGTAGCGTGTGTATGACACGCCAATTCGTATTTCCATTTTTGGCGTGCTATCAAGACGCATAATCGCTTTTCAGCGTGTTTATGAACGCCGTTGACTTAACGTTATATAAATATATGACTTACCTCAACCCCGTCCCTAAACCTAACCGTCAGTGGGGTTAATGGCATTTATGACTGTTCCCTTACCATCCTAGGGAAAAAAAAAGATATGACTTACCTCAACCCCATCCCTAAACTTAACCGTCACTGGGGTTAATGGCATTTATGACTGGACATTTGACGGCGTGTACAGACACGCGGAATCACTCGGACGTTAATGGCGTAGACATACTCGCATACACGCGGATACACGTGACTCGAAAGTGGCGTGTATGTTTACGCAAAAGTCATGATGTCATGTTGTGGTTCCCGAGGCGAAAAGGTTGTCTTTGACCTCAACGAACTCACTCATATCAGACTGAGTTCAGGGACCTCTCGTCAAGTCAAGTCTATTCATATAGCGCTATTCATAATATACAGGGGTGCACATAACTTTATCAGTGAGTTACTCAGGTGAGTACCAGAAGATGGTGTTTGGTACTCACACATGTAGCGTGGGCTTAAGTGCAGTCTTCCTCACTGTCCTCCTCAGTGTCACCACCACTGTCCTCTTCAGTGTCCTCTGCTTCAGCTTCCTGCATGGTATATGAAGATGCTGCAGATGCACCTCCCTGTCCTTGTTTGAGCCTCTGATTAGCTGTCTCCATCCACAGGTCAACAGCTTGCTTTGGGTCAAATGTCTCTGTGTTCTGCTTTGACAGGTGTATTTGCATCAGGGCTGTGAGACGAGCATGTGACAGATGAGATCTGTACTTGGTTTTAATTATGTTGAGATGTGAGAATCCCCTCTCACAAGCTGCACTGCTTAAAAGCAGCGTAAGAGACAGTTTAACCATCTTGTTGATGTTGGAGTAATCATCTGGGTTACTTGTATTTACTATTTGGACCAAGTCATACACAGAAGAGGCTCCCAGGCGTTTTCCTGCCTGCTTTAAGCACATCCATTCTGTCACAGTGGTGTCTTTGTCAAGTTGCAATGTGGCCTCATTTTTCTTGAGAATGCCACAAACTGTCGCATTTCCAAAACTGTGGAGGTCTTGCATTTCCTGAGGCCATGTTGAAGGATCAAATATTAAAAAATGATCACATGACTTGAGGGAGTCATATCTAATTTCAAACTCTTCAATTAACCCCCTGAGTAAGTTTGTCTTATCTCTGTCAGCATCAGCATTAGAAACAGTGTGTGCCCTGTGGCCTTCACTATCAAGCAGAAGTGTGAACTGTCCAATGGCCACCATGAGTTCATCCTTACATTCTCCAATGGTCAGCAGCGTTTCCTTCTGAAACCTAATGGATGTGGTCTTCAAAATGTTACCAATGTCAAGCCTGTTTGACAGAAAGCACTGAAAATGCTCTGAGCAGATATGCTGTAAGTCACTGTTATCACTCTTAGCCAGTTGCATTTTAATGGCTGGCAATAGTCTTGATATTTTTAACAGCGTTTCATGCCTCCATGCAGACCATCTGATATTATGAAACTTACCCAGCTTCACAAAAGATATCCCATTTTCTTCACACAGCTTCTTCAGTTCAGCAGGTTTTTTTTAGCTCCACCTTTTTGTAAATAAACTGCAGCAGCTTGACCACAGAGCGATTAAATGTCTCACTGTAAGGAACGTTGTGATCAGCTGATTTTGCACAGTTCTCCAGTGTGTGCAGTGCACAGAATGTGCACAAAGGAGTCTCCGACCACAGCAAGTTGCCGGAGTTTTGGTACAACGCCGTTGTACATACCGACGTTGACAGCAGCCCCGTCTGTGCACACAGCCACCAACTTTGTTGTCCAGTCATCCAAGCCTGTGTACTGGAAAAGTCTCACAAGTCCGTCTGTTATGGCCTGCGCAGTTCGGTCAGCACCCAATTCAATCAGTCCAATAAAATCTGAGGTAAACTCTCCGGTGCTGGATACAGAAACAATGTAAACGATTTCCTGCTCAGTTTTTGTGATATCCTCAGATCCATCAAAAAGCAGCCCCCAAAATTCAGCAGACTGCAACTTGGCTTGTAACTCCCCGCTGATGGCACTGGCGATGCTTTGCATGATGCGCGAGCCGCCTTCACGTGAATGATATGCACCTCCGACATTTACTCATAGCCGCTTCAGTAAAGGAATATCCTCAGAATAGGAAGACATAGATCGTGCGTGTTTAGCTTTATGGAAGGCGAGGAAAAAAATATTAAACAGAGCTTGTCGCTGTTCTTCATTCAGCTTGTCTCACCATCTGGCAAGTGGACGACTGGATATTTCTTATCGGCTAGCTTGTTTATTAGCAATAGCTTGCGCCACATTCGTGTGCTCCTTGCTCTTTTCATGTTTGTCAAATAAAGGATGGTTGAAATTTTTTGAGCCTTTATAAAACGCACCTGTTTTGTCTGCTATAATAATAATAATAATAATAATAATAATAACCTTTGAGCACATCTTTGAGCCACTTTCCCGAAAAAAGTCTTTTTTTCGGCTCTGGCTCCAGTTGGCGTTTCTTTGAAGGTGGCGAAATGCCAAAAAAGCTGCTTAACGTCTGTTGTTTTTTGGACATCTCTGGCAGTAGTTAGTTGACAAGCAACATGTCGTGGGTAAAGGTAGATGAGAAGATTAAGTACGCAAAAACGCAGAGTAACACAAGTCGCATTACACATTCCTAATTATTGTTGGGCATGCATACCTGCGTACCAGTTATCTGCACCCGTGATAATATAGTTTGCATCAAAGCAGCATCACAGTATCAATCAAAACATAATAACAATGTTTGTTTCTTAGTGGAAAAATATCCATGTTTGGTAGAGCTGATCAATGGTATTAATGATTGGTTAATTAATTTGAATATCCCCAACTGAGCTAGTTAATTAATTTGAATATCCCCAACTGAGCTCAAGTGATCCAATGAAAAAATAAATAAATAAATAAACCATGGGAGAACTCAGGCTCAGTTGGGGGGCAGTTCTCCTCTGGCGTTTATGAACACGATTGCCAGATTTACAGTAACTGTAAGGTAAAAATGTATATGAATGAATCTAAACAGACTTTAAACACGAACCAGTGATAGACACTGATGGCATTCACATGCGCATTAAGAATTTGTTCTAAAGTTACAGTATGTGCATTTGAATATATGTGCGCAGGTTTGTAATTCCCTAAAAAAAACGTGCCTGAACAAACTACTTGTCTTGTCTATAAATTTGAAACAGAATTTAGTTTTATTTTATCTCTTCAGGGTAAGTACGCAAAACGAAATTCACAAAGCTTTATCTGTAGAGTGAGAAAGGGATCATCCATAGGGAGAGGCTAGTTGGCACTTCAGCACTGCAATGTCATCGGGTCCAGGCTAAGCTCCTTGTCAGATCAGGATACGGCCTGGTCTAGGGGAGTGTTGCCCCGTGAGAAATTCTGCACCCAGATTCTTAATGCCAGGGATATGTGCTGCTCTCAGAGAGATCAGATTAGTCTGTGCCCATAAGAGGATGTCTCTTGCCATGGCATGCAGGTTGCCTGACCTGATGCCACCCTGGCGATTTCTGTAGGCATGTAATTGACATGTTGTCTGTGCGGACTAAGATGTGGTGACCTTGTAGGTCTGACAGAAATGCTTTCAGAGCCAAACAAACTGGTTTCATTTCCAGACAGTCGATATGTAATCTCTGCTCTGTGCTCGACCAGAGGCTGCAGGCAGGCTTACCCTCGTGCAGCGCTCCCCAACCCAGTTTGGATGCGTCTGTAAAAAACACTTTCCTCCTGGAAAACTACTCCCATGGTCACACCCTCGTGGTACCAGACCTGAGCCCGCCAGGGAACGTGCGCTCTCTTGTGGGAGAGCGAGCATTCTTGTGGAAGCCGCTCTCTCATCGTCACAGAGTCTAAAACTGTGCCCAGAAAAACCACACTCTGACTGGGGGTCAGTTTGCTCTTGGTAACATTGATTAGAAAGGCCGAGAATCAAATCCCTGTAGGCTAAATCCCTATGACGAGGGTTTATCTGAATATAAAGTATGCAACTAACCAATCCCCCAGGCGAACTTGCACGGGGATGTGTTTAAAGGTGCCCTATAATGTGAAATTGAATTTATGTTGGCATAGTTAAATAACAAGAGTTCAGTACATGGACATGACATACAGTGAGAAACACCATTGTTTTCTCCTTCTTACTTAAATCTCGTTTTTGAAAAACACCCCTGAAAAACAGGCGAATCTCCACATAATACCGACTCTGACGCAATTGTCGGGATCATTAATATGTATGACCCAAAATATTTGCATATGCCAGCCCCTGTTCAGTGACAGACGCATGGCCGTTGATCAGTGTTTGGATGTACACATGAAGACAAAAGTATTTTTAGTTCATTCATCCGAGCCTCTGAAGAAACAATGGGTTAATTTTATTTTCTCTGGATATTTCCAAACACCGACGACTGTTTCCTCAACTTCCCAAGAGCTCGCCTCGGATAGAGCTGATGTGTTATTGTTGTTCAAGTTCAGACAGGTAACGTTAATCTTTCACTCAAAATCGTTCAATACTGTTTATGCATCAGTAAGTCAAGCCAGGGACTTCACATTGTTTCTTTCAGTAGGATGAAAAAATAATAATAATTGTGAATAAATTATATACAGAAAGCGATCAATATCTTTCCACACACCGCGAGTTTATCTGGACACTTGCCAAACTCATTATGAATTCAATGACGCACGTTACACTGCACAACGAAGCTCTAACTGTATTTAAATGATCGTGTTGGCATTGGTGAAAAAGCATTAGACTAGAGAAAGCAGAAACTGCATTGCAATGATAATATCTTCACCCTCGCGATCGACAGACTGTCCTCTGCGGTAACACTTTATTTGAAGGGGTGTGCATAAGACTGACATGACACTGTCATAAACATGACATAACACCTGTCATGAACATGAAGGAGTCTTTATGAATGTTTATGACTGTTGTCATTAAGTGTCATTCGGTAAATTATGACACTTTTAATGCAAAGTTGACATTGTTTAAAATGTCTTTGTTCTGACAACTTGACATTAACCAAGACAAAAATGTCTTTGTTATGACAACTTGACATTAACAAAGACAAAAATGTCTTTTTTATGACAACTTGACATTAACAAAGACAAAAAATGTCTTGATTATTGTCACAGCCCTCTTCTGCACCAGTCTGTCTCGTCTTCAGCACTACACTTCCCAGGATCCTCTTGTCTCCCTTCCGGAACTCACTCCCTCATCAGCCACCTGTTCCTCGTCATGTATCATCTGTTTCACCTGTTTGCACCTCATTATGTTTGATTCTTCTGTGTATTTAGTTCCCTCTGTTTGATTCAGTCCTTGTCGGTCGATGTTTTGTGTTAACCCGTGTGGCCCTGTACTCCTGTCTTCCTGCCTGTTTGTTATTAAAAGTACTCTACGTATATCCGATACTCCGGTCTCCTCGTGCTCCTTGCCTGAACCACACCCGTGACAGATCGACCGACCGCAAAGAGAAGAAAGATGGACCTTCCAGCAGTAGCCCTCCTCTGTTTGGAACAGGAAAACCGCTCCCTGGAGTCCCATACCAGGGATTTTCTGGAGCTGGCGTGCCTCACACACTATTCTGACCGCTCGCTGTGTGATTTCTACATCGCCAGCCTCAGCGAGCGGTCCCGGGCACGCCTCCCAGGGAGCGGTCCAGAAGAGACTTTAGCCGCCTGTGTGGAGTGGGTGCTGGTGTGCTGTGAATCTCCATTCACCGTGGAGGAAGTCACCAGCACCACTCCAAAGCCTGAACCCTCCTCATCGCTGGTCCCGTCCAGCCCTCCTGAGCCCGAACTTTCCCCATCGCTGGTCCCGTCCAGCCCTCCTGAGCCCGAAGCCTCCTCATCGCTGGTCCCGTCCAGCCCTCCTGAGCCCGAACTCTCCTCATCGCTGGTCCCGTCCAGCCCTCCTGAGCCCGAACTCTCCTCATCGCTGGTCCCGTCCAGCCCTCCTGAGCCCGAACTCTCCTCATCGCTGGTCCCGTCCAGCCCTCCTGAGCCCGAACTCTCCTCATCGCTGGTCCCGTCCAGCCCTCCAGAGCCCAAACCCACCTCATCGCTGGTCCCGTCCAGCCCTCCTGAGCCCGAGACCGTCCAGCCAGAGCCCGAGACCGTCCAGCCAGAGCCCGAGACCGCCCAGCCAGAGCCCGAGACCGTCCAGCCAGAGCCCGCGACCGTCCAGCCAGAGCCCGAGACCGTCCAGCCAGAGCCCGAGACCGTCCAGCCAGAGCCCGAGACCGTCCAGCCAGAGCCCGCGACCGTCCAGCCAGAGCCCGCGACCGTCCAGCCAGAGCCCGAGACCGTCCAGCCAGAGCCCGAGACCGTCCAGCCAGCGCCCGAGACCGTCCAGCCAGAGGCCGAGACCGTCCAGCCTGCGCCCGAGACCGTCCAGCCAGCGCCCGAGACCGTCCAGCCAGAGCCCGAGACCGTCCAGCCTGCGCCCGAGACCGTCCAGCCTGAGCCAGAGACCGTCCAGCCTGCACCAGAGACCGTCCAGCCAGCGCCAGAGACCGTCCAACCTGCACCTGAGACCAGGATCCCACCCAGCCTCCCTCTCCCGCCTCCTCCCATCAGTCATCCGTCAGCCCTTCCGTCTGCCTGCTACCCTGACCCAGCCTGGTCACTGGATACCCTGTGTTTGCCTCACTCCTCCTCCACCTGGACACTTCCTCGGCCCCCGGTCCCATTGGCTTCCCCCTGGCTCCTACCTCCCTCAGTCCCTCCATGGTCCCTCAGTCCACCAGCTCAACCAGGCTCCCTCGCCCCTCCGGATTCCCTTCACTCCCTCGTCATCCTCCCTTCACCTCTGGACTTCCATCCTTTGCCTTCGTCCCGTCATTCCACCCCCCCGGTTCAGTCGGACTCCTCACTCCCTCCAGTCACCCATCAGCCCTCACTCCCCTTGGCCTCACCGTGTCCCTCGGTACCCCTGTCGTCACTTCAGTCACCTGAGCCTGCGGTGTCCCCATGGTCCCTCGGTCCCTCCTCAGCACCCGATGTCGTCAGTCCCTCTGCTTCACCCTGGTCTCCTCTCTCATCTGCTCCGCCCCTGTCAGTCGGCCCCCTGGTGGCGTTAGCCCAGTTCCCATCGCCGCCACCAGGGGTCCTCCCTCCATCTCCTCCGCCCTGGTCTCATCCTCAACCCGCTCTCCCCTGGTCTCGCCTTCAGCCTGCTCCGCCGTGGCCGCTTGAGGGGTCTTCACCGCCGTGGCCGCCTGAAGGGTCTTCACCGCCGTGGCCGCCTGAAGGGTCCTCACCGCCGTGGCCGCCTGTAGGGTCCGCTCTGCCATGGCCACGCCTTCAGCCTGCTCCGCCCTGGCCACGCCTTCAGCCTGCTCCGCCACGCCCTCAACCTGCTCCGCCCTGGCCACGCCCTACTCTGCCCTCAGTTCTTCCCCCCTCCTTCCTCTGTGCTACGGCGTGAGGTCACGCCTTCCGGGAGGGGGGAGTTCTGTCACAGCCCTCTTCTGCACCAGTCTGTCTCGTCTTCAGCACTACACTTCCCAGGATCCTCTTGTCTCCCTTCCGGAACTCACTCCCTCATCAGCCACCTGTTCCTCGTCATGTATCATCTGTTTCACCTGTTTGCACCTCATTATGTTTGATTCTTCTGTGTATTTAGTTCCCTCTGTTTGATTCAGTCCTTGTCGGTCGATGTTTTGTGTTAACCCGTGTGGCCCTGTACTCCTGTCTTCCTGCCTGTTTGTTATTAAAAGTACTCTACGTATATCCGATACTCCGGTCTCCTCGTGCTCCTTGCCTGAACCACACCCGTGACAATTATATGCTGATTGAATATGCTGTAGGGATTTTTATTGATTTGAAGAAAGCTTTTGATACCGTTGACCATGAAATTATGTTAAAAAAAATTGAAAGGTATGGCATCAGAGGTGTGGCCTACAATTGGATAAAAAATTATTTGGATAATAGGAGTCAGTTTGTACAAATGGGCAATCACCGGTCAGTAAGCCTCAGTATTTCCTGTGGTGTCCCACAGGGATCAGTTTTAGGCCCCAAACTGTTTATTCTTTATTTAAATGATATTTTCAAAGTATCAAATGTACTTAAATTCACTGTTTTTGCAGATGATACAAATGTTTTATGTTGTGGGGACAATCTGCATCAGATGATGGAAATGGCAACATTCGAAATGAATAAATTAAAACTTTGGTTTGATTCGAATAAATTATCCCTCAACTTAAACAAAACAAAATTTATGGTATTTGGGAATCGTAATATAAATATAGATGTTAGATTGGTAATTGATAACCAAATACTTGAAAGAGTTTATGATTGTAAGTTTCTGGGTGTTGTACTCGATCATAATTTGTGCTGGAAGCCCCACATCAAAAATGTGTGCATGAAGATGGCCAGGATTATTGGTATATTGAGTAAAACCAGATACATATTGAACAAAAATACATTACATACTATGTACTGCACACTTATATTGTGTGGAAGTTTGGGGAAATACCTATAAAAGTAATTTACAAAAAATCTGCATACTACAAAAAAGAGCAATCCGGATAATAAATCATACTGGGTATTATGAGCACACTAATCTTCTGTTTTTTAATTCACAATTGTTAAAATTTATGGACATTGTTACATTTAAAACTGCGCAATTTATGTTTAAAGTCAAAGAAAATAATATACCAAGTAACATAAGTACACTGTTTAATGAAAGAGATGGGGGTTATCATCTAAGAGGATATTGTATGTTCAAACAACCTCTTGTACGAACTGCTGTTAAAAACATGTGTCTATCAGTTTGTGGGGTAACTATATGGAATGGACTGGATAATGACATCAAACAGAGCCATAATCTAATTCGGTTCAAAAATAGATTAAAGAAATCATTATTGGATCAATATAGACAAGCATAGACTGAAACACAGGACTTAATCTGCAATGTGAAAGTATTGTGATTAAGGTATTGTTGTGAGCTATATAAGATCTGAGAAAAGTGTATGCTGTAACTGCGTTTTTATTTGTCTTGTAATATTATTATTTCTATTCAGGTTTAAATAAGCTAATTGCTTCTGCCTGCTCCTTCTCAAACAAATTTTTATTTTTATTCTTATGTTTTTTTTTGTTTTGTTGTTGTTTTTGGTATTATTACTACTATTATTTATATGTACATACTTATTTTCTGATGGTTGTGTTTTACTTTGTGCTTTTAATTATTGTTTTGTTGTTTGTTGATTGTTTGAGACAAAGAATAAAAATGAAAATGAAATGAAATTATGACAACTTGACATTAACAAAGACAGAAATGTCTTTGACATGACAACTTGACATTAACCAAAAAATCATAAACTGTCAACCTGATATCTTTATAACTAGTCCAACGTGTTCCACTTTACTTGAGGTAAGGGGAAATATTAATGACACTGTTTTTTGACAGCATTTGACAGTGTAATAACCCTTAATGACATCTTTATCATCAGAGTTATGGTGTCATGACGCCCAAAGTCAAAACCAAACACATATGACAGGGTAATGTAATGTTAACGCAAAGCTAAATAACTTCTTTAAGTTTGATAATTAGACCTGTTATGACATATTTGTGACAGGTTATGATTTCTTGGTTAATGTCAAGTTGTCATAACAAAGACATTTCTGTCTGTGTTAATGTCAAGTTGTCATAATCAAGACATTTTTGGCTGAATCCCAATTCACCCCTTGGCCCTACCCCTTGTTTTCGAGTGTACCCCTTGGCCCTTAAAACGGAGTTACAAGGGCCAAGGGGTTGAAATATTCCCCTACGAAATGGAACAACACTTCATGAACCCAATTCGTCATCAGTCGTCGGCGATGGCTCTGCCGTTACAGAGTTTGTACAGGATTTCTCCATGACAACAACTGACAATCAGCGCTGCTGCTCTTAACTTTGAATAAACATGATGATTATAACATCCCTTCCTCCAAAATGTATGTCTTTTCTGATCGGAAAGGTAATTTATTATACCATTTCTTAATTTAAACGACTATAGTGTTATTATAAGAGTAAATAAAGTGCATGGTGGAATCATCTGGCGCTAAATTTAAATGTTTAACCGTTTGTGATCCATCTCGCCGGTGATTTCCGATGCATTCCGTGAACTTTTCTCCTAGCCCTCCGTTTGGAGTGTGCCTTTGAAAAATCTCCGTTTCGAGGGCTATGTAGCCCTACCCCTTCGCCCTACCCCTCGATCTTAAGAAGAATCGGGACACCCTACCCCTAGACGTGAACACGCAAAACGGAGGGGTAGGGCTAAGGGGTAGGGCCAAGGGGTGAACTGGGATTGAGCCTTTGTCTTGGTTAATGTCAAGATGTCATAACAAAGACATTTTAAACAATGTCAACTTTGCATTAGAAGTGTCATAATTTACCGAATGACACTTAATGACAAAAGTCATAAACATTCATAAAGACTCCTTCATGTTCATGACAGGTGTTATGTCATGTTTATGACAGTGTCATGTCAGTCTTATGCACACCCCTTCAAATAAAGTGTTACCACTGCTTGCTCAGCACAGCAACATTTTACGTGTATGTGATGGGAATAGATCTAAATACTTCAAAAACATCTCACGATTCGTTAATCTCGATTGCTGTAATAGTAAAAACGTATAATAGCTGTAGTAAAATTATTCGAGAGAGTTTCACATGTGATACATAGCTTTTTCATATGCAAGCATTTCAGCCAATCACAGCAGAGGCCGGTTACACACAGCAGACACGTCCCTTCAAACAGAGTGTTCAGATCAGAGGCTAAAATCAGGCTAGGAAAAATGCCTTTTATTTCTAAATTATGACCTGGGCAACCCAGGAAACATAAAATAATTTAAAAAAACATATAGGGCACCTTAAATAGTTAACATTTTGAAAGACCGTCTCATGAGAGCCTTGTTCAAATGTCTCAAATCTAGTATGGGTCTGAGACCGCCGTCTTTTTTCAGGATTAGAAAATGGCGGCTGTAGAAACCCAAATGATTCAGCGCTGGGGGGATTAGCTCTATCGCCCCTTTTTGCTAATAAATTCTGCACTTTGTCTCTAAGCCGATGACCCAAGTTGCTTCTCACCGAAGTCTTGATAACCGCCTGAACTTTGGAGGTCTCCTTGCAAATTGGAGCGTGTAGCCTAGCTTTATAGTGTTTATGGCCCAACTCAACACATCGGGGTGGCTTACCAGGCCAGCACCAGTGTGGCTAGGGTTTGACACACTGATTGGAATCAGCCGCCTAACACAGGGGGACCTGATACCCTTACATTGTGATTTGTGCACATACTGAGTGTTGGACTGACTGCACAGGCTTTTTTCCTGGGGGAAAGTCAGTGTAACAACTGGGAGGAGGCCTACTAGTGAAGGGGGACCTTAAACCCGTGTGTTGTGAATTTGAGTCCAGATCTTTTACACATCGGCAGACCTGCGAGGAACAAGAGCCTGGGCTGCCTCGTCAAACAGAGCGAGGCAGTAGCGGAGTGTCCTCAGCGGCAACTGCTCACAGTGATTACAGGCAGCCCCCTCAAGAGCTGCCTGTGCATGCTCCGCTCCCAGGCAGAGAACACAAAATGCATCTGTGATGTATCCGTGATGTATCTGGGGCAGGGAAGCACACACAGTTTGAAGAACACACAGTTCTGAAGAACAGAAGCTGTCACTATTGTGTGACAGCTTACCTATGTCGCTTCCGTGTTGTGCCGTCACACACCATGTCACAACACAATACCAATCAGGATTGGACTAGATTCACATGCGCTTCAGACGCTGTCACATAGGAGACATTTGCCCAAAGTGTCGTCATTCGATGCAGCACGAGTTCCCTTGAAAGGGAGCATTTACAGAAAAATATGCTTCCTCTGTGTAGTTTCTCACATACATGCAGAGAGAGAGAGAGAGAGAGAGAGATAGTGAGTCTTCAATACCACACAGAATTGACGCATTACATGTAAGCTATATTCTTTGTTGTATTATCCTGTCAAAATGACGAAGTTCATTTGGAATTATTCCGTTTTTAAGAACAAGCTGAAGATATGCCAGTTTCTCCGGTAGTGGGCGGAACTAATGCGCAAACAGCAATCTCTTTGGCTGGCGCCCATCCCGGTTTTAAATTCAGCAAATTAGTTTGAACGAACGCTGACAACGTGATTAACATTAATGAGCCCAGCATCTCATCAATCCTTAGTGTTTATTGTCATTAGTAGTAGAATTAGTAGTAGGATTATTATCTTTTAATAATAATTAATATTATCTATAACTATATTACCTATTTTTTACATGAATGACCAACAATATCTTAAGCACCATCGCCAGTCCTAAGTTTAGTTAAAATGACAAATATCATATGCAATGCATGGTTA
This sequence comes from Cyprinella venusta, assembly GCA_038021265.1. Taxonomy (NCBI): domain Eukaryota; kingdom Metazoa; phylum Chordata; class Actinopteri; order Cypriniformes; family Leuciscidae; genus Cyprinella; species Cyprinella venusta. The sequence continues at coordinate 21,285,004 of CM075871.1, forward strand.
CCAAGTTTTAGTTCTAATTACTAAAGTTATATCAATAAATAGTGCATGATTATCATATCATAATAAATGCTTGATTGACTGATGTTAAGAGTGTTAGTTCACATATTTAAAAAGCTGTGCTGTGCCATTTTACAAAGATAAGCTGATGCTTTGGTGGAATTATATATCAGTCTCGCGAGTAACCAAAACATTTTACTAGCCAATGGCGATTCTATTGCCAAGGTGTGCGTAGAGGGTTGTGACGCCATCTTTATTTAATCGGTAACACTTTATTTTGATAGTCCACTTTAGACATTCTACTAACTATAAGTAACCTTTCAACTACATGTCAACTAACTGTCATTCGAGTATTAGTAGACTGTCAACTTAATATCTGCTAACACTTTATTTTTTGGTCCCCCAACAGACATTCAACTGACTATAAGTAACTTGGCAAATACAAGTAAACTTATTATCCTAACCCAAAGCCTAACACCTAACCATAACCTACAGTAACAGTCTACTGACAGTCTACTATAATAGACTAATACTCCATTGAGAGTTACTTGACATGTAGATGAAAAGTTACTTATAATTAGTAGAACGTCTAAAGTGACAATCAAAATAAAGTATAACCATTTAATCTTTATTTATTTAACTGTCATGGAATGCACAGGATTGTAGCACATCAAAGGCAGCTAAGGATACATCCAGAAATGTGCTGTGACTGAAATCTCATAATGTCTGATTAGGTACTACATTTGAATCTAAATTTACTTCACAACCATTAAAAAAGGTACATTCTATATAGTATAAATGTGGCTAGTATGAATGAAATTGTGACATACTACATCTGCCATGTACAAAATGAAAACTAAAAGACTTTCAAATCACATGAGCCAATATTTCATTCACAATAGAACATAGATAGAATAACAAATGTTTAAACTGAGAAATGTTACGATTTTATGCAAAAAATGAGCTCCTTTCAAATTTGATTCCTGCTACAGGTGTCAAAATAGTTGAGATGGGGACATGTTTACCATGGTGTAACATCTTTTCTTCTTTTCAAAACAGTTTGAAGTCATCTTGGCATCGAGTTTATGAGTTACTGGAGTTCTGCTGTTGGAATTTGGTTCCATTCTTGCCTTATATAGGTTTCCAGCGCTGAAGGGTTTGTGGTTGTCTTTGACGTTTTTCCCATTTAATGATGCGCCAAATTCTCAATATAGGTGAAAGATCTGGACTGCAGGCAGGCCAATTCAACACTGAGACTCTTCTACGATGAAGCCATGCTATTGTGATAGCTGCAAGTATGTGGTTTTGCATTATCCTGCTGAAATACACAAGGCCTTCCCTGAAATAGACATCGTCTGGAGGGGTGCATACGTTGCTTTAAAACCTTTGTATACATTTCAGCATTCAGTGGTTTCTGGAAGTTTTCCGGGGTCCATTTAGTAATGTTATTGACACAATCATACCGACAAATGATGCAGTGTCTTCTGAAGGCCCGAAGACCACGGGTACCCAATAAAGGTCTTTGACCTTGTATCTTATTTCTCCAGTTTCTCTGACGTTACGCACTGTAGATGAGATTTGCAAACCCTTTGCAATTTGATGTTGTGGAACATCGTTTAGAAGTATTCCACAATCTTGTCTTTCACAGATTGAATAGTCTCTGTCTAGGGCTGGCTGATTAATCGAAAAATAATCGAAACTGAAATTCAGAGCCTATAACCAACGTAATTTTACCATGTCGGTTATTTTGTTTTTTTAATCATATTAATAATTCCACCCACTGTGTGTTAACGGACTTTCCTCTTAAAACATATTACCATGTGTGTAGTCACGTAACTCCACCCCATCCAGTCTGCGACATTGAAGCAACATGAGCCCCTTTCACACAGTGCATTGATCCTGGGAAATTGCCAGAACAAACACCTTCTGTGTGAACGCAAACACAACCCGGGATTGATGCCAGGTTGGGGACATTAGTAACATTGCCGTGTTCAGTCCCGGAATGCGTGCTGTGTGAACAAAAGCAGTAATCAATGCCGTGTCGTAATGATGGTGCTTAAGCTGGGATCGTTCGCCAGCGTGAAACGGTAAGTAATGCGCTAGTTTATGATCGAACCAGAGAAAAAAATGCACAAGCGTGGTTTCTCGAGAGAGAAACCGCAGCTCAAAAGCAAACAGACACCACTGAGACATGTCGCGTGTCTTTGCGGGCTGTGTGTGAACTAGGGATGAGTCACGATCTTCGAATGGTCGAATAGTCGAAATGCGTTCGAAATTCGATCATAAAATAGCTTTTTCAAATATCGTTATATTTTCGTTCAATAATTCCAATGTGTATTTAACATAATTGAAGCAGCGCCTACTGTCACAGTTCGCGGAGCAAGATATTTTCCTGTTAGGGACACAAGGTGTCACTAACATGAATGAAACCCCCAACTGCGCGATCTAGGATACCAGAATTTTGAACATATAAACAAACAACAGAAGAAGAGCACTGTCGTAACCTCGTGGCCGTTAACTCTGCGACCAACCATGCAACAACCAAAAAGCTCCGTGTGGAACTCGTTTAAAAAAATTAACAATGATAAAGTTGAGTGTAAATTATGCCAAGCAAAGCTGGCATACAACGACGATGCATAGCCACCTGAGATCAAAGCACCCGGCAGCTTCATCCTCCTCAGGCACAGGCAGCACCCATGCAATAAACGATGGTTTCAAACTACCGAACATAAAACACATCATTGGAGCTGCTAATCGCCTAGTGTCCCATTTCCATCACAGCACAGTTGCAACACACGCACTTAACCCTTGTGCATCAATTTTAAAAAGTTACACTTGGGTAAAAAGAGGACAAAAATGTCCATGTCAAAAAACTGTCATAAAAATGTGACGCTTTGGAGCACAGACTTAAGTTTGGTATCATTTTAAAGAAGACCCTTTGCAGATTATTGCTGAAGTAAAAAAATAATAATAAGTAAATCCAAAAAAAAGTTATATAGGTATAAGTTTATGAAAATTATTTATAAAAAAAATATTTTATATAAAATATGCATTTTATAAATCAGGTTGAACTCAAAACTGCAATAAAATCAAAGCCATAAATCTAAATAGGTTGTGTTCCAAATTTGAGGATGATATCTCAAAAAATGAGCTTTCTGTAACAGTTTGTTTGGGCGTAGTAACATATTTTCCCTATAGGCTCTATGCACAACTGCACTACTTCCTGAATTTCAGCCAGCTCCTTGTTTCCTGTCTATCATTATTGGACAATTTGATTAATTCAGGTGTGCTTGACCTCAGTAGTCACGGCAACAATAATCAAACACACCTGAATTAATCAATGTGTCCAATAATGCCAGACAGGAAACAAGAAGCTGGCTGAAGTTCAGGAAGTAGTGGAGCTGTGCATAGAGCCAATTGGGTGCCAGCAAAACCCCACTGGTGCTCACAGGGATTGGATTATTATTTGCAGTTTTTCTCTCTCAGTATTACAAACACACACATGCGCACGCAGACACATATTTTTTTATAACACACATACTAACCACACTCTGACATCCATACCAACACACCCATACAAATATCGTTGCATAATATATCCAGTTGGCTCTATAGTATGCCGAAGCAGTAAACAGGAATAAAGCGATATTTGTTTTATAGGCCAAACTTAAAAAAATGGCACCATCTGATAAAAAATAGTAAAATATAAAATTTTGAAGCCTTGCCTTCAGAATGAAAGCCTCTTAACAAAGATTGCATAATTTTATAGTTAACTGAACCAGGGATTAAAAATGGCAGTTTTAATGGGTTTCAATGGGGACATTTTTGTCCAAAAGGTGCTGAGAGGGAGTATTTTTGTACCTAATGCAAAAAATATTTTTTTTAAGAAAATGACGGTGGAATAGTAAAATTCCAATAAAAATACACACCTGTGCCAAGTTTTTTGCAGTTAGCTTTAACACAGGCAAAGTGATCCAAAAAACAAAACTGAAAAGGACAAAAATGTCCATAAGGATGCACAAGGGTTAAGCAAAAACAACAACTCCAGAATTTACCTGAGCACAAGTTAGTGCAATCCTGTAAAACCAGGTGGAATTCTGTATATGAAATGTTCGAGCGCTTATTGGAGCAGCGTTGGGCCGTGTGTGCTGCCTTGTCAGACAGGAGTGTCACTAAACTATCAGATGCACACACCCTGGAATTGACAGATGATAGTTGGATTGTAATGGAGGAAGTCTTACCTGTGTTGCACTCGCTAAAATGTGCCACCACGCGTTGTGTGGAGAATATGACGTGTCCATCTACATGGTGTACCCGGTGACCGCAACTTTACTGTCCAAGCATCTCAAAGAAATCCCAGGGGAGAACGCCAAAGTCAATGAATTCAAAAGCAGAGTGTCTGTCTCACTGGAAAGGAGACTCGGGCCTGCAGAAGTCAGCAACGCGCGAAAGGTTGCATACATCGCATCATTCCTAGACCCAAGGCACAAGCACATGCGATTTGCAACAGATGATGTAAGAGGCGCTGTGCAGGCCAAAGTTAGCGATCTCCTGTCCAGCATTGATAGCGATGGAGACACAGAAGGCGCAGAGGAATCGGGAGAAATGCCTACTACTGACCCACCGGCGGCTAAAAATCCACGAAATGACACCCTCTCTGCTGCAGCGATTGCGGTCTTGTTTGGCGAGGATAACATCGAGCAGACGGCAACAGCGACAACCGAACTCTTGCAATACTGCCAAGACATATGCCCACCAATGAACGCTGATCCCATAACATGGTGGAAGGCCAACGTGAAGAAATATCCCCGCCTGGCAAAGTTAGCAATCTCCTACTTGAGTGTGCCTGCGACGGTGCCATCCGAGCGGACCGTGTTCTCCGCGGCTGGACTAATCGTCAACAGGTTGCGCTCGCGTCTCCTCCCAGAACATGTTGACATGCTAATTTTTCTGAACAAGAATATGGCATAAGCGTTATGCTATGAATAGTTTATCTTCATCGAAACGAATTTGTTTAAAAAGTAGGCTGTTGCCGATTACACAGCAGGTTCGCATAAAAACATTATTGCATGATATTATTTTTTGATCTTGCGAGCATCTGGTTTGTCGATGCAAAATCGTTTATTGTGCTTTTAGTTTTTTCTTCTTCCAACTATTCTTCTGTGTTAAAAAAGGGCGAAAACATGTCACTTATTCAATTAATAAAATCGCTAAAGATGGAATTAGCCTCCCTTTCTGTCATTGTGAGTGTGTGTTTTTTTGTTTTTTTTCCCCTCCGATTTTCGAACGATAATCGACTTTTGTTCCTCGATTTTCGAATGCCATTTTTGGCAGAAATTCACATCCCTAGTGTGAACGCACTCTCTGATTCTGGAAAATCACTGGCAGTTTGAATAAACCAACGTCAAACGAAGCCCGGTCAAATCCCAGGTCACTTTAACCGTGTATTTTCTGGAATCTCTGTGTGAAAGGGAACTCAAACGCTGAGTCAACTCAGCAACAGGACCCATGTTGTACCAAAGAAACGTGAAAAAAGAGAGAGACTGACAAACGGCCAGCAACAAGTGCCTCCACTCCACAAAGCAAGTTTCACATAGAAAAAAATTTAACTAATCGTTCAATATTCATAATCAAGGTAACTTTTCAAATTTATTGCGATTAGAATTTTAGCCAAAATCGTCCAGCCCTACCTCTGTCCATCTTTACCTCTGAGAGACTCTGGCTCTCAAATTCCTGGCTCATACTACAGGAGTTTAAGGCCAATTTATGCCCGATTTTCCTCCCCAGAATCAGAGACAAAATCTTGTTGATCGGTTCTGATGTTCGGCGCCCAGAATCAGAGACAAAATCTTGTTGATCGGTTATGATGTTCGGCGCAGATTATCCGGTAATGTGAGGCTTTTGCAGATCGAATCTTGCAACTCCCGATCTGCTCTCACACAAATCGGCTCTCCCCGATCATATCAAACATGTCTATTATTTATCAGGATGAGCAAGATTGTGATTATATGTCAGTACTGTCTCAATAGCCAATAAGAAACAAGTAGGGCTGTCTTGGTGAAGGAATTTTCATTGTTGTAATTTTGAGTGACTCAACAGCACGATATGTGGTATTATCTTCATTTATTTATTTATTGCTAAATAAATAAGTGTTATATTGTGGTCAGTGGCACGAAGATGAGTACATGTTCAGTAATGAAACCAAAACTAAAAAGTGCATTGAAACGAAGTCGAGTAAACAGAAGATACAATGTCAATTTAAGGGTCCACATAATATAACATAAAATATTGTTATATAACAGTTAGTTTCGATCCTCGAATCTCACTTTTCAAGAGGCTTTCGGTTGATATTTCACCACGATCAGCATTGCTTGTCTCTGTGTGTTATACAGACTGTCACTCATTCCAGTTACATTGTTAAAGCAATCTTTCCTTGGTCACAGCGACCTGATGAAGGGCAGATATTTTGTTTACATCTACTTTTCTGCTTCCGATTTGGACGTGAGATAACGCGAGGCGCTTCCTCTGGCACGATAATCTAAATAACACTGTAGTGTGTGATGTGGCGCGATTTTCAAATCTTGTAGTGTGAGCATGTTTAAGATTTGAGGGAAGAAAACCTGCAAAGATTCTCCTTAAGTGTGAGCTGCAACTAGATTTCAAAATCGGTTCAAAACAGCATGAACAGCCACCTAATAACTTGCATACAACTCACTTCTCTTTTTTTCCAGCACGCTCTGCCTTAAAGAGGCAGGAGCACAAAATAACCTCTACACATATATATATATATATATATATATATATACAGTATATATAAATATATATATACAGTATATATATATATATATAAACACTTTTTATAAGACAAATGAAATAATCCATTTGCATATAATGAAATAAAATAAAATAATAAACTGGCAAATGTAAAGGTTACAATAGTAACCCAGCGAATGCACAACTCAGAATCTCACAGGAAGTAATAGGTCATCCGGGACGGTGTTGTGTTGTCTTAATAACTAATGATCTTTGCAACGGAAGTGAATCAATCAAAAACTAACTTTAACTGAACAATAATTTTATTCTAGAGCTGCTGTAAAGCCAAAACAATCTCTGTTACTTCATCACATTAGAGCCTTGGATTCATTGAATCTTGTTCTGAGTCGTGCAACAGTCAATCACTCTTTGCAGATATCACAGAAATAAATGAGAAATGCCGCAAACTTAATGTAAACTGAAAACAACAACTTTCCTTTTTGACTGCATGATTCAAGGTTCCTTAGTTTTGACAGGTGATTCGCCAGATGTCAAAGATGGATGCCATTTAGACCGTTAAAAGCAGCCATCTAGATTCTAGACGACAAGTTTAAATCCAACCAACTGTCTCCTCAGCACATGCCATTTAGTAACCAGGTCTTCTTATTTCTGTTTACGGACATGATGCAACAACACAAAGACAAATGATCTGAAAATGACATTTCCCACAAAATTGGAACAACAGCTCAATAAATGCTAAATAACTGATTTTAGTTGTTTTTTTTTACCTTAAAAAAAGTTACTTACTGCAGCTTTAAGTATAACATTTTGAAAATAGAAAAAAAATGAAATAATACTTGAATTATTAAACTAATACAGCTAATAAGTGGACTGCCTTAGTCAATAGCCCATTTCACAAATACACCGTGTACAAATTTCCAATATGCAAAGTTGTAACATAACCAGTAAATTAATATCCAGTAACCATTATCTACTATGATTGAACAATGCATAATATTACAAGTATGAGCATGTGGGAGGTGAATATCACACATTTGCATTTGGGGAAAACAGCACTCTTGCTTGTGTGCACTCTTGATTGCATACACGAGCAACAATATATTGAATTTTGGGGGCATTTTTGCCCCAAGCCCCATTATTTTCTGGCCTTGCTTTATTTAAATTTAATTTGACAGGCTGCTAAGAAACAACAACAGCTCATGTTAATCTGTTTCATCTTGTAAACCTAAATACACAAAAACTACAATGTTTAATTTGTGAAGTGTATCCATCACATATGGAAAGTGGCAACATTTGCGAAATGTAATGGATGTGAAGTAGAGATGCATGTTAGGAGTTATTAGACAACTATTCATGAGCTTTGATCAGGTCACTCACACTTGTGAAATGGTTGCAATGTAGAACTCTGATTAAAGTACGTTTCATAGATGAAAACATGTCATCATGCATATCAAATGAAGTAGATTTCACCTAGTCTCTGTTGAGTGTGCTCTATGTAGCACACAGAAAGGTCTGAAGGATGCTCAAAAGCTTACCCTCACTGTCAAACGTCCGCTGGGTTGGGAGGCCTTTCTTCCGCTCCACATTCTGCAAAAAGGGATTGATTAGTTGTGCGTGACAATGTTGACATTGTTTATCCTTTTGACCTTTCATTAAAAAAAATTGTTCCTATGTTCCTCAAAAGTTTTTTGCATCCCTCCACCACCCCCTCACTCGACTGGTTACTAGGGACTTTAAGCAACAGCCTCTGGTGGAATGGCAACGGCATTCTGGCGTTTTATTGCGCGCCATTAACTGCTACTTCTTGACGTTCTACTGTAACCGTCTGCTACGGGAGAACAGCTGATCTGCCGTAGTCGTTACTACGTGACAGATTAAGACAGTTAATGTTATGTTTTAGGTTATGTGGCATTGAAATCATTTCTGAATATCATTAAGTGCTAAAATCAACCCTTCTCTTTCTTTTTAAAATCGCTTTCTTTTTGTATTTTGTCTGATGATTAAATTATTCCCTATGCCGTTCTCTTTACTGTTGCTTAGTGATTTTTGCGCTCTTTAGCTATGGCAGTTAACTGTTTATTTTCGGCTGCCGTCGCCATTCTATCAGCAGCTGTTGCTTAAAGTCCCTAATATCCTAGCCAGGGATACGGGGGGAGTACTCTGTTCGGGACAAATTTCGAGCTCGGAGTCCTCCCCTTGGACAGCATGGCGAATATGCATAATTTTTTCAAAAAATCTGATTATTTGTAAGTGTGAACTCATGAAACTGTGGCGATCGGGTGAGGGTATCTAAATCAGAGAAAATCATAGGTTTGGGTGGGTGGCAGGTGGATGATTTTTAACTGCGGAATCGTGTGAAGTTAGAGCTGATCCACGCATCTCTACTGTATACACATACACTCTCTCTCCTTCATTGAGCAGTGAAAAATAATTCCTCTATAACTATAAAAATACACAGCTTAGGATTTCCAAAAGTTCTGGGATTTATTCTCATTATAACCACAACATAAGAAGAACAAGTTTGTGTAATTTTTTCAATATTTAGTGTTCAACTCACTTGGCTCTTGGATGGACTCAGGTTAGACTGTCTCTGTTCAGCCACTCCTTTCAGCACAGGCTGGGACAGGCGTTTGGCCTTTGGGTCTAATGATGGAACTTCTATATCTACACCACTACCCATTGCCCGGCGATATGATTTGGAGCGCTGACCTCTTGTCAGTAGTCCTGCATTCTCATCTCCATCCAACTCATTATCCTGACTGGTGGAGAAAGAAGTCATCTCAAACATGCTTCGCGGTCGGAAGGCACTTTTACTCGTGTCCATAAACTTTAAAGAGGGCTTGCTAAAGCGTGTGTCGGAGACCAAACCCCTGGGGATGATCTGCTGGGTGCCCATCTTATGCGCTGCAGGACTGTGGGTGCTCAGTGTTACTGGGGAAGGGGGCTGCTTGCCCTCCGAGCCCTGAGATGACCCTGAACTCTGCCGCTGCAACAGGACGTCCCCCGGCCTTTCAATGGAGGATGGGCTGCAGGGTGTTAGGGGGTCTGAGGGAAGGCTAATGTTGGAGGATATGGAGGGGATGCTGGGGGTGGAACTGTGAAGCGGGGAGCTGTGGTAGCCGATGGGAGATCCATGGACATCCTGCGATTGGCGTGAAAGTGTGGAATTTTGAGGTAACATGTTTGAGGTGATAGGTTTTGGTGAAACTGTGTCTGGAGGTGAAGACACATCCCCAAAAACAATTTGATCCCTTTGAGAGGTTAGGGTGACCTGACTGGAGAGACGTTTCAGGGGCTCTGTTATGTCATGCCAAACACTGAGTCCTCCATTCCCATTCTTGGTGGGCAACAAAGGTGTTTTAGGGGAAGAAATAGTGTCTGCATTCTTATCATTCGATTTAGTAAAGTTTGACAGAGAGAACCTGCCGTTTGATAAATATCCAATACTGACGCTCCGGACCACCCTAGTCTTCCTTGTGGGTTTGTTGAGAGTGTGTTTCAGTACTGAAGTGTTTGACGCAGTGGTGCTGATCTTTTCAGCCGGCTGGGTGAGCGTGAACATGCACTTATCATCCACAGGAAAGTCTGTCATAAGAACTCCATCTGTTTGGTAACTGTGAGGTCTGGGCTTGTGCCTCTTGTCATTTTCGCAACGTCTTTTCCAGAGAGGAGTGATATTGTTGTTGGAGAGATCTACTTCGTTGCCAAGATCCATAATGTGTCCACTCATAATCACTCAGCAATCATTCTGACCTTTGTCTGAACAGAGAAAGAGAGAGGGCAAAGTTGCATGAGTGGAAGTTGAACTATGCCCTGAAAGTTATACTGATCATTTAATAATGGCAACCAAAAGAGATGGTTCACTCAAATAAATAAATGAAAAATAAACATGCAGTACTACTCTCATATTCTTCCAAACTTGTATGAATAGGCTACTTAATAGGAACAAAATTATATTTTAGTCTGGTCACCATTCACTTTTGTATTGGGAAAAGATTAATCGCAATTGATCTTTATTCGATCTAATGTCTTTTCGTGTTTCACAGAAGAAATACAGTCATAGTTTGGAGAAAATGTAAATAGTATTTATTTCATTATGGGTGAAATTGAATTGTGTGCTAGGTTTTGCGACTCAAATCCACGATTATACATTTCAACAAGTTTTAACTACTTCTGAGTCTTGTAATGGAAATACATATTGTAACGTATTCGTGTATCAATTCCCGTCATCCTCTGTACGATTAATCGCTCGTGTTAATAGCTCTAGCGCACAAAAACAACACACTTGCTCGCGAAAAAAACTTTGCAAGATTTATAAAAAAAGAAATGCAGCATACCTCTGTGTGAAGATTAACTGCTCTCTCCTGTTTTTCAGGCAGTATGAACTATTAATTCCATTGTGCTCTAAACTCCAGAAAGTATACGTTGTTTATTTGTCGACACAAGGTGTGTTGTCAGATTGAGACTGCAGTAATGCAGTAAGTGAAGCTTGAGCAGGGAGGGCACAAGAGTTCCCAAGTTCACGTGACGTCATGTGCGCGAGGGCGAGGATTGAGCTAGTGTGAGTGTCCCAGTATTGTTGGCCTCAATTTAGATACGCTCAGTGAACTCTGATCGAGGGGAACTATAGTAACCGGAAATCTTACTATTTTCATAAACTATTTTTTTTGTGTATTGTTTGGTGATGATAGAGATCATCTGATGCAGCGTACGTCGTGTATTACAGTGAATACGTAGCGCCATCATGTGGTGTTTGGCTATTTTTGCAATGTTTTCAAAGATTTAGGGTGTATGGCAGGCGGATTGACATATGATTATATGACTTACACGAATATATTCTGGATAGCAACGTATTTTGACGAGTCATAATTATAATTTGACTATAGTCAAAATAATAATTAGAAAATACTAATTCTAATTGGGCAAAATCTGATTATCTAAATAGGATAGACTACAATATCTGTAATTACGTTAGTATCTTCAATTGGCGCGTCGTTCATACGCAAATGTAATATCTAATTTAATTTTGACTATTTAAAATTATATTTTCAGATATTTGAATTTTACCTGCTACTTGTATGGCAAGCCATCCTAGCATTAGTAATATCTCTGGCTGTACTAGTATTGAAAGCCGTTTTGACTTTAAAGCGTTAGTTCACCCAAAAATGAAAATTAAGTCATTAATTACTCACCCCCATGCTGTACTAACCCCGTAAGACCTTCGTTCATCTCCAGAACACAAATAAAGATATTTTTGATTTAATCTCAGAGCTGGATCAGCCCTCCATTGACTGCCTAAGGGACTAGCTCTTGACAGCCCATAAAAGTCATTAAAGAAAAGGTTTAAATATTCCATGTGCCTACAGCGGCTCGATTATAAGTTTATCAAGCGTTGAGACTACTTTTTGTGCGAAAAAAACATAAATAACGACTTTATAGGCTCTATGCACAGCTCCACTACTTCCTGACCTTCAGCCAGCTTCTTGTTTCCTGTCCGTCATTATTGGACACATTGATTAATTCAGGTGTGTTTGATTATTGTTGCCGTGACTACTGAGGTCAAGCACACCTGAATTAATCAAATTGTCCAATAATGATAGACAGGAAACAAGGAGCTGGCTGAAGTTCAGGAAGTAGTGCAGTTGTGCATAGAGCCCATTCGACCATTCCATTACTTCCTTATGGGCGCATGCGCGAGAACTGAGAGGAGGACGTTGTCTTTCGAGTAGTTTTTTTTCCCGTTTACTCACCGCTTAGGAGTATTATCGCCACCTACCGTATGAGATGATGTGCTGATATAGCTGGAAGCGCAAAACTTTCTGTTTACAAGCAGAGGAAGATGCACGCTGTACATAAGGTTTTCAATTAGCGTATTTTCCGCATTATAAGGTGCACTTAAAAGCCTTTAATCGTCTCCAAAAACGATATATATGGATCATCATCTCATACGGTAGGTGGCGATAATACTCCTAAGCGGTGAGTAAACGGGAAAAAAAACTACTCGAAAGACAACGTCCTCCTCTCAGTTCTCGCGCATGCGCCCATAAGGAAGTAATGGAATGGTCGAATAAAGTCGTTATTTATGTTTTTTTCGCACAAAAAGTAGTCTCGACGCTTGATAAACTTATAATTGAGCCGCTGTAGGCACATGGGATATTTAAACCTTTTCTTTAATGACTTTTATGGGCTGTCAAGAGCTAGTCCCTTAGGCAGTCTATGGAGGGCTGATCCAGCTCTCAGATTAAATCAAAAATATCTTTATTTGTGTTCTGGAGATGAACGAAGGTCTTACGGGGTTAGTACAGCATGGGGGTGAGTAATTAATGGCTTTATTTTCATTTTTGGATGAACTAACCCTTTAACTCATTCCCAGTAGGGGTTGAAGAACTTGAGATTTTTAGAAGTCGACATTTCGAAAGTCGAGTTGACATCGTCGACTATCCACTGATGACGTCATTAATGAACAAATAAGCCTGAACCTTGAGCTGAGTAGGTTGCCTCCTATAACAGCTTATTTTATCAGTTCTTTTGGAGATTTCTGTAAGAAATAGCCTATAACTTTATAGTAGGGCTGTCAGTTAAACGCGTTATTAATGGCGTTAACGCAAACCCATTTTAAATGGCGTTCATTTTTTTTATTGCGAGATTGATGGTCTTTTTGGCCAAGAAAACGTCTCGGGTTATAACTATAACCCTGGTTCCCAGAGAAGGGAACGAGACACTGCGTCGAGAATCGACACTTTGGGGACACTCCCTAAGCGTGCGCCTCTGAAGTATGAATGAAACTAATCCAATCCTGATTGGTGTTGCGTTGTGACGTAACATGTGACGGCATACCCGGAAGTATAAAAGTGACGCTGTCACAACACACACTAGCCTCGTGATGAAGCAAGACGCTGAAGGTCTAAAGAGGGCGTGGCAGAACGACGCAGTGTCTCGTTTTCTTCTCAGGGAACCAGGGTTATAGTTATAACCCGAGACGTTCCCTATCGAGGGAACTCAACACTGCGTCGAGAATCGACACTTTAAAGTGAAATTGGGGAACGAGTGCCCACTAGGTAGGGCTGGGCGATAATATCGCACGATATTGTCTGCGCATCTAATCAGTAAAGCCGGTTCATTGATTAGTAGTAAATCACCTTCACCTGCTTTCAGATGGAGCGGCATTTACTACAAAGAGCCGTAGATCACTGACAAGCTGAGCCAAATCGCGATAATATCGAGGACATATCGATAGCGATATTTAATGCGATATGGCTCAACTGGTCAGTTAATTACGGCTCTTCGTCACGACAAAATCTCCCGTGTTAAACTAATACACCTGGGGGTGTATATAAGTCCACACTCAAGAGCGTTAAAGTTAATGAGATAATTATGTGATTAAATGAGTGATGATTGAGCATTATTGAAGACACCTAAAGCAGAATCACAAGGAAAAAAATCAAAAAAAATTTAGCCACCATTATGGAGGTGAGTGTTTGCTTTAGTTGGTCTTCTTGACCCTTATATTAAAAATTTTAAATTTGCTATTGCATCTGAGTTAATCCTGTCAAGGAATACAAACAAAGATAAGCAATTATAAAATGATGACAGTTATATAATGACATTCATCGTTTAAAATTTATGTCTATGATTTATTTTGTTGATTAGTGTATAATTGAGATTCTGCATAAACATCTGGAATGTTAAATATAATGTAATTTCTCTAAAGTTGTTTAAAAAAATCTTTCTTTAAGGCACACACAGACCTCAAGATTCAGTCAAAGCTTCTCAACAACGGTGATGAGTAGAATATTCAAGTAGGAAAAGTAAATTACATAGACAATTCAGATCATAATTTATTCATACCGCAATGCATGATGGGAGAAATTAATGAGTTGTGATTGGTGGCAACATATCACCACGGATGAGATAGACAGGCTGATTATTGATCTCTGTGTTTCTGTATAAAGATGACAGTGATTTGATTAAAATATTTTATTAAATATTTGAGGTTATAAGAAAGTACAGATATGTAACATAACTACAAAACTGTAGCTAAGAAGTTAACAAATCATCTGAATACTTATATTTTTCAGATCATTGCATGATTACGCTATGTCAAAACATAGCCATCACTATCAGATCAAGTTGCCTTTGTTCATTTGACTGTTATAAGTCAAAATCGCTAGGCAAACAAAATTTAAAGTGAAAATATAAGGGTCAAGAGCCCAACTAAAGCAGACAATGATCTCCATAACGGTGGCTGAAAATTTGTGATTGTCCTTCAGTGATTCTGCTTGTTATCATCAGGTGTCTTCAATAATGCTCAATCATCACTAAATTAATCACTTAATTATCTCATTAACTTTAACACTCATATCGTCCATCTGAAAGCATGTGAATGTGATTTACTACTAATCAAGGAACCGGCTTTACTGATTAGACGCGCATACAATATCGTGCGATATTATCGCCCAGCCCTACCACTAGGCCACGCACCGAATAGACCTGTCCCGGAGTGAAGCTGTCTAGGCACTCAGCCAGGACCAAGTACGTGTGCACCGGGCGTACTGGGAAGATGGAGACTGTAAAACCTGATAAAAGTATGTGGAGTAGTCCAACCGGCCACTTCACAGATCTCCTGCATGGGTACTCCTGAAAGAAGGGCCCTAGACGAGGCCATGCCTCTCGTTGAATGAGCCCTCAAGGCCAAAGGTGAAGGCAGCCCACGCACCTTGTAGGCCTCCGAAATCGCCTGGACGATCCAGTTACTAATAGTCGATTTAGTTGCAGGGAGCCCCTTCCTAGGTGACCCAAAACAGATTAACAGTTGCTCCGACCTTCTCCACGAAGAGGATTTCTCAAGATATACACTCAAAGCTCTGACGGGGCAGAGCAAGTGAAGCCTCTCATCTTCTGCCGACACATGAGGTGGAGGATGGAATGCCTGAAGGACTACAGACCGAGCCGTATTGGATGGGACTTTAGGCACATAGCCCGGACTCGGGTGCAAAAAGGCTTTTACTCTACCAGGGGCAAACTCCAAGCAAGCTGGCGTTACCGCCAGGGCTTGGAGATCTCCTACCCTCTTGAGTGAGGTAATAGCTAAGAGAAAAACCATTTTCAGCGTTAAGTCCCTAGGCGAAGCCGAGTTCAAAGGTTCGAAGGGAGCCAGGGATAGCCCTTCAAGAACTATTGCCAGGTCCCAGGCCGGAACCCTGGACCTAGCCGCCGGCCTCATCCTCCAAGTACCACGGAGAAACCGAATGACCAATTGATGCCTCCCCAAAGGCCCATCAACCAATGGTGCGTGGAAAGCCGAAATAGCAGCCACGTACACCTTAAGTGTGGACGGGGAGAGACCCGCAGAGAAACGGTCTTGAAGAAATTCCAGAACTGAAGCCACCGGGCAGTTTACTGGATCTAAGCCATGTTCTCTACACCAAGTGACGAACACATTCCACTTGAGGCCATATAATCTCCTGGTAGATGGAGCCCTGGAGCTGAGTATGGTTTCAACCACTCCAGCTGATAACCCAGCATTTAGGTACTGAACCCCCTCAGAGGCCAGACCCACAGTTTCCACAACTCTGGACGAGGGTGAAAGATTGTGCCCCCCACCTGAGACAACAGATCCCTCCTCAGAGGAATCTGCCATGGTGGAGCTATGAGGAGCGACACAATGTCCGAGAACCAAACCCGTGTTTGCCACATTGGAGCAATCAGCAATAGACTGATGCCCTCCTGACGAACCCTCTCCAGGACTTCCGGGAGCAGAGCGATCGGGGGAAATGCGTACAGGCGAAGCCTCGGCCAGGCCTGTACCATGGCATCCAACCCCAGTGGGGCTGGATGTGAGAGGGAGAACCAAAGTGGACAGTGGGACGTCTCTCGAGACGCAAAAAGATCCACTTCCATTGGTCCAAACCTCTCCCATATCAACTTCACCACCTCTGGATGAAGTCTCCATTCCCCGGGCCTCAGCCCCTGCCTCGACAGGACGTCTGCTCCCTGATTCTGAACCCCAGGAATATACATTGCTTTCAAAGACAGTATCTTCCCCTGGGACCAAAGGATAATCTGATGCGCCAGTTTGCACAAGGGGCGCGATCTGAGTCCCCCTTGGCGGTTCAGATAAGCCACCACCGACGTATTGTCCGTCCGTACTAATACGTGGTGACCCTTGATGTCTGAGAGGAAGCTCCTCAGAGCCCTGAACACAGCCAACATCTCCAGGCAATTTATATGCCATGAACGATGATGGTCCTGCCACAGACCCCTGGCAAAGCGGCCGTCCATGACCGCGCCCCAGCCAGTGAGGGAGGCGTCTGTCGAAACGGTTTCCCGGCGACATGACACTCCCAACACTGGCCCTTGGGAAAGGAACCAAGGTTTCTTCCATATTGTCAAAGCCTGAAGGCATCTGCGTGTGACTTTGATCATACGGAACGGATTCCCCTTGGGAGAGAACCCCTTGGTTTTCAACCACCACTGAAGGGGCCTCATGTGTAGGAGGCCCAAAGGAATAATGTTGGATGCCGCTGCCATGAGGCCCAGCATTCTTTGAAATTGCTTTACAGTGATGGCGTGGCCCAGCCTTACCCTGGATACCATCGCCAGAATTGATTCGATACGTGCAGGAGACATCCGTGCCTGCATTCTAACCGAATTCCACACGACTCCCAAAAAAGTCGTGCACTGGGATGGTTCTAGCACACTCTTTTTCAAATTGAGTCTCAACCCCAACTTTTGAATGTGGCCAAGAACGACATCTCGATGCCGAACCGCCATGTCCCGGGACTGCGCCAGAATGAGCCAGTCGTCGAGATAATTCAAAACACGAATCCCTTGAAGTCTCAGTGGAGCAAGGGCTACGTCCACACATTTGGTGAATGTGCGGGGAGAGAGTGCTAGGCCAAACGGAAGAACCCGGTATTGGTATGCTTCGTCCCCGAAAGCGAACCTCAGGTATCTCCTGTGACATGGAAGGATGGAAATGTGAAAATAAGCGTCTTTCAGATCTATTGTGACGAACCAGTCCTCGGACCTGATTTGCGTCACAATCGCAGGGATAGTTAACATCTTGAACCTGAATCTCCTCAAAGACTGGTTCAAACCCCTGAGATCCAAAATCGGTCTTAGCCCGCCATCCTTCTTTGGAACTATAAAGTACCGGCTGTAAAACCCGGACTCCCTGTCTAACGGGAGAACACGTTCTATGACTCCCTTCAACAGCAAAGTCTGTACTTCCTGTTCCATTACTAGAGCCTGCTCTGGGACCACTGTAGTTTGCACCACCCCAGAAAACTTGGGGGGGCGGCGCGCAAACTGCAGTCTGTACCCCATTTTTATTGTCTGCAGGACCCATGTAGATATGTTGGGGAGATGTTGCCATGCCTCTAAAAAATCTACTAAGGGTACCAGTCTCTCGAGACTGGCCTCTGGTGTTTCTCAAGCATATTTTTCTACTTCCTGAAGTGGAATACCGGCAGGCAGACCTACGCTGCAGGAAACGCTCATCAAGCTTGCTAGTAACCAGCGCTTCCTGCTCATTTTGTGGCCAGCTGATGTTGAGTCTGGCCACAGCGCGAGTCACAACCTCCACCAGCTCCTCATAACTTTGGCCTTGTGCTGGTGTGCCGAACTCACGGTCGTCCATTTCGATGCTGACCACATCCACTTCCTCAGAAGCAGACAGTTCCAGCATCGGGACCTGATCGCGGGCAGGAGAAACCGCTGCGCGGGCTCCCGCACCACTCTCAGAGGCTGCAGGATCCACAGGCGGAGAACGAGAAAATGCCTCGGCAGTCTCATTCTCCTCTGCGAGATCCTGCTGCGAACCCCAAGATTTCAGTCGCCGCATCGCCTCGGCGAATGCGGGACCGTAACCCTGGGGAACGCGAGCCTGGCCGTGCTCATCAAAGCACGCTAGCCGGGAGCGCAGCACCCTAATGGGCATATTATCACAGTCTGCACAGGCAGCCCCCTCGAGAGCTGCCCGTGCATGCTGCACTCCCAAACAGTTCACACACAGAGAGTGTGTATCCCTGCCCGTGATGTAGCGAGGGCAAGGATGCACACATCTTTTAAACTGCTTGCTGGCCATATTTTTCTTTTTAAATAAATCTTTCAGACAAACAACACCAAATAGACAGACAGTTCACGTATAGCGCTTGCTGAAGAGCGAAAGCTAGTGTGTGTTGTGACAGCGTGTGTTGTCCCCCCATCCCTCATCATTGTCATGTGCCTGTACTATGGTTCAACATACCTCAGTACTCTTCCAGAGCTGTGGGTGAGAACAACGCAGAATGCCTATCTGCCCATACATGAAATGGTAGCAGCAATGGGACCTTCACTATGCTGTGCTATGCCACAGTCTTAGTGGAAGAGATACAACTAGTTATCCTTATTTTACTGGTAAGAAGTCTTGGTTAAAAAGCAGCATGAGAATGGACATACCTGCACTTGAAGAGATTGGTCAAAACACAACTAATGACATAACAGATGACCTGCTTCACCAGGCACGAGGCCTCATCATAGATGTGTATACATCCTCAGCTGATCACTTTGAAGGGGACACTGAGAGCATACAAGTTCTTGAACAACAAATCAAATAATAATAATTAATGAAACAGACAAACAGATTACAATTCAGGGTGATAACTAATTTCTGTAATAATGTTTATACAATTTGTTTAGCTGTTTTCGGAGTCACTGCTGCTGTCGCTGCTCTCTAGTGTTTCAGCATGCTGTGTTCTAATAAATTTGGTTGCCAACCCCTGGCAACGGCATCCTATGTAGCATGGAATTGCCCTCTTTGCACAGGAGCAGTTCTTCTGACAACCTTTAACACAACCACATGATATTACCATGGCCAATGACACAGGCCAGGCAGGCTGTGTAGATGGAATTGGAAATTAAACTGCTTGGCCCTCATCCAGAGACCATCCAAAATTTGCGTTTTCAGTCGGAGGAAGTAGCTTTAAGAGTGCACTGTGCTACTACTAGCAGGGCTGCCCTTATGCCACGTCATAGCACAACTATATTTCCAGAGTTAATTTTATGTTTAAAATTAATCATGCAATGAAAGAAAGCAGGAGATGCCTTTGTGGGAATAATCTGGAAAATAAAGACCTATACTTGTTTCAGATGGACATATCTCCAGTTGATGATAATTATTAAGTTAGAGCTCTGAGGAAATGCTGATGCAAAACAAACAATTCAAAGTCCCCAAAACTGTCATATTAGAATTTCTAAAAAATATTTTGCTATCTAAAAGTTAAAGATTTTTTTGTGTCACACATGCATGTCTATTTCCCTCTTATTAAATATAAAAACACATGTCGACTGATGTTTCCTTTGTCTGAACTCCTTTATTAATGGAGTATATAAACAGCCTTTTCAATATATTAGTATTAAAATGCATTTTCTGAGAATTTATATTTCAAGTTTTTACTGCACATGTCGAAATGTGCGCTCTTTGGTCCATCAGTGCTTGGGTCACCATATATTGAAAAACATTTGGAATGGGTCAGACATAATTATGACCAATTATTAAGTTTTCTGCATATTAACTGCACGTAAAAACTAATTTTCGCTTATAAATTGCATGAAAATACACAATGCATGTTAATGCATAATCCTTATTGAATCCTTATGTGAATTTAGGTGGCGGCCGGGGGTGGGGGTTCCAACTTCTATGTGCCTGCTAGTGAGTGAGTGCTATGTGAGTTGCTTTTGAAGTAGACCTAATTGAATGGGAGAAAAGAGAAACATTTTGTGAACCGTTCTGAAAGTTTTAAAAAGATTGGCATGTAAGGAGCCTTTGTTGCCACCTAGTTCATTATATGCAAATAAATTATATCCTGTTACTGTTTTGCACAGTGATATGTTCCGAATCCAAACGATGCATTTTAAAATTGAGGTATTCAAATTGACTACTGGTCCCTGGAATTTTTTTTATGAATATGCCGGTCCCTGGCACAAAAAAGGTTGGGAACCCCTGCGGTAGATGAACCACAGAAATTTCGTACCTGTCGGTCAAACATGCGGCGGGGGCTGCGTCTTTAAAGGTCACTTCCTCTTGTCACTAGATGGCGCTATGACTGTGGGTGAATGCCGGCATGTAGATTTGTTCAGGGCGGGACTCTTGTCAAATGTCTAAAATTTCGTGCAGATCTGGGCATTTACAGCCAAGTTATTACAACTTCCTGTTTCATGGCGAATCATCGACGCCACAGACACGCCCATCAACGAAAACGCGCAGAGAGCACAACTTTACATCGTCAATGCCATTAGAAGGCACAGCAGAAACTTGAAGTCGATCCGACTAAATCCCTAGGAGGAGTTAGTTAAAGTACGTAATGAGTAAATCATCCAAAAATGGTGGTAAAATTAGAAATGGCCGACTTCCTGTTGAGTTTAGGGCATCGCTCCAAGAGGCTTTTTTGTGCATCTGGACATGGCAGATGTACCATAGAAATTTCGTACTTATCGGTCAAACATGCGGCTGGGGCTGCTTCGTTAAAGGTCACTTCCTGTTGCCAGCAGGTGGCGCTATGACTGTGGGTGAATGTCGGCATGTAGATTTGTTCAGGGCGGGACTCTTGTCAAATGTGTAAAATTTCGTGCAGATCTGGGCATTTACAGGCAAGTTACTACAACTTCCTGTTTCATGGCGAATCTTCGATGCCACGGACACGCCCATCGATGAAAACGCGCAGATAGCACAACTTTACATCGTCAATGCCTTTAGAAGGCACAGCAGAAATTTGAAGTCGATCCGAGTAAATCCCTAGGAGGAGTTAGTTAAAGTACGGAGTGTGTAAATCGTCCCAAATTGGTCGCCGAATTCAAAATGGCGGACTCCCTGTCGAGTTTAGGGCATGGGTTCTTGAGGCTTTTTTGTGCGGCTTGAAATGATACACATCCCCACCAAATTTCGTGCATGTAGGTTGAACGTGGACGAGGGGCTAATTTTTTCCAATTTTCTAGGTGGCGCTAGCGAGCCATTTTGCCACGCCTATCCGCGAAACCAACAAAATACTAAATTTTTCACCAGTCCCAAAATGCATGCAAAATTTGGTGACTTTTTGAGCATGTTGCGGCCCCGAAAACGGCGCTTACTTTGCAGAAAAAAGAAAAAAAAAAAGAAAAAAAAATTAAAGCTGCAAGCAGCGATGGGCGGGCCCTCGCACCTGTTGCACGTCGGGGTGTGAGGCGGCCGCGTTGAATTTTCTGCAGCTCAGCCGGTGCTGCTGTGCATTTGCTACGCTGCTTCTTTAAAGTCACTTCCTGTTGCCAGTAGGTGGCGCTATGACTGTGGGTGAATGTCGGTATGTAGATTTGTTCAGGGCGGGACTCTTGTCAAATGTGTAAAATTTCGTGCAGATCTAGGCATTTACAGCCAAGTTAGTACAACTTCCTGTTTCATGGCGAATCATTGACGCCACGGACACGCCCATCAACGAAAACGTGCAGATAGCACAACTTTACATCGTCAATGCCTTTAGAAGGCACAGCAGAAATGTGAAGTGGATCCGACTAAATCCCTAGGAGGAGTTAGATAAAGTACGTAATGAGTAAATCATCCAAAAATGGCGTTAAAATTTGGCGCTATGACTGTGGGTGAATGTCGGCATGTAGATTTGTTCAGGGCGGGACTCTTGTCAAATGTGTAAAATTTCGTGCAGATCTGGGCATTTACAGCCAAGTTACTACAACTTCCTGTTTCATGGCGAATCTTCGATGCCACGGACACGCCCATCGACGAAAACGCGCAGGTAGCACAACTTTACATCGTCAATGCCTTTAGAAGGCACAGAAGAAATTTGAAGTCGATCCGACTAAATCCCTAGGAGGAGTTAGTTAAAGTACGGAGTGTGTAAATCGTCCCAAATCGGTCGCCAAATTCAAAACGGCCGACTTCCTGTTGAGTTTAGGGTATGGGTTCTTGAGGCTTTTTTGTGCATCGCTCTCAAGTTTTGAAGACAGGCAAGAGTGACATTCCAGGGTCCAGGGTAATAATAAAAACTGCAGGTTAATAATAATGTTCCAGAGTAATAATAAATACTGCATTTGAATCCACCTTTGTGTCTCAGAACAGCTTCGTTCCACAACTGTGTGCGTTGATCAATGTTTATTATGTGTGTAATGATGCCCTCATGTCACGATTCGATAGATATCACGATACTGAACTCACAATACGATATTAATGCGATACTTCAAGACATGATAAAAGGTTAACAAAAAATAACTGTTCGTTAAAATGCTAAATTTTATGTTACATTGTGTGTGTGTGTGTGGGGGGGGGGGTGTTGGAATGGGGGTTTTTCATCATTAATAATATTCTTAGTGTTTTTGTTGTTATTAATTGCAGAAAGTGTTTGACACATGGCACTGACAATTCAACCAAAAATACAAAGTATTTATTCAATTTCAGAGAGAGAGAGAGAGAGAGAGAGAGAGAGAGAAAGGGAGGGAGAGAGGGAGAGAGAGAGAAAGAAAGAGAGAGAGAGAACTCCTTTGTCATTTGTGGTGTTGGCTCCAATTTAAAACAATTCGCTTGAAGCCCAGCCATTTTAGGGGGCTTTCCTCTCAGGGCAACTGAGAGGATGCTTGTTTGCTTTTTAACATCTTTGAAAGACAGATACAATGATTAAAGGAGACATATCATGCAAAATCCACTTTTTTAGCCCTTAAATGCATTTTGTTGTATATTTGGAGTGTTTATAAGTACAGAAAAGATGAAATTATTCTCTTCAGGTGCTTTGTTTATATCTTTATATTCTGTTTTGGTCATATTTTTCAACCTGTTCGGATTTTCCTGTTGTCTATTACGTTTTTTGAACAATTACGTCACAGTATTTGCAGCGGAACTGACAAATAAGGACATTGACTACCGGTCCAACACTTCGAGCAATTCGCCATTATTATTTCTCACTCCGATTTTGTAGTCCAAGCTCAATGATGCAGAAGTTACGGGAGGGCTAGTCAAAATGTTCGGTTGTTGGATGTAGTGACCTGAAGCACTTCAAGGATCCCCAATCCAACAACCTCCGCCAGTATACAGAAGGGTTTGCCGATCGACTTCGTCTGAATGAGGTGTAAATTCCTTCTATCATTAGCTGCTGTGTTTTCTGACGCTTTCTAAACGCAAGTTATCATATTATTATCATACAGATTTTTAGTGGTAAGATCAGACCGCAGTTATTTATCTTGTCAGAGTGCTTGTTTTAACAAGAGAAATAGTCGACTTTCACTAATAACACAACATAGTTAACTTAACTTTACATACCACTGCATCCATATGAAGACGTTGTTCTGCAGGTTTGTCGTCGTCTTTTTCAAATCGCTCGCTCTGGCTCGAATACGTAACGCTTGATGGACAAGTCTTCCGTTGTTGACATTTTGTTAACGTGTGAATAAAAATGTTCTTTGAAACTATAGTAATCGTATATCTCTTATCAAACTACAATAATGGCTGAACGCGGGGAGTTGAACCGACCGTGAACTCAGCGACCTGGAGAGTGGGCGGGGAAAGACGCAACTCCTTTTTATTTAAAGGGGACGCTTCGAAACGGGTTGCTCACAGAAGCACATCAGAAAAGGGGTAGAAAAGGGGCCTGTTGAGCTATAATAATGAGGAATTCAGACCCAAGCATTGCAGTTATGCTTTATATAGACCACAAATGTATGATTTATAAGTAAAAATGATTGATTTAAAAGCATGATATGTACCCTTTAACATTACCGTACTATTGGTTGTATTTTGTGAATAGAATTTTACCAGATAATCGAGAAGGAGCAAGGATATTTGCTATTACTGTACTGAAATCGTTGTGAAATGCTGTTTATTGCATCAGCCGGTGTTCACCCGGCATGGAGAGGCGGGGTAACTGTTAAATTAATAGTTACAAGAGCTTCTAGGTTATCAGATAAGCATTCAACTGCCCTGTTGGTATAGGTTATTTGTGTTTGCGCACATCAGGAAGCAACGTAATGTACACGCTTGACAGCGATGGGCAAAGTAACCCCTCCAACTTCTAGTATTAGATAACCTATCTTATCACATGCTATTTGGCTATTGATATTAGGCTACAGAAGTCCTGTGGTAAAATTACATTATTAACTTACTCCATCTGCCTTTGTAATGTTAATCCGAATAGGGCTTTAGTCTCGTCATTTTACCCTCCCACATCCACATAGCCTACAATAAAAAAAGGTATAGGCTTAATGTTGTCCGAATTTAATTTTTTAGAAATTACTGATGCAAACACGTTGAAAAGCTTCTTCTCAATTTTTATTACAGGTGGCTGCGTTCGGTGGATTCGGTGGCTGCGCTCTCTCTCTCTCTCTCTCTCTCTCTCTCTCTCTCTCTCTCTCTCTCTCTCTCTCTCTCTCTCTCTGTGTGTGTGTGTGTGTGTGTGCAGGCTAAGTGTGTGAGAGAGAGCGAGAGTGTTTGTTTTGGGGCATAGAAGGACAGATTTCAAGACATTTCTTAGAGCAATGAGGACCCTCTGAGGACAGTTGGCTGTCCTCATAAAAATAAACTTTTCTCAGCATGTTTTAATACCCAAAAAGTGGTTTTCTCAAAAGTCTTCATAGAGAGCCTAAGTCCCTCCCCTTCCGGTCGCCCACCATGGGACCTTATTTCGGAAAAATATTGAATGGTAGTCTGTGAAAAAAAAAACTGCGAAAAAAAGACTGTGAAAATACGTAATTACAAAGACTACAAAGCCCAAAGGCGCACATTTTCTCTCAATGAATGGAAGCTAACTTTACTGAGGCTGTTTGTCATTGTTTCTACAGTCTTACGTTATAATCGTAACGTTACGCCGTCCTACCAGAGTGTTTTGTACCAGACTACACACACACAAGCAGCGGATCTCGTTTCTCTTCCCGGGAGATGTAGTTCACAGAGCGATTTTCACATAAAACTAAATGTTACTCCTCTGTTGTATGACAAACTGCGACGTTTTTGACTTTCAGAATTATCTTTTAAATTGACAAACATCATATGTGTAATTGAGGGCACAGTTCAGACGGAATAAAAAGATAAGTTGTCTCTCGCCATTGACTACCATTCATATTTTTTCCGAAATAAGGTCCCATGAGCCGGAAGCGGAGGGGCGGGACTTAGGCTCTCTATAGACCAAAAACCTGACATATTTTGTAAAGTTGTGTGTCCGACACTGCCCCCTATCGGTTGTCGGGTCCCTGCATGTTGGGACACACAAGCGCGGGAAATTATACACAACGCGGGACATTATACACAAAGCGGGAACTGCGCATGCTCACATTTGAAAACTCATTTTGATTGGCTGGATAGGAGAGAGCTACGTCAGTCATCAGCTGATTAATTTTCAAAAAATTAATCAAAAAATCAAAAAATTAATTTTTTGTGGAGTTCGGAGAAGCACGTCGTGGAGAGCAGGTAAGAAATCAATAACTACAATCAATAACGTTACATTTGATCGATTTGTTTAAAATATCCATGAAATGAAGACAGCTTAAAAGTTACAAGAAATTGTATTGTGCCATCTTTTTTATTTTATGACTATTTACCTCATGTTTTGATATTTTTGTCATGCCTTTACAGACGCATACATTACTATACAATAGTTTTAAATAGAATTATGTTATAGTTTTACACATGAGCAGTATCTTAGTCCTTCTTTTAACTGGGATTTGCAAATGTTGGATTTTTCTTTTCAATCTTACATTTTCCATGAGGGTGATCACATGTCTATATATATATATATATATATATATATATATATATATATATATATATATATATATATATATATATATACATATATATATATATATATATATATATATATATATATATATATATATATATATATTGATGTACACACACTCATATATTAGAGAGGAATATAAAAATAGGGCTTTGACAAAAATACATGTAGGGTTACAATGGAAAAACTTGGAAGATCATTACAAATATAATTGTTAATACTTTTTAAGAAATTAATGAAAGTAACAGGATTGACAAGAGTAACTTAACATGGATGACATATTATTCAGTATACACTGGAGATATTTGTTTACATAATATTTTAAAGTTTTACATTTTTAAAGTGCAGTATATTATTTTTTGCTCTCTTATATTTGTATTAGTGAAGCACATTACATTTCTAAGAGATCTAAAGCCCTGTTTCAAAGACATGAGGTGTTTCTCAATGTCAAGGATACTTCCTTGGCAGGACGGGTCCTTCCAAGTCATTTCCTTCAGAGGCTAGGCAAGGGTCCTCTTTAGCATTCGGAGAATACGTAAATGGAACAGGCTAGCAAGTGCACGTCATTGCGTCATTACATCAGTGAAAGGTCACTTCGGCGCTGCAAAAATCATGTGCTGGTGTACTGCAGTTTTTAAATACACTTGACAGTCCTTATTTTGTCTTGTCAGTCCTTCTAGAAATAAATAAATAAAGTATAAGAGATGTATAACCAGGCGGTTGTTATAGCAACCGCGCAAACAATCAGCCTGAATGGGTTGTATTCGCTGTAACAATCGCCTCGCTATACATTTTCCCACTTATAGACCATTTCAAAAGATGTAAACAACACTGGCCCAGAAGCACTTCCTGCTTCAGTTTGTAACTGTTTTCTTTATTTCACATGTAAAGAAAACTTCTTAAAGATGTTTGTTTAACTTTTTGATTCAGTTTTAAATGTTCTATTGGTTGTATTTTATCCCCGCTTTTATGTAGTGTTAAAAAACTGAAACAGGAAGTGCTTCTGGACCGGTGTTGTTTACATCTTTTGAAATGGTCTATAACATGGCTACCTACCAAACAAAATAAATAATTTGACACAAAATATTGATTTGAAAAGGAGTTTATTCATTCAAAAACGACTAAGTTTTATTACCGGAGTGAACAGAACTACGTCCATAGCAACATGATCTAACGTTAGCTGTTAAAACACATGCAACGGTAAAATATGTGACCAACAAAAAAGGCTATAACGTTATATAAACTAAAAATTAAAAAGTTAATCACCAGTAAAAGGGAACAGCTTTAAATCCCCTCAGCAAATTTGAGCCGAAATGTTTGTTAACAAACATTAAATAAATGGCTAAACTGAAATTATACTTGCTTACATTTGAAAGCATATTGCTGTTATCACTCCGACTCCGCTAACGGTCGACATTTTTTTATTTTTTGAACAAGATAGCAAAGCTGCGCATAGGATTGTGGGTGATTTAAGTGCGCGAAGGCTACACCTATGCATCCTTTCCTGTGTATGGGAAATTTTCCGAACGAAGGACTCAGTCCTTGGTTGAAATTCTGAGGATCCTCGACATTGGAACAGTCCTTCGACGGACGTCGATGACGTAGCATCCTCGAAATTCCGGCTTCCGAGGATCCTTCCTTGACATTGAGAAACACCTATGGTTTACACCAGTGGTTCTCAACTCCTTATTTAACACACCTGATTCAGATCCTCAGCTCGTTAGGATAGACTCTAGGTGTATTAAATAAGGGAGATATACACAATATGCAGAGCAGTGGGTTGCGAGGACTGGAGTTGAGAACCACTGGTTTACACTAAACCAAGATTAAGCCGTAGTTCAATTAGGACATCTAAGCAGATTTTTTTTAAATGTGCCTTAAAAAAAGGCTGTTGTGCATTTTGAGACAAAACAATTACTGACATATTTTAATATCTGTCTAGTTTTTTGAGTTAAAACAGCTCAGTCATGCATGTTAGTCTGGGACTAGCTTAAGCCTTGTCTGTGAAACCGGGGGCTAATGTTTTAGGGCATTGAAATTAGACCCTTTTGTCCATCTGTCTGTCTGTGTCTATCTCCTCACAGAACTTAAAAGGTATATACTGACAGCAGGGAAATTTTATATGAATGTTATGAAAGCATAGAACTCAATTGAAACTGTTTAAATATCCATGGTATTAGTGAGATTAAAAATAGTGTTGAGATGTGAGAAGATGTGTTGTTAACATTTTTGTTCTTAATTTCCTTAGCAAATTCAGTCATGCCACGGAGATCTACTCCCCTTCAGGATGCCACTTATCACATCCTTGCTGGAAGAGACAAGAGTTCAATGTTAGAAATTAAATATATTAATCCAGTAAAAGGTAAGTGACTTTAACACACTGTAGGCTAGCCTGAGGGGTTACACGTCACTGGTTCTTGAATTGATATTATAATTGTTTTCAGTTTATGACTATTCATTTTACAAACATTAATAAGGTTGTGTTTGCAGGTCGTGGTATCTTCACTTTAGCTGATTTCAATCAAGGAGACTTGTAGTGGAGTACAGAGGGGAGCTTATTGATGCAGCTGAAGCTGAACATAGACGTAAACTGTACCACAATGCATGTTCGACCTTCATGTTTGAGTTTAAATGGAAGAGAAAGACATGGTGGTAGGTTCAGAATGACTAATATGTTTAGATTTCTATTGTGAGAAGTCAGGATTTCTGAAGTAAGGCTTATGCGTTGCGACGTTCGTCTGTTGTAGGACAACTGAATAATCGAATGGACACTGATTAGTTACTTGCTCTACGTTTATTTAAAATTAACAGTAAGACAACTTGATGTGAACGTGCTTTCCATTAAATGAATCAGACACAGTAAACAAATCCTTAACACCAAAAAAAAAAAACATTGCAATTTAGACGCGCAAACTGCTTGCCGGTGTGGTGAGACGTAGCTACATGCTCGGGCAGATTCGGTTTGAAGTCGGTCGTCCTCGGACGCGGCGCCACGTGATGTTACAAAAAAAGCCGTGCACACCACCTTACGAAGTGGGGTCTTGCCGTTCTTGTGCACTGAACACACCATTTTTGCCGTGCACCTTCACGCTCGTGCGGACGCGTCGAGTATAAACAAGGCTTTACTCCGTGTCAGTGGTCAACCGTGTTACTCTGATCGGTAAAGCGTCAGAGATTTCAGACCTCCGTTTATTAACTGGTCACACCCTTAGGTAGAACATTCAACTTTCATGTTTGAACATTCAAACATTTGTCATATATATATATATATATATATATATATATATATATATATATATATATATATATATATATATATATATATATATATATTTATAAAACGGTTAGTTCCAATCCTTGATTCTGATTGGTCAAGAGCTGTGCTTTATTCACGATAAAACACGGCTAAGACCGCTTCACCCAACGGTTCTATTTATCACTGCGCCCTTAGCAACACCCTTAGCAACCACACATATCAACATAAACATAGAAAAAAACTAAAGAATTAAAAAGGCTAAAATGTTTAAAGTAAATTTCGATTTACTGGGTGGCATGACGATGGATAAGTGGTTTGAGGAACAATTTGGAGAGACTACAAATACGAACCGTCATGCTGAAGTGCTAAAATGTAACATTGATACATTCGAGAAGACTCGTAATGAAAAAAATACCGTGCAGCAAACCCAATGGGCAGTGAAATGCTTCGGTGACTGGTGTAGTGAAAAGGGTTGCAGCATAGATTTTAAACAAATCACCAAGACAGAACTCAACGCACTTCTCCGTGACTTCTACGGAACTGTCAGAAGCTCCAAAGGAGAACAATATGGGATCAGTAGCTATGTAGCGTTACGTGCAGGTCTGAACAGATTCCTGAATGATCCACCTTTGAGTTTGTCCTGGTGTCTGATGAGAGACAGTAAATTAATCTCATCCAATAATGTTTTCGTTGGAGTCGTAAAGACAATGAGAAGAGAGGGTCGTGATAAAACGGAGCATCACACACCGATTTCTGCTAAAGATTTCAGCACCATAAAACTGTCCGATGCGCTTAACCCTGTAAGACCCGTGGTTGTAATATTACAACATCACTTTTAGCTCTTCAAAAAACAGATCTGCAAATTAGTTTTTTTTCCAAAGACCACATTTACATAGTTAATGGGTCCTAATGTTTAGTCTTGCAATGTCATTGGATAGTAAATGTGTATGTAGGTCTTGCCATAATGTCATGAACTCATGCAACCTGCAAACTTTACTGGAAGCGCATCTCCTTGTTCCATTGGACTGGATATTTCAACATTGAAGTAAGTAAAACCCCAGAAATATTTTTTTTTGTCATTGTTAGAATGTCTAGTTCATGTAAATACTTGGTTATTGTGGAATGCATGCATCGAATTAGATTTGTAGCTTGTTATGTCTTTGTTGTAATTTTACAACGTTGGGATAGAATGGTAGTCAAAATAGCATGTGCAACTTGCACATTACATGAAGGCATTGCACTTCTCAAATGTTCATATACAGGAGAAATACTTAAAGAAATAAAATGTATTTGATTATTCACAATATCTAATTGTGTTATTTGTTATAATTTCCAGTTTAGATCAGATTTGAATCATTTTAAATGAATAAATTATTTATGGTTGGAGTTTCCTGTCAGTACCAGTACTTGAAATTGTTTCTGTATGTTAGCAGTTTTTTTTATAAAGGCTTTGTTTGTTTGCCCAAATATCTGCTTGTAGCAAGGCAGACAGTGTTTGTAGACTGCTGTGGAGGATGGTTATTCAAGGTGTGGATGTCCAGACATAGGGGGTTGCGTGGTCCATTGTTCAGGGACAGGTGTTAATGTTCTGGAATGTGGGGATGTAAGAGGTCTGGGGGTTTGTATATTCCTTTTAGAATTGTGCGACTTCAGTAGGGCTGGGACGGTATAGATTTTTTTTAACCGGGGTTGAAAAGCAAGAAATAGCCCATCCGAGCATCTCTAATACGAAAGGAATATTATTATGTCATCGGCTCCCCAACTCGCGAAAGGTCGGGTCTGCTCCATCTTTTGATAAGTTTTGGTTAGACAACCTTGAATCCATGTAAGACACAATGTCATTAGACATAATTCATGTCATTAGAATCAATGAATCCATGTCATTAGACACAACGTGCACACATGGGCAGGCCAATGTTTTTTGAGGTGATGACGTGACGAGCTCAGACCCGCGGTAGGCGTCATGTGACCACGGTATTGCGGTAACTGTCCCAGCCCTAGACTTCAGTGGAATGTATCACATAAATAGGATTAATTTCATTAAAATGATTTATACTTGAACATACTCTAACTCTTACAACTATTATCTTCATTTCAGAAAGGACGCTGCAGACACTGCAAAAAGGGATATTCGAATACGCTCTGCAAGAAGTGCAATCTCCGTCTCTGCTTTTCAGAGGAAAGGAACTGCTTTTAGGACTATCATTGCAAGTGAACACTGGACACTGTTTATTTTACAGATTTCAATCTGTTTTGTATTTAATATTTATATTTTATGTTTATTTTTAATAAATTCTAATTAATAAAAATATGACTATTGGGTGATTATTATTATTATTCATATTATTTACTGTTATGGTGCTATGTAAGCAAGCCACACTTCAAATAAGCCCTTAGTTGTTCTGTATATTTTTTCTGACAGTCTGAGTGCAAAAGCTGAAATTCTGCTCCCCCATAGGCCCAACGTTGCAATATTACAACATTTCCTTAAAAACTTACTAAAACATATTTTTTTTAAAAATCCTTCATTATTTGCATCAGAGACCTCCTACAACAACATCTGATAGGTGAAAACATTTTTTTTCCCTTTTTTTCTATATTTGGGTCTTACAGGGTTAATCCCAACACACCTGAAGGACTCGTAAACAAAGTTTGGTTTGACGTGCAGTTACACTTCGGACGCAGAGGAAAAGAGGGGAACCGAGAACTCATTCCAGACTCATTCCGCATTTTAACAAACGAAAATGGTCTGAAGTATGTCACAATGAGCTTCAATGAAGACACAAAAAACCATAAGGACCCACATGACAGAAATAAGGATAGCAGGCGTGGCTTCATGTTCCAACAAACTGGGAACCCGCTTTGTCCCGTTGCCTCTCTAGAGAAGTACCTTTCTCTTCTGCCATCTAACCCCCCCGCTTTTTACCTTCACCCCAAAAAGCAAAACCTCTCTAAATGTGTTTGGTACGTAGATCACTCACGCAGCGGCACATAAATCATATAAGCTATTTTATAATTTGTGTTAAATCTTGTTGTGTTAAAGGTTTTTCTCGTTTTTGACTGTTGCAGGTACACAAGAGAGCCAATGGGTGTGAACTACCTCGCAACTATGTTGCCAAAAATTTGTAAAGTAGCAGGTACCTCCAAGGTTTACACAAATCACTGCCTGCGCAGTACCATGGTGCAGAGATTGTCCGATGCTGGTCTCGAATCGAGGGAGATTATGTCTGTGAGTGGACATAAGTGTGAAAGTTCACTACAGAGCTACTGGAGGCCAAACGTAAAACAAAGAAAGCACTGGAGTGACATTCTTGCTGCAACAGAAAACACCGCTGACAGCGCTGAGCCCCAACAAAAGAGGACCGCGTTAAATATCACCACAGTAGAGCCGATTGAAATGAGACAAATATTTGTCTCATTTCAATACACTCCGCTTCGCGTCGTGCCTAACAACGCCCTTCAGCCGTTACTTATTCACGATACAGCACAGCCTCTCGTACCTTATTGCTTACATATATATATATATATATATATATATATATATATATATATATATATATATATATATATATATATATATGACCATATTTTTATTTGATAAAATGTAATATTCTGACTGTTTGATTTTTATTAAAATTAACCACTGGTCATCCAGTATCATGCGTTTAGATCATTATAACTACAGATAAAGCCAGGCATAGCCTATAACTTAGCACCTCACTATCATGGCAAATTGTAACTTTATGGTTTCTGTGGTATTTGTATGTAAAATAGTAGCCTAAATATATTATTAAATACTGTAATTATATTTTATTAGTCATTTAATACATTTTTGACATTAATAATATAATACAATTCAGTATATAACTCATTTCATGGTGCAGTTAATATTACTAGGCTAACGTTACAGTAAATCCATGGAAAATGGATTCAGTATCAATTTAGATTCTGACTACCGTTGCGCACAGTGTTTCTCCTGTTCGTCAGCGTTGTTTCATCTGCCTTTAAACTGATTTAAATCACTGAGACATTAGTGTTCTTCACTGAAGTCACTGGATCTCGTGAGCGAGATGATGAGAGTAATTGCGTCTGCTCTGGTGAGCTCACGCTGCGCTGCTGATCGGACTTTGAGCTGAGCGGATTAATGCTCCGCGTGGTGCGCGATTCAAGTAGCCTAACTACGTCAGACTTCGTACTTCCGCTCAATTTCATTTCCCTTCTCTACATCGACATCTCTCAGTAGCGCCCCAGCGGAAAGGAAAACTTTTTAATTATGCCATGCCAGACTCTGTCTACGAAGCAAAGTGAAGTCGCAGAGTTTGGTGTTACCAGACTATGGTTCACGTGAGTTTCTTTCCGCTTTTGGCGCATAAACTTTATCGAACTGTTGATATCGTTTTTTCGAGAAAAAAAATGCATCAAAAAACTATGCTTGTATAATACAATTGTATGTTGGTATTAGTTCAGTTGCTTACAAATTAAAGTACAATTCAAAAGTGTGTCACTATAAACGTTTGTTTAGTACATGATGTTTGTATATTTTCAGTATTGACGGAGCTCTTGAGGACGGTTCTTTTGGACGTTTAGCAAACGATGAACACAAGGCACCGAATTGCAGAATGAAGTTGATAGAAGTAGAAGGGAAGCCACATCTCTGCCTTTTTGCTCTGAAAGAAATTAAGGCAGGAACTGAAATCACTTATGACTATGGTGGGAAAGATTGGCCCTGGCGTAAAGAGGTGGGTCACTTGTTTTCTTTTTTTTCCCCTATGAATTGGTGTCATTGTTTAAAGCCTATATTGTGACATCTTGATAACAATCCAGTCATCTGTCTTAAAAGCTACTGTGTGTTATGCTGAGTCAGTTTCATGATGCCACAGATATTACACAATACCTATTGTTAGTGACAACATTTAGAAAAAAAAAAAAACGGACATCACTCCTTTGTAGTATTCAATCCAGTTCTCAGTCAATTTTGTCAGGTTAATCTCAACTTTGCATGACTCTCCTAGCTGATGCCACCAAGCTTATCTGTATGTTTTGTCCTGTCCTGTTTAGATTACCCCTACTGTTACAAGCATTGCTGCCCAAGAGTCTAGACAGTGTCCAAGACCAAGTTATGTCATCCACAGTCTTTATTGAAGGTCAGTGACTTTTTGACATAATGTTTCATCTAGTTGTCTTGTGTTGTAGATGAGTAAGAAACTTTTATGCCACATATTGCCATGTTAACTGAGATGGTTTTACATTAGTTATGGTGGCCATATGAACTTATTGTGTCTATAAAGGATGTGAACCAGTGGTTGCTTCTAGAGTGATCCACAACCCCACTCTCCATGGCCTTGCTCATATTCTTTCCTGTATTCTGCAGAGACCAGGGCTGAATTCCAAACCGCATACTTCCATACTATTTAGTATGGGAAAAAGAGTAGGCGAGCAAAAAAGTATGAATGAATCCAAAAGAGTAGGCGAGAATTACCTGGGTGACGTAATAATTGTCGCGAGATTCAGACTTAAGTGCGTTCCAATATGCCTACTTTCCTACTATATAGTAGGCGAAAACAGTACGTGAAGGAAGCAGTACGTTCGAAACATCAGTTTTCATAAAAAGAGTAGGGGAGAAGTTCCCGGATGACTTACTGCTTCCGCCCAGATTTTTGAGTGCTTTTCCATGGGTACTCATGATACTCATCTATCCCAGGATGCCACGCGAGCGAGGATACGTTAATATCAACATCGCGGAGATCAGCGATGTTTAACAGTTTTCTCCAAAAGAGATCTTCGAGCAGCTGCCTGGCTCCTTTGTGCAAACATTACAAACGCAGAGGAAAACTGTTCTAGGATGTGCTGTCAAGTTACTGATGTTATGAAGTGTTAGTGCACCTGTCGCTCATATAATTTAAACTTATTACATGCAAGATCATGGAAAGATACTATAGTTTATGTAACAATCATAATGATAAAACAGAAAATATAAAGATCATTGGTTTGTGTACTTCACAATATGACATAAAATTATATTTATACACAGGAAAAAGGAACAATAAAAAAGGCTAAATATCTTCATTATAGTTCTTCATAATACATAAAAAGTTGTTATATGTCTGAGTGATGAAACGAGGTAAATTCATTAAGAAAAAGGAAAACTTAAAGGAGAAACTTTTTGGGTATAAAATAAAGAAATTAACAACATAATCAAGAGATGACGATTTTGGGCTTTCTTAAAAAAATATCGTTATAAGAATAACACTGTTGGTCACATTAGTAGCCTAGGGTTTATAATATAACAACTTAAATCAACCCAAATGTATTCACAAAATAAATGGGCAGCTGTTTCTTCAACAATACCACAACAAAATGAGCAAGTTTAATCAATATTATCAAGATATGTATCGATAGATGAATTAAACGTATCGTTCATATATTTTATGGTGTTGCTCTTGAGATAACGCGTCGTAGGTCACATGATAACGTCAACATGGCAGATGACCGGTTCGCATTCATACTCAACGAGATTTGGCTATAAAGTACCTACTCTTTTAGCGCTCGATGAGTAAGTACTTATTGAAATTAAGTACCTACTCATTGAGTATGCGGTTTGGAATTCAGCCCAGAACTCCAGTCCTGCAATATGACATCAGGCTGTTCTGCTTCTGAGGTAAGGTTGAATACTGTGTCTGTTAAAGCAACATGTCCCATTGTTTTACAATGGCTAAGGAAATGTCACAACACAAAGCATCACCACGTACACCTGGTATAGTTTTATAGAATGAGGGCACAGCAAAACTTAATTAATTATTCGTAAGTAACAGTTCTTCCCCAAAATATATTTTCTGTAGCTGAATTGTAGGCAAGTTATTCACAAATGCAGACAGCGTAACTTTTCTAAGTTGTACTAACAAAGGAAAAATGCAGCCAGAGATGTGATGTTATTGGAATTTTACAAAAGGATCCAATGTGATCCAGCCAATCATATTCAAGGGTCAGAACATTTTAAATTGTTTCTCTGTCTTAGTCAGGTCAACTGTACAATAACACAGTTGTGTAGGTGATGTCCAAGTTAACATGTGCATTTTCTGTTTAACTTGTTTAGACACAGCTTAGTGGTGCAAGCTTCTCTTCTGGCCAACACTCCGTTGCAGTGCTTGGTGACCACACCCATGGCTTGGAACCCATGAATAAGCAATGCCTGGGAAATACTGGGGTCCTGTAAAGCACTGTGCCTTCATGTCTTGTGTTCTCTTCAACAGACACCGAATTGAGAGCAGAGTGTCAGTCATTCAGTCCCACACCAGACAGCCCCGAGCATGAGGTTAGTTTGAATTCAGCTGTTTATTGGGGGATGTCAATGTTTAGAATTGATGTATTTTCTTAAGGGAAATATTTCTGAATTCATTATAATCATACTGCAGATACAGTCTGAAAATCTTTGCCTGTAAAGATAGTCATTATTTTACATTTTGTTTCCCTGTCTACATCATTTTGAGTGTCATAAACTTAAAGGTTTGATTGAGGGTGTCCCTTTTTGGCAAAATGGACACTGTACCAGTTGATGCCTGTTCATCTTTGCATATTGCTGTTCTTTTTTTAGGTGCACCATGTCAGAGGTCAATGTGGCACTTCTGAGAAAGAGGGGATTGGTGAAGTAGATGTCCAGCCTCAGCAGGGCTCGCCCCCTGTGTCATCAACAGAGCCTGCCAGTGGTCAGTTATAGTTTTGAGTAAATGTTGTTGACTTCTGGGAATGCATGTCATGCCTGCTGAGGGTTTACACCGTGATTTTGCCAAGTAAGACATGGTCCTGGATCAACATATTTTGTTGATCCTGGATTAACATTCCTGTCCCGAATTTAGTCATTACCCAATCCCTACCCCTAAACCTAATCCTACCCATAATTTTTCCCTAATATCATTGGGTAATGATAGGTGAAAAACATTGATGTTAAAGTACTTCACCCTGATTCTAAGCCTAAACTTGACATAAACTGTAAACTTGTTCCTCAAATCTGATTTGTTGATTGGAAAGTTGATCCAGGATCAACAAAGATGTTGATCCAGGAACATATGGTTTGATGGATACTTTGAGTAGAACTTTGTCTATCATGGATGTGAGTTGACAATGTTTTGCCTATATGTGGTTTTATGATATGAGGAAAGCCAAGCACTGAATCTCCATGTGTTCCCTTGTACAGAGACCGAACCGAGATCAGAGTGTCAGGCATCCAGAGCCGCGCCGAATGACTCTGCTTCTGAGGTGAGTTTGAATTCACGTGTTTGACCAGTGGTTAGAAGTAAAGGGATGTTCCTTGGACCAGTTTACAGTGTTTTAATAAACCTCTTGCAGCTATATTAGTTATGTCCTCTATTCAGTATGGATGGTCTTTTCTAATCGCGGTGTCCCCACAACACTGGAGTTTTTCTGAGTGTGCCACACACTGGCAGTTCAATAATGAAAGTCTTAAATTGAGATTTCATTAATAGTCCAAAGGAAAGTGTCCTTGCATACCTAGAGTTTGTGTGTGTTACAAACTGTCCTCACATAACATGAATATTCCTGTGTCACACACAGATGTAGAAACTACAGCATGTGCTTGTAAAGTGGATAGTTAAGGCATAGGGTTTTCCCTGTTTTATCTACATTCTTAGTTGTGGCATCTATGTGTACCTATATGGTTCATGGACCATGGTCAGCTGTTTCTTGCAGCTTGATGGTAAAATTATTTTTTTTCAGTGACCTGTCTCCCCTATACAAAATGGTTTCTAAATTTTGTTAAATATTCTGCTCTTTGCACGTATGCAGTATTATCATCTGTGCCAGTTGATGCCTGTTCATCTTAGTATATTGCTGTTCTTTTTTTAGGTGCACTGTGTCAGAGGTCAATGTGGCACTTCTGAGAAAGAGGGGATTGGTGAAGTAGATGTCCAGCCTCAGCAGGGCTCGCCCCCTGTGTCATCAACAGAGCCTGCCAGTGGTCAGTTATAGTTTTGAGGAAATGTTGTTGACTTCTGGGAATGCATGTCATGCCTGCTGAGGGTTTACAGCATGAAAAACATCTGGCTTTGTCAGGCTATTTTTAGATGATTATTTTATGGTTTGATGGATACTTTGAGTAGAACTTTGTCTATCATGGATGTGAGTTGACAATGTTTTGCCTATATGTGGTTTTATGATATGAGGAAAGCCAAGCACTGAATCTCCATGTGTTCCCTTGTACAGAGACCGAACCGAGATCAGAGTGTCAGGCATCCAGAGCCGCGCCGAATGACTCTGCTTGTGAGGTGAGTTTGAATTCGCGTGTTTGACCAGTGGTTAGAAGTAAAGGGATGTTCCTTGGACCAGTTTTCAGTGTTTTAATAAACCTCTTGCAGCTACAGTGGTTATGTCCTCTATTCAGTATGGATGGTCTTTTCTAATCGCGGTGTCCCCACAACACTGGAGTTTTTCTGAGTGTGCCACACACTGGGAGTTCAATAGTGAAAGTGTTAAATTGAGATTTCATTAATAGTCCAAAGGAAAGTGTCCTTGCATACCTAGAGTTTGTGTGTGTTACAAACTGTCCTCACATAACATGAATATTCCTGTGTCACACACAGATGTAGAAACTACAGCATGTGCTTGTGAAGTGGCTAGTTAAGGAATAGGGTTTTCCCTATTTTATATACATTCTTAGTTGTGGCATCTATGTGTACCTATATCAAGAATGGGCAACTTCTGTCCTGGAGGGCCACTGTCCTGCAGAGTTTAGCTCCAACTCTGACAAAAACTCTTTTCTATTAATCCTGAAAACATTGACTAGCTTTTTCAGGTGTGTTTAATTCGGGTTGGTGCTAAACTCTGCAGGACAGTGGCCCTCCAGGACCGAAGCTGCCCATCCATTATGTCCTCTATTCAGTATGGGTGGTCTTTTCTAATCGCGTTGTCCCCCCAACACTGGAGTTTTTCTGAGTGTGCCACACACTGGGAGTTCAATAGTGAAAGTCTTAGTTTCAGCATGGATGTAATTGATAGTCCAAAGGAAAGTCTCCTTGCATACCTAGAGTTTGTGTCTAATTATATAGTCCAGGTTTAATCAATCTATTTTCTTGCAGTTTGAGGTTATGTTGTGCTGTGGCTAGAAAGAAGAGGATAATCAGTTTCCTTGCCGTTGCCTGCTTTTTCGCTAGTGGTCTGTATTGTAGATTTTTTTTATTTATTTTTTCCAACCTACAGCACTCGATGTCTTCAAACAACAGGGCTATTTGGTTGATTTACCCTGGACCTGAAGTTTAACTTTTAGTGTTAAGCAAAGCCTTTGATTGGTAGAGATCCCTGTTGTCATTTATTTTTAACAGATAATAGAAGTTAAGCAGAGTAAATCTAAATTTGTCTTTGGACACAGGTTCAGAAACCAGATGTTTTACTTTACTTAATTAATTATTTAGAGTAATTGTTGTTTTTGCCATCGTTCCAAGTAGAAGTAAATCTTTCTCTTTTGTGTGTGTGATGAGTGACACCCCAACAGTTAACCAGCCTAAACATAAGTCCTATGAATTGAATAGATTTGTTTTGCTATTATATCTCCAAGTAACTTATTTCCCCCTTTTTATCACTCCTGATTTTATCTCTCTTGGTTGTGTGAAAGTAAAAAAAAACACAAAAAATAACTCATTATATAATTTGTGTGTGTAAAGGTTTTATATTTATATTCATGTTTTAAAAAAAATGTTTTCACAGTGTACGGTCCATAAGCTGGTTTTTGAACTGGTGAGAATCGACAAATGCTGGATATGCCATTCACCTTTGACATCTATCAAATGGCACGGTGTAAGATACAAACGTAAGTGTGTTCTTCATCTTCTCCTAATTAATGCATTTCTCAGTACACCATAAGTTGTTTAATTGCATGTTATCGGTCAGTTCCAGACTCACACCTATAAAGCATGTTGATTGAATGTTTTATCAGTGCAAATCCATTGCAGTGAAAAACACTGGAGTGGCGTACCAGGCAAGTGAGTTTGCAAGCTGACGCACATAGCAAAGAACAGAGAGCATACCTGCAAACTAGTTGCCTTTTGGCTAAATTTACAATTTTGGCATTTCAAATCAGATCATGCAGGGTTTCCCTAACCCATGGAGACTTTCGTCTTTGGATGTTGAACAAGTTCTTAATTCCTTTGCTGTGATCATTTATATTATTAGGCTAACTATACTGTTCTATTGCTCTTTGTTGATTAGACTTGGGCCTAAGTTAGGCTACAACCTTAAATTCTCACAAATGTTTTGATCTTTCATCCGGTTCGCTGCAGCTCGGCTAAACGTGTCTTTAATGGACTTTATTCATTGGTGTGACTGAAAATAAAATTACAACTTATAGATGAGTTGTTTGCAATGTTAACTCAATCGCACAATAATCGAAACATCGCTGTTTGAATTTGTGGTAGCCAAATTTCAACGATCCCATATTTGTGACGATTACCAATGCAAAAAAGGCAATTCTTTGTTTGATTTGCTACGTGAACATAGGGCAATGTTTGTGCTTCTTCGTCAGCATTTTTAAAGAGTCGCTTGGCTGAGAAGCATAATGCACAAACATTTCATTATGTCTATTGAGTATCAACAAGCAAAATGCCCTCAAGTCCGTGGTGCGCTCATGTTATTGCTAAAGTCATTCTGTAATTATGCATATGCTCACAAACTTCAAATAGGATGTTAAACCCTTTGAGCAGAAACTATCAAACTTGCAAATTTCTTTTTGTCTGACCAATAAGCATTTCCAACTTTTTTTTTTTTTACTTCATGCCTTCCAATAAGCCACTGGGCCTTGTTTACGCATCTGAGTTGATGATAGTTTCAGTGGGTTTTTCGAGTGGAATTAGAATTTAGTTTGGCTAATTGAGATGATCGGCGAATCCAAAATGAATTTTGAATTGGCTATCCAAATGCTTGGAGGTGTCTCCACACCTTTCCAATCACTTTCCTTTTATTCTCACTAGCCTTATTAATTAATGTAGGATGAACATTTCATCATTTCTGTTCCCCATTAGACTTATTCTGCCAGAACTATTTGGGCCAAGGATGCATTCTGAATCATAGCTTATATGGCCTCACACCTTCCATGTTGCACATTAAAAAAAGAATGTGTTTTGTCAGGTCAGGCTGTTAATGTCTGTTTTTACAATAACAGTGTTTTAAAATCAGAATCTCAAATCCCTTGATTGTTCGGACAATGCCATATATCATTTGTACGTTTAATTCTGTTTGGAAATCCCAACAGAATGCACCATTTGAACAGTCATTTTTCAAAAAACTCACTTTATGCTTAAGTTTTCAGTTCACTTTATGCGTATCTTTAGTGTTGTTGCTGAATTTATTGTGTGGGATCACTACATACATTTTTAACTTTGACTTTGAATGGGTAATGTAAATGCTCTGCCACTCCAGTGAATTCTGCCTTAATGGTCAAAACCTGTCTACATTTTGTCTAAATGGAAAATTTTCATCACTCCATCACGCCATCACTCAAACTGTGCATTTGTACTGAACAGTTCATTTTGTTAGTATTTCTTGATCATTAGTGTGAAGCTGTTTGCATTTAATAAGAAAATTAGTATGTAATTGGTCAGCATGGGGAATTGACCAATTGTTGTCTAACACTGCCTAATCTTGTCTGTGAAGAATGTTCTGGTGTGTGGCATAAAATCTGCCTCCAGAAATCCTCAGAAGACTGGGATATATCAGATGTAAGTATGCATTGATGTATAATATGCTTAATATCAATAGGATGGCTCTTAGCAGTTTGTTTTTGACAACAATCCTTCCTATTTGTATTTCTGTTAAAGTATGTTGTTTTTAATTAAATTTAATTTCATTAATTCATTTAATGTACTTTACAGGACGATGTCTCATCTAGTGATTCAGAAAGCTCGGGGTCAGAGTTGAGTGTTGAGTTGCCTGGACCATCCAAAAAGTCCCATACCACTAATTTGCCTGATTTAGGTGTTACTTTCCCTGAACAAGAACAGACCATAGATATAGAGGACAACTCAAGCGATATCTGTAAGAATATCCTGATGGATCTAGAAACTACTGGTGATCTCCAAAGTGACCCTGAACCAGAAAGCTCAGAGTCATACCTGCAGAAAACAAAAGATGCGAGTAACGAAAAGGGTACTGTGGATGTTCTTGGCCAAAGTAAATCCCCAACCAAATCAGCGAAATTCATTAAAAGCCAAGTCAATTATTGTTTTGTATGTGGAAAAACCTCAAACAAAATTTGCACGTCATCTCGAGAGGCATGTCAATGAAAATGCTGAAATCGCAGAGGCGCTCCAGTTCCCCAAATCATCAAAGGAGAGAAAGGTTCTTCTTGAGAAATTCCGAAACCTTGGCAACTTCAAGCATAACTCTACTGTTAAAACCACAGGGTCAGGCTGCCTTAGGGTGTACTCACACTAGCAGTTTGAACCGTGCCCGAGCGCGTTTGACCACCAAAGCGCGGTTCGTTTGACTAGTGTGAGTGCTCCGAACCGTGCCCGGGCGCGGCTCGATTAGCCGGCCCTGGCCCGCTTGGAAGAGGTGGGCCAGAGCACGGTTCAGTTGGACTCGGGCGCGGTTCGCATGCAGTGTGAGCACTAACCGTGCTGGAGCACGGAACAGGACGTGTGAAGTCATGGTTTTTAGGAACTGTAGTCCGTAATCAAAGCTGCAAAGTCCTTTCTGCACTTCAGCTGGTACCTTGCAAACCTCTTCATACGAGCAGCACGATTATGTGAAAATTTCCGCGCCACAAAGGCGACACATCTGTTTAACAACAGGCTGTGAGAGGGCTGTGGACCACCGTGGACCAAACGACAAAATTATCCACAAAGAAAACAGAGCGATGGACTCCATAGTGTTCAGAGAGCGCCGCTCTTCTTGTTTATCCCGAAACCTATGGAAACCGTCGCACCATAATGATGACGTAAGCGTGCTCCGGCACGAATGCTGAAACCCTATGTGAGTGCAGGCCAGAGGGGGAGTGGGGAGGGGGGGCAATCGTACTCGGGCCCGGTTCATGGCAACCGTGCCTAGTGTGAGTACACTTTTAAAGTGAAAAGGAGTTCCAAACAGAGTAGCAGCACTGAGACTTACGATTACTGCTTGTACTGTAAGGGTATGTTATCCAGAGTCTAACTTTCTCGGCACATGAAGAGATGTGCTCTAAGACCTGAGAATAATACTGAAGAGGGACCTGAGTCAAGAGAGAGAGCCTTTGGTATAGCATCTGCTCAGTCTACAATGTCCCAGCCAATTTCAAGTGAACTTTGGTCAGTGTTGGGCAAAATGCACAGGGATGACGTGTCCACTGCAGTAAGGAATGATCATTATATCATGCAGTTTGCCCAGTCCCTCTTTAATAAGCATGGGAATGACAGATCAAAGCATGAGTATATAAGACAGAAAGTAAGGGAACTTGGGAGATTACTTGTGACTTTGCGCCACACAACTAGAATCCATAGCATGGAAGAAGCAATAAAACCATGCGACTTCTTTATTCTTACTAGTGCCGTCAAGAGAGTTTCAGGTTTTGATCATGAAAACAACAAATTCAAAGCCCCAAGTTTGGCCCTGAAAATTGGGCATTCTCTCAGAAAGATAAGTGACCTCATCATGTGTCGTGTCCTCATGGAAGAGAACCAAGAGGCGATCGATTCCATCAGGAGGTTTCATGCACTTCATGAAACAAAGTG
This sequence comes from Cyprinella venusta, assembly GCA_038021265.1. NCBI lineage: Eukaryota > Metazoa > Chordata > Actinopteri > Cypriniformes > Leuciscidae > Cyprinella > Cyprinella venusta. Next base: position 21,329,487 of record CM075871.1, read on the forward strand.
GTCTGAATTAGTTTCCCATTCTGACTTATCTAACCTGAGTGAGGCAAAATACAACAAGAGCAGCAGGCTTCCACTGGCCAAAGACGTTCAGAAGCTACAGTTATATCTTGGTCAGCAAGTGGAATTGGCTAAGGAGAAACTAGCCGAAGACCCAACAATAGGCACTTATGCAGCACTAGCAAAGTTGACCCTCTGTCAAGTCATTTTGTTTAATAGGAGGAGGGAAGGTGAAGTGGCACGGATGACTGTAAAAAATTTTGAAGGTCGTGACATGTCACAGCTCAACGATGACATAAGCACTGGGCTGACAGAAGTTGAGAAGAGACTTTGCAAACAATTCGCCAGAGTAGAATTGAGGGGGGAAAAGGACGAAAGGTTGCTGTGATCCTGACTCCTGATAAGACTGCTAACCTGTCACTCCTCATTAGTAAGCGGATAGAGTGTGGAGTAACTGAAAGCAACAATTACCTGTTCGCTGTTCCTTGTAGTGATGGTCACTACAGAGGGCAGTTTGGTAAATATGCAGATGCTTGTGGAGCCGAAGATCCTCAAAACCTCAGATCGACTTACCTTCGCAAACAGATCGCCACAATAAGCCAAGTCATGAACTTGAAAGATAATGAACTGGACCAGCTGGCCGATTTTCTCGGCCATGACATTAGGGTGCATAGGGAGTACTATCGACTGCCCCAGTCAACAATTCAGCTGGCTAAGATCTCAAAGCTGCTTATGGCTATGGAAAAGGGAAGTGTGAAGGATATTCAAGGAAAATCTCTGGACGAAATTAGTGGTACGTATCATTTACATGTTGTTAAATCTACTTGGTGTATGTGTAATAAAATGTGTTAATTTTTACAATGTCATTTACTAGATGGCATAGACGATATGGATACAGGATCACAACTACTCCTTAATGTTTCCACATTGCAAGGTACTGTTAAATTGGGTACCAAGGCTACTAAAATTGTTGCATTCCATGTTGCGGATTTTGTAATTGTATTGCTGAAATATTGAAAATAGGCTTTTTTAAATGCATTTAGATAACTGCCCACTGTTATTTAAAAAAATGAACTTTTTAAAATGAAGTTTTTATTGCCTACCCTCTTGTTTTGTTTTTAGACGATGAAGAAATGTTGGCTTCTGGCACTTTTGAATCACCTCACCTCTCCGAGACTGCAGCTCAAGGTATAATCTGAATGAAGGACCCAAAGTTTGCCCAACAAATCTCATGTAATCATTAGAGTTTATTAAAATGTTTTAGTCAGGAATTTTCCAGTAGTATGATGGTTATAAACTTGGCTAGTATTTGTCACGGTGGACAGCTCCTCTGTTTCCTTCTAGTCTCGTGTTTATGTTGTGGTATGAATGCACGTGTGTGAGGGGCGTGTCTGTGTGGCATTACCTGATCCACTCCAGCTGCTCATCATCAATCATCACCAGCTGCAGTCGATCACCACCACGCATATATACTCACCACTGTTCTCTCATCTTTGTCAGATCATTGTTCGGTGTTGGTGTGTTCGTGTCCTGGTTCCCGTCTTCCTGATCGTCTCGTCCTTCGTGAAGTTTCGATCGTGCTCTGAGTGACTGTTCTTCGTGTGTCTTGTGGATCTCACCGTCTGTCTTCACTTCATTGAGTTGACCATCGAAGTCCCTGCGTCACCGTATCTCTGGCTTACTGCATTGGACTGAGTTCAATAAATTACTGTTCACTCGCTATTGCTTCCTGTGTTATATTGCACCATGACAGAACGATCTGACCGTCAAAAGGGAGCAGCGAGTGCATCAGCCACGTCCATCGAGGAGTATGTACATCACAGCATTCAGAGAATGAATTCTCAGGAGAAGGAGATTGGCGACACGGGTCGCGCAGTTCAAGCCTTGGTGACGCAGGTGTCCGAGCTCACCCAGCAGATCCAACGCCTTCGTGTTCCCACTGCGCCCCCCACACATGCCGTTCCCCTCGCACCACCGGGAAGCCCCTCCCAGTCGGAACCCCGATTGTCAGTACCAGAAGCATATTCGGGTGAGCCTTCATATTGCAGAGCGTTTCTAACCAGGTGTTCCATGCATTTTTCCTTGCAACCACGCACCTTTCACGACGAACAAACCAAGGTGGCGTTTGTATTGACTTTGTTGACTGGGAGAGCGGCACTCTGGGGAACGGCGGTGTGGGAGAACCAACATCCCTGCGTCTCCACATTCCAGAAGCTGTCTGATGAGATGAAGAAAGTGTTCGACAGATCAGTATCAGGAAGAGAAGCGGCCAGGACATTGGCGGAGCTCCGCCAGGGAAAACGTTCAGTATCGGAGTTCTCGATTGAGTTCAGGACCCTGGCAGCGGAGTGTGGCTGGAACGAGGAGGCGCAGTGGGACATGTTCCTGCATGGGCTGGCTGACCACGTCCAGAAGGAGATCTATGCCCTGGATCTCCCTACTAGTCTCAACGGTTTGATCGATCTTGCCTTGCGGGTGGACGCTCGACTGTCCAGAGTCGAGCGCAGAACAACCCCCACCCGTACTTTCGGAGAGTTGGACGGTCTGCGATCCAGCGGCAGGGATGTGGTCAGCCCCGTCGACGATCACGAGCCTATGCAGGTGGGTCGAGCTCGGCTTTCCCGGGAGGAGAGGGAGAGGCGGAGGTCCCAGGGCCTTTGCCTTTATTGTGGAGGTACTGGTCACTATGCTTACAACTGTCCGGTAAAAGGCCAAGCCCGATAGTAAACGTGAGGGTACTATCGGGTGGGATCTCCGCCAGGAAGACCTCATCAGCAACATCTACATCCACCCTCCTCTCAGTAAGACTGAGATGGTCAACAAACCAGCACGACTGTCTGGCACTTCTGGACTCAGGGGCGGAAGGTAATTTTATGGATCTCAATTTTGCACGCACTTTTCAGATTCCCCTCCGTTCCCTCGATCACCGGATTTCTGTTCACGCACTAAATGGCCAAGAACTCCCCACCATCTCACACTGCACTGAAGACATTACACTTATCACCTCTGGCAACCACACCGAGACTATTTCTTTTCTGATTTTGGACTCACCCCTTGCACCCATCGTTCTTGGACATCCCTGGCTCATCAAACACAACCCTCGTGTGGACTGGATTCACAAAGCCGTGCTGGAGTGGAATAAGGAATGTCATAAGTCTTGTCTTGTGTCTGCTTGTTCGTCTGTACCTGTTTCTGTGTTACAGGAGGAAGCAGGGGATTTGTCTAACGTGCCCGCAGAGTATCTGGATCTGAAGGAAGTGTTCAGTAAGTCTCGTGCTGCTTCTCTCCCTCCGCATCGTCCCTATGACTGTGCAATAGATTTACTGCCAGGTAAGTCTCCGCCTAAGGGCAAATTATATTCACTTTCGATTCCTGAAAGAGAGGCTATGGAGAAATATATTTCTGATTCTTTAACAGCCAAGTTCATCCGCCCTTCCTCTTCTCCAGCGGGGGCGGGGTTCTTTTTTGTGGGGAAGAAGGATGGATCTTTGCGACCTTGCATTGACTACCGAGGGTTGAATAACATCACGGTAAAGAATACCTATCCTTTGCCGTTGATGTCTTCAGCCTTCGAGAGGTTGCAGGGAGCATCTATCTTCACAAAATTGGATTTACGTAACGCTTATCATTTGGTTCGCATTAGGGAGGGAGATGAATGGAAAACTGCTTTTAACACCCCCAGGGGGCACTGTGAATATTTGGTCATGCCTTTCGGTTTGTCCAACTCCCCAGCAGTTTTCCAGGCACTGGTCAATGACGTGCTGCGAGACATGATCGACCAATTCATATATGTTTACCTGGATGACATATTGATTTTTTCGTCGTCTCTCCAGGAACATGTGCAGCACGTCCGTCGAGTGCTTCAGAGGCTGTTAGAGAATGGGCTTTTTGTCAGGGCGGAGAAATGCGATTTTCATGCACAGTCTGTTCCTTTTTTAGGGTACATCGTGTCATCCGAGGGGATGCGGATGGACCCTGAGAAGATCAAGGCTGTGGTAGATTGGCCAAGTCCAGATTCACGCAAGGCCCTGTTGAGGTTTCTGGGGTTCGCCAATTTTTACCGCCGTTTTATTCGCAATTTCAGCCAGCTGGTCGCGCCTCTGACTGCCTTGACCTCCCCCCGAACTGCGTTCAGGTGGACCGACACAGCTGAGGCTGTGTTCGCCAAACTGAAAAGCCGCTTCGTTTCAGCTCCCATTCTAATAGCCCCTGATCCAACACGTCAGTTCGTGGTGGAGGTCGACGCATCGGAGGTGGGAGTAGGAGCAGTGTTATCCCAGCGTTCACCTGTGGACGACAAGATGCACCCTTGCGCGTTTTTTTCTCATCGATTATCCCCAGCCGAACGCAATTATGACATTGGTAACAGAGAGTTGTTGGCAGTCAAGTTAGCGTTGGAAGAGTGGCGTCACTGGTTAGAAGGGTCGGGGGTACCTTTTACCGTCTGGACTGATCACAAGAATCTGGAATACATTAGAACTGCTAAACGATTGAACTCCAGGCAGGCTCGGTGGGCACTTTTTTTCGGTCGTTTTGATTTTACTCTTTCTTACCGTCCGGGTTCCAAGAACATCAAACCCGACTCACTATCTCGCATATTTGATTTTTCCGAACGCCAGTCTACTCCCGAGTGTATTTTACCCGAGACCATATTTGTCTCAACACTCACATGGGAGATCGAAACGAAGGTTAAGAGAGCCTTAGAAGGGGTAACGCCTCCGCCCGGTTGCCCACCGAACCGTTTGTTCGTGCCGGAGGGATTGCGGTCCGACGTTATCCAGTGGGGCCACAGTTCCAACATTGCTTGTCATCCAGGAGTCACACGCACTGGGTTTTCAGTTAGACAGAGGTTTTGGTGGCCACGTATGGCTCGCGACATTCACGATTTTGTTTTGGCTTGCTCTATTTGTGCCATTGGTAAGTCTTCCAATCGATCTCCAGATGGGTTACTTCAACCGCTGCCGGTGCCTTCGAGACCTTGGTCCCATATCACTCTAGATTTCATCACCGCCCTCCCACCCTCTCAAGGTAACACAGTGATTTTAACTGTGGTGGACCGATTCTCGAAGGCAGCACATTTCATCCCCTTACCCAAATTACCTTCAGCTAAGGAGACAGCGGTAACGGTCGTTGATCACGTCTTTCGGTTACATGGCCTCCCTAAAGACGTGGTTTCTGACAGGGGTCCCCAGTTTGTGTCCAAATTTTGGCGAGAATTTTGTAAATTACTGGGGGCGACTGTTAGCCTATCCTCTGGGTTTCATCCCCAGAGCAATGGTCAAACTGAGAGAGCCAACCAAGACTTGGAGAGAACGTTGCGATGTATGGTTGCCAAGAACCCCTCCTCTTGGAGTCAACAACTGTCTATGGTGGAGTACACCCACAATACGTTACCAGTGTCATCTACGGGTCTATCTCCGTTTGAGTGTAGCGTAGGTTACCAGCCACCAATTTTTCCCAGTCTGGAATCTGAAGTCGCGGTCCCCTCTGCCCACGCCTTCATCCAGAGGTGCCATCGCACTTGGACTAGAACCCGTGAGACTTTACTCCAGGTGGGAGCCCGCACCAAGGCCAAAGCCGATCGCCACCGGCGGAAGCCTCCCGTATACGTCGTCGGTTCCAAAGTGTGGCTTTCTACTAAGAACATTCCTCTCCGATCCGTCTCGAATAAACTTGCTCCGAAATTTATTGGCCCGTTTCCTGTCACCAAGATCGTTAGTCCGGTGGCAGTCCGCCTCAAACTTCCTCTTGCGTACAAGAGAATTCATCCCGTGTTCCATGTTTCCAAAGTCAAACCCGTGTTTTATGCTCATATTAATCCGCCAGCCCCGGTTCCCCCACCGCCGCGACTCGTAGATGGGGAACCATCCTATTCGGTCAATCGTATTCTGGATTCTAGGCGGAGGGGACGCGGATTCCAGTACTTGGTGGACTGGGAAGGTTACGGTCCGGAGGAGAGAAGTTGGGTTCCTGCTAGAGACATACTGGATCATTCTCTTATCGATGATTACAATCGACAGGTAAGGGAGTCTGGGAACGCCAGGAGGCGTTCTTAGAGAGAGGGGTACTGTCACGATGGACAGCTCCTCTGTTTCCTTCTAGTCTCGTGTTTATGTTGTGGTATGAATGCACGTGTGTGAGGGGCGTGTCTGTGTGGCATTACCTGATCCACTCCAGCTGCTCATCATCAATCATCACCAGCTGCAGTCGATCACCACCACGCATATATACTCACCACTACTCTCTCATCTTTGTCAGATCGTTGTTCGGTGTTGGTGTGTTCGTGTCCTGGTTCCCGTCTTCCTGATCGTCTCGTCCTTCGTGAAGTTTCGATCGTGCTCTGAGTGACTGTTCTTCGTGTGTCTTGTGGATCTCACCGTCTGTCTTCACTTCATCGAGTTGACCATCGAAGTCCCTGCGTCACCGTATCTCTGGCTTACTGCATTGGACTGAGTTCAATAAATTACTGTTCACTCGCTATTGCTTCCTGTGTTATATTGCACCATGACAGTATTTTGATGTGTTCAGTAGTTTGCATGATCATTTTAAAACGACAGTGAAGACTTGGCCTGTATAAAATCTACATCATTTCCAATACAATTATCACTCGGGTATTGTTGCACAGTTACGCTCTCCTGACTTTATCTGGTTCAACAACTTTGCCATGAGTATACTTATTATAACATAGAATTGGCTGTCTACAGTTCTACATGTATCCCCTCCATGCACATGGTAGGCAGACACGCTCTTGTAGGCAGACAAGCCCATATATTTATACTGTGCAATATTTTTTTTAGATGACCAGGGGAACACTGCCTGTGTAACTTCTGGATCACCTCATCTCCCCGACTCAGTCACTCAAGGTATTGTATAAATGCAATGCCATGTCCATCACTAGGCACCACTAATGTGCAGTCAACACTTACATTGGTTGGCAGACAGGCTCTTTAAGCCCATACTTTAATACTATGCAATATTTTTTTTTAGATGACCAGGGGAACGCTGCCTGTGTAACTTCCGGATCACCTCATCTCCCCGACTCAGTTACTCAAGGTATTGTATAAATGCGATGCCATGTCCATCACTAGGCACCACTAATGTGCAGTCAACACTTACATGGTTTGGTTAGAAGTATAAAAAGAAGCTGGATCTATTGTTTTTAATAAGGAGTGTAATGAAATGTCTTGTTAATAAATTGACTTTAGTTCTGCTAAAAATCAAGATTGTTTTTATTATCACACACATTGTCTACAAAAGTTCCAGCTTGTTTGTCAATTTTGAACAGCAACATCCCTACCTACAAGTACATCTTGAAGGATCTTTTATCTTTTGTTTTTATCTTCTAATATTTTTTTTAATTGCTCAGGTTTCCATGTCAAATCTAGGCGTTGTGTGAAGAGACCATGGTCTGAGGAGGAGATACGAGCTGTGATGAAACATATGAGGCCTTTAATTGAAAACGGTGTCACTGCCACCAGTGAGCAGTGTCTGAAGTGCAAGGAAAAGGAACAACCTATCTTGGAGAAAAGATCCATTCAGAACATTCGAGATTTTGTTCGCAACAAGGGCTTGGCCTTTAAAAGACATTGAAATGCTAACCGCTAAATGCACTTTTGGATCGCCTTAGCCTTTACCTTTCTAGGCATGTTTTGCAAGTTGCTGTTCTATGTTCAGAAATGTTTTAGATCACTTAAAGATTAGTTCACCTTAAAAAGTATAATGATGTCATTTAATGACTCGCCCTCATGTCGTTCCAAGCCTGTAAGTCCTCTGTTCATCTTCTGAACACAGTTTAAGATATTTTAGATTTAGTCAGAGTTTTCTGATCCTCAGTTGAACACGTGTGTACGGTATACTGTCCTTGTCCAGAAAGGAAATAAAGACATCAAAGTAGTCCATGTGACATCAGTGGGGTAGTTACAATGTTTTGAGGCATCGAAAATACATTTGCTCCAAAAATAATGAAAACTACGACTTCATTCAGCATTGTATTGTCTTCCCGGTCTGTTGTCAACTTCACAGTGACCCTGCTGATGACGTGTTACCTTGGGGCACCCGAGCGTTGTTTACTGTCTGGGGGAGACGCACACTGTATTCAAGCTATTTTACATTGTTTGTATTTTAGTATTGCTATATATTTTTTCTTTTTCTTTTTTTACAATGGTGCGCCAGTGTGCATGTCGCAGATCCTAATAGCCAAAAGCACTCAGGTGCACCAGGTAACATGTCATCAGCAGGGTCACTGAAGTTGACAACAGACCGGGAAGACAATACAATGCTAAATGAAGTCGTAGTTTTTCTTATTTTTGGACCAAAATGTATTTTCGATGCTTCAAAACATTCTAACTACCCCACTGATGTCACATGGACTGCTTTGATGATGTCTTTATTTCCTTTCTGGACAAGGACCGTATACCATACACACATGTTCAATGGAGGGTCAGAAAACTCTCGGACTACATCTAAAATATCTTAAACTGTGTTTCGAAGATGAACGGAGGTCTTACGGGCTTGGAACGACATGAGGGTGAGTCATTAATGACATTTTCATTTTTATGTCAACCTCATCTTAATTTTAATTTATTTATTTTATTATTAAATACATTTTTATTTATTTTATTTAGTAATCCTTTATTTTGCTTACAGGCAGTTTTTTTTTTTTTTTTTTTTTTTGCTATGTGGTTACCCTGGGCCTTTTAATGTCAGGATTCACTTTTATTTTATATGTAAATTTTTACAATGCTGTCCTTTTAAGGAACAGATTCTTGAGGTGACCAAATCAAATATATTCCAGTAAATCAACAAATGTTGTGTTGTGTGTTAATGACCAACTTATATTATTTTCAACATTTTTAGCTTAAATGCAGAGGAATTACGTTTAGTAGTCAAACATGGTAGATTTTTTTCATAAACCTATCTACATAACTATAATATTGATTCTCTAGCGCATCTAAAGTCAAGGTCAGCCGAGTCTAACACTATACTCTAGCACGTCTACACATTGACAGCGGCTATGTGTTAATCCTATACTCTAGTGTAGAGGTTTACTTCCAACTTGCTTCAGCACACCTGCCTTTGTATTTTCAAGCAAACCTGAAGAGCTTGAGCTCATTCAATTTATTTTTAGAAAGCATCTCACGGAAGCTGTAGGGTTGGCAGTTCTGTATATTCCATATTATTATAATGGTGTGCCTTAGTCACTTTGGTCTTATAATCCATGTGTCCTATCAAAGCAGGTTATATTTTGTGTATGTGTATGGTGACTTGGCCTTGTAGTCCTTGTGTCCTTTCAAAGCAGGTTATATTTGGTGTGTGTGTATGGTGACTTGGCCTTATAGTCCTTGTGTCCTTTCAAAACAGGTTATATTTTGTGTATGTGTATGGTGACTTGGCCTTATAGTCCTTGCGTCCTTTCAAAACAGGTTATATTTGGTGTATGTGTATGGTGACTTGGCTTTATAGTCCTTGCGTCCTTTCAAAACAGGTTATATTTGGTGTATGTGTATGGTCAAATCATTGACCCTGTACACCACAATGTCCTTATAGCCCGTGTTACAGAAAAGTCTTCACAAACCACCAGAAAGTCTGAAAAAGAGCCATTTTTTATATCTCGGTTGTGCAAAGAAAATCTTTTAATTTTAAGTCGTGTATAGGTTCGCTGATTTTTTTTTCATGATTTTTGATATATATTTTGTAGCTCTAGCACCACTGGAACCCGGTGTCCCCGTAGCCCTATGCCCAGTCTGGTTTGCCAAAAATTTCAAAAATTGAGTGAGTGTGTGTGTGTGTCTGTTCGTGTGTATGTATGTGCGTGTGTCAATCATAAATTGTTTCTTCAACTTATTAAAATATCTTACTTTACTGCTACTATCTGTTTCTGCTTCTTTATTATGTTTATAGTGTGTGATTTATAAAATACATTATATCCTCCTTCCTTCGTCACATATATTGTATCTGGTCACTTTATATCTTATATCAGAATATTATATTACTGTTAAAACTACAATGTATATTAAAATACGCCGAACCATGTGTCCTGTATCATAGCTACATGAATGAGCTTTGCAGCAAAAAAATCCGCGTGAAAATCAGTTCAGTATTCAGTGAGATATGATTAATTTAATGCGCTGACAGCTCATTTCACCTGCCATTCAGATCACACTGAGCGGAGCGGATGACCGGTTTAAGATGGCGGCTCCAATTCTGGTCCGTGCCAATAGGCAGTAGCGGTCGATAGGGCGTCTACCTATATGATGTCTATGGCCAGTACCTTTGCTCCGCTGCTTTGCGCATGCGTAGAAGTGCAAGAAAATAAATCATTATTACGAGAAGGTTTCTCATTATTATGAGATGTTAAGTCATTATTACGAGAAATTTTCTCATTATTACAAGAAAGTTTCGGTAACACTTTACAATACGGGTGCACTAATAAGCATTAATTCATGCTTAACTAATGCACAGATAATACTTAATTAATGTGTAACTAATGATTATGTTAGCTATTCATTAATGATTACCACATTAGAAACAAATTCAGAGCCTGTAGGGTTAATGTATTAGTTCATACATGAATTGTTATTAATTAAATATGTAATTGTGGATTAATTCCATAATAACTCATTTTTTTAACTAATAGTGTTAATTAATATGATAATTACCAGAATGAGCCAAAGCCTTGTATTTCAACTTCCAGATAATGACAGGTACACTAATATGCATTAATACATGATTAATTACTTCATTGTTAGTGCAAATTCATGTGCAAATTACTACAATTACTAAATGAATAGTTAATAATGATGTGCCCCAACAAGTAAAGTCATAAAATAATGATATCTTTGTAAAATATTAGCTAATGATTAATTAAAGCAGACAACTGGAAGTTGAAGTGCATATCTTTGACTAATTGTGGTAATTAACACATTACTTTACATTATAAGTTAATAAAATATGTTATTAAGGAATTAATACACAATGACACATTGAATTAATAGCAATTCATGTATTATTTAATCTATTAATCATATAGACTCTTTATTAGTTGCTGATGCAGTAATCATTAATTAATGGTTTAGTTCTTCATTAGTTATACATTAACTCATGATAATGAGTGCATTAGTCAAGCATGAATTAATGCATACTAGTGCACCCGTATTGTAAAGTGTTACCAAAGTTTCTCATTATTATGACTTAATATCTCATTATTATGTGAAAGTTTCTCATTATTACGAGATAGCCCTAATAAGTAATTATTATAAGAAAGTTTCTCATTATTATGACTTAGATACTCAACTGTGGCAGAAACGGGCTTCCATGGTTTTTGTCTGTGCATTAAAAAGTTTTTATTTTATTTTATTAAATCATAGCAAATGTTGCACCTATTCAAATGCTTACTGATTTTAAAGGGTTAGTTCATCCAAAAATGAAAATTAAGTCATTAATTACTCACCCCAATGCTGTACTAACCCCGTAAGACCTTCGTTCATCTCCGGAACACAAATAAAGATATTTTTGATTTAATCTGAGAGCTGGATCAGCCCTCCATAGACTGCCTAAGGGACTGGCGTTTGACAGCCCATAAAAGTCATTAAAGAAAAGGTTTAAATATCCCATGTGCCTACAGCGGCTCAATTATAAGTTTATCAAGCGTCGAGACTACTTTTTGTGCGAAAAAAACATAAATAACGACTTTATTCAACTATTCCATTACTTCCTTATGGGCGCATGCGCGAGAACTGAGACGAGCACGTTCTCCTTCGGCTTGTTACCGGCTGCTCACCGCAGGAGTATTAGCGCCACCTACCGTATGAGATGATGATCCATATATATCGTTTTTTGAGAAGATTAAAGGCTTTTAAGTGCACCTTATAGTGTGGAAAATACGCTAATTGAAAACCTTATGTACAGCGTGCATCTTCCTCTGCTTGTAAACAGAAAGTTTTGCGCTTCCAGCTATATCAGCACATCATCTCATACGGTAGGTGGCGATAATACTCCTGCGGTGAGCAGCCGGTAACAAGCCGAAGGAGAACATCGTCTCAGTTCTTGCGCATGCGCCCATAAGGAAGTAATGTAATAGTCGAATAAAGTCATTATTTATGTTTTTTTCGCACAAAAAGTAGTCTCGACGCTTGATAAACTTATAATTGAGCCGCCATAGGCACATGGGATATTTAAACCTTTTCTTTAATGACTTTTATGGGCTGTCAAGTGCCAGTCCCTTAGGCAGTCTATGGAGGGCTGATCCAGCTCTCAGATTAAATCAAAAATATATTTATTTGTGTTCCGGAGATGAACGAAGATCTTACGGGGTTAGTACAGCATGGGGGTGAGTAATTAATGACTTAATTTTCATTTTTGGATGAACTAACCCTTTAAATGTTCGTTTAGGAATAAGGGCTATCTAAATTTAATCAACAGAATGCACAACATTATCCTAATTTATGTCCTCTCTGCATAAGTCACTTTTACATGTGGCGTGCCCCAGCTATTTTATTACTTTTTTTTTTGCTGTATTTTGGATCAAATAAATGCATCCTTTATGAGCAGAAGCAACAAAAACACTTAAAATCTAAAACTAGTATGGCTACGATCTAAAAAAACCCCAACAACGAATGAAGCGGTAGACTAGTGGGCAGTGACCCTTCGGACATTTAATTTAATATTCTACAATAGTCTATAACGATCTGCCTGCATTGACACCAAAACTGAGCTGAACGATGAAATCACGATTTTCTCTGGCTATATGAACTAAATTATTAACTTTTTTTTACAACAAAAATGAACCATCACTGAATTTACTTAAGCTGAATGTGATGTTATTTTTTTCTCTTTTCCTGTAAAGCTGCTTTGAAACAATCTATTGTAAAAAAAAAAAGTGCTAAATAAATAAAGGTGACTTGACTTGACTAGAAAACTACGTGAACCAAGCATGTTCCTTCCGGGGCACAGTAATTTGGGTTAAAATTATTTTTTTTCTGGGACCTGGCAACCCGGCTGCTCCCTCTGTGACTCGGGTGGAGCTCGTTTGAACTTTTCTTTTAGGTTCTCTTATTTTTTTGTTGATGTTTCTAAATAAGTAAACTAGCCAATGAATTAAGAATTAAGTTATCTTTGAATGAAGACCGATTCTTAGAATTTGAACAGTTCTCACCGTTTGTAGTCTTTGTGTGACATAAGCTGATAAAGGTAAGATCTAACGTTAAAGTGATTGAAAATTGTTCGTCGGTGTGTTTTAGCTGTAGACTGTATGTATTTTAGTATGATTAGAGGCCAGTTTGCGACAGTAACGTTAAGTATCTTTGTGGTTTTCTCAAGTCTAGGCTAGCTATAACGTTAGTGCACTGCTAAATACATTCTCTGTTTTTAGCACATTTTCAATCTGGATTTGAGATTTTGCTTGATCATCTCGAACAATCTGAGATTATATAATTGTGAATACATTCTAGTTCAGAGCTACAGAGTAGAGTTTAACCTGATTTCTAGACGGACGGTTAGTGTGTTGCGGTAGAATTCAAAACGGGACTAAGAAATACACTAGCTATAGTGCCGAAGATAACATCTTAAATTAACTTGCCTAAGGAAATAAGACTGAGATGAGTGATTATAAAGGTCAGCAAATAATCCGACCGAATGAACGTGCTAATATACATTCACATGAAGCTCATTGTGCGTAAATACTTTCAATTGAACGTTGCTCAAAAAATGTAAAAGTTCTCTGCAACTATTTCTGAGGCTGGATTCAACATAAAGTTACTCTTTGTGCAATTTAAAGTAGTAGGCCTATTGTAATGTTTCATTCTGAATTCAGCCTGGCTTGTGTTGTGTGGTGTAAAGAACGAACATGTTGTTCTTAACATGTTCAGACAGGTGAGTGAGTCGTTTGTGTCTACTTTTCGTGAGCAGTATAGGCTAGTTGTGTTACACAACTGTTATTTATTTATTTATTTATTTATTATTTTTATTATTTTAAATGAATCTTATCATAAAGTACCATAGGGGCACACTTTAGATGGTTCAATTCTCACTATTAATTAACTATTAAGTACGACTGTTGCCTAAATAAACTACAAATTGCTGCTTCTTAATAGTTAGTAAAGTAGTTAGGTTTAGGAATTGGGTAGGGTTAGGAATGTAGAATATGGTCATACAGAATAAGACATTTATATGTGCTTTATAAGTACTAATAAACACCCAATATCCTGGTAATATGCGTGCTAATAAGCAACGAGTTTATTGTGAGAAATGGACCCTAAACTAAATAGTTACCGTATAGTGCAGTTTTGGTGTTTCATAAGTAGAATATTAGCTGGAACATCATACCATGGTATTGCCAGTACATTTAGTAGCCTACTGTTTTGTAAGTGGTATCAGATGTTTATAACGGGTGTGTGAGTGAGTGTCAGTGATTGTTTTGGAGATCTATGTGTTTTTCTTTAATTAACAGATAAACATAAAGAGCTCCAGACAAATTCATTACATGTGCGTCAAAGTATCTATTTTAACAGTGTTTTGTTTCACATGACACACAGTTGAGAAACTAACCCTTTCTTCATATCAATTATTTTTAGAGAAACATTGATGTAATTATACATTTATTTGAGAGCTTAAAGAAATAGTTTACCCAAAATGAAAGTTTTATCACCATTTAAGCCTTTTTCAGAATGTCAGTCCAAATCAGATTTTTGTACATATAGCCTATTGTTCTCAATGTGCAGGTTGCACGGAAAATTCTTCGTGGTTCAGTGTTGAGGTTTCTACACTTTTTTTTTCGGAGACGGTAGCGCAGCCGCAGAATAAGTTGTTCATGCTAGTCTTCTATGTTTCTGTCACTGCTTCTCTAGACATAGTAGTCCAGCGTGACATCTACACATGGTCATATTGTAAGACAACGTTGAAACTTTGTAAACCCCTCCATGTTGTTTTTGGCATTGGACTATCAACCCAACGCCATTGACATAAACCAATGCAGATATTCCATTAATTGTTAGAGCACCGCGGGGACACACAAATCGGATCTGAACAGTCTGATACGTGTCAATCATTTTGATCAGTTTACAATCGGATACAGACAGTGTGAACATACTCGCCCTCATCCCATTCAAAACTCATTCAAAGCTTTTTTTTTTTTGATTTAGCCTAGGTGTTTTTGCGTGGAACATGAAGATATTTTGAAGAACATTTCAGCTCTTAATGCAGAAGATCAATCTGTATCAATCATGAAAAAAATCATCACACACTGAATGATTTTTGTTGTGATATATTGTCAAACACACTGAAGGTAATTGGATAATTATTATTAAAATGCATTATTTAAAATCACATTTAAATAAATTATTAAATGATTTTCCTCAAAAATCAAGCTGAAAAAAATACTAGTGTTGCAATCCCACCTGCAGAATTTTCCCATTGTTTGTGGTGTCATAACCAGTTAGAACTTTACACAACATCAAAAGAAGCAAAAATTAAAACAAATTTTGCAAGAAATTTTGTGCACAACGGCTAGACTGGCGCGTATTTAGCCCAACAAAGATGCTCAGTTGCTTTTAGTTCATATCTGTGGGTTTTTTTTCTTTCAGATGGGGTTAAAAGAAGAGAAGAAGGAAACATGTGGGACCATCTGCTTGAAATACTTGCTCTTCTCCTTCAATTTCCTGTTTTGGGTTGGTATCTGTTATTGTCATCTAATGCAGATGATTGCAGTGTAATGCAATTAAGGCACAACAAAAGGGTTAAATATATCATACATTTTTCTATGACTGCTCCACAGACTTCTTGTCGCAAATTTGGCAGCCTTTGTTTGAAAATTTTATTTTGTGGGCCTTTCTGAAAAAATATTCCAATGCCCTAATAATATAAATGTGTAGCTACTGAATTCTAAACCTCAAAGAAATGCCACAATCAAGACCTTAGAGCAGAAATGAGTGAGAAAACAACTCGTATGTGCCACTCACAGTATAAGGGTCTTTCCTTGGATAACTCGATCAGGCATACGTCTCTTTACATTAATAGGCTAATAATAATGTCTAGTGCGGTGGCTGTGATAAACCTACCAACGTCCGTTGCCATGATTTGACATTGTAATGACTGATTGCGAGAGGAAAAAATGACGTTTTAGTCGCATAACATCAGTTAATGGAAACAGCATCATTTCACAATAGTTTTTTTTTTATCGACACTTAGAACAAAATCGCAAAAATGTTGTGCGAATCTGTAATGGAAGTGCGACAGCGTTTAAAATAGACTAACTTCTCAAAGTTATGTTGTGCAACAGTGTTCATTATACTAACCATTCAACTCCGGATTGATTCTGGAATCTTCGTCCTCCAACTCATGCTCGTTTCCAACGCATGCACATATTCAGACCAAGCTCGAGGAGGAGGGGCTATTTGCACGCGCCTCTGTTGTCAGTTTGAGAGAGAAGGGGAGAGAGAGAGAGAGAGCACGCAAGCTAGCTGTGCGCAGCTCTATAATGAAATACAATTTTTCCCATATAGTTTATAATATACAATTTTACGCATGTAGTTTATGATATAAAATTTTACCTATATATTTTATAATTTTACCTAAATAGTTACCAAAAATGTTAAAAATTAAAAACAAAACAAAACATGAAAATCAATCCGTGGCGGTCTGTGTTGATATTTTGGCACAAATTAATAAATGTATAGGAAACCCTGACAGATATGTAGATCCAAATGGAAGCGGTACATTGCCATATTGGATAACTCTTTGTATTCTTCTGCTTCTGTAATCCAAATTTCAGGCAGTGTGGAATTGGAAAATCTAGTTTAGAATGTTTATAAAATTTGTAATGTTCGACCACTGCCATAGCTGTCAACATTGAAAATAGGTGAGATTTACAGGAATCCATCCCCAAAGTAAGGGATTTTTTTTTTCTTTTACATGATTCTTACCCTCGAACTTTAAAAATAAAGCACTAACCATTAAAAGTCTAAGGAGTTTATAAATATACATATAAATATATTGAGAATGTTTAAATACTCAGCTTATGGTGGAAACTGAGGGGGAGTTAGTGGTGCTTCGGAGGCTGAGTGCAGGAGATAATTGGGAGAGGTCTGTGCACCTTTACTGATCAGAGCGCGCACTGACATGGAGTAAAGCCTTTATACTCGACGTGTCCGCACAAACGCGGCAAAAATGACACCTTGGATGGACAAGACCGGCAAGACCTCATTTCGCATGGCTGTGTACAGCTTTTTTTGTGACAGCGTACGTGGCGCCACGTCTTAGAATGAATGACTTCGAGCCGAATCTATCCGAGCTTGTACGTCTCACACAATCAGAGAGTACAAATAAGGGATATTTTATGGGAAAATACTAAAACGGGAAGACAGCGGGAAAAGAGCTAAAATACGTGAGAAACCCGAAAAACAAAAAACAAAAACGGGAGGGTTGACAGCTATGCACTAGGCAGCTCCAACAAAGCGTCCTCCAAATTTCTTGGGAGATGAGTTCTAGATTCAATGAATCGTTGCCGTATCCAGTTTTGAAAAGCATTGTAAGCCCAAGTTGATCATGGAGACCATTGCCACCAATGTTCTCTACGATGAACTTGTTTGTCTCTTTTGGAAAATACTTATTGAATTGTTCAAAAAGGCTGCAGAGATCAGTGATGTGTACTTTCAGGTTGTAAGGTACTTAGTTATAAGTAGAGGTCAACCGATGGTGTATTTTACCCGTTAAAGATTAGACAGAACCGAAAACAGTGACCCTAAAACCGTGATACCGAACCGTGGGTTTTGTGAACCGTGCCACCCGTAGTAATTACTCACCTTCATGTTGTTGGCAGGTTTCAATTACAATAGAAGCCTATGGAGGAGATAGCTCTCACATTTAGGAGATGAAACAAACTCTGCAGATGAAATCTGCAAATGGGCTGTTTAAATGGGTAAATTTCTATGAATATTTTTAATTATTCATTTCTTTCTTGATATACCCCAGTTCTAGTTAAAAACACACTGCTTATTCTGTGTATTTTGAGCACTTTTTGTGGGAAATCACATTTATTTTGTCTATAAAAAGTGTGCTTTCACTTTGATTGAGTGTGAGCAGTGCAGTTCCCGGTGTGAATGCACTCATTTGTTAATACGTTTGTGGCATGGGGGGCGTGGTTCAGCGCGGTCTGCAGCGGGGGAGCGGAGGAGGAGTGGAGCGGGAAGTAAGCGGATCAAGTGCAAATGATAAACACCTGTCTGTAATTGCAGTGATTGGCGTGGGGAGAGTATGTAAGCGGGCCCGGTGGACGCTTCAGGGAAGAGAGACTGGGAGCTTGTGTGCTGGACTGGAGAGACCAGTGTGCTGGAAAGAGTGCTACAACGAGAAAAGCTGTGAATGCGCTGGAAAGAGTTTGTTCTGTTGAGACTGAGTGTCTGTGAAGTGCGCTGAGGCGCTGTGAAACGAGTATTATTGTTGTAATAAAGCACACGAGCTCCTATATTCGCCGACCCCTTTGTCTTCTTCCATCACCCGCCGTGAACTGAACTACACTGGTGCCGAAACCCGGGATGGAAGAAGCCGGTGCCGCCGCCAGAAATCCGATGTCATCGCCGTTTGCGGAAATCATCCAGGGTCTCGCGGGCTTGCATCAACAACATCAAGCAGCCCTGCTGAAGATGGGGGAGCAGCAAGAGCAACGATTCGAAGCGCTCCTCCAGGAGCAACGGGAAGCCCGCGAGCAGTTCCGGAGCTGGGTGGACAAGGAGGTCCGGCCACCGGCTGCGGCCCCAGCCCTCCACAAGATGGGTCCTCTGGATGATCCGGAGGCCTTCTTGGACCTCTTTGAGAGGTCGGCCGCGGCTGGGAAATGGCCGGAAGCTGACTGGCCGCTGCGCCTCATCCCATTGCTGTCCGGGGAGGCGCAGCTCGCTGCCCAACAACTGCCCGTCAGCAGCCTCCTGGTCTACCAGGACCTCAAGCGTGCCATCCTGCAGCGGGTCGGTCGGTCTCCGGAGCAAAGCCGTCAGCGGTTCCGGTCCCTAGAGCTGGGGGAGGTCGGCCGACCCTTCGCCTTCGCACAGCAGCTCCGGGACGCCTGCCGCAAATGGCTGGTGGCCGACGGACGCAACATCGACGGAGTCGTCGAGCTGGTGGTACTGGAGCAGTTTATCGCGAAGCTGCCAAAGAGAACTGCGCAGTGGGTCCAGTGCCACCGACCGACGACGCTGGACCGGGCCATCACATTGGCGGAGGATCAGCTGGTGGCGTGCCCGGGGGTCGGCGAACCCCAACCATCTTCTCTCTCTCTTCCCCCTCCCTCTCTCTCTCGCCCTGTCCCCGCTCCCAGGTCCCGAGGCGGAATACCCCCGCGACCGGCACCCCGCTGGAGACCCGGACCGAGTACTGAGGCGACTCCAGCGACCCGGGCTCCAGCTCGAGGAGGATCCCCGACCGGGAGCGCTTCCCCGTTCTCTGGCCCCGCGCTCTCCCCTCGCCAATCCCTTGACCCGCTTCCTGCCGCCGGAGTGGCGGGGAGGCCCGGGCCGGCCTGTTGGCGTTGTGGGGACCCGGGGCACTTTATTGATAGGTGTCCAGTGATGGAAGTGGACACCTTCATTCGGGTCCCCTATGCGCCACAGGCCGCCCCCGATCAGACTGGGCTGTATCAAATACCAGTGAGTATTAAGGGGGATACGTATCAAGCTTTGGTGGATTCAGGTTGTAACCAGACCTCCATCCACCAAAGTTTGATTCAGCCGACGGCATTGGATAAGAGCCGCGAGGTTATGGTGCGGTGTGTGCACGGCGAGGTGATGGGTTATCCCGTTGTGCCAGTTATAATTCAATTTAGGGGACAAAAGCATAGTGTGGAGGTGGCAGTTAATCCGCACCTCCGGCACCCGCTGATTTTGGGAACTAATTGGCCGGGGTTTCAATCACTATTGGCATGCTTGTGTGCGGGTGCTCCTGGGCAGAAACAACGGTACCGGGGGGGGGCGACTGTTCAGGCTGGTGAGGCTGTACCGGGACCGTCGGCGGCTGGTCCAGAGGAACGGAGCGGGACCGAAATACCCATCTTTTCGGTCCGCGATGATTTTCCTCTGGAACAGTCCCGTGATGACACGCTAAAGAACGCGTTTGATCGGGTCCAGGTCATTGACGGACAGCCGATACGGCCAGAGCAGCCGCTCACGTACCCTTATTTTGCCATGATTAAAGACCGGTTGTATCGGGTGACCCAGGACACCCAGACAAAACAAGATACAACCCAGTTGTTAGTTCCTAAGAGCCGTCGGGAATTGCTATTCCAGGCGGCTCACTGTAATCCGATGGCTGGACACCTCGGGCAGGCAGCCACATTAAACCGTCTAATGGCCCGATTCTTTTGGCCGGGCATTCACGAGAACGTGCGCAGGTGGTGCGCGTCTTGTCGTGAATGTCAGTTAGTGAACCCACCGGCCCATAGTAAAGCACCATTGTGCCCCCTGCCGTTAGTCGAGGTTCCCTTCAAGCGAATTGGGATGGACCTCATCGGGCCATTGGAGCGGTCAGCACGGGGGCATCGCTTTGCATTAGTCCTGGTGGATTATGCAACGCGATACCCAGAGGCGGTGCCACTTCGCAATATCTCGGCGAAAAGTGTTGCGAGTGCGCTGTTTCAATTAATCTCCCGGGTGGGAATCCCGAAAGAGATTCTCACCGATCAGGGCACGGCGTTTATGTCACGTACTATACGCGAACTGTACGAGTTGTTGGGCATTAAATCGATTCGCACCAGCGTCTATCACCCACAAACAGACGGCCTGGTGGAACGATTTAATCGCACGTTAAAATCCATGATTCGTAAGTTCGTGCGGGAAGACGCCAAAAATTGGGATAAGTGGTTAGAACCCCTTTTGTTCGCTGTACGGGAGGTCCCGCAAGCCTCCACGGGGTTTTCCCCCTTCGAGCTTCTCTATGGACGCCAGCCCCGTGGGGTATTGGATGTACTTAGGGAGGCTTGGGAGGACGGACCTTCTAACAGTAAAAATGAAATTCAATATGTCCTGGACCTGCGAACAAAACTCCACACTTTGGGGCGGCTCTCCATGGAGAATTTGTTACAGGCACAGGATAGACAAAGTCGGCTGTACAATAGGGGGGCTAAACTACGGAAATTTGCACCGGGAGATAAAGTGCTCGTATTACTTCCCACATCCAGCTCGAAATTACTCGCCAAGTGGCAAGGACCGTTTGTGGTTACACGGCGAGTTAATGATCTTAACTATGAAATCGTTCGTTCGGATAGGGGGGGAGCACATCAAGTATACCACCTCAATCTCCTTAAAAAATGGAATGAGGTGGAGTCAGCGATGCTGGCGACGGTGGTGAGTGGGGAGGAGGATCTCGGGCCAGAGGCGAATGTAAAAGTACAATCCCGCTCTCTGGCTGCTTGTGGAGACCACCTCTCGCCGTCCCAGATCGCTGACATTCAACAGCTGCAAGCGGAATTCGCAGATGTGTTCTCGCCCCTTCCTGGCCGAACGAATCTCATACAGCACCACGTTGAGACAGAGCCGGGCGTGGTAGTTCGCAGCCGGCCGTATAGATTACCGGAACACAAGAAAAAGGTAGTTCAGGATGAATTAGCGGCGATGCTGGATATGGGAGTAATAGAGGAATCCAACAGTGACTGGGCAAGCCCGATAGTTTTAGTGCCTAAAACCGACGGCACTGTCCGGTTCTGTGTGGATTACCGCAAGGTGAATGCTGTATCAAAATTTGATGCATATCCAATGCCGAGGGTTGACGAGTTACTCGATCGGTTAGGCACGGCTCGATTTTATTCGACACTGGATTTAACAAAGGGATATTGGCAGATCCCCTTATCTCCAATGTCCAAAGAAAAGACTGCTTTCACGACGCCGTTTGGATTACACCAATTTGTCACCCTTCCCTTCGGTTTGTTCGGGGCACCGGCCACCTTCCAGCGCTTGATGGACCGGATTCTACGGCCGCATGCTGCATATGCCGCGGCATACTTGGATGACATTATCATCTATAGTAATGATTGGCAGCGGCATGTGCAGCATTTGCGGGCGGTCCTCAAGTCGCTGGGGGAGGCTGGGCTCACGGCCAATCCGAGGAAGTGTGCGATTGGGCGCGTGGAGGTCAGGTATCTGGGCTTCCACTTGGGCCACGGGCAGGTGCGTCCCCAAATTGACAAGACAGCAGCGATTGCGACCTGCCCGAGACCCAAGACCAAAAAGGAGGTTAGACAGTTCCTGGGGCTAGCAGGATATTATAGGAGATTTGTGCCTGATTATTCGGACCTTGCTAGCCCGCTGACTGATCTAACTAAAAAGGGGGCGCCAGATACCGTCCAGTGGACGGAGCAGTGCCAGCGGGCTTTCACCCAGATAAAGGCAGCTCTGTGTGGCGGCCCACTTTTACACGCTCCTAACTTTGCTCTCCCCTTTTCTTTGCAGACAGACGCGTCGGACAGGGGACTGGGTGCAGTCTTGACCCAGGAGATGGGGGGGGAGGAGCGGCCGGTGCTGTACATTAGTCGTAAGCTCTCTAAGAGGGAGACTATGTACAGCACCATTGAGAAAGAGGCGTTAGCGATCAAGTGGGCCGTTCTCACCCTCCGCTATTATCTCCTGGGTCGGGAGTTCACCCTCTGTACTGACCACGCTCCCTTGCAGTGGCTCCACCGCATGAAAGATGTCAACGCGCGGATCACCCGTTGGTATCTGGCGCTACAACCTTTCAAGTTCAAGGTGATCCACAGGCCGGGTGCACAGATGGCTGTGGCTGACTTCCTCTCCCGGAGAGGGGGGGGGGGGGAGGCTGCAGGCCGGACGGCTCCCCGGCCTGAGTCGGGCGGTGGGGGTATGTGGCATGGGGGGCGTGGTTCAGCGCGGTCTGCAGCGGGGGAGCGGAGGAGGAGTGGAGCGGGAAGTAAGCGGATCAAGTGCAAATGATAAACACCTGTCTGTAATTGCAGTGATTGGCGTGGGGAGAGTATGTAAGCGGGCCCGGTGGACGCTTCAGGGAAGAGAGACTGGGAGCTTGTGTGCTGGACTGGAGAGACCAGTGTGCTGGAAAGAGTGCTACAACGAGAAAAGCTGTGAATGCGCTGGAAAGAGTTTGTTCTGTTGAGACTGAGTGTCTGTGAAGTGCGCTGAGGCGCTGTGAAACGAGTATTATTGTTGTAATAAAGCACACGAGCTCCTATATTCGCCGACCCCTTTGTCTTCTTCCATCACCCGCCGTGAACTGAACTACAACGTTGCTCACACTTGCGGTGGAATAATGCATGACAGATCAGATAAATACCTAATGCAAGTGCAGGTAGGCAAACACCGACATGTCAAATTTGAACTCTCATATTCTAAAAAAATGGTCACATATGTCGACCATTTTGGTTGCAGTCTGGAGACTTGCAATTTATTTTCAAACTTTAACTTTTGTACTTTTTATATATAAACTAAAATATGGCCTATATATTGATTGAAAATGTTCACATTTTTTATTTGTTTGATACATTACAATAGCAGTACAATAACAAAGAACATAAATAACTTAAAGGGGACCTTTTATGCCAGGGCTCTACACTGCAACTATTTCGGTCGCATTTTCAACTGAAAATAACTGACTGTGAAAACGGGGGCTTGGGGCAAATGAGGGCTTGGAGGCAGAGGGGCGTAAGTGGCATTTTGGGTGAATATGATTTTTTTATATCAAAATAAAGGTCTCGATGAGCTCTATCCAATGGTGCCAAAATACCTATCTGAGATCAAACTGTATTGAATAAAGCAACAAAAAGACGTATCTGACGTATTTTACATATTTTTTTTATTTAAAAATGTTTTTGAACATGTTCATTGTGTTAATATACTTATAATACTTTTTTTATTTAAATACTCATTCATGTATGTACTCATTCAAGTATGCCTGTGGTTGCAATATTTGTGGTTTAAGGTTAATAATGCAGGTGATTGAAGTGTGGTCAAAATTTTGTTTTGTCTCTCCTTTAAAGTTTGTTAAAAGCCCCTTACGCCCCTCTGGCTCCAATCCCTCAGTTAGGCAATATCACAAACTTGCAAATGTGTGATAGTGATCTTGTACAAAAGTCCAATAAACAAATTGATATAAAGTGACTTAACATTTTAGCCACAATACTCTCTGTTTTTGCTTTATTTCGTGAAAATAGTTTCAAACAAATCCACATCAGAACTGTTGTGCATCTCCAAGCAACAGTCAATCTTGAATGTTCCTTTCAATGTTTTTTTTTTCAGCTGGCAGGAGGTGCAGTGATGGCTGTGGGCACCTGGACGATAGTTGAGAAGAGCGATTACATCAGTCTGCTGTCCTCAAAAATTTATGCTGTCTCTGCCTATATACTCATTATGGCCGGGGTGATCGTCATGGTAACAGGGGTTTTAGGCTGCTGTGCCACCTTCAAGGAGCAACGACGCCTTCTGAGAGTGGTGAGAAATATGGATGTTTACTTGCTCTAGAGAACTGTTGAGGGTTGTTTACATTTTCTTATACTGCATGTTTCTCGACATAAACAGTAATGCATGACTGCACATCAGATCAGTTTAGTGAGTTTTATCAGGTTTGGAGCTAAACCAGGGCTCAACTCAAAGGATTTTTTCTACTGGCCTGGTCACAAAAAAGTAATAAATAAATAAAATAGGCCTAGTTATTTATTTTAGTTTATTTTGATCCATGTAACCTTAATAAATAGTCTAAGTATACACATTTTAAAGTCCCTGTAAAGGCAATTCTAAAAAAAAAAATCTAAACACATTATAAATGTTAGAAATGTATTGCTAATACACATTATAAAGACTGAACTGTGAAGTACTGAATTGTGGAGTTAGGCCGTTAAACAGTTTGTCACCATTGCTGTGTTCAGGATTTTTTAGGCAGGCAAAAACCCCTTCTGTTGAAGACGCACTGGAGCCACTGAGGCTTGCCCGTCCACAATATAACTAGAGCACATTCCCATCAGTTCGGCGCTATTAAATTCTCAAAAGGGAACCCCAAACTACGGCAGAAATACACAGAGCTCAAATGTGACACGTGCTGCAGCATCTCCACAGCAGTGCACGTCCATTGTAAACCTGATGCTGCACAGACCACGGACGGCGCTCTGCTCATCTATTTTTACAGCGATTGATTCTTGCTGGTTCCATAATGAGACTGGCATGGCCAGAAACATTTTGGGTGCTGCGGCATATTAAATATATTATAAATAGTGTTTCCGCGTGAAAAATACAATGTGTGGTGAGAGGGCGTGACAAAAGACCATAATTAGTGACTGTCACGTGACAAGTGAGAACCATGACTGCACTGTAGCAGTTACTGTACACTGTTTAACCTGCAAGATAGCTAGCCTGCTAAATAGCTAGCCTGCTAAAAACACCAAGCTTACATTAGCTACTATTCCCCACCAATTCACAAGCACAAGAGAAAACGTATTTTGTACTTACATTTAGTACCCCTGGAAGTCAATGGAAGTTGATTGGAGATGGCATAGTTGGTAGTGTTGTTATAACCAGTCAACTGAACTAACATTCTTTTCACAAAACTGACAAAAACTTGTCAAACTGTCAAAATCCATCCACATTCCGTGCATGAGCTACTTTCTGAAATTCTAATTGCTGTCCTCCCTTCTTGTATTATCTTTACAAAGTTTGACAGCAAGTTAAACTCCATCCATTATAATCATAAAAATGCAAGTTGAAGTTTTAGCATTTATTGAATCTTGATGTCACAACATTATGATGGATCAGAATGAAACTAAAAGAAAGAAATACAATTTTCAATTAGACTCATGACTAAACATAGCTTCAAATAACACTAATAATAATATACAGATTACAGTAATACTGTTGATATCAAACAAATATGCATATCAAAATATATTACTTGTGTATTTCCTAGAATATTCACTATTTGCATCGAATGCTTAAGATAGCTTGTCCCATGCTCAAATTACACTTTCTAATAACTTTACATGTTAATGTCTGTGGGAAACTTTTCTCCTTGTAGAAAATTTAGAAGCTGAGGAGACCAGGAGACAATGGATGTATTCCAAGCAGAAATTCTTTATTGCTCATAGTTGCAGTCATTTCAACATTGTCTCTCTTTCCTAAGGGAAAGATTCCCTTGCAATTTATACTTTCAGAGGGGAGGAGTTTACATAGGGGTGGAGTCACTCGGAAACAAAGCATGCAAAAGAAGTAGGAACACACCCTACTCTGAGGGCATTACCAATCCAATTGAATCAGCATAACTATTCAAATACTGATAGTGGTCAGGAACTCTGGTTCCAAAGAGCCATCCCAGAGCCATTAAAGACATAAGGTGGAATTCTCCCCTATAGCTAATCCAATCAACCTAAACGATTCAATCTCTAGGCTGAAAGAAGAGAAAACAGGACTATCAGGAAAGAAGACTCTTGCTGGAGACTCAATAATCATCTACTAAACTTTTTATCAGTTTTTATACAATTGGAGTGGAAACCTAAATTAAACATATAATAAATTTGTAATACCACATGTCAAAATATACTTTTGAGATACTCAAAGCAATTACATAAAAAAACTTACAGCTATTGCTCTTCAAACTTCCAAAGCAAGGATAGATGTGGATTATCCAAAGAAAAAAACACTCGGACTGAGCAACATGCATTAAGCATGTGCCTAGCTGCACTTCCTGCAATAAAACATGTAGTTTCTTTAAGGTCCACTAGATGACATTTCCGGAACAAAAATTTACTTAGACACATACTTTGAAACGGGTACAGAACAAATTGAAAGTGGGTGAATATCAAAATACATGATAAAAAAACATTTTGTTAAACCACTTATGTTATGTTGACAACACTATTGAAACAATTACTTTTTATTACCTTGCATGAATAAATAGGCCATTTGGCCCTGGACTAATAGGGTATTCTATTTGTCCATTCTATTGGCTCTATTCTATTTTGAAGACCTATTTTTGAAGTCTAATTTAAGGCTCTCACAAATAAATAGTATGGGTATATTATACATTTTCTGAATCACCAGAGTGCCTTGAGTATTGAAGTTGTTGAGTTGTGTGTCCCTGGTGTTCTTTCATGCCACAAGGATAAAAGAAAGCATACAGTTTAAGTCAAGTCAAGTCAAGTCACATTTATTTGTATAGCGCTTTTCACAATACAGATTGTATCAAAGCAGCTTCACAGTGATAACATGAAAGTAGTACAGCACAGATCGATAATATTGTTAAATATTAAATAATCCTAAATAATCCCAACTAAGCAAGCCAAAAGCAAGGCGACAGTGGCAAGGTAATAGTTCTTTTAGTAGTTTAGTGGGTATTGGATCCAATAAACATGTTGTGGGTTTAGATGCAATGATAAGTTTATTTAGCTCCTCCTGTCCTATCATTGTAAAGCGGTGTAGTTGTTCTAGAGGGGCCATAAGTGCGGCTGAATCATAAGACACCATAGAGGATTGTACATTTATAATTGTGTTTCGGATGCTTTCTATTTTCTCGTTGAAGTAATTCATAAAATCATTACTGCTAAACTGTAACGGTATATTTTGCTCTGGTTATGTCTGTTTGTTTGTTAGTCTAGCCACGGTGTTAAATAAAAACCTTGGGTTATTTTGGTTATTTTCGATTAGTTTGCGGAGATGCTCAGCCCTGGCTGTTTTTAGAGCCTTTTTATAACGTGACATACTGTCTTTCCACGCGACTCTAAAGACCTCTAAATTAGTTAGTTTGTTTCCATTTACGCTCTAACTTACGGGTTTCTCTCTTGATAGCATACGTATCACTGTTGTACCAGGGTGCTTTAGTTTTCTCTCTAACCTTTTTGATCTCATAGTTGATCTAATTGGTGCAACAATATCTAATGTACTAGTGAAAATGGTGCTCAAACTGCTAGTCATTTCCTCTAATTCATCTGTTTGTTTGGGTTCACTTAGCAATTTAGATAGATCAGGTAAGGTATTTGAGAATCTATCTCTAGTGGTTGGAAGGATTGTTCTGCCTGGTGTATAACGTGGCGCAACATGACATATTTCAGCAGTGCGTATTATGCAAGTCACCATGTAATGATCAGTGACGTCATTGTTTTGCGGTATAATATCTATATCAGTTAGATCGGTTCCATACGATATAATTAAATCTAGTGTATGATTTAGACGATGAGTGGGACCACTGACGTTTTGTTTGACCCCAAAGGAGTTTAATAAGTCTGTAAACGCAGCACCTAAAGCATCATTTGTATTATCTACGTGAATGTTAAAATCTCCAACAATTATTGCTTTATCGACATTCACCAATAGATCTGAGAGAAAGTCTGCAAACTCTTTTATGAAATCAGCATATGGCCCTGGAGGTCTATATACAGTAGCCAAGGCTAGAGATAATATGGATTTCCTTCTTACATCTAAGAGCGTAACATTTAGCACAAGCACTTCAAATGAATTAAACCTGTGACCTGTTTTATGAATAACATTAAAAATATCTTTATTGATTGTTGCAACACCGCCGCCACGACCAATCAGACGGGGCTCATGTTTATAACAGTATCCTGGCGGAGTAGATTCATTTAGACCGAAATATTCATTTGGTTTAAGCCAGGTTTCAGTAAGGCACAGAACATCAAAAATATTATCTGTGACCATTTCATTTACAATAACCGCCTTAGGTGTGAGCGATCTAATGTTTAGAAGACCTAACTTTAGAGATTGTTTTTGTTCACTGGTTTTTTTAGATTTTCTGGTTTAATTACAATAAGATTTTTGCTAGATCCTGCACTACATTTATTGTTTGGCTTCACTAAATGAGGAATAGACACAGTTTCTATATAATGTTCCACACTGTGCATATTAGTTAAGTTTGGGCAACAAAGGGTGTGTTTTGGACTTTGACTTAGTCATCTGGTCTGTAACGTCTTGGAGATGTTGTCCGACAGAACAGCCGCTCCGATTCTGCTGGGGTGGAGACCATCTGAACTATACAACCTGGGTCTCTCCCAAAACAGATTCCAATTATTTACAAAGAGCAGTTTCTGTTCATTACACAGTGACATTAACCATTCATTTAATGCAAATAGTAGGGATGCACCGAAATGAAAATTCTTGGCCGAAACCGAAAACCGAAAAAGAGTAAACCAAGGCCGAAAACCGAAACCGAAACACCGAAATAATGCCAATTATTAGTATCATTGCATTTATGGCTATGACTGTGTACAAACTTTACTAAAATCAAGGCATTGCAATTGCATAAATTAATATAACATTTTCAAAGAATAAATCAATTACAAACTTTGCAAATATTTATTTTGCACAATGCACAGTATAAAATAAAATTCAAACTAAAATGTTTAACTTGACCCCACTCATGTGTACACTAAATAATAATCTACTGGCCTGCAGAAAGGTTTTAAAATGAAATGTTCTCTCAAAAACAAAGCCGAGTGCAAACTTCTCATCACACCAGCACCCAGTTTGCACGTCTAAATTAGTTACATTTTAAAAATTTAGCATACAACAGCATAAAAGCCTTTTTAAATGAACAATGGTCCATGTTTAATACAAATACATGAAACATGTTTAGTGAATGTAGAAAATATTTAAGAGAGCATTAATTTAGTTATATACATACATACACACATGTTCCCAATTCCCATACATATTTTTTTGTAATGTCACAAGTAATAATCTCAGGGTTTACTGGGTTTTACATGATTATTTTTGTATTGGTGGCGGAATACTAAAAGAAATAAACATTGTCATGTGTTTATCTTTCTTCTTCTCACCGATTCCTAATGGTTAGAGGACAGTTTCGAGTCGTCCACTGTCGTTTCAAGGAATAGTACAACGGAGAGCGCGTCAAGTATAAACGCCTCGACCGTTTGGAGCGGTGCGCACGCTGTCTGTGGAGACTCGCGCTGCCTTGTTTATACTTTCGCCTGCCTCCGTAGCGCGAGTCTCCACAGACAGCGCGTGCACCGCTCTTGACCCGCACGCAACCGGAGTGGTCGTCATGGCGGCGCGCTTTGTTTAGAGCTATGGTTTAGAGCAGATATAGGTGGATAAACAAGGCTTCCGTCTCCTCGCGGCTTCAGAGACACTGAAATGCGTCCACACCTCAGACACGTTGCTTCAGACAAGCACGTGCGGCTCGCGGTTTCTGTTTGCGTCATCACAATATTTCGGCCGTATTGTTTCGGTGATAAAAGTCTTTCGGCCGAAAACCGAAAATGCACTTTTAGGCCATTTTCGGCCGAAAATTTTCGGCGGCCGAATATTCGGTGCATCCCTAGCAAATAGTCTACTGAACTTTTCCTGTCCTTGTCGGTACGTGGGGAGCGGTCCAGACACGATGATCGTTGCTTCAGGCGCTGTGCTGCGTACCGTCTCGATCAGGCTCATGTAGTCCTTCTTCAGTACCTCAGTCTGCCGTCTGTAACGTCTTGGAGATGTTGTCCGACAGAACAGCCGCTCCGATTCTACTGGGGTGGAGACCATCTGAACTATACAACCTGGGTCTCTCCCAAAACAGATTCCAATTATTTACAAAGAGCAGTTTCTGTTCATTACACAGTGACATTAACCATTCATTTAATGCAAATAGTCTACTGAACTTTTCCTGTCCTTGTCGGTACGTGGGGAGCGGTCCAGACACGATGATCGTTGCTTCAGGCGCTGTGCTGCGTACCGTCTCGATCAGGCTCATGTAGTCCTTCTTCAGTACCTCAGTCTGCCGCAGCCTGATGTCGTTCGCTCCCGCATGTAGCACAACAGCTCCGACGCGCTCGTCACCGTTCAGGATCTCAGGAACCTGTGCAGCGACATCAAGAACACGAGCACCAGGACAGCAGTGAGTCCGCACCTTACCTTTATCCGAGGTAGCGTGGACATGACGGATCATGGACGTGCCGATGATCATGGAGTCGTCGCGTTCCGGCTCACGAAGAGGGGAGAAGCGGTTCCGAGTGGAGATCTCGAAGACCGGGAGGGGTGGAGAGGCAGCTCTGGTCCTGTCTCGTGTCTTCCGCTGTGTGATCCATGGTCCATGGTGCACTGATTTGTGAGCGTCGGCGCGTGATGCTTCAAGCGTTGAGCGCCGATCCAACAGCTCGGCTTTCTTCACCAGCAGACCACGGATCTGTTTCTCGACGTATTCCAGCTCCTGCTTCACCGAGAAGAGCTCGAATGTGTCTTCACCTGCACTCAAAGGTAAAGTTAGACACGCATCTGATACGTTCGCCATTATAACAGATGAACAGTAAATTAGTAGTGATACTACAAATGTCACTACTAATTTAGGACAAAATGCCGGATATAACCCGTATCCTTTGAGTGAAACGGGTGTAAAAGGAGACTGCCGATAGGCGAGAGGCCACGCGTGAAATGCTAGCGGGCTAAAGGCTAGTAGCCGAGATTCGGAAGTTTGGATATAAGTAGCGATATCAAAGCAATCGAATTGTTTTTTATGAGGAATAGTATCGAGGATAAGTTCACATGATATAAAAATCGAAAGTGCTTGTTTATGAATGAGTGGAAAAGAAGAAAATCAAGGATTGATGAAGAAATTCTCCGGAGCTACAAACACAAATACCGGTCGCACGTGCATGCGCCGGTCTATCATTAGAACCGGAAGTTTAGGCGGAAGTTGTGAAAAATGTGTGTTATTTCTGGCTTAAAGAAGTCAAGTGACCTCTGTGTTTGTCAGACAGATTCAGTACTGAGCTTAAATGAAAGCGTAAAAGGTCCTCTTTCCAACGATACCAAGCACCATATTATAGAATATTGACAATATCCCTAGCATGAGCCTAAACCAGATATACACCAGATTTCAAAAACAGAATTTATTTTAGGGTGTTAGTAACTTCATGAGCTAAAAAAAGTGATTTCGCTCTTACCCCTGCACTGCTATCGTGATTTTTCTAGTACTAGGGGTGTATACCTTGCCAAAAATCACTATGAGACTTTGTTCCCCCAGATGAGACCGATGGACCAAATTGGAGGCCCTGGCTCATGGACTATGTCTCATGTTTAGGAAATTTGGATAATGCTCTTTCCCCGCAGTTTGTCTCATTCCATATTTAGGGCCCAAGCCCTGAAAGGGCGAAGGCCCTATTGTTTTCCTTAGGATTATTATTAGGGCCCAAGCCCTGAACCAGAATGTGGTTTTTACCGCCGCAGCTTTGCCGCGGCGGTAAAAGTTGAGGTGTATTTGCTGCCTTTGGCCGCTAAGAGGCGCTACAATCACAGACTTTGAAAAGTGTCCGTTTTTTGTGTAATCTTCAGCTGCGCCGCGGCTCTTTCAGAGCGATTGAAAGATGGTAGCAGATTAATTCAAGTGAAACGTAGTTAAATTAATTAATTAATCAATCACAATACTGAAATTAAATTGAAAAAAATAATGAAACCTTAAAACATTGCAGTCGAAACATATTAGGCTACATCAATGAGGATTTGCAATCGGATAGGCTAAGACAATACCTCAATACTTCAATACCTGTCTACGGATAGCTGAGTGGTTAAAGTATCAGCCTCAACCTCATAGACCTCCTAACGACATGAGATCGAACCTCACTACATGTTTTTGGCCGACAGATTTTATGTTTTACCGTTCTTGAAGCTTTAATAGGTAGCTGTTTATTAGCGAGTTTATTAACTGGTTATTTACTTAAAGTGTCCGACATAATTTGCCACTTCTCATTGAGAGCTGAGGTCGCAGATAAATTTTAGGTTAACACTGTAGCCTGTAGCTGACTGAACTGAACCTAACTGAACCTGACTTTTTGTCAGGTTCGATATTGTCCGCAACATTTTTGAAATCTTAGCTAACAGCATTCGTTTCATTCGTTCGAGGCGATCTAGCGCTGAAATGTGTTGTCTTCAATCGGACGCGAGCTGCAATCCGTTGTGGAGGTTTCATTCGTTCCGGTGAAATCACAAATCAAACTCACGGACTCACGGATTTGTGGCTCGTCCCCGAGAATGCGCCGCATGATTCAACCAGGCCTCCTGTTTAGATGCGGGATGCATTGTTTTTAAAAGGACTTCACATAGAAAAAAATACAAATAAATAAATATAGCCTAACACAAAGTTACAGGCCTATAAAAAATAAAACATTCATAAATTGTTTTATGACTAACATATTCCTGTCTTAAGTGAACTCATTTAAAGTTATAAACGCAAATTAGAGCCCTAATAA
The DNA here is from genome assembly GCA_038021265.1 of Cyprinella venusta. Taxonomy (NCBI): domain Eukaryota; kingdom Metazoa; phylum Chordata; class Actinopteri; order Cypriniformes; family Leuciscidae; genus Cyprinella; species Cyprinella venusta. The sequence continues at coordinate 21,362,671 of CM075871.1, forward strand.
TAATATGCTATATTTCCTAATATTATATGCTATTATTATTAGCCTACATTTAGGCTACATATTTAGCTAGACGCTTATATAAAAAAAATAAACAAAGCAATTCGTCAAATGTCAGTCATAATACAGGTTAGACAATAATAAAACAGGGCTGAGATTATCACAAATAAACAAAAGATTTTGACTCATAGGCTATCCAAGTTTGTGCACAAAATATAAATAACATTGACTTTTTGCCTTTATTAAACATTTAAAATATTCGCAAATTAATATGAAAAAAAATAGATTTTACTTTCTAAAAACTATATTTTACCCGCAGTGCTAAATGATAAGAGCATGTCTCGGGAACCATAGAGAGAGATTTAGGTGATTTATAGGCTAATCATAATAAATGTGTCTGAAAAATAACGACGTTTTCTTGTTATTGTGAGTTTACACAAATAAAAGTAGTTGCAAATAATGTATAATGTATTATGTATTTTTTTTCGTATGACCAGAAATGCTAGATTATTTTAAATTGTTCCACTGTTGATAGGAACATGCAAGAGTTTGCGGCCGCGGCAGTGACATGCAGTGCGCGCTTCACACAAACAGTTGGATATGCGTTAAAAACCTGTTTGTTTGTTAGAATCTTAGCCCATTATTATTGTCTAAGACTGACATTTGACGAATTGCTTTGTGGATAAAAGCGTCTTCTAAATAGGCCTATGATTTGATAGCTAATTATTATTTGCGTTTATTACTATGAATGAGTTTACCGAAGACAGTAATATAACATAAAATAATTTATAACTTATAACCAAACCTTTTACAGTTTTTGAACTGTTATTATTATTTTTTTTCGCTTATTATAGTACTGAGCTTTTTCCTCTAAATTTTTACTTTAAAGATAAAAGTATCCTAAATGTATTATTTATTTTTTTTTAATGCAAGACATTATCTTTAAAAAAAAAGGATTTTAAAAACAATGCAATGCATCCCGCATCTAAACAGGAGGCCTGGTTGAATCATGCGGCACACTCTGAATCATGCGGATTGCGAAAGCGTGGGCACGGTTTATGAATTTGTGGGTACAGATTGCAAAAACTGAGGGCACGGTTTACAAATCTGAGAGAACGGGGAACTCGTACGGATTAGGTAGCCTACGGTTTATTAATCCGTTGTGATAAAGTGCAGTTGTTTCTAACGTTAGTGTTTTGGAGCAATTGAATGCCTTCAAACAAAAGCTACCGAGGAATCGTCAAGAAAGACCAGTTTTAAAGTTTTACAAAAAATAAACCTCGTTCAATTTGTAGCCTATAGACTATATTGTTCTTGAATTGTTCGAAGAAAAAACGACATAGTAAAAACGCCAGCCTGATCTCAGGAGCGCTGCTTTGATTAGGTACACTCATTGCGTTTAAAAAAACCGTGGCGCTCCCATTGAAAACAATTGAAAACATATTACGCCAGGCGTGTGGAAAAACGCTTTGGTGGACACACAGCCTTTCAAGTGGGGGAGGGCGCATATTTGCATTTGAATGTTGTGTTACATTCTAAAACATTTAACGTGTGACGCACACACACAACTGCACATGCACACATTGGGCTTACATTCTGTTTGACTGTGTTATTGTTGCAAACATGCTGCTCTAAACTCTAGTAAACTTTTCTGTCGGTGTTAGCAGCAAAGTTAAAGTTGATGATGCTGACTCGCCATCTTCGCAGTGAACGCGCATAGGCCTAAACGCATATGGCTACTTCGAATTAGCCTATTCGCAGAGAGTTGGCAATTTGTTTTCGTTTTTAATTGTTTTGTTTAAAAGTAGACATTTAAAGCTGTCTGTGAGGCAAGCATCGAGGTGTTTCGGTTCATATATGAGACGCGCTCCAGTTAACATGCGCGCTGTGTTTCGGTTCATGAGACGCGCTCCAGTTAATACGCGCGCCTCTATGTCACTTCTAATGTATTAATCCAGTCAATTTGTTAATGAAATATTTATTAAAATGAAGATACAATTTATCCGAAACGAAATTTACAAGCTTTCTACAAAACAAAACTTAATTGGTGGTCAAAATCATGTCTGACCCACTCCAAATATTTTCCGATATATTGAAATGGATTTATAGCGTTTTGGAAAAGAACTCTTCATATTTTTTATTTCTTTATTTATTTATTTTTATTTTATTTTTTTACGGAACTGCTTTTGAAATTACGATTGGTATTATTATAGATGTAAAGAAGTCATTCTGTTGGATACTATTTTATTCCTTATAGTGTAAAATGGAAATATATATTTTTTTCATAAATTAAGCACAAAAAAAACACTAGATGGTGTAACAGTTTTAGAACTAGACAAATCGTTCTTCATAAATAGGCCTACCTAAATATAAAATTTAACTACTTCTATCCATGATAAATCAAGCTTCGAACCCATGTCATTATCATGTTCTATCCGTAAGTTCTACCACTCGGCCATGTGTTCACTTACGGAATGAGCAGGACGTTTTGTTGTTAAACTATTGTGAGCTTAAGCCTACATTACATGAAAACATAGGCCTACACCTTTTACAGTTTTAAAAGATGATTTTATTAGGCTATTTGTTGTTTAAACGTGCGTGTTGCATATTTTAAAAAATATACATACACACACACATATTTGATATTGTCTATTTAGGCGAATTATAGCATTGATTACTGTGGAGGGGGAAATACCCCACCGGCAAATCGCAACTTGCTTAGCTTGGCCTATGTTTTGTTTTTGTTTTGTTTTTTAATCTACATGGATTTTTTTTAACATAACTGCTTTTGAAGATGTAAATTCAGACAATCTGTTGGAAGAGATTTGTTCCTTAATGTAAAAAAGAAATGCAAGGTAATTTAAATACATGTTTATGCGGGATTTGAAACAGTGTCATCAAAATGCTTGTACCAAAGTTCTACCACTCGACCACGACTTTTCACACTGACAAACGCCCAGAAATTCGGTTGTTCAGCAGTCAGTGTGCGCACGCGAGAGAAGCGCTCTTCAGTCTTCGCATTCCTCAATAGCGTCATTGAAAGCAGCACTTTATTTTCGCTGCCTATTTTAACTTTTGATGCATAAAATGTTCTCCTATAGCCTAGAAGTGTATATTCTAGTTAAAGCTATATTCTATTTAAAATGTAGACTACTTTTACATAATTACGTTTTGCTTTCGCTAAATGTCCCTTTGCGCCACCTGGTGGTCATTTCGCCACCAACTTTGAAATACGGCTGGTTTATTTTTGGCGCGGTAGATTTACCGCGGCACTTGCCGCGGCGGTAAACGACATTCTGGTTGTCCACCTACTGTAGGCTCCATGTTCGGTGCAGGTTCGGCTTCTTGTCGTTCATCCTCGGATGCGGCATCGCGTGCGCTGTTTGCCGCGCGCACCTTTCTGCTCGTTCGGACGCGTCAAGTAAAAACAAGGCTCGAAAGTCTTGGAAAACGAAATGAACAGGATTGTTGCAGGGTTCATTGTAGAAGACATGCTTCCCCTGTCGACCATTAATTCCCCAGGTTTAGAAAAATACATTTTAAATTAGGATTAAGAATTTTATGGGATAAAGTGACCTTTATTTTATTATTTTTCATTGACATCTTTTATTTTTTTAATTATTATTATTATTACCATGAGTCGAATAAAAAGCTGGTTTTGTTCTCAGGAGAAGAGTTTTATTCTCCCAGCCTGTTTTGAAACTTCTGTGATAAACACCATTTTAAAATTTTGAATTTTGAACCCCATTTTGTTTGTGAATTTTACAGTGCGGCATATTTATTTGTGCAGACAGGGATATTGTTCTTTCATGTCATTTTGTATACATTTTTACAATAAAATGATGATAGGGCAAAAACTGATATGATGTTTGTCCATGTAGGCTACACGGTAAATTAAGAAACAGGAAAGTAAAGTAATAAGTAGTGAAGTTATTTTTCCAACGCAGTAACTAGTAAAGTAATCTCATTACAATTTACAGAAGTAACTAGTAACTAATTACTTTTTTGAGTAACTACCCCAACACTGTATAAGACTATACCAATATTGGAACTATAGCCATTTTATTCCTTTTTTTTAATTTAAGAATTATGTTTAAGTTTAAAAACAGACAGAATGGTTTAGTCAAAAAAGAAAAAAATCATTCATAGTGCTATACTGCCCTCTTGTGTTCAAAATTAGGGAGAACTATTGGATCAATATCCACACATTAATACAGTTGGCAATACAGTATAATAGGTAATACAGTAGGATTGGGGCCTTAAAAATCGCTAACTTAAAAAGTGAAATTAACGGACGTGCACACAAGACCAGGCTTGGGAGGGTTACTTTAACCCCCTGAGACCTAAGGGTATTTTTACAATAAATTTTCCGTCTGGTATCATTTACTAAAAAAGCTTGTAAAACATGAACCCTTTGGTGCATAGACAATTGACACACCTCTTTGTTTTCAGGACAAATTGAACTTTCAGAATATTTGTGTTACATTGATGTCACCTGAATGTAAAATAAGTTATGGGACCATAAAGACAAATGAAAAAATAAATCGGAAATGGAATCACTCAAATATTTATTGAAATCACACACAAATAAATAAAAGCTAAGTAATTTTCCTCTGGAAAATAGTTTGTTCATGTCTTTGGAGTCCTGGAGCACAGGAATAAACATTATAACTTGTACAGAACCAAAACTATTGACATTTTTCCAAAAGAAGTCCAGGCGATTCACTGATGCCAAGCCTCAAAACAGTTCAGCAGTCACACAAAGGTCCACATCAAAGGTTTTTGCATTTCTATTTTATTTATTCTTTTATTTATTATGTACTTTTTATTCTTTTATAATACATTTATACTGCTATAATACTTTTTTACAGTAAATAAATAAATGGCACTTCAGCTGTGTCTATCCTGGTAATCTAGTTCCTCATCCGTCAAAAAGCTCTGTTCTCCTGAAAATCCATCATCCTGCAATGCACCAAAATAGACTAGCGCTTTATTTACGTCAATTTCGCTGTGTTTCTCTGTGAATAGCGCGTCTCCGTGCGTCTCTATCTCTCTCCACTATATCAGCGCTTGGTTCCTGCGCAATGACGCACACCAATGTTTACGACGGATCAGCCTGTAATTGGTCAAAAACCATCACGTGAACACATCATGTGATATCCAGAATGGCCGCTAGCATCGAGTTAGCGGCAAAAATGACGGAATATTTATGAATTATGGACTTCTAAAGTATCTAAATTGACATAAGCGTTTGGATTTATTGCTGAAAACCTCTGAAAGGAAGCACAAGTTCCAGGCTGAATAGAAAACCTTCTGTAAAGGCTAGAAAGACACCAAAGACACCCCCGTGATGGCTAGCTCGTTAGCTTTCTGCCGAAAAAAACGGTAAGAAAATCGATAAATCTGTCATCGACTTATGTTAACTTTTATCGGAGGTGACGTGTGGCATCGTCGACGATGCCGTCGGGCTCAGGGGGTTAAAAATGTATTCCGATACAGTTAAAAATTATTTCATAAAAAAGGGTCCCACTTTATATTAAATGGCTTTAAGTACTATATACTTTTTCAAAAAGTAACTACAATCTGATTACTACTTTTTTTGATGTAACTCACTAGATTTTTGTATCCTGATTACATAATGCCATTGCATGTATTCTGTTGCTCCCACAAGACATTAGTCTGAATATTTTCCTGTATGAACAAAAAGGAGTTTCCATTGTTCGCACACAAACACACATTCGATCGCGCCTCTCTCGTGACTGTGTGTGCGTGTCATGTGTTCTAGGCTGTGTGCATGCACTTCTGAAGCTGCGCAGAAAATAATAAAATGCCATGCGGAGGACTAACGCAAAATGTGTGAGAAAATCCATTTGATTGTAGTTTAAGTGAGAAATAATTTCAGTGCTCTGGTCAATAGCTGTAGAGTGAAAACTGGTGAGTGCAGTATACAGCTTTCACAAAAAGAGAATGATGTGAGCACGTACGATTGGCAGTGAGTCCTGTGTGTGGACAAAATAGCTCAATAAGAGTAATAAAATACATGTGAAAAAAATCACATCATAATGTTTTAAAGAAGAGTGGTTTGATTAAAGTGGTGTAAATATACCCGATCCGGCAAAGATGGCAGTATCGGAGCTGATACCGATCCTGAGTATCGGATCGGCGCATTCCTAAATACTATAATGTAAACACAGTACAGATGTAGACCTGGATGTACACCTGACCTTTCAGAAGGTTGCTCACGCATACTTTGTGGTTAAAATGTGCCCTCAATGTGCACTTTTGCAGAGCCTTCACTGATGCAAGCTCTTCAGCACACTTCTTTTTGACAGTCAAAGCGGGGGTTATGTTTTTGCATGTCAAGTAGAATAACCCTAAAAGCACCAAGGTGGCGGTGCCACCGGCTTTATATATATATATATATATAAATATAGCTGCGAGCAGCGATTGCGGGCCAAAGCCGGCGGTACCGCCATCCCGGTGCCTTTAGGTAACTAAAGGCACCGGGGTTGCGGTGCCACCGGCTTGGGCCCGCAATCGCTGCTCGCAGCTATATTTTTTATTATTATTATTACCATGAGTCGAATAAAAAGCTGTTTTTGTTCTCAGGAGAAGAGTTTTATTCTCCCAGCCTGTTTTGAAACTTCTGTGATAAACACCATTTTAAAATTTTGAATTTTGAACCCCATTTTGTTTGTGAATTTTACAGTGCGGCATATTTATTTGTGCAGACAGGGATATTGTTCTATTATGTCATTTTGTATACATTTTTACAATAAAGTGATGATAGGGCAAAAACTGATATGATGTTTGTCCATGTAGGCTACACGGTAAATTAAGAAACAGGAAAGTAAAGTAATAAGTAGTGAAGTTATTTTTCCAACGCAGTAACTAGTAAAGTAATCTCATTACAATTTACAGAAGTAACTAGTAACTAATTACTTTTTTGAGTAACTACCCCAACACTGTATAAGACTATACCAATATTGGAACTATAGCCATTTTATTCCTTTTTTTAATTTAAGAATTATGTTTAAGTTTAAAAACAGACAGAATGGTTTAGTCAAAAAAGAAAAAAATCATTCATAGTGCTATACTGCCCTCTTGTGTTCAAAATTAGGTAGACCTATTGGATCAATATCCACACATTAATACAGTTGGCAATACAGTATAATAGGTAATACAGTAGGATTGGGGCCTTAAAAATCGCTAACTTAAAAAGTGAAAGTAACGGACGTCCACACAAGACCAGGCTTGGGAGGGTTACTTTAAAAATGTATTCCGATACAGTTACAAATTATTTCATAAAAAAGGGTCCCACTTTATATTAAATGGCTTTAAGTACTATATACTTTTTCAAAAAGCAACTACAATCTGATTACTACTTTTTTTGATGTAACTCACTAGATTTTTGTATCCTGATTACATAATGCCGTTGCATGTATTCTGTTGCTCCCACAAGACATTAGTCTGAATATTTTCCTGTATGAACAAAAAGGAGTTTCCATTGTTCGCACACAAACACGCATTCGATCGCGCCTCTCTCGTGACTGTGTGTGCGTGTCATGTGTTCTAGGCTGTGTGCATGCACTTCTGAAGCTGCGCAGAAAATAATAAAATGCCATGCGGAGGACTAACGCAAAATGTGTGAGAAAATGCATTTGATTGTAGTTTAAGTGAGAAATAATTTCAGTGCTCTGGTCAATAGCTGTAGAGTGAAAACTGGTGAGTGCAGTATACAGCTTTCACAGAAAGAGAATGATGTGAGCACATACGATTGGCAGTGAGTCCTGTGTGTGGACAAAATATCTCAATAAGAGTAATAAAATACATGTGAAAAAAATCACATCATAATGTTTTAAAGAAAAGTGGTTTGATTAAAGTGGTGTAAATATACCCGATCCGGCAAAGATGGCAGTATCGGAGCTGATACCGATCCTGAGTATCGGATCGGTGCATTCCTAAATACTATAATGTAAACACAGTACAGATGTAGACCTGGATGTACACCTGACCTTTCAGAAGGTTGCTCACGCATACTTTGTGGTTAAAATGTGCCCTCAATGTGCACTTTTGCAGAGCCTTCACTGATGCAAGCTCTTCAGCACACTTTTTTTTGACAGTCAAAGCGGGGGTTATGTTTTTGCATGTCAAGTATAAATATAGCTGCGAGCAGCGATTGCGGGCCCAAGCCGGTGGCACCGCAACCCCGGTGCCTTTAGTTACCTAAAGGCACCGGGATGGCGGTACCGCCGGCTTTGGCCCGCAATCGCTGCTCGCAGCTATATTTATTTATATATATATATATATATATATATATATATATATATATATATATATATATATATATATATATAAAGCCGGTGGCACCGCACCCTTGGTGCTTTTAGGGTTATTCTACATGACGTGCAAAAACGTAACCCCCGCTTTGACTGTCAAAAAGAAGTGTGCTGAAGAGCTTGCAGCAGTGAAGGCTCTGCAAAAGTGCGGATCGAGGGCACATTTTAACCACAAAGTATGCATGAGCAACCTTCTGAAAGGTCAGGTGTACATCAAGGTCTACATCTGTACTGTGTTTACATTATAGTATGTAGGGATGCGCCGATCCGATACTCAGGATCGTTATCAGCTCCGATACTGCCATCTTTGCCGGATCGGGTATATTTACACCACTTTAATCAAACCACTCTTCTTTAAAACATTACGATGTGATTTTTTCCACATGTATTTTGTTACTCTTATTGAGCTATTTTGTCCGCATAAAAGATTCACTGCCAATCGTACGTGCTCACATCATTCTCTTTCTGTTAAAGCTGTATACTGCATTCACCAGTTTTCACTCTACAGCTATTGACCAGAGCACTGAAATTATTTCTCACTTAAACTACAATCAAATGGATTTTCCCACACATTTTGCATTAGTCCTCTGCATGGCATTTTATTATTTTCTGAGCAGCTTCAGAAGTGCATGCACACAGCCTAGAACACATGACACGCACACACAGTCACGAGAGAGGCGCGATCGAACTCTGTGTGTGTTTGTGTGTGAACAATGGAAACTCCATTTTGTTCATACAGGAAAATATTCAGACTAATGTCTTGTGGGAGCAACAGAATACATGTAACAGCATTATGTAATCAGGAAACAAAAATCCAGTAACTGTATATTATTACAGTGAGTTACATCAAAAAAAGTAATCAGATTGTAGTTACTTTTTGAAAAAGTATAAAGTACTTAAAGCCAATTAATATAAAGTGGGACCCTTTTTTATGAAATAATTTGTAACTGTATCGGAATACATTTTTTAAAGTAACCCTCCCAAGCCTGGTCTTGTGTGGACGTCGTGAAATTAGAAAATAGAGATCGTTCATTTAGTTCTTTAGCCTATATACATGTTTTTATATCCACATATTTTGTTCTAATGTCACAAATAATAATCTTAGGGTTTACTATAGCCTACATTTCACTCAAATATTTTTGTACTTTCGAGCAATAAACTGAAAGTAATGGGAATATTGCCATTCAGGGCTGGACTGGGACAAAAAATCAGCCCTGGACACTTCATCCAGACCGGCCCACTATGCAAACACACACACACGTGCATTAATCTATACGTGCATTAATCTGCATGTAAAATTACTGATTAGATTTTATTTACTATCAAAACCAAGAAAAAACTATTAAAATAATAAACAAAGGGAATGGAAATGATTTTATAAGGCTTTATTGTAAATAACTGGTCTGAATTTATGTGCCACTTAATATTTTAATAGAATATTCTTAGGCTATACTACATATATTTCATGAAGTGCAACATCACGGTGAGGACCTACAGAAATATATATTCTGTAGCTCCTGGCAGTGATGTTTCACCTCATGAAATATAGTTTATATAATATAGCATAAGAATATTCTGTTACAATATTATGTTCACATTTATGACACAGACAGTAGATAATATTATGTTCACATTTATGACACAGACAGTATAGGCTTCTGCCAGGCACTTTCAGGGAGACAAATTGAAAAAATATGTATTTATGTGCATATTTATATGCAAAATACTCCTTTTTTCACATCAACTATGTGCTATGGTCATTAAATGGCTATCCTTTTCACTTAAGTCCAGCAAATAATTCATTTATTTTAACACATTTGGTGGCATCTGCCTCAAGTTATTGTCGTTGTTATGAAATACAGTCGTATGTTTGCATAGAATTCATTTTGAACACTATAATATTACATGCTTTCAAAATCTGAGGTAAATTATCCGTTATGGCTTGTGGCACAGTGACCTATTTTTAACTAAAAATAAATAATGTGTACTCATAACCAGTGTAATTTCTTCATTCTGTCAGCCGCGACATCGCAGAAATAGGAACCGTTTCTAAATTAGAAACTTCGCATGTCGCCGTCGCGTCTGGTTAGGACAAAAACTCTGATTTACATGGAAAAGATACCTTTTATCGCGTGTCGCGGCGTCGTGTGTAGTTAGGACGTACTGTAACGGTAGTCGATACGCGTTCTTCTGACCATTAAAAAGAATGAGGTTATATTGACAGATGAATAGGCTACGCTCAGTTTATCAAATACGCTCAGTTTATTAAATGTCTCTTGCAAACTATGAAGAGACAATGATGAATCAATACACACTGACATGGCGATGCTGGACTGATTCTTTATTTACACCATCATACAGTAATTTTGTCGGTTGTTTATTACAGATATTAGCATGCATTTTATTGATCATCAGCTAATTTCATCAATAGACATCAATAAGAGAGAGTGGCAACAGCCCTTGTAAGAGTCAAGAGATCATTTCTTTCTTTACTTGAAGATGATTGTGTAGATGATTAAGCGTCTCTGACTTACTTTCACTTTTATTTGCGATGTTTGCACGTTGGTTTGACGCCCAGCTGCTGCTTATCTGCGGTGGTGATGCGTGTCGCTTAGCGCCGTCATCATGTCTAACTATAACAGCCTGTAAACGCTCTCACTCGTTTATTTTTTAGCATTTTTGGGAGGAGTAAAATATACATGTGTGATATCAACAACCAGATTGCGTTTACACGTAAAGATCCGAACACAATGCGAGCCAGACTACCTCCAGATGGTCAGGCAAATCGATCACAATCCGATCACAACGTAATACCTTGCATTGATATTTCTTTTTTATTATCCGGATAACTTATCTGGATACAGATCGCATTTTAATACCAGGTGTAGGGGTCTCAGAGACGAGACCGGCGAGAAACTTCACGAGACCAGCGGAATGCCTCCACAGGGCGGGGAGATACTATACTGCCTATGGGAGCGGCCGCTTCTCCGCTCTTGATTCCGATTGGCCAGTGTCAGACAGTCAGACCTGTCAGTCTCGCAGCTGGACCAAGTTTATGGACCAAGTTAATTTAATTAATAAACTAATTATATAAAACTATTGTCAATGCACTACAATTTAACTGGTTATATTATGCCTTCACTTATAAAAATTAAAATAAAAACTTATTTAAAACATACCAGGCTTAAGAAATGTATTAAGAAATTACACAGCAGAAAAAAACACACAGCACTGAAATGGTTAAGTTAAGCCCCTCCCCCTACTAACACACACACAGAGAGAGACAGAGATGTAGGCTCAAAGGGAGCATGACCAGATTCAAACAAACATATCTTACTTTCTGTGGGTCCTAGTTAAAGAGTGTCAATTAGAAAGTTGTCCGGCTCGAGGAGTACAATATACATACTGATTTTTGTAACTGTAGATAAAACTAACAACCCAACTTTTGTCAAAAGGTGGCGCTACTGAGCCCTCACCACGCCCGTTTCTGAAACTTTGCACATGTCTACTGGCTAATAAATGTGATGTGTCTGAGGAGTTTCATGCAATTTGAAGCATGCTAAGGGTCTCAAAAGCATCCTAAAAGAATGGTAAAGTTTGATGCGTCACCACGGCAACAGTTTCAAAGATATTAAGAATCCATTCACAGGTCTACATCTGCCGTATGTTTACATTATACAGATGAAGTTTGAAGCAAATCGGGTTAAAATAAGAGGGTGATTTCAAAGCATTTTGAAAGTGACACACTTCCTGCTGCCAGTTGGTGGCGCTATAACTTTGACACACAATAGTCACATCCATGTGATCGTCCTCTTACGGCGAACACACTCCTGAAGTTTCATCAAGATCAGTTAATGTATGCTGAAGTTAGGACACACTTCCTGTTTCACGTTTCTCACCATAATTTTGTTTCCTCGCCACAGCCAAACCGTTCGAGATATCAAAAATCCCCTCGCAATTTTTGATCGTCTATGTCTTGACTTCAGGCTGACCGAGTTTCGTTCCATGCGGATGAATGCTCTAGGAGGAGTACATTAAATTCCATTGCAAGCATTTTAAAAACAACCGTAAATATCTGACTTCCTGTTGGGCTGGGGTAAAAAGTAAAAGTGCGATGAATATATGAAACGATGAGATTGACATGTGTACCGAGTTTCATATTATTACATGCAAGCGTGTTTGATTTATGGACAAAGTGTTCAGACCCTGTTCCAGGGGGCGCTGACGAGCCGCCCTGCCACGCCCGGGTACCAGCTTCAGCCCGGCTCTGATGGCCGCGGGTTCTGACCCGTGTGCAAAGTTTCAAGAGTTTTTGAGCATGTTAAGGGACCCAAAAGTGCCCGGATAGTCGTTAGAAAAAAAAAAAAATAATAAATAAAAAAAAATATAGCTGCGAGCAGCGATTGCGGGCCCAAGCCGGTGGCACCGCAACCCCGGTGCCTTTAGTTACCTAAAGGCACCGGGATGGCGGTACCGCCGGCTTTGGCCCGCAATCGCTGCTCGCAGCTATATTTATATATATATATATATATATATATATATATATATATATATATATATATATAAAGCCGGTGGCACCGCCACCTTGGTGCTTTTAGGGTTATTCTGCTTGACATGCAAAAACATAACCCCCGCTTTGACTGTCAAAAAGAAGTGTGCTGAAGAGCTTGCATCAGTGAAGGCTCTGCAAAAGTGCACTTTGAGGGCACATTTTAACCACAAAGTATGCGTGAGCAACCTTCTGAAAGGTCAGGTGTACATCCAGGTCTACATCTGTACTGTGTTTACATTTTAGTATTTAGGAATGCGCCGATCCGATACTCAGGATCGGTATCAGCTCCGATACTGCCATCTTTGCCGGATCGGGTATATTTACACCACTTTAATCAAACCACTCTTCTTTAAAACATTATGATGTGATTTTTTTCACATGTATTTTATTACTCTTATTGAGCTATTTTGTCCACACACAGGACTCACTGCCAATCGTACGTGCTCACATCATTCTCTTTCTGTGAAAGCTGTATACTGCACTCACCAGTTTTCACTCTACAGCTATTGACCAGAGCACTGAAATTATTTCTCACTTAAACTGCAATCAAAAGGATTTTCTCACACATTTTGCGTTAGTCCTCCGCATGGCATTTTATTATTTTCTGCGCAGCTTCAGAAGTGCATGCACACAGCCTAGAACACATGACGCACACACACAGTCACGAGAGAGGCGCGATCGAATGTGTGTTTGTGTGCGAACAATGGAAACTCCTTTTTTGTTCATACAGGAAAATATTCAGACTAATGTCTTGTGGGAGCAACAGAATACATGCAACGGCATTATGTAATCAGGATACAAAAATCTAGTGAGTTACATCAAAAAAAGTAGTAATCAGATTGTAGTTACTTTTTGAAAAAGTATATAGTACTTAAAGCCATTTAATATAAAATGGGACCCTTTTTTTATGAAATAATTTGTAACTGTATCGGAATACATTTTTAAAGTAACCCTCCCAATCCTGGTCTTGTGTGCACGTCCGTTAATTTCACTTTTTAAGTTAGCGATTTTTAAGGCCCCAATCCTATTGTATTACCTATTATACTGTATTGCCAACTGTATTAATGTGTGGATATTGATCCAATAGTTCTACCTAATTTTGAACACAAGAGGGCAGTATAGCACTATGAATGATTTTTTTCTTTTTTGACTGAACCATTCTGTCTGTTTTTAAACTTAAACATAATTCTTAAATTAAAAAAAGGAATAAAATGGCTATAGTTCCAATATTGGTATAGTCTTATACAGTGTTGGGGTAGTTACTCAAAAAAGTAATTAGTTACTTCTGTAAATTGTAATGAGATTACTTTACTAGTTACTGCGTTGGAAAAATAACTTCACTACTTATTACTTTACTTTCCTGTTTCTTAATTTACCGTGTAGCCTACATGGACAAACATCATATCAGTTTTTGCCCTATCATCACTTTATTGTAAAAATGTATACAAAATGACATGAAAGAACAATATCCCTGTCTGCACAAATAAATATGCCGCACTGTAAAATTCACAAACAAAATGGGGTTCAAAATTCAAAATTTTAAAATGGTGTTTATCACAGAAGTTTCAAAACAGGCTGGGAGAATAAAACTCTTCTCCTGAGAACAAAACCAGCTTTTTATTCGACTCATGGTAATAATAATAATTTAAAAAAAATAAAAGATGTCAATGAAAAATAATAAAATAAAGGTCACTTTATCCCATAAAATGCTTAATCCTAATTTAAAATGTATTTTTCTAAACCTGGGGAATTAATGGTCGACAGGGGAAGCATGTCTTCTACAATGAACCCTGCAACAATCCTGTTCATTTCGTTTTCCAAGACTTTCGAGCCTTGTTTTTACTTGACGCGTCCGAAAGAGCGGAAAGGTGCGCGCGGCAAACAGCGCACGCGATGCCGCATCCGAGGATGAACGACAAGAAGCCGAACCTGCACCGAACATGGACCCTACATCTCCGCAACGGCACCCAGTTTGCGCATCTAAATCAGTTATTTATGTTTACAAAATGAGCCTAAGATCCATGTTTTATAAAATGTCCACGAAACTTAATGAAATGTTTAGTGAAATTAGAAAATAGAGATCGTTCATTTAGTTCTTTAGCCTAGCCTATATACATGTTTTTATATCCACATATTTTGTTCTAATGTCACAAATAATAATCTTAGGATTTACTATAGCCTACATTTCACTCAAATATTTTTGTGCTTTCGAGCAATAAACTGAAAGTAATGTGAATATTGCCATCTCCACTTCCCTCTCTCTCTCACTCAAATCGGTCTCTATGGCAACGGCGCGCACGCACCACTAGACGGAACTCTCCACACAGGCAAACACGGCTTGGGTAACGCAGGAAAGCGCGTTCCTTTAGTATAGTAAAGTAGTGTAGTTACCAATATTTTCAGTGTAATGCGTTACTTTACTTACCCAAACTCGTTTGTAACTCGTTACCCCCAACACTGGTCTTATAGAAAATAAATGGTGAATAATAACATTTTTAATTCCTTATCCATCCAATCATCCTTTTGTTATGGATCAATATCATAGCTAGAGACGTAGAAAAGGGCTGCACGGTTTTGCAATAAATAATAATAAATAAAATAAAATAAACATATAAATATTGTAATTGCAATTAAATTAGATTTGTGTGGCAGCTGCATGTACAATTATTATTATTAATAATAATAACATTAATAATAATACAAATGAGCTTAGAATAAAAATTTAAATGGTTTATTACATTAAAAACAGGCCATATTTTTAATAAATAAATAAGCTATCATTCATAGTGCACTAAATTTAAAATTTTTTAAATTACAACATTGTTTGTGAAAGTCCAACAAAGTTAAATGTATACTCAAACCTGAAAAGTTGTGTGGCTCCGTTTTCATTTGATTATCATTGTGGCAGCAGTTGGAACACTGTTACAACTAACCCCGCTGTGTATTACATATTTTAAACCTAGCTAACAGTCGCTAGGAATTACTGACATGTTTTAAAACGGTGCTATGTTTGAGCCAACAAGACAGTGATTAAGGCAATATAAAGTTAGATTTGGACGCGTATACATCCAACCCGGAAACAGAAAAAAATCTACGATGAAAAAATTTACTTTCATGATGTCAAAACACTCTTTGTCCATTATCTTCACGAAATATAATCAAAACGTTCCGCAAATTCGCGGGAGACCGTCTTCTGGCAGCAAGAGAAAAAGAGCGGAAAGACAGCCGGCTAGATACTGACAAACTATGTAAAAAGTCCGTGTTACATTTAACCCCGCGTTAGGCCTACATTTATCCCCGCGCTCCCCTATTCTGTAGCTCCTCGCAGTGATGTTTCACCTCATGAAATATAGTTTATGTTCATTTATGACACAGACAGTAGATAATATTATGTTCACATTTATGACACAGACAGTAGATATAGGCTTCTGCCAGGCACTTTCAGGGATACAAATCGAAAAAATATGTATAGGCTATATGTGCATATTTATATGCAAAATACTCCTTTTTTCACGTCAACTATGTGCTATGGTCATTAAATGGCTTTCCTTTTCACTTAAGTCCAGCAAATAATTCATTTATTTTAACACATTTGGTGGCATCTGCCAGTTATTGTCGTTGTTATGAAGTACAGTCGTATGTTTGCATAATTCATTTTGAACACTATAATGCTTTCAAAATCTGAGGTAAATTATCCGTTATGGCTTGTGGCACAGTGACCTATTTTTAACTAAAAATAAATAATGTGTACTCATAACCAGTGTAATTTCTTCATTCTGTCAGCCGCGACGTCGCAGAAATAGGAACCGTTTCTAAATTAGAAACTTCGCATGTCGCCGTCGCGTATGGTTAGGACAAAAACTCTGATTTATTAACATGGAAAAGATACCTTTTATCGCGTGTCGCGGCGTCGTGTGTAGTTAGGACACGGTGTAAGCGGCCGCTTCTCAAGTCTAGAATCTGAACTTGATTCCGATTGGCCAGTGTCAGACAGTCAGACCTGTCAGTCTCGCAGCTCGCGTCAGCTTCATGCGGCTTCATGAGAGAGACGCATAAGTCCGGAATTGGACAATTTAACAATAAACTTACGATAGAATATATTTACAATTAATAATGATTTAAAAACAAAATACATAACGCGCCGGGCCGCCGGCCCAACCAGACCGCGGCCCACCAGCAATATCCCGGTAGTCCCGATGGCCAGTACATGCCTTAGTATCTTTAATATATTTTCATAATTTTGAATACGTTTGGTGTGGGAATAATTAAAAATTACTTAAGAGGGGGGAAATAAAAATGTAAAGGCTGGTTTTGCAAAACATTCACATACAGACTGAAACAACCGACTTTGTTTTGCTGGCTTAAAGTTGCTTGGGCTAATGAGATCTATAAGTGTACCGAGTTTAATATTATTATATGCAAGTGTGTTTGATTTATGGACCCAATTTTCAGACCAAGTTAATGGACCAAGTTAATTTAATTAATGAACTAATTATATAAAACTATTGTCAATGCACTACAATTAAACTGGCTATGTGCCTTTACTTATAAAAAAATAAAATAAAAACTTATTTAAAAAATCCCAGGCTTAAGAAATGTATTTTATTTATGCTGGCCAGACACACAGCAGTTAAATGGTTAATTAAGCCCCCTCTCCCTGCTAACACACACACACACACACACACACACACACACACACACACACACACACACACACACACACACACACACACACAGACAGGCAAAGGCTAAGACATATGCTCAGAGGGAGTATGACTACATTCAAACTAAAATATCGGACTTTCTGTGGGTCCTAGCTATTGAGTGTGAATTAGAAAGTTGTCCGGCTCGAAGAGTACAATATACATACTGATTTTTGTAACTGTAGATAAAACTAACAACCCAACTTTTGTCAAAAGGTGGCGCTACTGAGCCCTCACCACGCCCGTTTCTGAAACTTTGCACATGTCTACTGGCTAATAAATGTGATGTGTCTGAGGAGTTTCATGCAATTTGAAGCATGCTAAGGGTCTCAAAAGCATCCTAAAAGAATGGTAAAGTTTGATGCGTCACCATGGCAACAGTTTCAAAGATATTAAGAATCCATTCACAGGTCTACATCTGCCGTATGTTTACATTATACAGATGAAGTTTGAAGCAAATCGGGTTAAAATAAGAGGGTGATTTCAAAGCATTTTGAAAGTGACACACTTCCTGCTGCCAGTTGGTGGCGCTATAACTTTGACACACAATAGTCACATCCATGTGATCGTCCTCTTACGGCGAACACACTCCTGAAGTTTCATCAAGATCGGTTAATGTATGCTGAAGTTAGGACACACTTCCTGTTTCACGTTTCTCACCATAATTTTGTTTCCTCGCCACAGCCAAACCGTTCGAGATATCAAAAATCCCCTCGCAATTTTTGATCCTCTATGTCTTGACTTCAGGCTGACCGAGTTTCGTTCCATGCGGATGAATGCTCTAGGAGGAGTACATTAAATTCCATTGCAAGCGTTTTAAAAACAACCGTAAATATCTGACTTCCTGTTGGGCTGGGGTAAAAAGTAAAAGTGCGATGAATATATGAAACGATGAGATTGACATGTGTACCGAGTTTCATATTATTACATGCAAGCGTGTTTGATTTATGGACAAAGTGTTCAGACCCTGTTCCAGGGGGCGCTGACGAGCCGCCCTGCCGCGCCCGGGTACCAGCTTCAGCCCGGCTCTGATGGCCGCGGGTTCTGACCTGTGTGCAAAGTTTCAAGAGTTTTTGAGCATGTTAAGGGCCCCAAAAGTGCCCGGATAGTCGTTAGAAAAAAAAAAAAAAAAAAAAAAAAAATATAGCTGCGAGCAGCGATTGCGGGCCCAAGCCGGTGGCACCGCAACCCCGGTGCCTTTAGTTACCTAAAGGCACCGGGATGGCGGTACCGCCGGCTTTGGCCCGCAATCGCTGCTCGCAGCTATATTTATATATATATATATATATATATATATATATATATATATATATATATATATATATATAAAGCCGTTGGCACCGCACCCTTGGTGCTTTTAGGGTTATTCTACATGACGTGCAAAAACGTAACCCCCGCTTTGACTGTCAAAAAGAAGTGTGCTGAAGAGCTTGCAGCAGTGAAGGCTCTGCAAAAGTGCGGATCGAGGGCACATTTTAACCACAAAGTATGCATGAGCAACCTTCTGAAAGGTCAGGTGTACATCAAGGTCTACATCTGTACTGTGTTTACATTATAGTATGTAGGGATGCGCCGATCCGATACTCAGGATCGTTATCAGCTCCGATACTGCCATCTTTGCCGGATCGGGTATATTTACACCACTTTAATCAAACCACTCTTCTTTAAAACATTACGATGTGATTTTTTCCACATGTATTTTGTTACTCTTATTGAGCTATTTTGTCCGCATAAAAGATTCACTGCCAATCGTACGTGCTCACATCATTCT
The DNA here is from genome assembly GCA_038021265.1 of Cyprinella venusta. Classification (NCBI taxonomy): domain Eukaryota; kingdom Metazoa; phylum Chordata; class Actinopteri; order Cypriniformes; family Leuciscidae; genus Cyprinella; species Cyprinella venusta. The sequence continues at coordinate 21,382,033 of CM075871.1, forward strand.
CTTTCTGTGAAAGCTGTATACTGCATTCACCAGTTTTCACTCTACAGCTATTGACCAGAGCACTGAAATTATTTCTCACTTAAACTACAATCAAATGGATTTTCCCACACATTTTGATTAGTCCTCTGCATGGCATTTTATTATTTTCTGAGCAGCTTCAGAAGTGCATGCACACAGCCTAGAACACATGACACGCACACACAGTCACGAGAGAGGCGCGATCGAACTCTGTGTGTGTTTGTGTGTGAACAATGGAAACTCCATTTTGTTCATACAGGAAAATATTCAGACTAATGTCTTGTGGGAGCAACAGAATACATGTAACAGCATTATGTAATCAGGAAACAAAAATCCAGTAACTGTATATTATTACAGTGAGTTACATCAAAAAAAGTAATCAGATTGTAGTTACTTTTTGAAAAAGTATAAAGTACTTAAAGCCAATTAATATAAAGTGGGACCCTTTTTTATGAAATAATTTGTAACTGTATCGGAATACATTTTTTAAAGTAACACTCCCAAGCCTGGTCTTGTGTGGACGTCGTGAAATTAGAAAATAGAGATCGTTCATTTAGTTCTTTAGCCTATATACATGTTTTTATATCCACATATTTTGTTCTAATGTCACAAATAATAATTTTAGGGTTTACTATAGCCTACATTTCACTCAAATATTTTTGTACTTTCGAGCAATAAACTGAAAGTAATGTGAATATTGCCATTCAGGGCTGGACTGGGACAAAAAATCAGCCCTGGACACTTCATCCAGACCGGCCCACTATGCAAACACACACACACGTGCATTAATCTATACGTGCATTAATCTGCATGTAAAATTACTGATTAGATTTCATTTACTATCAAAACCAAGAAAAAACTATTAAAATAATAAACAAAGTGAATGGACATGATTTTATAAGGCTTTATTGTAAATAACTGGTCTGAATTTATGTGCCACTTAATATTTTAATAGAATATTCTTTATTTCATGAAGTGCAACATCACGGTGAGGACCTACAGAAATATATGAAGAGTTTGGTTCCAAAACGCGATAAACGCCATTTTTAAAAAAAATGAGTTACTGCAAAAATCGGACTTTTCAATACCGACCAGATACAAAACAATGTTTAATTTGACGTAAAATGCGATATCCGCCGTGTTATTGTGTAATGTTTTCTCCCTTTCTTTCCAAACCGCGACAAACGCCAGTCTCCCTTTTCTGCAAAATGCAACATATCCGCTTAACCGATCACAACGCACCATTCACGCAATGTAAACAGTAACGGAAATGCCGGCTGTTGCTTGTTCTCACGCGACAGCATCAAACTTCTGTCTCGCTGACACACTGACCCCAGGGATCTTTTGAAAAACTTTCAGTTGTTTTATTCAAAGTCAACGAAAACCGAGCAGAACCAAGCCATTTTACAGCTGATCGCCGTCAAAAAAAGCTCAGCGGCGACATCCCAAGGTTGACAACAGCGATATGCAGAAGTAACGTTAGATCATGCTTAATAAATCAAAATTCATGATGATGTGCTCATCTTAGTTAATGTTTTAATTAAGGTGTTGTTTATCCATGAAGTCATGAATGAAAAACGTTGAACTGTTAAAAAAAATGTTGTTAGTTTCTGATGAAAATAATGAATGAATGAATGCATAATTCATGCATGATTCATTTTATCCGTGAATTCATGATAATTCATGACCTGTACCCTTAAAGTGTTGCAGAATATTGTTATATTAAAGCAATGGATTTATAGGATTACACAAGAAAGTCAATGTGTATAAAAGTTTTTTGATTAATTGCATTTTGAAAAAAAATAAGTTAATGGATTTATTGCATTTTGGGGAAAAAATAATCTGTTTTTATAATAAATCTTTGAAAATCAAAACATGGATTTAATTTTTTATTGATATTATAACCTACAAATGCTATGTGAAAATTTTAAACTGAAAATATTGTTTTTCATCTTCCCATTTTCTTGCTAAAGAAAACACAGTTTTACTCAAATTCATCAAAATGGATTTATAGCGTTTTGGAACCAAACTCTTCATATATTCTGTAGCTCCTGGCAGTGATGTTTCACCTCATGAAATATAGTTTATATAATATAGCATAAGAATATTCTGTTACAATATTATGTTCACATTTATGACACAGACAGTAGATAATATTATGTTCACATTTATGACACAGACAGTATAGGCTTCTGCCAGGCACTTTCAGGGAGACAAATTGAAAAAATATGTATTTATGTGCATATTTATATGCAAAATACTCCTTTTTTCACATCAACTATGTGCTATGGTCATTAAATGGCTATCCTTTTCACTTAAGTCCAGCAAATAATTCATTTATTTTAACACATTTGGTGGCATCTGCCTCAAGTTATTGTCGTTGTTATGAAATACAGTCGTATGTTTGCATAGAATTCATTTTGAACACTATAATATTACATGCTTTCAAAATCTGAGGTAAATTACCCGTTATGGCTTGTGGCACAGTGACCTATTTTTAACTAAAAATAAATAATGTGTACTCATAACCAGTGTAATTTCTTCATTCTGTCAGCCGCGACATCGCAGAAATAGGAACCGTTTCTAAATTAGAAACTTCGCATGTCGCCGTCGCGTCTGGTTAGGACAAAAACTCTGATTTACATGGAAAAGATACCTTTTATCGCGTGTCGCGGCGTCGTGTGTAGTTAGGACATATTGTACTGTAACGGTAGTCGATACGCGTTCTTCTGATCATTAAAAAGAATGAGGTTATATTGACAGATGAATAGGCTACGCTCAGTTTATCAAATACGCTCAGTTTATTAAATGTCTCTTGCAAACTATGAAGAGACAATGATGAATCAATACACACTGACATGGCGATGCTGGACTGATTCTTTATTTACACCATCATACAGTAATTTTGTCGGTTGTTTATTACAGATATTAGCATGCATTTTATTGATCATCAGCTAATTTCATCAATAGACATCAATAAGAGAGAGTGGCAACAGCCCTTGTAAGAGTCAAGAGATCATTTCTTTCTTTACTTGAAGATGAATGTGTAGATGATTAAGCGTCTCTGACTTACTTTCACTTTTATTTGCGATGTTTGCACGTTGGTTTGACGCTCAGCTGCTGCTCATCTGCGGCGGTGATGCGTGTCGCAGTAGCGCCGTCATCTCTGACTATAACATAGCCTGTAAACGCTCTCACTCGTTTATTTTTTAGCATTTTTGGGAGGAGTAAAATATACATGTGTGATATCAACAACCAGATTGCGTTTACACGTAAAGATCCGAACACAATGCGAGCCAGACTACCTCCAGATGGTCAGGCAAATCGATCACAATCCGATCACAACGTAATACCTTGCATTGATATTTCTTTTTTATTATCCGGATAACTTATCTGGATACAGATCGCATTTTAATACCAGGTGTAGGGGTCTCAGAGACGAGACCGGCGAGAAACTTCACGAGAATGCCTCCACAGGGCGGGGAGATACTATACACTGCCTATGGGAGCGGCCGCTTCTCCGCTCTTGATTCCGATTGGCCAGTGTCAGACAGTCAGACCTGTCAGTCTCGCAGCTGCACCAAGTTTATGGACCAAGTTAATTTAATTAATAAACTAATTATATAAAACTATTGTCAATGCACTACAATTTAACTGGTTATATTATGCCTTCACTTATAAAAATTAAAATAAAAACTTATTTAAAACATACCAGGCTTAAGAAATGTATTAAGAAATTACACAGCAGAAAAAAACACACAGCACTGAAATGGTTAAGTTAAGCCCCTCCCCCTACTAACACACACACAGAGAGAGACAGAGATGTAGGCTCAAAGGGAGCATGACCAGATTCAAACAAACATATCTTACTTTCTGTGGGTCCTAGTTAAAGAGTGTCAATTAGAAAGTTGTCCGGCTCGAGGAGTACAATATACATACTGATTTTTGTAACTGTAGATAAAACTAACAACCCAACTTTTGTCAAAAGGTGGCGCTACTGAGCCCTCACCACGCCCGTTTCTGAAACTTTGCACATGTCTACTGGCTAATAAATGTGATGTGTCTGAGGAGTTTCATGCAATTTGAAGCATGCTAAGGGTCTCAAAAGCATCCTAAAAGAATGGTAAAGTTTGATGCGTCACCATGGCAACAGTTTCAAAGATATTAAGAATCCATTCACAGGTCTACATCTGCCGTATGTTTACATTATACAGAAGAAGTTTGAAGCAAATCGGGTTAAAATAAGAGGGTGATTTCAAAGCATTTTGAAAGTGACACACTTCCTGCTGCCAGTTGGTGGCGCTATAACTTTGACACACAATAGTCACATCCATGTGATCGTCCTCTTACGGCGAACACACTCCTGAAGTTTCATCAAGATCGGTTAATGTATGCTGAAGTTAGGACACACTTCCTGTTTCACGTTTCTCACCATAATTTTGTTTCCTCGCCACAGCCAAACCGTTCGAGATATCAAAAATCCCCTCGCAATTTTTGATCGTCTATGTCTTGACTTCAGGCTGACCGAGTTTCGTTCCATGCGGATGAATGCTCTAGGAGGAGTACATTAAATTCCATTGCAAGCGTTTTAAAAACAACCGTAAATATCTGACTTCCTGTTGGGCTGGGGTAAAAAGTAAAAGTGCGATGAATATATGAAACGATGAGATTGACATGTGTACCGAGTTTCATATTATTACATGCAAGCGTGTTTGATTTATGGACAAAGTGTTCAGACCCTGTTCCAGGGGGCGCTGACGAGCCGCCCTGCCGCGCCCGGGTACCAGCTTCAGCCCGGCTCTGATGGCCGCGGGTTCTGACCTGTGTGCAAAGTTTCAAGAGTTTTTGAGCATGTTAAGGGCCCCAAAAGTGCCCGGATAGTCGTTAGAAAAAAAAAAAAAAAATAATAATCCTAAGGAAAACAATAGGGCCTTCGCCCTTTCAGGGCTTGGGCCCTAAAAAATAATCCTAAGGAAAACAATAGGGCCTTCGCCCTTTCAGGGCTTGGGCCCTAATAAAAAATATAGCTGCGAGCAGCGATTGCGGGCCCAAGCCGGTGGCACCGCAACCCCGGTGCCTTTAGTTACCTAAAGGCACCGGGATGGCGGTACCGCCGGCTTTGGCCCGCAATCGCTGCTCGCAGCTATATTTATATATATATATATATATAAAGCCGGTGGCACCGCACCCTTGGTTCTTTTAGGGTTATTCTACAAGACGTGCAAAAACATAACCCCCGCTTTGACTGTCAAAAAGAAGTGTGCTGAAGAGCTTGCAGCAGTGAAGGCTCTGCAAAAGTGCGGATCGAGGGCACATTTTAACCACAAAGTATGCATGAGCAACCTTCTGAAAGGTCAGGTGTACATCAAGGTCTACATCTGTACTGTGTTTACATTATAGTATGTAGGGATGCGCCGATCCGATACTCAGGATCGTTATCAGCTCCGATACTGCCATCTTTGCCGGATCGGGTATATTTACACCACTTTAATCAAACCACTCTTCTTTAAAACATTACGATGTGATTTTTTCCACATGTATTTTGTTACTCTTATTGAGCTATTTTGTCCGCATAAAAGATTCACTGCCAATCGTACGTGCTCACATTAGGGCTGGGCGATATATCGATATAAAAAATATATCGATATATTTTTAAATGCGATATGGAATTGGACCATATCGCATATATCGATATAGTTCAAATATGCGCTGTAATCCTTGCTCCAAGCAAGCTGCTGACCGGAGCCCACAGCACTGCTCCCCGCGCGTGAAACTGTGTGCTGCAGAAGCCCCAGCCGCAAGCCATCGATAACCCGGAATGGTGTTTCCTACAGTCTTTCTCCCGCGGCCGCCACACCAAACATCATCCCGCCGCGGCTGCAGCAGCTTCTCAGTGAAGTCCGGTATTGTGCACGCACTATTGTGTTGTTAGCCCCGTAAAGGCATAACAAATGTAAACCACCATAAAGTTTTCGCACTATTCCAAGCCTTCTAAAGTCGTTCAATAGCATAATGTGAGGTAAAAATGAATATATAGTCATGAATATATAGTTAAGTTAATGGAAACTGGTCTCTCCTCCATCATTCTCCATTCAGCAGCGTTCAAACAGCGCATCGCGTTCTGTTACGACAGTAACACGACGAAACTCTCTTCAAGATCAATGTTCCCATTATTATACTTTATTTGTGTTACATTTATATGGTTTTCATAAAATGACTTTCTTACTGGAGTTTATAGCGCTTTCTAAATCATATTACTTTCTCCTGGGTGTCTGTTATTACAGCGCTGGACTAGAGAGCACGCGTACTGTAACTTAAATTTAAAACTGTTAAAAGAAAAGGATCAATAAAATGTTGCATAGATATAATAAGCATCAAATATCTCTATACTTTGTGCTTAAACTTTTAAATGTGAAGCGCTGCGCCTGTACACTGTGACTTCGCGTTGCTTCAAGTGCTTCATTTTGCGCACGGGATGCGCATAATCGATTTGCCGCTCTAAATTAGGGCCTTTCATACTATAATATTTAGACAGGTTTAGCCTAAACACCGGGGGCAAGGGAGTGTGGTCATGGGAATATCCCTGCCACCACAGCGGGACAAGTTCTAGAGGAAACACTGTGAAAAAGCTCCCTGCAAATTAATTTTCACACGAGCTTTGATAAAAAAAAAATAAAATAAAAAGGTACTCCTGTTGTTATACAGTATTTATGTTTACATTTTCTTGTTAATTGAACAGCTGAGCATTTAATTGTGAACCAGGTGAAGAAGCCTTTTTATTATTTATTAATTTTTCACCTGATTTTTCACCTGTTCACTGAAATTTTTCATTTGATTTTTCACCTGTTCACTGAAATAGCTTGTTTCTATAAAACTAGGCTACTTGTGACTCATATTTGGCTTTGACTGAACATTTGCTCTCACTTTGCGGAAATATCGCGATATATATCGTATATCGATATTAGGAAAAATATATCGGGATATGACTTTTGGTCCATATCGCCCAGCCCTAGCTCACATCATTCTCTTTCTGTGAAAGCTGTATACTGCATTCACCAGTTTTCACTCTACAGCTGGTGACCAGAGCACTGAAATTATTTCTCACTTAAACTACAATCAAATGGATTTTCCCACACATTTTGCATTAGTCCTCTGCATGGCATTTTATTATTTTCTGAGCAGCTTCAGAAGTGCATGCACACAGCCTAGAACACATGACACGCACACACAGTCACGAGAGAGGCGCGATCGAACTCTGTGTGTGTTTGTGTGTGAACAATGGAAACTCCATTTTGTTCATACAGGAAAATATTCAGACTAATGTCTTGTGGGAGCAACAGAATACATGTAACAGCATTATGTAATCAGGAAACAAAAATCCAGTAACTGTATATTATTACAGTGAGTTACATCAAAAAAAGTAATCAGATTGTAGTTACTTTTTGAAAAAGTATAAAGTACTTAAAGCCAATTAATATAAAGTGGGACCCTTTTTTATGAAATAATTTGTAACTGTATCGGAATACATTTTTTAAAGTAACCCTCCCAAGCCTGGTCTTGTGTGGACGTCGTGAAATTAGAAAATAGAGATCGTTCATTTAGTTCTTTAGCCTATATACATGTTTTTATATCCACATATTTTGTTCTAATGTCACAAATAATAATCTTAGGGTTTACTATAGCCTACATTTCACTCAAATATTTTTGTACTTTCGAGCAATAAACTGAAAGTAATGTGAATATTGCCATTCAGGGCTGGACTGGGACAAAAAATCAGCCCTGGACACTTCATCCAGACCGGCCCACTATTCAAACACACACACACACACGTGCATTAATCTATACGTGCATTAATCTGCATGTAAAATTACTGATTAGATTTTATTTACTATCAAAACCAAGAAAAAAACTATTAAAATAATAAACAAAGGGAATGGAAATGATTTTATAAGGCTTTTTTGTAAATAACTGGTCTGAATTTATGTGCCACTTAATATTTTAATAGAATATTCTTAGGCTATACTACATATATTTCATGAAGTGCAACATCACGGTGAGGACCTACAGAAATATATATTCTGTAGCTCCTGGCAGTGATGTTTCACCTCATGAAATATAGTTTATATAATATAGCATAAGAATATTCTGTTACAATATTATGTTCACATTTATGACACAGACAGTAGATAATATTATGTTCACATTTATGACACAGACAGTATAGGCTTCTGCCAGGCACTTTCAGGGAGACAAATTGAAAAAATATGTATTTATGTGCATATTTATATGCAAAATACTCCTTTTTTCACATCAACTATGTGCTATGGTCATTAAATGGCTATCCTTTTCACTTAAGTCCAGCAAATAATTCATTTATTTTAACACATTTGGTGGCATCTGCCTCAAGTTATTGTCGTTGTTATGAAATACAGTCGTATGTTTGCATAGAATTCATTTTGAACACTATAATATTACATGCTTTCAAAATCTGAGGTAAATTATCCGTTATGGCTTGTGGCACAGTGACCTATTTTTAACTAAAAATAAATAATGTGTACTCATAACCAGTGTAATTTCTTCATTCTGTCAGCCGCGACATCGCAGAAATAGGAACCGTTTCTAAATTAGAAAAAACTTCGCATGTCGCCGTCGCGTCTGGTTAGGACAAAAACTCGGATTTACATGGAAAAGATACCTTTTATCGCGTGTCGCGGCGTCGTGTGTAGTTAGGACATATTGTACTGTAACGGTAGTCGATACGCGTTCTTCTGATCATTAAAAAGAATGAGGTTATATTGACAGATGAATAGGCTACGCTCAGTTTATCAAATACGCTCAGTTTATTAAATGTCTCTTGCAAACTATGGAGAGACAATGATGAATCAATACACACTGACATGGCGATGCTGGACTGATTCTTTATTTACACCATCATACAGTAATTTTGTCGGTTGTTTATTACAGATATTAGCATGCATTTTATTGATCATCAGCTAATTTCATCAATAGACATCAATAAGAGAGAGTGGCAACAGCCCTTGTAAGAGTCAAGAGATCATTTCTTTCTTTACTTGAAGATGATTGTGTAGATGATTAAGCGTCTCTGACTTACTTTCACTTTTATTTGCGATGTTTGCACGTTGGTTTGACGCTCAGCTGCTGCTTATCTGCGGTGGTGATGCGTGTCGCAGTAGCGCCGACATGTCTGACTATAACAGCCTGTAAACGCTCTCACTCGTTTATTTTTTAGCATTTTTGGGAGGAGTAAAATATACATGTGTGATATCAACAACCAGATTGCGTTTACACGTAAAGATCCGAACACAATGCGAGCCAGACTACCTCCAGATGGTCAGGCAAATCGATCACAATCCGATCACAACGTTATACCTTGCATTGATATTTCTTTTTTATTATCCGGATAACTTATCTGGATACAGATCGCATTTTAATACCAGGTGTAGGGGTCTCAGAGACGAGACCGGCGAGAAACTTCACGAGACCTGCGGAATGCCTCCACAGGGCGGGGAGATACTATACTGCCTATGGGAGCGGCCGCTTCTCCGCTCTTGATTCCGATTGGCCAGTGTCAGACAGTCAGACCTGTCAGTCTCGCAGCTGGACCAAGTTTATGGACCAAGTTAATTTAATTAATAAACTAATTATATAAAACTATTGTCAATGCACTACAATTTAACTGGTTATATTATGCATTCACTTATAAAAATTAAAATAAAAACTTATTTAAAACATACCAGGCTTAAGAAATGTATTAAGAAATTACACAGCAGAAAAAAACACACAGCACTGAAATGGTTAAGTTAAGCCCCTCCCCCTACTAACACACACACAGAGAGAGACAGAGATGTAGGCTCAAAGGGAGCATGACCAGATTCAAACAAACATATCTTACTTTCTGTGGGTCCTAGTTAAAGAGTGTCAATTAGAAAGTTGTCCGGCTCGAGGAGTACAATATACATACTGATTTTTGTAACTGTAGATAAAACTAACAACCCAACTTTTGTCAAAAGGTGGCGCTACTGAGCCCTCACCACGCCCGTTTCTGAAACTTTGCACATGTCTACTGGCTAATAAATGTGATGTGTCTGAGGAGTTTCATGCAATTTGAAGCATGCTAAGGGTCTCAAAAGCATCCTAAAAGAATGGTAAAGTTTGATGCGTCACCACGGCAACAGTTTCAAAGATATTAAGAATCCATTCACAGGTCTACATCTGCCGTATTTTTACATTATACAGATGAAGTTTGAAGCAAATCGGGTTAAAATAAGAGGGTGATTTCAAAGCATTTTGAAAGTGACACACTTCCTGCTGCCAGTTGGTGGCGCTATAACTTTGACACACAATAGTCACATCCATGTGATCGTCCTCTTACGGCGAACACACTCCTGAAGATTCATCAAGATCAGTTAATGTATGCTGAAGTTAGGACACACTTCCTGTTTCACGTTTCTCACCATAATTTTGTTTCCTCGCCACAGCCAAACCGTTCGAGATATCAAAAATCCCCTCGCAATTTTTGATCGTCTATGTCTTGACTTCAGGCTGACCGAGTTTCGTTCCATGCGGATGAATGCTCTAGGAGGAGTACATTAAATTCCATTGCAAGCATTTTAAAAAAAAACGTAAATATCTGACTTCCTGTTGGGCTGGGGTAAAAAGTAAAAGTGCGATGAATATATGAAACGATGAGATCGACATGTGTACCGAGTTTCATATTATTACATGCAAGCGTGTTTGATTTATGGACAAAGTGTTCAGACCCTGTTCCAGGGGGCGCTGACGAGCCGCCCTGCCACGCCCGGGTACCAGCTTCAGCCCGGCTCTGATGGCCGCGGGTTCTGACCTGTGTGCAAAGTTTCAAGAGTTTTTGAGCATGTTAAGGGCCCCAAAAGTGCCCGGATAGTCGTTAGAAAAAAAAAAAAAAAAAAAATAATAATCCTAAGGAAAACAATAGGGCCTTCGCCCTTTCAGGGCTTGGGCCCTAATAATCCTAAGGAAAACAATAGGGCCTTCGCCCTTTCAGGGCTTGGGCCCTAATAACCCTAAAAGCACCAAGGTGGCGGTGCCACCGGCTTTATATATATATATATATATATATATATATAAATATAGCTGCGAGCAGCGATTGCGGGCCAAAGCCGGCGGTACCGCCATCCCGGTGCCTTTAGGTAACTAAAGGCACCGGGGTTGCGGTGCCACCGGCTTGGGCCCGCAATCGCTGCTCGCAGCTATATATATATTTTTTTTCTAACGACTATTCGGGCACTTTCGGGGCCCTTAACATGCTCAAAAACTCTTGAAACTTTGCACACGGGTCAGAACCCGCGGCCATCAGAGCCGGGCTGAAGCTGGTACACGGGCGCGGCAGGGCGGCTTGTCAGCGCCCCCTGGAACAGGGTCTGAACACTTTGTCCATAAATCAAACATGCTTGCATGTAATAATATGAAACTCGGTACACATGTCGATCTCATTGTTTCATATATACATCGCGCTTTTACTTTTTACCCCAGCCCAACAGGAAGTCAGATATTTACGGTTGTTTTTAAAACGCATGCAATGGAATTTAATGTACTCCTCCTAGAGCATTCAACCGCATGGAACGAAACTCGGTCAGCCTGAAGTCAAGACATAGAGGATCAAAAATTGCGAGGGGATTTTTGATATCTCGAACGGTTTGGCTGTGGCGAGGAAACAAAATTATGGTGAGAAACGTGAAACAGGAAGTGTGTCATAACTTCAGCATACATCAACCGATCTTGATGAAACTTCAGGAGTGTGTTCGCTGTAAGAGGACGATCACATGGATGTGACTATTGTGTGTCAAAGTTATAGCGCCACCAACTGGCAGCAGGAAGTGTGTCACTTTCAAAATGCTTTGAAATCACCCTCTTATTTTAACCCGATTTGCTTCAATCTTCATCTGTATAATGTAAATACACGGCAGATGTAGACCTGTGAATGGATTCTTGATATCTTTGAAACTGTTTCCGTGGCGACGCATTAAACTTTACCATTCTTTTAGGATGCTTTTGAGACCCTTAGCATGCTTCAAATTGCATGAAACTTGACAGACACATCACATTTATTAGCCAGTAGACACATGCAAAGTTTCAGAAACGGGCGTGGTGAGGGCTCAGTAGCGCCACCTTTTGACAAAAGTGGGGTTGTTAGTTTTATCTACAGTTACAAAAATCGGTATGTATATTGTACTCTTCGAGCTGGACAACTTTCTAATTCACACTCAATAGCTAGGACCCACAGAAAGTCAGATATTTTAGTTTGAATCTGGTCATGCTCCCTTTGAGCCTACATCTCTGTCTCTCTGTGTGTGTGTGTGTGTTAGTAGGGGGAGGGGCTTAACTTAACCATTTCAGTGCCGTGTGTTTTTTTCTGCTGTGTAATTTCTTAATACATTTCTTAAGCCTGGTATGTTTTAAATAAGTTTTTATTTTATTTTTTATAAGTGAAGGCATAATATAACCCGTTAAATTGTAGTGCATTGACAAAAGTTTTATATAATTAGTTTATTAATTAAATTAACTTGGTCCATAAACTTGGTCCAGCTGCGAGACTGACAGGTCTGACTGTCTGACACTGGCCAATCGGAATCAAGAGGGGAGAAGCGGCCGCTCCCATAGGCAGTATAGTATCTCCCCGCCCTGTGGAGGCATTCCGCCGGTCTCGTCTCTGAGACCCCTACACCTGGTATTAAAATGCGATCTGTATCCAGATAAGTTATCCGGATAATAAAAAAGAAATGTTAATGCAAGGTATTGCGTTGTGATCGGATTGTGATCGATTTGCCTGAACCATCTGGAGGTAGTCTGGCTCGCATTGTGTTCGGATCTTTACGTGTAAACGCAATCTGGTTGTTCATATCACACCTGTATATTTTACTCCTCCCAAAAATGCTAAAAAATAAACGAGTGAGAGCGTTTACAGGCTATGTTATAGTCAGAGATGACGGCGCTACTGCGACACGCATCACCGCCGCAGATGAGCAGCAGCTGAGCGTCAAACCAACGTGCAAACATCGCAAATAAAAGTGAAAGTAAGTCATAGACGCTTAATCATCTACACAATCATCTTCAAGTAAAGAAAGAAATGATCTCTTGACTCTTACAAGGGCTGTTGCCACTCTCTCTTATTGATGTCTATTGATGAAATTAGCTGATGATCAATAAAATGCATGCTAAAATCTGTAATAAACAACCGACAAAATTACTCTGTATGATGGTGTAAATAAAGAATCAGTCCAGCATCGCCATGTCAGTGTGTATTGATTCATCATTGTCTCTTCATAGTTTGCAAGAGACATTTAATAAACTGAGCGTATTTGATAAACTGAGCGTAGCCTATTCATCTGTCAATATAACCTCATTCTTTTTAATGATCAGAAGAACGCGTATCGACCACCGTTACAGTACAATATGTCCTAACTACACACGACGCCGCGACACGCGATAAAAGGTATCTTTTCCATGTAAATCAGAGTTTTTGTCCTAACCAGACGCGACGGCGACATGCGAAGTTTCTAATTTAGAAACGGTTCCTATTTCTGCGACGTCGCGGCTGACAGAATGAAGAAATTACACTGGTTATGAGTACACATTATTTATTTTTAGTTAAAAATAGGTCACTGTGCCACAAGCCATAACGGATAATTTAGCCTACCTCAGATTTTGAAAGCATTATAGTGTTCAAAATGAATTCTATGCAAACATACGACATTTCATAACAACGACAATAACTTGAGGCAGATGCCACCAAATGTGTTAAAATAAATGAATTATTTGCTGGACTTAAGTGAAAAGGATAGCCATTTAATGACCATAGCACATAGTTGATGTGAAAAAAGGAGTATTTTGCATATAAATATGCACATAAATACATATTTTTTCAATTTGTCTCCCTGAAAGTGCCTGGCAGAAGCCTATACTGTCTGTGTCATAAATGTGAACATAATATTATCTACTGTCTGTGTCATAAATGTGAACATAATATTGTAACATAATATTCTTATGCTATATTATATAAGCTATATTTCATGAGGTGAAACATCACTGCCAGGAGTTACAGAATATATATTTCTGTAGGTCCTCACCGTGATGTTGCACTTCATGAAATATATATAGTATAGCCTAAGAATATTCTATTAGAATATTAAGTGGCACATAAATTCAGACCAGTTATTTACAATAAAGCCTTATAAAATCATTCCCATTCCCTTTGTTTATTATTTAATAGTTTTTTCTTGGTTTTGATAGTAAATAAAATCTAATCAGTAATTTTACATGCAGATTAATGCACGTATAGATTAATGCACGTGTGTGTGTGTGTGTTTGCATAGTGGGCCAGTCTGGATGAAGTGTCCAGGGCTGATTTTTTGTCCCAGTCCAGGCCTGAATGGCAATATTCACATTACTTTCAGTTTATTGCTCGAAAGTACAAAAATATTTGAGTGAAATGTAGGCTATAGTAAACCCTAAGATTATTATTTGTGACATTAGAACAAAATATGTGGATATAAAAACATGTATATAGGCTAAAGAACTAAATGAACGATATCTATTTTCTAATTTCACAACGTCCACACAAGACCAGGCTTGGGAGGGTTACTTTAAAAAATGTATTCCGATACAGTTACAAATTATTTCATAAAAAAGGGTCCCACTTTATATTAATTGGCTTTAAGTACTATATACTTTTTCAAAAAGTAACTGCAATCTGATTACTTTTTTTGATGTAACTCACTGTAACAAGATACAGTTACTGGATTTTTGTTTCCTGATTACATAATGCTGTTACATGTATTCTGTTGCTCCCACAAGACATTAGTCTGAATATTTTCCTGTATGAACAAAATGGAGTTTCCATTGTTCACACACAAACACACACAGAGTTCGATCGCGCCTCTCTCGTGACTGTGTGTGCGTGTCATGTGTTCTAGGCTGTGTGCATGCACTTCTGAAGCTGCTCAGAAAATAATAAAATGCCATGCAGAGGACTAATGCAAAATGTGTGGGAAAATCCATTTGATTGTAGTTTAAGTGAGAAATAATTTCAGTGCTCTGGTCAACAGCTGTAGAGTGAAAACTGGTGAATGCAGTATACAGCTTTCACAGAAAGAGAATGATGTGAGCACGTACGATTGGCAGTGAATCCTTTATGCGGACAAAATAGCTCAATAAGAGTAACAAAATACATGTGGAAAAAATCACATCGTAATGTTTTAAAGAAGAGTGGTTTGATTAAAGTGGTGTAAATATACCCGATCCGGCAAAGATGGCAGTATCGGAGCTGATAACGATCCTGAGTATCGGATCGGCGCATCCCTACATACTATAATGTAAACAAAGTACAGATGTAGACCTTGATGTACACCTGACCTTTCAGAAGGTTGCTCATGCATACTTTGTGGTTAAAATGTGCCCTCGATCCGCACTTTTGCAGAGCCTTCACTGCTGCAAGCTCTTCAGCACATTTCTTTTTGACAGTCAAAGCGGGGGTTACGTTTTTGCACGTCATGTAGAATAACCCTAAAAGCAGCAAGGTGGCGGTGCCACCGGCTAAATATATATATATATATATATATATATATATATATATATATATATATATAAATATAGCTGCGAGCAGCGATTGCGGGCCAAAGCCGGCGGTACCGCCATCCCGGTGCCTTTAGGTAACTAAAGGCACCGGGGTTGCGGTGCCACCGGCTTGGGCCCGCAATCGCTGCTCGCAGCTATATTTATATATATATATATATATATATATATATATATATATATATATATATATATATATATTTACGGTTGTTTTTAAAACGGATGCAATGGAATTTAATGTACTCCTCCTAGAGCATTCATCCGCATGGAACGAAACTCGGTCAGCCTGAAGTCAAGACATAGAGGATCAAAAATTACGAGGGGATTTTTGATATCTCGAACGGTTTGGCTGTGGCGAGGAAACAAAATTATGGTGAGAAACGTGAAACAGGAAGTGTGTCATAACTTCAGCATACATCAACCGATCTTGATGAAACTTCAGGAGTGTGTTCGCTGTAAGAGGACGATCACATGGATGTGACTATTGTGTGTCAAAGTTATAGCGCCACCAACTGGCAGCAGGAAGTGTGTCACTTTCAAAATGCTTTGAAATCACCCTCTTATTTTAACCCGATTTGCTTCAATCTTCATCTGTATAATGTAAATACACGGCAGATGTAGACCTGTGAATGGATTCTTGATATCTTTGAAACTGTTTCCGTGGCGACGCATTAAACTTTACCATTCTTTTAGGATGCTTTTGAGACCCTTAGCATGCTTCAAATTGCATGAAACTCGACAGACACATCACATTTATTAGCCAGTAGACACATGCAAAGTTTCAGAAACGGGCGTGGTGAGGGCTCAGTAGCGCCACCTTTTGACAAAAGTGGGGTTGTTAGTTTTATCTACAGTTACAAAAATCGGTATGTATATTGTACTCTTCGAGCCGGACAACTTTCTAATTCACACTCAATAGCTAGGACCCACAGAAAGTCAGATATTTTAGTTTGAATGTAGTCATACTCCCTCTGAGCATATGTCTGAGCCTTTGCCTGTGTGTGTGTGTGTGTGTGTGTGTGTGTGTGTGTGTGTGTGCGTGTGTGTGTGTGTGTGTGTGTGTGTTAGCAGGGAGAGGGGGCTTAATTAACCATTTAACTGCTGTGTGTCTGGCCAGCATAAATAAAATACATTTCTTAAGCCTGGGATTTTTTAAATAAGTTTTTATTTTATTTTTTTATAAGTAAAGGCACATAGCCAGTTTAATTGTAGTGCATTGACAATAGTTTTATATAATTAGTTCATCAATTAAATTAACTTGGTCCATTAACTTGGTCTGAAAATTGGGTCCATAAATCAAACACACTTGCATATAATAATATTAAACTCTGTAGACTTATAGATCTCATTAGCCCAAGCAACTTTAAGCCAGCAAAACAGGAAGTCGGTTGTTTCAGTCTGTATGTGAATGTTTTGCAAAACCAGCCTTTACATTTTTATTTCCCCCCTCTTAAGTAATTTTTAATTATTCCCACACCAAACTTCTTCAAAATTATGAAAATATATTAAAGATACTAAGGCATGTACTGGCCATCGGGACTACCGGGAGATTCCCGGTGGGCCGCGGTCTGGTTGGGCCGGCGGCCCGGCGCGTTATGTATTTTGTTTTTAAATCATTATTAATTGTAAATATATTCTATCGTAAGTATATTGTTAAATTGTCCAATTCCGGACTTATGCGTCTCTCTCATGAAGCCGCATGAAGCTGACGCGAGCTGAGACTGACAGGTCTGACTGTCTGACACTGGCCAATCGGAATCAAGTTCAGATTCTAGACTTGAGAAGCGGCCGCTTACACCGTGTCCTAACTACACACGACGCCGCGACACGCGATAAAAGGTATCTTTTCCATGTTAATGAGAGTTTTTGTCCTAACCAGACGCGACGTCGACATGCGAAGTTTCTAATTTAGAAACGGTTCCTATTTCTGCGACGTCGCAGCTGACAGAATGAAGAAATTACACTGGTTATGAGTACACATTATTTATTTTTAGTTAAAAATAGGTCACTGTGCCACAAGCCATAATGGATAATTTACCTCAGATTTTGAAAGCATGTAATATTATAGTGTTCAAAATGAATTCTATGCAAACATACGACTGTATTTCATAACAACGATAACTTGAGGCAGATGCCACCAAATGTGTTAAAATAAATGAATTATTTGCTGGACTTAAGTGAAAAGGATAGCCATTTGATGACCATAGCACATAGTTGATGTGAAAAAAGGAGTATTTTGCATATAAATATGCACATAAATACATATTTTTTCAATTTGTATCCCTGAAAGTGCCTGGCAGAAGCCTATACTGTCTGTCTCATAAATGTGAACATAATATTGTACCAGAATATTCTTATGCTATATTATATAAACTATATTTCATGAGGTGAAACATCACTGCCAGGAGCTACAGAATATATATTTCTGTAGGTCCTCACCGTGATGTTGCACTTCATGAAATATATGTAGTATAGCCTAAGAATATTCTATTAGAATATTAAGTGGCACATAAATTAAGACCAGTTATTTACAATAAAGCCTTATAAAATAATTTCCATTCCCTTTGTTTATTATTTTAATAGTTTTTTCTTGTTTTTGATAGTAAATAAAATCTAATCAGTAATTTTACATGCAGATTAATGCACGTATAGATTAATGCACGTGTGTGTGTGTGTGTGTTTACATGCATAGTGGACCGGTCTGGATGAAGTGTTCAGGGCTGATTTTTTGTCCCAGCCCTGAATGGCAATATTCACATTACTTTCAGTTTATTGCTCGAAAGCACAAAAATATTTGAGTGAAATGTAGGCTATAGTAAACCCTAAGATTATTATTTGTGACATTAGAACAAAATATGTGGATATAAAAACATGTATATAGGCTAAAGAACTAAATGAACCATCTCTATTTTCTAATTTCACTAAACATTTCATTATGTTTCGTGGACATTTTATAAAACATGGATCTTAGGCTCATTTTGTAAACATAAATAACTGATTTAGATGCGCAAACTTGGTGCCGTTGCGGAGATGTAGGCTCCATGTTCGGTGCAGGTTCGGCTTCTTGGTCGTTCATCCTCGGATGCGGCATCGCGTGCGCTGTTTGCCGCGCGCACCTTTCCGCTCGTTCGGACGCGTCAAGTATAAACAAGGCTCGAAAGTCTTGGATAACACAAAACGAAATGAACAGGATTGTTGCAGGGTTTATTGTAGAAGACATGCTTCCCCTGTCGACCATTAATCCCCCAGGTTTAGAAAAATACATTTTAAATTAGGATTAAGAATTTTATGGGATAAAGTGACCTTTATTTTATTATTTTTCATTGACATCTTTTTTTTAAATTATTATTATTACCATGAGCCGAATAAAAAGCTGGTTTTGTTCTCAGGAGAAGAGTTTTATTCTCCCAGCCTGTTTTGAAACTTCTGTGTTAAACACCATTTTAAAATATTGAATTTTGAACCCCATTTTGTTTGTGAATTTTACAGTGCGGCATATTTATTTGTGCAGACAGGGATATTGTTCTTTCATGTCATTTTGTATACATTTTTATAATAAAGTGATGATAGGGCAAAAGCTGATATGATGTTTGTCCATGTACAGTGGGTAGACAACCAGAATGTGGTTTTTACCGCCGCAGCTTTGCCGCGGCTGTAAAAGTTGAGGTGTGTTTGCTGCCTTTGGCCGCTAAGAGGCGCTACAATCACAGACTTTGAAAAGTGTCCGTTTTTTGTGTAATCTTCAACTGCGCCGCGGCTCTTTCAGAGCGATTGAAAGATGGTAGCAGATTAATTCAAGTGAAACGTAGTTAAATTAATTAATTAATCAATCACAATACTGAAATTAAATTGAAAAAAATAATGAAACCTTAAAACATTGCAGTCGAAAAATATTAGGCTACATCAATGAGGATTTGCAATCGGATAGCCTAAGACAATACCTCAATACTTCAATACCTGTCTACGGATAGCTGAGTGGTTAAAGTATCAGCCTCAACCTCATAGACCTCCAAACGACATGAGATCGAACCTCACTACATGCTTTTGGACGACAGATTTTATGTTTTACCGTTCTTGAAGCTTTAATAGGTAGCTGTTTATTAGCGAGTTTATTAACTGGTTATTTAAAGTGTCCGACATAATTTGCCACTTCTCATTGAGAGCTGAGTTCGCAGATAAATTTTAGGTTAACACTGTAGCCTGTAGCTACTTGGGGACAGGTGGGATGTCCCCACCACTTTTTGTCAGGTTCGATATTGTCCGCACCATTTTTGAAATCTTAGCTAACAGCATTCGTTTCATTCGTTCGCGGCGATCTAGCGCTAAAATGTGTTGTCTTCAATCGGACGCGAGCTGCAATCCGTTGTGCAGGTTTCATTCGTTCCGGTGAAATCACAAATCAAACTCACGGACTCACGGATTTGTGGCTCGTCCCCGAGAATGCGCCGCATGATTCAACCAGGCCTCCTGTTTAGATGCGGGATGCATTGTTTTTAAAAGTACTTCACATAGAAAAAAATACAAATAAATAAATATAGCCTAACACAAAGTTATAGGCCTATAAAAAATAAAACATTCATAAATTGTTTTATGACTAACATATTCTTGTCTTAAGTGAACTCATTTAAAGTTATAAACGCAAGAGCCCTAATAATAATATGCTATATTTCCTAATATTATATGCTATTATTATTAGCCTACATTTAGGCTACATATTTAGCTAGACGCTTTTATAAAAAAAAAATAAATAAACAAAGCAATTCGTCAAATGTCAGTCATAATACAGGTTAGACAATAATAAAACAGGGCTGAGATTATCACAAATAAACAAAAGATTTTGACTCATAGGCTATCCAAGTTTGTGCACAAAAAATAACATTGACTTTTTGCCTTTATTAAACATTTAAAATATTCGCAAATTAATATGAAAAAAAAATAGAATTTACTTTCTAAAAACTATATTTTACCCGCAGTGCTAAATGAGAAGAGCATGTCTCGGGAACCATAGAGAGAGATTTAGGTGATTTATAGGCTAATCATAATAAATGTGTCTGAAAAATAACGACGTTTTCTTGTTATTGTGAGTTTACACAAATAAAAGTAGTTGCAAATAATGTATGTATTATGTATTTTTTTTCGTATGACCAGAAATGCTAGATAATTTTAAATTGTTCCACTGTTGATAGGAACATGCAAGAGTTTGCGGTCGCGGCAGTGACATGCAGTGCGCGCTTCACACAAACAGTTGGATATGCGTTAAAAACCTGTGTTTGTTTGTTAAAATCTTAGCCCATTATTATTGTCTAAGACTGACATTTGACGTATTGCTTTGTGGATAAAAGCGTCTTCTAAATAGGCCTATGATTTGATAGCTAATTATTATTTGCGTTTATTACTATGAATGAGTTTACCGAAGACAGTAATATAACATAAAATAATTTATAACTTATAACCAAACCTTTTACAGTTTTTGAACTGTTATTATTATTTTATTTATTTTTTTCGCTTATTATAGTACTGAGCTTTTTCCTCCAAATTTTTACTTTAAAGATAAAAGTATCCTAAATATAGCCTATTATTTATTTTTTTAAATGCAAGAAATTATCTTTAAAAAAAAAGGATTTTAAAAACAATGCAATGCATCCCGCATCTAAACAGGAGGCCTGGTTGAATCATGCGGCACACTCTGAATCATGCGGATTGCGAAAGCGTGGGCACTGTTTATGAATTTGTGGGTACAGATTGCAAAAACTGAGGACACGGTTTACAAATCTGAGAGAACGGGGAACTCGTACGGATTAGGTACGGTTTATTTATCCATTGTGATAAAGTGCAGTTGTTTCTAACGTTAGTGTTTTGGAGCAATTGAATGCCTTCAAACAAAAGCTACCGAGGAATCGTCGAGAAAGACCAGTTTTAAAGTTTTACAAAAAATAAACCACGTTCAATTTGTAGCCTATAGACTATATTGTTCTTGAATTGTTCGAAGAAAAAACGACATAAAAACGCCAGCCTGATCTCAAGAGCGCTGCTTTGATTAGGTACGCTCATTGCGTTTAAAAAAACCGTGGCGCTCCCATTGAAAACAATTGAAAACATATTACGCCAGGCGTGTGGAAAAACGCTTTGGTGGACACACAGCCTTTCAAGATGGGGAGGGCGCATATTTGCATTTGAATGTTGTGTTACATTCTGAAACATTTAATGTGTGACGCACACACACAACTGCACATGCACACATTGGGCTTACATTCTGTTTGACTGTGTTATTGTTGCAAACATGCTGCTCTAAACTCTAGTAAACTTTTCTGTCGGTGTTAGCAGCAAAGTTAAAGTTGATGATGCTGACTCGCCATCTTCGCAGTGAACGCGCATAGGCCTAAACGCATATGACTACTTCGAATTAGCCTATACGCAGAGAGTTGTAAGTTTGTTTTCGTTTTTAATTGTTTTGTTTAAAAGTAGACATTTAAAGCTGTCTCTGAGGCAAGCGCATCGAGGTGTTTCGGTTCATATGAGACGCGCTCCAGTTAACACGCGCGCTGTGTTTTGGTTCATGAGACGCGCTCCAGTTAATACGCGCGCCTCTATGTCACTTCTAATGTATTAATCCAGTCAATTTGTTGATGAAATATTTATTAAAATGAAGATACAATTTATCCGAAACGAAATTTATAAGCTTTCTACAAAACAAAACTTAATTGGTGGTCAAAATCATGTCTGACCCACTCCAAATATTTTCTGATATATTGAAATGGATTTATAGCGTTTTCGAAAAGAACTCCTCATATTTTTTATTTTATTTCTTTATTTCTTTATTTTTATTTTATTTTTTTACGGAACTGCTTTTGAAATTACGATTGGTATTATTATAGATGTACAGAAGTCATTCTGTTGGATACTATTTTATTCCTTCCTTAGTGTAAAATGGAAATATATATATTTTTTTTCATAAATTAAGCACAAAAAAAACACTAAATGGTGTAACAGTTTTAGAACTAGACAAATCGTTCTTCATAAATAGGCCTACCGAAATATAAAATTTAACCAGTTATCCATGTTAAATCAAGCTTCGAACCCATGACATTACCATGTTCTAACCGTAAGTTCTACCACTCGGCCATGTGTTCACTTACGGAATGAGTAGGACGTTTTGTCGTTAAACTATTGTGAGTGTAAGCCTACATTACATAAAAACAGGCCTACCCCTTATACAGTTTTAAAAGATGATTTTATTAGGCCATTTGTTGTTTAAACGTGCGTGTTGCATATATACATATACTTAGGCGAATTATAGCATTGATTACTGTGGAGGGGGAAATACCCCACCGGCAAATCGCAACTTGCTTAGCTTGGCCTATGTTTTTTTTTTTTGTTGTTTTTTTAATCTACATGGATTTTTTTTAACACAACTGCTTTTGAAGATGTAAATTCAGTCAATCTGTTGTAAGAGATTTGTTCCTTAATGTAAAAAAGAAATGCAAGGTAATTTTAATACACGTTTATGCGGGATTTGAACCAGTGTCATCAAAATGATTGTACCAAAGTTCTACCACTCGACCACGACCTTTTTAACTGACAAACCCCCAGAAGTTCGGTTGTTCAGCACGCGAGAGAGGCGCTCTTCAGTCTTCGCATTCCTCAATAGCGTCATTGAAAGCAGCACTTTATTTTCGCTGCCTATTTTAACTTTTGATGCATAAAATGTTCTCCTATAGCCTAGAAGTGTATATTCTAGTTAAAGCTATATTCTATTTAAAATGTAGACTACTTTTACATAATTACGTTTTGCTTTCGCTAAATGTCCCTTTGCGCCACCTGGTGGTCATTTCGCCACCAACTTTGAAATACGGCTGGTTTATTTTAGCCGCGGTAGATTTACCGCGGCACTTGCCGCGGCGGTAAACGACATTCTGGTTGTCCACCTACTGTAGGCTACACGGTAAATTAAGAAACAGGAAAGTAAAGTAATAAGTAGTGAAGTTACTTTTCCAATGCAGTAACTAGTAAAGTAATCTCATTACAATTTACAGAAGTAACTAGTAACTAATTACTTTTTTGAGTAACTACCCCAACACTGTATAAGACTATACCAATATTGGAACTATAGCCATTTTATTCCTTTTTTTAAATTTAAGAATTATGTTTAAGTTTAAAAACAGACAGAATGGTTTAGTCAAAAGAGAAAAAAATCATTCATAGTGCTATACTGCCCTCTTGTGTTCAAAATTAGGTAGAACTATTGGATCAATATCCACATTAGGTAATACAGTAGGATTGGGGCCTTAAAAATCGCTAACTTAAAAAGTGAAAGTAACGGACGTGCACACAAGACCAGGCTTGGGAGGGTTACTTTAAAAATGTATTCCGATACAGTTACAAATTATTTCATAAAAAAGGGTCCCACTTTATATTAAATGGCTTTAAGTACTATATACTTTTTCAAAAAGTAACTACAATCTGATTACTACTTTTTTTGATTTTGATGTAACTCACTGGATTTTTGTATCCTGATTACATAATGCCGTTACATGTATTCTGTTGCTCCCACAAGACATTAGTCTGAATATTTTCCTGTATGAACAAAATGGAGTTTCCATTGTTCGCACACAAACACACATTCGATCGCGCCTCTCTCGTGACTGTGTGTGCGCGTCATGTGTTCTAGGCTGTGTGCATGCACTTCTGAAGCTGCGCAGAAAATAATAAAATGCCATGCAGAGGACTAATGCAAAATGTGTGAGAAAATCCATTTGATTGTAGTTTAAGTGAGAAATAATTTCAGTGCTCTGGTCAATAGCTGTAGAGTGAAAACTGGTGAGTGCAGTATACAGCTTTCACAGAAAGAGAATGATGTGAGCACGTACGATTGGCAGTGAGTCCTGTGTGTGGACAAAATAGCTCAATAAGAGTAATAAAATACATGTGAAAAAAATCACATCATAATGTTTTAAAGAAGAGTGGTTTGATTAAAGTGGTGTAAATATACCCGATCCGGCAAAGATGGCAGTATCGGAGCTGATACCGATCCTCAGTATCGGATCGGCGCATCCCTAAATGCTATAATGTAAACACAGTACAGATGTAGACCTGGATGTACACCTGACCTTTCAGAAGGTTGCTCACGCATACTTTGAGGTTAAAATGTGCCCTCAATGTGCACTTTTGCAGAGCCTTCACTGATGCAAGCTCTTCAGCACACTTCTTTTTGACAGTCAAAGCGGGGGTTATATTTTTGCACGTCATGTAGAATAACCCTAAAAGCACCAAGGTGGCGGTGCCACCAGCTTTATTTATATATATATATATATATATATATATATATATATATATATATATATATATATAAATATAGCTGCGAGCAGCGATTGCGGGCCAAAGCCGGCGGTACCGCCATCCCGGTGCCGGCACCGGGGTTGCGGTGCCACCGGCTTGGGCCCGCAATCGCTGCTCGCAGCTATATTTATTTTTTTTTTTTTCTAACGACTATTCGGGCACTTTTGGGGCCCTTAACGTGCTCAAAAACTCTTGAAACTTTGCACACGGGTCAGAACCCGCGGCCATCAGAGCCGGGCTGAAGCTGGTACCCGGGCGTGGCAGGGCGGCTCGTCAGCGCCCCCTGAAACAGGGTCTGAACACTTTGTCCATAAATCAAACACGCTTGCAATAATATGAAACTCGGTACACATGTCGATCTCATCGTTTCATATGTACATCGCACTTTTACTTTTTACCCCAGCCCAACAGGAAGTCAGATATTTACGGTTGTTTTTAAAACGCATGCAATGGAAATTAATGTACTCCTCCTAGAGCATTCATCCACATGGAACGAAACTCGGTCAGCCTGAAGTCAAGACATAGAGGATCAAAAATTGCGAGGGGATTTTTGATCTCTCGAACGGTTTGGCCGTGGCGAGGAAATGAAATCATGGCGAGAAACGTGAAACAGGAAGTCTGTCATAACTTCAGCATACGACAACCGATCTTGATGAAACTTCAGGAGTGTATTCGCTGTAAGAGGACGATCACATGGATGTGACTATTGTGTGTCAAAGTTATAGCGCCACCAACTGGCAGCAGGAAGTGTGTCACTTTCAAAATGCTTTAAAATCACCCTCTTATTTTAACCCGATTTGCTTCAAACTTCATCTGTATAATGTAAACATACGGCAGATGAAGACCTGTGAATGGATTCTTGATATCTTTGAAACTGTTGCCGTGGCGACGCATCAAACTTTACCATTCTTTTAGGATGCTTTTGAGACCCTTAGCATGCTTCAAATTGCATGAAACTCATCAGACACATCACATTTATTAGCCAGTAGACATGTGCAAAGTTTCAGAAACGGGCGTGGTGAGGGCTCAGTAGCGCCACCTTTTGACAAAAGTGGGGTTGTTAGTTTTATCTACAGTTACAAAAATCAGTATGTATATTGTACTCCTCGAGCCGGACAACTTTCTAATTGACACTCATTAGCTAGGACCCACAGGAAGTAAGATATGTTTGTTTGAATCTGGTCATGCTCCCTTTGAGCCTACATCTCTGTCTCTGTCTCTGTGTGTGTTAGTAGGGGAGGGGCTTAACCATTTCACTGCTGTGTGTTTTTTCTGCTGTGTAATTTCTTAATACATTTCTTAAGCCTGGTATGTTTTAAATAAGTTTTTATTTTAATTTTTATAAGTGAAGGCATAATATAACCCGTTAAATTGTAGTGCATTGACAATAGTTTTATATAATTAGTTTATTAATTAAATTAACTTGGTCCATAAACTTGATCTGAAAATTGGGTCCATAAATCAAACATACTTGCATATAATAATATTAAACTCGGTACACTTATAGATCTCATTAGCCCAAACAACTTTAAGCCAGCCCAACAGGAAGTCGGTTGTTTCGGTCTGTATGTGAATGTTTTGCAAAACCAGCCTTTACATTTTTATTTCCCCCCTCTTAAGTAATTAGGGCCCAAGCCCTGAAAGGGCGAAGGCCCTATTGTTTTCCTTAGGATTATTATTATTATTTTTTTATTTATTTATTTATTTTTTCTAACGACTATTCGGGCACTTTCGGGGCCCTTAACATGCTCAAAAACTCTTGAAACTTTGCACACGGGTCAGAACCCGCGGCCATCAGAGCCAGGCTCAAGCTGGTACCCGGGCGTGGCAGGGCGGCTCGTCAGCGCCCCCTGAAACAGGGTCTGAACACTTTGTCCATAAATCAAACACGCTTGCATGTAATAATATGAAACTCGGTACACATGTCGATCTCATCGTTTCATATATACATCGCGCTTTTACTTTTTACCCCAGCCCAACAGGAAGTCAGATATTTACGGTTGTTTTTAAAACGCATGCAATGGAAATTAATGTACTCCTCCTAGAGCATTCATCCACATGGAACGAAATTCGGTCAGCCTGAAGTTAAGACATAGAGGATCAAAAATTGCGAGGGGATTTTTGATATCTCGAACGGTTTGGCTGTGGCGAGGAAACAAAATTATGGCGAGAAACGTGAAACAGGAAGTGTGTCATAACTTCAGCATACATCAACCGATCTTGATGAAACTTCAGGAGTGTGTTCGCTGTAAGAGGACGATCACATGGATGTGACTATTGTGTGTCAAAGTTATAGCGCCACCAACTGGCAGCAGGAAGTGTGTCACTTTCAAAATGCTTTGAAATCACCCTCTTATTTTAACCCGATTTGCTTCAATCTTCATCTGTATAATGTAAATACACGGCAGATGTAGACCTGTGAATGGATTCTTGTTATCTTTGAAACTGTGTCCGTGGCGACGCATTAAACTTTACCATTCTTTTAGGATGCCTTTGAAACTCTTAGCATGCTTGAAATTGCATGAAACTCGACAGACACATCACATTTATTAGCCAGTAGACACATGCAAAGTTTCAGAAACGGGCGTGGTGAGGGCTCAGTAGCGCCACCTTTTGACAAAAGTGGGGTTGTTAGTTTTATCTACAGTTACAAAAATCGGTATGTATATTGTACTCTTCGAGCCGGACAACTTTCTAATGCACACTTAATAGCTAGGACCCACAGAAAGTCAGATATTTTAGTTTGAATGTAGTCATACTCCCTCTGAGCATATGTCTGAGCCTTTGCCTGTCTGTGTGTGTGTGTGTGTGTGTGTGTGTGTGTGTGTGTGTGTGTGTGTGTGTGTGTGTGTGTGTGTGTGTGTGTGTGTGTGTGTGTTTGCAGGGGGAGGGGGCTTAATTAACCATTTAACTGCTGTGTGTCTGGCCAGCATAAAGAAAATACATTTCTTAAGCCTGGGATTTTTTAAATAAGTTTTTATTTTATTTTTTTATAAGTAAAGGCACATAGCCAGTTTAATTGTAGTGCATTGACAATAGTTTTATATAATTAGTTCATTAATTAAATTAACTTGGTCCATTAACTTGGTCTGAAAATTGGGTCCATAAATCAAACACACTTGCATATAATAATATTAAACTCGGTACACTTATAGATCTCATTAGCCCAAGCAACTTTAAGCCAGCAAAACAGGAAGTCGGTTGTTTCAGTCTGTATGTGAATGTTTTGCAAAACCAGCCTTTACATTTTTATTTCTAGGGCTGTCGCGATAACCGCAATATTGTAGTACCGCGCTTCTGACAAGTCAACCGCAGAGGATTGCACGTAACCGCAGCAACCGCGATATTCATGTTTTGTTTTTTTGTTTTTTTTTATAAGGCTATACCCTTCTTGTTTTGAACTAAATACATGTGTATTGAATGTTAAACAAGTTCATAATGATAACAAGACTGTTTATCATGGTGATATGTAGCCTACAGGCTTCACACAGACAGTGAATGAGAGAGATCGGCAGAGCGCGTGCAATTACCTGCGTCTGTCTTTGAAGTCGTGAAAAGCTTGTCATGTCAAAGGGAAGCGAAATATTTGTCGCATTATCATTTTAACGTTCTTTTCACGGGTATTTTCCCCAAAAGCCGCGGGGAAATAAAATCAGTGAGTCACGCATTGAATCAATGCTATATTGGTCTCTAATAAGTGAAGCATCAGCTTCAGCGTTGCCCATGCGACGCATTGCTGCTCAGCTGAGCCTTGAAAAGTTGAACCTCAAAGTTAAAAAATAATTAACATCTTGTTTCATTACATCTCTTTTAATGAATCGGCTTTTTTAAACGTGTTCGTTGAATGAACGGTTCAATGACTCGCTCAAAGTCCGTTGTCATAACAATATGCGCACTGAGTGAAAGTCTTTCAATGCGCATATACTATAGACGCTGTTTAGTTTCGGTTACATTGTTTACTGAAAATGTCCTGGTTTTTGTCCACATCGTAAACTTTATTTATACAGCAACAAATACATATAAATTAAATAAATAAATGGCGGTAATACCGCATATCGCGCTATTGAGCCACTCAACATTACCGCAAGGGAAATTCCATAACCGCGACAGCCCTATTTATTTCCCCCCTCTTAAGTAATTTTTAATTATTCCCACACCAAACTTCTTCAAAATTATGAAAATATATTAAAGATACTAAGGCATGTACTGGCCATCGGGACTACCGGGAGATTCCTGGTGGGCCGCGGTCTGGTTGGGCCGGCGGCCCGGCGCGTTATGTATTTTGTTTTTTAATCATTATTAATTGTAAATATATTCTATCGTAAGTATATTGTTAAATTGTCCAATTCCGGACTTATGCGTCTCTCTCATGAAGCCGCATGAAGCTGACGCGAGCTGCGAGACTGACAGGTCTGACTGTCTGACACTGGCCAATCGGAATCAAGTTCAGATTCTAGACTTGAGAAGCGGCTGCTTACACCGTGTCCTAACTATACACGACGCCGCGACACGCGATAAAAGGTATCTTTTCCATGTTAATAAATCAGAGTTTTTGTCCTAACCATACGCGACGGCGACATGCGAAGTTTCTAATTTAGAAACGGTTCCTATTTCTGCAATGTCGCGGCTGACAGAATGAAGAAATTACACTGGTTATGAGTACACATTATTTATTTTTAGTTAAAAATAGGTCACTGTGCCACAAGCCATAACGGATAATTTACCTCAGATTTTGAAAGCATTATAGTGTTCAAAATGAATTATGCAAACATACGACTGTACTTCATAACAATGACAATAACTGGCAGATGCCACCAAATGTGTTAAAATAAATGAATTATTTGCTGGACTTAAGTGAAAAGGAAAGCCATTTAATGACCATAGCACATAGTTGACGTGAAAAAAGGAGTATTTTGCATATAAATATGCACATATATACATATTTTTTCGATTTGTATCCCTGAAAGTGCCTGGCAGAAGCCTATATCTACTGTCTGTGTCATAAATGTGAACATAATATTATCTACTGTCTGTGTCATAAATGTGAACATAAACTATATTTCATGAGGTGAAACATCACTGCCAGGAGCTACAGAATAGGGGAGCGCGGGGATAAATGTAGGCCTAACGCGGTGTTAAATGTAACACGGACATTTTACATAGTTTGTCAGTATCTAGCCGGCTGTCTTTCCGCTCTTTTTCTCTTGCTGCCAGAAGACGGTCTCCCGCGAATTTGCGGAACGTTTTGATTATATTTCGTGAAGATAATGGACAAAAAGTGTTTTGACATCATGAAAGTAAATTTTTTCATCGTAGATTTTTTTCTGTTTCCGGGTTGGATGTATACGCGTCCAAATCTAACTTTATATTGCCTTAATCACTGTCTTGTTGGCTCAAACACAGCACCGTTTTGAAACATGATAGTAATTCCTAGCGACTGTTAGCTATAGGTTTAAAATATGTAATACACAGCGGGGTTAGTTGTAACACAGTGTTCCAACTGCTGCCACAATGATAATCAAATGAAAACGGAGCCACACAACTTTTCAGGTTTGAGTATACATTTAACTTTGTTGGACTTTCACAAACAATGTTGTAATTTAAAATGTTTAAAATTTAGTGCACTATGAATGATAACTTATTTATTTATTAAAAATATGGCCTATTTTTAATGTAATAAACCATTTAAATTTTTATTCTAAGCTCATTTGTATTATTATTAATGTTATTATTATTAATAATAATAATTGTACATGCAGCTGCCACACACAAATCTAATTTAATTGCAATTACAATATTTATATATGTTTATTTTATTTTATTTATTATTATTTATTGCAAAACCGTGCAGCCCTTTTCTACGTCTCTAGCTATGATATTGATCCATAACAAAAGGATGATTGGATGAGGGATGGATGTATGGATATCTACCCATACAGATGCACAAACAATATCAAACTATAAAAATAAAATAGTACTGAATTATGTGTGTTACACACAAGTGTTACAACTAACCCCTCTGTCTGTTACAATTAACCCCGCATATGGGGTAAGTTGTAACATTTGCACTTCTGTCACTTTCAGTGCAACTGTACAAAAATGGTAGGTCCTGGAAAAAACTTTAAGTGTTCATTTGTAGCAGAGATGTGTATGTTGCTTGTGTAAAAAAAATATTAATCTAACCTAATTATTTTTAATTAATTGAGCCAAAACCAAAATGCGTTACTTTGTGCCCCGCTCTCCCCTATATATATTCTTAGGTCCTCACCGTGATGTTGCACTTCATGAAATATAGTTTATGTAGTATAGCCTAAGAATATTCTATAAGAATATTAAGTGGCACATAAATTAAGACCAGTTATTTACCATGAAGCCTTATAAAATCATTTCCATTTCCTTTGTTTATTATTTTAATAGTTTTTTCTTGGTTTTGATAGTAAATAAAATCTAATCAGTAATTTTACATGCAGATTAATGCACGTATAGATTAATGCACGTGTGTGTGTGTGTGTGTTTACATGCATAGTGGGCCGGTCTGGATGAAGTGTCCAGGGCTGATTTTTTTTGTCCCAGTCCAGCCCTGAATGGCAATATTCACATTACTTTCAGTTTATTGCTCGAAAGCACAAAAATATTTGAGTGAAATGTAGGCTATAGTAAACCCTAAGATTATTATTTGTGACATTAGAACAAAATATGTGGATATAAAAACATGTATAGGCTAAAGAACTAAATGAACGATCTCTATTTTCTAATTTCACTAAACATTTCATTAAGTTTCGTGGACATTTTATAAAACATGGATCTTAGGCTCATTTTGTAAACATAAATAACTGATTTAGATGCGCAAACTGGGTGCCGTTGCGGAGATGTAGGCTCCATGTTCGGTGCAGGTTCGGCTTCTTGTCGTTCATCCTCGGATGCGGCATCACGTGCGCTGTTTGCCGCGCACACCTTTCCGCTCGTTCGGACCCGTCAAGTAAAAACAAGGCTCGAAAGTCTTGGATAACACAAAACGAAATGAACAGGATTGTTGCAGGGTTCATTGTAGAAGACATGCTTCCCCTGTCGACCATTAATCCCCCAGGTTTAGAAAAATACATTTTAAATTAGGATTAAGAATTTTATGGGATAAAGTGACCTTTATTTTATTATTTTTCATTGACATCTTTTATTTTTTTTAATTATTATTATTACCATGAGTCGACTAAAAAGCTGGTTTTGTTCTCAGGAGAAGAGTTTTATTCTCCCAGCCTGTTTTGAAACTTCTGTGTTAAACACCATTTTAAAAATTTTGAATTTTGAACCCCATTTTGTTTGTGAATTTTACAGTGCGGCATATTTATTTGTGCAGACAGGGATATTGTTCTTTCATGTCATTTTGTATACATTTTTACAATAAAGTGATGATAGGGCAAAAACTGATATGATGTTTGTCCATGTAGGCTACACGGTAAATTAAGAAACAGGAAAGTAAAGTAATAAGTAGTGAAGTTACTTTTCCAACACAGTAACTAGTAAAGTAATCTCATTACAATTTACAGAAGTAACTAGTAACTAATTACTTTTTTGAGTAACTACCCCAACACTGTATAAGACTATACCAATATTGGAACTATGGCCATTTTATTCCTTTTTTTAAATTTAAGAATTATGTTTAAGTTTAAAAACAGACAGAATGGTTTAGTCAAAAGAGAAAAAAATCATTCATAGTGCTATACTGCCCTCTTGTGTTCAAAATTAGGTAGAACTATTGGATCAATATCCACATTAGGTAATACAGTAGGATTGGGGCCTTAAAAATCGCTAATTTAAAAAGTGAAAGTAACGGACGTGCACACAAGACCAGGCTTGGGAGGGTTACTTTAACCCCCTGGGGTCTGAGGTGTTTTTGGGGCCCTTGAGAAGTTTTGACATGCCCTGACATTTTTGCTTATTTCAGCTACTTACAACATACCATTGGCCAACATATAATTATGCTATATTCAGCACAAACACTGCTACAATAATACATGAGCAAAATAGATGTACATGTTTGCATTTTATAGAAAAAAAATATTATGCGTGGTAAGTTAGTTTTAGGAAAAAAATTGTCACTGCAATAAGGCCATTTAACAAATACTGAACAGTTGTTCACAAGACTTTTGACTCACCATTCTTGTAGGCTAGAATTTTTACTACAAAATGATGTGAAAATCATTCTGACCACACTTTCACAAACCACAATATAACAATTTAAATATTGCAAGTCAGTTTTTGTGTCAGCACTGCTGTATGCGTGGGAGTGTTAATGGCCATGAATATTAAGTGAGATTTACACCAGGGGAGACAGAAGACACTCCCCCAGCGGCTAATGGCCCATCAAGCTGCTGTGAGGCAGCCTGAACTAAGAATGAGAGGAGATTCAAAGGTTATGTTTTCTGTTTTATTGTAATTCCTCCATGTGGAGGAACTAAATATTGTGCCTCACAAGACCAGAGTGCTACATACATAAACATAGTACAGGTGAAAAGTTTGGACACATTCCTATTTTTAATATTTAAAAATAATAATAATAAATTAAGAGTAACACAGTCACACATTTTTATGCCACTCTTGAAAACAGTTCCTTTTCAACTGAAGACATAAGTGAACATCACATGCCTGGCATTTCCATGGTGTTAATTGCGTTTTACCACGCACTGCTTTGCAATGAACACATGTCCGGCGACCAAGTGTGGCAACATTCCTTTCATCTGATGTCAGCTCAGCTCCTGGAATTGGTACATGGTCACTATTGGTCCGTTTTGGTGCAGTTTTCTGTGACACACCACAGAGCTCTGTGATCAGTTACTCCATAAACTCTTTATGTGACATGTTACCATGTAGCTCTTTGTGCACAATGAAAGAGTTAGTGGAAACAATGTCCAAGAATTGTAGAAAAATCTTTCTGTACCACTTCATTGTTTTGTGTTGTGCAGTGTAGTACTGTA